>JAGVSL010000055.1:0-1370771 GCA_022494535.1 Himalopsyche phryganea | reverse complement strand
CAAGAAGAAGTGGAGAATCGGGCCTTCCATTGGCATGGGTGGTTTCGGGGAAATATATTCTGCATGTGAACACAACTCGACACCAAAGAAGACATCATTGTACCCTTACGTTATAAAGATTGTGAGTTTTATTTAGAGCAGAGTACATGCTTACCATAAATCCATATAAGAAGCTTTCAATTATCAATCAGCAAAAATAAAAATCCCTCCATAGCACGACTGTTGAAATTGTATTTTTCGAGTCCAATGCATTTTAACATAAATCTTCGAATCTATATTATATATATATTTAACCATGTCCGCTCCCAATATGGAGCATACGGTCTCCTGATGGAAGTATCTCAACAGATTTTTTCTTCGAGAACTGCTTGTTACTCAGTTGCTCAACCCTTCTTTTTCTTTTAATCAAAGAGAGTAGGATTAGTTAGCCGATCGCTCTCGCTTTTAGGATCGAATGGGTGGGAGGGAATTTTTAGACATCACAAACATCCATGCCTTTGAACAGAAATCCATAAATCGATTGAAAAATCATTTTACGAAACTGTCTGTACTGGGATTTGAAACTGTGAGCACCGTAACTGAAGCTAACGACATTGACCACGACCAGGCAGCATATATTGTATATTTACAATGTTCACCCACAACATCATGTAAAAAACAATGTATACCACAGAGGTAGGCAATCTCTTTACTAAATGGGTAGCCTGATTAGTTGCCTATGACAAATCACAATATAATCTTAACTATGCTCGTTGAGAGTTATAAGCCGAATCAAAACACATTTAAATCAAGTGGTAGTTCACCCATACACTGCCATGAGTCATGAGTAACCAATGCCCTCATTGGTTGCTCTACTCGATAAGGAAAGCTACACCACATGACTGGTATGAAAGAGCCTTGCTGACTGCCTTGTTTTATACATGCTAATCTGTTGGCAGGATAATTGTCACAATGCTGTAATATTTGTATAATTTTTGCAGATGTGATACTGTTATGAAAAATGTTTTTGGCATACACTGACATGTACTGTTGACGGTTGGTAACTACCGAAGACATGTCATGGAGAAATTGCTAATTTAAAGTTTTGAATAGAAATTCTGAAGTTAAAAAATATACTGAAAATCAGGATTCAAGATGAGCCTTAAATTATTCTTTGTTGTAGGACAAGTTTTATGCTTGCTGGTATTGAAAAAAGTTTATGTTCACACAGAATACCTTTTCTAAAAAGTTGTGTTTTTTCAAGCATTTTTGTCTGGCTGAAATCAAATTCATTAAAATAAATGTTAAAAACATCTAAATCAACAAAACACACCTGAAAGACAAAACGAGTACATTAACCCACTGGCTGCCAAACATGTACAATAAATTGGAAATGAATCATACCTAACTGTTTTCATTTTACTACAGATATGTTTTATTCAAACATTATAATATATGGAGTTGTTTGTATTTTTAGGAACCTCACGGTAATGGACCACTTTTTGTCGAGATGCACTTCTACATGAGAAATGCCAAAAAGGATGACGGTAAGTTATTTATTATTAACATAGCGTTCGATTCTTTATCATGAACTGACTCTTAATCTTTCAACAACAAAATTGAATGCACTATCCCTACGACAGGCAGTCAAAAATTTGAAAATTTCTGTTATTCAAAAATATCTGTTAAATATACAAATATACTGTGTTTGAATTTAATATCAAAATTATCGTATACATCTGTCCTTCGCTTAACACGGATAATCGATTCCACTAAATCAGTGCTCCGCAACCTTTTTTCACTCACGGCACACATAAGCACTCGTAGATATTTCGCAGCACACCGCAAGCCAAATTTATTAATTTATTTTTATGTTAACTACTAAAAATTAGCTTAGTTAAGATGAGTGTATACAATTATTGTCCCTTTTTTGTTTAGTCAAATTAAAAATAATCTTAATAATCTGTTTTCAATAATAGTCTTGTCGGTCGTTTGCAACATTTTCAATGATACTTGTAGTAACTCGCTTTGCCAATGTTTGAGTTTCTGATTTATTTGTCATAGCCTGTCAAGAACTTTTCATTTCGACCATTCATTTTTTTTTAATTCATTCAGATGCTCAAAGATATCAGCAATGCAGCAAGTTCATCTAATAATTGTTTTAAAAGAGTTGATAATTATTGTCGCTATCACTAGATTTTTTTTCCTTCAAAACAGGAACTGTGTTAAGCGAGTACCGTATTCAATGAGGGATGGGTATACAATAAATACCGCATTTCTTTCAGAAGCTTTAATAAGTTACCTGAAGCTCAATACAATGTAGAAAATCACCACCGATGATATTTTATATTATGATAATAACCACATTATTTACTTAAATTAATTATTCAATTATACTGTATTTTCAGTTGCCGATTTTGTGAAGACTCACAAGCTTGGCATGCTGGGCATGCCCATCTATTTGGGATCAGGTTCTCACGAATGCAATGGAGAAAAATACCGCTTTGTGGTTATGGAGCGGTTTGGTAAAGATTTGTGGTGCAAGTTTCTCGAGAATGGAAGACTCTTCCCAACGCATACCGTTTTCAGGATGGCAATACAGCTTGTAAGTAAACTTAATTTACCTTCTTGCTAATCAGAGGTCATGATAGTGTTTATTTTTCACATTTGTAGTTGGTCAGAATAAAGTGCCACTTATTAAATGCTTGCACAGTTATGGTGCCTCAGAAAAGCTCAGGGTAACCATATGTTGAGCATCGAAAGCAGCTGATACTAGGGATATGGTGATTTGGCTTAGTCAGTAACTCAAAGGTGAGAGAGCGGACTAACCGGCCATATATATAATAATATATAATATCCAAAGTCAAACCGGCGATGACCCTGGCTCGGATGCATGCTACCAATGCCCCAGGGTAGCCTGAATCCCGCCTGTCTTTTCTTTCAACCGGATGGATTTCGTCAACCTGAAAGCATCCATGCAAATATTAATAATATTTTGCAGAAGTAACCAATGTGTATTTATTTTTATCAGTCAGTATGAATGTCAAAACATAATGTATTTTTATACAACTCTTTCAGATTGATGTCTTGCAATACATACACGGCCGCACATATGTCCACGCTGATATAAAAGGCGCAAATATCTTATTTGGAACGAAGAAGGGAACGGAAAACCAAATATATTTGGTAGATTTTGGTCTGGCATCACATTATACGATTAAAGAGTTTAAATTTGACCCCAAAAAAGCACACAATGGTACCATAGAGTACACTAGTAGGGATGCGCACAATGGAGGTAAACAAATGTTTTAAATATCTGACAAATTTTCACAAAATTCATCCTGCTGAACATTAGACATGTGTCCAATGTTAGTCTTTTAACTCATATAGACTTCAAATGGACATTTTCAATGAAAATTAGAACTAGCGTAAAGATAGAGTTGAATGAGGTTAGGAAATGACTTGTAATGGCTATCCCTACATCTTGTTTTTTGGGACTGGTACATAGGATTGTTTAAAATAATATTTCACCGTAGTTGACTGACTCACTGTCTCTATGGTGAATCTCATAATTTTTTTCTGTGGAGAATTCATTAATCTTGCATATCCCTTAAACCAAATACGACGACAATGACCACATACCCGGTCATATCCCTTTTTTATATTTGTAAAATAGGTAACAATCACACATTATTGTGATCACTCAAAATTTGTTTTTGTTGGTTACTACCATCTATATCAATTTACCATCATAAATATGTATGTAACATTATTGGTCGAATGATTTTCACCACAACACATTTATTAGGTAATATTTGTTGTTACAATTTGTCTATTGTAAAATTTCTTCATCTAAATAATATTTGATATATGCCAAAACAAAATTTATGATCTGACTGTAATGTACAAGATTACTGTATATTGTAAATAAGATTAATTTTCCCTTGTGATTTTGACTAGGTGATTTTTTTTTTTTACCATGTAGGAGACACCAGGCCTGTAGCCGAGTGGTCCATATTCTTGTCTTAGGTTGCAATAATATATTGATTTCTGCTCGTCAAGTCTGTGATGCTTGAATTTCCTTCCTTTTATTCACGTAACGATTAAATAACCACTAGTCATGTCCTAGCCCTATCCTTTCATTCTTACTCACTGAAAATGACAGGTTGAGTGACTAGAGGTTCTTGCAGAACTACTTCTGTTCAGATGACCTCTATCTGGAGGAGTCCGTTTGCTCCACATCGAGAGCGGACATAGTTAGAAACAATATATTAATGAAGTTATAGGCATCAAAATGTCATGTCTCTACGATTTTATTGTAGAATTTTTATTGTAGATAAATAATTGTGTATGGTGTTTTTGTAGTTCCTACACGCCGCGGAGACATGGAGATCTTGGGATACAATTTAGTACAGTGGTTAGCCGGCTCGTTACCTTGGGAGATTGACCTGAAAAGCCCCACTCATGTGCAGGCGCAGAAGGAAAAATCCATGGCTGATATTCCCGCCTTTCTCCGGAAGACTTTTATCAAATCGGCACCTCCGCGTAAGTAACGTTTTACCTTATAGCATTGTTATAAATCATCAGATTTGGAGTGTTCTATTCTTTCTTTATGGAAGTACAATTTTATGGCTTACAATTAAATGCACTTTGCTTTAGATCATATTCAGTTTCATAAAAATATTTTTCACTTATAACATATACATTCCACAAAAAACAAATTCTTTCACTAAAAATAAGGTGATCACATAATAAAATATATTTTAACATTGAAGAAATATATTACACTTACGGGAAACTATTTTCACATAAATGAAATAGTTTTCACTCAATGTAAATACTCACACTTTGAGATCGATAGATGCACGAAGCAGTAATCACACAAACCAAACCAGACCAACCCTAACCTAACCTTTTACCACTTTACTCACTTTTTTAAAAAAATCCGTGACTAAGTGCAAACTATTAAAATCAAAGTTTTAGTGTACCAAGTGAATACTATCTAACACAAAGTGCAATTTTTTCACTTGTCGATATTGAATAAAGTTTACTTATCATTCTCGTTCTTGCCAAAAACACAAGTCATGTTTTGAGATCTATATCAAAATTTTTTCAGGCTTATCTATCTGACAAAACACAAATTCATTGAAAGCCAACATTGTACATTTGAAATGAAATAAATAAAACTAAAAATTTAATATTGTAACTTTGGCCCAGTTCTGAAGGTTTTTTTGTATTTTTATGTTTCGCCATTGCATTAATGTGTGGTATTGTTCTACATAGAAATGAACACATATATTTCAAAAACATAGCTGACCAGTTATGTTTGGCATCCGATTGCATTTTGGAAATAGAATGAAACTTCTTTCCATACACAATACACACAACGGACAAAAAAAAAACGAATTTATGGCTAATAAATATAAATTTATCAATGCAGTCAAAAATATGACAATTTAATACCAATAGGTATTAAATTTAATTTGAATTTTATATATGATGAAATTTAATTAATATCGATAGATTTATCGTTATAATTGATATAAAAATATAGATAAAACAAGGTTGGTCAAAGTTTACATCCAAATCGGGTAACTTTGGCCCACAATAAAAATGTAATTATTATAAATTCAGTGATTTTAAAGTCTTGGTAACTTTTCGTTATGCTTTTATATGTTCTGTACATAATTGAGATGGGAAAAAATATACAGCATTTGATTTACGGGTCAGTAATACAAATTGAAAATATGACTAATCCGATTTATTTCAAGATATGTTTTCAAATTATATTTTATCATTCCAAGCTGACAGCTTACAAATTCGACAATAAAAGAAATTATGTTGCACATTAATTCGTATTTTCACCATCAGGGGCTACTCAATACCTTTGCTTAACTAAAAAATATACATTGGCATTAGTATTATCGTGGTATTAAAACAGCATAATGTCAAACCTCAAACCAAAACCAGTCAGACAATGCACTGTTTAATTGCATGTGATTGAGGAGACAAATATTCAACGTCAATTAACTGGTATTTCTGACCTTAGCGATGACGATATTATGTTGAATGTTAAAATAGACAAGATAATGATTGAATTCGTGTATTGTTTCAGATGCAATTACTACTTATATGCAGTACGTCAGTGAAATGGAATATGATGAAGCACCGGATTACAAAAGGTGTAGGCAAATGTTCGAAGTTGGATTAAAAACCCTCGGCTTTGCCAGTAATTGCAATCTCGATTTCACTCCTACCAAGCCGAATTTAAAATCAGTAAAAGTCAAAAAAGCTGTAACTAGTGACTCTGACGATAGTCCCGATGCTGTAGTTAAACCAAAAGTACTTAAAAAGACTGTGAAGACAAAAAAATCTCCAGCGAAAGTGACTCCTATCGAAAAAGTGTCAATCAAAGAATCACCGACTAAGAGAAGGTCTGCTGTCGTCAATATAGACGTGTTAAGAAACACAATTGCCACTCAGACTTCAATTGAAAAGCCCAATTTGATATCGCCGAGAAGAAGAGTACGGCTAGATGAATCGGTGAATAGCGAAGGTACCCGGAGGACCGCGAGGAATAAGTCAAAAGACTACAGCGAACTCAGCGAATCGAGTATCGATGTCATCGACAATTCCTATACGGAAACGCCGCCGCCTAAGAAGCTGCTGAAACGAAAGCACGTGAAGAAAGTTGAGATTGAATATTGCTCGGACGAAGAGGTCACTATTCAAACGACGATAACAAAGAAACGGAATACTAAGGTCGCTAGTAAAAAACCAAATCAGGACAGCGAGAAAAAAAGTTGGAAAAATTCTCCCGCGATTATTAATGGAAAAGCAACCAAGTAAACATTCAGGATCACATGATAAGACGCTGACATAATAATGCATAAAATTCTAGGCCAAGTATTGATAATTTTCTGCCCTATCACATTATTTAATCAAGTATGTGAAATACTGACAAATTCATTGATTGTGTGTACATAGTGCCATCTTTGTATATTCGCTCACAGTGTATGCATATAAGAGATTACAAATATTTTTCAGCACTGATGGAAAGTGTACAAGGGTTTGTTCACGCATAAAAAATCATCATTAGTTTGCCACACTATGAATATGGTGCTGATTCCAGAACTATAAAATTGTTTTAATAATTGTATGCTTCTGTTAACAACATTATCAAAACATGAAATAAGGAATACTATGGTTGTTGTGACAGTTTACTATACATTTCCTAGAACAGTGCTCCACAACCGTTTCTTCCTAATGGCACACCAATATTTTTTCCAGATTTCTGTACCACACGCAAGTAAAAATATATATTATAAAATATAAAAAGAGTATATACAGAAATTACATAATCTTTTCACTCGAGAAACACATACGATAAAAGAATTATATGCGTGAGCATAGTTTTGGACATTAGAGAAAAAAATATTTAATTTTTTTGTAACAAAGCAGACTAGAATCACCTCGGCATAGTGGTTTAGGTTATGTTGTGCTGTATTTTCACTTATCAAAGCAGTATTGCAATTTTGGCATTTGCTAAAACTATTATAAACTATATTTGATTAATTTAAGACATCGACTGAGGGTGCTCGATGGAATTTCAATATCAAATTTTGTACATTTCCCGTCAATTTGAGTCCATTCGTGTACTTGAATGCCTGAAGATGCCTAAAGGCGAACCCGGGTCATTAGTGACAAAATACATGGATATGTACAAAATCTCAGCAATTCAAATTTTATATTTGATTCAGTTTCGATCTCCATTTATTGTTATAAACCCCCTTTAAAATGAATTAAAACCAGCTTGGCTTAGTTTTGACTGTTGTGTCTATTATGACTATGAATGTGTAACTATTACAATAAATAAAAGTGTGATATTTTTGTAATGAAATATATTGTTATCATCGAATGTGTTTATTTTTTGCACTCGATGTTCTTTACTATAATTAATTAAGTTAGCGTTTCGTTTGTATGTTATCTCAGAAGCATTTTAATTGATTGCATTTAATTCCAAAATAATGTGCATTAATGAAATTAAGTGGAGTTTTTAGTGTTACCGTGTGTGAAATGAGTCTCATTCCTTTGAGAACAGTCTTCAGACCGATTGAATCGTAAAAACATTTACTACCAATAGTGGCTCGTCCACAAGGATTGCTACCCCCTTTACTATCAAATGATTGTTCCTGTTTTATTATTGATGTTCTTATATTAATAAAATTCTTCCACAGGCATAGGGGTAAAATTCACTTTTATTGTTGTATTTTTCCAATACATGCTGTTTATTTTTACTTAAATTACTGCAGCCCACCACTAAAAATTCTTACGGCCGGCCTGGCTCGCCTCTGTCTACGATGTAAATATTTTTTCTAATCATTTAATTAATCGATGAGTTTCAAAACTTTGAAACAAAAGAAGAGCTACTATTTCTATTGAGACTATTATCGATAATAATTTATTGCTGTTTAATCCATTCAAATATTGTAGACATTTGTTTTTAAATCATATCATCACAATATACAATTTCTATAAGATGGTTACAGTTTATTAATACCACCACACCTAAATATTTATTTTTATCTCAATTATTTATCTTGCTAAAATTACTCCTGAATTATTTGAAACACGTGTCCACTCAAAGTAATACTGAGTAACCTCAAAGTAACTGCTAAATCAATTGATAGGTTTGTTTGTTTGTTGAACTTTATATGAATGCCACTAATGTTTGTCTGGCTGTTTTGCGATTGATGTACAAATTTCTTTAATGATGAATCCCAATTATGTATTAATTTTAGACTCGTAAAAACAGTTATCACCTCCTAACCCACAGGACGTGATGAAGGAATAGTTATTGATAATCCATACTTATTTTAAAAAGTAAACACTGTTTCCATTAAATTGGTATTTTTTTTATTGTATGCCATTGTGAATTGATTGTTACTGTAAATTGTATGCAACAAAATTACGATATTAAATATTTTTTCACATAAGAGCATATTTTCCTTACTACACTTATGCATGGGAAGGGTATTAATACCTTTTGCAGCCTCTGGTGATCATGTACAGCAGAGGTTGGCAACCGTTTTACTGGACGAGCACCGAAAATGAAAAGTTTATGACAAAGGGCAATAATTTTTCTAGATGGGGAGGAGGGGCACTCAACCATTACCGTAATAAAGGCCGAGACTGCAAGTCTCCAAGCATTGTTTTGTTCTTTTTATATCAACTGATAATGTTTCTGTTTATGACTCGTCTACTGAGCACCTATGTACAGACTGTTCAGTCCCTTGGAAAACGAAGAATCGGGGCTCCAATGCAATTAATTATATTTTGTTGATAATAATTATTTAAAAGATAAAATAAACTAATTTCATTTTTCTTTAAATACTTTAATATGTGGCTGAATGGACCAAAATAGTAATAATGTATTATTCACATAAATAAGACAATTTAAATTCTAAAAACAAATATTCATCTACTGCGCAGGAAAGATTATTATGATAGTTGGCTTGTAATATCAAATGGTGAATACGAAAATACACAAGTTAGTTGAAAATAGTTAATAATAAGGGTCACACACCACTACTTTATAAATAATTGAGATTTTAGTACTTTCTCCTCAATCCAAAACAATTGTAAACAAAAGTGGTATTACATGTTGGGATTGTAACCTTTCTGGGAGTATGAACGTACATGTGCGTCAGAATAGTAATATGTGTGTGTGAACATTTCTCTTTCGATTACATTGATTTGATAAAAAAAAATGTTTCAAAAAATAAAACAATTCATTTCTCCTACTTTCACATGTTTATAATGATCAGGACCGGTTTCACTCATCACGAGCATTATCAACTGAGAAAAAAAATGTATTTAATTTTTATGTAAAAAAACTCACTCCTCATAGCACAGCCATAATTAATTAGTTACTCCTCGAAAGGTTAAAGACTAAACATAATATAAATCTCTTTATTGCTTTCAAACACAAAAACAATTATTATCTCAAAAAAAATGACTTTTTATATATTTGTTGTTGATACTGCAAAAGGTTGTATATCAAGAAACCCCATTAGCGGGTAAAACATAGTCATTTATTTACTATTCCCATACATTCTTGAGAATGCTACTGATGACTTGCTGCGCTGTGAAGATCAACACAGTGTTTCTTAACCTATGGTTTGCGAACTAAAATTGGATCGATTGGCATATTTAGTGGGTCACAAAATATTTTCGAAAAAACTATTCTTGACATAATATGTCTACATAGTTTATTTGAAGTAACAAATTCAGAGGTAGGCAGTGTGAATTACCTGCTGTACTAGACACAGCCCGTACTAGATTTGATAAACTCTCAAAACTTATATAAAAAGATTCATATTATTAAAATATCGACTGTGTTTTGACCAATTGATGTAACCCTCAAAAAATACGAAAATGAGTTCATGATTGGATCTCATTTTAAAGACGACAGAGCAGGTCTCGGCCAAATGATGTAAATTAGAAAAATAAGTTGACCACTTTTTGGAAGGGAAACATCATTTTACATTGGTTTTAGGTTTAAAAATTCTGACCCGACCACTTGATGTAAGCCACTATTATATCGACAATCCCTACGTATAATACCACATCTGCAAACATGAGAATTTACAGGAGTGCATTTCGAAGATTCATAACGCAACTCACCATAAAATGTTTTTGATAAAAATAGTTTTTGCTCTCTCCTGAACAATTTTAATTTTGAGATTTACATCAATTGGCCAAAACACCTTTGATATCAGTGTTACCAATATTGTATTATTTCAAAACAAAATGAAGTTTTATTTTCATTATACTATCTACTATTGCCCAAATTTGGGTCACGGCTCAAAACGGTTTAGACACGTTGATATAAATAAATAGACACATACCACAAAAAAAAAAACACTGAACGCGAATTAACTGCAAAAAAATATTGAGCCATCATAACTATTTCGTAGGTAATACAATTTGTTTTTTATGGGTTAGTATGTTTTTCTGTAACTATGTCCACATAATTCTCATCAACAATAATTGTGAAGAAGGGAGTGAAACTAGGTATGACAAATTTAAATAACGATAAAGTGAAATCCATAATATTTAACTACTACATTAAATAATTTGTCAGACAAGAATGTAAAATCTAAATAAATATTAATTAACCAGATCACATTTTGATATTTCTTTATATGTCTTCGACATAACAGTCTTTTCGTTCAATTCAATCGCTGCATTGCGGTTTGCTTTTGCTTTCATCTTATGGTAAGCTCTCATTAGGAAGTAGAAAGCCACCGTTGCAAACGCCATCATTGTTGCAAAGAAGAAAAAATGTGTCACCTGTACAGAATTAATAATACAAATTTACATTACTGAAAAGAGTTTTCACAACAATATTTCAACAAGAGATGTTTAATAATAATTATTCTTATTCCTTTGAACAGTTGGAGTGAAGTGTTGCATCGCCATTCTCATTTTTTGTATTGAATTATCATTATTTCTTCATTTGTATATGTGCCCATAATTATGAATGTGGCATAAGTCAAGAAATTGAAAAAAATGAGTTATCCATTTATTTCAGTCCACATTGTTGTAAAATAATACATTCTATGTAAAACATAAAAAATATTCTTATAGCATTATATGCAGTCTATTGATGTCACATTCAATGGTATACCACTTTTGTTCATTTTGATAACAGACTAAGTCAGTTGTATGGGTGCCGCCGCGTGTCTTGTTACGACATTATTTTTTACTCTGTGCTATTTGCAATCTTGAATATCATTTCAGTACCATTATGTCATCATCAGATAGTGACTCAGGTAACTATTGTACAAATATATATTTGAGATAATAATAAAAAAGGTGTTCATTACATTTTTATATAACTAAATTGATGACCGAACAATAACAAAAGAAAAATACTAAGATTTGACTGATTTACTACCTTATATTCAGCCAATTTAATTTACCAGGAATACTTTAAATCTCTTAAAATCAAATATTAAAGTTAAATTAAAATCAATAAAACATTAATTACCAAAAATGTTAATGAATAATTATGACTTAGACCACTTTCATAATAATGAGCATAATTCTGTTAATTTTGAAAACAGTCTAGTCATTTGAACCTAAAGAAATAGTATTTCCTTATTAAGTTACATGCAAAATTTATTCATCAAAATAATTGTAAACCTAGTAGACTATTGAAGTTTTGAAACACCGTATTGTTTAATGTAAAAATATTATTTAAAACATTAAAACGCAAACCTTTAAATATCTCAAAACGAAAGAAACATGACTTACGCCACTTTCATAATTATGGGCACACATGAATACTAAACATATCTATCAATGATTTTTTGCAGCCACATAAGCTTAATTTGTTTCAAGAACATGGAAATTTTAGGAAAATTAAAATATTTGTAGACATCTATAGTAGCCATATAATATAGAGAGTTAAAAACAATCTATACTCGATTCCCTTCCTGGAATAAATGCCAATAGAACCACAAGCCCACAGATTTACTCAGTCTAGGCCCGAATTGGAAGTAAAAGTTTCTAGAGAATAAACTCATAAACTCACCACTCAAGGGGTTAGGTATAGTTTTTTTTATGTAACCGAAAACAAAGCAATCCTGAGACATACCTGTCGAAAATCTGAACCCAGCCTCGTGACAAGGATGATAACTATGTTACCCAGAGCTTCAATGAAGCACCAATAAGCCTGTAAAACCGACTTCATACTTTCTGGAGCTTCCTTAAAGGCGAATTCCAATCCCGAAATGCAAACCAACACCTTAAATGCAAAACACAGTTATTCATAACATCATATAATAATAAAAAATTTGAGTGAAGTCATAATCAACATCCAGAATTTTATTCCCATTTAACCAGTGAATTCAATAGTTCTATCCTGATTCATATGGCAACTTTTAAAAGCAAAAATACTGTGAAAAATGGATGTCATGCGAAATTTGTTTTTATTTCATATTGACTTATTTTATTTGATTTGCTATGTTTAAATTACCTCTGCCGTGGAAATCATTATCATTTGAGGTAGAACCCAAGCCATCGTCACAGAATTTGCCGAAGTTATTGTTACAACTTGAGCATTCTGGAAAATAAATAGCATAAATGTTAATATTGTTCAAAAAATATTTAAATACAGAAATATCAAGTGTTACCAATTATTTTTTTAATTTTAATAGATAGTTCTAATCATATAAATATGAAGATAAGAGTCTACATTTGATGACACACCATATAGGAAGGCGAGTATTTTAAATAGTGTGATTATTTGTGACAACTGAGATAAGGTGATTTTTAGATAATATAATTTATATTTATTATAATCATCACAATACCTTCGTAACATGAATTCCTTTTTCAAATTTAAAATTTGTAACATACTTGTCACCAACGACCCGGGTTTCGCCTTTCGGCATCTTCAGGCGTTTAAGCGCATGAATGGACTCGAACAGACAGACAGTAAACAGTGTCTAACGTTTATATAGAATCACTTTTAAGGTGTTAACTGTCAATTCTTGGTGGAAAGACATTATATTTTAAAAAATAAAACACAATTCATTTGTACTACTTTCACATATTTATAATGATCAGGACCGGTTTCGCTCATCAGGAAACCGGTCCTGATCATTATAAATATGTGGAAGTAGTACAAATGAATAGTGTTTTATTAAAAAAAAGTTTATATAGAAGATACAAATACGACAAATATTATTTACGAGATAAAATATTATACGTCTAGGATCCACACTGATTGGAATTGGGTTCAGAATTGGCAAACGAACAGCTGAACCTTCCAAACTCCCCGTTGCTGTATCCTATATGTTGAAACACCTAACAGATGTCACTAAATGTGGAATGATTGTATATATTATTATCCTTTCGTCGAATTGCATCCCGTCGAAACCCACAATGCTATTATAATTTTAAAATCACTGGTAATTCTAATAGTAGTTGGAAAGCGGCTATTCGCCACTCTGTTAATGCGTTGCTTACAAAATAAGGATCAAGGCGATTCTCGAAATTTTAACTCAGGTATCAGTGTGGATCCTAGACGTGTAATATTTTATCTCGTAAATAATATTTGTCGTATTTGTATCTTCTATATAAACGTTAGACACTGTTTACTGTCTGTCAATTCGAGTCTATTCGTGCGCTCGAATGCCTGAAGATGCCGAAAGGCGAAATCCGGGTCGTTAGTGACAAAATACATGGAAGTGTACAAAATCTCAATAATCCAAATTTGATATTGAAATTCCATCAAGGACCCTCAGTCGATGTCTTAAAAAAAAATTTTTTTTTAATTTTGTCCTAAAATTAGTCACAGTTATTAATATGAATTTTAGAAGAATACTCACATAGTATTCAAGATCTTCATCCCAATTGATGAGAATAGTATAAACACCACCAATTCTTAGGTCAATGTTTATTGGTATCAATTGTGAGTTTGCATACAAATGATATTCAGAAGCAAATACATCTAACAAATCTGTGAATGTAGAATTGGTCATCAAAGCTGAATTATTGTTTTGCAAATTTACTAAAGTTATCTCTGGATTTGCTCTGCTAGCTGCATTTGTCAAAACACTGTTATAAAAAATGAATCATTACACACGTGAAAACAATATAAGTAAATGAATTAGTAACTAATTTCAAATTTGAGGTTTCAGATAATCATTTAATATTATGTTAAAAAGTGCTGTAATTGTAAACTTCTCAGAGGGTATACAGTAGCACATACTTTGTGCAATATTGTATACCTAATATTTATATTCCTGTATTTGTACCTTACTAAACCATGGATTAGAAAATGTACTTAAATTAAAATGAAGAATAAAAATAATTTTAACTACTACAAAGGATCTTTTCTGTTTTTTTGCAGCAAAGTACAATAAATCTTTAGTTTTATGTTTTAAGATTGATATAATATTATTTACCGTACAAGTGGACGTCCTGATCTTGATTTTTTATTACTGTCATCATACTGAAACCCATTAAAGTTGTTTTGTTTTGAAGAATCGCTATAGAAGTAAGATGTTGCCTTTCCTTCTTCAATTTGTATGCTTTCCATTTCATTCTTTTGGAAGTTAGGACATGTGAGAGTTTTATTAAAAAGTAAATTGCTTTTTCCAGAAGATTTTACATAATAATTTTCATAGTGTTGTAAAGGCGGTATTGAGAAATTGGTTGATTGACTAGTAAAGTTCAATTGACAGTTGTAGCCGTTGAATATTCTGAGTTGACCGTAGCTTACTGATGGTTGAATAGGATATGTTTTCTGGAAAAGAAGATTTATTTAATTAGCTGCGACTTCCATAAAGATGGCAACTCATAATTCACTGTAATTTTGCTGTCAAATTAAGATGACCCCCTTCCCTGCAAGAATACTTTTTATTTCAATTTTGATGAACCAATTGCTATTTTTAGCACGTGAAAAGTAATGGAAGCAGAATGTTAAAAATTAAATTTTAAAAAAACATTACTAATTGCAATCACCTCTTCTTTTAATCCCCTAGACTATATCAAGAAGTTTCACTTTCATCGGCAGTGCATGCGGTCTTTAGCACAAACTCCTTTTATTGTTAGTTAATGCATTTCAAAATTCTAATTCGAAATAGTTGCTTTATCCTTTTGTCCTCATTAAAAAATAGAATTTGACGATTTTATGTGAATTTAAAAAGCATGCAACAATAACAAAATAATAGTCTTGTGATCTTGTCTAATGGATTATTTTAGATAAATAACATATAACATAATTAAAATAACTTACTTCAAGATGGAGCTCAAGACAACCAGATGCGACAAACGCAAGACATACAAGCAAACAGCCCAAAAGAAGTTTGTGAAGAGGTTTCCGTAATAATCCAATTTTCGCCAATCCTGGGTAAACTAGCTATTAAAAGTAATAATATTTTTTTTTTATATTATTGTTTTGATAAGTCAAGCATTGCCATGTGATTAATTCATATGAAATGATATTTCTCCCAAAGGTTTATTCATCTCTGGTGGTGAATAGTAAAAGTTTAACAGTTTAAGTGCAGTTACTGTTCATTTGACAGCTAGTGAGCCTCAAAATACAGGACTATATAGCATAATTATTATGAGGTGAAACACAAATCTTTTGTACCAATCCCACAAATTTATCGAGATATTTTAACTGATTTCAGATCAAAATCGGTCCTTTGATAAAATTGTGGTAGTATAAAAAACTGTTTTATTTTTAATAATTTAATAAGGTGACTATAATAATTGGACGGCGAAAGTTATTGGACACTTCAACTTTAAACGTCCAAAATAAGAGTAGTTAAGCATTCTTGTTGGTGTAAAGGAAACAAATACATCTAGTCTTTCTATCTCTATGTAACTGCAGCTTTAATTATCCACTACTAGATGACAATACTGAGAAAACTTCATTCGTATGTGATGCCAGGTCAAAATCGTGAAAAAACATGTTTTTGTTACCAGACCCTTTAAGAAACAGTGATATTTTAGTGACATTTACTTTTTAAAATTTCGTGAATTTCGTAACGAAACTTCTCAGGAAATCGTGAGAGACTACAAGATGTCAATATTCATTGAAATTTAAACAGTGGTACAACTATCCTACAAAGTAAATGTGTCCAGTTACTATGTTTTTCCATATTTTTCAGTCTAATACAAATATCTAAAAAAACCTTTTGTTTATATTACTGTTGTGTTCATTTCCTTGAAGCTCATTAAATTCCTCATCTGTATTATACAATGTTAAAGGAAAGTACTTCCTTAAGTGTCCAATTACTATAGCAGTCACCCTACGTTTCACCAAGAATTGACAGCCAATATTATAATAGTCATTGTGAAGGGAGCTTTTAACAAAAAAATTATTCTACATTTCAAATTAACATATTGGTAAGGCTTGTATGTATTGTACAATATGACATGCCCTGTTGGAAGTGGCCCTCTGGAGGCGTTAATTTCACCACGATAATTAATAATGATTACTTTGTATGTTAGTTAGAATCTCCCCTTAGCAGTTGCTTAAGGAAGTGGCCATTTAATAAAGTATCTATTTCATATTATATTATGTATAGTATTTTATATACATTACTTACTTTGATGTTTATCTCCTGAAATATGAAATAGATACTTTATTAAATGGCCACTTCCTTGAGCAACTGCTCTATAAAAGATGATCTTAAATTTTGTCATGCTTTAAATCTTTTTAGACGGCATGAAAAAAATTGAGTAACATTCATAGAATATTCATTATCTTTAAACTTCACAATATTTGGAATTAGTAGAATTGAGGAGTTAATACTTAATATGAGCCGGCTTAAGTCATAGTGGTGCAAGTGACATTTAGCGCACTTTGAGAATGTTTATTTGAATGCAATATATTCTCTAGCATTAAATTCGCTGTGATACTTTTAATATATAATCTGTAGGCTTGCCGAAATCTGGAGAAACTGTCGAAAAATATCGACTGAGGGTGCTTGATGGAATTTCAATATCAAATTTGAAATTTTATACATTTTCATGTATTTCGTCACTGACGACCCGGATTTCACCTTTCATTATTATATTGCGTTTAACTATTTGTATTCTTCGCCGATTGTCATATTGGAATAAAGACATATTATAATCATTATAATATGTCTTTCTACAATTTATTTTTAGCTAATTGGAACCATTGTGCTGACTACAAAGTTCCCATTTCATTTAGCAGAACTTACGCTGGTGACATTATGACTTCTTTCAACAGTAAGGCAAAAAATTTATTCTGGAGTTATTTTGGAAAATTTTATTAAACGGCACTATGATTTTAACTGGTTTATATAATGAATGTCACACCTTATTTAATGTCGGTATAAGGATGAGAATCAATATGGGGCAGAGAACTTGCATTTGATCAGGCCTCACTGTGAAGGAAGAAAATTTTCCATCCATCCTTGATGCTTGAAGTGTCCACCTCGACCCCTGAAAAATGAATTCATTGCGAATAATAGTAGTAATACTTATTATAATAAGATGTTGACAGTGTTCTTTCATAGATGAGCTGATGTTGACAGGAAGCATGTCGTTTTTTTAAGAAGTGCCTGTGGGCCTTGTGTTTGACATGCCTGTTCTATGAAATATAATCTCACTCAATATAATTTATGCTATTTAACCTTTTCCCTGCGCATGACTCAAACGTCCAATTGCAGCTGTTATAAGATCTCCTGTTATCTCCTATTGTTGCTGTTGAATATTTGTCATCCCGCTATCGCGCGAACACGTGCAATCCCATTCAACCAATATCGTAAAATAGACTGAGACTGCAAGTCTGCATTCGACATCTTGTCGTTACGATGCCAGGTCATAATGTTATTTATTCTGACTGGCAACTAAAATACTTCCTATGAAAACAATTATGAATGTATAAAAAGAACAGTAACATATAAAAATAACTTACCAATTGGTCAAGCAGAGACCAAAAAACAATTAATGGAATGAATAAAAGAAACACATTTAATGTTCTTTTGATATCATCAATAAAACTTTGTTCGTACGAGTCTTTAGCATTATCCAGCCAGTGTTTTTGCGCTTTTCCTTCAAGTTGATTCTTCTTACGATTCCATAACGCATTCTGAAATAAGTAATTCGTCAATATGATGAATTCATTTTCAGAAATAATTGTCAACATGTATTATTTTATATAATTTTTATTCTTTAATAAGATGAACACTAACGGTCACACATTTGAAGAAATCCACGATAACATTGCCAGTTGGTTTTTTTATCACATACATCCGTTTTCCACACACAAATAATACTGAAAGAATAAAGTGTCATGTATAAAAGATAATAAACTTTACATTCTGAGAATATAATTCTCTTTAACAGTGACTGACGAAAAAAATTTTTTGTTACACCCCATGTCAGATATTAATGTTTTTTTTTATTTATGTATCTTTACTTATTGATCATTTAAGGAAAAGAGAAATACAGATTACGGCAATGCGCCCTGCACTTAATAACTCTAATGTAAGTAGTATAGGAAACAAATCTAAAAGTGTTGAGGATAATATAACAGAAATAACTATTATAATACTGACATTGATATTCAAAAAAGAAACGAAAGCATTGCCAGAATGTTACATTTATAGGGAACAAGTGAGAAAAATCATTTATGGAATTGTTTTGCATTAAATATTAAATTAAATGGACATCAATAAATTGGAATGCTCCTACGTAATGGATATAAGAAAATAATACGAGAATGAAATCTTACCTATTGACAATATTATCAATAGTCCAGGTGCAGCAAATGCTAATGAATAACAATCTTTGTCACCGAAACAATGAACTTCTGACCTCAAAAGTGGTGTAAACGACTTAGCAATCAAACTCCCAAAGCATATTACAAAGTAAAACAGAGAAAAGAAAAATGTCAACTGTTTTTCTTGTTCCGGTAGTACAAATTGTTCTCCGCCAAATGCAGAGACACAGGGTTTGATTCCACCAGTTCCGAGGGCAATTAGCATCAATCCAACCATTGTAAAAGTTCTACAAACATGGGAATTATGTCAATACAGTATTAATACAATTACAGAAATTAAAAAAATAAGTCTGTCTCGTTTCATGCAGATGGTCTGAAATTCAATTTCTAGTTACAGATCTAATTTGAGATCTTTGGTATAGATTTTTAGGATGTCTTTTACCCTCAAGTTGATCTCAGGTGACATCATCAAATTCTTCTTGCATTTATATCAAGTGACTTCAAATTCACCATGTCTCTTTGATAAGGGAATATATTATATTTTAATGTGGTAGGAAGAAAACATTTTTTATTTAATACCTTCCAGGGATCTCTAGAACAGGAATAGCTGTTACAGCCACTGTAATATTTCCAATGACGTATACTACCATCAAGTATAATATGGTTCTGAAAAACAGAGAATAAAACCCTGTAGCATATACATATATATATTATTTTACTCTATAAATGCCTTAATTTATAATTGGTTGATTACATTTCTAAATTCATTTTGATTATATTGCATTGCCATGTATGATTTTTTACAAGAATATAATAAAAAATGTTATTTGGCACGTTAAAAAGTTATCATAGCTACATTTTAGAATGTACAGAATAACTTTTTTCGCTTATATAAATATTGTGTCAATGAGAACAACTTCGGAAGAATTCTTCCATAAATGCAAGAAAAACTCCAATACTTGAAAAGAAGTAGTAAAGACATGAAGTTGTTCTCATTGACACATTATCTTTTCACTCTTTTTGCTCTCCTGAATAGTAGCGATTTGTCAGTTACGCCCTTTAGCTTGGAAGGGTCGGTATGTTAATCGTTATTCTATCAGAATTCGCAATTCCTCTCCAATTTTTAGAAATTTAATGTTTTTTTTAAGAATAGTTATATATCTGTTTGTTACACTACAGAAAACTGGCTCATTTTATCTTATAATATTTTCTCTTTATATTTGGGTTCATTAAAACCTTATCAACAATGCTTTAAACTATATATAAACAGCTATAATAAATAATTTTGGTTGAATATGGCAATATAACTAACATGGTGGCACCTTCACTAGTGGCCAAGTTAACTTGGTACATCTTTACAATTGTAAATGATCTACCATTGCCAAAATGATACTTTAGTGCTTTTTGAATATTTATTATCATCATATGTTTTACCCAATATAAGTCACCTTTATAATAACCTGAACTTCCCTAAGTAGCTATCCGCTAAGATAGCTCCAAATACGGGGAAAAAATATGAGAGCGTGGTGAAGGTATGATAAGTTTCCGTCGCTTCATCATCAGAATAGAGTAACTTCTCCTTAAGGTAGAGAGCGAGGAATGCTGCAATTAAAATATTACATAATCATAAGCATACAAAGAATTGGCTTGATTATTTTGTTACCCTTAAGCAATTTTTTATAAAATAAATACAAAAATAATCAAAATACATGTATGTATCTATACTACACGTCATTTAATGATATATAACTTACAAAACCTGACAAAAGCATGCAAAAAAAGGTTTAAGCCCTTCTGCGTGTCACAGAGAACACACGAAGAAACCAATAGCGATATGTCCAATTTCATTTTACTAATATTTATTACAATTAATAGTTGACAGGCTAAAAAAATAGGCATATTGTTAATAGAATATTTTAAAAAATAAATACAATTCATTTGTACTACTTCCACATATTTATAATGATCAGGACCGGTTTCGCTCATCACGAGCATTATCAACTGATGATTTTTTTAAATATAATGTCTTTCCACCAAGAATTGACAGTTAACACCTTAAAAGTGAAATAGAATATGATGGAAAAATTCATTAATGATCACACTAGTTATTTAATAAATTGTATCCAAAAATTATCATTTAATTAATAAACTGTATTTTTATCAGTTGATAATGCTTGCGATGAACCGAAACCAGTCCTGATCATTATAAACATATTGAAGTAGTACAGAAGAATTGACAGTTAACACCTTAAAAGTGATGTAAATACGAGCTGAACCGATATAATTTTTTTTACCGAACAGGAACGAAAACCGGATCGACAAAAATAGCGGTTCGGGTCCCTGGTAAAAATAGCATTTAAGATTTCTTTTCATTTATAGATGTCGCTGTACCGAAATCTAAACATTTTTTCGCTCACTGCTATTGGATATTGATTAATAAAAAATTAAAAAATTAAAAGAATAGGTACATATATTATACAATATAGATACCTCTAAATTTACAAATTACATTGCATTGTTTCAGTTAGTAATAATAACTTTTTTATACAATTAGCTGGCTGTGATAAGGTTGTAAGAAAATAACTTGAATATTTTACGATAAATCAAATCTTATATTTCATAATGTTTTTATATAACTTTTTTTTTCTGTGAGTCAATATTGTTTTCGGTTTGCTGGTGTTGTTTCAACACCTCCGTTGTTTTATTATGATTTTATGCGAGTATTAGGTATTTTAAATTAATAAATATTTTAATTCGTAACGTGTGGCTATTAATAGATTGGCAATAATTGTATGTTCAATAAAGCGTTTATATATCAATATTTTCACTTCTACAATCAGTGCCGGAATATACAGCACCGTAGTCGTAAACTTCGCAGAAGGTATATGGTAATGCACTCCTTGTGCGATGTTGTATACCTTATATTTATACTATAATATAGTCCCGAATTGCACTTTACCTTACTCTGAATTGGAAAAAAGAAAATGAACTACAGTGAAAAAGATAGATATTGATAAGAATTATTTTAGCTAATCCTATGATTGAGAAGATATTTACTTCAATAACCACGAAATATAATGATAAAAAAGAAAATGTTTTTCAAAGTACAAAAAAGTCGGCATCGCTCAAGATGCAACCGAAACACTGACACTTGAATGCTGGCTTCCATGTGCCGAAGTGCTATGTGCTGAGGATATGATAAATAGTGTACATAACTGTAGCGCTGCATATTGTATGCTTAGCATAAATATCGGATTGCACGTTTTGTTTTTTAGTTTGATGGCTAAAATTTCAATTTTACAACTACTAACTCACAATTTGATACAAACTGTTCAAGACAGCTCACAATAAAATCAATAATTGAATATGAACACAAAATCTAAAAATATTCATTTTATACCTCGCATTCCGGAGTAAGAAAACCGCTCACAAAACTCATTAATGATGATTAGGATAACAGAGAGAGGAAACTTTTTTCGCTCCTGAAATAAAATTTATAATCAATATTATAATACTGTTCAGATAATAATATAATATAGAGATTATAATTTTCACATTATTTAAGAGCACTCGATCACCTTTGGTTGCAAGGGATCATAAACAGCCACATTTTCAGGACGTTTTTCAACCATTTTAAACTCAATACGAGATCTGTGTGGAACTGACTTTAAAATGCAAATACATTAACTATTTATATGTAACGAAATCTCCAACCAAGGAAAAACAAATAAACGAACTCGTGGGAGAATGATAACACGCCTTTCAAATGATATTCATGAAAAACATTAGCCCCATATATTTTGAATGACTGATGAAAAATTTCCAATCTTTTGTTGAACGTTCACACAATGCGTAGTCATATTAGATTTCATCACGGTGGCAACAACTGATAAAGGCTTTTTATCTTCAGGTAAATATTCCAAAATATTTACACTACTCTAAATTTAAGGATGACTTAAAGAATAAATTCTTCAGCTTTATGTCACGTCATAGGGGCCTATTTTGGTAGTTTTGGAGTGTACAATTAAATCTTTCCAGTCAATAACGGAAAGTTATTTTGGTTAAAATTGTAGAAAAAGCAGTTCTTTGGCAAACAGTAAAATTATTTAACCCATGTTCTGCACGTGTTAGTATTCGAGAACTTTTTATTTTGTGAAGATTCTGTGTGATTGATGGTAATAATAATTATATATTTTCTCATTGCTTCTTTACAACCCTGAAGAATGGAGCCAGCAAAGGTTTCAAAGGGGGGTTTCAGGTGGGGCATTTGGCAGAAATAATTACACAGTTTCTCCCCCAGAGAATAGTATTAAAGTTATTTTTGAAATATATAACTTCGATTAAATGAGGTTCAAATTAAATTCAACAAGAACCATTCACTGGCAAAACCATTAAGGTGTTATTTATGATTTTTTGTTCGCAAACATTACTTAGAACTTTATTTCTAGTTTTTAAATTTTAGCTTCATTAAAAACGGTAAATGAAATATAGAAAAAAGGGTGGCACAACCAGAAAAACACGAACATAAAAAATTTGCAATATTCTGAACATAAAAAAGAAAAGCATAATATCTATTACATAGAATTAAAATAAGAAAAATACCGGTCCCCCAAGGGTTTGAGCACAATCATCATCGCCTAGTCCTGTTCTTTTGTGCTGCAGTCTGTGGATTGATTGATGTAGGTAGTTTTTTTAATTTTTTTTTTATAATATTTTATGCTGCTGATTAACGATAACAACAAAAGCACTGATATAAGGTGGCATATGTTACCATTTCTTTTTTTTTCCAGTATTAAAGTGGTGTAAGCCACAAAAAGCCTTTTTCAACAGGTTTATAAAAGTGTAAAGTAAAAAACGATGTATCCTTTTAACCAATAAACACTATTCCGTCGTGATTTCAACGTATTTTATTCGACTCTGAATACACTACAGCCGCAAACATAGCTAAACTTTAAACGCGGTTATCTTTATTCCAGCTACTTGTGATTCACTGCACATCTACTCTGACTGCCTCAATTTGTTTGGGCAACAATAAATTTAAGTCCTACCAGATTGTCTATTGCTCAATGTTAGAAGCAATAAGATTTCATTTTATTGTTAAGTTCTATTTAATTTATTGATCCTTCAACAATAAAAATTTAAAAAAAAAAAAACGAAAGTAATCAAACAAACTAAGTAATGAATAAGAATATGTAGGAAGTATGAGTTTCAAAATTAATTACCGCCAAAGCTTTGCGGCGACACTATGAGCTACATCTTTTAAGCTTTATGATTTGGTGTTCTGCAATCCATTGTTTTACTGTAGTTAATAAGGGTACACTACCAGTTGTCATAAATTTCCATAAAAATGCCGATAAATGCGGGAAAACATTGAATGCGAGAACAATAGATCAAGGCTCCACTGTATATGTAAATATTTATTGGGAGATTTGAAACTGATTACACAGCGGTAGCATTGATCAGTGCATCGTAACTGGTGTGTCGCGAAACCGAGTATTTTTATATTGGAAATAAATTAAAGCCATTCGGTTGCTAAGATCTCCGATTAAATTATTCTCATCGAAACAAATATTATATTATTTTGATATTTCATGGAATAATTGTATTGACGTTTGCATTGATAGTGCAACCGCAATATTGGGGAATAAAATGAGGATTGTCTCGTTAGTAAAACCCAAAAATTCTACCAAATACTCACTGCAAATACTTCATAAAAACAAAAAGAAATGTTTGTTAGTGTGCTCAGCACTTCGAAAATGTAAATGGGTTTAATTGGTTTTGATTAAAAATATATAAGCTACTATTTCAAATTCTTCAAATAAAAACTAATTAATTAATTGTATGTTTTGTTTATGAATTTTACATATTTTGGTTTGTGGTGTGCCGCGAAATACTAATGAGTGCTAAGGTGTGCCGTGGGTGAGTAAAGGTTTCGGAGCGCTGGCCTAGATCATTACCACTCGACCATTTTAATTGATAATATATACAGTAAATATATCTTCAGTATTCATATTCTTACGGTGTTTTATAAAATATATTTTATTGATTGACGCATTTAGAACAAAAATTAAATGATTTATAAATAATGAAACATTCTTTATAATAAAAAAAATGTATTTATTGCACATGCTTTCAAGGATTTTAACGCAATCCTTGATAGATATCTGTACAAATAAATGTTGCTTCCGTGTAATAGTAATGAGGTATTAATTTTGCAACGGTCATTCCGATTTTATAATTGCGCTCTAGAGTTACGAACAAAGACTTAAAATTAAACACATTAGTAAAGCAGAAAATGATTGACAGAATTATCTTTACTAGATGTCATATTAAATAATTTAGAGTACAGAAGTAATGCTTAAGAAAACATACGATAATATTTTGTTTATTCAGGAATACGTGTAACTTTTTACAGGGTTAACCAAATCAAATGAAGATATTATTTTGACCTCGTTTTATGCAATGGCTGTAATAATTAAGCTTTTCAATTTTATTTTATGCTGACCATTTTTAATACACAAGATTGACACTGCTCGCAGAAACCTCGATTATGAGACTGGAGCATGGAAAAGGGATCAGGGTGGCCTCCAGGGTCAGTAAAAAAGTAAGATTTCAAATCAATATTCCTTAGGTAAGAACATTTATTTCACTACTGCTACAACAGCTGTTTGTGCTTGTAAATGTTGAAATAAAATGTTCTTTCGATGGTATCAAAAAGTATTAATAACTAGATAATAATCAATAACCATAAACAGAAAAAATCTTTATCGTTTTTAGCTAGTTGAACATCCCTGTACTAGAATTAAGAAAGGCAGTAAATGAATGAAGGAACAGTGACTTTTGATAAAAATATTTATTTAACATCCTTTGTGTCTCTTAAAAATTAAAGTTCTGATTTTATAGGCTTTCTGTAGGTTTCATGAAAATTATTTGAACATCTAAAATCGAGTCTTTTTAGTAGATAGTGCTATGATTTTAGAAGTCTGTCTTTAAAATACCTACACTATATATTTTATATTGAATGAAATTTGGTGTTTTATGTCTAATTACCCATATTAAACTGTAGTTACAATTGTTTTCGCTCCTCTAGCGCATAATTTTATCAAAGAAAGCAAAAAATATTATATTATTCAAAAAATACATACCTAGTTGTAACATATGATGAAGTATACCTTAAGGGTGTACCAAAATAGGAAGTATTTATGAGCCATAATTTTTATATATGAAAAAATGTCTATATCCACGGATGTCAACTTGTTCAACTGTCATAAGAATAAATAATACGAAAAATATGTAAGTTTTTTAATGGACCATTCCATTTGTAATAAAATAAAGTTATAAATGATTACTAAATTTATCCTGACTGAATATTTTGTTATTTAAAGATTTTTCACGATTTCAAAAATGTAATATATATCAGAGAGGGTAGACAAAAAATATCAGTTTAAGACTTGTTTACTTATTGCCGTATGCCCCAATTTTGATGAATGGGTCGAATAGTGGTCTAGGGGTTTACGTTAACGATCATAAGGATCTGAGTTAAAGTCCCAGTCATCAAATTTAGATTAAACATTTGAGATCGTCATTTACCAAAAATTCTCATTAAGTTATTTCTATATCTAGACCCTTGGCTATTATTAGCTGTAGCCATATATGATTATTTATTATTCATTTTCTTACTCCTTTTAGATAGTTGATGATATGATTCTAATACCGACTTGTCCTGGTTTGTATTGTGGGCGAACGCAATCCAATGATGGTATTTGGGGGGCGTGCGGGGCCTGTCCGAGAGGTCACTGCGCCAATCACACCAGCCACTGTGTACCGTGCGACGATGATCCCTTGCTTTATGACTGGCTGTATTTAGGATTTATGGCACTTCTCCCTCTGGTGCTGCACTGGTTTTTCATAGATTTGGTATACAAAAAGGCTATGTAAGAAACTGTTAATTTATTGCATTGTTACGCCGCCAGGTGAAATTCAATAAAAAGCTTGCGGCCATTAAGCTGTTAATATCTTATAAAAAGTGCTTACCAAACTAAGGGTCGCAGCCCCCTGTGATTCTGGGAAGGGCTACAAAATGTTCCGATAGAGATACAAGTTTTATTTACGCATTCTTTTTCTTTTACTTGTGTATGTATTTGTTATATAAGAACACATTATTCGTGATTTTATAAAAAATGTCCTGAGGTGATTGTAGAATACAGGTGTTTAAATAGTATATACAATATCAAATAAAGCTTTTGATAATTGTGAATTAATTTTATTTACACAGTAGAGGTAGGGGGCATAATGTGTATATTAATTGATATCGAAAACTCTTCTGAGTTTTGAGTTACTTGCGTCAGACATTGACGCAAACATTGCAAAGTGTTTTGATTTCGTGAGGAACTCGGAAATGAGAAAACGCACCAGGAAGCGCTCTGGTAAGAGACATAAGAGCGACAAGCTGCGGATGGCTTAATAGAGTCTCAGCCCTGCTTGCTTTGCTCAACCAGTAGGTACTATCCGAAAGATGTACACGGCGGAATTGAGGGAAGCTGACATGTCACAGGGGGAAGTAAAGCGATTGGCAGTTGACTGGAGGCACTGCGTAGTGGCCATATGCTCCACATTAGGAGCAGGTATGGCCCAAGAAGTATTTAAATAATTATTTATAATATTAATATGCTTCTATTTTTTACACTTTCTATGTTCCAGTTTTAATCGATACCTGATAGCAATGCATTTCTGTGCATTTATGGAAGTGACATTGGCATGCGTTATTACTCTACTTTTATCCGAACCTGTTGGAACACTTTCCTTCAGATCTTGCCGTGTGGCTGGATTGTCTGACTGGTATACATTGCTTCATAACCCCACACCTAATTATGAAACAACGCTGCACTGCACACAAGAGGCAGTGTATCCACTGTGAGTAGTGTGTGCCTTTTGACTAAAACTAAATTGTGCTGATTTTACACATGTTTATCATGCATGCTGAATAAATTAAAAATAAAATAGACCTGATTCTCTTATTGCACAGATTATAACAATGATATCTATCATATTTATTCATGGCCAGACAGCGAGAATTAAAAAATTTAAGTAAAATCGAAAACCATGTAATTTTTAAATCCATATACAACAAATTTGAAAATATTACCAACTAAAATACTTTTATATTTAGACATTGTAAGTAAGCTGTTTTAAGGAATGAAACCTATTTCTTGCTATGTATGCTTTTAGTTTATTTTTGAGCGGGGTAAAAACCAGGGCCAGTTAGATGTGCCTGTGGTACTTACATAAAGTGATTTATGGATTTGTCTTTGAAGTTATGGATGTCCAAAGTTCCCCGTTATCCATCCAATCCTTAAAACGGGGTATAGCCAAAGCGATTAACATTCTACTCCTGTCCTCGATCTCCACTCTCTCGAGGAGAGAGAGTTTGAGCGATTAAATAACAGGTATTTCTTGCTCATAAGTTCCATTAAGTGCCCTATTCTCCACAATGGGAGTGGACACAGTAAAAAAAAAAGAAGATCTCTTGTACAAAAAGAGAATGAGGTGTATTGATATTAAATTGTTGGCAGTTTTATTGAACCTAATATTACCTTCAAAATCTTTTAGTGAATATATTTTATTTCTGATTATAGTTACACACTGGTGTTGATAATGTATGCTCTTTGTATCGTCCTGCTGGTGATGTTCAGATGCGCATTGTTTTCAAGATTCTTACCGCGCCGTCTGACACTCGCCATTTACTGTGCCCTGTATTTTCTGCCTGCCCTGATTCTCATACACGCAGTGGCAGCTGGGCTTATATGTAAGTTTACTCATAATAAATATTGTATTGAAACATATTTGAAAATCAACTGATCGGCTGAAATCAGTTCTGTTTTCTTGAAATATAATTTGTAAATATGTAAAACATATTCGATTCATTATATCTACATAAATCATGGGATAAAAACTAGGATTTACTTGGCATCATTCATAAAGATTATCAAGCGGGTATCTAAGGTAGTTTTTAATGATATATTACTAATTATGATTCCATGTAAAAAAAGGGGATTATAGAAAGTAAATACTATGACTCTTGTGTTATGAATACGGCTTATATATTGGCATAATCCTATTTCTATTGATGCCTGAACCTCCAATTAGCAACCGTGTCCAAATATTTAGCTGCAACACTCAAGTCTCTTTCGTCATTTTGTGTTTCTTTTTGACTCCCGGTCTGCACTATAAACATTTTACTGTTTTAACAAGTTCTTTATCTTTGTGATATGGCATTGTTTTGTTTCAAATCAAACAAGTCTAGACGCCCCTTCAACTCATTATGCAATAATTGATAATATAACAATCTGTGTAATCGTGAAATAAAATATAATAATTCTAAATAACATGCTATTTTCTTTTGCATCAAAAGAACTTATAATGTTACAGTATTTAGTCATATTGAGGTAAAAAATTTAGTTCCACAACAATTTTGTAATATTATTACAGTTGATAGCTTTTTCAGCATCATGCCATTGATAGTTCTGACAATATCGTCATGTGGAAATTCGCTATCAACATTACATAATTCTTATGGAATTAAAAAGTTAATACGTTAACTTCATTGTAATGAAGTTCTACCAACACTTGAACCCGATCCCTATGTATCATTGGCTTGTGGTGGATGTTTCTCTATCTCCGTCCCACAGCCCCACTTGTGTGTGAACAAGTTGGATAAACGCCAGTATGCCTTTATATTTTGCTCACGACCTTCATTCAATATGTGATTAAGCAAGAGAAAAATTTGCCACACGCACCTGATAAGTATATATTGACAAACGCATTAAGCCCGTTTTTGTTGACAGAACACATGAAGTCAAAGGATATTATGACTTTGAAATAGAAACAGTATTGTCATGTAATTTTTTTATTCCGGCAGAAAGCATGATGTGACTATTTATAACTAATCAATACCAAATCTTATGATTTTTCAAAAAGATCATTCTTTATAATGTATAAAAAATCCTTTAAAAACACAAACAATTCCACTTAGAAGAGGGAGTACTTTGAAATAATGATGCTTTAAATGCGATTATCTCAGAACTTGTTTTTATGATATCGCCTTCTGTCAGTATACCCTCGATATTTTTTCTTTGCAGATTATTCGTTTCCTTACATCATAATCATTCTGTCAATGATGTCATCGGCGTCGCACCTGTCAGCAAAGTTGGATCAATCGGCGATATCGTTGCTAGTCACATCGGTGACCGACATAAGGAATGCTGTCATACTCATCGGGCACTGGTTATTACACGCCTACGGAATCATATCAATCACGGGCTTGAAAGATCCAGTTTTCCATGGAGCGCTCTTGGCGCTCGTCCCCACTCCGGCCGCATTCTACATTCTGACCGCACAGTTTACTAACCCGTTGAATTTTTATGAAATATAGCTGTTTGAAATAAAACAAATTGATATTTTGAAACTCATAGGTATTGGGCTGCTTACTGGATTTATCCGTCAAACGTCGTATGTTTCGTTATGTTACATATATGACTTTAATTCATTTGCCAATTACACGGTTACGATAACTAACGGTTCACATTATTACTTTTATTTGGATTACGATTAATTCAAGCTTTCTAATGGTTGCCTACCTTTCTCGAATCTAAATAACACTCAATTCAATAATACTTGTGGAAAACTTTAAAGACCGCAATTAATATCCTGTAAATAACACAGTAATATTTTCATTTTTAAATAAAAACTTTCAATTCATTTTCTTAATATCCCTTTGGTTACTCAAAGGTAAACCCACCACCACCAGCTATAGCTTCACACCCTTTTTACGGGTGTACTCTTCAGTGTAACAATGTTATTTGTATTACAAATTTTAGTATGGAATGTCTGAAGAAAAAATCCTCAAGACGTATGTGCACTATAGTTCGCAGAAAGTTGAGATCCACGCTCTCTCCATAGGGTGCCATGAACACTTTAAATGTCTTGTGATTTGCTCTAGATGCAACTGAGCCCGCATGACCAACAGACCTAATTGATATTGTATCGTCTAACAATTTACCGTCCCTTCCCAAAAGCTGTGATCAGGATCCTGAATCACATTGACATGCTTGACAACCTACTAACCAGCCATCTAGGAAGAGAATGTCAAGATATCAATTTATTCATTGCATCATGTGATTGTTTTGTTATATATAAATAATGTTCTGTGGTATCCATATAAAGATTGGATTGTCAAGATCAATAGTCTCGGCCTCTGTTGTCTGCTCGGAAGGTGTCATTTTTTCTCTAATTTAACATTCGAGATCTAGGAAATGGGTGTTTGTGATGCATTTCTCTTCAAGTTGATCTTGTGTCACTTTGTAAATTCTCATTGAGCTTACCTAAGAGATTTGAAATTCAAAATATTTGGCGGACCGAACCAAAAATTTTAATACCTTCACATGAACTGAGAAGATATGATGTAGAATAAGTATTATTTTTACTAATAGTATTAGGAAAATTGTGATATTTATTATTAAGATTGTAAATATTTTATTGAAATAAAAATTTTGATAACATCTTTTTTTTATTGATTTTTTCATTTGAAGGCCTCAAATGATTTTAAGAATGTCTACATCTTGTTTAGGATATTTTCCAATTTTATATACAATTTGGATCTTAAAAATTATATTCCTGGGGGTAAAAGGGTTAAACGGTTATTCATGACTTTTGCATTTAAGAGAAACATTTATTACATAGAAATACATATTTTACATGCAAATATTTCTGGTGAAATTTGTTGGCCAAAGTATTACAATTTATAATAATCAAATGGACAATAGATATGCTAACATACACCACAATTTCTAAACTTAAAAGATGTTTTATTATTCATAGAAATATAATTATTTTTGACAATATTTTAAATTTTACTTATATACTAAACATTTTTGTTGACGATGAATGGACGTTTTAACAATACATTGACTGAATCACAATTAACTTCTAGAATCTCTTTTTAATCGCATAATCAATCGATAACGATAATCTTCAGTGAAATATTCTCCAAACTGAGAATTGCCAAGAAAGTTATATTTAAGAATATTATTGGGATTTTTGGATCATTCCAAGGTAACTAATTTATAGACTGAAAAAGGATAAATTTATATCATTAACTAGTGATAGAAACAAATTTCTACAGGTAATCAGAAAAAATAAGACTTACGAACTTAAATTATATATTGAATCAAATTCTCCGGGTTTAGATTATTATTTGGCTTTAAAAATCTAGCATATATTTGTGTGAAAGGAAAACAGCATTAGCCTAAAATCGGTACTTTTCAGGGAACCAAAAGAATATTCAGCGGCATTGATTCAACCGGTACACATAAATATATAATAGTTCTTTGGGCATAATCAACCCTTTTCCTTTTGCATACAGATAGTGATTGAGATTCATCTGACATCTGTTAAAAAGTTCGAGGGGTTGCTGAATCTAATTAAGTACACTATAATGCTGTGGAGTATTTTACAATCGAAATGAATATTCTCAACTCGCAATAGAAAAATAACACTTCAATAGCTAATTTCAAAAGAATAGAGCGGCAATCACAGGAACAATATTATTTGTATGGCACTTAGCACTGCATAATTGTATAGTGCCGACAATGTTTACAAACCTAATTCTAATAATACACATTGATATATTCTGCATTGAAAGGATAATTTCCCTGACAGCAAAGGTAATATTAAAGTATACGTATAGTATATAGATGTAACAAGATCATTATTTTATAAAAGTTAAATAATAGATTTAATTGCGAGTGAAAAGCTTCCGAATCTGATACAGTGACGTCTATGAATGAGAAAAATTGTTGAATGAATTTTTACGAATATACCTGTAATAGATCAAATCTAGCTGACTAGAATTTTAAAAATATCTCAGATGATTAAGCCATTCCATAGCATAAGTGCATACGGGGTCAGTTTCAAAATCTGAAACTTCACACTCACTCTTATTCGAATGATAATAAACTATGCATTTTTACAATAGGTACACAGTATAGACATCTAAGATTCTAGTAATAAAACAATGTACAAGAGGCCGTGATCGTTTTGCTTTGAAATACGCTGTCAAAATACTTTATCTGCTCTATTCGATGAGCGGATAGCGGTGTTAACTTATTTCTCACAATGTTATAATAATAAAGAGCTTGGTGAACCTTAACAACTCAGCCACACTTTTTCATCAGAAAAGATAAATACCACTAAAAACGATGCCACTAGCAAGGAAATGTAATGTTTCTGAAAGTTAAGGCCAAATAATCATACATTAGAATCAATGAATTGGAAAGTTTACTTAAATTACATGACAATCAAAATTTTAATGACAGCGTTGCACTCTTGCCGTATCTATTTATGAACTAAATACATAAAAGAATAATAATAATATTTAAGAATAATAACACATTTTCAAAGAAATATTTATAAAATATAATAACAGAAGGTTTTATAGATAATAAATTTAATTAATAAATATAATCTGTAATTGAAACGCATTTCGAAGGTCTTAGTTTTATAAATATAATGTCATTTAGTACATATTCAACAAATTATATTTAAATTTAACGGATCGCAAAATTTAAAAAGAAATCTGTTAAGAGCATGGTACTATAATATTTGTATTTCTTTAAATTTTGTTTTATATGCATCTTTATGGTGAAATGATGAAAAAAAAACAATTTCGGGTGTTGTGTTCTAATTTGTCACATTGTGATTTGCCACCAAACTTAAATATTATATTGTTATCAAAAACTTATAAATATAATATGGGGTCAATTTCAAGTCTCATGGTGATCATAATCGGCGTCCACTGTAGTGAAAAACGCGTGCAGCGGAGTAGGAAAGGTTTACGTAGAGCTTTCCTGTAAACCTAGTCATGTTTTATGTATTTTCATTTTTTATTAACACTAAGATCTCTCTGAATTTCTGCGATGATGAATATCTCAATTAGGTTAAGAATACAAGAATGTAAGTTAAGTAAAATGATAATGAAAAAAATATTAAGTGTGGTGCTAAATAAACAAGTGCCAGATCACTTTTTTTTTAATCCTAAAGTACATTATTAATTTAATGTTGCTATAGTTGAGCACTTCAAAATACATAACAGAATGGTAAAAACTATCGATAAGACAAAAAATGAATAAACTATATTTTTTCTTTGTTGATAAGATAATGAAAATTGTATGTTGTTAACAGTTTAAAAAAGATAGGATTTTATTCAAGCGATTCTAAATTATAATATGTGGCACAATATTGAGGAAAACTATGTGAAAAGTGTCGAAGAGCGCTCCGGCCCAACTATGCTAAAAGATAACCTGTATTAAACAATATGATGTAAACATTGAATGCTACTTTAACAATTAAACAGTCATACAATGTCATTTAACGAACAGTTCACATTTAATTTAATTATCATAAGAATATAACTATGAAAAGGATGAAAATAAACAGCATTTGTTAAAAGTAGCTTACATGTATTACTCACTAAATTTCACATCAAAAATATGTTATACGTACATTTATCTTTTGACCTGAATTGTCAACTTACTACTAAAATACCACACATTGACATACCCTGCGCTTAAACTAACTACAGAAGAGAGCATTCAAAATCCTGGGTCTGACATTATAGTATCAGAAATTTTATTGTCAATAAACAGTGTTTTTAACCTGCCTTTGACAGTCATTTCCACGCAATGATTATTGATTTTTTATCATACAAATACACTGCGAGATGGTTGAGCAGCTTGGTGTATAGTTTTATATCATTGTGATTCTGGCAAAAAAGTACTAATTTTGCATATGTATGTGTCAACCACAACAACGCATAGTTCAAGTATTGTCAAAGTAATAAGTTTTGAGCATTGGATGCATGTAAATCTAGTTATAAGATTTGAATTTAATCCTTTCCCGTGGTTGACAGCAATTACACAAATCACAATCACTGTATGGATATTCAAACGTCTTATTGCAGCTGATATATGAGAACGCTTATTTGAAAATAAAGTTAGAGCTACGGGAATTGTTATAATTTAAAAGATATTGATGATGTCAACTGACATTTTTTGAAAACATACTCCAATCTTTGTATCAAGTAGCAATATTCCATCAAAAAAGCGGTACTTTTCTCAATATTTGAAGCAGGAAAAGATTAAAAGTCCATTTATTACTTTTATAAAATCTTTCGATATTGTCAAAAATGTAGATTTATTTACATAGGACATTCATTGTTGACATAATAACGGACATTGGTTTTTAATACCATACTGAACTAAACAGATATGTTTTCATAAGTTTCACAAGCATATTTTAAGTGGGGCATGTGTGACCCTGTCTATTCGGAGTTACGGGATATAATTGGAAAATGTACACTATTATTTCGAAGCTATGTGGTGAAGAATAATATAAGTCACTGAACAAAATTGTAAAATTTGAAAACAGTACTCTTAAAATATACAATAAAACTGTCCATGTGGGCTAAGTCAAACGGTATACAAAATAGTTTTCTTTTCTTAAATATTTCAGACTTTCTCAAATTTTAAATTAAAGCTCAAGAGTTAAGTTAAAAATATGACATAATGTCTTACCAACAAGGATTAACGATAATAAATATTTAATCTTCCTTTAAATATCATAAAACCATGAGATTAAAGAGAATTACAATCAACATGATCGGGAATGTTGACACCACAACAATGTTTTACGGAATAGCATTGATAACTACTATAAAATTCATGACCATTATTAACAAATCTTATGCCTCTACCCAATTTAAAATATACTCTTTTGTTTTTTTAAAACTTAATAGTAAAATCAGGTCCAACTCACAGCCCAAAACAATTAGTAAAGTGGTCCAAAACTGTTTTCGTTGCCAATCTGAAATGTATTTTTTTAAATGAATGAAAGCATTTGCCAGCGCAAAGGACAAAAAAATCAAATGTTAATTAAACAATACATCCATATCCAATCTATGATTCGTTACCTTAACTCATTGACTGCCATAACCCACTATTTTATTTAATTTTAACAATATCCGCTCGATACTCGGAGGATATTTGCCTCCAAAATTCTCTGTCTCTCGCCAGTCTTTTTGCTTCCTCCAGCTCATTCCAATGTCCCGTAGCTCCAACGAGTACAAGCATCTGCTTTCGAGGCAAAGTATGTTTTTTCGTTAGGTACCATGATTCACTACCGTATAGCAGCACTATAGTTGATATTTTTGTGCCAATTGTACCGTAGTCAACTACTGACGATTAGTGATAAAGGGCTGGCTTACGATCAAGGTGTCAATTTGTCCGACTCATTTGTTGTAACTTATAGCTGAATTCCCCCATTTCGCTAAAAATAATAATTTTAGTCATTCTTGTTACGCTTTGGCAGCAAGTAGCATCAGCCTTTGAAAAAATTACTACCGCATTTAAAATGTAGAGACAGAGAAGAACAAAAAAGGACACCGTTGATTTTGATCTACTTCAAAATTGGGACAGTGCTACTATTTTTAATCTAGTTTTCGCTATTGTTTGATGCCTACTCATAGAACTGAGTGCGTAGACAACGAAAATACAAGACATATAATCATACATTTGACACTTACGTGATTATACATAGGGAGTGTCGCTTTGGTGATGACCTTAAGGTAGGTGCCTGTTGAACTGTCCTCCACAATGAAGTTTGAATTCATTTCATTTTTTATGGTTGTGTCTAATAAAGTAAAATTTGCGAAATGTGTGGTTTTAGCATATTACACAATTCAAACAGCTGCGAGTCAATGAGTTAAGATAAGGCTTAAAACAAGAATGTACGAATCTGTAATTGATTTTTTTACTAATGAATGTAATTCATAAAAATCTAGCCAACTAAAATTTAAAAAAATCTCAGTTGATTAAAGCATTCCTTGTTATAGTACTCCAGTAAACATTTACAGCGTATGATGGATAAGGCGCCAGTGGCGTGCTTAAACAGACACACATTATTATTGTCAATAAATCAATTCATTTCAGCCAAACTACTCTATTTATTTTTGAAAAATATAGTAAACTTTGACAAAAAAAAAAGATTAATACAACCGAATCATTTTTTATTTTCTATTTAAGCTTTTTATAGCTAAGAGTTGAAATAAACTGTAAAATAAAAATTTGTTAAATTTTAAACAAAGATTGGGTTATAATAATCTATTTCATCAATTTAATTTTCAAATAAACATGTTTTTCAAAATTAAATAGGATGTTCTGGGTGAGATGAATGAAATAACTGAAGAAAAAAATATTCCACTCCAATGTTGCCCTTTAAATCCTATACGTTAAACGTTTATTGGAATATTACTACAAGGAATGTCTTTACATGAATAGATGTCGCTATATCGAAATCTGAATCTTTTCACTCACCCTGAATCAGTTAAAATTTAAAAAAACTATTTTTCTTTCAATTTATAAAAGTCCTCACTCAAATTACCCCTCTATCTGGATTTTATTACTATCACAGCAATCGATCACTTACTATAAATGTGAAAACATTTATTTGAATATCATGAACAGCATCATAATCACAATAGAGTAATAATAGCCGTCTATTGCAAATGAACGATGTAAGGAAACTGCAAAAACTGGCATTTTATAAAATTAGCACACCATAAAAACATACAACCAAAATTGTTGACATTTTTCACTATGGTAACATTTTGTGTTGGGTATCATTAAATCAAATTTTTAGTGTCCAGAAAATTACACTAATGTTATGTATGAGATTCATGGAATAACATTGGTTAACCCACTCAGTACGGAGCACGCACGACGCGCGTTGAAGGTAATTAGCAAGTGTATGGCGACTGGTATAGCACTAATTACAAGATAATTAGTTCAGCAGTGAATGACTTAACCGCCCTATCTCCTGATTTTTTTCGATGAAACAGATATCACGAAAACGACCGCATGTTTCCTGCGTTGTTTTTTTGTAGGTATGTATAAACCCACAGCGTATTAAGTTTGTTTGATAGACATCAGGTATGTATTTTTTTCCCAAGCGCGTACGCGACACGGGTTAGCAAGCTAGGGCTACATCACAGCAGGCGTATCACGTACATTCGTAGAGGTAGGGCGGTTAAAAGTGAATTTACTGTTTTTATGCTCTCCTGAACATTTTGCTAAAATGTAGAAAAGCAGTTTGTGCTATAATAGTTCATCAAAGAGTTAAATAAAAAGTAAAGGCGTGATAGTTTTAAGAATAAAATATATAAAATTGATCCATCTTATAATTACAAAATATCAGATATTGAACACATATCTCTTTGGGGAGAAGTTTAATAATAAAAAATATATTTATTATTTTGTATACTAACTTATATATAGCAATAAAAATAAATGTTTGGAAAACAAAAATAGACCATTTAACCCACCAATTTTAAGAATGCTGTCAAATCACATTATTAGTATCTTCAGCAAATTACATGAATCGCACAGTAATGTAGGACTGTATGGCGAAGTAAAGTATATATCTCCAGATAATATTGAAAAATATTTTTCATATCAACAACATTTGTTTGTGAATGCAATTTTCACACTTTCACAGCATGCTAGAAGTGAAATATAATCACTCGTGCGCTGATCGCAGACTTGTCAGGACACTCTCTTTCTTTAAGATATTAGATGACATCACGACTTGCATAAACAATTTATCAATTGGTAATAAATTCTTGTACAACACGAATTTTCTTTATAAAACCATAGACATATAAAATGAAACAAACTAAATTCATTTTCTGAGAGAACTGGTGACATGCAGTAACTTTAAAGGTAAAGCATTATCTATTCTATACAGTAGGAACCGTTAATCATTAAATTATTAATAATAGGCCGAAGAATGTTATGCATTAAAAGAATATATACAGTAAAAGTCAACCTTGTAAAAGCAATCGAATGTGGCCAAAACGATTTTAATAAAAATTAATATTCTTTATGTAGAGTAGGTCATGATTTCTAAAAACAACCGGATAGTTATATTTAAACACCTTAATACCAAACATAATAATTTACTCTACATTTGCTTATTAGGTCGGTAATATAACGTGTGGTTTTTTATACGCTTGTCCAGATCCGACTGGCTCGTGAGTTGTAATTTTCTGAATTGTACCTACACCCAGTTTAGTTAATTCAAACAACAGTCACAAATATTACCTCATCTTTCACGCGTGTATCAGTTTCGGTGAGTTATTTCCTTGAATTATGTACTATTATTTCAAGACTGAGCAGTTCTTCACGACTCACTTATCGTTTCATAGTGTAATTATATTTATTTTTATGTATCAATATAAGCTCAATATCTGAAATTATCACCATTAGTCATGTAAGAGACCAATCAAAATTGTATTTTACTGTGTACCAACCAAATAAACATGTGTAAAGCAAATATAGTTATTATTTGATGCTGATCGAAGGTGTCGAAGATAACGGTTGTTTTAAGAAGTTACACATGAGAACAAGCCCCTAGATGAGAGCACCAAGGGATACTGCATAAGTACAAACATATTCTAGGGCAGACAGTCAAGTCATTCATGACTGGGTACACGTGTCAATATCATTTTTGTTTAGCGCGATGTATGTTTAATTCAACATTAATATCTTGGGTATACAAAATGTTAATTTGACCGCATTACAATGTCAGTTGATTTTAATTATTTTTGTATTGAAAATCAGCAGAGCCTTGTCTTTGACAATTAATGAAAGATAGGTGAATCAACAAGGATGCATTATATCTTTTTATTAAAATGAGAGGTCACCCAATATTCGGATACAGACGTATGACAGGAAATAGTTATAATTTTTAAAGACAACGGGAGTAATTAAAACAATGGAGCGTTACTGGATGAATAACTTATTCTGTTTGAGCGCCAGATGCAAATTTTCGCCTCTGCTCCAATCGGTAAGCTCGTCTCTCCGCAGGCTGTCCACCTCTGAGCACTGGCTGGATTTTAACTATCTCAAGATGTTCAGTAGGATCATACGCCGGAGTGTTACACTGAAAGCATATATTCAGCATTTAAAATCAATCCTGTCTATAGAGTAGATGGTTAGAGGTACATGAAAAGAATTTACATTTTCACAAGGTAAATCAGGTAATAATTTACTATTAAGTGTGCCACACAGCGATTAATATGGATCCAAACATTGAATGTACTTTGAAATTTCAACCACTAGAAAACCTATATCCTCAATATGAAGAAATTCTGAAAGAAACTACTTATCCTTCCGTTTTGTAAATAAATCTCATACTTTAACTTAAACAGTTTCCGTGTATGCAGTTTTTTTGGATCCTACCTATTGCGTAAATCAGGGTTTGGGTGTATATTCAATCAACACCTATTTGAAAAATGGAAATACGTACATCTTCCCAATTTTCTTCCGAGTCTGGAAGGACTGGCACTGGAGCGAGATCGATGGGGGGGGCATCGGTCGGCTCCATCCTATATTTGTATTCATCGAAACCTCCACGGCTCAGACAAGTCGTAATGTGAAACTAAAAATATAGAAAACCTTTCAAAACGAATTCTGAATATTATGACGTTTTGTCCTAAGACAGCCTATGGTTTTTGATAGAAAATTTTAATGATTGATTAAGTAGTGTAAAACTGTGATTCCAAGCTTCCACATTGTGTTGAATGTGGCATCCAGCCAGAAAGTACGTTCTTACAAAACACAGAATGGATCCGAAAAATTTATTGTTACCAGTAAGCACGAGGACTATCGTTACGTTACCAAGGTGCAATGAATGTTAAATATTTCAGTTCATTGCACCTTTACTGTGCTGCTGAATAATCAATTCTTAAAATCATTAGAAGTGCAATTCCCAATTTTCAGTCTGAATGCAGAAAGGGTTAAACGTTATGCCATTACTCAACACATTTACAATGCATGTTGCACTTAATTATAATATATATATGTGACATCAAAGAAATAATCGGAATTTATTAGATGAAATAAGGAGGAGACGAGAGATTAATCAATCATTCTCTCTCTACTGCTGTTCACAGAATCAAATGTGAGGGATGAAAATATCAGGCATCCATACTTGTGGATGTAAATTAATGTATAAAATTGTCCATTTTGGTATTCATGCCATTGACTGCGAAAACATTTAAACCTATTAGGATATGGTTACAGATGCAGAAAATAAGAGCTTATGTAAACATTTACGGCTTGTTGAGTTTCTTTTGTTATTCGCAATATGTCTTACTAATCATATATGTGGAATAATAAATAATACGTAAAATGATATGATATGCAAAAATATTTTGTACCCAATATAACAAGGTAGTCATTTCATGGATCGGATTTCGCTTTCATAGCAAGATTAAAATAACACAGAGGCGATAAGAAAGAATATTAAAATAACGGAGCTATGAGACAATATTTAATATAGATTTCAATTTGTTTATATTTTGTTTTCATTTTCAAATACTTAGTTATTTTGGCATATTCAATTCATTTTTAAGACTTAACGCTCTTTTCTGAAACAACTCAATTCTAATTTCATAAAAGGTGACAAATAATCGGATATATTTTAGCCGCATCATCATGCATTTTATTTGTTGATCTGTTGTTTTTGAATGTGGATTATGTCCTGTGAATAATGTCTCATATTCTAGTGGACTACAATAGATGGAGTCTTTAATTTTTTTAATAGAGATCAAAATGTATCGGTAGTTGTAGATACTGGGATATTACATAATATATTACGGTTGGTAACAGGTTACTTTGCTGATCAATTTGCGAGTAAAATGCAGGCTATCATTCATTTTACTACTATGGCCACTATCATATAAAGCTATATTGTATAGAAAACTTATGAAATTAAAAGGTTTGCAATCTACATACATTTAGCTCTGGTTCATTGATCCTATGAGTCGCGTCAAAAGGACACGTTTTTAATGCAGTCCTTGGAAAATTTTTCCTGCATTTTGTGAGGTGGAACTGCATACGGGACTGTTCAATCATGTGGCAGGGGACATAGGGACACTGCAATAGGTCCGTAGGAGCACCTTTCTTCACCGAAATTCCGTCTAGACTCATGCTGATAAAATGGAAAACATTCATTGGCATTAAAATTTGAATGGCAACATTTTTAAAAATAAAAAAGGTCATTGTTGGACCATCATATTTCTGAGGTAAGGTGGGGTAGGTATGTCAGAAATAAAACATGTTGCTATTGGAGAATAAACACCTATATACTAACAGGGAAATGTAGAATCGTATTCAATAACTATCTCAGAAACATTAAGAATCATGTTACCTAGATGTACAGTATTGAGGTGACGAAATGTAATCAGGTGATGAAAAGAAAAAATATTTAACAGATAAGAATTACTGCATGTTGATATTTCTATAATAAACAATCATTATTTAGATTCGCAATCTGTATTTTCATTTAATTGTATTCATTGTTGAAAATAATGATTCACATAGATATGACATGCGGTCTTATTCTCAACTAGTGTTAACGTGTTAAGCATTACTGCCTAGGCTCAATTAGTGTCCGGTCTCTCATAAATTTGAGAAGAGGGCCAATGGAAACAAAGCACGAATTTATCTTACATGCCCCACTTTTTATGGTAGGATATTTTTTTGATCCACATGTTTCCAATAAGTCTTTATTTGTTGTACATGATTTTAGCATTACATCATTTTAGAGGTCCAATATTTTCATCTTATCAAGTTTTGCAATTGAGCCAGCTATATCCATAATTGATATTTGTGGCATAAATGGATTGGCGTAGAATTAATCCACTTTTTCATTAATATCACATCGTAAAAGAAGTTTTAGAAGGTTTATAATAAAACGTGATGTATTTAAATCATTTGAAGATTGTATTTCTTAGATACTTGAGAAGCGCTCTAGAAAAATAATCTCTAAACATAATGGACTTCCACTGTGGATACTAATATATTTATGTATTATGCATAAACATTGGCTTACAATCAATTGCACTTTTGTTTAGATCGTATTCACTTTCATAAAAATAATTTTTACTTCTAATAAATACATTCCACAAAAAACAAATTCTTTCACTAAAAATAAAGTGATCCCACGTAATAAAATATTTTTTTTTCCATGTCCGCTTCCAATGTGGAGCATATGGTCTCCTAATGGAGGTATCTTAACAGGATTTTTCTACGAGAACTGCTCGTTACTCAGTTGCTCAACCTCTCTTTTTTCTAAGAGAGTAGGGATAGAACGATAGGGCTATGAGAGAACTAGTGGTTAGCTAATCGTTCTCGCTACGCCCCGTGAGGATGGGATGGGTGGGAGAGAGGACTCAGACTACGAACAGAAATCCGTAAATCGATTGAAAGATCAATCTATGAAAACCGTCCGCACCGGGAATCGAACCCGAGACATCCGTAGCCGTAGCCAGCAATGCTACCAACTGCGCCACGGACGTCGACATAAAATATATATTACGAAAAAATATTTTCAAATAGATAAAATGGTTTTCACTCAATCGATAGTTGCACGAAGCTGTAATGAAATGTCACTCATTCTTTTACCTTATATTAGGCCGCCTATATTGTCTTTGCTCCACGCATTAGAATACATTACACAAACCAAACCAGACCAGCCCTAACATAAGCTACTACAACTCAACACACTTTGTTAAAAGAATCTGTGAATAAGTTGAAACAATCAAAATCAAAGTTTGAGTGTACTAAGTTAATACTATCTTATCCAAAGTGCAAACTATCGAAATAAAAGTTCGCTATCTAACACAAAGTGCATTTATTTATAACGCATAAACATTTCGTAATCTACCCAACCAAATTTACATTGTATGGGATTCGTTCCCAAACTATTATGAGAATCAAAGGTTTATGAAATGCACAATAAATTCTCAGGCACAAGTGTCCAAAGGCGAACCTGCACCTACGGGTAAGTACGGGTTTAGAAATACCTGGTATAGTGATAACAAAATAACTATTAATAATATCTGACAATTCTTGTAGAACTAGTTTACCCAATTATAACTAAAACCTAACATTGATCAAGTTGTGTGTCCTTTTTCTCTGACTGGGGTTTCGTAATCATATATTATATAAAAGGTTGATCGGAAGTTGTTTGATTCAGAAATTACATTACAACAGCAATCTGGTTGTTTAAATTCAAGCATGTAGATGTAAACTATGAAGGGACAATGACAACATATGTTCTATGAGTTATAATAGTCGTTTTACCTTATGATCAAACCTTGTCAGATAATGACGATGTAAATATATTAAAACAAAATGTTTCGAGAAGACAATGCCTAGATCGTCTATACATTTTAATGACAGCAAAATTAACAAAACAAAATAAAAAAACTTACGAAAAACCCGGTTTACAGTGATACAATGGTGGGATAAAATCTATTTTAAGACATACATTATTGATTAATGCGCTGTATCTAGTTTTAACAAGGTCAATATACACCTGGAATAACAACAATACAGTTGGACGGGTTTAAAATTGTACAGGTGCAGATTTAAATCTGGTAAAACTGTTTTACACATTTTCAATTATTGATATCAGTAAATAGATTCCAATAAAAAAAAACCCACAGGCATAAGTAACTTAAGGGCCGCATTTGTTGTTGAAATAAATATTATTTCAGGAAAAATTTCGGCTTCTACAAAGAACAAACATGTATAAATGTCACTTACTTTGCTTCGTAAGCTTAAAGATGATGCCACTCCACACAACCAATGAACTTATCTTCGATTTGCAACAACGCTGCTGATACTGTAACTATTATTATAATACGTCAGACCGTCGACTAAAAGTCAAATACTATAGTTCTCTATGCCGTCGACAAACAGGCGGCAAAACTATATTATCTATGGGCAAAACACAATTTGGGGCAGTGTAGCCAGCAATTGAATGAGCCATAGAGTAATATTCTAACATTAATCCTGATATTTTAAAACATGTCTATAGTGAAAATTTTATAATTATTTCGAAAAATACTTTTTTTAATTCTAGAATATAGGATAAGAGTTATTAGTATTTTGGGAAACCGATGATTTACGCAAAATACGAATATAATTTCAGTATGAAAAAGTCACCATAATACTATGACAACAGAAATTTATTAAAACAAACCATACAGCATATTTGAAATATGTCGACAAATTTTCGTAATAATATTTCGTTTTCCGCATAATTTATTGGTTTCATTGATTCCAATGTTAGACTTTTTGCCAATTTCTTATCCGCAATTAAATTCCCTAGAGAATGACGTTGTTTTGTCAAGCAGAAAAAGAGTAGCGTGTTGTAAAGAATATTTACCAAAATAAAATCCAAATAACATACTGATGTTGGATTTTTCTTAATCTCACTTTACTCGCTCAATATAAAAAAGATTTTATGTCATGTCCACTCTCAATGTGGAGCATATGGTCTCTCAATGAAGATATCTCAAAAAAGTTTTTCTACAACTATTTGTTACTCAGATGGTAAACCTCTCGTTTTTTTTGAAAACGTTATGGATATAGGGATATGAACAGGACAGGACAAGTGGTTAGATTCACTCTCACTACTCCCCGTTTTAAGGATCGCATAGACGAGAGGAAATTTAATTAAGACATTACACCCATGCCTTTCAGCAGAAATCAATAAATAGGTTGAAAAACCAATTAATGAGACGAATTCAATTCCGTTTTTTGAAAAAAAATCGTATAAAAATTGGGGGTTGATGTTTACCAAGGTGCGAGCTGGTTGATAGAATTTTAGGAGCACATCACTGGTTGTAATGTAGATAATTCTTTAAAGCCTTAAATAATATTTAGTTTTCTTCATTAAAAAAGACGGTATTCTAGAAAGAAGAATTTTATTTTATATTCAGCCATCGTTCTCCATAATTATTGTTAATTGAGATATCAAAAATTTCAAAATTAGGAACACAGAGACATCCAGCCGGTGTCGTGTTAAAGTCCACGTAACTTAGATTCTCTTTAAACCGTATGGTCTCTGTAGCGTGAACATCTTTATTATCCAAATGACATATTGTAATACTTTGAATTTGCTTTCCTAATTGATCATCACTTGTAAAACAATATAGATAGTTGCCTGTAACAAAAGATCAACATTTATTAACAAATTTAATTAGTCTACCAACAAATATTTAAAAACAAAAAAAAAATAGAAATGGAGAACTTGAGGGAAAATATAATTAGGTTTGATATATTTAATACGACGAATACTAGTAAGATATACTTAAAGGCCTTCAATGTAGCTTGTGCTGTATCGCCTTTTGTAGAAACATGAAACAATGATGTTTGTTTTGACATTTTTGATATGTGGATGAATAAAAACGTACAAACCAACGTCACACTTGAGCTAAAGGCGTGGAATGTTGAGAATGACAATACGAAAACGGTAATTCATTTAAATGACGCCGTTACCGGCCGTAGCAAACAGATGTCGGCCATTTGCATTGGAATACTTTTGAATGTGTCTAAAATTCACTCCAGGCATTTAATTTTTGGCGCGAAATTTGAATTAGGTTTAGACAGTGGAATAACACAGTTATTAAATTTGAATTGTTGAGATTTTGTACTATTCCATGTATTTATTTGAAATTGAAATTCAATCAAGCACCCTCAGTCAATGTCTTAAATGAACACAGTTATCAATTTTAATTTTACATTAAAAAATGAATTTCCACAGCTATCGTAGAATCCATCGAAAATGTTGATATTTTGTCCCTTAGGAGTGATTATTTTTATTTGGAAAATATTTTTTTAAATCATTTAAATCAAGCTAAAGATTAAAAAAGGCGTTTTGTTGTTTCATTAAAAAACCACATTCATTTTGGAATTACCTAATACTTCATTATTGATGTGTTATGATTACCTGAAATGCACGTTGATGATACATATGCTTTGAAATCTTTAAGCGGTCTATCATCATCGTTTACATCAGATATTGTATCGGTGTTTATTTCGTACACTGAATTTCCCCAATTTCGTGTAAAATGAAGCTTATCCATATAAGAAAATATAGCATTGTGTCCAAGAGAAACCTGGCATAAAGTCACCCAGCTATTATCACGAAATACATATAAAAACTGTGCAGACACGTACAGCTCATTCTTGTGGAATGTCGCCACTGGTAATTGACAATGTACAGGCAAATCGGGAAGAGTTTTCCATGAATCGTCTATGAGGTTGTATTTCACAACCGACTTCAATGATATCCTGTAGTTTCCTACGCCCCCAATAAGGTAAACATCATCGTTGTGGACGACACAAGCGCAATGACGCCGGGGTTTCACGGGAACCGAATTCAAAATACTCCATTTCTTTTCTAAGCAGTTGTACATTTTTATTTCTTTGTTCCAAATATTTCTTCCTTTCTTGGTCTCGCCGCACAGTATCAAAATATTGTGTGTATTCCAAGAAACTACATTATACCCCCACATATTACCATCGCCTATATCCAGCCATTTTGTCAATTGCTCGTTTTCTAAGTCCAATGCGAGTAAATATAATCTGTCACCGATTGTTCCGGAGATGCATGGCTTTTCTGGGGCGATTCTTTTTCTTGGAGAGATCAAAAACCCCCATACCATTTGGTAAATATTTGAATCAAATTTTTTACAAAATTCATCTTTGAAATAATTAGAAGTTATTAGCTTAGGTTCTACATTTTCGAATTTTTCCATTAAATATATAATGCTCTTAATAATATTAACAGCATAACTGTTTTTATTCACTATATCATTTTCTAGTATAATATTCAAAGAGTTTTTGTCTAAGTATTGATAATTTAAGCAATTTAGAATCATTAAAATGCTGTTACTATGTTCAAACTTATGAATTTTTAACCAGTCGCAGCCAACCATGAATATGTCAAGTTCCATGACAGCTTTTAAATTTACATGGGATAAATACCAAACCAATATTTGAAAATCACTTATACACGCTAAATTATTGCGAATTTCGTCGAATTTGCACAATCCATAAAATTTTGCAACTGTTTCGACATTTGACAAGTTGTTATGTTTTGCTATTTGAAGAATTTGAGACCAAGTTTTTGCATTTATTCTGCATAACAAATTTTTAGAAACACTTTCAAAATGCGGTATTTGCAAAAAACGTGCTGCCTCAAGAATATCTGAAACGGAATCTAGATCTGCTATTTCATCACTTCCGCAATAAAAGTAATTCAAAAAATATAGCATTGCATCGCCTGATATCACCTAGAAACAGAGAAGAAGATCTTTTAAAAATTGTCTTAACTCTCAAGTTATTTTTGATTATGTATTCAGTACATATTATTCTCGATTTGTAAAAAATGTTGTCATCGTTATACGTATAAAAACCAATCACCTCGATCTCAACTTCATCTTTTGATTTCTCGACAAAATTTCCGCTAAACATAGCAGCGAAATATAGACATTTTTCGGCTAGAGTTTTCTTTTCAACGAAAAAGCGTTTGTTTCCAACTTTCAAAATAATATCGTGATGTCCACAAAAATGAAATTCATCGTTAAGCTGTGACATTTTCGAGAATAAATATTAAATACTACACATCAAACACATCTCAAACACATCAATCGGGTTGTACAAATGTTATACACAACAACCACTGAAATAATATTGTTGAAAGAAATGTTTACTGATTTGTGAAACGTCAAATTGACATTTTGAATATTGTTATTTTACAAGCTCGCAAACTTCAGATACCATTAACCATAGAGGAATATACTTTTACCATAAACTGAATAAACATAAGTTACGCATACACAAATGTATGCCAAACGAGCGTGAATAGTTGCAACGAGTAAAAACGTACCTAAATTGATGATTTGAATGAAGATACAGACTTTTATTGATATCCATCAGAGAGTATTTTTAAAAATAATTTTAATTTTAAAACATAGAATTCAAAAACTCTATAATAAAAATCGAAAAGGAAAATTATAGATTACTATGGCAATGCTCGTCGATATTTAAAATGAAAATTCTAGTAAACAATGTGCAAAATTTCATAAACAGCGCATCCGCAACATTGATTTTTTGGTAATTATCGCATAGTTTTGTACATGTGTCGATCAATATATATACAAAAATAGCTACCACACTTTTCCCAAGGATTTTGAAACTGGTATATTTACGTCAAATCAACTAAAACGACTTCATAGGTATAATATAATCATTCATGTTTTAAGGACAAATGACATTCAATGATTTGCGCAAATGAAGACAAGTTATTGTCGAATCGACTGATTTATTGCTCAAGATCGCATCGTTGCATATCGTCATTGAGTAATTATTATTGCACACCATGCCATTTCAGAAATGGTTCAAAAAATATACAATATACAAGTAAGATCCCTTTTCATTCATATCGCACCAATAGATTACCTAAATACATAAATAGATCTGATATTAGCTTTAAATATTAAATAGGATAAACTAGTTGATTATGTCTTCACCTGTTCCGATATCAACATTTTTTTCATTTACTTTATGTCAAATCACTAACAATTTTGTTTTGTTATTTAATTAAAGTGAAATTATAAAAACATTCCAAAATGTTTTGAAAATAAAAACAAAATTCAAGCAAAACACTGTCATTTCACTTTCATTTCACAAGCATCATTAGATATTATGTATTTATATGAATCATCATCAGGACAGGAATTGATACACCATGTGACTCTTGGGCTACAGGCATCATGCAACAATAAATTATTGATAAAAAAAAACTACCATTTTTCTGTATCATAATTATATACCTACCTAAATATTCATGTGAGCAATCATATTTAATATAAATAGTATAATAACAAGCCAAAAAAGCAATTATTAAATTCTATATCTTTGTGGTACTTGTTTGGCTTTAACATAACTCCTTAAATTTTGGGTAAGAAATAATGTATTTATTTCCATTATGGATTGTTTATAATGATTATTTCGTTTGACAATAGTAAATGAAAAAAGATTTTAATATATTAGGTAAAGCATAAAGTAATGTCATATTTTCATACAGCCACTTTTAGTCTCTTCAGCTGTTCACAATAGAGTTTGGAAATTATTATTCTGCCAGGTTCCAAATGCTCATAATGAATGGGACTCTTCGAACCTTGACATATACGCATCACCTTTTCTGCGTGCATTTCTGGTTTTGGAGATGACGTTGCCACTTGTCCTCAAGTTAACGATTGTTTTTTTCTCTCGATGCTGTCATAAAGATTCTATTATTCATTGCTGCTCACAAGCCTGTTGAGAAACGGCTCTCGTTTAGTTGACGATTTATGAGTTCATTTGATACCCGTTCAATTCTTGTGGCATCCAAACTCCTTCTCGCTACACTTAATCATTTTTTTTTTAATTGGTACCTGAATATGAATAAATATATATGGTTAATAAATAAATATGTTGTACTTTAAAAGCATTGTTGAATATTCTGACTATGGGCCTATATTTTTTAGAGTGTTTGGAACTTTTGTGGTACACATTGTGCAGAAAGTGAGAATTTTTTTCCTCGCTTGATTATAGATTGATAATATGTTTTGTGGCAATCTTTCAGATAATTATTCACCATATTCGAGCAAGAGTGTCGTACAAATTTACTCGAAACAAAATTCTCATAAACAGATGGTATCTAAGATGCAGAAATTTTCCAGTTTTGGATTGAAAAAACTCAAAGAATCTTGTTTTAGCGAGAATGTATGTTTTGTGACACCAAATTACTTTTGTATTAATTTTAGCAATAGTTTAATTATTACTATACTTAAACAGTTTTTGGACTGATTGATATTTTTTCAACTCACTGTGTGCGAACAACACAATTGCTGCGTTGGTCCTATCATTATAACCATGTATACATTGCTTACATTGTGTTTATGTTTATTTTGTTTCCAAATTAGTTTGATGTGGCTAAAGTTGCCTTACATGTGTCACTTAGAATAGTAGTGTTGTTACTCCTATTTTTTGAGAGTATGGACGTACTTGTATGTCGCCGCGATTTTTCCGCGAAGGAGTATGGACGTAGATGTACGTCAGTATGGTAATATATGTTTGTGTGTGTGATTTAAGCTTGAAAAAGTATTACAATGTCATCTGTGGACTTCTGGGTATATTATTTCATCATTTGAAAATAGGTTTGAACCTTAGAAACTTCAGAATTCTACTTTTTTTCCCGAACAACAAAACTTCGATATTTCATCATTCATCAAATTTTGATGTAAAAAATACTCACTTCTCATAGCACGGCCATAATTAATTAGTTACTACTGGAAAGGTTAACATATTTTTAATGTCCCTTTTGAGCATTAAGCGCAGAGGTAGCCAGTATTTAAGTGTCATATTTTCAGTTGAATCTTGAGCATATAAATATGGCTACAAATATTGGGTTTACGATATTGCATAACGAGTGCGCTACCATATACCCTCTACAAAGATTACTACTACAACACTGCATATATGCATAAAGTTTCTTCTTATTTTTAAATTGCTGATGCACGACTTTTCCTCATACTATAAATATAGTAGACATTTATTGTGATAAAATGAGGCACTCACGTTTAATCACTCATTAGATATGAAGATTTTCGTTTATTTATTTTGTAAGCCATACTCGCTCCCAAAGTGGAGCATATGGCCTCCTAATGAAAGTATATCAACAGAAGCTATTCCACGAGAACTGCTTGTTACTCAGTTTTTCAACCTCTCTTTTTCGAAGACAGTAGGAATAGAAGGATAGGGCTAGGATAGGACTAGTAGTTAGGTGATCGCTCTCACTACGCCCCATTTTAGGATCGGATTGGATGGAGGGAATTTCAGGCATCAAAAACATCCATGCCTTCAAACAGATATCTATAAATCGATTGAAAAACGAACTGGGATTCGAACCCGCTGCACCACAAACCCGGCATTTATTTATTACTGTACATAAAGTATACGTCCATTACTATGATTATTTTTCAAAACTTTTGTTATTTTTCAGAATCTTTATACACACGAGGCCAAAGATTCTGTTTTATTAAAATCAGATCACGGACTTTCAACATTGAAGAGAGAATTGGAAAATAATGGTAATTTATTGAATTTTTTTCCAAATGAAATATTTGTCTAGTAAAATTAATTTCAATATTATTATTCACACACTTCAATTTGATTCAACAGACAAAATCTAATTTTTACTGTTTTTGTCAAAATAAAATAAAATTTATGTCTATGTAAAGAAACTTTGTACTAATATTTAAAAATCGAAAATTTAAATATATTTTAATTTTAAACAATCGATATTAGGCAAACGGTTGAGTCTTAAAACAGATCGTAACTATCAAAAGACCGCTTTTTAATAATGGATTTTAATGGAAGACTCACAGCCTGCATTATAAATTATTTGGAAAGGGTAGAGGGAAAAATCCCAAAGGATATAAAATTTAAACTGATAGTCATATGACAAAACTTTTACAGGCTTTTTTTTAGGCAGTTCCTTTAAACAGTGTTGAAGTAATTGTGAAAATTCTCTTTCCAAATTTCAGATAGATCCCATAAGTCAAAAACACTACCAGATATTTTATTGGAACTAAACAACAGCAATCTGGAAGATGAGGATGAGCCGTATGATATTACACCGCAAAACAACTTGCTCAACGTCAAGGCAATGCTGCGGAAGAAGAAGAAGAAACGGAGGCCACCGATCACGATATGCACGTCCAACTGTCGCTACGAAGCAGTCCGGAGGGTATCTGCCGCTTTCGGCATGAAAGAGGTGTCGGAGGACGACGCCTGGAACTTTTATTGGACCGATATGAGCATCTCTGTAGAAAGGGCTAAAGAGATGAAACGATTTCAGCGTATTAATCATTTCCCCGGGATGCTCGAGATATGCCGGTAAGTTTCCATGTTCTATTTATAAGTATATAGAAATAGTCTTAAGGAAACTCTTCCCAATTTCAAACGCTCTGCGAAACGAATTGGATGTATTGAAATGAAAAAAATATATTTGGTGTTGTTTATGTACTCTGTCTTTTGTTGTCGTGCCCAGTATGGACATTTTTACAAATTGATTTTTCAATTAATTTATAGATCTGGATTCAACACATAGGTCTGTGATTCCGTCCCACCGTATCAATCCTAAAAACAGGGTGCAACGAAAGTAATTACCTAATTACTACTTTTTTCCTAGCCTTGTCCTTCTATCTTTACTCTCTCCGTAAAAGAGAGGTTGAGCGACACAATGTCAACCAGATCTTGAAGAACAACACAATTAAGTTCCACATTGAGAGCGGAGATGCTTAAAATTTTTTTTGAATATAAAAATAATGCAACACTAATTATTAAAAATTTTTAAGGTAACACTAAAACGTCTCCCCTTGATTTATGCGTAGTGTCCTTGTAAAGATTTTTTTTTAATTTACAGAAAAGATCTCCTGGCACGCAACTTAAATAGGATGCAGAAGAACTTTCCAAAAGAATATAGCTTTTTCCCCAAAACGTGGTGTCTGCCAGCTGAGTATGTTCAATAATTTATTTTACATTCACAACCTCCGTCGTTTAATGGAAATATCAATTAGTATTTATTGTTTTCACAGCCTCACCGATGCCATCAACTACAGCAAGACTCACAAAAATAAAACATTCATAATAAAACCAGAGTGCGGGAGCCAGGGGCGAGGCATCTATCTCACTAAGTCTCTCAAGGATATTAATGCGGCCGAGAAGCTGATATGCCAACTGTACATTTCGAAACCGTATCTGGTGGACGGATATAAATTTGACATGCGTGTCTACACACTGATATCTTCATGCGATCCTCTCAGAATATTTGTATACAATGAAGGACTTGTCAGGTGAATTTTGGCATATTTTAAGGGATGGAAAATAAAATATTGATAAGTAATGATTAGACAATAATCAAGGTACAAAACTAGGTCGGGTGCATTTATGGTCATTATCTTATTGTAATTCGAGGTTTATGATTTTCTGCATGATTTTTGTAAATTATGTTCAACTGATAAGCAACAGTCGATTAATTGTTCTTAACACGTTTTTTCTGTAAATAAAAATATTCATAACGAAATCATTTCTCATTTTATATTTCATGCTGTACATAATTACTGTGGAGAGATACTAAAATTAAAACAATTATGCTGTGTGAAGTATTAAATTACAATTATTATATTCTATTATTCACAAAACCTTAGAGCAGTGGTTGACAATCTCTTTACTACGACGAGTACCCCAAATGGCTTACTTATTACATTGCCTTAATTTTGCTAGATAAGAAATTGATGCGAAAAACATCAAATAAAATTCGAAAAACATTCAAATCACGGGGTAGCTCACTATTACACTGTCGTTAGTTATAACCAATGTATTCATATACAGCTTGAGTGATAAAAAAGACAATAGCAACATCACCATCTACCTCGATCCGTATGTCACACGGTTTCAAAATATTGAACAATCTTATATTTGTGGCAGGTACCTTAAATAATCCTCCCCAGATTGCCGATTACTGCTTTAGAGTCATAATTTTTACATTTCAACTCATGGATCATTCTCTGATATTTACATTTTATTGACAATCTACTTACTTTAAATACAAACAGGTTTGCAACAAGTCGTTACGCAGATCCCAACACACACAATACAACAAATGTTTACATGCACCTGACAAACTATGCTGTGAACAAACATAGTCGAACATTTGTGTATGACGATGAATCAGGCAGTAAACGGTCCGTTACATTCATATATATATATGTATATATCAACACTACTACATTAAACAGTATGAGTTTTTGTAACCCATCAGTTTTCAAATCTGTCCTGTATTACTTGCCGAAGTAATAGCAATTTGCTTTTATTTCTATTTTTGGTTAATGATGATTTTTATTCGATACCTCTTCATTGATATGTTTGTTGCTCTGCACATTGCAAGAGCAAAAACTTGAGAAAATTAATGAATTGATTTGATACCGATGGGTTGATACAAATATTTTCTTATTCAAAATTGACAACACCACTAAATTCTTTGAAATAATTCCCATATATTTTTACATCAGCAGTATAATGTTAATAAACTACCGATGAATTCTGTAAAAATTGTCAAAATCAAACGTTAAGAATAACATAATTTGCGTTAGAATGTACTTGAGATTTACACAAGAATAATTTTACCAAAGATCAACTCGAGGAGAAATGAACACCTATACCCAAATTAAAAAAATCAACATTTTATATTGGCCTTGTAAGGACTTGCTCTCTTTGGATCTTCCAATCGCTGTGTGGGACTCTTACCGATAGTTTGATTCTTGTGTATGTGAATGACTAATTTCTTTTATTCCTTGACTGAATCACCACTTAACTTCACATTTTGAATTGAAAAACAATCTGCTGTTCAGTTTATTTGTGTCTACATCTTCTACCTTATATTTTAATGAAACCTTAAGGATTTAATTTGGGGTCGTTTTCAGTAGTGATCTCTTGTGTATGAAATATTTCCCCAAAACATTCAGATAACAATTATTAGGCAATGACTTTTTCTTGAGGAACTCATTCAACCTCGTCTTACATATTCATATACCTTACGATCATCTGTTGTAACCTCAACTCTTGAACTTCTTTGTTTGACAACTTTGAGTACTCTGTGGTAATCCAATAATTATTCAACATTTTAAGTATCTACATCTTTAAATCCGACTGATTGTGGTATTTCCACAACACGAAGTGTAATTTTATTTAAAAATTATTGCAGAATTTTGTCATATCGAATTTTTGTTGGCTGAGGTGTGGCCGTATATAATAACAAATTTCCCACAAATAATATTAACAAAATTGGGCATAGCCTTCGCTTGCGGAATTGACAATTATCATTTACGGTTTATTAGCATTAGGCCTGTTTTATACCTCTTGATTTAATATTTATTTTCTGTATAAAAAATACACTGTTTTGTTATTTGTTAACGTGCAGAAAAATATCGACCCTGAATCGTCATCTGGCGTCGCAAGGGATCAACGTTGAAACGCTGTGGCAATCTGTCGATCAAATAATCGTGAAGACCATTATATCTGCCTTTCCAATCATCAAGCATAGTTATCGCGCATGCTTTCCATCACACGACACGGTTTCATTTTCCATTACTAATAATTTCTATCATTACAAGTATAAAGAACACCACATGATTTAATTGACATTTTAAAGTTCCGAATAATTGCCACATACCACACTGAACTTATTATTAAAACAGTAAAAACTTTCTTCCTTTTGATTGATTCTCTCAGCTGTTTCATGTTTTGGTATCATCACGCACTGCCTAAATAATAGCCATTGTTATAAAATTTCCTGAATGGTGGTACGCACGTGCATGTAAATTAATTAATAAAGAATATAAAAATCCCTTTTTCTTTTAATCTAAATGTACATAATGAAAACTTATCAATTAGTATACATCCATCCCTCGGCTAATGCAATTCAACGTACCGAAAACAATATTTTGATGGTTTCGGCGGTAGATTCATGGAAATTCAAAATTTATAATATAAAATTTAAATTGATAACTTTTTTATTCCACTGGTTGGGTTATAAGTGTGTTATATATTTCGTCTCTTTGAAAAATATCTTCAGACTATCTCTGTTCTAAGATCTTTAACCATAATGTAGACATCGATTCTTATTCTTTACTTATAGTGCAACTGAGGAATAAAGAGTGGGATTTTTCTTTTACTGGCCGCAGGCAGAAGAAGTTACAAACAATAAAAATATTAATTATTTGTATTTGGATAGTAAAATCCCATAGGAAATAAATTTAATAGCTGAATGCCCATCTTGTTGAAAGTTTTATTTTATAATAATTTATCAAAGCTTTATTTATTTCTTAGAGACAAAACAACCGTCACACATAATTACACAAGAAGTGGAGTAACAAAATTGTCAATTTTTATTTTATTTTTATTGTTTTACGTTGTCAATAATAAAAATTATTTGCTAACCAATAGTAAACTCTTGTGTAATTCATGCTATGTAATAATATTTTGTTAAACTATATTCTTATATTGTTTGTTCACCAAGGATCAACAGTCGAGAATATTGATCGCTTATTTTGTAAACGGTTAAAACCAAATATTTGGTCTCCTTCACTTTGTTCAAAACTCGGTGGAACTAAAAATACAATATCTTTTTTTTTTCTTTGGTACAGCTTCCTTTAACGCTGAGGGATGGATGTAAATGTTTTTTAATCATGTTTATATGTAATACTAAACTTTCTTGTGTGTTATATTTGTGTGATATTTTTTTCAGGTCCAAGCATGTTTTGAAATTTTGGGATTCGATGTTTTGTTGGATCACAACTTGCAACCGTACATTCTTGAGGTTTATAATACATAAATCTTATTCTAAATCATTTGTAAACTATCCTCATTCATCGCTATTTGTGACATCAGTATTGAATTCATAATTAATTTTGCATATACTAGATATCTTTTTACAACCTTTCGCCTTTGTAAATCCAGTAATAATATTTTTTTTTTAATATTTTAATTTTTTTAAAAAAGTATCTGACATTACAGCCGAATGTGTCAAATATTTTGAAAATTTGAAAATCATACGATGTTTCATACATTATTGAATCTACCGCTCACTTTATTTAATGTAGTTTTGTAGTTAATCTTTTCACAGCTTTTCACAAAAATTTTCTCATTAACTACTAAAAATTGATTATTTGAAAACATTTAGTATGATAATGGTAATAAAGTGAAATTTTCCATTTCAAATCCTGGTGTGGATCAACAATAAGCTGCAGAAAATTTAACATTAGAAAACCAACAGAATATAAATCTACACAATACATAAATCTTGACAATAAAATATTTCATGAACATGTTACTACATTACAGGATGGTGGATTTTAGAAATGTGTTATGTTGGGTTAGTTGTAGTTTAGTTGGTAGGGTAAAAAAATCTGACGAAATGTGTCGATGAGGGAGGGGGTTCAATATTCTGAATGTTCTGCAACGATCCAACTTTATGGAACTAAGTCATTCCAATTTTCAATGACAGAGGGAAGAAAAATACAAAAGCAAATTAATGCAAACATTTATATTTCAAGCTCGCACACATTGCATCTCATTTTTGCTTTCTAAAGTGTCCTTGTAGATAAATTATAATGCCATCTTATTGACTAAAATAATGGATCACATGTCATGTTTTTTCTTTACTTTTGAAGTACTTATTTTGTAATTTAAAGTGAGTTGAGATCATGGTGTCGGGCAGTTTTTTTAGTACCCTAAGGGAAAGGTTTATAAAAGATTCCAAAATCTTATTTGAAATGGAAAGAAAGTAATGTTTTATCAGCACAATCATGCTTATTATATTGCCGCTCTTAGGATTTTGTATTTATTTCATTTATCATGGTGCTTTTTATTTATTAACCTAGGTACAGCGCATCACTCGCATCAATTAGACAGTAAGACTCGATTTGGAAGAAAAACAGTAAGTTAAACACTATGCACTTTAAATTTAGTATGAAAAGATTCTGAGTAAAAGTCAACAAACAAACTTTTTTTAATATATACATATTTTTTATTTTACTTTTGAAAGATCACAAATATATATGTACAAAACTGTCTGAAACAGACTAATCCAAATGAGACTAATTTAGAAACTTTCTATTGATATTAACTGCCTAAGCATACGAAAATGATGCCTTAGTGAATAGCCTTACAAATTATTAGAATCTATATATATCTATGATTATTTCAAAATATTGCGAAACATTGAAATATAAAAGGTTTTTATTGTTGTATTGAAAATTTTCAGAAAACATTCCATTTTGTGTTGGGTTTGTTGACTTTGAGTGTGACGCTTCTCATATTTTCATATATTAAACCTTTGAGTGGTGCGCTGTTTTCTATGAGATAAGATTTTTTTTTAATGTATAATATTTTTACTATTACTACAAAGAAAATATATAAAATCTAGATATTCATTAAGGTCTATTTGGGAACATCGATTCCATTTTTACACTCAATATTATATGGATTAAGATCTGCATCCAAGTACAGTGGAACAATGATTTATCAGGGATTTTTTTAGGGATCCTCCAAAAACACAATAAATGCGGGATTATTTAACACTGTTCGTATTTTCCAGGACTATAAAAAATAATGATGAGTGCGAGAATGATGGAAATTGTATTAACTTTCTTTAAAGTTTGTTTTGTTCATTTGAAACAAATAATAAAAGCAAAAAAGACTGTCAAAAATCACTAATCACTTGGTAATAGGTAATACACAATGCAACACTCTACCACAACTGTGTGGTAACATCGCTCAAAGGGCTAATTAGCAACAAAATCATATATATAGAATGTTAATCATGCTTATTTAATTGTAGCAGCGTTGGAATCGAAGTGCTGTTTCATATTTTAATTTGAATTATTGAGATTTTGTACACTTCTATGTATTCTGTCACTAACTGACAGTCAGTTCGATTCCATTCGTGCGCTCGAATGCCTGAAGATGCCGAAAGGCGAAACCCGGGTCGTTAGTGACAAAATACATGGAAGTGTACAAAATCTCAATAATTCAAATTTGATATTGAAATTCCATCAAGCACCCTCAGTCGATGTCTTAAATTATATTTTAATGTTGGTAAAAAATAATTTTGTTGAACATTCTCCATGGTACAGGTCAATCATTCCCCGAGCTTTCATACAGATTCCCAATTGGATAGGGACGTGAAAGAGAAACTCATATCAGACACTTTGTCATTGCTAAATGTTTGGCAGTGTGACAAGAGAAAAGTGATGGAAGAAGACAGGCGTCGGATAAAAGAACGGCTGCTCAACAAACACCAGAGGTGAGTTGGAAAATGATAAAAATATTATTCTTTTAATCATATTCAGGTTATTTCCAAACAAATTGTATCTGAGCTGCTAAGCTCTTTCAGCTTGGCCGGTTTAGTGATACACGATATTGTAAATGTGGATGTATACAACAGGATGCTTTTGACATCCTATTTGAATTTCCGGAGATGGGCAAAGAAAGGGTAGAGTTACTTAAGTCAGTCCAACCGCCGCTCGAAACGGTTGGCTATATTTATATTGACTTGTTTGTTAAGTACATATTATATTACATTTCATAACTCTGTTGTGGCATACAGAGAGCGAGTAGATGTCAACTCTTAGAAGCGTTCCAATTACAAATTGTCTTTTTTTCACACTTTGGTGCACTGCAGTCAAGTCTTTGGTAACTGCTGTGTTACAGTATATAGCCAGTAAAGGTTGTTAATCCGTAGTTGGTGGTGGCAGGTACAATGTTGAGTATCATGGGAAGATAAAGATTCAGTAGTTTTACTTGAGCTCAGAATACCAATTTTGTATTTTTAACATGAGACTTTCATAGCATCTCACAGGCACCACTGTGCAATGAAGTTATGTATACACAAAATAGGTAATTTTTTGCAAATCGAATACTAACTTACTTATTATGAAAAAGGTGTGCCTGAACATCATAAAGTTTCCAGTAATTTTTATTCAATGTTATTTTTTCAAGGAACATGAATGAATACCTGTCTAACGATGAAAAAGATATGGCAAAAGAGAAACCATCATGGGCAGCTCAGGTCCTCTGGGAAGAAGACAATATTGGCAATTTTAGGTAATTATTACTAAATTACTTAAATGACAACAGTTTGATTTAGAAGTTAATTGATTGAATTGGTCGCACAAATGTGTGATGGATTTGAAATTGATTTTTATAGCAAGTGCTTTGAATGATGTGTATTTATTTTAAATTTTCTTCAATAATTTGTAATTAATTCTATTATTTTAATAACTATTTTGCGGTATAGGGAAAACTTAATTTTTTAATATTGCTCGGCCTTTGCACTTCAAAACTACACTCCGCGCCATTGTAAATCATTATTAAATTACTATTCCGTGTCACCATATTAACATATTTTAAAACAGAGATCGAGGCAAAATGTATATAGATTATTTGGTATCAATTAGGCAAAATCCCTTTTTAAATCCAACTTTCTTTTCCTGTTGAATTACTGTTGACCATATTTTATTATTACGATTGAAATCAAATATTTTGTTTTGAATATTCCACAGACGAGTTTATCCATCTGGTGAAGAATACGTGAAGTTCTTTCAACAACCTTCAAGCTCATTATATCTGAGCACGACAAGCTCCAGGGCGAGGAGCGATTGCGCAAAGCAACAGAGGGATGATATTGAAGTACTAATAATAGTAATTATTCATAAAAATCTTCAAACTACTTCTATGATTGCCTGACTCCTGCATGATTGGTTTCATTCATTTTTATATGTTCATCTTTTATTACACAACCGTTTTACATGGAACATATCCCTTGTGTAAAAAAAAAATCAAGTGTATATCTACCATAAATAAATAAATAGAAAATGATTGCTTTACAATGTATAGTAATATCTGTTCTGCATGATTTTATTCAAATAAGTCTTCTCGTAATTTCAGCAAAATAAAAAAATAGATTTGTCAAAAAAGTTACCGACACTGTCAAAAAAATCAAAAGAGAACTCTGATATGGAAACATCCAAAGATATATGCGGTGAGAATGCAATCACCATGGAAGAAGTGGCTAAGAAGATGAAGAAGAAAAAGCTCAAGCCAATATCTGTAAATGTACGTATGACAAAAATCAATAATTTATTAAGATCTAACAGGGAAGTCATAGAAATAAATTTATTCTTGTGAAGGGTGTGGTGTTGGAGCAGTTTAAAAAATACTGATTCTATTCTTCTGGAAATTTCAGGCAAAAACAGAGGCGCCACCATTTCATTTACATAAATCAGTTCCAATTCTTGAAACGGAAGAAAGAGAACGCCTTTTACAGCTTGCTAGACGAGACTTTCTAATACGAAGCTCTGGATTGTTAGAACAGGTAATTATACCTTAGTCTAGGTCAAAATATTAAGACGCTGCTACTAAAATAACTATGAATAGGGCAACGGGGAGAGATGCAGTTTCTATGAGAATAAATTATTATTACAACATTAATACACTAGAAGTTATTTCGTAAACTTTTATTATTGATGAAAGATGATCACTTCAAAAAAGCACTTAGCTAAAAATTCAAGACTTCGTTTGTGAGCTGAAAGAAGTGAAGAATACATTTTTTAACGTTTTGGTTTAAATTTTAAGACAACAATATGGCGAATTCCAGTACTGATTTCATGTGGATGACAAATTTCAATATTCATGTATTTTGTATCGCCACCAATGTTTTTGGAAACCTATCCCCCCTACAAATAATGTGTAAAGATTGCCTTGAGCATTATCATTAAGAGATTGATATGTAGTGTAAAATGATGTTCAGAATTGTAAAGTTATTTTTAATTTAATAGATATACTTAGCTATGAAACACATGGGAACATTGCGGCCGCAGGATGAAATCAAATATGGATTATACGATAAATCTAAAAGGGACAGAAGACAGATTTTAGACAATATTGATACAGAAAAAAATAACAATGCTGTACTGACAAATTATGCAGAATTGCAGCAAAAGGTAATCTACATAAGTCTCATAATATTCTTTGTTTTTGATGAATTTAGTGATTATTCCCTCCACTAATAATTATATTCAATTCAATTCTTATTAAAATCTAGTAATTCTAATGAACAAAATTTTAGGTGTTTGCTGGAGGCATTAAACATGATTTGGACAATTTGAGCAGCAAGAATATAACTACTCAAGGTAAGAAGTTATTATTTAAATTAAAAATTACTTGATGTAATGAAAACAACTGTGTTGCAAACACGGCGCATTCTTAAAAAATATTTTGCAGTAAAATATAATAAACTGTTATACAGACAAATAAGACTAAGTTTAAATAAGTAACGATCCATCTTTGAAACTAAAAGATTATGGAATAAGCTGCGTTTGAAAGTTTCATTTTATTTTGTCTGTAACCAAGCCAGGTTTTAGGCTGCTCTTTAAAAACACTTTTAGAATATATTTTTCACTGCAAAATGATGTTAAAGATTCATTTTCCAACAAAATTTAAATGAGCCATATTTGCAAATAGTAGTCTCAAAAAATGTCACCCTGACTATAAAACTGTCCAACATGCATTCTTCAACTCTATTTTTAATTTTCTTTATGCATTACAATGGTTTATTTTACAGATTTTAAAATTCAGTGCGCTGAAGCTAGGATACATGTGAAGCCCGAAATACCGACATTGTCGAGAGACGAATCTGTATCGAGAAGGACCTCAAAGAGATGTCAATGGCCAGCTATTGATGCATACAATGTTAAAAACAACAAGACACATATTGGACGCGTACTCTGCTCAGTTGTCAGGATGCACTCGTATGTACAGCTTTATATGTAGTAACTTACTTCTCTTTTCTTTGGCCATATTCGTTTTCTATGTGGAGCATATGGCCACCACGTGGTGCTAACAAGATTTTCTATCGCCCGCCAATTGATTTGCTCACTCCCGCTGTATCCTCAGTTTACACATTTGCATCTTTTGGCAAGATGTAAACTAATATATGCCAATATCACGATTGTTTACTACCAAAATCTGAATAATAATGTGGTTCGTTTGTTTCAGAATGCAGGCGAGAACCGCTCATAATGACTGTTCATGAACAACCCTTTATATTATTGCCAGTCTATGAAATAATGATTTGATAAGCATGTTGTAATTATTATAACTTTATTCTCATATTTAGTGCTGTGAAATCTATACAATCATATTTTTTCTTAAACTCTATTTAGTCATCATGCCAATCAATAAATTCAAGAAATAAATAAAAACCTGTTTTCTATTTTATTCTAGAACTTAAGATCCATCGAATTTACCTGCTGAATTTCGGTGGTCAATAAAAAATCATGTCAATATGTAGCAAAACATATTTTAGTCATTTTCTCAATAATTTATTTAGATAATATAAATTCGAACAGCAGACCAAAAATTGCCAAGGTGAACAAAATCATATAAGTCCGATCACAACACGGAGCATGTAGACTTCTGATGGAGGATTTTTACAGAAGGTAGTTTTAACAAGAGCTGATAGTCTAGTAGTTTTCTACTAAATCCCTTTTTTCAGGATTGGGTGGAGTAGATGGGAAGGAATAAAAAAATCCATGCTTTTTTCGATACAAAGAAAATCAAATGAATCCATGATTCAAGGAAAACGTTCAGGAATTTGAAAGTTTTGTTGTGCAGCCGAGAAGAACGAAAATCCAATAGCCTTTGCCATCTGGTAAAAAGACCGGCATATACATAAAATATATGAGTTAATGCAGCCATACTCAACCTATGGCTCACCAAGCTTTTCTGCATGAAGCAATTATAAACCTAATTAGTCTATTATAGTTTGTCTCAACATCGAAAATCACTCTTATTTTTGAATAAACCTTTGTATGTATTTATTTTTTACATTATTATGGTATATTTTACTATCTTGTAGCCCACTTAACATATCAAACACATGTTTTTGGCCCAAGTAAAAAAAAGGTTGAGTATAGATGCGTTAATACATGTTTATTAAAATAATATCGTTGAATCAGTGTTTCATTTTTGATTGAATAATAAAAATCAAGATATCCTTATAATTGCTTTATTAATCGTTAAGATAATAAAAAGCACAGCATCTAGTCTTCCCTAATCCGTGATAACTTTTCCATGGTTTATTTAAGGGACCTCCTGGTCACATTGAAATTTGACAATTTCGCGATATTAATTCAATAGCGTTATTTGCATTTCATTTTTTTGCGTTACCCTCAACTATTCCATAGTCTAACACTTGAACGATTGATTCTGGTCGCTCTGTCCATATTGTGATTTTATCTGACACAGGATACTGCTTCATAAAGCTGCATTGTATACATTTCCATTTGACAATAGGAGCTTTTTTATCAGGTTTTACTTTCACCTTTGCGGTCACATCAGGTATCAGAGCAACTTTGCATTTCTTACATGTTCTCCTTTTCAATTTGGGGTCACTGAAATTGGAAGAAATGCAACAATGAATAATATATAACACGAAGGGTATCCCAAAGAAATTGGTGCCCTGGGGTTAATGCTGTTTTTGAAGCCCATCCAATTTCAAAATTCAAAACTATGGGAAAGAATATATGAATGTATGTTTTGTGATTTTTAATATTTATTCAATTAAATATACATTAGCAAATTCATCTTTAATTATACAATAATCTAATGCACAAGCTATCTGGTAATTTATATTCAGTGTTGCCAGTTCATTTGATAGCTCATGGTGCATGATCGAATTTCACTGTTTGTAAACTTAAAAGTAAAATATATGGAAATGCTCGATTTGTTGCATCCTTTCTAATATGTCTTGAAATTTCAAAGCACTTATCGAGTAAAATCATATTTATTGATTTCCTAATTAAGTATATGGTTTTCTTTGGCCATGTTGGCACCCTATTTAGAGCATATGGCCGCAAAAGGTGCCCCCAAGGTTCTGTCTCCCACCAATACATGATAGCGCCCCGTAGCTTCGCCGAGTACATCCTCAGAACACCGGAAGAAAGTGGAGATTGGCAGGATGGTGCCACAATTGTAAGGTATATTTCCCCAGAAAGAAGCAACATATAAAAATCAATTTCAATACTCACATGCGCAAAACAGACTTCTTGGCAATGTTAGTCATCAGATTTCCATAATATGATGAAACCATTGTATTTTTGACATTTTCAGCCATGAAGTTTTGTATCTTTTAGACATAGTAGAAGAAATTAAAATTTAAAAATTAAGAAAGGATATGAAAATGTTTGAAACGAAGGCGAATTTAATTTAAGCAAATTATTTAATCAGTAAATTTGCTTTACGGCATGCTACTTATTTTCATCCTGAAAAATTACTTAATGCTGCTGAAAGCAATGAAATTTAATTGTGGATCGGAAATTGTTAATATATTTAACATTGAAATCCAGGAAACCGATAGTATTATGTTGGAAAACATGTTTACCTTGTCGGTTTCCCTGATTCCCTTCTACAATAATTTGGCATTTGGTAAATATTATAAAGCATATTTACCATTTAATTGGAAAATATTTATTAGCAGGGACAAGGCCCAAAATGATATTTTCTACAAAAACTATACAAAACGACATGTTTTAGGGTAGAATAATCTTCTATTTACTTAAATATATGGAAAATATTCGTGAACCACGAAGCGAAACGTTGGAATATAGCTTTAACGAGATTATGTCGCAAACTTTCATGTCTCTGAAGTACCGACCTAACCAAACAAAACTACACATATCAATGGCGGACTGACATGCCAGCTTGAGATCGCTTCAGAAAGTATGCGAAATTCAATGTTTTCGGGAAGAACAAACTAAATCTAACATAACCAACTACAACTTAACTCATCATTGTATGTAGTTTTCTGTGAAAAATATCATTTTTAGGCCTTGTCCCTGCTAATAGATATTTACCATTTAATTAATACCTGAAAGAGATAATTCATTCTTTGAAATGTTTCGAATCCTTGACATTTATTTGCATTTTTAGGCATTTTAGGAAAGACTTATTGTGACTATATGTTATTTGTATTCTGACATATAACCATAGATAATATACTATCATAACTTGCTAGTAGTTGTTGCCATAATGGTGAATGAATAGTAACGATAAATTACGTTTGAATTATTATATTACCGTCATTACCGGTACTAACGTCATGAGAAAATTTTACTTTTTTTTGTTCATATCCGCTCCCAATGTGGAGCATATGGTCTCCTAATGGAGGTGTCTTAACAGACTTTTTTTACGAGAACTGCTTGTTACTCAATTGCTCAACCTCTCTTTTTTTTTTAAAGAGAGTAGGGATAGAAGAATAGGGCTATGAGAGAACTAGTGGTTAGCTAATCGCTCTCGCTACGCCCCGTGAGGATGGGATGGGTGGGTGGGAGGACTCAGACTACGAACAGAAATCCATAAATCTATTGAAAGATCAATCTATGAAAACCGTCCACACCAGGAATCGAACCCGAGACATCCGTAACCGTAGCCAGCGACGCTACCAACTGCGCCACGGACGCCGACACTACTAAATTTTACTACTGAAGATAAAATATTATTCATGCAATACATATGAATCAGTTATTATTGACCGATTTGAATTTTTCCATAGATAATATTCCAATAAATTTTCATTAGCGGCAGCATTTTATTGCCATATGTCAAAATGTGTTAGGTTTGTTCGGGTGCGACAACGTCAAAACCAGTTTGCAAACTGTTTTCAACCAAAAGCCAGTTGGCAAAATGCGCACTGGAACAGCCAAATTTGTGCAGTGCTGCCAGTACGTTAAATATTTGAAAATATCTGGAAATATTTGGAAATGTTTTTTTGTAGTAGCAACCTTTATTCATTTCTGTCACTTAAAACTTCCGAGCGGTGCCTTCATAGCAATCAACATTATATTTAATTCTATTATTCCCTCCACACGAGATAATGTAAGATATGTTGTCGTTCATAATTAATGAATTCTTGTATTCCAATGTATATTCCAAACTGATAAAACTTGTTATGCGCCGTTACGAATGTCTTCGCGCTTAATATAATATACAATAGAAACGTTCATCCACGCTTTTAATCAGAAATAAGTTTTCGTTACAAGCGTTCAGTTACCAAATATAGTTCAATCAGTCTGTATGTAATACATGTATTACGTTTTTTCACGATGTCCTGATATTTTTTGGACCATGCTATACATGCCAAACAAAAAAATGTTTTCGCACCAAATAGTTTGATGGTCAAAAGTTATGATCTGTCAATTATAGATGAGCTGAATGGTTGTTTGTTGTAAAATATGTGGCGTCACTTTGACGAACGAAATTTGTACTGTCACCAAAAAATTATTGTAAACATAGTGGGTTGTAATTCAACAAGCACAGAATGTCGTCAACAAATGCATAAATGGCGACTGTCATTTTTTTATCCAACTCACCTATTATAGGTGTATACGATACATAAAACTTCTTACTCCATGATCTACCGCTGTATTGTTATTGTTTACTTACCCTTTTAGATATTTAAGTGATTTTTACTTTGCTATTGAATTAACAGGACATCGGGGACTAGCCGAAATATCTTTCTTATTTCGAAATAATCATGTTCCTTCATATTATGTGGTATGTATTTTTCTTACATTTAGCGTATGTTTTTACTGGTTATGAATTGCTACACTTTCTTTTCAGCTACTGGCAGAGCTAACGCAGTTTGGGATCAGCAGACACCGCTACTGCTTATAGATTTATACAAGAACCTTAAGCTGGGCTCCTACGCCTTACGGAACCAAAAGCAGCTGTGGGAGCAGATATCTGGTGTGTTAAAGCACAAGGGAAATTTAATGACAGCACTAGCTAAATTGTGAAAAAGGCAGATTTAAGAAGTATAAAGATCTGTATTCTAGAACTAGAGCAGGCTTCAACCATTTTGAATCTGAGGACGAAATGAAGGAGGTATTTTCCAATAGGGGAACAATTTATTCTTTTTTAATAATCTCTGACCCATTATCTTATCCACAAGATGTGGAGTAAGTAAAGGCCACATTACGTCAACCTCATCCAACAACGTCCGTACCAGAAACACCCTACCCTCACCATCTGGTCACCAGACCAGACAACGCGAGAATACCTATCGGCGAAACATAAAGCATTATTTGGATGAGAAATTGGTTCACACGAGGAGAAAAGTTTACCAAGGAGATGACAGGATTGCACATTATAAAAATGCAAGAGTAATAATACACAATTTTGTTATTCTACTGATTGTGTTACTAGGTGTGACACTCGTTTCGCCTATCATGTTATTCAAAATTTAACGAGAGTTAGTCAGAAAGTGCGTCTCTCATTGATAATGCGAAATGTGTTTCACGCCCAGTAACTCCATTAGTGGTATTCCACTAATTCCACTAAAAGCGTTCACGCACCCATTCACTTAAACCCCTCACCACAGAGTAACATTTTCTGTGTGTAGTTTTTCTTTTAAATAATTATGTATCATTATTCTATATACTTTTTTTTAAACATTGCTATTATTTCTTATTTCAATTATAAATGCAATCGATGTAAGGGGAGAATTTGTGATTTTTATTCTTTTAATACCCTTATTATAATGGGATAAAATATCAAAGTATTTTTATTATCAAAGTACAAATTCTATTAGTTATTTGATAGCTATTTCGGCCTAACGCCATCATCAGAACTCTGCTTAAATTTATTTTAGCGTAGCTATATATTTTACTGTAGAGAAGATTGACACTACTCATTGTATGTTTTGAACACAATGTATGTAGAATTAAAAAAAATTTAAATAAAAAACGATAATCTTTAAACTATTGTTATTTATTGATATTTCTTATTTTGATTGTTCAAACCTAATGAACCTTTGCCTACATGCACATCCCTTGGTGTAATTGAATTATGCCAGCTCCACTGAAAATCAATTAGTGATACTTGTGAATGAAGGAAGATCAACATCAGTGGAACTCAATAAAACAATGTTAGTGTTAAATATCATTTTGGAAACTGTGTGTATGCACTTTGGCTACAATGGACCAATATTAACGTTTATTGTGATGGAAAATGTTTTCAATTAAGAAAAATGAGAGGACATATAATAGTTATTTATTTTACACATTTAAAGTATTACAATAACAACTTTCAAACAATTGTTTTAAGTTTACTTAACAATAATAACAACCAGATATACTAAAAACACTATATTGTTAATCGAAATATTAAAAATAGCAAAGGCTAGAGATAACATTGCAAGACAATTATTACATACACAATAAAATTTAGAAAACAAAACATCAACCAAAATTAACAAAATAATGACTAATATGGATAGTTGAGTATCGTTGTATTATTATATAAATAACACACATGTGATTAAAAGCAGAGTAAGCTCAGTCTGCAAGTGATGCAATTGCATCTCTTCGAGCTCCATCATCACTGTTTCTATCAAGTATATGTGATGTTGATGATTGCATATCCACCACAGCGACATCTTCATCTGCTCTGATTTCAAAGATATCATTCCTCGACATGTTGTATAGAACACAGCACACCCGAATGAACTGTATTATTGTTGATTGGTTGCGTAGTTTGAAGTGGTACAATTGCCGGAATTTTTGTTTGAGCAAACCAAATGAATGCTCAATCACAATTCTATTATGACTCCACATTTATTGTAATAGTGTCCCTGTAGGGCGTCAATAAATCTGTTAAACAGAGGCATCCGCTGCCACCGAGTAAATGACTTTCTCCACATCTCTCTGCCAGTTGATGGCCGAGTGACACGCGAAACACTCTGCTGTCATGAACTGAGCCTGGATAAACAATAAATAGATGAGTAAATCTACTAGAATCTTCGCAAACAGCTTGGACCTGAAAATAACAAAACATAATTTTTATAAATGTCAAATTGTTTAAGTACAATTCTTTACATTTTAGTTGTAATGAAATCAACTACATACTCCATTTTCTGATTGACAGGAAAAATATATATTTCTTTTACGGCTTAAAGTTGTGTTCGAACACATAAGAAACAATAGATAGCAAGGTCAATATTTATTATCAGTGACCAGGCCTAAAAATGATATTTTTGTATTATTGTTCCTACTAATAGATATTTACCAAAAACAAGAAACCAAGAAGAAAAGAAACTACAAAACAGTTGGTATAGATTTGTTAAAAAATAAGTACCTGGATAAAGTATTACTCCTTTCTATTGAATTGTGACATAATATGTCATATTATGATCATCTTTCGGTTTGTCAACCCGTTCATGGCTCCCATCAATTACACCGATGACTTCAGGAAAACTATTTCGTCTAAGTGACAGCACTTCAGTGGCACATTCTCATTCATATAATAGTCCTTCATCGGACGAAAATGACGATGAAAACGCTGACGAATCTGATGACGTTCGTTGTTCTGTTTCATTGCACTGAAAAAATAAATATTCGAAATAAGAAACTGCAGTTATATTAAAAACATGCGGGGTACACAGTTGCTACACAAAATTTTTATGTTAGTCTCAGCTTACTAATAAAATTGAAATGGGAGACTTTATATCCTTACTTATGAGCTAACAGGTTGAATCACGGGCTATACAAATAATGATACCATTTTGCCTTTATAATTATTATAAGGAAGCTTTTATATTCACACCTCTATATATATATATATGTGACACTATATATATATATCTATTATTATTGCAGCAAGGCAATGTTTTTTATAATAAAGCGAAGTAATTTTTTTGATTTCATCACAATAAATATTGGATGGCGTCCTGTGCTGTCTATTTGACGTTTACGCGAGTTATTTAGCCTTGTTAAGTTGCCGTTTTATATAAATTTGACATTCTGCAGTTGGTTAGATTTTTGGTATGAAATAGTCAGCGAATTGTCAGCGAAATATAGCATGAACCGTTTTCAACCTACTTCCAACTGTCTGACGCCAATTTGTCAGCGATGCAACCAAGAAAACAGAAAGCAAGCAACGTGAACACAGCGATTGTCAGAAAAAAGTCAGCAAACAGTCCGCAAACTGTCAGATGGTCGCACCCGAACATACCTGTTATCAGTAAATATAACCTTAAATCTGGTATTTGAAAATTCCAAAAGACTTTAAATTGGATCAATTAACTAAATTATTAATATTTTCGATATGAGTGATGACGATGGAAACGACGATGTTGAGCGGGTACCAAGCTTGATGAAATATTTGAGATATAATTTGATGTTTACAATGTCACATGTGGCTGAATGTTATTTTAGATTTTATTTTTATTAATTAACCAAGATTGCTGCCTGTCTCTTAATGATGTAATGTATTTTTAGCGTTTTGTTCTATTTTGGCAAATAGCTGTTAGGTGTATAAGATGATTATGACAATGTCAATCTTTTACATTCAATCGAGAGACACAAGGCGTTAAGCCATATCAACAAGTTCTGAGATAATCATCGCATTTGAATCATTATTTTGTTTTCAAAGTAGTTTCTCCCGAGTACAAATATTGTTTGTGATTTAAAAAGTTTTTTGTACATTATAAAGGATATTCTTTTCGGCATACAAATCGTAAGATTTGGTGTCGATGAGTTGCAGTCATGTGCCTTCTGCCAGAATAAACAAATAACAATACGACTAAATAATGTTTTTTTTCAAAGACATTAATTATATCCTATGACTTAATGCATTCTACTATTATGTAGAGCATTAAATTGCATACATTTTGACATTTAAAACAGAAAACCACCAAACACTGACATAATGCATTTTGTCAGTATACCCTCGATATATTTATTATGTTGGACTGTTATTGTGAACGATAAGCATACATTTTAGTAAAGTAGTTATCTTTCAAACAGTTTTTCACTTAATCAAACATGTCTTACTTCAACAGACTCACATACGATCAGAGTTAGCCGCAATGAGCTTTGAAGAGCTGCAAAAGCTCAAGGAAAAACTTGGGGCCAAAGTCTATAATGAGGCTGTGTTTGGTGAGAATAAAAAGAAAAGGTCGAACAGTAAAACTACTTTCAAAAGAGAAAATAAAAACCGACCACGAGAAATGAGTTCTAAAAAATCTGTTCCGTTTATCAGTGAAGTAGTCCCTCCAAAAGAATCAACATTACGTGATCCAAGGTGAGGACACTAATTCTATAAATATTTTATGCAAAAACAATTAGGAGCTATGCCGTTAGGACTATCATGCTACTATTCATATTTTAATTGATTTTTCTTTCCTTTAATGTGTCATTTTGTATAATTATTCACCACACCATTCCTCAAAACCGACTATGTCAACTTAATTTTTAAGGAGATGCATTTGAATATTATATGAACCATATAGTGTGCTTTACTATTGTATAAACGGCATGCAAAAAAGGCACAATTTTAGTCAGCTATGTGCATACAAAATAAGATTTTTTAAACCTATACCAAGAAAAAAAATTAACGATAATAAAAGGTATTCCGGAATCGCTTAAAAAATATTTTGATGTTGTAGGGACAGGCATTGTATTTTGCATTTGTTTTGCCTCCTGTAAAGTTTCATAAAAAACACATAACCGGTTTTGAAGGCGCAACGACGATTTGTAATGGAATTCATATATAGATATTTGTTTCTAGATTTGACTCCCTCTGTGGAACATTCAATCCTACAGCTTTCAAAAGAAGTTACAGCTTTATAAAAGATGTAAGGGATGATGATTTGAAAATGTTGAAACGTGAGCTGAAAAATACTACTGATCCAGAGCGAGAGGGTCAGATTAAATATTTAATACAGCGCATGGAGAACCAAAACAGAGAGGAACGTCGAACGAAAGAGAAGGCAGAAAAATCAAGAATTGAGTGGGAAGAGCGGCAGATAATGATCAAGGAAGGAAGGACTCCGACATATGTTAAAAAATGTAAGCCACATTAATTATTAAATTTGACATGATGTTGATAATTTTTTACATTTAGTTTAGTCTGAGGATTCTTTTCAAACAAGTAAATCACATCACTACACATGTATATTTAATCCTATTTATACATTTATTTTTCCTCTACCCTTCCTTCCTTTTCCCCTCCATAAAAGAGAGTTCCAGGCTATAAATAAAAAGCAAATCAATAAACAACTTCTGTTGAGATGCTCATTAAGGAGTCCATATGCTCCACATTAGAGTAGACATGGTGGAAAATAAATAGTTAACTCTTTGCACTTGAGTGCCACCATAGCGGAGGCATTGGACGTTTATCGTATTACTCGAGTGCTGCCGCTTTGGCGACATGTGTCAATAAAGTGTTTTTCAATATTTTCAGCTATTTGTATATTGCGATTTCAATCAATTTATAATGAATAATAATAGGTTATTACATCTATCTGAGAAAGAAGTCGCCAAATGAAGAAGGCGTGCGTAATTTCAACATGTGTTTTTATCTGAATCTTTCGGTGCAAGCGATATTTTTTGTCGCATAGGGTAATAAATCTTATTTATTGAATGTGCTAGTGACTGGAGGGTGAACAGTGTTATGCATGATCTGAAGTGTCTATTTCTCAAATTATTACTGGTTTTTATTTGTTTAAAAATCAAAGGCAGTTTACAGTTTATAGTTTACAGTTTACAGTTGCAGTTTATAGTTTATAGTTTATAGTTTATAGTTTATAGTTTACAGTTTACAGTTGCAGTTTATAGTTTACAGTTTATAGTTTATAGTTTACAGTTTATAGTTGCAGTTTATAGTTTACAGTTTTTTATTTGAATAGATTGTCTTTGTTGCAAAACTCACTAGTATATTATACTGAATCAGAAGGTTACAAATCTAATGTTGAGTACTCTAATGAGTCTTATGAAAATTAGTACGTATTGATTTATTATTTATATTTGAAGTTTGCGAAATTATTGGTTGACCAATTAGTAGGAGATTTTTGGCAAGGTGGATCTCAAAGGTGAAAGGTTTCTACAGAAGACCGACTTGCGGATAAGTTACATGTCCTGCTTTCCGGGACTAAAAAAGACCGTGCAGTATCTTCAAATAGAAAAATCCTAGGTGGTAGATCGGAAATACGACTATTTTGCTAGACCTGCATCAATAAGCCAGGATTACACATAGGAGATTGCTATTTGTAATACCACATAATGAAGAATTATAAAATAATTTTAAAATGAGTGCAATACATTCATTATAAATCTATTTTACGGAAATGATAATGTTTTTCACCAATTGATTTTTTGTATTGATATGCTTTTCATCGAAAAATGTCTCTTGTAGGCAGTAGGCACATACAAAAAAAGGCTCGAGTGGTAAAGGTTAATTTAGATAATATTTTTGTTTAATTAGTCAGTATTTTTGTTTTTATTCTACTAACCATATTTTGTTGTGTAAGGTTGTGTAAAATTTGCACTTCAAATCATTATACTGCTGAAGGGTTAACTTATCTGTATCTTTATAAAGTGACAATCTATTATTTTTTTGTTTTCACAGCTGATAAAAAAATGATTGACTTAGTTGAACAATATGAAGAGTTGAAGAAGAGTGGAAAACTTGAAAAACATATTACGAAATACAGGAAGAAGAACGCACAAAAGGCAAGGAAGAAAATGAATGTTATGTGAGTTTACATACTTTTGGGTAATAATTGATGAGTAACTCAAAATGTTTCTAGACTGAAATAATCATTTTGAGATTAGCGGTCGTCCGTAGATGAAAGTCACAAGATTTAGGTATATTTTGACAACCGTATTATCACACTTCATAACAAAATATTTTACCAACTGGAAAAATTATGTCGCATTTTTGAAACACCATCTTCATAAAATTTTATAATGTAGTTATCCTACACAATATTTTATTATCAGAAAAAATAAGTAAACAATGTTACATCATCTATCCCCCTCAAGAATAATAGCATTATTTTAGACCACCTCCATATGCTATGACATCTTATAAATGGACGACTGCCAAACACACTTATATGAATTAAAAATGGTCTGTTTGGTAAATTTGAAAAAGAAACAAATTCATTCATAAAATTAAAGAAATTTTAATTAATTTGAGTTAAATCTAAATTATCCTTCTATACTATTTGATAATTATATCATAAAATGGAAATGTGTCATTTAAAACTATGTTTCAGAATGTTGAAATATATTGAAATTGGTATGTAGAAATAAATATATTCTTACAAGTATTCTGGTGTTTTATTATGGTTTATTTCTTACAAAACTGGTGCATGAAGTTTACATGTAATTTATTTTTTCATTACAATGACTGTATTTTTACCAACTATTGAAATTGAATGATTTAAAGCTTTTCAGTTTATTAACAAAGCAGATGAATGATCCTCGCTTAACCACCGAATATTTTCTTGGCTTCGTCGACGACCTTGGTAGCATATCTGGACGAGGTGAGCAGGAACTTGTTGACAACAGACATTGGCTGTAAGCTATCGCCATCTTCACACTTTATTTTCCAGGGCTTCTCGATGTAATACATGTGTAGCGAAATCACTCCGTAAGATTTAGCCCAGTCTTGGAGACAGGTAGGTGCTGAAGGAATTGTCATCTGAAAAGACAATGTATCTTATTTGATGAAAATAGAAGATTTTGTTGTTAATTTCTTCTAATGTGAAGAAATTAGGTTGATAGTAGTAAAATTAAGATATGTATTATTCATTTAGTTAAATTACGTGGTAACATGAGTATATCAATGCTTTTCAAAATAGATTAAGCCAGTAAAAGAGCAGGAAAAAGGTTTATGGATTTCTATACCAAAAAATATGAATTATGTCGTTAACGGAGCTTTTTTTGTGGGGCCACCAACAGGAGTCAGGAAAGTTCAGCATTTATTTCCACTGTGTAGGATTTACTTAAATGTCTTGCCTATCGAGGTAACATTGGAACCCCGATTTTTCGTTTTAGTATTTGGCATAATTCACGATACTAAATACTAGGCAAAAATGAACACTGACCAAAATAATCAATCAGGTTAATATTTGTGATGGGGAACGATGAACGAAAGAATGATAGATTGGGGTTCCCTGTATTATTAAATTAACGTAACATCCCTCCACAGGGAATTCTAATGAAGATCTTTCAACTTCATGTAATGGAATTATTTTAAGAAAGCACAATAGAAACATAATTGCACATTTCTTTAGATTACCTCTACGCCTCTTGACGGTGGAGTTTCAAACCACTTTCTATCTCGTTCTTCAGTGTGTCCAATGATTTGCCATCCTAATCCAATAGCGCGACCCTCCTTGACCAAAACAAAATAGGGGAACATCTTGTTACAGTCCAACTCCGGGGCCATGTTATAATAATAATGGGTTCCTACAAAAAACAATATATAAATGCATTCACAATAAATTTAAAAACGAAATAATATTTGCTATTTCAACTACATGAAAATATCATAATAGGGATCTAAATGCCACTATAAATATTAGTTTAACAAAAAGGATTAAAAGCCTGCGTTGGATTATGAACGTCCACACTTTGAGTTGCAAAATCCTTTTTGTTAACTGTCAATTCAATAATTCTTTTTATAAAAATAAAACACATTTTTTTTGTACTTATTCCACAATTTTTTAGGTTCACTCATTGCGCGCACTATCAACTGAAGATTTATCTACTGAACTATCAGTTCATAATGCTCGCAATGAAATCTGCCCTGATCATCATAAAAAATTGTGGAAATTACTACAAAGGAATTGTTTTTTTTTAATGTAATGATTATTATTTTTCTATAGCCACAAGTTTCTCATCTTTGGAGTATAGTCTATCAAGAACTACATAATTTTTCATTTACTAATCAAAAAATCATAAATTGAGATATATAACAACGGATTGCAGCACAGAATCCCAGAGTTTTAGCAACCGGAGGCAACTTTTATAAGTAGTATAAATAATATATATATTTTTTTGTATTACTGAATATCAATTTTCCTAAATCATATGCAAAAGTACATTTATATAAAAACAGCAACAATAAAGAATATTAGAAAAACAATATGTAAATAAAGTCATCAATAACAGTTAACCTAAATATACAAAATGTCAGTACAGAAAAAAATTCAATAATTAATAGGTAAACTTTTTCTCCAAAAGAGGTCGCAACTTTTTGAATTGACAGAAGTTTAGATAATATTTTACTAGTATGTATTGTTAATTAAAAATATTATATACAACATTTTTTCATCAATCAAACATGGCAGAAATTATTTGAAATCTGAATGATATTGTTATTTGGACTAATACATTGTTTATAAACTTTAAATAATGAATGCTCAAAGGGAAAAAAACTTCAGATAAAAATTGTTGAAAATCAAGAAATTTTTAAAATGCTATACACTAAGTAGTAATTTTGTAGTAAAAACTAAACTATTGTACCCATTATAAAATGTTGCTTGTGTTGTGTATACAAGTGTGTGTACATATTTATATAGCATATTATAATGATTGATATTGACTATCAGCATGTTTACTTGGCCTTTTGGTCTCTCAGTTTTATCATTAAACATGTTTACATCACAATAACTAAATCAGACTTGCTTATATCATGTTATTTGCATTATGGTTAATTCGGTCAGATGTGGCAAAAAATAGAAGATATTTCATGAACTAAAATTGCTTTGACATGTCATTTGGTACATTTTGATGGCGTTTATATTATTTCACTCTAAAGAAATTTAATATCCTATTTCGGGGCATGTGAACCCTTGTCTTTAAGTGTGCCAAAAATCATGCCTAATTCTTAAAATAAATCTTGACATGTCAGATCAATGTTATGAGTTAATTAGTTTGCTATCCTTGTTCTATATTCTATATGATACATATGTGGGGATATTATGATATTGACTGGACATTATTCCCATGGGATATAATATATTGGTGAGTCTAAAGCAGTGCTTCTTAACCTGAACCATGTGCCCCTTGGGGTACAAGAGCGTTTCTAGTGGTGCAAATATTTTATAAAAACTTTTAGATGTGTAATATAAAATTTAAAGATGTGTTCATGCAGTTCAAATACCCTTGTTACAAGCCTCTTATTAAGGCGAATAAGTAGGTTTTATTCTCATTTCGCGAGAATCGTAACTTGTTTTCCGTCGCCTAAAAAATATGAAACGTTGAAATAAAAAAAATTCTATTAATAACTGCACTCTTAAAGTATTTGTTTAGTTTCAGAAATGCTTTTATTTGCTTTGCGCCGTTACTAGATTAGGGCTTATTGTAGGTTATCGATATTTGATGTCTGAGACAAAATTGTAGATCAAAGTATTTTAAAGAAAGTGATAGGGAGGGAATTTGCAATTTATTGAATGCATCTAACGATTCTATACAGATTTTTGAAATGTACCAAAGAGTTCGTTTTCTCGCACTTTTCCCGACTGATATTTAAAGTAGAATTATACCAAATATATATTTTTTTTAAATAGAGCAAAAAGAAATTTTATTATATACGTCTTTTAAAAAAAAAAACTCAAAAAAATTATTAAGAGTAATAAATAGTAATCATTTTTCGTGGATATGTTTTTATTACTTTCCATTCGGTTTCTGTCATCTGTGGCATATATGTGTACTAAGAAAAGCTCATACAATAACTGACAAATTGATAAAACCGTTTGCATTTTAATTCGAGAAAATGCTATTATTGCAGTCACATCACCACTTGCCATCTGTTTGAAATGGGATTTTCATCACTTCCGCTCATAAAAACAAAAGCCAAAAAACGCTTAAATGTATATGATGACTTATTCATGGCTCTTCTACAAGAAAGGAGCCTCGCTTCAATAGTATTATCATGAAAAAGCGACAACAACCTAACCATTCAAAATTGGGATGTTATTTTGTGTTTATATGCAAATGAAATTTCGTAAATCAAAAAATCGGAATACATTTTTGATAAAGGAGCGAGAACATATTTTCAGATATCATGGGTGCCAATCACTAAAAAGTCTAATAGACACTGGTCAATTGATATACTGATACCATAATGGCTTGGCAGCCTGGAATTTACTTAACTCATTCAGTGCTTACAACACAATTGCTGTTTTGTTAAATCCATTGAAGCCGTACGTAAAAAATGAACCATTTTTTAATTTTTATTGAATTTGCGTCTACTTGTAATGGGTAAATAATTAATAGTTTTATTGTTATATTTAACATCATTCCTATGTAAGTAGCATGAATGATATGACATTAGAAACTTACCCATGTTAGGTATACAATTTTGTTTCTTGAACAAAGTCTGACTCATCAAATCGGATTCTGAAAGAGGTATTTGCATCAGGGCACTTCCATGTTGAACCCAGATTCCTTCGATTGTCTCACCAATTGGTCCATGACGACCACCGGACCGAATAGTATCTAAGAATTATTAAAAGTTTGTTATTTGGCTTTTTCTCAAAGGAAAGCATAACTTTAATTTAGGAAATATTTTCATTAAGTCACTGTTAGAAATCAACTTCTGAGAACACTTCAATGCTCAAGAAAGGATCTATAATGCTTTGTCAATAATTGATTGACTGATAGATCCATTTGCCAGCTCTGTAAATCTGAGCCACCTATTGAATTCACAAATTGAAAAACAATTTATTTTACATTTCTTAACAATTCATGATAAGTTTGTGAAGAATAATATATTGAAAAACTGTATTTCAGTGGTCGACAGCCTTGTTACTATTACGGCTTGCTTATGAAAAAAGGCATTATATTGTAATTTTCCTGGATGAGAAAGGAAACATTCTACATAATATATATTTAAACCATTTAAAAAAATAATATGACACTTGACACTGCAGACCATTAGCTAATTAGACATTCGTTTTGGGTAAGGATAGCCATCTGTAGGTATATCATTATTCAAATCCATATTATTTCCAACAACAGATTCTCTTTACTGAATATGACTGATTTAACTGATTCAATTGTAAGATATTACTTACCAGGAGAAACAATAAAGCTTGTTGTAGTCCAGTAGTCATGTCCGAGAATTGTTTTCATAACCATCTTGGTGGATATGTCATAAGGTAATCCATCAAGATCTCTGACTGGAATCTGAAAAACATAATAATGTTATCAAAACAAATTCAACATCTTAACCAACAGAATAATCATAATGACAATCCTCAAAAATGCGAGATTTATTGGTACAAACAGAATTGTCAGCATTTGTAATGGAGAAATGACATTGTGTTTGTAAGTGGCTTTGTAGATTTGTTCTTCAGATCTACTGCTACATAGAATAATGAGAAAATGAACTATTGATTAAACCTTTTAATTTGGCACGGGTACAGCTCTTCATTATAATTTTGATCTAGTTAAAATAAAATATTAACTGACCGCAATCTGTAATCCGGCGATATAGCCATTGCGATCGTAAAGAGGGCAAACTCTGACATCGTTATCGAGGCACCTCATGGCGACGTCGATGTTATTCTCGACAGTGCGAGGAACATCTTTGAAACCGGCAGCCTCCGCATCATTTACATTTCTTGGAATATCGAAGAAATTCTCGCGATCCTTAAGCGCACTTGACCATGCGTGTGTTACTGAAAATTTATGAAAACCATTAGTGTTGGATGACTTAGGCTATTTCATTAACTTCATTAACCAATGGTTCACACTGAATTAAAATCAAGCGAGTGGTGAATTTTAATCTGATGTGCGCTGGTCGCTGGACAATCATAAATTGAAGCAATTTTCTTCATTTAAATAAAAAAATGCATGCGGCACATTTAATTTGATAATATGGTAAACTTTAAGACATGCAATGACTCGAAGCAAAAAATAAGGGGCAGTATTGATAAATATCTATATTTTATTTAAATTATTGCGCAATCCGGTTCGTGAAATTTTCCATTTAGAAACTTGAATGAAAACATAAAAAATATGAAACGATTCATAAATGATTTAATCAGACTTACCTCGAAATCCATCCAGCCGAATACCTGAAAGAAACAAATATTAACATAATTAATTAACACTTCAATCTTCAAATATTATAGCCGAATTTTATTTGGCTAAAGACATTTTTCGGTAGCTTGTAGATACCTATTATGCCATATAAAATAACTTAGGAGTTGTGAGTGTTGCTCATAATATGAAATGAAACTGTAATAAATCCATAAATCGTTTGAAAAATCAATGTTCAAAAGTGTCTGTTCGCGGATGGAACCGTGACCCCGCAACCGAATAGAAAAAAGTTCAAGAGCGTTTAACATTCGGCCACGGTACCGGTAAATAAGTAATTGTGTTTTGGTTTGCATTTATTGAAATCTTTCACTATTTTGTTTAAACCGTAGGTAGGAATCAGTATATAAACGTTTAATATTTTACAAGTTTATTAAAAAACGAGCAGCTGTATACTAGTTATTTTTAAAAATATTTTGGCATAATAATCTAACACCTGAAAACATTCCAGCGGGATATAATACACATAGATTTAAATTATTATGCTCCTGAAACCTTGAAAGATAACGTTGATTTTTTAAGTTTAGCTCATAAATACATAGGTATAAGTTTACAATATAATAAATCGAGTTCAGATAGTCACCAATTAAAACAAGAAAAACAATTAAAACGGACCGTATCTTTTCTTCATAAAGAGGCCATTAATCAATAATTATGGAATCTGTGTTTAAAAACTACAATCTTCTATGTTACACACATAAGTCATTACTTGAAATAAATTAGAATGGCTTATTTTTTTTTGTTATTGGTCAAGAAATCAAAAGTAAAGTGACGTTGACCAATAAAATTTTGTTGATAGCATAATATTTTGATTGCCCAAATGAGAACAGTCTCGCTTGGTGTCATATTGAAAGATATGATAGGCAATTTAAAATCTATTAAAATAATATTACGTTGTTAAATCGTGCCCAAGATTTTTCGGAAAAATAATTGTAATTTATCATAACCGCAATGAACATTTTCGGACCCGGCAGGCGTTTAAAAATGTTACAAAAGTCAAAGGGGTAGAAGAATTGTGACGAAATGTTGCACTCAGATGAAGGGAGGGTTAAATAAATCAAATTTGTGTGATGTAATTTCTGGTCGAAGTATTATTATAAAATGAAATTTCAATAGTTTCTACCGTTTTAGCATGAAACGGATAAGTAATATTCATTTATCTTATTTATACAATATTATAACCTTATAATTATATTCTTTCATACACATACAAAGCAAATTTCGTCTGCAAAGCTGTAATTTCAAAAAAGGTTAATAATAAAATACATATTTAATACTTTTAATGAGTGATTAGAATGAATCATTTCAATAACTAAAACGGTTTTATAGTATAATTTAGAATTTTAGATCATAATATAATAATTAATCTATAGGTATTTTTCTCTAGATGTAATTACACAAGTGCGAATAATAAGAAGTATAATATTTTTATACTCTTAAGTCGAATTTATTTCCGTGTAATATTATTTAAACTGAAACAGCGATGGTAAACCTTTTTCTGAAGATAAAAGGTTCGACTTTACGCAAGTTTTGAAATCAGTGTTCGTCGTTCAGTTTGTGTATGTGCAAATGTTCCTAAAGTGGTGTAGTGTTTTTCTTTTTAAGTCGTTTGACATTGATAAAACACATATGCAGGTAGCTTAAATTATCTTTTTTTGAATGCTTTTTGTGTGAATTATGTGTAAGGTTATTGTGCCATTTTTCAATTAAGCAAGTGAGAGGCAAGTAAGAAGTTACTTTCGTTATACCAGGAAAAAAGGGACTTGGATTGAAATTAATTCACTTACTCTCTGGAGAACTTGTAAGTATTTACACCTTGATTATTGAAAATGTAAATCAAATGACTAAAATATAAGCCTCGTAGCTTCAATTAATCTATTTTACCTGAATATGTACAAGTATTTATGTTTTAGTATTTTACCAAGTTTTTAAGTGGTCATGAAGTAAAAAGCTGAATTTTGACAAAAAGGTCTAAGCTTATCATAATTTATCACTTTTTAGCAATATATAATTAAAAATAAATGAATAATGGCGTAATGCATGGTGTAAGAAGTATAGGTGAGCTGGATCGTTGTTTTTGTATTATATGTGACGTCACTTTGACGAAACAAATTTGTATTGTCAACAAAACACCGATGTAAACACAAAACGTTGTAATTGAATAAGCACGCAATGACGTCAACAAATACAAAAATGGCGACTGTCACCTTTTATCCAGCTCACCTGTACGTCTTACATCATGGGCGTTATGTAAAATGGTTTATATATTTAATCTAAAAATTGAATAGAAAGTAAATTGGCCGTAGTGTGGGCTACCAACTTTCTACACCACCACACCCCTCAATAATTGTTTTTATAATTGTGTACAACTAGTTGGGTATGATTTATAATTTTTTTACGTCGTAAAAAATCAATTTCTTTTATACCGTGAAGTTTCAGGGTGAAAACAAATATTTTTCTATTTTCACAAAATGTATAAATAAATATCTTGAAAGTGGATAACAACTCTCGTTCTCAAAATTTTGGGAATGACGAGTTTTTCACTCAACGCTTGATTTAAAAATAATTTTAATTTTTCTGCATAAGTGTGATTTGTATTACTAACTCGTCTCTTGTGGCGGTTAATGGCAGGATTGCGCACCCTTGGGCTTAGGGGGAAAGAAACTACTTAAAATATTTGATAATTTAAGTAAAATATATTTATTTTACCTTCAGCGATGCACACAGCCGCAAATAATCCAAAAAGGACGATACACTTCATCTTGTCAACTCGCCACAGCGCTTAGTGGTTATAATTTACCCTCCAATTCAACAAAGCAGCGATTGAACTAACTCGTCTAACAAACACAGATCGACGCTGTTGTCTCGTGGTCCCAACTGCGACTAAACTCATCAGAATTATTAAAAGAGCTCCTTACTTACATCAGAAGATTTGTAGAGCTCGTACAAAGTGTATTATTCTTTATGCAAACGAAATGATCTTGAGCGGGGATGGGCCGCCAGTTGCTATCAAGCGGTGGCTTAATTTAATCGGCCGTCCATATAGTATGACGACAAGTTCTAAGAGGAGGTTCGATTGTGACAATTTTTTTACGAAAGGGTGAGGGGGTGGTAGGAATTGTGGTGTCACAAAACCAACATAATGCAAATATATTTTTTTTGAGAATAAAATCGATCGAATTCCGGAAAATAAAATATCGTATCCTACACTGTCTTGGGCGGGTGGTGCAGAAACAGGTGAACGATTATTGACATGTTCAGCTTGCAGGGCGATTCAGACAATCAAACTCGCCAGCTCTATCCAAGTTATCGTTTATTGGATTCGGTTTTAGAATACACAGCTTAAAGTTACAAAAAAGGGACACCTTTAAAGAAATACATTTCGAATTTAAAGAAAGAAGTGAATTTTATAAAAAATAAGCGCCATCTTCAGGGGGAGGGGACGCACCCACTTCTCCACCCGCAAAGCGCACCTCTTCCAAGCAGGGAGACAATATACGACTGTTTAGGTAAAAACACGTTTTTTTGTTGGCAAAGGATCCCACCGGATAACGGGAAAGGAAACCGAACAAAAGGGGAAATATAAGCCGATGATCGGTGACGATTGTTATTACAACGCATTTTGTGAAGGGTAAAAATACTAGGGTGCAGTTATTTACGAAAAGATTCTATTTTTGTTGACAATTGAATTTAAATGAACGATCTGAGAGAGTACGAGAAAAAAACAAACGACACATGACAAATCACATCTGTCTCGCTCGCCGCTCGAGGGATGACGGTGTAGGAGCGGGGAGAAGCGGGGTGCGGGCTTCAACACACTTCAAGGCCCGCGTCCTGGGATAAGGACAACAAAGGAGAAAACAACGGTTCCTTCCATTAAAACCCCGGTCGTTTATCCGTGTACTCATCTGGTTTAATTGCAATTAGCTACAGTTTCACAAGACATTAGACACAACAGAATTACATACTTTTAATTTAAACTGTGTAAGTGGTTTTATCGTAATCGAAGGGATCAGGCGTTGCCGCGACCTCCCCCCCAGAACGGTCGGAACTCCACTGACTCTGGCAGGATCGCAGGCGCTTCCCCCCACTTCAAACTGCAAATCAACAACATCAACCAACAAATACGACCCCACCCTTAACGCCTCAGGAGGGGTATTACATTCTTAAATTTTCATTAATAGGAAGAGTCTGCAGATTGGTTTTGAAGACCCTGTCCGCCCCATAAGTACGGGGCGGTGTCAGATCTTACTAAATGAATTAATATTTGCTTGGCCAACACCTGTTTTTCCCACTAACTGTATAGTGAGAGGTGATTTGATGAAATTCTAGACGCACTGGTGTAACGGGGAGATGTCACGCATTAAGGCATGCACCCTGAAAAAAAATTGACGGTGAGGTTTAAAAATGTAACCTCAATTAAATAATACGATAAAATATTTTGTAATTAAATATGAAGATAGATTTTTGTTAAAAAAAATGGCAATAATCGGGTGATGCCATTTAAGGACAACCGCTAATACAGATTATTTTAAATATAATATTGTACTTGGGTTGGACATTCTTCACCTTCTTCAACCATATCCGATTCCTATGTGAAAGAACATGAAACAACGCTACTCCCTGCAAATTTCATGAACCGATACAACCCCTTCACGCTTCTGTCCAATTCTAGCCCTGGTAAAAACGATTAAAACAATAACCAAAGGATAAAAATTATATACTTAACGGTTATTGTTAAATATTTGAAACAAATAATAAAATAAATCCATGAATACCACAGCGTAAAAATCCCTGGATAGGTATGTGATATGTGACACGATTTACACAGTAAGTACGTACTGTTTCATTGAATCAATTTCAGTCAGGATCCGATTGTGTGTGGTCAAAAATGGGACGAGTAAACAATATTACAAGTAAACAAATTATCTTTGATCCTGCCCCATATTAGGTACTATAAACCAGTAAAGCAACTTTATAAAAGAATGAGCGACATTTTTCTTAAATTATTGCATAGTTATTAGATTGTGACGCGCGTAATAAATTATGACATTCGATGCGTCATTATTATCATGCCAAGGTAATTATTTAAGACGCGGAATTAATGGACGCGGAAGAATGTAAATCATTTTTTTTGTTTCAAAAAAATAGAACGATGGAGTAACGACCATCGTTGGCTATTCGCTGCCTCGAAAAATGATAAAAGAATAGAGTAGGAACTGGAGTTAGTTATTAGGGAACTATCAAAAGAATAGTCAGTTTTATCATAAATTATAATTACATAATACATGTGTGCCTACAGCCGATCCCTGGAATTCGGCCCCGCGCTTTTCAAAAATCCCCGATTTCAACGAAAAAAATGAGGCTTCTGTTTGCTTTTTACCCCAGATATTTAAACATACGTTGCACAATTACTCAACAATATAAAATGTCATTCATTGTTCATAAATAGTCCAGTTTTAGCTCTTGCACAATTTTTGCGCGAGGTATTCTAAATATCATTTTTTTTTATTTCAAACCCTCATTACTATCAAAAATCAACATCATTTTACGCTGTTTTCTGATTACTGAGTTTTTTTAGTTTGAAGTGTATTTTATACAATACTGCTGTAGTAAATTATTATTTAAAACCGTTCTTCCAAAAAAGGTCGCCCAGGAAGGTAATGAAAGACCATGTTGGCAAGGGCCATAAAATTATGATATTTCAAGATCATATTTTTTATGTGATGTATAAATGAGCTACAAACAGATGCAATAACTTATGTCTCTTCTCATCTCGTGCTTTTAATTATTGATAGCATGCTCTGTAGAACCAATATCTATCGAGGTTGTTTTGTAGAAAACCGAAATATGATAATTAGCATAATAAACAATAGAAAGAGTGTCGTTTTTTGAATAAATAACAATAAAACTGATGTCACACTGACAAGGTTCAAACTGTGAAGGTCAGATCAGTGGTGAGTAAAGAAACAAATCTATTATTCAATTTGCGGTACTATATTAAATAAATAAATTGATCTTGCAAGGCAGCATTGTCAATACGTATGTATATGCGACCGGTGAATATTATCTTTACACTTTCAAGTAAGATAAGGAGAAGTTTCTTAAAAGGAAACAGAATTTTAATTTTGTTTATATTACCTTATATCAGAGATAAAAGACGCTTATATAATATTATGTTAATTCAATTGCTATTTTAGGCGGTTTCATGTATCACGATACCGTATCGCGCCATTTCTTGTAAACATAAGTGGCAGCAGAGCTTCGTATAATCAAGAAATTTTAAGTTTGCCTTCTGGTTCGTCAATAATTAATAAAATAATTAAATTCATCCGGATAATTTTGAAATTTGAATAGCATTTTGAGACGTGCATTATAAAATTGTGTACTTTTTCTAGAGGTAGGTATATAATTTTTGACATGGCACACTTTTTAGTATCCTTTGATTGTGATCGTTTATGGTTTCACTAATTTCAAGATTTGAAAAAAAAATATCAAGCGTTTTGGTTCGTAATCAACATTATTGTAGGGTTATTAGTTGAATTTGTTAAAAATATGAACTATAACGACTATTTTAAGTGAATTTACATCTGAAAACTCAAATAAATTTCATAAAGAAAGTGACTCTAACTGAGAGAAAGAAAATAAAGAAATCCATGAGAAAAGCATGCTCACATCGCAAAACTTCAGGAACTAACACTACCAACTCTCTAGTCGATTTGCGAGTTAATCGTAATAACAATATAAAATGACCGGTTTCTAGTTTAAATAGCTTAAGAAAATTCTTATCGTGTGGTACCAGCAGGTGTGACCTGCCGACATACTATAGTTTTTCACAAGCATTTATATTTTTCAGATTTTCCCCCATTCGTCATTTTATAATGGATTCCTTCAAGTATGATAAATCGAGTTTCCGGGTCTTTAAATGTTATGGTAATGGATATCGATCAGAAAATCGTTAAAAGCAGCAAAGATCGGTAAATTACAGTCAATCCAATATCCCTCAAAAATAACCAAGCCCCTTTTTACGTACGATTACCGTCATTATGATAAATAATAATCCAATTCAATGACCTATATTTTTCAATTGCAAATGTCTTACCGTTTTCGATTTATTCATTCAGATGCTAATAAATTATTTGTGAGCATTTATCGTCTACCAAAACGGTCAATTATTGAAGATTAGTCAGTAGTATAACCTTTCACATTGCATGACTCAATTAGGTATGTCCTTATCATCGAAGGCTGATATTATTTTGTACGACGTACGTATTGAAGATTCTCGTTGCCTGTTTATGCACATATTACAAATATTACAGGTAATCTATTCTAGTAACTATTTTTATTGGGTTATAAATAATTGCACTTTGTGTTAGATAGTATTAACTTAGTACACTCAAACTTTGATTTTAATGTTTCCAATTAGTCACGGATTCTTTTAACAAACTGAGTTAAGTTGTAGTAGGTTATGTTAGGGTTGGTCTGGTTTGATTTGAGTAATGTATTCAAATCTGTGTAGCAAAGACAATATAGGCGGCCTAATATAGGGTAGAAGAAAAAGTGACACTTCATTACAGCTTCGTGCAACTATCGATTTCAAAGTGTGAGTATTTCTATTGAGTGAAAATTATTTTGTCTTTGTGAAAATATTTTTTCGTGAGTTTAATATATTTCTTCAATGTTAAAATATATTTTATTATGTTGGATCACTTTATTTTTAGTGAAAGGATTTGTTTTTTGTAGAATGTATTTGTTATAAGTGAAAACTATTTTTATGAATATGATCTAAACAAAAGTGCATTTAATTGTAAGTCTTTATTATTTAGTTTGATTACTTTGTACTGATTGAAATTTCCGGTTTAGTAATAGCGTACCTAATTCAATCACTGTGCAAAACACCAGTGACATAAATGATGGCACATCTTTTTAGCGAATACATTCACATTTTCTTTATATTTGGTACTATTATTAGGGGTCGTCCATTAATGACGTTTCACGATTTTAGGGACACACACATATTATTTGTACCAATTCGTCAAAAAATCTTTCAACCTCCTGACTAATTTGTGTCACATTTTAACCTTCCTCTAATAAAAAACTTTATAAAGACGATATTTTTTGGTTTTTTGATCTCACATTATATTTATTAGCTAATAAAAAACCTTTTTTTTAAACAGTCGACGATTATTATAAAAAAACACATTTTTTTTGTACTGATTTCACAATTTTATGAAATAATCGTTACCGGCTTGGCTCATTGCGTACATTTTCAACCAATGAAACTGAAGAAACCGGTTCTGATAATTTTAAAAATTGTTAAATTGGTACAAACGAACTGTTGTTTATTTTATCTGAATAAAACCTTTCCACAAGGAACTGACAGTTAACAGCTTAAAAATGTTTTCTCAGATTGTATTTTCAATTAATTTCATAATAATGAGTCCACAGGGTGGACCTTGGCATTCAATCTTGGAAATTGGAGATTAAAAAAAATTCAAGAAATTTTCCCTTTCAGGTGACACTACTATCTAACTTTTCCAACATCTAGCAAATTAAATTAAATTTCTATTCTTTTAGGTTTCTTTGATTGATATGATTATTTCTTTGTTTTTATAAACCTTGAGAATAAAACCATTCATTTTTTTACCATGTCAGCTCCCAATGGAGCATATGGACTCTTCATGGAGATACAGTAACCCCCCGAAAACTCGTTTTTTTATTAAAATTTGCGACTGTTTGATTACATGTTTAAAAACTCTTGAGCCGCATGCTTATCCTCTGATTTGGTATGAGTATGGTAGTCCAACATTCCGTTTTCAGATAATTCGCCTCTAATCTACCGTGTTATCGGGGAGTCTACTGTATCTGAACAGAAGTTTTTTCTACGAAAACTGCTTCTTATTCAGTTGTTCAACCTCTTTCTTTCACAGGGAGTAAAGATAAAAGAATGGGGCTAGGACAGGAAAAGTGGTTAGCTAATCGCTCGCACTACACCTTGTTTTAATTTTTTTTTCGAATTTAGTCATCACTGACATCCATGAAATCGATTGGAAAATCAATTTTATGAAGCTGTCCGTAAACGAAGCCAACAACGTTGACCCCTGCACCACGGACCTGACCATTAATAGTTAGTAATTAATGTAGTAATATCTACACGATATCATCAGTAATGTATTTTTTTCCAATCATGAAGTTTATTGAATTCAGTCCTTCAAACTATCTCTATCAGAGAGGGTTAAGATAGATGGATGGAGTTGAGTTAAGATGGGAAAGAAAGAGGCCACTAGTAATTAGGTAATCGCTATACCTATACCCGGTTTTTAGGACATAGACTTTAGGTCTTAGACAACTATGCCTCTGAACACAAACCCATTTGATTTAGATTCGAGTCCATAGTCATCACAACGGAATACAACAAACGACCAAGAGTTAATTACAAAAATATCTTTTTGTGACGCCGCACAGACAATCCCATTACACCATTACAGGATAGTTAAATAAAAACTCTTTTAAACTATTGAACACAATTTTTTTATTCAATATCATCCTTAGAATACAATAACAATGGTAAATGCATTGTATGAACAAAGCTCAATATATTACATTATTTGATTACATTGTTAAGCTGTAGGAATAAATTAGTATTTTTTTAATTCAGCACATTACTTCAATCTAATAATACTTTCATGATAAAAACAAAAACATTTTTTTTTTCAAATACAAGCAGATTGACGGTGATTTATAAATTTACTATATCACATATACATTGATTAAATTTTGTATGCTTCCATATGTTTTGTTACTAAACGGTCAGATTTTTCAGAATCTTCAGGCGATCCATATTGGTATGATATGGATGGATTCAAAACTATGAGGTATTCAATCGCATTTTTATCAAAATTCCAAACTGATTCTATTATGTATAAGGTTATTTTACCTATACCTAAATGAATGGATTGAGAAACAATTGTCTACAAAAATTTCTAATAATTGAAATGAAGTGAATATCATACGACAAAAAATATGCAAATGCTGTACGACTATACAAATTACAATATTGTTTGCTTAATTCTAACATATAGTAAGTCACCTTTTTTGTAATGTCTTTGGGTAATTTTAGTCTGTTTATCGATCTACAAAGCATCTATTTCATTCATAATTAGATATATTATAAACATATGCAAATATGCAAGTGGAAGGAAAGTAAACAACCGAATGATCAAATTTGATTCTGTATGTTTATACCGCCTCTTCGACACAGGTAATACTTTCGAATTAATTAATTAGAATTATGGTGATGATAATATATTATGTAAAATATAAAACCTTATATAAAAGCATTTTTTTTATGTTTCTTAATTTTTACTTCATGCTGATATAATAAGTTAATAAGATTTTTTTGAATAGATTTAAAATGATTTTCTCACGCTGGAATACATTTTTTCCATCTGTAATATATTATTGCTTTGACACGAAAACTAAATATCAATCGTTCATTACTTCCTTTCTACCGATTCTGTTTTACTGTACATGGCACTTGATAGGCTGAGAAAATCTATTTTAGGTATATGCAGCTGCAGGGTTAAATATGATACAAGGTAAATAATGTGTTTTATTCATATATCGTCAGGTAAGTCAGTATTGCTTTATGCTACAAGTAGAAAATGGTGTTCAATAATTTGGAAGATAGGGACGCATAAATCTATTGGGATTCGTAACATCAATTTACCTCAGTTTCTTCATTTTACTGATGTAAATATTTTCATTTCAATTACAAAATTAACAAAAACAGATACAACTGGTTTTGCAATAGACAATGAATTATACAATTATGGACACATACCTGCATAAAACTGCGAAAATTGCAAAATACTATAAGCTGATAAGGTCGTGAAGCAAAGAATACTTATACTATAATTAATGTGTTGTAATGCATAATTGCTGTAAGTAATGAGACATCCTTCTTCTTGCACCACATCCACTCTATATGTGGATCATATAACTACCACGTGCCACCCCCAGGTGTCACCCGGCAATTGCTTTACCTTTTCTCATGAAATGCAAGCATCCTTCAGTTCAGATAATACCCGACGGTTTTCCTGGATGCTGGAATCCCACCGGTCAGGAGGAGCTAGCTGGTTCCAATAGCTTTGCAAGACCGCTGATATAACAGGGTGCTGCCTGGTCCATAAGGAAATATGGCAACGGATTTTGTTGTGCTGCACCATAGAAATGGTTCACTATCGAATGTAACAAAAATGAATTTCGTGAACATGTAAACAATCTGTAAAATATTTCTTCTGTTCTAAAATATACTATCTTAATATTTTTCTGCATTTTTGAAATCCATTTCGTCGTGTGGAACAATTAACATTTAGCTGATGAAATAACATTAAACAAAAAGTTTGTGGAATTTTAAACGTTACAAGTTAGATAATTTAAAATATCAACTGAGGATGCTTGATGGAATTTCAAAATCAAACTTTAATCGTTAAAATTTGATTTTTTACACATTAGACCTTAAAAATATTTTTACTATAATTATATTTTTATCTATAGAACACATATAACTACTTTTAGAAGAGCACAATTGGTTCAGGTTGATTGTATGTATACATGATTTCAGTGGATGATTCAATTTTCATACTCTATATTTTTCTTACATGACATCATTATTCTAATTAAGTACAACTTCTCATAAAAAGTGCGCTTCTCTAAATTAATTGAGAAAATTATATTGCGAATTGATGTATTTTACGGACATATAAAAGGGTGCCATGAATATGGTAAGAAAGAGTATGACAGAAAACTGTAAATGTTTGAAAATATTTCCAGCCCACAACTTATAAAGATAATATACAATGTCGATTCGAATATTTTTCAGGCTGAAAAAAAATGATTTCATTTAGCTTACAATATGAATCTACACCAAAAGAATCTCGAATGTTTTTTGAAAACTAAATACACATTCCATCAAAAGGAAAGACTCAGCAAGCATCGAGTTGGACTTTGGCTGCTGAACCGAAATGGCAGTAGTCAGCTCCTTCTTCATCAAAGATATCTAGTTTGTGGTATATTACAAGTGTCTATTATAATTACAAAGAAAAATATTTTGTGCTTTATGCATTATATAACCCAAATTATGGTTTGCAAATAACGTGTAACCTGTATATTATGCTGTTGAGGGATTTAATGTTTTACTTTTGTACAAGCGCTCGATGTATTTTAGATATTTCAATTATTTACATAGTAATATTCAATAGCCAAATAGAAATGAGGTATTGATTTGATTTCTTATCATAATTCCACATTGATTTCAGTATTTATTGTTGATATATTCAGTGGTTGGCAACCTTGTATTGCAAGCTCTTGGGTGAAATCTATTTCAAACCAAGCTTATTTAAGGTGCCATCCATTGACAGTTTGTATGCTCTATATTTTAAGGTTCTAGGATGATGGCTAAGTGATCAAATCAAAACTATTTCATTAGAACAGAGAATACCGATTATGTGCCTGGATTAACCAAATTAACTAATGATCTGCAATGCAGGAGAAACATTAACATTAATAAGCATAAAAAAGATGTATAATGTGTTTTGATAAATTGATTTGAAGTCTCTGTTGATTTTATCTTAATGCCCTCCCATACTAGGCAAAGTTATGGTACAGTACCCTTTGTCATAAGCAAGCCATTTGAGGTGTCTGACTTACTAAAAAAGGTTGCCGAACGTTGGTCCACATATTGTAGGTAAGAAAACAAAATCTATCAGAATTAAATATTAAATACAAAACACTTCCAAAATTAGCACAAAAAATTTAAATAAAATGAATATCACACAAAACAAAATGCAGATGCAGTATGGCTGGCTTATATGCAAATGATACATATTAATCAATTAATAACCATGTTAGGCACATCATAAATTAAGATTAAATTCATAAGAGCTAGATTACCCAAACGATTACTGATATAGTAAGATATACCAGGAAATTATGTCATTCGATTGGGGTAAATATTTTATTTCTGTCAATTTTACGCTCAAGATGAAAGTTAAAATAAATATCCAAAAAAATAAACTGTTACAAAAACTTCAGGTCTGATATACAGTATTTCAGAATACTGAATTAGGTAAATACATAAAATGTAGACATCAAAATGAGATAAAAACTTACATGCTATATAACACTTTTGGGGATAGTCAAATATCTGTATGAGTCACTGAAATAAACATTGATTTTTACAAAAGATTGAAGAGATTGCTCAACAACTAATCGAGTTTTCACTCATGTCATTTTCAAAAGCAGAGACAACATTTTACCAGACTAATCCATCATGTCTACGTACGTATTCAAATAATCAATTAATCGTCAGTTCAGTATTGTTTTGAGCTGTAAATAATTAGAGTTCTATAAGGTATCAACTCAAAAAACACAGTTTTGAGTTCTAACACTACAAAGTTAACTATTATAATTACAATCTCAAGATATAAAGGTCATGCTTTCCCATAAAAATATACAATAGTGTATGCACCGAGACTTCTTTGGTATTTACGACTGTATCTTACAGAGGGTGCGATGTGTTGAGCGAATATAATAATGCTTATGTTCAGCATGAATTTGTTGAACACAACTGTCTGGTTGTTTTTAGAAATCCAAAACATGAGAATAAGACCCCGCTCGATTATTCGCTGTATGCTGATGAAAATGAAGTCTGGTAAGTCAAAATATGGATGCATCACCAATACAATACTGAACCGAACTGATGAAAATTATAATCATTAAATTTTATAAAATAAGGGTGTTAATAATAATATATACATTAGTATATTTCTTAAAACTATTTCACAAAATCGATACCAATTCATTTATCTATCAAAATATGGACAGATCAAATACTGAACACTCGTATGTCACAAATCATAAATAAAAATGTAATTATTCCATTTAAATGACTAGTTAATTAACACAATGTAAACATAGTAAAGGTAAAAATATACATATATAATATAAGCATTATAAAAAAGATGTTACCGTTTCAGTTATGTCTTAATTATGCTAAATGATTTGTGTAAATGTGATTTAAGGCAAAAAAAAATGATCAATTTTTATTATTGGCGATGTTTTACACGGCACTCTATTCATTCTATAATGTTTATAGTAAAGTACCCGGTTTAATATCACAGCAATAGAAGATTTTGAAGTGATTATCGAGATGGCAATGTTTTTCGACGGCCTATGAACAGCCATGTGTCACTCTTGATTCCAATGAATGGTGTTGTTATAAAACGAAGGGTTCGTGATGGGGTTCAGCAGCAAACACCACGCTATGAGACCTACGACATACAATGTGAATATGATGAGTCTTTGCATCGGTTCATAGTGCCAAACTTCGCTAAAACTCGGAAGTCCCATGTGATTACAGAAGGCGTGAGCGATCAGCGGTGCGGCAAAGTGTCCTGAAACAAACACAGTCAGATCATTATATGATATGAAATAAAATGAGATCGAAATCTTTCATTTATCACCATTACTGATAGTGTACACAGGAAAAAAACCAGCGAATAAATTTTTTTGTTTAATTATTTTACTGGTTTCAGGTAAAAACTGATTAAAAACAACAATGAACTCAACTATTAACATTTTATAATTTACAATATCGACTGAGGGTGCATGATAGAATTTAAATATCAAATTTTGTGCGTTTCCATATTATTCGTCACTAACAACTCGGGATATGCCTTTCGGCATCTTCAGGCATTCGACTACACGGATGAACTTGAACTAACAATTAGGAAATAGTTTATATACAAGACAAATTAAAAAAAATATTTTCACTAAGTCTAAGAACTACATTGATATATGAATTACTTTAATACTGATTTGATAATGGTCACCTTTAACCTTAATTGGTACCTTAACCATGTCCACAGACGCATGCAAAAAGGATTTAGAGCCGTATTGAAAATAAATACTTCTAGATAATTATTTGAAAGTAATAATAAGTTATTTCATTTACTATAATTTAAGACATCGACTGAGGGTGCTTGATGGAATTTCAATTTTAAATTTGGATTATTGAGATTTTGTACACTTCCATGTATTTTGTCACTAACGACCCGGGTTTCGCCTTTCGGCATCTTCAGGCATTCGAGCACACGAATGGACTCGAACTGAGAGACAGTAAACAGTGTCTAACGCTTATATAGAAGATACAAATGCGACAAATATCATTTACGAGGCAATACATTATACGTCTGAGAGCCACACCGATACCTGAGTTAAAATTTCGGAAATCGACCTAATCCTTATTTTGTAAACACCATATTACCAGAGTGGCGAATTGCCGCTTTTCAACTTCTTTTAGAAATACCAGTGATTTTACAATTATAATAGTATTGTGGGTTTTGACGGGATGTAATTCGACGAATGGGTAAATATATACAATCATTCCACATTTAGTGAAATCTGTTAGGTGTTTCAACGTATCGGATATAATAGCGGAGAATTAGGAAGGTTCAGCTGCTCATTCAAGATTGGTAAGGAGTTTAACTGCGCTCTATTAATTTCTAAAATTTAATTTCTAAAGATTAAAAAAAGAAACTTCGACATTCGCAAATCACTTGCTAATGGAGAACCATACGTTTAATGCGGATGATGGGGTTAAACTGTTGCATAAAAACATGGGGGATCATAAATTATTTTATCAGGAAATTTTAGAAATTAATAGAGCGCAGTTAAACTCCTTACCAATCTTGAATGAGCAGCTGAACCTTCCTAATTCTCCGCTATTATATCCGATACGTTGAAACACCTAACAGATGTCACTAAATGTGGAATGATTGTATATATTTACCCATTCGTCGAATTACATCCCGTCAAAACCCACAATACTATTATAATTGTAAAATCACTGGTATTTCTAAATGAAGTTGAAAAGCGGCAATTCGCCACTCTGTTAATATGGTGTTTACAAAATAAGGATTAGGTCGATTTCCGAAATTTTAACTCAGGTATCGGTGTGGCTCTCAGACGTATAATGTATTGCCTCGTAAATGATATTTGTCGCATTTGTATCTTCTATATAAGCGTTAGACACTGTTTACTGTCTCTCAGTTCGAGTCCATTCGTGTGCTCGAATGCCTGAAGATGCCGAAAGGCGAAACCCGGGTCGTTAGTGACAAAATACATGGAAGTGTACAAAATCTCAATAATCCAAATTTATTTCATTTACATTTTTAAATACCCATGTTAAAATTCTTACAAACTATTCATTACTTGAATTAATAAGTAGTATTCTTCCCGGATTGACCCATAACGAAAAAAATGTTTAATATTTTTAAGTGAAGTAATAGTAAAAATAATCAAAATATACAAAAAACATCTAAGTTAACAAAAAATTAACTGCCTAATCAAGAGGTCACCATGACGTTTCACTTTTTACTATCCGGCAGTTTAGATTAATATGGCTTCAAAACATGCCAAAAAAATGAAACACAGGTCATAATTGTTGTAACATACGAAAATTTGAATGATTTAATAGGAATTTTTAACACAATTAAAGATTAAATTATAATTACCTGTTCTTGCAAAAAGGAATGCTGAATATGCTCCAAATAGAGTGGTATAAACAAACTGGAAGCCTGTAAAATAAACACTATTTACTTTTGTTCCTTGGAATATCGACATTTTAAAATAATGAAAACAAAAATTTTATTAAATCAAGTCAAGATTCTTGTCTGTAGAAGGAATTCCTAAGCGGAAACTCCCTCTTAATTGGAGGGAAACGTTAATTAGGGTGATTGATAAGGGATCTGTGAGAAAATTTTGGTGGTCGGCAAAGTCGTTTCAATAACAGCATTGGAGTCAAGAATTCATATACTTATTTCAAAAATGCAAAACCAAATATCACAATAATTATTTTTTTACAATAAAAGAAGCATTATTACTATTTCATAATAAAAATATGCAACTCTTATGATTTTTATATTATGAATAATAATGTTTGTACCGATTTAAAAAACACATGTTAGTGTCCTGGTTTAAAAATTGAGAATTTTGTGGTCCTTGAGATCCGAAATGTTGTCGAGCGCTGTTTTACACAACTGATGATGCATGTAAAATACAGTCATAACTAAATTGGTGGAAAAATCAACAATATACACAAAAATTCTCGTAATTTGAGATTTTATCATGTGTTATAGAAAAAGAAAAACAGGCTTTGAACAAAAAGTAACTCACACGAAATTTTTAATGTTAAAATTGGATCCCAGCCGCTTCTTAATCGTTCAATCATATGGTGAAAATGCGCTGAAAATAAGTAAGTTAATGTATATTGATTGCATTGTTAAAAAAGAGGTACAATTATTAAGGGCATGCAATTTTTTAGGCGTCTTAAAATATAGGTGAATGATTATATCTTGTATTTTTCATACTTCTTGATAAAATATTTCAACAATCAGTATTTGCAAGGACTGATAGTAAACTAATCAGTCAAACTCCCTTACATAGTCAAGATATCTGGCAGAATTTAGGTCAAATGGTAATCACTCTATACCCCGTTTCCAGAGTGGGTGAGGCAGCAACGGTTGACAGCATTAAGTCCCGTCCCAATTCAGGTGAAACTTTCCTATGTGCCCGGTTTATTTTATAAGAATAGCATTATTTATTCCTTTCTAAAAGTACTATAAATAAGAAACTACTTAGTCCAAATCAAATGCATTTTTTTATTATTGTTTAAAAGACTAAAAATTCTATTTTGTGTGACAGTATTGCCAGCATTACCCTTTATTTAGGGCCACATGACCCACATGTAGATTCTACAGGGCTTATTTATTTTGTTTCTGCTCTTGGCATTAAAATAATATATTTTGAGTTATGTCCACTGAAATCCTGGTTGGTAAATTTTGCAGACTTCCAATTCAAAATGGACTCAGTTTCACCATCACCATGTGGTCTTCAGAAGTGCAAGAAGATGCATCAAATGCATTAAGATAAAATCTATTTTTGACAAATACACTGATCTAATGACGGTTTTAGAATGATTTATGTATCTGCTATTATGCCTACCATGATTTTTTTCTAAAACATGTTATTAAATACCAGAACTATGGCTCTATTTAAAAGGCTAGAACATTATGTGAAAAAATGTTTCCGGGATTCAACACATAGTTTGCTTGTCACATGAAAACACGGCTCTATCTGTAAAAAGCAGGGAAATATTTCAGTCTGCACCGTGCTTCTTCATGCTGGTATATTCACATAAGCCGATTTATCGACCTTCGTAAAAAGGATAATATTAAATATACCTATGCCAAAGACAAATGGGCAAACAATAATTGCTGGGACGGGCGGCAAACACTCCAGAAGGAGAGGCATCATGCAAGCACGAAATGTGAATTCTTCCGATAGCGGGGCCACAACATGATTGCGCACCCATATTAAATCTCCAACAGCATTCCACCAGTACATTGGCTCTGAAAAACAAAAACTCGTATTAAATACATTAAACCTCTGGTTGCCAAAATCTGATATATCGGCTTTTGCTTCTCTGGCGAGAATTTCCGGATTATTGAAAAAACTATCCGATACATAAAACTGTCTCCAGAGAAACTTGCAATTTTGACATATGTAATCGACCCCCCACCCATCCATATATTATAACTTTATTTCATATGCTACTATTTTTAGGGTGTGTTGGATAAGATATTTCTGTGTGATATTATTAAAAAAAAAAATTACTAATTTCTATTGTATAATAAAGATTAAAATAAATGGTGATAGCAGCTTAACTTCAAAGAGTCAAAAAAGAGTTGTGAGGTAAATATTACATATAAACCCCTATTATTTAGAAGAGCTATTTATTTACCTGCATATATTTTCCACATTCCAGAGAATGCGTACATGCTGAGGGGTCCCAAATACAGCACCATCGTTAGAAATAATGGCAAAATAACAGCCTGCATTATTCCAGCGAACCTGATGCCCATCTGTTCAAAGAGCGAAGCTCTGCTCAAGCTGTCTTTAGATAAACAGATCCATAGAAATAAGGGTGATATCACAGTCATAACAATCACGCTGACAAATCTTCTTTTGATCGTCGACGGGTGGTCTCTGAAAAGAAAAAAAAAACAATTCATCAGAATTCAAATGCATATTGAAGACTAGCAGTAATAATTGTCATCTGGCGTGAAATCAACAAATAGTGATTTCGAAAAAAGTTTACAATTTACAGTATTTTTAATATCTTCGTTTCAAACCTTTTGAAAAATAAAATATGCGAAGATATTCGTCAATCGCTATGGGGAACTGGGAAAGCACTGTTTTTAATTTTAATTATACCATGTCCACTTATAATATGGACTCTGAACAAGTCATTTTAACAGAAGTTATTTTACGAGAACACATTTTGATTTAATCATCAGATAGTTTTTTTTTCGGAAGGATGACCCTAGAAAAGAACTTACAGTTAGCTAATCGTTTTCTATACAACTAAGTTACCAGATTTTTCAATTGATTAATGAATTTTTTTACAAAAGCATGGATGTCTGTAATGTTTCTATTTAAATTTACTTAATTCATTGTTAAAATTGAAGTTACAATCTATTGACAGTAAACTGATATTATGTATTTTAAACAATACTCCAATCAGTCAAGGCTACATCTAATATCCTCTTACTTACAATTTATCAACATTTCCGCATACGCACAAATATTTAGTGATATCAACATCAAATAATACTCTCCAAAAAGACACTAGGTGATTCATTATCCTATAATTTCTACCAATATAAAATAATAAATCTTGATAATAAATATAATTACAAATAAGTATGTAAACATTTTTCAGTTAGTAATATGTAATATTTAGCAATCAAGAGAGTTCCATGTAATGCCATCTATTTTCAAATTTTAAAACCTCCTCAAACTTGTTCATTTTTAAATTTGGATTATTGAGATTTTGTACACTTCCATGTATTTTGTCACTAACGACCCGGGTTTCGCCTTTCGCCTTAAATTATTCATTTTTATTTTTGGATAGTGATTGAGATAAAGTTGGTTCATCCATTTGATTTGGATGAATGACAAAACTTGCAATGACAACTGGAGATAATTACATCTTTATCTGTACTGCAATGAAAATAACTGCACATTTGCTAATGATAAAAAAAAAATGTTTAACGATTCAAATCGTAGCAAATAATCATGCAAGTTTTACGTCAATTATGACGAGAAAAATGAAACCGTTTATTTGAAAGCTAGACATACGGAAGTTGAGAAGTGATGGTATTGTGTGAGATATCTAAATATCTCCTAAACGGTATTCATTAAAAGATATCTGATAAGGGCACTTCTTAGCATTACAATTGTTGTACACGATCAATCGGCATAGATAAAAAGCAAAATAATTAGTGAAGCGACGAAAACCTGCTGTGTGGTGAATTCCAAATGTAAAGGCTGGCAACATAAATTATAGATAAAATAACACAAGCCCCTATTGAAGAAGCGCAAGAAATTATAAGACCCATTTTGACGTTTGCCGAATTCCTCAAACTTGAAGTGTCACATACCTACTTATTTTGGTTTTAGACTACAGACGTGAAGTTAGGTATTTGTAAATTAAGTTCGACGGATACGCCTTACTTCAGGCTAGTTGCGGTCGGTGAATTTCAGTGTTCGGTGTTGCGAATGGTCGCTGCCGCACTGAGAGTATATTTTCAGTTAAAAAATCAAGGCAAGATAGTTAAAATCCAAGGACTGCAATGTCCACGATCTGTAATATGTAATTTGGTACATTTTCAATGTGTTTTCTCCTTGTCTCATTGACTGTGCGGTCTCATTCGTCCGCCTTCTATTCCAAACAGAAAATGGCTGCCAGTGTTGGTGCGGGTGTCTCCTTTGTTTAGGGCTTAAATTCGTGGTGAGAAGTTTTATAAAAATATGCCTAGTGCCACGTTCTCTTCATCACGCTCCTATGTACGCAGATCGCGAAGAAAAGGGGGTAATAGAATGCCTTTGCCTTCGCGAACACAGTCGGGTGAGTAATTTTGATCGCTTGGACTCGCCTCTATCATGTCTGGGCTGAGAAGCCTGTTTATTGACAGATTGTTTCCTTATCTGTGCCAAGTTACACTTCCATTGTTCAGGAGACTATATATGCAATTATCAATCAAATATTCGATATCTAAGAGAGCTTTACAGCCGCCAGCAGTTAATCGGTAAATAAGTAATTCATGCAAGCTTTCGTGATTCCTTTTTTTGTAACATAATTTCTAAAGGTTGTTCCTTATTGTACTCACGTTAAAATTCCCACGATCCCGTGCGTCATGCAATGATTCCAGATCGGTCTGTGTTGTAATATATTAATAGCAATTATTGTAATGAGGACGAGTAAGCGTATTTACCTAATTAATGCCGATTGTAAAAAAAAAACTACGTCTACCGGAATGCATATTTCAAATACCCACTGAATCGGTTACGCTTACTGACCTGTCAATTAATGTATTCCGCATATTTTTACCCATTATCGGCTTTTTTTTTATTTGTAAATATAAGAAAATTGACATAATTAAGTAGGTACTTTCATACTAGATAAAAATCTTACGTGAACTCTTAACCCTAGTCTGAATTTGAAAAGAAGTTATTTACTTGACGATTTTAATTTATTCCAATATCTTCTACAATATTATTCGTATATTTTTTAGGTTTATTGGAAACAAACGGAAGAAAAAATAAATGTTTTTAATCTTTCGTTAAATCTATTTATTCTTGTCTATTATAAATGTTATATTCCGTGTTGACTATAAACACTTTGGAAAGGAATAATTTTTGAATTTAGAATTCTATTTTTTTTGCAATCTGTAGCACTTAAATATTTTAAAAGTTAACATTGATTGTTCATTAGATAAAGATTGCATGTAGTATTAATCATAGGAGCCTAAAAAACTTGTTATTTTTTATGTCAACAACTAAATATGACTGCATATAGATAAACAAATGAGCTTATCAAAAGAGGTCAATAAAAACTGTTCATTGATTTCTTTAAAGCAAAAGTTGTGTCTGAAAAGGAAACATTATAAAGTATTATCTACTTAAACATAGGTAAACAGCAAAAAAGGACTAGATTTATCAGCTGTTTTAATTTTTAGGTGATTGGGTACCAAGGACTTCTAAACGAAATTAAACGTTTGTATTAAATGCAAAAATATTTTATCGAACTTAGTCTTAGTCTTTAAGGAGAATAATTTGATCCTTCAACTTCTTTTTTCAGAGAGGTTAAAGATGTGTTTATAAAAGAACTAGTTATTGGGTAATTGAATTCTCTGCTAGATATTCATGAAGCGCAGTACTGGATGGTACTAAGATTTCTCATGAAAACATTATTTCCATCATTATTAAAATGCAAAATATTCAGTTTTCTGTCTCAATTTTTTTTAAATATAGCCAGAGATTTTTGATGAATAAAATTTTAGTAAAAAAGATATGAAATAATTTTTAATTCTGTTTAAATTCTGCTTTCTCACAATTCGCTCTTTATCATGACTGTGTAAGAAAACAGATGAGAGTTACAATGATTTGCTTTGTTTGCAGTAGAACCTTGCGAACCGCCCTGCCCCAACAACATTCCCGTGCCGGGAGTGGCAGGCGGAGGAGGCGTCGGTGCGGCCGGAGGAGGTGTGGGGGTAGCAGGGGGCTCCGGCTCTGCGCAGCCGGGGCACCACAGTCCTTACGATCTCCGTCGGAAGTCTCCTCCCTCTCACCATGAGCCCTCCACTTCGGGGGCTTGCACACCACCCGCTCGAAAGAGGCCGCGGACGTAAGTCTATTTACTTGATGACACAGTTATCCATCAATAAATTCATGAAAATTGCACCTGATCAAAAATAAATATTTAAATCACCAAATAGTCCACGCATGTCGACTTTAAACAAAATGAAGAAAGAAAAATATTTTGGAGAATTGAAATGCATTGTAAATGCTTTGTGTGAAGAAACTGATGGATGTATATTTATATAATACCATTTTCAAACTTTGGTTTGCATCAAAAGCAATTCTCGGAAAGAAATTTACCCGGTTCTCTTTTTACATGGGGGATACCTTCCAAGTACTATGTGCAACAAAATACTGTGTAAAATAAGTTTCAGTTTACATCTGAGATAGTTTCTATTACTGTACAACAACATAACTGATTTCTATGAATGAAATAATTTTTCTTTTTATTTATGCATACATATAAATTTACATTGTTTTTTTAATTAACTCTTTTCAACCTTATGAATCAGTATTAACCTTTCCAGGAGTAACCAATTAATTATGGCTGTGCTATGAGGAGTTTTTTTTTACATATAAATTAAATACAATTTTTTTTATCAAGTCAATGTAACAGAAACATAGAAACGTTATAAAAAAATCACACACACACATATTACTATACTGATGTACAAATACGTACATACTCCTCCCAGAAAGGTTAAGAAGATAATTATTCAATTTTCTTAAAACTTTTTTATTTCAAATCCGCTCAAAGAGAATCAGATGTAGGGTAACAGGTACAATGATGGGCCAGTTAAGGGTATGGTTTACTTTGATAGATATGCACAAGCTTATTAATGGGGTTTTATTGTAACACAATTTTTTTCCATATTTAGAAAGCATGTCTATTGCTGTTATATTATAATATCAAACATGGTTGTTGGAAAAAAAATATTTGAAAAAAATATCGCAAAAAGTACATCAGTGGGCCACCTTTCTTTTTCTACAAAAATAAACAACTACGGCTTATTTTTCATATAATATTTAATCATAGTGTATAATCATCTCTTCCAATATAATCAACAAACATACTCGTTTACCTCACTGTTGAAGTAAGGATAGAGGATAGAATGACAAAAATGTAAAACGTGCGACATGGTTTACAAGATGGCCCCTTCTAGGGTCAGTAATGCCACCTTTACAGCAAACGATGGGCTAGAAATGAACTACATACTGTTACGGGTGACATTTAGGAAGAAATACCCTCAACTTATGTTTTGTGTTGTACAGTTGAGTGGCCCATTACTGTAGGGTGGACCACGATTGTACCTTTTACATGTAATTTTTTTGAAAAATATTTTTTGTTTCCAGTTCTCTGTCGCAAGGAGTGGACGCATGCAACGTCTCGCAGTATCTACAGTACGAGCTGCCTGATGAAGTGCTGCTGTGCATCCTCTCCTATCTGGCCGAGCAAGACTTGTGTAGGGTGGCGCAAGTCTGCAAGAGATTCAATACCATTGCCAACGACACGGAGCTCTGGTTAGGTTTACTCCCACTATCTAAACTGATTGCATTCAATTGAATCGGAGAATAGTCAACATCTAATGACAATCTGATAGAAGAAAGCTCTTTTCGATTAGCTGTATTAAATTGTGGCTACCATAGGAATGTATTTGTGTAAATAAAGAAATGCTACGGTAGTTAAATTTATGTTTTACAATTTGATACTAAAAAAGCCTCAACACGATGGCTGCTGACGAAATCATTTAATATGACGCACATACGTGACCTGCAGTCAATGTGTAAGGAAGTTTCAAGTATGCAGTAAATTTTACTTGTATTATTAATTTTTTATAGAGATTTGTAAAAAAAATGGTATGAATAGTCAGTCATTAAGGCAACCAACCGGCTCAAAATTCTGTTTGATCCAAAAACTCCAGATAATAATAACCTAATTAATAGTATTTATCAGCCATTCGCAATCCACTGCCTACTCCATTATGACAACGCTGCCATTGGTCTACAGCTCTTGGAAGTTGTTGGATAGCGCTGGATAATGAGATTTATCCTCCATTTTTTTCTTCTTTACTTTGCTTAGTATAACCACAATACTCCATTACACTTTCTCAAATACATCTTTTGAGTCTCTTGTCTGCAATATTTCAAATCTTCCTTTATCAAGTTCGTATCCATTAAATAGATTTGTATCATTATACTAATGTCACTTATATATAGTCACTTTCAACAAATAAAAAAGTTTTTTAATGTAATATTTTGCCTACAGCTTTTGATTGATCTTATGGAATAGTCGCAGATGATAGCTCTGTTGTGATTGTAGGAAAAGCCTCTACCAGAGTGTATTTGAATACGATCTTCCCCTCATCCACCCGGCCCCTTGCCAGTTCGAGTTCATGTCTCCCGATGAATGCGAAGCCGACAACCCTTGGAAGGACAGCTTTCGTCAGCTATATCGCGGGGTGCACGTGCGTCCCGGATTTCAACACTCGCCGGATTCGCACATCAAATATTTTGACACAATTAGGGTAATTATTTTTAAAAATTTTACACAGATCTTATTTATTGTGAATATATAATGAATACTGTCAATAAAGTGTAATTTTAGCCAATTATAAGTAAATTTATATAATTCTGCCTACCATGCATTATCATATTTCACTTAGTTGTATGAATTCTTTAATGTTCTAATTTCTTTATGTATAAGATATTGATGGCCTAATGTTATAAACCCGTATCTGATATTTTATCGAAAATGACTTTATAAACCGTATCTTGTTTATTTAAAATAATACAAAGTATTTAAACTTTTTAATGATTTACAAGTACCCTTATATACTATCCATTTAATACTTAGAAGAAAAAAAGTCTAATATACATATTAACATAAATATTTAGTTTTGTTTAGCCTCTTCTAAAATTTGTAAAAAATCACTACGGTATTATAACATTAAGCCGTCAATATAGCACATATTTATCAGTGATTTTTGGCAGTCACACTATTTATGTTACTTGTTTCAAATAAACAAAAAAATACGTAAACATTGAAGAAAAGAATGCAATGCTTTATGATATTTACAAAGAAATATTTGATTCTCCCTCTGGAATCATTGTCAATAGTACCACATGCCAACGGATAAAGTACTAGATCCAATGACATGTAGAGGAATAAACAACTTGAAAAGAATTTTTACTAAGGGTTAGTACATCTTCTTTATTTTGGGTTGCATGAAATAAAGCATGCTTTTTTAAATCTTCATAAGCTGAGGGCTGCGTTACATTCCAGCAACGTAAATTAAAGACTTTGGCTATGGATATTGAAAACTAATTAATGTTGTCACTTAATGATTGGTCTTGAGACACATATTTATTTTTAACGAAGATTTGCTTTATGGATTTATTTCAATACATTAAAATTCAGTCTCATTGTTGGTATTTACAATATGAAATAAACCAAGAAATATTTTTTACTGTTAATCAGGTACACAATTTTCATTGTATGCTAATCACAGCACAGTTGCAATCTGCTAGGTCATGATGTTAAATGAATATAGGACATCATATTATTCAGAGCTAGTGACAGATATTTGCAATAGCTCAGGATGTGCTCTCGCTTTCACTTAAGTTGACTTGCCATAATCGCAATAGGCGATATAGGAAAACCAAGAAAAACCAGAAATAGCAATATTTTTTGTTTAGGCTGCCTTGGACTTTGTGGAGGAGAGAGCGAGCGGGTCAGCCGGAGGCGCCTTGGGCACCGGAGTGACCAGCAGCGGTAACTCCAGTGCCAACGGGGGTACGGGCGCTGTCGGAGGAGGAGGCGTGAGCGCAGGAGGAGGCGGCGGCGGTGGAGGAGGAGCCAGTGTCGGCGGTGTGGGAAGTTCGGCTTCAGAAAGTGCAGCTTGCGGCAGCGGAGGAGGCGGTCCTCTGGACTGTGCCCCTCCGCGGCCTGAGCTTCTGTTTCTTCACGCGGCACTTTACCAAGAAGAATGCCTTTCGATCGATTCTGATATTCAACTCATAGGTACAATTGCTTTATTTCAAAATTATTCTAATTATTTTAAATTTAGAATAAAATTCTTTCATCCTTGGAAGGTCAGAAAACAAATGAAGATAAATTTGATGAAGCAGTCAATATATCTATCGTCTATGTTAAAGGTTGCGCTCCTGGAAACGTGGCCGAGTCTGTTATATTGGAACGGGAATCAGAGAGCACTCTGACTTTCTCAGATGGGGCCAAGAGGGCTTACGCGGGACACCTCACTCTCAAATTCTCCCCTGACGTCACGTCTACTATGCAGCACCACAAACATTATTGCTTAGAAGTCTCGGACAATTGCAGTCCTACTATTGATCATTGTATCATACGTAGTTTGAGTGTTGGTAAGTTACAACCGTTATCTCTTATTTTGTGATCAAAATATTTTTCATTGTTGTATAGCAGGATTTAAGTACAAAATTATGAAGGCCATCATAGATAGCTAGGTCTTGAAGATACTATTATGTTACTGTAAATGACTGAGTTAATAAGTGGTCAAAAATAAATAATTATGAAGCTTAAAACATAATTCATCCAGCAACTCTTCATTTTTTGATATTCTTTATGGACATATTACTATTTCAATATGAAATCGTGCAAATGTCCTGATAATAATGACATCATAGTTGGAGCAGCAGTATGCGTGAGCGGTGCGGGAGCCAATCCTGTGATAAAGCACTGCGACATCAGCGACTGCGAGAATGTGGGCCTCTACGTTACGGACTATGCGCAAGGTGCTTACCAGGACAATGAAATCTCACGCAATGCTCTCGCTGGCATCTGGGTGAAGAATTATGCTAATCCAATAATGCGTCGCAACCACATTCACCATGGCAGAGATGTTGGGATATTTACTTTTGAAAATGGCCTGGTAAGAATCTCGTTTATGTTTTGTTACTTCTTTTATGTTACATATTGAACTTGACAACTGAGGATATTTTGTATCTAGCTGTATAGACTGTATGACCTAAATGACGTGTCTGATTATTTAATTTACTGCTTATCGCTCTGTCCAACCCTCACCAAAGTTGACCCTTTAGCTCTAAATCTTGGGTAATATCTAATTTATAGTGGTGAGCACATCTTGAAAATTCACTCTCTTACTATGTTTAAAGTGAAGGCTCACTGACCTTTATATTATAAATGCCTGCAGTCTGAGATATAGCTTCTTTTTCTAACCTAACTCATTCCTGGGTGTTCAATTACATACAACTTACACTGGTGACCATTGATTATTTGAAAATGAGTTTACTATTTGCCAATATTTACGCTAAACTTCATGGGATATCAGTGTCATTTTGTAATATCAATTTGTATTGTAACATGTAGGAACTAGTGGCCATCATCCATTACATAATCAATTGTAATCTCAGTTTATAAAAGAAAACTGTTTTTCATATAGACATGGGTGTTGTTTATGCTCCTTTTGATGTGTTTTTGTGCAACTATTTATCTAATTACTACGAGAAATTAATTCAAGACTACACATTTTTTTTTAATTGCAGGGATATTTTGAAGCGAATGACATTCACAATAACCGCATCGCCGGATTCGAAGTAAAGGCGGGGGCGAATCCCACTGTTGTGCATTGCGAAATACATCACGGCCAAACTGGAGGTATATACGTTCACGAGTCCGGCCTCGGACAGTTCATAGATAATAAAATACACTCGAATAACTTTGCCGGAGTCTGGATAACGTCTAGCAGTAACCCCACAATTAGGAGAAACGAAATATACAACGGCCACCAGGGAGGGGTTTATATTTTTGGCGAAGGGCGAGGACTCATCGAGCATAATAACATATACGGAAACGCCCTAGCCGGTATTCAAATTCGCACCAACAGTGACCCCATCGTCAGGCATAATAAAATTCATCACGGTCAACACGGCGGAATATACGTCCATGAAAAGGGGCAGGGTTTGATCGAAGAGAACGAAGTTTACGCGAACACTCTCGCCGGCGTGTGGATCACCACAGGCTCCACTCCTGTCCTGAGACGTAACCGTATTCACTCCGGCAAACAGGTCGGCGTTTACTTCTACGACAACGGCCACGGGAAACTCGAAGACAATGACATCTTCAATCATCTGTATTCTGGGGTGCAGATACGGACCGGAAGTAATCCTATCATAAGAGGAAACAAAATCTGGGGAGGCCAGAATGGAGGGGTGCTGGTTTATAACGGCGGTCTCGGGTTATTAGAGCAGAATGAAATTTTTGACAACGCCATGGCCGGTGTCTGGATCAAAACCGATTCCAACCCTACGCTCAAGCGGAACAAAATATTCGATGGGCGGGATGGCGGTATATGTATATTCAATGGTGGAAAGGTAATTTATCATAATGCTTTATTTACATCATTCAACCCGGTTTGCTGTTTCAATATCTGCTTTTCGTGGATTTCTATTGATCACTTTTAAGGTGTTAACTGTCAATTCTTGGTGGAAAGACATTATATTTTAAAATATAAAACACAATTCATTCGTACTACTTCCACATATTTATAATGATCAGGACCGGACAGTAGTACAAATGAATGGTGTTTTATTTTTAAAATAGATGTCTATTGACTTATTTTACGCCTCGCATTTAATTTTGTTTTTCTTTCACTCGTATTGTGAAAACACCCTCAATTTTTTGAACATGAAATAACCTGCTTATTGAACAACATATTTTTTACGCATCATTATTATAAAATGAATGTGCTGACTTCTTTATATGTTTACTTGACCGTTTTATAAATGTAGATATATCTTTCAGGGAGTGTTGGAGGAAAATGATATATTCCGCAATGCTCAAGCTGGAGTCCTTATATCGACACAGAGTCACCCTGTTTTAAGGCGCAACCGGATATTCGACGGACTCGCAGCTGGTGTAGAGATTACAAATAATGCGACAGCGACTCTTGAACATAATCAAATTTTTAATAATAGGTTCGGAGGTGAGACAAAAATGATGTTATTATTTCTTTAACCCTTCTCTTATCTGAACATATTACGATCTCACAGTTTTGATTCAAGATTAATCTCCGTAAAATCAAGACAATATTAAATCTGTACAAGTTGCTCGATAAACAAAATTGCTGTGAAATAATAAAATAATGAGTATCGTACAATAACTTACTGTAATACAGTGACTACCGATTCGTTGAGACTAGATATAATACTGACAAATGAAACGAAATTTTATTAGTATTTGCATGCATCTAAAACATTTGCACAAGAGGGTGTCAAAAATTGATAACTTCATTATTCCACTGGTTGCGTTACTAATTGTGACACGTTTTCGCCTCTTTGAGAAGCATCTTCAGGCCAAGTCTATCGTACTAAGGTTATTTATTTCTTAGCTTTCGTTTTTTTTCATATAACTGACTACACTATCCTTTTTTCCACTGTTTTGAAATAACACAATCCAAAAATAAACTGATATATATTTTTTTCACTAATTATTTGTTCCCAGAAACAATTATATTTCATATTTTCAATTTTGCACGTTATTGCCTCCCGGTATTCAATAAACGACATCGAATTGCATATGGTGTAGGGCTTAACAATTCCACATATCCTTTACAGCAGAGACCCTTTTACTGGATGGGCACTCAAAATGGCTGGGTTATGGCAAAGGGCACTATATTTTAATTTTGCTTAATGGGGGGCTGTGAGCGAAAAAAAATATATTTTAATTACCGTGGTAGCTTAAAAATACACTTCGGTGCCCGCGAGCCCCTGGTTGCCGACCGCTGCTTTACAGGATCTTCGCCGCTATCATTTGCACCAACGCTAATAAGAGCGGTTCAAAAAAGTGAACAATAGTCAGTTGAAAGCCAAAGGGGGCTTTTGCACATGAGTTTTTGCTACCACCATCTATTTTTAGAATTTATTTATTCGGTTTTATTTATTCGATTTTTTCAAAGGTACAATATTTTGGTCTTGTGATGTCTTTTTGTAAAAATGAAAGTGTTCTAAATATGAAAGTGTTCTAAATATGATAATAAATAAGGCATTACAGCGTATAATAGTCAAGTTGGCAAATATTCCTAAATCACATAGATAAACTCAATTCAGACTTTTTAATAACACTCAAGGAGATGAAATTACAAACATCCATGCCCAAGATTTCAAATGTTTAATTGATATAAATTTGATATTGACTTGTCAGAACCCAGACCCGTCTGATTCGCTATGGTAAAGAACTTAGCACTAGACCGCATATGACATGTGGTATTTCATATGAGTTCTTAAAATACATCATATTCTATATCTTATTAATATTACATTTGCAAGCAAGCACAAATGAAACAATCTTGTAATGCAGTTTTTGATCCCTATTCAGGCCTATGCTTGGCTTCCGGCGTATCACCGATGGTCCGTGGCAACAAGATATTCTCCAATCAAGACGCTGTCGAAAAAGCTGTCGGCGGTGGACAATGTCTTTATAAAATCTCTTCCTATACCTCGTTTCCGATGCACGATTTTTACAGGTACGTTTTGTCATTCTGTTTATTATTACTATACCATTGTTGGGAATGTTGTTATTTCAGTATTGTGCCAGCGATATGATTATTTACTTTGTGTGCTTCATTTTTACAGATGCCAAACATGTAATACGACAGACCGCAACGCCATTTGTGTCAATTGTATCAAAACCTGTCACGCTGGACATGATGTAGAATTCATTCGACATGACAGGTGAGCGTTATTTTTCTGTTGCCAATCTTAAAAAATTAACTTATATTATTGTCATGTTAAACACAGTTAGCAAATTACGCACGAGATATTTATTAATACCCTTTGCGCTGACTGGTGGTTATATACGAGAAGGGTATTTTTACCGATTTTGTAGTGTGCTCATTATCATCGGGTGAAGTATTAATACCTGCAATGTTTTCTTTGAGTTACTCAATGCTCTAGGACACGCAGCTGTACAAAATTAAAACCAAACATCATTTGTGTAACACTTGCATTCTATCAGTGCTGCTGTGTGGTAGAAAATCATGGCACCTGACACTATAACAAACTGTATGCTGAGCTTTAAGGTGAAGTCCAATTATGTTTTGTGTAATATTTCACTACTATCTAATGAGGATTGATTTCAGCTATTTTCACAACAAAACATCTACTGGATGTAGAACAGGATGGTAAAAGAATTTAAGAACTTTTGGAAGCGTTTGTGACGGAGTTGGTAGCGTCGTGGGCTACAGCTGCGGATGTCTTGGGTTCAATTCCCGGTGCGGACAGTTTTCATAAATTGATATTTCAATCGATTTATGGATTTCTGTTCATAGGCTCAGTGTTTGTGTTGTCTAAAACTCCCTCCTCACCCACCCCATCCTCACGAGGCGTAGCATGAGCGATTAGCTAATCACTAATCCTGTCCTAGCCCTATCCTTCTATCCCTACTCTCTTCGATAAAGAGAGGTTGAGCAACTGAGTAACAAACAATTCTCATAGAAAAAATTCTGTTGAGATACCTCCATTAGGAGACCATATGCTCCACATTGGGAGCAGACATGGAAAAAAAATTCAGGAGTAATGTCGACTTTGGAAAGGAAAAAGGGTGTAACCCACACAAAAAATATTGTGTATAAGTCTCACAAAATGTGCTAATACGCTATATTTATATACAAATATATCGACTTTAGAAAGGCAAAAGGACTTATCCCTTAATATTTTTTTTCAGTTATCACAACGTATACAATTTAATACACGTTTTGTTTGGGCTATTCACAATAATTTTTGTGTGTGGGTTCCGTCCTTCTTCCTTTCCACAGTTGATATAATTTGAGTCGATTCCCATTAATAATTTTAATTTTTACTAGTTTGCCAACCAACGCTGTATCCGTGTTGCATTGTTATTTTGTATATTAGATATATTTGCTAAATATTTATCACTGTCCAATATGTATTTTATAAATAAATGACGTGTTAATTTTCAGGTTCTTCTGTGATTGCGGTGCGGGTACTCTGTCAAATCAATGCCAGCTTCAAGGAGAGCCCACCCAAGACACGGACACTCTCTACGACTCGGCCGCTCCCATGGAGTCTCACACTCTCATGGTCAACTGAATCTCCCTTTCACTTTCACCTCCTCTCGCTCCCTCTCATCCGCAATCCGCACCCCGCTGCACTCTCTTTCTATTGGCATCTCGTGGATAGTTCATTCGTCTGCCATGCGTGTTTCTCTGTGTATGTGTGTTAGTATGTATGTAATAATGACTGTATTTTGAACATTTGTGGAAGGAGTCCAGCGATACATGGAACATTCTTATATGTTGTGTTTTTTAAATTGATATTGTACATAGGTAAATATTTAAAGTATCGTTTTATGTATAATTGAATTACGGAGGCGTCCGGTGCGGCGATAACGAGGCGGAGTCGGACCGCACCGCAGTGGATAATTTATGAATTTATTTATGAACCGATGTGTTGCATACATGTTTGTGATGAAATTTGAAATGTGATGATAATCTGATTAATTAAACTTAATGTGATTTGTTTTGAACAGTGGGAAATGTGCCAGATTGTATTTTACAGATTGAAAACTTTGGCCTACTTTGATCGTAGCTGATATTTTTTTTACCGGATATCAAACAAACCGACAGCCCTCTCTGTTACGTTCGTTTTTCGTCATTGTTCATCCCGATAATCCTAGGCCAATGTGAGAAAAAGTAGAAACGGGTTCAAATTATTTTCATTAATACGTTTGTGTGTATATAAAATGTAAACGGCTAGCGAATTTTCTCAACAGAAACGATCTTGACGACTGAGATATCGGATCGTGTGCTCGATTCCGGGAAGATTACTATATCAGACCGTTAAATTGGGGAAGAGTGCACTTTGATTTTCATCGAGAGAACGGCAAACTCGTCAATGTGTAAATTAAATAGATAGATTACGATTCTCCAAAATCTTTCTCGTCACTGCCACTTGCCTCGTGTGACGATATGTAAATCTTTTATTTGTAATTACGTACCATCCCGGCGGTATTCCCCGTTCTCAAATATAAATATGTAAGTTTGCAATATTGTAATTTGGTGTCTTATACTTCCGGAAGCGAGTGGCATTCGGACTGAGATAGACTAAATTATTCCTACGATAATTACCTTAATACATAAGTGTATGTAAGCCGTCAAATGCTGTACTCGACTTATGCAATCTTGAATAATTTGAACGACAGTTAGGTTTGTCCAACTTTTTGTCGCGATCGTTATATTACGAGATCCGTCATTCTACGCCGTGTCATGTTACCGATCATACGGGCGAGCGGAGACAGAATCATGCTTTGAATGTGTTTCATATAATTCCACAAGTTACTGTATATACATAATATAAAATAAGTAGTTATACTTGTCGAAAATTCTTCACTGCAGAAGTAAATGTATAGTTGTCGCGACCTGTAATATCTATATAGGATTTTTGAGATTATTATATTAAAAAAATGAAATAATACAGTTTCGATTGCATGCACACAATTTTGTATCACCTGTAAGTTTGTTGCGGCGGTCGTATAAAAATTATTCGGTATGTTTGATGCACTCGGTTTACTGTCATACGTGTGGTCTTGAAAATAATGAAGAATATGTTAATAGTTATTCCCCTGCAGTGATTAATTATTGGCATAATATATGTAAGATATTAAAATCTGTAATAAAATTATGTATAACTAACATGTGGTGACATCATTTATTGATTAATTAATTATACTACGTATACTTGCAGCATGGATTAAATTTTTTTTTTTTTTACAAACCCCAAAATCTGTTAAATCTATTTATTTCTGTGATGAGAGATTATTATAACGTTTTTTTTACATTTAAATTTCCTGTAATTTTTATATTTTGTGAAAATGATATTTTTTTTGTCTTGGGAATTATTTAGAAATTATTGTGTCAAAAATTTTGTACTGTTTATATCTTTATTATTTATGTTTTGGTATGTCATTTCGTGTGAGTTATAAATTATTGATGAACAATGTAATGAGTTCCGTGATTTTTAAAACAGTTATTTTGCGTTTTGAATGTTCTCGAGAACTCCGGAAAGTATTTCAGCGTCGACAGATTTATGTGTTGCCGCTCTAATCGAAAGTATTCAGATGCGATATAAATATTATCGACATATTATATATTTTGTTTTTTTTTTTTTTTTTTTGTTATAAATTTTCTGGTTGAATTTTCTGAAATATTTATCTTCAATCTAATGGTCACACGCAGTTTATTCATCGGGCCACTTGTATTTTTTACACTATACATCATTTTGTAGCTTTTTTCATGTTTTATAAGAATGACTGAAAATTATTAAACGGATGATATAAAAATTAAACAGATACACTGTTTTTAGTATGGCATTGCGTAATAAGTTTTAGCAATTCACAAATGTCTATTCTTACTCATAGAAATGTTTCGGCCCGCTTGACTGCATTTTTTATATTCAAAATTTGTGTAAATATATAGAGCTCATGACCTTATCTTTTACCTTCGACGAGTATCAAGTACTCTGCCGTATTTTACCTTCGCAGACGGCCATTTAAATATAGCCTCTGTTTATGACTGAAACTGTTTTTATTCTAGAACCATCGCGGTAGGGGTTTTGCCATTCGGTTGATAGTTAGTTGCATTTGAACGTGAGCTCTGCAATTTTTATGAGTAAGGATACATTATTATATATATATGACATAAAAATATATATATTGATGTAATTTTGTGTAGCAAGCCGTGGCTAATCGGATATAGATATTAATAAAATGGCATGAGAGCGTCTGTGCCATAACTTTTTTATCACACCACCAATACTTTTCATCAAAATTTTCGGTTATGCTAATTTTACGATTAGTGAATTAGTTATAAAAAAAGTGTAACATATTATCTTAAATTAATAAACTGTACTACTTAATTCAGAATGTCTTTTTAATTACCCTGTTGTATTAAAATGTTTTCAGCACGTCGCCGGATGGGCTCTTTTTTGAACGTATGATCCTTCATTTATTTCAGCCAACACAGTCAATATAACAGTTGGAGACATGAGGGTGTTATTGTACCCATCTTCCATATCGACTGTGGAAAAGAAAAAGGACGTAACCCACACACAAAAAATATTCTATGTGGCCCAAACAAAACGTGTATTAAATTGTATAGATTGTGATTATCGAAAAAAAATAGTTTGAAAAGATGAAGGGATAACTCCTTTTGTCATTATATTATATATTTATATTTAAATATAGTTTATTAGCATGTTTTTTGTTTGTGCACAATATTTGTGGTGTGGGTTACGTCCTTTTTCCTTTCCACGCTCAATATGAATATATCCGTCAACTTAATATTTGAATGGTATGTTATTGCGGCAGTTAATTAAAAATGATAATTTTGTTATTCTGCTAATTGTGAGTCGTGTTTCACCTCTGAGAAGCATCATCAGACTAACTATCATAAAGCTTTATAGCATATATTCTAATTCTCAACTTATAAGTTACAGAAATGAGAGGTGGGATTTTAAGGAAGGCTATGTTACTTTATTTTTTATTTGAAAATGGATGAGAAAATCATGGGCTTTCGAGACAACAATAATCACGAATATTTCTTTTAAATAAATAGTACATTTGAAAGTTTTAACAAAAGTCATTACCACATATCGCCAGTTAAATTCTCCTTAACTGAAAAAATTACACGAAAAACAAACTTACCTTAATGTACTCAAAATTTGATTAAAAAACCTCCATGAGGTATATAATATATCTAGAAACCTTTTAAGTCCTCAAGCAGACGCCATCTGCATTGCGGACATAGTGTCACTCAGATGCTCACTTTTTTTCGAAGAATAAGGATAGGTATTTTCTGTATATTATCTGTTATAACTACGAATTCCTAAAAAGGTCACCTCATAGAAATGATAGTTTTCAACTGTCTCCATAGACCAATATATTAATGACTATTAGAGCAAAGAGCCTACCTATGCATTTTCATATTTCAAAAATAGCAGAAAGTATGACATTCAATGGAAAAGTTAAAATTTGCTCTACAGCTAACATCATAAAGTAATATACTATTAGCTAACATGAAGGAGCGTTCAAAAGTATCACACTTTTACGGTTATAGATTCATTCTAACCTTAGTTATCATTTAGGTATTCTATGGTTTCAGGCCGAGTAAATAAACATCGTAATACAGCAGTATCTACAAAAGTAAGGTATTACTGCTTGTCTATGGTAGTTACTGTTACATTTAATTACGCAGCACTGGCAACATAAAGCAGTTAAGCCGTAGAGTAATAGAGAGGCAACCGCCACACCATAAAGTTGTTCAGAGTTTCTGTGGAATTGTCGATAACTTCTTCTTGGAACAAGATACCTATTGGATATTATTTTTGTATTTAAAAAAATGGCTCGAAAAAGATAGGATCGATTTTCAGGAAAGAAAAATGACAGCTGTTACAGTATTACCAACATTACTAGGCCGCCGCCGAAATTAAAACCAAAATTTTCACACTAAGATACATTTGCCCAATTGCCATTGTATGCAAAATAAAATATTTTCATAAATTCATGTCCTCTTTTGATGACCGTTGCTAAAATACCAGATTATTGTTTTTACGTTAGGAGTGTTATAATAAAATATCAATTATAATTTATTTTTGCAAAAGTATTATTTTTACGTAAACATAGTGTTATACTATAAAAAATTCTTGTTCTTGTTGATTTATAAATATTAAAGTTTGGTGAAGTATATTTGGAACAGTTTTATCCTATTTTTACACTATTCCTTAGTAACTGTCAAACGCGAGCGTTTCTATGTTGACAAGCAGTTTTATTATTAAAAATAGGGTTATACATAATTGCACTGTGTATTTAAAAATACACTGGAAATAAGTGGTCAAGGTATGGTTTATAGTTGAACGAATCTGTCGGAACGCCCTGGAAGTTGTATGTTAAGTTTGTCAGTTTTGCAAACGTATAAATTCTAATAAATAACTACTTCTTACCAGTTACAGTGCGGAGCGAATTTACAAAACAATCAAATTTTTAGTTTTGCCAAGTTACTCGTTATTAAATTCTTCTATATTTTTTATTACGCCTTTTTATATATTTTTTTCAATATTCTAAAGACTTTGTGGACTTTTTTTACTTTGTGATAAATCATTTTCAATATAAAATTAAAATTGATAACATTTTCATTGCATTTTATACAAAAAAAAAATTTATGCAAGAATTACAAATTTTCTTAAGACAGTATTTAAAATTGTATTTACATTAAATTAAACGTTTAAATAAAAACACATTATTCACATAACGTTTTTTTTTTCATTTATATCTTTAAAATTTGTTAATAAGCAAATAATTTTGGTTGAATATGGCAACCTCATAACGCGACGGTGGCGCCCTCACTAGCGGTTAAGTAAAGTTTGTACATCTTACAAACAATATATTTTGCTGACGAAAAATTCTCACATGACAATAAATACAGTACATAATCAAACGATGTATAAACACACCGATATTATCAGTTTAAATAATTAAATATGTAACATATATTTGTTTACTTCCTTTATTAGGTAAATTTAAAATGTTTATGGTTTTTTTTACAGCGAGTTCAATAAAGTTAATATTTCAACAGAAAATAGTGTAAAGAGATTTCATTAAGACTGGTTGCAACGTAATTTTAAAGCAAATAAAAAGTTAATTTTTAATACGTTTAATACACAAATCAACAATATCGTTTCAATGGAAGAATGTGCCTTTTTGATTTTGATTCGAAGTGCATGGCTAAAAATTGACCAAATTCCATTATGCTGAAGCATAGAAATGCTTCTAGCTCCAGAATGGCCAAAATAATGACGTCGCTTATCACGAAACTGCGTAAATCTATATATATAATAACGAATGTTTGTTTGTCCTCTGTGTTACTTTACTATTCATCTGATTTCGATCAAACTTTGTTGAATATTGTGCGCACACCCGTGAATGTTTCTAAATAATAAAAAAAAGAATCAAATACTTACAAATAGTGAAATCTCTGAAAAACATTCTAATTTATTCGTGTCCTGTAATTTATCAGTTTAAATCCATTGCTAAGGAAGTTAGTTTTGTTGATTTCATAAAAGAATGAATAACTGAGCAATGATTAAAAGTTGTCCAGATCTGACTGTAGTGTTTAACAGTAGGTTAAAATTGTTACATGCACTTAGGTTACTGTAGAGTTTTAAGTAGGTTGACTGGAGACACACCGGATGTCGCTGCAAGTTCTCTCAGCAGCAACAGAGATGACGGGATATCTGGGATGATAAGACAACTCTAAAAAGTTAATCCATTTCAGTCAATAATCTACTTAGCATCATAACACAACACAGACTGTGAATCTGTTAATACAAAAAATGAATAATAAGTTATTTTTAAGGTCTCAAGTGTCAATTTTTGGTGGAAAGGCTTTATATTTTAAAAAAAACACAATTTGTTTGTACTACTTCCACATGGTTATAATGATCTGGGCCATCACGAGCATCAGTTGATAATGCGCGAAACCGGTCCTGATCATTATAAACATGTGGAAGTAGTACAGACAAATTGTGTTTTATTTTTTAAAGAATAATAAATTCTTACCAGTCATAAATTTTATAATCAAAGTCAAATAGTGGCAATGAAATATAGCTTCCCCAGGCAAGGAGGTGAAAGACACAAATGCAATGAAGTTTTTGCAGGGTTAAACGCTGTCCCAAGCTATCCTGAAATGAATTAACATTTTTCATTATATAAATAGTCGGAGAAGCATATTTAGTGATTGTATTTATTCATTACATTAAATATCTATGACAAGGTTAGTGTAAATGTCATATTGTCAAAAATTGTGCAGTGAACACATTACTACTCGGTGGAACGACGGAGTTCGTCAGAAGTAGCCACATTTGTCTAAGTATGACATACATAGATAATATACTATATGACATATAAGAGTATTTTGGGTAAATATCGGATACACGGGCCTGAAAATGATATTTGTACAAAGAAGAATACCCAAAACGATGTGTTAAGTTAGTTTAGGTTTGGTTTTTTCTATATACTCTTAAACAATTCTTTTCGCGTTTTTTCTGAAGCGATCGAAATCTGTCATAACAACCGTCATTTTTCTTTGGTAAAGGTTCGTTTTTGTGGACATTGTCTAAAAATGCTTTTTTTTCACCTAACACTGCGCGAAATGATAATATATAGGTTAGAATAGTCTTTATATAGGTTAGCATAGTCTTTTATCAAGCTAAATATGCTCAATAACCACGAAATGAAGCATTATAAAACTGGTTCATCGCGTAATAGTTGCATATGTCAAACTTTATTTTTCAGCCATGTTGGAAAAAAAATCAGAATTGCCAACCTGATAACCAAACATATGCATGTGTTAATGAAACCAATAAGAGACTAAATTAATATTCAACAATCTTTATTTTACGTATCTGGTTTTAGTCTGCCGGCGATATTCAACGTAAAATTCGATGCTTACGATTAAATTATGTATTTAAATGTGTTAGAATATATAATTGTTATTAACTTTTATACTCTCAAACATTAATTTGGCGGATTCTCACGGCGCGCGCGCGCGTTAATAACAATTATATATTCTAACACATTTAAATACATAATTTAATCGTAAGCATCGAATTTTACGTTGAATATCGCCGGCAGCCTAAAACCAGATACGTAAAAAAATAAAGATTGTTGAATATGTAGGAATATTAATTTAGTATCTTATTGGTTTCATATACACATAAATATGTTTGGTTTTTAGGTTGGCAATTCTGATTTTATAACCGACATGGCTGGGAAAATAAAGTTTGACATATGCAACTATTACGCGATAAACAGTCTTATAATGCTTCCTTTCGTCGTTATTGGGCATATTTAGATTAATAAAAGACTATTCTAACCTAATTATCATCATTTCGCGCAGTGTTTGGTGAAAAAAAATCATTTATAGACAATGTCCACAAAAACGAACCTTTACCTTTTCTTTTCACACAAATTATGTTTTTGAGGTCGAAATATAATATATATCACATATAAGTTTTACGATAGATATAACGAAATCTAATACAGTATGTTGCTGAAAAGAAATTTTATTATTACCTGGCATATATAGCCAACAACGCAAGCACACGTAAATCTAACCTCTATCTTCAAAATGATAGGTGTAAATTCTTCAACAGTAAGCACATCGTGCAACAATAATTTTTACACTTGATTACGTCATAGACATTTTACTGTTTGGACCATAAACATTTTACATTTAACTTCAAGAGTCATATTCAAGTTTCAATCTGGAAATGTTCAATCAAATAAATGTTCAGACTTCTTGACCAGCATTTTTCCCAACATAAAAAAATATGATTCCTCCTTTTTTCTGGATTTATCGAAAAAAAATAATTCATCATTCCGTATTCGTAAATATTTCTATTTGCTCATTTTCTACATCTGTTTGGTTCTAGTGGTTTGTTTTCCGTTTCCTCCAATAATATAGTTTCATCTGACAGTATTGAAGTTGCATTAGCCTTGACAGTTTAAGCCTTGTGGAGGGAAATTTGACAGTTCAGAAGTTGTAACTTGTTTTCGTATTGTGCTAAAGTTTTCCTTTTTGTTTACGATGGCTACGACAGCTTCTGCATCTACTGTGGCTGCAGTCGAAGAAGAAGCGGATGATTGTGGTCCTCAGCTGATATCCAAACTCGAGGTACCGAAACAGAAATATTGTAATTTCTTTTTATTTTTTTTGAAAACAATTCATGTAACACAATGTTTTCTGTAGGTAAACGGAATTACTTCTGGAGATATTAAAAAACTGCAAGAGTGCGGTTATCATACCGTGGAATCAATTGCATTTGCGCCCAAGAAGCATTTGTTAGCCATCAAAGGTATCTCGGAAGCAAAGGCAGACAAAATTTTAGCAGAAGCTTCAAAACTCGTCCCGATGGGCTTTACAACAGCGACAGAATTCCACCAAAAAAGGTATCGAACAATATACAAGACTATCGATAACAAATGAGCTATTTTTAAAAAAATAATAGCTTTTTATTTTTTACGACGGAAATTGTTAACATAACTTTAGGAACATTTTATTACCTAAATGTATTCGATTAACACTGTGTTTTGGGCCGGGTTATCTAAGAAGCCGTCCATATATGACGTCACGCTCTAGGGAGGGCGTCTGATTTAATGTGACCATTGGTGATTTTTGGGTAAAATTCTATATGAAGAAATGTGATGATGGCAGGAGGGTAGGGGGGGGGGGGGTTCAAAATAGTGAAAATAGTGTGACATCATATATGGACGGCCCATAGCTAACTATGCTTCTAATAATTTTAATATCTTTATATATATAAAAAACAACTGGTTCAGATTTTAGGCATTCCTTCTCAATACAGTTGTATTGAATTACGTAGCTATAGTAAGTATTCATTGGGCGCATCAAATATTTTGTTGAAAATCGGGAATAAATTCATCATTACAATCAAGCGTGCCCCACACTCGCTCACATACTAATGTGGAGCATGTGGACAAAGAGGTTCAGTCAGTGGCGGCCGGTGACAAGAATATTAGGGAGTGCAAAAAAGACTCACCTATTTATACAAGAAATCCATCCTCCGATTCTTGGATTTTGAAAACACTTCAATAACACGAACATTAAAATCCGATATTGACGATACCAATTGTTTCTCTACACTTAACATCGCAAGAGCATTTAGTCTGTCTTGAGTCATGGTATTTCTCAAAAATGACTTGATCCTTTTTAATGTTGAGAAACAACGCTCACTTTCCACTGAAGTCATCGGTATTGTACAAATAATCTGTAATAACTTAACACTTTCACTAAATACTTCGATTAAATTATTGTTTGTAAAAAGTTGACGTATGGACAATGCTCCATCGGTGACGTAAAAATCTTCCCTACTGTATATGACAGTTAATTCATTTTTAAGCTTTAGTTTGTCAATGAAATCGTAAGTTGATGTTGCAATATTAAAGTCCGCTAAAGGAAAACTTTTGTGATAATCCGAAAATTTTTCGCTAAAAAACAATTTAGCTGCTACTAAATGATCATGGTATGCGAAACGATCTTTTGTTTGATTCACTAAAGTATCGCATACTTCATTACAAATGACATAATGGGGTAAGTCATTTGGTCTACGTCTTTTTGTAGGTTGGACTAGTGACATTTGGGTATTTTCTCAGATATTCTGAATAGAACGCGTAAAACTTTCGATATCCTTATTTATCTCCAAAACATCTTTCGACCTAGATTGAAGTTGCATAAAAAGTATATCACAGTGTGGCATAACTTTTGCAAAGAAATCTAGCCAGTAATTGAAATGATCTTCGTTTAAATATCGAAACAGCATTCCAGCTTGATTGATGGTATCAGCGTCTAAATTTACGGTTTCTAAGATGTGCTCCATACACTCTTTCAACTGCTCGCGATAAGTGTGCACGACAGTCACTGTTCTTATATTAAAATTCCACCTAGTTATTGGTGCTGAAGGTATTCTTCTATGAACTATTTCTTTTAAAATGTCAGCTCTCTTCGCAGATCTCGAAAAAAATGATGGAAAAGATCGTAAATTTGCAAAAAGTTCCGAACCATAGTGTTGGCTGAAGCACTTCTCTCCATTATCAAATTCAATTGATGTGCATAACAATGTATGAAATGTGCGTATGGATACGAAGCTTTTATCAAAGCCTGCACACCACCTAATCGCCCACTCATCACTGCTGCACCATCATAACTCTGCCCGATTAATTGTGCTGGTTTAATGTCGAGAAATTCCAGTTCCTTCAAAATCTCAAATGCAATACCTACCGCAGTATGATCTTTTGGGATAATAAATTTCCAGAAACGTTCATGTATCTTCCCGCCGCAATTCGCACCGTATTACCAAAACGAGTTGTTCGCGTAGTGGCTATGTCAGTTGTTTCGTCCGCCTGGATAGCGATATATTTGCTCTGCGATATTTCATTTTTAATTTCGTTGCGACACACCTCCAAAATTGAATCTAAAATGTCATTTTGAATTGTTTTTGAAGTTCCCTTGAAAACACTGCTGCTCTCTAAGTGCTGTTTCATTGCGATGTCAATCTCTGAGACGAAATCAATAAGCCCTCGATAGACACCTGGATTATGGGAATCTGCAGTTTCATCGTGTCCCCTTTAAGCTAATTCAAATGCACCACAGAACTTCACACAGTCAATTAACCTTGATAAAATATATCGATTTTTATCAACACGCTCATTAATTTGTTTCACTGACGCACGATACCCAGCATCCAATTGGGAACGAATATCTAACGATCCCAATACCGCAAGATGCATTTCATTTAAAATATGATTTTGAGAGCTACCGTGTTTCTTTATTTTGAATGATAGGTGAACCAGGTCCTTAATTCCACTCTCAGTCCAGTTAGATTCACCTCCAAACAACAGACACGGAAAACAGAATACTGTATTAAAACTAGTACAGCCACATAGCCATGGTGTTTTTTTATACGTTTCTACATTAAATTTCCGAGTAAACACTTTATTATTAAGCGTAGACTTCTGAAATAAATTTAAGCTTGGCATAGGACGACCTGCTGCTTTAATTTCCAGCCTTTTCGAAAAATCCCGACGATTTTCTTTAATGTATGAGACAGAATATGCACTATTCATTATTGAAGCACGTAAATATTAGACGTATGTTAAAGAAAGTAAATAAATTTGATGGTATGCGTTTCTTTGTGGCAGGCTCAATACACTAGAGGTCCTTTCGACGCACGAACTAAACATATGCGACAGGTCTCTGCGAGTTTGAATACTTTCGGGAACGGTCGTCATAATTCGGCAACTGGTGCAATGATCCTGAATAACTAAAAACTTCGTATGAAAGTCGAATGTGTGACACAGATGACGTCACAAAAAACCAAAGTTTCCTAAGAAATCCCTTCCACTCAGGGAGCGCTGAACCAAAATTGCACTACCTCGACGTATTATTATTACTATTTTTTCTGGCGCGGAATACGAGGTAGCATTGTGTGAATCATCGCTTGATGCAATATTTTTTTTACGGGGAACACGCGGGAAATTTTAAAATGAGTGAATTGCTATGTTTGTATAATATCGCTTATTACTTGAATGAATAATAATAACTTTTAACAAATAATAATAACTTGAATATGGGAGTACATTGCACCATTTGCTCCTTTGCAAGAGCCGTCCCTGGGTTCAGTAGTGTTGTTTCTGTTAACGTTTTGTCGGTACTGATGTACTTAAATTGGCCGTGTTGTTCATGTTTTCAGCTATTACATTTAAATTCTTCCCACTTCTTGATTTCAGCTTATAATAAATTTAACACATTCTGTACTGAAATAGTGCATAGCGCTTTATCTACTACGTCATATATTTGTAGCGTTATGGTACACATACAGCGCCAGGTGCATTACCTCACCTGTTGCAACTGATGCTCTATGACTAGATATTGTATGACTTAACCCTTCAGTACAGAACTCTCCTTCACCTTGAATGGTTTCTTTGAGAATTTTAGCGCAATACCAATATACTTTTAGCTCTATGATTATTCTTATTTTTCAGATTTATATTAATTTGATTCATTTCGAAATCACTCATGTGAATCGGTTAGAGGGTTGTAATAAAAAAATGAGAAAATTATATTCGCAGTAATGATATGAAAATTCATGATAACCATCATCTTTTCATAGCTTGATTTGTGGCACATCTAACATAGTCCAGTAACTGTCGATTGTCGTAATTTTTCAGGTCTGAGATTATTCAACTAACGACAGGTTCAAAGGAGCTGGACAGGCTTCTCGGTGGAGGAATTGAAACTGGATCGATCACGGAAATATTTGGAGAGTTCCGGACTGGAAAAACGCAAATATGTCACACGTTGGCAGTTACCTGTCAGGTAATGTCTCCTGAAATTTTAAAAATAAACATATTAGAATGTACACAGTGCTTATTTATGTTTTCATACAGAATGCAAGATGAATTTACCAAGGCTTGTGCAGCAAAATTTCCACACTTAGTTGCTTATTTTATGAGAATTCTCTAAGTGATTATTGTTTTTAGAATTTTTATATCTATATCCAAATATCTTGTTCAACTTTGTCTTTGAATTAAAATTAAAATCATTTTCCTTTATAAACTTGATAACTTTGTTAATATAAACAAAGAATTAGATTCGATGTCTATATTATAATAAAAAATCTTAAAATAGAGTCATAACCAGTGTAATAACGAAGTTATCGATTTTAATTTTACATTCAAAACGAATTTCCACAAAGTTCGTGACAAATCCATTGAAAGATTTTTGATATATAATCATATTCCTAACTTTGCAGTAAACGTTTTTTCTAGCTTCCTATCGAGGTGGGCGGTGGAGAAGGCAAGTGCTTATATGTGGACACGGAGGGCACCTTCAGACCTGAAAGGCTTCTGGCGGTAGCAGTTCGTTATGGTATGGCAGGAGGCGCTGTGCTGGACAATGTTGCGTGTGCAAGAGCTTATAATACTGACCACCAGACACAGCTTCTCATTCAGGCTTCCGCGATGATGGCGGAGTCCAGGTATTATTTAAGATTCAGTTGAACATTGGATTCTGAGTAGCTTGGTATAGGATTGTTTTGTAAGATTTTTTAATCTAGAGACATTTAATTGTTATCATTGGAGCTGTAAGAATTTCACTCTAGTATACACACATATACATACTTAATGTCAATCACCTTGGCTGAGTTGGTAAGATCTTCATAAATACTTGTTTATCAAGTGTAGTTTTTTTTTTCCATTTCCAGGTATGCATTATTGATAGTGGATAGCGCGACAGCTTTATATCGAACAGACTATGTGGGCCGCGGTGAATTATCGGCTCGACAAACGCATCTGGCAAGGTTCCTTCGCATGCTGCTTCGACTTGCAGATGAGGTAATGCTTTTACTTAATGTATTGTGGTGTATTAATTCTTAATTAACACAAATAAGATATTTTAATATAGATATAACAAAAAAAATATTGATGGATTGATAATAATGCATAGTTCTGATGCATAAATAGCGATGAATGACATAACATGATGGTACTAGATGCGTGTTCTTTTTTTACCGTAACATTTTGTTGGATAAACAAAATCTGGTTTCAGAAAGAGTCAGAATTGGTAATGTGTGATGCTGACATGTATGGTCCATCGCAATGAACTTTCTTTTTTTCTGCAGTTCGGTGTCGCTGTAGTAATTACTAACCAAGTAGTCGCGCAAGTCGAGGGAGCCGGAGTCTTCCAGGCTGATCCTAAGAAACCGATCGGGGGGCACATATTGGCGCACTCTTCAACGACTCGGCTCTATTTACGAAAAGGTCGGGGTGACGCACGGATCTGTAAGATTTACGACAGCCCGTGTCTGCCGGAGTCGGAAGCTATGTTCTCAATAACCAACGACGGAATCAACGACGCCAAGGAATGATGATGTGTTCTCTTATGTTTTGTAAATATTTTTATACATTTAAGTTAACTAAAAATGTCAGGAACAAAACTTCGAAATATTCGGCAGTCACAATTAATTTCAAGAAAATATGTTTTTAAAAGTTATAAGTTAAGAATTTGATGATAGAGTTAGTCTGAAAACAATTTATGGAATATTCCAATATCTGAATATTTAAAAAGCTTAATATATTTGAATATCCGGTTGGAATCCCTACTGTCGACTGAAGGGGTCTTAGACCACTTTCACAATTACTATGTTCCTGGGGTTTGAAACGTAAAACACATTTGTACACTAGACAAGTTGACCTTGCATATTATGTTAAGACCGCCAGATATTTATCTAAATCAAAAAATATATTTGGAGATATAATAAAACATAAATGTCGAGAATATAATATGATCAGAACTGATGTCACTTGTAAGTATTTTAACTGAGTTGATCCTGATGGTCAAATAGAATGTGTTCTTTTGATTATAACAAACAATCTCGTTTCGCCAAGGATTAACAGAAAACAATATTATATATGTGAAATTGGTATCTTTTAATTAATTTATATGAATTGTTTGTCAAATTGAAGTGTTAAGATTAGATGTTTGAATTACAGTAGACTGCCACTTGTCCAGGGCAGATGTTCAAAAAGAAATCCTTAATATTGCAAGCATCATAAAATAGGATATGAAATTATAAAAGCAGCTATCCATAAATTACGTCATACGATTTTAGACATTTTTTGACCCGCATTGTCATATTTCGTCACAGCATCTTTGACCACCCTGTCTAAACATTTTAGTTAAGCCCTCCCCACAATTTTTTGAAGGGTATGTGTGGTGGAAAATTGTTTTCAAGACATGACCGATTTATTTCTCAAAAAAAAAATTTTGGAGTACTTCTAGATTTGTTTTATGACATCACATTTCCTATAACCAGTCATCGCCTCTCTGTCTCAATTGTCACACTTTGTTTGGTTCCCTCCTCCCCTAGAACAAGATGTCAATGCTATGTAGCTTCTTTTTGAAAAATCGTGATACAAATATTCCTGTTAACAATTTTTTTTAGCGAGAATACCATTGTTAGGCTATACAAAAGAATCTAGAAGTACTCCAAAGTGAATTAAAGTAACATTACTTTGTGATAAGCCACACCCTGTGATGCGGGAGTCTACTGTGTTTCATTTTATTTATTGTATTTTCTGTTGCTGATAATATAATTTGTACATATTTTAATATTTGATGATGGCTGCTTATGTCATACTTTAGATTTTAATTAAATATTGTTTTTAATCACACTTCACTTAATTATTTCTTGTCTTCTTTCACTTTCAATTATCAAGGACCTGGTGGAATAGAAGGTGTGGGGAGGTCTATATCTTGTGATTGTAAAAAAAAAGCTTACGCAGCGGTTCAGTGTTAATTTATTATATTTTTTTCAGTTTTTAAGTCGCGAAAAGTTTTTAAGCATTTCTGATCTCAATGTGGAGAATATGGAGTACGCATCTAAACAGAAGTTGTTTCACTGCTTGTTATTCAGTTACTCAATCTCTCTTTTTTTCGGAGAGTAAAGATAGAATTATGGGTCTAATGGGTGGAAGGAAATTTTAGACAACAGATATCTTTGCCTTCAAACACAAATAAATAGATTGATTGAAAAATCAACTCATTAGAGTGCTAATACTACAATCCAAACTCGTGTTGACCAGTCGTTTGCAGAGCCCAAGACTTTTTTTATTAATTATTTATTTTTATCATCAATCATATAAAGTTAAATTACCGGTGAGAACATGTACTCGACTTGTCTTAAATGATTATGTTTAATTTATTTTCTGTAAAATCATTATTTAAATTTTTCCATCAATTCCTTTTAATCGCATAAAAATAGTACAGGCTTTTCATCATTTTACTATGTATTTGGCATTTTTGGACTAATATTTTGATAGACTTCCCGACGAGGAAATATGTGTAAGGTATCATTGGAATGACGAAACGCAACATAAATAAACGACTCATTTTAAAATTAACATAAATTTATTTCCCGTTAATTCTAGAGAAAAAAATGGTTCGTTATCTGTTCATACGCAATCATACAATATCTTTGATGAATAGATAATACAAACATATACATGAGAAATATGGCTCCTTAATAACCAAAGACTGAAAATTGATTCATAAATTTACATTTTTTCTGCACTATAATGGGTCTCAAGTCCTTTTATAATAAATTAAAACTTTAAAGCAACAATTTTCATACATGATTAAACTGATTAATAAGAGATGAAAACAGTAAGTTTGTAACATTTTTATATTATATATACATTCATTTTCAAATATTACATTAATCTGATAAATTATTTAAAATATGTTTGGAACTCACAACCATTTTGAATCTTTTAACAAATAATATCAAATATTGTGAATCAACAAATACATATTTGATAGAGATTAACTGAGAAACAATGGAACATTCAGAATACTCTACGGTTCCCATATTAAATGAGTGTTTGGTTTGTATAATACTATGACAAAACTTGTACCAGATGACAAAGGTTGGGTTAAAAAAATATAGACGTAGTCTACAATCAAATATTAAGGTAATGTAGATGGAAATCGAAGAAAAAACCTTTAATAAAATGTGTCTTAAGCAAACTGAGTTTATGAATTTCCGGAAAGACACAACAGCCCCGGTAAGAATGAGTCATCCACAATTGCAGAGAATGCCTATACGTAGTAAAATGTAAAAGTACTGAATTTTCTCTTTAAAATTCCTCAAACAATGTTTTGATGTTTATAAATATAAAATAATAACAAAACAGCAATTTATGCCACCAATTGGTAAAGTTTTTAGCATTATAAAATTAATATTTTCCTTTTCTTCACTTTGCTAATAGAAAATCCAGTTAATCTCTATTATAGTATACATAAATTAAGATTTAAAAAAAGAATGCTTTATGCAAATATTCAATTAACTTCAATTTAGTATTGTTACAACTTAATACTAATCATCAGTATCGGTTTGTGGCACATCCACTTTTGACATATGTAAACTTTTTATCCAGATCCATTGAAAGTTTTTTTTACATTATGGCTATTCATAAAACATTTGGTTAGGAGTTAAAAGATTTCAATAATCTTCCGCATCAATGTGAATAATCCAACTACAACATTTTGGTGTTGATATGAGCATACGTGGTAGATTCACTACCAAGCATAATAAAGATTTATTACATACATATAGCAGAATAATGAGGTATTCAGCATGTTTCAATTGTAAGTAGCATGATTAAAAGAAGTGCAATAAGTTATAGAAATAATCGCTCAAAGGAGGAATTACTTTTACAGAGATGTGCAACGTGAAAAACACGAAACGGTGGTAAACATTCTTAAATTCATGTAGACTTGCTGTCATATATGGCGACAGATCTTCATGAAAATGTTTGATATCGGAAGAATATGTAAGTTGAATTTGTTACGTATCACCATTTGCTATTTTGTTGATCATTTACACAATAACATCTTTTTTTATGCTTGTGAGATAATCTTTCGTTACGATATCTGGTCGAAAAACTGATAGAAAGTAATTATTATGTGTTTGATTTTTTGCCTTCGATAGGATGGGTTGACCGTCGATATAAATGACGTCACCATTGCGTTGACTCTATTTGCTTGTTGGCAACACTTCCATTTGATCGATAACCTTGTAATTCTATTCTGCTTCATTGTAAATTATATTTTAATCTTTAAAAATCAATGGATATATAAAATATTCAATTATCAATCACGAAAAGTTGGTCTGTGACACAAAGCTATACAGTGCAGACATGATGCTTAAAAATGAAACCTTTCAAAAATAATAATACATGTCGATACCAGAGGCGAAAACCTCCTGAATGAACAAAGCTTTACTAAATAATTACTATACCCTACTTGCCTATTTACATGCTTCAAACCGATACGACATCATTTTACACATGCACATGGAACTATTGAAAATGAGCAGACATTTTTTTGTGTACAAATACCAGAGAATTGAGTTACGTTTGTTATTACAAGTTTCATAATAATAATGGTTTTACATCTAATGCAAAAAATATGAAATAAAAAACTGGCTGTTTTGAGTTAAAATGTAGATTTGATAGATTTTCTGAACAATAAATTTGTTATAATGCATCATATCTTTTGTCTGGCAAAACAGAAAGTTGTACAACTATCATCATAATTGCTGGCCTGTTAACCAGGGTGCCTTACAAAGGTACCCTTTTATCTCCCACTGTCCTATTTCCCTGACTTTTCAATTGACATATGACTTTCCTTTAAACGATTGTCAGTTTGTCTAGCATTTAAGAGCACGTACTTGTTGAATTTAATATTTCTTAAAACACTATTATTTACTTTATGGAAAGTAAAAATAGATGAATATCGATATTCTTTAAACAAGAATAATGATTTCTGCCAGTATACCAACTGTATATAATTACTGTCAACAATTTTTATAACATTGTATTATATTTCCATAATAGTTTACAGATATTCTTATAATTTTGTTTTACAAACATGTTCAGATTTATATCAAAAGATAATCTAAAATATTTACGCTCACTATGTCAAATATCAATATTATCCTTCTTTCTAACTAGCAATGAAAACAATTCAGATTAATGACACACCTCTTCCATATTTAAAAAAAAAACATAATATTTATTAACACAACAGAAATTGCAAATGGTGGCATCTTAACTACTTTAATCGCTTAAAGGAAATCAAACATATATTGGTAGTTGCAATGGATATCTCCATAAAATGGAAGCTCAAGATAATCTCTAAAACTTGTTTGGTGTCAACTGTACATTCTTGGTGGAAAGTCTTCATACTCATAAAAATAATTTATATCAGTGGTTCGCCACCTTTTTACTAAGACGGGCACCGTGAATATTTTGCTTTTATAACAAGGGGAGTTGGTAGTTCCATGTAAAATCAAAACTCATTTATTATTTAATCAACACACATTCAAATCAAGCGGGAGTTTATCCATACACTGTCATGAGTAAGAAATGCACAGATCGCTCTACTCGAGCAGAACAGCTAGACAGCATGATGGGCTACAAATAGAAGAGCAAAATCTACATCTACCTCAATCTATATGTAACTGTTCAGTGAATATTTTTTACAATACTCATGATTTGTAGCAGGCACTTTCAATATGTTTTGCGGGCACTCTAGTTGCCGATCTTTCCAGTAATATGCTTTTGAACAAGTTGCTAACAAACCAATATTGGTATTAAACAAAACGATGCCATAAAGCCTGTTCTCTCTAAAAGATTGCAATGGATCGTAAGAAATTGTAATAATCAAACCGGTAAACTAATTTTAACTAGCGTATCAATACATGAACTAATGATTCTCTATTATTTGAAGTCATGTTGCAGCTCACAATGAAATTAATTTAATATGTTTTTCAAATTCGAAAATTGCAGAATGGCATGCACAGTGCTGAATTAAAAAAAAACATACATGCTACTTTGCATTAGTAGACAAATAACACACTGGAGAATCGGTAATATTTTTCTTGTGTGTAAAATGTGTATAAGAGATTTTTAAACACTTGATCGAAACCGTTTATTTTTATTGCCTTGGATTTTGGAGAAGTGAGAAACAGTATATTTTTTGAAGAAGTTGATTCAGGACACGTTATGCAGAATGTAGTTCGCTATGATCTCAAAGACAGAATGTATTACAGTAACTCGCTGAAGTGAGTCACAGTGTCTGAAATGTATATATACTCCCTCTGCTTGACGCACATGTATAGCAATCGATGCTTAGTTAATTGATTCGTATACACTTCTGGCAATCATTTAATGGCGCAATGCTCCTGTTCTGTAAATCTATAGTTGGTAAAGGATTGAGTATCCTGGTAAGATGGAGAGTTAGCTGTTATATCTCACTATAAATTAACATTTAAAAGTAAGCAGTAAAAAGTTCTTTCACGATTATAAAACCTGAGACAGATCATCAAATTGTACACTAAAAAAATCTTCATTATTCATTCTACTATTAATATATCAATTCATTTCGCAATCAATTCATCAAATATTTATGTATTACAAATTTTTACACCATATCTTGACTTATTTACCAAACACAGTAATATCCATGGATAATTGTGGTATTTGGATTATTATTACAGAAATAAATTAATTCATCAGCTATCTGTGGGTATCATACCGAAGATAATAAGTCAAAACTGTACATTCTTAATTTTCAATAACATAAATTGCACCGTATGACTAATATCAAATGGTACAAATTTTCACACTGGAACCGTATTCCTCCCATTTTAAGGCGATTCAATTACATATAAAATTCTTAATCTACTAAAAAATATGCAGTAATTTATTAATTAATTAAATTTGACTTTTTCAAATTATTCACAGACAATATTGACTACTGTATTGATTTGAATGTAAAACTTTATACAAATATCAACATTCACCTACCAGATTTGAGATTTTGCATAAATATGGTATACTCATATTTATAAAGAAAGAAAATATACACACAAATAAGAAAAGGCGAACATATCCACGACAACCAATGATGTATAATATCACATTTTTCTACAAGTAACGCTATGTTACATCATTTCTGTTAAAGGAACTTTTTGGCGTGGTATGTGACGGACTAAAGAAATAAAATTATATTTGCGTGTATTTCTCATTATATCTATATGTTTTTATATTATGTATTACTTTTTCTTTTTATGCAATCAATTGATTTTTTGAGCAAATTTTCAGCTCTATTATCTCAAATTCATAGAAAGATAGTTAAACCTTAGCCGTGTATTTATAATGGTTCCAGTTGTTTGATTTTAGAAGTTCACATTAGTTTTCACACAAATGTATGATTGTTTTATATTCAAATAAATGCAGGTTCATTTTATTATTCGATTTTTTTGGGAATCTATATTTTTTGTCCATGTACAAGTTGATAAAATAATGACTTCTTCACTTCATGAAACTAAATGTTTTCAGTACTCAGCATAACATAAATACACTCACTATAAGATTTGTAAAATCATTTAAAAAGCGATATATACAAATAATTATTTTCTAAAATAATGAATCTGATTTAGATTTGATTAAATGATCATGTTTAAAAATGCTTAATGTTGATTATAGCCGATTTTTATAAATAACAATAACAGTGTAAAGAGGTAAAATTTGAGATATTATCAAAATGATTGAGTACCAACAACATTATAGTTGAACTGGTATGAACAAGCCGTTATTTATAAACAATAATAATATAGTATAAAAATAGAGCTAATTCATGACATAAAATAGATAACAATATATAATACAATAAATTACTGACTGCAAACCAAATTATGAATAGTAATCTGCCCAATCAAAGAAAACCTGACATGATTTATACCGTTAGGGGGTGAAAGGAGTGAAAATCGTATAATTACTATTTGATAATTGTCAGCCATTTAGTCTGTATTTGTAACATATATGAATCCACCCAAATTTGCCACACAAAACATTTAGTAAGCGATGTTGTTAATTTATTTGAAAATACGATAGTATCTTCGAACGAATAATGTTTATTGCCAAAAAATGCAATTTTGTTCAATCACCGACAGTAATAATTATTATTTTGAGCAACAAAAACGAAAAATGGAGATTTAAACAAAGACCAGTGGACATGTTGCATTCGTTGTTTGCCAGGTATCTGGATGATAAAAAATATCTTTTATAAATCCATTGAGCCAAAAAGTGTAAAATCATCAAGTGTGCTAAATGCTTCACCACATGCACTCACAAAAACAAGTGAGTGGGTCAATTTGCGCCAAATTTGAAAGAATTGATGCAGCCAAAATTTTACTCTGTATATTTCTGTGAGAAATTGAATATGTTTGCATCAATCATTTAAGTGATTTATTAATGGTGATGAAATGACCATGTCGGGTATTATATCTGATCAATATCTCCGATAGTGAATGGCAAATGGCCTCTCTTTGCACAAGCATGATTAGACTCTGATTCAATTGCTAAAAGTGCATTTAAAACGTGTCAGCACATCGTGTAAGGATAAACATATTTTTTGATGGAGATCAAATATTGATTAAAGTATTAACTTAGACTATTATGTATTTGGTGAAGAGGGAAATTAAATCTAGCGGTTTCCATAACATAATATAATTACGATACTAAAAAAATAGTTATAAATAATTTAGGTGATCTTGTATCTATCTACTAATTCTTATAATTCATTTTTGCTTTCTTATGACATATGACAGCACAAACGCTATGCAAAAAAAAAATGAAATTAAAAGCCGTCTTACCCACTACAATGTACTTCAATAACACGAGCTGAATATTTTTTTAAAACTGCTAACAATCGTTACAATAACCGAGCAGAAAAAAATATTGTTTCGAAACACTGATGGATACTATTACTCTGTTCTAGCAAAAATCGATAAGTAGTGTTTTGATTTATTTATAGCAAAATGTTCTTTTTTTCAGCTCTATCTTCTGACAAAATGAAATTAAAATTTCTTTTAAAAATACAAAAAACATACAGAAATGCAAAATTAATACAATTTACATAAATAAAAACGTTTCACATGCATTCATTACATTTATTGTTTTATTGCGTGTAATTGAGCTCACAAATATTCAAACCATGTTAACGCTTTTTACAGAATGATGATAATATCCGAGATCTACGATCATCCGCTGTTTTATATACTAAATAATAATGTTGCGTTATTTAACTTCAGGTTATTGAAGTGTTTAATTGGGGAAGTAGTGAAGGATGTACAACCGAACAATTCATCATTACTTCTAGAATAATTCCCAATAATATCAACAATAATATAGATTCTAACAAATTCAAATACCGTATTTCCTCGATTACAAGATGCACGTTTTTACCCATTTTGGTACCATTGAATTCACAGTGTTTTATAATCATTAACATTTTATAAATGCTGTAAAAAATGCAAAAGTCGATATTTTTTGAAAAGACTAGAAAAATAATAATTCAGAAAAATGAATCCAAAGTTTCAAGCTGATGGTAAGAAAGTACGTCTCTAATGTACCCACTTTCAATGCTTTATTATGTCACTATATTACTTTTTTTTTAAAAAAGTTTTCATAATAAAGTTTTTGTTGTTGGTCTTTTACTTTTCTGTGATGTGTATCTAGTGCACATAGCTTTTAATAATCAAAATATCTTTATACATATAATAAACACTGCGTTTAGATTTTAGGTATTCCTCCGTTGTACATTTACGCATTCAATAACATAATAATAGTAATAAGAATAACATGCCATTGGGCGCAGCGAGGATATTTTGTCGAAAATCAGGGATAAATTTACCAATACAATCATACGTGTGCGAGTGCGTTATGTAAATATTCTGAATTGTGCAAGTGGATACAACAGCCAGGAGGGAACACCGAACATTTAGCTCACATATGAATGACAACGCGCAGGACAGAGGCCCAAGATTACGCAAGCCAGTAGCATTCGAGCCTACGTTTGAGGTAGTCTACTAAGCCGTTTGTTGTCGGCCGATGTTTTTTCATGTTTCCAGGGATATAATTTTAATTATTACTTCATGCCGACTATGTTTTCCTCAACTTTAATAAATTTAAGCGATGTATGTGAATATTCTTATTTTTCCGGCTATCAATCACTTATAATCAGTCATAAATGCACGATGTGTAATGAATACACTCCACCGTAGCGCGTGGATTTATTTTACATAGTAAAGGAACGGTTAAAATAGGGGAGCATCTCATAATCGACGGCATCTTATAGTCGAAGAAATACAGTATACATATATAATATATATAAAAATGACACAAAGTGGACATTTTTTTAAATAAATAGAAAAAATAGTAAGAAATATTATACAAAAAAGAGATAATTATGTCATACACGTAAAATACTATATACATACAAACTTTTCGCAGTATAATTACTATTCCTGCAAATCTCCAACGACCTTTTAAGTCCGTAACTCTTCCGAATTAATATTTATCAATAGTTTATACATGATAGGCACATTTTCATTTTTTTTAATTTACAACGTGGGTGAAAGATGCGGCGGCAGGCACGCGATCGGCGGAATCACCCGATGGCTGGCCAGCAAATGGCTCTTCATATCTATCTTCTGGTGCTCAACTTGTATGACGGCTTTCAACTCTTCCTGTTCACAAAAAAAAAACGAAAACACAATCATCAAATACAGTCGATTACACTTGATTCTGAGACAGCCGGCTATTTGGGAAAATTAATTTCTGTCGTTTATCAGAGACACCATTCCGTTTAATTGGGACAAAAAATTTAAAGCATTTTCAAAATAAATATACTTTTTATTTCAACTACATAGTGAAAATTGTTGGAATTTTAAAATACGTAGTAAAAAAATCTAAATCAAGCAATTTTCGTCATAATTTCTAGAAGAGACTTCTAGAAGCTGCTACTTCTATTAAGGGGCCTAGATCGTTATTGAAATCATCTGTGGGCAATACATTGATATCAGGATGGGAATTGAATATAGAGGGATTTTCACGCTCAATAATTTATGACTACAGATGGTTCCAAATATTATAACTGCATGGTTCGTTCTCTTATCTCCGCGTTCCTTACGAAAGAAAGCTAACTCACCCCTAATATCTGACACAAGCATCTATACTAGAAACTCAGTATACAGTGCACTGGATGGGTAAATAAATCTGAAGGTTTACACTTACACCCCAGCCGAGCTTCTCTGCCAGGAGCCGGCATCCATCGTCACAGTCTCCGATCCATTCAACATCCCTGACATTGTTGGGTGAGTTGAACATGAGTCCCGGAATGAATTCAGGATTGTACAGGATCCCTGCCTCGCCGAGAACGCTAGGATCGCATCCGAGAAGTCTTGCACAACCGACACGCTCGCGGTTTATTAAAAGACGTGGACAAGAAGCCGGTACTCTAAGTAAACAAAGAAAAATCATTTTAAGTTAAATTTTTCATTAGTTACATCTAATCCCTTCAGTAGGAGTGGGAGTAATTTATCTCGGGTTACGCCCTGCCCTGCCTTGTCTTGTCTTGAGTATAAATGAAATAAGAAGCACGTTATTACCTGTGAATAAGAGAAGCAAATGGTTGCACTTTCAACGAGGAACCCATGATAATCAGCAAGTCGCAGTGATCGAAATCTTCACGTGCGCATTCGTCAAATCTATCGGGAAGGTTTTCACCGAAGAAGACAATATCTGGCTTGATCACACCGGGACAGTCTGTGCATATTGGGATGCCACTGGTTTCAAAGCACTCGGTAAAATCTTGAACAGAAAATTGATATTGAATATATGAATGTATGAAGAGTGCAGATTTTTATCCCATTATCTAAACACGTAGCTAGCAAGAATTCATTGAGCACACTCACTTTTTTGTTTACCAATTTCGATAAACATAGATTTTGAAGACGGTGTACGTTTTGCGAATGTCGCCGTTGTTAAAATTAAATAAATTTTCTAATCTTCGTAAAACTAATTTCCAGATCAGTATGTGGATGAAATAATTTTTGGTAACAAATCTGATTATTTGATGATGCAGATCATGCTAAGACAAAATATTATTGTCGTGAAAATAGAATAGAGTTAATTTTGTCATCACCTAAATTGATTACACCTAATCTTACAGTAATAAAAAAACTTCCCCGTGCCAATTAGAAGAAAACAATCCTTATCAAAGAGGCGATACACGTGACATACCTACTAACACAACTGGCGGAATAAAAAAGTAATCAATTTTAATTTTAGATCAAAAGTGATACTAACAAAATGATAAATTTTGTTTCGAGAATTAACAATGACGAAGACACCACCATGTGATTGAAAATACTATCTCATAGCCCTCATTGATACATGGATCTTTATTTTATATGCTCAATACAGTGTGCGTGTTTCCAGTCTTATCATTTTTTATGTGACTAGTTGAAAAAACTGGACATCTTTGAAAATAAAATAGGAAATGATAGTACTAGCAAACAAAAATTGATCCACAAACCAGATGGCCTGTTATATCAGCAAAAATATTATCGTATTTTGTTATTTGCTCTGTACAAAATACAGCGAAATTAGTAAATCACTTTTAGATGTTAGGTCCGGCTGTGAATACATGATTTGATAAAGCATACTTACAGTTTTCCCAATCTATTTTATGCTGTTTGTGACACTGGATACAGTGCGAAGAGTGAAAGGATCCATGAGCCTCCACCAATTTCTCCTCAGGAAGTTCTGCAACTCTTTCCAATGTGTCAATATTTTGAGTGTAGTGTCGAAGCAGAAGACCTGGAAGAAATACATATATGTAATAAAGCAATCCTGAGAAAAATAATATGCTGCCCAAAAATTGGTACACCATCACATGAATAAGAAGTTAAATGATTAATTAATTATCCCTCCAATGTTCTAGAGTATTTCCGGCTGAACTAATCTATATATATAAAAATGAAGATTTGTTTGTTTTGATTTAAGACATCGACTGAGGGTGCTTGATGGAATTTCAATATCAAATTTGAGTTATTGAGATTTTGTACGCTCGAATGCCTGAAGATGCCGAAAGGTGAAACCCGAGTCGTTAGTGACAAAATATATGGAAGTGTACAAAATCTCAATAACTCAAATTTGTTTGTTTGTCCTCTATGCATTCCTTTACCATTCATCCGATTTCGATCAAACTTGGGTGAGGTTTCTGAAGAAAAAAATTTTAAATCTAAAAAAAATCTAAAAAATAATCAAAATACGTACAACTAGCGACATCTTTGAACCAGACAAAAACAAATTTAAGAAAAATATAAGGGTAAGGAATTCAAATTTAAGAAAAATATTTCGTACTATGTTCGGGTCATGAGCCAGCCATAATGCAATAGTTTTCATAACTTAAATAATTTATTTCACATGTGCTATGAACATCGTTGGAAATATTGAAACAATAACATATATTGTTTGAAAAGATTAAATGAATTACTATATTAAAATGCAAATCCTTTCTTTCTTGTGTGGCATTGCAACACATGCCGAGTACTCATTAGTAATAAATAAATTGTAATACTCCCCATGTCAAACGGATACATAACGAATGAGAATCACACAAGAATGTTTAATTTTATGTGAATATAAATACAACTTAAAATATCGACTGGGGGTGCTTGATGGAAAAACTTTAACATTGTCTGAAAACAATCACACTGATATATAAAAAAAAAAAACAATTTAAATGCATGCTGGAAAGGCTTGGAATAATTTCAAGTAATATTATAATAACATTGAATCAAGATAATCTTAATAGTATTAACATCGGACATTCAGTAGTAGGTGTGGGAATGGATGATTAGGCAGGCTATCAACGAAATTGATGAATTGCTAGACGAACAAGAGTTAAATGGAGAAGAGTTGGTTGATATGACTACCTTAGTTTCAAGTGACATCGCAAGCAATACCAAAAGCTTTGGTCAAATTTTAACAACTAGTGCAAAGAAAATAAAAGATGGATTGCAAATGGAAATACATTTCCTAAATAATGGTCATCACTTGCAATTTCAAAGACAAATTAAACAAAGCATAGCCAAGTACGAAGATATTTACAAGAATATTAAAAAAGATAGACGAGAACAAATTGTGATTTTATGATTTGACCGAACAAACATAACGAAAATTACATTGAAAGCAGTAATCATGATGACATTCAGCCTATAAGAAAAAAAAAATCATTCCAATATTTTCTAGTGAGCGCGAAAATTAATAATACTTTTTTATTTATGTTTTACATGTTTCAATAATTCTTTGGAATAAATAGGTTCCTTTCCCCCCTTCGCTATGTTTGTTAGTCTCACAGACATGAATCTCAGATTATGAAAACAATATTTTAACACAAATGCTATGCAAACCTTTCTCGTTGAGCAGCCTGATAAAATAATGACACGGAGTAGGCTTGAGGCATCCAGAAAATGAGCTCTTTGAAAAATGATAGAATGGTTCCGGATGACGTCTGAAGTATTCAATGTCAAACAGCGACTCCGGTTCTGGCAAATTGTACCTCTGCAGATTATGATATATTCCTGACCCTGGACTGCGGAAATCCGGAATACCAGCAGCTAGAAAAATATTGGCTATATATAGAAACGTAGAAAAATTATTAATCACTGACACATATTTCAATGGGAGATTTTCAAGCATCATATATACTATAGCCCAGACCGGTTTGCTGGCGTTTTATTATTATCACATGTAAGTATGTTATGCAATGCACACACACACGCAAGAATTCTGACCACAGTTCCGACGTGACGCAATCCGAGGCAAACAAACAAAAATAACAATCAGTCGAAGATTAACATTGAAAACGATTTTTCAACTAAATGATACCAAATTTGGATTATTGAGATTTTGTACACTTCCATGTATTTTGTCACTAACGACCCGGGTTTCGCCTTTCGGCATCTTCAGGCATTCGAGCACACGAATGGACTCGAACTGAGGAGTTCAGTCCATTCAGTCCCTCAGTTCGAGTCCATTCGTGTGCTCGAATGCCTGAAGATGCCGAAAGGCGAAACCCGGGTCGTTAGTGACAAAATACATGGAAGTGTACAAAATCTCAATAATCCAAATTTAATATTGAAATTCCATCAAGCACCCTCAGTCGATGTCTTAAATTAAATGATACCATTTAAAGATTTATTCCAATTTATGACAATGCATTTGTAAGAAAAATAGACCCCCATTTCATAAAAGTTGGTATGCAAAAATGTTTTTGTCACGAAATTCTTTGAGCTTTTCGATTAAACACACACAACAATACATTTTTATTTATTACTAACTATTATTACATTTAGTATTTCAATTTCAATACGGTCATCTATGACGGACGTCCCAATAGTTATAAATAATTCTCATTGATTTATTTAAAAAAATAAACCAACATTTTTATAAAGATAATTCCTATACAGCAAGAGTCGACAGTTAACACTATAAAAGTAGTTGTCATTGAATTGAGCTGTGCGGGTTTATAAGTTTTGTGGGATAATGTTGGCGCTTGGGTATTAAAAGAAAAAAAAAACATCACTTTCGTACTTCACAATAAGGTGTTAATATAAAAAACAAAATAAATTGAAGCTCGAGTGGAAAGGTTCGGACTTTGAGAGAGAGACAGCTATTAATGAGAAAAATTGTGAAATTATTGTTTTACACATTCCTATAGTGATTGAGATTTTCCAATAAGCATCTCATAAGCTCAAAGTAGAGTTGAAGTTCTGAATGAACTAGTAGATAGAGTAAAATTGCTATAGGATAAATGAAAAAAAGCATTGAAATTTATCAAATCTTCAAGAAACAAACATGGTTGTGCAATCTGTCAAAACTGTTGGAATGACATCTTATCCTATGCTATGTGAATGGCAAGAAATAATAGCACCACAATGTATTATATTATCTATGAAGAGAAAAAGGTAACAAGCGGTTCTGCGTTTGCACAACGTATTTAAATTGCATTGCATTCTGAAAAAACATTCTGTGTCTCTATTAGAATTAAAAGACAGATAAACAAATTTTTATTTCAAAACAAGAGTTAAACAATGGAGAAGATATGATTGTATTTATCTCACAAACTTACATGTGGATATTCCAGCGCCGGAGAGAGTAATGATATTTTTGCATTTGTCACTTTGGATATATTTCACAACGCTATCAATATCCAAATTTTCCAAAATTTGAATTGGTTTATCCACTTTGAAATTTGCAAAAACTCTACGAAACTCTTCCAGCATAACGGGATCCATTTCGGTTGTCGGCGAGTTCCTCGCATCTCGTTCGAGGTCCGAATCTAAAATAAAATAATTTTGAGTGCGAAACCATTTATTGAAATAACAAGAATCTTAAAATAAAAACATACCAGATGAGCTCTCTGACTGATACGACACCATTTTTGCGAAGTTGATATATAATAGTGTTGCCTACACGCCGAACTGAAACGTCAAGTTTGGATGCGACTCATAAAAAAATTGATCAAAACCCAAACAAAGCTAGTGTTGCAAAAAACCCGGGAATTTTGAAATGGCGGAGAAAAACCTGGAAAACTGGGAATTAACTGTTAAATATGATATTTTTCAGTGGTTTTTTCAATATATTGAGTCCAGCTGCAAATACAAATATGTATGTCTCGCCGAGCTTAACGTCATACATAAAAACAGAAACGTTTCCGTAAATATTTGTGTTGACTTCAAGTATACATAGGTATGAAAGGTGATCCACTATTGAACAAAGTTCCACTTTCATCGAACTAATAACTCACCGTAACCTAAAATTTACAGATACATTTTGATATATGTAAAAAATTCTACGCTTTTAAAATAAGTGTCGTCAAAAAATGCCAAAAATTGTACACAGATATCATTAATATTAAAATTGTTTTTTTCACAATTTTCCAATGCGAGTTTTTTCCCGGCGTCGCATTACTACTTTCAACTAGTGTTTCAAAAAACCCGGGAATTTTGAAATAACGGGGAAAAAACAGGAGTTAAAAAAAGTTAAGAATTAACTGTTAAATATGTAATTTTTCATTGTTTTTTCAACATATTGAGTTCAGGTGCACGTGTACATATGTGTTTAACACTGGATTTAACTTCATACCCAAAAACAGGAGCGTTTCCGTAAATATTTTTTGTTGGCTACAAGTATCCATATATGTCATACTTGATCCGATATTAAATAAAGTTCCTTAGGTACTTCCATTTATATCACCACACTAATAACTCACCATAACCTAAATTTGGGGATACAATGTGTGCATACATCGAAAATGTCACGCTTTTGAAATAAGTGTTGCTGAATGCTAAAAATGATATACAGTTATTATTAATATTAAAATTATTTTTTCCGTTTTTTCCCAATTTCTCCATGCGAGTTTATTACCGGGCTTTTTCCTGGCCTCGCATCACTACTTTCAACGCAATATTAATTAATAAATTATTAATATACATTGTTCAATTATATAAATATACAGGTGGGCAATTTATAATTTTTCAAGTAGATAATATAATTTATTTTATTGAGGCTCTGATGTGTAAGGAGTTTCCCGTTTCTTAAATTTTGAATGCTTCGTTACATGAATCAATTCTTATAACGATGCTAGTGGTTCATTGAAATTTTATATATAATAACCCAGATCGCTCTTGTAAATGTTTTATTATTATCACACGCAGGTATGAAATTTTCTCATGACGTAAGCGTTTGCGGTGTCAACAATGCACACAGAGTTCCCACGTACTAGCTACGTTAGACATTCAGTATTTCAATTTCAATACCGTCATCCATATAGGGTAAGGTTTTGACAGTTTATTTATAAAATGTTTAAATGAATAATGCAGGATTGAGCCCATTGATCGGATTGCAAGCAAGCCTACAAATATAATAGTTTGCCACTGCTATTATAATTTTGTGTTTTTAAAATGTTTTCAATTTGCAGTATTTAATATTTTTGAAAAAAAATTACACAACATTTCAATTATATAAAGTACTACGGTACCTAATATCAAACAGTTGATAAGTAAGTAGGAACTTCAATAAAAATAACCTGTTTTCGCTAATAAATATACAAATCAATAACATGACCTTTTCCAAAACATGTAACTACCTATATCCTTGTTCGTAGTAATTGAATTCAGCTGCATGATCAATAATACAACAAATTTAAGGTTTTGCTTTAATGTTTTTTGTAAAATTATTTGCATCACATTTTTAATACATCCGTTCATTATTTTTTGCGAAGTTTGTTTTTGGAATTTATTTAATAAAAAAAAATCTTTCTTCTTACTTTATAGTGCCGTCTATATCAGCTCTTACTATCGCTGTCCATGCCACTCCACCTATCACGTGTTTGGGAGAAGTTTTCGCCGTCACTACTTATTCTATCCTCTAGCGTAGGGGTCGCCAATATTTCGGACTTCACGAGCTACTAAATTCACAATTTTGAATCCCGCGGACCTCTTGGATGTTTTTTTAACAAAACAAACTGTACAAAACAAATAAAATAAAGTCTATAAACGTTACATTTTTATTATGAAATTATAATAACGCTTGTTAGATTATAAAGAAATATTGAGGGTGATATATGACTCTATGATTAAAATACGTTTATGGATTATTGGCTCCTTCCGCGGTACTGCAACAATTTCGCGGTCCACCAAAACTTTTTCACAAAAACCTGTTGGCAACCGTTGATCCAGGGCATCTGTGGCCTCCCGAATGGTGTCTTCTCATCTGGGGTTCAATATTCACTGCAACCTCAACTCAATTTGTCCGTGGAGATGTGACATTTTTTTTTTCGTATCAATAGAAAATAACAAATATGCAGGTATTCAAAATTTCTCTTATTTAAGAAAAAAATATAAAAGAATTCAACTTATGTATAAGCACCAACTATTCAAGGTACTCACCGGGCGGTATTTTAAGAAGGATCATATTTATTAAAACTACCGGAATATAATTATTATACCCATGTGACTTGTCGGGCAACTGAAACATTTAGGAAAAAATAAAAAAATATGATATTGGATTTACAGGTCCTTGATAACCAGAAAAAAATATCCGATTAAAGTTTCAATGTATGCAATCATTCAGGATTTTTATTCTGTAATTAATAACAAAATTCCATCAGAAAATAAACAAAAGATTAAAACAATACAATATGGTAGACAAAAATATTTCTTAGAGTTGGAAATTTTATCTTGGAGCTGTTATTTTAGAATATTATGTTTCACATACTACTATAAGAAATACAGTAGAACGATTATCCGGACTATTTGAAGATGAAAGTAGTCCGGATAGAAAGAAATCCGGATAATCGAAAAACTATATATAATATAGTATAAGTGTTTATAGTATATGTTATGTATAAGTGACAGGGAATGAAAAAAACATTTAGAATGAATATTTTTTATTGATATCTATAATCAAACGTATATACTGTCCTTTTCGATGCTGACAAATTAAGAATACGTTGAAGACACATAAATTGTCTTGAATTACATTCTTCTCGATATTCAAACCATTTTATGGTGACACCTAGGTATTAAAAACCTTCAGAATGTGCAGGAATAGTATTGCTCCCTTGAGAATCTCATCTTTGCATTCTTGATCGTGCTCATGTGAGGCAGTGTATCCTAAGTATTCAAAATTTCGAATCATGGATGGTTCGCATCGCAATTTAACCACTCGGTGACATCTTCTCCGTCACATTACCTGCATATTGAAATTTGTGCTACTGCTTTCGCAATATCTCCTATACCTTATTCTACTGTATTATTGGAAATTGATAACGATCTTTTTAAAATTAAATTTTGTGATTGCTTAAAAAAATCCGGATAATCAAGGCGCGGATAATAAAGGTTTTACTGTTAATTAATACAACAAAATAATTGTTTTTTTTTTTTTTTTGATCCGGATCGTACTAAATGTGTGAACATAATTTAATATTTGCAGGGATTCGAAAATTGCTCCTATTTCAATGATGAAAATTTTTGATAAAGACTGGCATACTTGAATAATATTACAGTATATATACATGAAAAGTCAAATCAAATACACACGGTGGCTTTATTTTGCACAGCACACCATAGAGTAATATTTAATAACTCCAGAAAATATATTTAACTAATAATTCGTCTTAAGTCTAAAGCATAGGTTCTCAAACTTATTTTGCCCACCGCCTACATGGAGAATATATTTTTTTCTAGAACCCCCAAATTTTTTTACTTACCATCTGCGAATCTGAAACAGCTATTGCCACTTGCCACGATTATATTTAAATGTGTACTGTCACTGTAATATTATATAGTCGTAAGATAGGATATGACTCCTATCTTATTTCTGAGTTTAATGAATAATGTTTCAAAAAGAACAATTAAATGCATACTTAATTATATTGAGAAGTATTTTTGTTAACATTCAAAAGACATTTAATTTATAACTGATCTACTGATAAGGTTGAATTTGATGCATTTTAAGGAGTTTGTTAATATCAGGCTCGATTTTACTTAAAAACAACCGTAAATCGTCGCGTTCAGTAACATGGAGCCAATTTCTCTTTATAGTTATCAACGTTACTACTGCACTAAATTCACGTTCAGTTAAATATGACGATTGGAATGCTATCAGAAATCATTGAAAAATCGACAATAATCCTGGGTACAGTTGTGAAATCGGCTTCTGCAGCCAAAATTCTTGGTAGCCATTCTTAAATTTAATTTTTAATTCCTCATTAGTCGTCAGTTCTATTAATTCTTTTTCTAACTGAGATGATACTGCTGTGTTGACATTTGAAAAATTATCCAAAACCCAGTCTGGTACGTTCATGTTTAAAATATCCTGGAATCGTTACTTGAAATCACTGTGGAGGTTTTCCAAGTGTTGACAAGCAAGTTGTCGTTCTTGATGAATTTGGGAAGTTATTGAATTCCCTTTTGCCGATATTTCTTTTGTATAATAGCAGTTAGGCCACAAAAGCAGCAACGTTATTTTTTATCTTTTTTAGACTATATTTTTTTTACCTGCCCACTAATTTTTTCTGGGTCTTTTACTGCCCCCCTGAAAGACTCAAATGTCCAAAAGGGGGCTTTATCGCCCACGTTGAGAACCTAGGGTCCAAAGGGTTGGTCATGTTTCACCTTAATAATCGAATATGGACAAAGGAAAAGCATTTCCATACTTGAGTAAATACATTGGTAGGAATCAAAGTGAGACATAAGCCATCTACGAAAATGTACAGCAGAGATGATTTTTCATTTCATACTTCATATTCCACTCTGCATCAAGTCCGGCAGCCATGACACTTTAAAGTAAATTCTAGCTCAGTGACAGATCAATGTGTATATTTATGTCCACTAATTTCGCGAAGATGGATGTTAAGTGTCCGCTGTTGAAACAATATTCGAACTTTAAACTCAAAAATCTAAACGAAGCTGTCGGATTCTGATACTTTTGATGTGTTTTTGGAAAAAAAGCATCACTTGCATTACTTACCACAAACAATAAAAAACGACTTTCGAGGGATGTGGCGTTTGTCCGACATTGATACCAAGGTACTCACTTACAAAATAAAAAACGAGTCAAAGTATAAATATACGTATAATCTTTGGTTAAGTCATATCAACAAAATATGCGATTAGGTACATTGGCCAATCCACTCATTTATTGTATTGATCTGCAATAGGAATCTCTGTAAACCAAAAAGTACTCCACAACTTTATATGGAGGGTTTGAATTTGACCGGAGCGGCGAGCCAGTTGGTGAAATTCGCGAAGAGTTACACACTATCTCGTAAAAATCAAAAGTTGCGATAGGGTTCGTAAATCATTAAAAATATTTTGGCATTCATTATTATTGGATATAACTATTTTTTTATTTGTGAAGTATTTTTTATATAATTTAGGAGCCGGAACGGAAATTCATCGATTACTAAATTTAAGGTGCTTGATGGAATTTCAATATCAAATTAGAATTATTGAGATTTTGTACATTTCCATGTATTTTGTCACTAACGACCCAGATTTCGCCTTTCGGCATCTTCAGGCATTCGAGCATACTCAATTCGAGTCTATTCGTGTGCTCGAATGCCTGAAGATGCCGAAAGGCGAAACCCGGGTCGGTAGTGACAAAAAACATGGAAATGTACAAAATCTCAATAATCGAAATTTGATTACTAAATTATTATAATAAAGTTTTATACCACCTATAAATTATTGTATTCACATACGTTTAGTGATATTACGTAAAATTTCTTAGATATGATTTTATTACGAATAGTATAGTTAATGCAACCCACGAAGTCCAATACCAAATGGAGAGTTGACTGCGGTTCTGATGAAGAAAATTCCTCTAATGTCAGTCCGCGAGTTGAAACCAATTGGTGATACTTCATTATTGCGACATCTGCCATTGCTGAAGTCATCCCAATTACCGCACTCGACGGCTAGTAAACTGTTTGGATATAAAACGGTTTCAGCATATAAATCTGCACTTCTTTCGTGTATGCAAAAAAGGAAATCATTTTCGCATCCAGGTTGACTGTTTCCGTTACCGTTCACTATAATATTTGCGTGTCCTACATTGCCTCCTCCTTCACTGAAAAAGCTCGTTTGGATGGTGTCCACAAATTGTGCACTTCGAATTCCAAGTCTGATATTCGCAGATTCCGGGAAACAAAGAGTAATAGGATCCAAACCGGTTATACGAGGAATGGGCTGCCCTCGCACTTGACGGAAGTACAAACCGGCAACTCCAGCTAACTGTGCGCCGTAACTATATCCCAATATTCGAATGTTCTTTCTACTGACACCCAAGTTTGTCAGATCTAGTAGAAAATTGCCAAGGTATCTCGAAAGAGGATAAGTGTTTCTGACCAGTTCAAAGTATTGAAAATAGTCTCCGTTGGCATAAGGATAATAATCATATGACAGGAAATTTACGCCGCCTCGTCTTGCGAAGGCCTCAGCTAGATGCGTCACAAGTTTGTCAGTAGGGGGACATCGGAATCCGTTGACAAATATGATCGTTGTAAACGCTGGATTGAATTTTGATGATTGAGTTAGAAGACCAGGGGCTTCTAATAAAGGATATGAGTGGAATTGTCGCTGAGAGTATAGGTACATTTTTAAACGCCGTGGTTGGATGTTACTTGTAGCCGGGCTCCAATCGGATGCATGACCTGAAACAGATAAATACAACCTAATAGACAAAATTTTCAACATGAAGCCTTCTTACAACAATTTAACAAATCTTTTGTTCTGGTATTGTAGGACGTAAAACTAAATAATGCAACAGTACTTCGCATATTTAAAGCTTTTTGCACACTTTTATTAGAATTGTATTGTTAAGAATAGAATAAAGAGAATTCATTGACTACCAATTTTTTCGAACATATCCTAAGCTATCGCGGAAAGAAATGATGCATGTTTCACAATGACAAAGTGTATTGAGTTGAAGCGTAATAACTACATAATTTTATTGATCATTGGAAATATAAATATTATACCATGAGCATTGTAACAGTGCAAGTAATAACCATAACAATAAAATGATTTAAACAAAAATGAATCAGTAAAGAAATATTCAATTTATGGCAAATTGAAAAGGGCTTGGAAGCATAAAAAAAATCGACATGTTTTTTTTTTATCAGTATAGCAATAATTATTGAACATGAGTTAAAGAGTTGTTTCGATAATTTACAAACCGGAACGAAAATATAAATGCTTGGATTATCGTAGCAAACAAACCAACAGTGAAAGAATTAGAATCGATTAAAGATAAATGTTTGTAAAACGAAATTTAAGAAATTGTGGACATTTATCCAACCGTACTCAACCGACGTGTAAATCTATAACGATTTCCAAAACTGAACAGTTATGGTGATGTCGTGGTGGGGAAAATTCAATCAAACATATTAGACAAACCCCTTACACAATATAACGAAGTTTCCCAACCCTGTGATCGTGAGTGCAAGTGCGCCCGCTGACATATTTGCATGCACCAATTACAATAGCATCTACTAACGAAAAAACACAACTGATTCCATTTTTATAAATGCGCTCAAATTATGTATAATGTAACGAGTTACAACAATTTTATTATCAAATAATGAATACAACACATTTTTTTTCAATTTGATTCCTACTTTTATAATCTCGAATGCGACTGCGACCTAATCTCGGTTGACAACCCCTGCTGTAGAATATACAACATACGTTGCTATTTTTCACCTTATTCTTATGTGATATTTTTCCACCCTTTTCGTCATTACATATTAACCACCCTCTAAGGCAGTGCTTCCCAAACTGGGGTCCACGGACCCCTGGAGGTCCGTAGGTTTTTCGCGGGGGTCCACGAAATTTCAGTAGAAAGTACAGATATTTATTTATGGACAGTTTTTCTTTCTGACAAAAAAACAGACACTCCTTTAGTAGAGAAGTACTTTACTTAAGTATTTCAGTATTTTGGATAAGGCAACAGCAAGAATATTCGTCTATTGCAGGCATGTCAAACACGCGGCCCTCCGACAAATAGTTGGCGGCCCGTCAAGACTTCTTGGAAAAATATTTTTTTGAATTGTAAAACAATATTAATTCTTTATTTTGATATACTCATCAAATTAATTTGTTAAAAATGGAGTTCGATAGAAGATTTCTGATTTAAAAAACTGTGAATTACAGTTTCATCTTTTTACTTCACCTCTGTCCATTGATATTGAAATTATTGATGATAAATTACAAATGGAATCAATTGAGATCCAATATGACTCTTTGCTGAAGCAAAAATATTCTGAAGTTGGAGTTCAAGAATTTTACAAATATTTACCTGCTGATCGGTTTCCTAAAATGTTGTCTCGTAATGAGTATAATGGTTATGTTCGGAAGCACATATTTATGCGAGCAACTATTTTCTGTAATGAAAAACAACAAAACTTCAGAAAGGTCAAGATTAACCGATCAGCATTTATCGTCAATTTTGAAAATTACGACAGCTCAAAATATTCAATCAAATTATGATTTGCTTTGTGGAAAACGATCCCGAGTGTCCTCAAAAAAAGAATAAATATTTGTCAATTTCTTTATAATTTGTATATTTTAAACGTCTTTTATTTGGTCCAATTTTAAATATTGAAAACATGCGGCCCTCCACTGATGTAAATTTGTTTATATGGCTCACGGTGCAAATCGAGTTTGACATGCGTGGTCTGTTGCATAAGAGGATTTTCCTCATTACTTTTAATAAAAAATAGGTACAGATCATGCATTCCCACGCAGACCTTGGAAGAATCCTTGCGAGTTAGCATTTCTGACATTGAACCAGATATTGATGTTAGATGTTAAACAGATATTAAACAGATGAATTGTGTTTTATTTTTTAAAACAGATTGTTGTGTAAAAACATACAACCGCATCCATCTTACTAAATTGTTTTGTAAGCTTCATGCTATGCATATTTCTTCTATTTTATTTAAAAAAAATTATAACTAAGTTACTATTTTTTGTGATAAAATATAAACATGTACCTATGTAAATAGTAATAATTAATATCAAATAAAAATTTTGACGACTAAAAAATGTGTTTTTCCGGAGGTCCGCGGATTATTTTTGCAGATTTAGGGGTCCGTGGCATGAAAATTTTTGGGAAGCACTGCTCTAATGCTGCATGTTAACCTTATTCTTTATTTTCAAAAGTCATCACAAATAATATTCTTTGTGCTTTGCAAACTTGATGATCATTTTAAATCCGATTTCTCAAATATACGTTCTCAAAATACAACACTATAGTTAACGTCATTTACTCATATATTGTGTATTTACGATTGAAGTGCTTAGTGTTGTTACTTACAGAGTTGTGAGAAAGAATTCACAAAGTTTCCAATGAAATTATTCGGGCTATCAAAATACTGACAGAAACAAACACTGATGTTCACCGCAAAACACGCGTAAAACACGAAAAACAATCTCCGGTAATCCATTATCGACCACATACTGAAGCTGTTGAAAATACTTTAAGCGATAAATATTAATTTCTCTCCACTATAACGATCGTAGATGCCGAAATTTCACTATTCCCCTCTCCAAGGATGTCTTCTTTTTTTTTGATTCTCAAATAGATAAATATACATATATTAAAATGTTGGTGCAAACGACGTTTAGTATTATCAATAGAATAATTCCGGCCGATCATCTGTTATGTCTCACAAGGAAAACTGGTATTTTAGCAAAAATAAAATATAAATATAATTGATAGAGATGGTATAAATTGCAATATACCAATAGCTTTCAGCTGATTGGACTGTTATTTTGTTTTAATTGGTTTTCAACAAATCATTTCAAATTACCACTCTGACATACCTAATTGTTTATATATAAACAAATTTCAATAGTTCAATTCAATAGTTTGTTTGTTTCATATGCGTTCCTATACTATTCATCCGATTACGATGAAACTTTGGTGAGTTGTTGTACGCATACCCGTGAAAGTTTCTGAAAAAAAAAAAAAAAAATCAAATAGGTACAAACAGCGACATTTCAGTTCGTGTGTGACATAACAAGTGGTGCTAATTGTTAAATTCCAATTGCCGGTTGAACAATTTAAAAGAAAAATTTAAAGAGGAAGATATACTGTTGCCACGCATCCAATGATCCCGACAGATATGCCAGTCGAATTCAAATGTTTGCTGTTTCCGGTGCGACTAGCATTTGCAATGACTATCAACAAAGCACAGGGACAATCGCTACACGTGTATGAACTAAATTTGGAAAATCCATATTTCTCCCATGGACAGCTGTATGTGGACTGCTCACGCGTCGGAAAACCTTCCAATTTATTCGTGTACGCACCAGACGTAAAAATAAAAAAATATTGTGTATCCAAAAGCACTTCAATAAACAGAATTAAACAGCAAACACTTTCTCTTTTTTGAGTGGCATTGCAACGCATGCCGGCTATACGCTAGCCTTAACTATAGAATAAAAGTCTGTAGAAATAGGTATCGACATTTTACGATTTACCATGTTGGAAAAATCTTACATGTTACTTAAAGCTGAATCTATCTATATACTTGCCAATGTAAATTATTTATAGATATTTTATCATTTCCAATCGATTTGATCTAGTGGCGAAAAACATAGATTTCTGTACTACGGTATAAGAAGGTTGTTGAAAAACTTGTAGCATATGAGTATAAATAATATTTCATTGTCAAACTTTCCTATTTTCGAGACCTTGGTAACCTGCCAATAGAATATTCGAATAATACACCTTAATCTGTATTTGCATATAAAAAGAAAGTATGTATAATATAATAATGCTAACAAATAATATTCTCTCTCATATTTGTTTCTATTATCCTTATGTTTATGATAAGTTTTGTGTACCTAAAAAAACCTTTAGGTCTCTGTCTTCATTTGTTGCATTCGTCGTAGCTATTGTAAGTTCCTCTTATTTACTCATGTTACGATATAGCAAAAACACCTTGAGATTCTTATAAAATTCACGGACCCTCCGATTTGATAAATATTTTGTTTTGGCCACTGCTGATATTTCAACCGTACCTACAATACCCCCTCATGAAAATGAGCGCAGGACGATTTGCTGACAACTTATAATCGGTCTTCGTTTCAGATCGCTACTGTTGATATTCTCTACAGTTTACACCAGTGTCTGCCGATCTGTGTGCCGCGACAAATGAAGACAGATTAGAACTGTACACAAGACAAGTTAAAAACTCACAGCTTAGACGCTTTGATTTTTTAGAAAGGTTTTTGGAAATGAAATCAAAAAAAAACGAGAGTGGCTTAAGATGGTAGACGAGAAGTTACGTGTTTGTTTTATCAAATTTAGAGAGGCGTTTTGACATAATTCTTTCTGAAAATCAATTGCATTATTCCGACTGTTAAGAAATTTACCACCTCTGTATACCTACATTACACATATTTATATAACAACACTGTGTATTGTGGTAACCGGACTAAACAGAACATGTCGAAACAGAACAGGAAAAAACAGAACAATTTGAACATAATATTTTTGTCGTATCTATTATTTATTGAACATATATAAAATAGTAAATGCCTAATATAATAAATGCATAAAAATATACGCATTGCCATTGCTGTTCAAAATCAGACAACGACAACTAAAACAACGGTACAATATTTATTATAGTTGTGTAACTTATAAAAACAAAAAATTAAACTCGATGAGAAGTCACTTATATACATATAAATTTAAATTGAAAAAATCCAAGATCTTTTTTAAATGAATTTTAAATAATCTTTTAATGAAATTTTATAATAATCTTATCCAGTAATTAAATATATTATTTATTTCTTATATGTTCAATAAATAATAGATACGGCAAAAATATTATTTTTAAATTGTTCTGTTTTATCATGTTCTGTTCTGTTTCGAAATGTTCTGCTTAGTCATGGAACCGTGTATTGTCAATAACACGTTTTTATTTGTTCGTATGTATTGATAAGGTATATTACATGTTTTAAATTATTTTAATTTGGTGTGCCGCGGAAGAAACCCTCCTTCCGTAGGTAAAAAAGATTGGCTAACACTGGTATACACCATTGAACTTTTTTGCACCTGCGACCGGACAAATATGTTGCTGGCCTCTAATGCAAAAACAGCCATTAATAACGTAGTATTTTGTTTACTGGTTTTTAAATCTTATATTATAACATATGTAATAATATAACAGTCGGATTGAGCATACAAAAAATAGAATATGAAAATTCCATTGTTAATGCTTGATACAGCTAACTGCATATTGTACAATGCCAGTTAATGATGTATTTTAATAACAAAGACACAACTTGAAAACTTGCTAGGATTGGTAAAAAAGTAAAATATTGACATAACATATTTTTTTAAATTACGACGATTTGTTTAAAATTTTCGGCATGTAAAATGGGTCACAACTAGGGATGTGAGGTCGGAAATAAGCTCGCATGGAAAATTGGGAAAAAAACTATTACAATAATAATGATACTGTACATAAATATATCATTTTTAGCATTTTTACTTTTTTTAAAAACGTGGCATTTTTTAAGTATGCCAACAACGTATCCACAAATATTAGTTTACGATGAGTTATTAGTTCGACGATATACAAGAAAGTAGGGACATTTATTCAATATCGGATCACCTGTAAGATCTATGTTCACTTGAAGCCAACACAAGCTATTTGAGGAAACGTTTCTGTTTTTATGTATGAAATTAATCTCGGTGAAACACACATATTTATATGTTTACATTTTATATGGACTTATACACCGGGTGACAAGAAATAACTTAAATTATACCTAAAACTTTCATACTACCGGCAGAAAATTTCGGTGGACCAGCAGTGGTCCGCGGACACATCGTTTGGGAAACACTTCTTGACACTTAACTCGGAGATTGATTTCAAAAACCTTATAACCAGAAATCTGAATTATTTTCGTGGCGAAAGAATCTCCCTTTTTACCTAACTAACTTTTGATAACGATCAAAGTTAGTGTCATAATGTCTCTGCAAGGACGGCACCTGCACCTGATTATCATAATATGTACCAACAATATCGAAATTTGCATTAATTTTATGGCAATAAATAATTTAAGAATTACATAGTTAAATAATGATGTAAGGACGCATTCCAATGCAATATATAAATAGGAAGGTATTTATTTATTTTATCGATTTTAGGACAATACTTCTAAACGAAAAAGGTCGTAAACATTCCATTTCTAAATGGAAATATTAAACATTGCACACATATATATTTGACAGGTACCTAATTTTTCTTTCGTAACAATTGTGTATTTCAAATCCGGTTGCAGAATGGTTATTTATTATCTAAGCCGCCAAAGCATGACAGCTAGATTAGTTTTTTTTTTATGTAATTAAAAGTATGATATAATATCCTTCTTTCGCCGATAACCATTTCATCTGCTTTCTGCATAAAACTATGTTATTATTGCAAACAAATTTCATAAATCATAGACACTCTGGGACTTATGCAGTTGTCGTAAAACGACTTTGGATACGTCGATATGATAATATGCGACTCCAAATGGAGTCGCATATTATCATGTCGACTGTGAAAGAAGGACGTAATTCTCAGTTTTTTTCAAAATAGCTTTCTTTCGATAATCACAATGTATGCAACTTAATACACGTTATATCAAAAGGATGTAAGCTGTAAATGCCTAATTAGTATCAAAATTTGAATTTTAAGTTTGAAAAAAAGAGGGACTTTGAAATTTGCGGCGAGCTTTTAGGACTTACACCACATCAATAATATTATTAGTCGCTCAGGTAAGATTTTCGTAATCTTAAATTACAATTATATCATTATAAAACAACCCTGTTACAACAATACTAATATCGACTGTGGGTTACGTCCTTTTTCCTTTCCTTTTTTATTTGAAAAGGTCTCAGTTGCCTCCTCTTCACAAGAGAGAGACAGCCTTTACCTCTGAGGGAGATAGAGGTATAAGGAGAGGAAAGGGAAGCAAGGGACTTTTTTTCACAGTACGGTACACAGTCGGTTTGTACGTATATACTCAACCGGAGTCTACACATTTATAAAATAATCACACAGAATAAACAAACAGACAAAAACAACAAACACACAGACAAATACGAACAAGTGAATTTAACCTAAGAGTGAGCAAATTGCGCAATTCCAAAAATGCGACCCTCGAACATACGGCGAGGGGACGGGGCTCGGTCCGGCTTCAACAACCACTGCCACCGTCTTATCTGTGGGCCGTTATTCGGCTTCGCCAATGAATCTAAACTATTGCGCAATATTTAAAACACTCACAACACGTGCACGACGCGACCACAAGACTGGGTTTCAGGTGGACTAAATGCACGAGAGGCGGGACAACCACTCCTCGTAACGAGCTCTGTCCTGTAGTCGAATCGCACACGTATACACAGCACAATCGCAGCGGGTGAACACTAGTAACAGGCGTCGAATACCTGACCAGTAGTTACGCCACTGGCCGTTTACACGTACTGATGCTCTCACAGTGAAATAACACACAGGGATTGCTATTCGATCAGCTTGGCCACATGCCAAGGAGATGAAGGGGTGTGATTAATCACTGATCAATTGCCAACGGCGGAGCGACTTTCTCCCGGATTTAGCCCTAGACTAAATCGGAGAACTGGCAGAACACGTTTCATAATTGATTCGCGGTCGAGGGATAACACTGAAAACGGCGGGTGACTCTACACTTAATTCGAGGCACAGGATTTTATTCGCGGTTTCTCACGGCGGGTGAGAACAGGGCAGCGTGACTCTAATCCCCGGGATCGACAAACGAAGGCTTTTGCGAGTAGTCCTCAAAAGTTCTTCTTTCTTCTGTTGGCTCCGGTCCATGCCACACTTTATTCAAATGAGCTGTAGGGAGGAAAGAGAGGACTCAGGGAGATTTGAGCAACAGGACCCGTCGGGGCCTAACAAAATCAATTGCTGTATTAATATCATAATCTAAAAGAGATTTGATGGTCGGGTTATGGTGGCCTTTCATGTCGCTGTACAATTTCTCCGACAGCTTCACTATATGGTCCACGAGGGGTTCTATTTTTAGGTCGCGATGTAGAGTAGTGTTGCGCACAAACCACGGCGCGCCCGTGATTGTGCGCAACGTTTTATTTTGAATCGTTTGCAGGATTTTAATCCGACTGGCGGTTGTGTAGCCCCATACATCATAATTGGCCTAGTGATCGCGGCGTAGAGAAGCAGCTTGCTTGTTATGGCAAGTTTGCTCCTCTTGCCTATCATCGGATATAGTCTGCCTGTGACTTGCGCGGCTTGCTTCCGTTTAGCATTTATATGCTTGTGGAAGTTAAATCGCGTGTCCATCGTGATACCTAGGTATTTTACCGTCTTGGTCAAACGGGACTTCAGTATCATGAACGCGGATCTGTTTGAGATTACGGATGTGGCGATTATGTTTGCGGCTGAACGTAATCGCCGCACTTTTCTCTGGGACTGTTTGTACAATATTTACCGGCTTTTATCTTAAAATGAGAGGGGCGGCTCCCAGCTAAGGGAAAATTTTCTCGCCCACGGATTGGTCTATCGGCTCGCATACGGCGCCGTAGTAGTGCGAGCGAGACTCACTTTCAGTAAGAAAGTGGCTGCTGTTTCTTACGTTTTTTACTGGAGACAAAAAAACTCTAATCAACATTATTGCATCAAATTCAGTCTTTATTTGTATTTCACAATAAAAAATTAAAAGCAAATAAAATTTTCATATGTGATTTGTTTCTATGGGATACAAAATATCGTGTTTACTATAGTAACAAAAGCAGTGACTTATAATTAACTTTGTTTATTTTTTAACTTGAAAAACAAGTAATTAAAATTATTGGATGCGAATTTGTGCTAGGTCGCCTTTTTTAACTAGAAATAAATTTTTTGTCAATGTCGTCAATGTTGTGGGATGTAATGTATTGTTTCATCATGAACGATATGCTCCACACTAGTGAGTATTCGACATGCGTTGCGATACCACTCAAAGAAAGAAAGGGTTTGTGTTTTAATCCTGTTTATTGAAGTGCTTTTGGATTAGAGGTGTGCATGGGCTGAAATTTCATAAAATTACCCGGTCCCATCTTCAGGCGCGGCCCGGCCCGAGCCCGAGTTTCAATATTACACTTGTTACCAAACCCGAGCCGAAGCCCAGATTTATTTTTCTCAGCCCGAAAAAAGCCCGATTTTTTAAAAATATAGTAATTCATTTATACTTTTCAAAAAATAAATTGTTTCCATATTTCTGACGAAATAAATTATTTTAGTTATGAATACTATTGCCTTATGGCTGGCTCATGACCCGAACATAGTACGAAATATTTTTCTTAAATTTGAATTGCTTACCCGGGCCCGGTCTGAGCCCGAATCTGAATTATCTTTACCCGCCCGAGCCTGGCTCACAGGCTGGGCTGGGTAAAAGCCCGTGGGCCAATCCCTGGCCCATGCAGACCTCTATTTTGGATACACAATAATTTTTCTTTCTGGTGCATATACGAACAAATCAGAGGGTTTTTCCGAGATGTCGCTAGCCGTACGTATTTGATTCTTTTTTTAGATTTCAGTTTTAAATTTTTTTTTCGGAAATCTTCACGGGCGCACAAAAACTCACCAAAGTTTAATCAAAATCGGTTGAATGTTAAAAGAACGCATAAAAGACAAAACAAACAAACATTCATTTTTATAATGTCAATGTCGAGCTTATCTTAATTTTTTGGGGGGATTATGTGTAAATAATTCTAAAACTGCTTTATTATACAATATAGGTACGTCACAATTTCATTTAATAAGTAGTGTGGCTAGTGGATCTGTTTGTCTATCACCTGGTGGTGGAGGTCTGCACGGGCCCAGGCTGGGCCCCTTGGGATGGGTTCGGGCGGGTAAAGACAATTGACATTGGGGCTCGGGCCGGGCGCGGGTGAAGGATTTGTTCTTCAAAAAAATATTTCGGGCTATGTTCGGATCATGAATGTATATATTGATAGCTATTGAAATATTAACTATTGATAACTGAATACTGTTGATAACAAAACGACAATAAGTAATTATTACGTTTTGAATATCATTGGAAACAACCAAATCTTTTGTTTGATAAAATAATGCCGCCTTACGTCGGCATCATTTTACATTTTGGTAACCTGAAACGCTCATAAAATTGTGTGTTATCAATGTGAAGTCTGGAACAATGCTTTGTCTATTTAAGAATCACCGATATTAACTTAAAATAGTTTGTACATAAATAAAGTGTGATATTATTCAGTATTTGCTTTCTATTGGTTTAAGATAATAGACAGTTTCGTGTGCCGAAAGAGTCATTATAGAAAAATACGACAGATTCGTTAAAAAGGAGTTTCAACGATATAAAGAAAAAGTTGAAAAGTGGTGACTGTGGTGTTGTGTGGAAATCATTTCGTGAAATAATAAATTTTTCTACACGTGAAAAAGTTGAATAGGTCCGTTGAATGTGTTCAATGTAAATCAATTTTATGCTATTGTAATTTTTTTTTTAAAAAATCGGGTTTTTTCGGGCCGAGAAATATAAATTTAGGCTTCGGGTCGGGTTCGGGTAACAAGTGAAGTATTAAGACTAAGGGCCGGGTCGGGCCTGAAATGGACGGACTCGGGTCGGGTAATTTCATCAAATTTCGACCGGTGCAGACCTCTGCAGACCTGGTGGTGTTGCAAATGTCAATTTATTGTCACCAATTGGGAGAGGGTTTGCAAACCTTATCTTAAACATATCCTATCCATAAATCTGGCATCGTTAAAGAACTTTGTTGAACATTGTGAAAAACCTTATTTACGATAATAATCAATTTCTGTTGTTCGAGTTTCGTTAGAAACTTTTTAAGCTAATAATAAAAAAATCAAAAATGTCAGTTCGAGTCTATTCGTGCGCTCGAATGCCTGAAGATGCCGAAAGGCGAAACCCGGGTCGTTAGTGACAAAATATATGGAAGTGTACAACATCTCAATAATCCAAATTTGATATTGAAATTCCATCAAGCACCCTCAGTCGATGTCTTAAATTATCTTAAATTATAAATTCAAGATTTATTCTAATCCGTCACAAGGTCACATACGTATTGTAATTCATTATCTTGCAACAATTTTCTCATGTTTCTTTGTTATCTAATCATTAAATTCAAAACATACTTATATAATATATTTATTAGATTTCGTAACATTCTCAATGAAATATTGTGTGATCTTTTACATGTTTTATCGACAATTTTTCATGGGAAACGAGGTACATACAAATCGAGGAAAAAAATTAAATATTAGCTAATAATTTACTTGCAACATAAACAGTTTTTACAATAGGTGCTTATTTCATTATTATAAATCATTTTGGTGGCTTGTTGATAACATCCACGAAAATCTATAGATGTTTTTGGCATTCGCATAAAAAAATTCGTTTAAATAAATGAAAGATTGTTTCTTAAAAAAAATATAACAAACATTACACTTTCGAAACCATTATACCTAAACAGAGTTGAGAATTTGGAGTTTGATTTGGAGTTTGAAAATCAGCCGAATCCTTTTCATATTTTAATGCATTATGGCTTGGGATTATTGGGAACGATTATACTTATTTACATATTTACAAATATATTCTATGGCCATGCCCAATACCTTCTCAAGAGTTTTTGTCCCCGGCTAACCACATTGCTTCCTTCCAAGGTATTCCAATGTTTAATAGCTCGACCGAGTACATATATATGAGTGGTCATCAAAGGTTTTCTAGATTGACAAAATACATACGGTTACAAAGAGAGGCACCGCGACCGCAACCACCATGTCCATCACTGTATTTCAATTTAAGATATATCCAACATGTAGATTTGAAATGAATGCCAAAGATCCGTTACAGATTTTTAGGTTTTATTGATGAATACATGAAAAAAATAACGAATCTTTTAATTATTTTCTCGTCATCATTAGCTTGAATAATAATTCTATTGCATCACACATACAAATTTATAGAAAATAAAAATAAGAAAACATCTTTCACGTGACAGTCATGCCGATTAGTAATAACACGGTGGCGAAATCACTTAGGTATAATATAATATTATTATGCATAATATTTATGGGTTTTGCGCAGGGAATGTTTTAGTTCACTATATATTATATTATTAGTCTATGGTCACTACTTTGACATTTCTATATGTCAAAATATATGCATTGCTTGTGTGATACATCTATGGAAATATTATCGTAGTGTTTTTTTTTTTAAATAAGCAATCTGCGGCGATGAAAGTGATGAATTTATTTTAAATATAAAAGAACTCAAAAACATTTTCAAAAATGTTCAATCACAAGGCTTCCCTGTTTTCAAGAATGATCTAACAACAATGAGAATATTTCCACACCCCTAGTGCTATTATGGAAGAGGTATGTTGACAATTATTGTTACCAGCCATATTTCATCTAGACAGTATTTTTTAAGTCTGCCTATATAATATATGCTCTCTCATTATTATTTCGTATTCATACATGATGTTTTACAAATGTTGTTAAGAGATTATTTCAGAAAACCATACTAAGGTACACATCCCATAGCAATATACTTATTTCTCTCTATATCAAAAATATCTTAAATTTCATTATGAATTTGTCTTTTTTCCGGTAAATATACTTTCTTAACATGCTATTTTTCTTTCTGAAAATATACTATATGCCGATAATAGCAATGTAGTTCAGTAAGAAATTTAATTACGAATTGGAAAGGGCTAAATTTAATTTTCCATACTGATAGTTACTACATTCGTATTTTGCCTAAATTATCCGTTTCCCTGATTCTCATTTGTGATAAGATCATAGATGAGAATCAGAGTAAGAGATAATTTACGCGAAATACGAATGTAATAGCAGTATGGAAAAGTCACTATAATACTTCAAATGGTCGTTCTTAGAACAAGCCATTCCCAAAAAGGTTGTTATTTGCATTTTATGTTTAATATTTTTACAATTTCCGATACGCAAATAAATTTTGTTTTCAGCAGCATTAAGTATTTTTTCACGTGTATTTACCTAATATAATTCATTCCAACTAAAGGAAAGTTTTTTTGTCAATGATAAATTCCTCATCCAGCCCAGAATCTCAATCGAAGTTATTCTTTCAAACCCAGACCACAGGTGGGGCTGGGTACAGGTCCCCATGGTCTCTGTTGTGCTGATTTTTATCCAAAGGCATGAAGACTGAAAACATTCAAAAGCATTTCTGTGACATTTTCATAGATTCCCCCTAATCATTATATATTCTAAAAACAGAGTGACAACCACTGGTAATTTCCAACACCCATCTTTATATACTTATCCAATCTGAAAAGCGAGATTGAGCAACAGACCAACACCTTTTGTTCAAATGTTCCATTAAAGGTCCATGTGCTCCAAATTTAGAATAGACTTTAAAAAAAAATTCACACAGATATGCTACAAATAAGAATGATTGTTGAATTCTTCAATTCTAACGCAACCAATTAATTTACCACAAGTTTTTAAATGTTTACATACTCCAATCGTGTAAGTGGACTTTATTCTAGCAATCAGATGGTTTCAAGTTCAAGACGAGGCAAGGTCAATATCAAATTTAGATCTTGTTCATGTTTGTGATGTCGTTTCTCCTCGAGTTGATCTTGAGTGACTCGAGTCTTGAAAATATTCTCATCGAGCTTATCTCGTGTGATAAATAAAATTCAATATATTTGGCACATTTGCTAATTAACTTTAAGGAAAAAAAAATAATTAGGTATTTATGTGGTAAATATGATTGTCTTCTTTTTTGCAGTGTATAGAGTATGTTTAAATCCCAAAGCAAGATCGAAACGTGAGGCATCAGTAAAAAAAAAACCCATCGAATGCATATTGAGAGTTGGCTAGGTCTGGACATTGGATGCGTGATGAAGCGACAAAATGTCCGCACCCTCTCGTTGGTGGTCTGCACCTTCACCTACCTTCTCATTGGGGCCGCAGTGTTTGACTCTCTCGAGTCGGATACGGAGAGAAGACGCTGGGAGATGCTCTCTGGTGAGCACTTTACACTTACAATACATGGAATTACAGCTGACACCAATGCGCCATGCATTTATACGGTACATATAACAAAATCACGAGCATTATCAACTGATGATCAATTGATAATGCACGCGGAGTGCGAATGCCGTCCTAATCATTATAAAAATGTAGAAGTATTACAGAACAAATTGTGTTTTATTTTTAAAACATTACTTGTTATATTATTTATTGATAAAGCTTTCGAGTTCAGCAGATGATCTTTTATTGCAGATATAAAGAATGGATTGGTGCGGAAATACAATATAACCCCTGAAGACTACCACATGATTGAAATAGTGATAATAGAAAACAAACCCCACAAAGCAGGCCCGCAGTGGAAATTTGCCGGTGCATTTTATTTTGCAACAGTAGTAATCGCGGTTATCGGATACGGTCATTCTACCCCCGTCACCATAGGTGGCAAAGCTTTTTGTATGGCTTATGCAGTGGTAAGCGCTTTTTACCTTCACCAATTCCTTCTCTAAACAAACGACTGTGTTCAATATTTAGTTAATTATCCAATATTCTTTTTGTTTTCTTGTTTACATTATTTAGACTGAAAATCATCTCTTTTTACAATCATGATTTTTCGAACAAGACAGAATGATATGACCTTGTTATATTATCAGCCAGGAGTGCAAAGCTAGTCTCATAATTAAGTAATAACATTTTAACACTGTCTCAATTGCTAGTTTACAAAATGAGCTTTGCATTCTTCTTATATGATATGTTTACATTCATTATGATTTATTCTTTGTCTATAGATTCAAACTGAATTTATTGTAATTAAATTTACTGAAGAGTAATCGGTTGCTCTTTTTGCTGGAACAAATAAATTGTAACACTAATTATTGTATAATTTAAGACATCGACTGAGGGTGCTTGATGGAATTTCAATAGCAAATTTGGATTATTGAGATTTTGTACACTTCCATGTATTTTGTCACTAACGACCCGGGTTTCGCCTTTCGGAATCTTCAGGCATTCGAGCAGTTCGAGTCAGTTCGAGTCCATTCGTGTGCTCGAATGCCTGAAAGGCGAAACCCGGGTCGTTAGTGACAAAACACATGGAAGTGTACAAAATCTCAATAATCCAAATTTAAAAATTAAATAATTATTGTAATTGATAATTCATATCATTCTGTACACACCTTAAACCTGATTATCTTAATGTTAGTTTCTTGCTTATGTTTATGCTTTTATATAATTTTTGTTAATTTATTGTTTTTATTTCTTATCATTTACCTTTAGGCGTCATCGAGAATATTCCATGCTTTACAATCTGGCGTACCCTAATATTTCCTAAACACAATGTATAAAGTGTGTTTTAGAGGTATTATTTAGAATTCTTCCAAACATGAACATTCATGATAGATTTCGCTCTCTACCCAGCACAATGACGGACCTACAAATGTCTATATAATGAGATACCACAGGTAAGGCGACAAATAATGTTTATTCGACAGCTATAGATAAAATGCACTATTAAAATTATGTGATAACACCACACAGAACAGATTGCTATTGACAACTCGTCAACAAGCGCCGTCATGGTTCATATTTATTTTCTGTCATTACTATAAATTAACAAAACACCATTAGACATACCCTGACATTTAAGAGATATTTTAATTGTGATGATTCCCCAACTTGAGACAGTAACTGTCTATTGTCCAAAGCTTTAGGAACTTTTACACTCTGATTACATTATTTTAGTTACATTAAATGGCCTCGGCAAAGATGCTTATGCAGTATATTGTCACCCTAGACTGCAATTGTAATACCATAAATCTTCTAAGATCTTATTTTATCCTGAATAATTTTCTGTAAAAATATTGCATTATCAAAAAATACATTTGTTTTATTTTTAAAAATTGACATATTATTATGTATTGTGCACACAAACAAAAACAGTAATGTAGAATTTCATGAATATTTCACTTATACTGTGTAGATTAAAACAAAATCTCATAATAAATAAATTATGTTTCTAAACTCTAATGCCATGTTTTGTTGTTTTTGAAGTTATAACTTGTGCACTCGATATGTTGAAAAGGGCATACTCTGAATTCTCATGATTTTTGTGTAACAGTAATGGTCTGCGATCTAACCTATGCCACGATTGCGGGATATGATTATATATTGAACCATTTTATACAGCAAGATTTTTCACATGTACAAAATGAACTGAGCATACATTAATCAATTTAAATGGAACCTATTGCTTTTTTCCTTCTCTGTAAAACCTTGCTTTAGTGAAGATTAGTGACTCTTCAATTAAAAACGCTTTATTTTAGTAATCAGTATGAAGTTGCATAGAGATAGGCTTTGCCCTAATCCTTTGAATCGGAGTTATCTGCAAAGAATTGTTATCTTTACCCCACGAAAGTTTTATTACATTGTCATTATGTTCAGAGAGGTCATAGAGATTATTTTTTAAAAATGTACAATTCATTTTAGGTCGGCATTCCTCTAGGACTTGTGATGTTCCAAAGTATCGGTGAGAGGTTAAATAAATTTGCCTCGGTCGTAATCAGAAGAGCAAAATGTTACCTCCGTTGCAATACGACGGAAGCTACCGAGATGAACTTAATGTTTGCGACTGGACTACTTTCTTCCGTTATTATAACAACAGGTAAATAGACACATTGATATCATAGATATTATTCAAAAATGATGGTTAATGTTAATTATAACGGCCGTGTAGTTATCAGCAGAAGTCTTACAAAATAATTTATTACAACTAATTCAGTGCAAATCAAACATGGCCGTCTCAATTAAAGATTTATTAGTCTGAAATGTAATCAAACTGATGCCATTTTGCATACAGTTCACTGTAAATATTCGAAAAAACTTAATCGTCTTTGCTTGCAGAACCTTTGGCAAAGTCCACTGCTCAGTCTAGGTATAAATTTGAACAAGACAACATTCAGTTACATTAAAGGTCCCTATCATATTTGATTATAAATACAATTTTATAATTGTTTCATTACAACCCTCAGAATGAAACCTGCAATGATTTCAAAACGTTGGGTGATTAACGGCAATCAAAACACGATGTCTTCCAAAAATAATAATTATTGAGAAATTAGTAACAGGAAATATTTCAAAAATTAATTACTTTATCCTTTATTTTGGGACTGTTCTCATAATGCCTCTCTTATAGGATCCCAAAAAGATAAAAAACAACTACTCTGATAATAAATTCTATTATTTACAGGTGCTGCAGTTTTTTCACGATATGAAGGATGGAGTTATTTTGATAGTTTTTATTACTGCTTTGTCACTCTGACAACAATCGGTTTCGGTGACTATGTTGCTTTGCAGGTATTATGAACAGTGTTCTTATTTATCACTAATTTTAGTTCCAATGTTGACATGTTCAACTGAGTTACCATATCCAAATCATTCAAAACATGTTTGGAAATGACTTGTCATTACTTGCTACTAACTGCATTAAAGTCATATTTTTGGAGATGTCTTATCTGTATCATTACCAGCAATAATTTTGTTCTGTTGATTCTTCTGTTGAGATACCTCCATTAGGAATCCATATGATTCACATTTGGAGCGAAAATGGTAAAAAAAAACTCAGATACCCTAACTGCGAACAAGGCAGATATTCTTTAACCTAATATTTTTTATGTAATGTAAAAAAATAACTATTTATTTAGTTCTACATGAATTATTAAACATTTTTAATAACTAGTTGAGCATCAGGTTATGTGATAGCTCTCAATTAACTTAATAAAACTTTAACTCAAAAAGTTTATGAAACTGGCGTCAGTTTATTCATTACTTTTATGCTTTTTTCAGAATGATCAAGCCCTTACGAGTAAACCTGGATATGTCGCCTTGAGCTTAGTTTTCATTCTGTTTGGACTGGCGGTGGTTGCTGCCAGCATTAATTTACTCGTCCTCCGTTTCATGACTATGTAAGTAAAGTACCAGAAATGAAAATAGTATTAGGCTTCAATCCTTATTCAGCAAAACTGCCGTTGAAGAATTCAGTACATCCATGCACCTCCTCATATTATACATATACTACTGTACTTTCTTTTAATAAGTATTAAAAAGTTCTACATACACAAAAATTGATATCCTATATGTTACAAGTATTATAAAAAAAATCATAATTCTGTTTTCAGTTACTATGTAATATATGTTAGCAATTATTTTCCCACATGGCCGACTTAATAGCATTCGTATTGCAAATGTTATATGTAATTTAGCAATTTGTTGTAAGTGGGGAAACTTTCTGCCCTAAATAAAGAAAGAATTAATTTTTGTTCAAATTTATTTAAATTCAACTATTCTAATAAAATGTATTTTTGGCTCTTTTAAAGATTGTTTTTTTTTTCACTCTGTTGTCTATGAATAAAATGATAAATATTGAAATCACCAATAACATATTTCACAATCACACGAAAAGTGATGCAATTACTTGTTTTGAGCTTGGCTTGAATATGTGAAGTAATCGAAATAAAATTCTAACTTGCTTATTTTCAGATTCAATATTTGGGTCATAAACGTTACAATATGATGCAAACATGAAACGGAAATGGCAGCAGCTTTTGATCAATATATTTCATTGTTTTGCTTATTTTCAGGAATGCTGAAGACATAAAGCGTGAAGATAATGAACTCCAATCATCATCGCATCACGTGATGACTTTAGATGGTGAGGTAATGGCAGTAAATGGAAAGTTGCTTGCCGGACATGGCAACCTCAGAGCAGCCCCTGACGATGACCAAACATCTGTAAGTTAACCTTTTATCTCAGAAATGAAATGATGTAGATTTTATGATACTATTTACGCAGACCAGTTATGATCTAGAGTTACACTCATTGAAAACGAAACTTCACATTTTCTTCTTCACTCCTCCATTGTATGCACAAGTTTTAATATGGGCACTGCAAATAAATCATTGTAGACCGATTGCCTATTTTATTTTTTTCATTTTTTTTTCTGCATTGCTGTATATGACTGCTCTTTGACCTCATCCCTGCTATTTAGAAGGATATGGATTATCACTCATATTTCAAAAAAAACATCCATCATTACCGTCTTATTTCTCGGTGGCTTCTGTTTGAATTAAACAGTTCATTAATTAATTCTAACCTTCTGGAGCCACACAGATCATCATACGTAGCAGTGATTGGATGATATTCAATGGAAGCATTAAACTGTTGCAGAATGATTAACTGATAGATTTAACTGAGATAATTATGGAATAGAATTATATTTATGCATAAGTTAGACCAAACATAATATTTTATGATTTATGTTTTGTATTCAGGTGTGTTCGTGTAACTGCCTAGGCAATAATCATAGCAACCCGCATGAGTTACTGCTGGGAGGAGGTGGACCATGCGAAGAGAGAGCCGCTCCTCCACCTCGCCGCAGACCTTCCTTAGCTCTTTTCTTGCATCAAGGAAAAAGGGCGTCCGTGTAACTACTTAATAATCACACCTCTACTACATTTCTCTTTCACTCAAGTAATGTTGTCTATAGATCACAATTATGTATTTACCTTTACTTGCCGATGATGATCTCTACAAGTGAAATTTAATGTTTAGAATACATTTATTTTTTTATTCCTATACCGAGTAAATGACAAGATATTCTATTTCTTGAATGTGCATTAAGCCACCACTTACGTAGAATAAATCCCAGGTAATCCATACTTAAATAAAGATGAGTTTTTTGGTTAATTTTTGAGGAATTGCATTGCGAATATCCCTCAAAATCATTATTTGGCAAGAATAATATTTTCTTGGTGTTCAAGGTATTAAAGAAGTCCGGATTGACAAAAGTTTTCCTTACAACTATATTCAGGATAAGAAAGACAGCAGAAATAATGTCAATTATATATCACACACAGATAGTACATCGAATATGCAAATGCATCGGCAGAAGATTTGTACATAGTAAGAGTAACCAGATGATCTGAAAGTTTTTGTGAGTAACCAAAGCTCGTATCAAGTTATTCATACCAGCAGGCTCAAAAAATAATAATGAGAAATTGGTTATTAAAAAATATTGATTTGCTTGTGGCATGAAAATAATACTGAATGTATGCAAAATAAATCGGTACAGTAAGTTGCAGGTGATGGTGCTGTTACCTGACAGCTGCTAACTAGACTTTTTCCAACTGCTGTGGAGTACCAAATATTTTTTAATACCTTTTGGTTTGGGGAATATATGAGAAAGTAATTGCATTCTGGAGTGAATTAGTGATATGGCGTATTGCACTTTCTGTGTGCAATCTGATGAAAGAGAAGGATAATATCCTGATGGGCTTATCCATATATGTAGTTGGACTGTGTTATGTATTTATAGATTAACTGATAAAGAGCTTAATTTTAAACTTTCTGAATAGAAGGATAAATATCTTAGCATGTTTTAAGTTGAAGGTTATATTGATAGAAGACATTAATGCGTATTATGATTTTACCTGTACTGCCCAACATCTGCATGTTTACTAATCTGTGTCTAGCTAATCTGTTCTGCACCTGTGGTTTTTTCATTTTTATGAATTTTTCCACTTACAATTTGCCATAAAAATAATGTATTTTATATTAGTAGTATCACTGCTAATCTTTTAATAACGCACCTAACTTTTCCTGTAGTTGAAAAATTCATAAGGTATCTCATAACCTTTCATTGGTAATACCACTTTGTTTGAATGGCAAACGGTCCATTGCCAACTTTACACACGTCCTCCGGGCATCTCTCTCTCTCTTTAGTTACTTACATCCACCTCTTTCAAGAGGTGCCGAGAGTTTGAGTGAATACTCGGGTGCTTTCATATACACCCAACCCAATAAATAAAATATGAATTTGCCAACACAAATTATTGTACACAGGAAGGGTTATTAAAAATTTATGCTGTGGTCGAAATTGGAAACACTGTCCTTTTAGCTTTTGTAATAAATTGTCTTTAAAACTTTGAGATTCTGTCTTTTAGGCAACTTAGCCTTTGAAAAGTATCAAAATCTGATATCGTGATTTGTCTTAGAATTGTGAAAAAAATGTACTTACTTCTGTGTAAATGTACTACATAGCATGAAGTAACCTTATTTTAAGAATATACATGTAGTAAATAAACTTATTTGTACTGTGCTGATAAAAACATAACTGTATGAGGTTTTTAAAAAAAAACACATGTAAGAAAATAATTAACAGTTTTTTTTCTTTCTCATTAAAAAAAGATTAAAATCAATGCCCAGTAGGTTAATGGCCCCCTCAAAGTTAATTTTCTTTTCTCATCTATAACGATGATTGGAGAAATACTATTCTTCTTCTTTGACCATATTCGCGCCCTATGTGCAGCATATGTCCAATGTCTCTCCATGACCACTGGCATAGAAGGGCGCTTTCTGGTATTTTCCCTAATCTTAGAGTTACGCACAAAGTCAAACTACCTCACCTTCAGTATCCGATGCAAGCATCTACTCTCGAAATTCGGTATATAGTGAGTCTTCATCAGGTGTCATGGTTCGCTATCGTAAAACAGCACAGGTAGCACATGTGGAAGTAGTACAAACGAATTGTTTTATTTAACAAAAAAAAAAATACTATTAGTAATAATTAAATTAACATTATCTATAGTATTTGGTTCAGGGATCTGTTTCCTAAGCTCAGCAAAGTTACCCTGAACTTTTGTGAGGTGCTGTGACTCTGATTTGTATAGAACGATTTAGTATGTTTTTAATTTTTATGTCTGCTACCAATGTGGTGTATATGGAATCCTAATGGAGCTTATCTCAACAGAAGTTGCCCTATGAGAACTGTTTGCTGTTCAGTTGCTCCACCTCATTTTCGGAGAGTAAGGATACAAGGATAAGGTTAGGGCAGGAGTAGTACATTATCGATTGTTGTCGCTACACTCCAATTTTTAGGATTGGATGGGTGGGAAAGAATTCATGGACATCCCATACACCCATTTCTTCACATATAAATTGATTCAATAATGAAAGTTTTTGTATCAGGATTCAAACCGTTGGACACCACAACTGAAGAGGACGACGCTAAACACTTGGCTACAAGCTCATATTTTTAATAGATTAATTAAAAATGTTAGCGTAAAACTCTCCACTCCACAGTAAAGATAATGCTGTCAAGGAAATCTTAGATATCGTTTATTTAAACTTATTTTTGTTTTAACTAATTTATTTACAAGTCTTATCAGCAGTGCTGTCGATCAATTCCATGACTGTCATAAATAGGCCCAGTACGGCAGGATATATAGAACAAGTGTTTTAACAGTACCCTGTAGTTTATATAAAAAGGAAGTTTTATATTTTTTTTAAAAGTAAACTATTATTCAAAAAGAAAAATCAGCCAGTTTCTGTTTCTTGTTTTACAAATGTAATACTAATGACAGTGGATTACATATTTGCAAGATTCAAGTTTGAATGATTCCCCTAAATAAATATGATACTTAATATTTAACTTAATTGATCAAATCAATCTCAACAATTTTGTACTTCTAATTTTATAAAGTAGTTAAAATACAAAACAAACTCAATCTCAAACATTTTTAATCAATCTTGTCAAGTTTTGTCTTTCTTCATACAACACTGATTTAAACCATTGAACTCGGAAAGTATCAAATTATCGGCTCTATGAAGTATGACAATCATCAATAAAAATAAATTTGACGAATACTTCCACACATAATTCGCATCCATTGCTTGCTTCACTATGTGCACAGTCTATGGATTAGAAACAATTCATCAATGACCATATTAGTTGCAAAAACTTAACGAGAACTAGTCTGATTCGGTCAAAAATGTTAATTCAGCGTATCACAAAAGTCTTTCACGACACTATGCAAACCAAATGCGAGATTCTTTATGTATACCCAATTCGGCCGGATCTTGTTTGCGACAGCCTTGAAGGCGGTTTCCTGAATGGGTGAAGAGCCGTGGAGAACTTTGACGACGATATTTTCAGAATTCGCAAAAGGCAGGAGGTGTGTTTTGATGTCGACTTGCCAGATGCATCTCGCAATTCCGTTAGCAATTCGGAAAGAAAACCTACAATAAAAATAGATATAGTAAAGAAAAAGAACCTTGGATTGGGTTGCATAAGAAATAATGGAACTCATGATATGTTCCACAACCAAAAAGTATTCATACAAAAATGATTAACCCGTTATTTACCATTATTAACTGCTCAATAACCAAAGAGTAAATTGATGTTGTCTAAAAATGCACTAAGAAACCAATCAAAATGACAAATAATTCTGCGTTGAGGGCAAATGTGTCAAAGGGAAACGATGGTTAACTATTTTACAAAACAACAATTGTAACACATGGGATAACACTCCTGGAGGGATATGCATACCGAGTCTTTATAGGAGAATAAGCGCTAGGAGCGTTTTCTGCACTGAATGTGTTAATACAAAATACATTTCAATTTTTTTATTATTTAATTTTGTTATCAATCAATGCAGGGCTGTCCAAAATGAAGCTCGCCAATAAGTTTTGATTTTAATGCACAACCTATAGCACAAATCGTAAGAAATAAAATTTATAACACTTTTAATTTTTTATTATCTTTTCTGGTTGCGATCAACCAAAGACTCTACTGGAGTTTACATAATCATTCAGAATGAAGATAGGCCGTCTATCAAATATGTAATCAGCCCTTACGACATCAATGTCTTTATTTTTCATTTATAGAAAAAGAAACATGTAGTTCACCTGTCATCAAGATACTGAAGACCATAATTGATATAAAGGTTATAGAGATCCGATGACCACTCCCGGGCCGCCGACGACACTTGAGCACAATGCCGCAACAAGTTTGGCAAATCACCGGATATCTGACACAGAGATGTCAATTCTTCAGATTTCAATTGATGAAGCATCACTTTCGCAGCGTGCGGATGAAACATGTGTGTTACATTTGATGGCTTTGCTGGAATAAGATGATATGATATGAGATTTGTGGAGTTGGAAAAGAAAAAGCATGAAAATGAAGAGGCTTTAGCCTCGTAGTCAACGTTGTGTTCTTCGGTTGCAGTATCCACGAGTTCAATACTCAGTATGGACACTTCCATAAATTGATTTTCCAATCGATTTGTGTTCAAAGGTATAGGTGTCTGGGATGTCTAAATTCCCTCCCACTGGTCCAATCCTAATTACAGGGTACAGCAATTGGATAACTGCTGTTATACTGTCCTAGCCAAATACTTCTATCCTTACTGTATTGAAAAAAAAGGTTGAGCGACTGAATAAAAAGCTGTAGCTCAATTAGGAGTTCATATTATCTTCCACATTGGGACATCAATGAAAGAAAAAGTTATAGCAATGCCCTAAAAAAAGGTATAACAAATGCCCAAACACATAAAAGAAGTGTTAAACGAACATATTATACTAATATACATTCAGAGAAATCATTCAACAATTCGTTAAGTTGTTATCCATGTATATTAAAAAAATACTTCAAATAAATAGGTTTTATACCTTTGACGATTGATTCTAAGGCAATCGACAACACAAGCCGTTCCAAATTCCTATTTTCAGGAACCGATGGTCCAAATTTGACAATGAGGCGGATGGCTGACCTCAACAATCGGAACGTCCATTCACTACCATCTAAGTTCTCTGGAACACAGTCTTCCCTACAATAAGAATACGATATTCATATATAAATACACATATGATCACCTTGACCTTGCAACAAAACTGGCTACACTGAGCGCTTTCGAGCGTGGTCGACGAACATTAGTCCATGATGGAACATATGAGGCACAGGGCATGCCATTTTTTGAGTCACCCTGTTTAAAATTTCTGAACTATAAGAAAATAACACAATTTATTAATAATATTCCAAGCAATTTAAGGTATGAGCGATCTGAAAATTTATGTCTGACCACAGTTCACAAGTGCAACAGCTGTATCGTGTACCATGTGTTAAATATAAGGCCCCGTTTCCGTATGACCCTAGATACAGCACCGAGAAAAATAAGAGCTGTGAAGATGAATGTTTTGCAGATGGCTGAAGGCGTTGGAATTAGCTGCAATAACACTTTGGAAAGAAAGTTTTGATGATACATCCATACCGGTCCAATCATGCCAGATTAATATCAATCGAATTTTTTTTATAGGGGTTTCACACAAATTTTGACAAAATGTGACGGTGAGCCGAAAGGGAGTTAAAAATATACTCACATGTTCAATCCGATTTGATCAATGATGCTAACCAAATTTGGCGGCGGCTCAAAGGGCATCACTATACTAGCGTTGCGTGAATCATCAGGGTCTATCACTGTGTGCATACTGTGACATATACTACCACTGAGGTTTAAATTTCCAGAAACTAACAGTTTTTTATGAGAATCAGTCTGCAAGACATAATCATTTTCAATCACCTCGAGTTGATTATCATCTGATTTATCCATGGAAATGTTCACGAGAGAGAGATCGGATATATTCTCTAAATAATCATCTGACGATTTATGACAACAGTCAATCGAAACATTGATTGAATCGCATTTGATATTTTTGTCATCCAATACATCCATGGAGAAATCGTGCACTGTCATGTTAGGTTTACCGGCAGTTACATCCATTTGAGGCTTATCAAAGAATTCCGGTAAAAGTGTCATGTTTGTTTTTGCAACAACATATGTAGTGGTGTTGATATCGCACACGGTGGCGTTGTAAATACTGTCTTTATGCGTTTCGTTAATATTTTTAGCTGAGATATTTGCGTCTTTTTGACAAACTGATGACTCCATATCACTTAACCACGTACAGACAGGCATGGATGTTTTCATTTTTTTATTAATCGAAGCTTTGTGACCATTGCCAGATTTTCTTTTTTCTCTGGTTTCATTTGGCGATTCATACATATCAACACTTTTATCTTCGATTCGATCAGAAGCAGCATCCAAGACATGCTTAGAAGTTTCGACAAATGACGTTCGTTTAATACTTTCAACGGAATTCTTTTCGCAATTACGGGCACTAGCCTGACTGTCATCATTATGAGTTGGTAAAGATATTGATTGATGCTTTTCTTCAATTATGCAGTCAAGTTTTGAAACCATATTATCAGCTGATAATTCAGTGTCAATTGACTGATTAAAATTATTATTAACAATTTTATTTTGGTTACTATGGAGATGAATCTGTTCTTTTCCATCCAGGACATTTAAATTTTCAACAAAATTATTTTCAGATGGATCAAAGTTTTCAGTAGCATCATGAGAATTTGTTTTATCGGCTGTATTTTTAATAGAACTCTCTGATATAGAAGCAATTATTGCCGACTCATTTCTTGACAATACATTATTGGATACAGTCACTACCAATGATGTATCATCAGATTTATTGAAAGTGCAGTCTTTTTTTTGTGTCTTGTTAAATATTTGACTTTTGTGGACGGCTGCATTAAGAGATCGTCGTTTAACTGAATTCGAAACATTCATATCGCTACATGACGCTACTACCGCGTAACTAGATTTATTTGACATTATTTCTTGCGTATTTTCAACAGTACTAAGGCTGCTAAAATTTTCATTGACGTTACAGGATTTTACCGATTCTTTCTTGAGTGATGTAGACCCGATTTCGCCAATTGCGTCATTATTATATATATCGATAGTCATATTAACGGTATCTTCTTTATCATCTGAAGACAATCTTGATTTTGCATTGTCATTAATTTTTAAATCATTTTCTTGACATCTGTCTGAATACATTTGATTAAATTGTGGTTTTTCCAAATTTGAATTCCTTTCAGATAGGCCTCTACTGGATTCCATCATTAGGACATTTGTACATTCCTCATTTGACGTTTGATGAATTGAAGTATCAAGTTTGGCAATACTTTTATCAGTATCGGCTAATTTTCTTAGAATTTCTTTAGGGTAAGATAGGTCTAAGTTATCGAATAATAAAGGTTCGGGATTTCTGATGCCTTTTGATATTTTTCCATCCGTTAAATTCATCACAGATTGGTCTTGCATTTTCAGAACCGTGCTGGATTCCATCATTAGGACATTTGTACATTCTACATTTGACGTTTTATAAAATGATACACCATGTTTTGCAACACATTTATCGGAACCAACCAATTGTTTTCGAGGTTCCTCAGAGCGGGGGAAATTTAAATTACCAATATGCGAAGGCTCATGATTTCTGATGCTCTTAGACAATTTTTCAGCTGTGTAATTCCTTACAGAATGCGTGCTCATTTTCAAGACCCTGCTGGATTCCATCATTAGGACATTTGTACATTCTTCATTTGAGGTTTGATAAATTGAAACACCAAGATTCACAACATTTTTATCAGTATTAACTAACTGCCCTTGAGATTCTTCAGGGTGGGGTGAATCTAAATTATCAATCAATAATCGTTCAGGATTTCTGGTGCTATCTGTCAATTTTTCATTTGAATAATACCTTACAGATTGATTGTGCATTTGCAGGACCCTGTTCGATTCCATCATTAGGACTTTTGTACACTCCTCATTTGAAGATTGATAAATCGAGGCACCAAGTTTTGCAACACTTTTATCGATATCTAACTGCCCTCGAGATTCTTCAGGGTGGGATGAATCTAAATTATCGAATAATAATGGCTCGAGATTTCTGATGCTTTTTGATGTTTCATTTTTTAAGTAATTTTCATCCACAATTATTTTGACTTCGGTGCTGGTTGGACATTTAGCAGATTCGCTACGCTGGTCAAAAATAAATGGCTCGTCTCTCTCTGATAATCCTTCTTCAACTTTTGTAAAATACTTTTGAATTGATTTACTCTGGTCTGCAACATTAATATTCTTGCTTTTTGAAATGCTGTCACACTGTGGAAAATCTACTTCTGTAATATGAGCCGGTTTAGTGGTATTTAATTCCTCACTAAATGGAGTTACATCAACTTCCATAGCGGAGTATCTTCTAGATTCGTGAATAGCATTAGCCGCTTCATTTAAATGTGCAGATATCTTGCTACACCCCGCCATTTTTATCGTAGAATCAACACAAGTAACATTTGCATTTTTGATTGATTTACGACAATCCTCAAATACATGAACTGGATTTCCATCACCATCAAGCATTGCATTATCATTCTTCATAACTTTAGCAAATTCATAAATATTAGATATTATATCATTTGATGCCATCGCATTTTCTTTATCTGTTCTTTTGGAAACTGCACATTGGTCAATATTTTTACACTGCAATGAAACATTACTTTCAAATGTCGATTCATAGTCTTTTTTAGCAGGAACACTCATTAGTGATATGTCATAGTGGAGTAGCTCATGATCTGACTTTGCTGCTTCGTGATCTTTAACTGATGAAACCGTCACATCAGCGATTGATTTATTAATCGGTTCTTGGGTCATCCTATCTTGTTCGGTTTCAGTATCACGCGAGTTTGATATTTTAATTTTAGCATTAGGCATATTATCATTTGATAGTGTCTTATTGGTTTTTGTCTGCGCATCTTCAACAATAGGTGGAATAATGGCACTCATCGACATTTTGTAGTCCGGTATCTGTTGATCAAATAAAATCGTCTTTCTCTTAGGAACAGTCCCGTCAATGATGGGAGAAGCAGTGCCAGTCAATGACTTGTTGCATTCTGGCATGTCCTGGTTGAATAATATTGTTTTTTTCTTTGTAACAGTTTTATCTATTACTGGAGGAATAATACTCGTCATTGCCATAATGGAATCTGGCATCTCCTGGTTAAAAACAATCGTTTTTCTCTTTTGTTCAATTATATTTATAGCCGGATAGATCATCCCTGTCATGGACATGTTGCAATTTGGCATTCCTTGATCGAACAGAATAGTTTTTCTTTTAGGATTTGATTTATTAATTACTGGTGGGAATATACTGGTCATAGACATGTCGCAATCTGGCATTTCTTGGTCAAAAAGAATTGTTTTTCTCTTCTGATCAACCCTATCTACGATTGGAGGAATAATTCCAGTCATAGACATATTATAATCTGGCATTTTCTGGTTAAATGCAATGGTTTTTCTCTTTTCATCAATTTTATCTACAACAGGAGGGATCATTCCAGTCATGGACATGTTGCAATTTGGCATTTCTGGATCAAATAGAATAGTTTTTCTCTTAGAATTTAATTTATCTTTTATTGGTGGAATTGTACAGGTCATAGACATGTTGCAATCTGGCAATTCCTGGTTAAATACAATTGTTTTTCTCTTTTCATTAACGTTTTCTATTGCAGGAATAACGCTGGTCATGGACATTTCACAATCAGGCATTTCCTGGTTAAATACAATTGTTTTTCTCTTTTCATTAACGTTTTCTATTGCAGGAATAACGCTGGTCATGGACATTTCGCAATCAGGCATTTCCTGGTTAAATACAATTGTTTTTCTCCTTTCATCAACCTTATCCACGATTGGAAGAATGGCACTAGTCATAGACATGTTGCAACCTGGTGTCTCCTCGCTAGACAAAATAGTTCTTCTACTTCGATCAATTCTATCTACTAATGGAGTAATCGCGCATGTCATCGACATATTACAATCTGGCATTTCCTGATTAAATACAATTGTTTTTCTCTTAGAGTCCGATTTCTCTACAATTGGGGGAATTATATTTGCGATTGACACGTCGCAATCTTGTATTTCCTGTTTAAATAAAATCGTTCCTCTCTCGGAAGTCTTGTTATTTGTGATTGGAGCAATGATGCTGGTGATCGACATGTTGCAGTCTGCTGTCTCTTGGTTAAAGATGATTGTCTTTCTTTTAGGTTCTGATTTATCAAGTATCGGAGGTATCATGCCAGTCATTGACATATTGCAGTCCGGCATTGACTCATTGAATATAATTGTTTTTATCTTTCCATCAACCTTATCTACAATTAGAGGAGTCACACAGGTCATAGACATATTACTATCTGGCATTTCCTCGTTGAATACAATTGTTTTTCTTTTTTGAACAGTTTTATGTAATGCTGGAGGAATCATACCAGTGATGGACATGTTGCAGTCTAGCATTTCTTGGTTAAATATAATAGTTTTTCTCTTTTCATTAATCTTATCTACGATTGGAGGAATGACACTGGTCATGGACATGTCGCAATCGGGCATTTCCTGATTGTATAAAAATGTTTTTCTTTTTTCATCAAACTTATCTATGATAGGAGGAATGACGCTGGTCATAGACATGTTGCAATCAGGCATTTCCTGGTTATATAGGATAGTTTTTCTCTTTTCATAAACTTTATCTACGATTGGAGGAATGACACTAGTCATGGACATGTCAAATTCGGGCATTTCCTGGTTGTGTACAATTGTTGTTCGCTTTTCATTAACCTCATTAATGATTGGAGGAATAACAGTGGTCATGGACATATCGCAATCAGGAATTTCCTCATTATATAAGATTGTTTTTCTTTTTTGATCAGCTCTATCCACAGCTGGAGGAATCATACACGTCATTGACATGTTACAATCCGGCATTTCCTGGTTAAACACCACTGGTATCCTTCTGGTATCATTCTCATCTACAATGGGGAGTATCATACCAGTAATTGACATGTTGGAATCTGGCAACTCCTGATTGAATACTATTGTCTTTCTTTTATTATCTATTTTATTTGTAATAGGTGGAATGACAGCGGTTATAGACATATTACCATCGGAGTCTTTTTGGTCAAATATTATTGTTTGGCATTTTTGTTTATCGTTCTGAAATACTATCGGTGTTGTCAGCGATGCATCAAAACTGGCCATCGGACAACCGCCGACAGTTTTTTTGATTTTGTGTACCCGTTTTGATTCTTCGATAATGCTAATGATTGATAGATTATCTGCTGAAGATTTATCTTTATTGGCGGGTTCGCTTGCACTGTTACTTTGACTAATATCAGTGATATCATGCAGATTTGACGAACGAGCAACGGTTGGGGTTTTTTTTTTGTTCAAATTTATACAGTCCTGTTGGTATTGATCAAACAAAGAGGCGAACCTTTTCCTTGGCGGAATGGTGTCCCTATTTTGAATATCGTCGTCCATTATAAACTGCAAACTTTTTCTGTCAATGTTCTCCTTATCTATCAACGCCTTAGTTGTATTATTAATAAAAGAATTCGAAGCTGCAGGATGAGTGAACGATTTGCCTGCATCATTCTTATCGAAAAGGACTGATCTATCGTGCTTCACAGAAATACTGTCAGGCTTACCGGACACAGTTCTCGAAGGAATAACTTTGGCAGCCGCCGACTCGAAATTTATTTCATAATTGATCAGAGCATCTGTTTGGTCCATGAAGGTCGGTTGAGATACTTCAAGTGACTCTGTATTTTTTTTGTCAGCAGTCGGTCCGTCGAGGCTTTTCAACATATCGCAGTAGTCATCTTCTTCGGAAGTCAATGCGGCGAAAGTGATATCGTGATTGCTGGCACCTTCGAAACTTGCGCTCTCGTCGGCGCTTTCATTTTCACGTAATTGTATCTCACTATATACATTAGCGGTGGCGTTCGTCTGATTGGAGACTGCAATGCTGCTGGAGTCAGACACGTCAGGTTTATTGGCTTCTTCGTAAATGTTGTGCCAAACAGTATTTCCTTCATCAGATGTGAACAAGCTGAAAGAATGAATAATTTTAAATCAACCGTTATGAATTGGGAGCGAAAAAATCATCAAAGGTTTCAAGTTTTGATTCATGATTCACTCTCAATGTGTAACACATTCAAACAGACAACTAATGCAGTATCTCAACAACAGGTATGTGAAACTTCACCTTCCATAGACTTAAAGGATAGAAAAATTTCTAAGCACGGTTCAAGATAATGCTTCTACCATTTTGTTAAAAAGCAGGAACAGGGTTCAATAACTCGTATTATATTAATTAAAATTTTTTAAAACAAACTCATCAAGACAAAAATAGATAAATATGTTTTACAACATGCTACTCTTTTTCTAGCAGAAAAATTACAAACAATGATATTCTTTAAGAAATTTAATTGCGGATAGGAAATTGGCAATGAAACCAAACATTTGAATCAAGAAAATTAATACACTGCATTATACTTAATATTTTTATGAAATTTCGTCGCCATATTTCAAATTTACTCCATGGTGTGTTCTATGAAGTTCCATTTTACATATTTTAAACATGTTGTAAAGCATATTTAGCTAAGAATCAGGGCTTCTTTTTAGAAAAAACAAGGTGCCGGAACTCAGTTCGTATCAAGCTTTTTACTAAAGAAAATTATGCTCAAATAAAACTTAAGGCAGCTTTTCCTATGCCACGAAGCACATAAAAAATAAACGTTTTTTTAGAGATGTAGTTTATTTTGACGACCAATTATACGTAAGCGAGAAAATTGTTTTGACTAAATTCTTGCATTAAAAATATTATGGCAAAGGTGCTGGTACGCGTTATATGGCAAAAAAAGCCCTGCTAAGAATACTTGATAATCCAAATTTGATACTTGATAATCTATAGTTATACCACCCTATATGTTGAATTTGGCCCAACCACATAGGATATCCTTGGTTTTGGAGGATTAGTTGAAAGCATCACAAGTTCAGATGTAAATTGAAAAATCTGACTTAGAAAAAAAAAAAATACAGTGCTTGCGACTAAGTGGAGTAACAATAACAGCTGCGTCGATGATATGATTGGGTCGACCGTTATCTTCTGATTTTAGGTATTAGAATTTCACAGTTCAGTAACAATTGGAGTAGTTTGACTCAGGAAGCCAAGAGCCGGGCCCGTCTGTAGATTAGCTGCAATAATATATTGATAGAACTTTTTAATATGTTTTGGGTACTCACGCAACTCCTTTCTTGCTTGAAAAACTAACCCGACGACTTCGAGTGAATTCGGATGTTATTCCATCATCATCTAAAGATGGTTTGAAGTCCAAATCTGATAATGGATTTCTCACTTTCGGTGGTTTCAGAATCGAAGATTTTCTACCTTTTTTATCGGGAGGCATTTTAATATCTGGATCTAAGCAGAGGAACTTTAACAATAATGAATGGCTCTATTAACCAGTAAAAGCATTGCAATCAATTGCAACGCTATAGTGTTTAGATTATCCAGATTAAGTTTTCCATGATAAAAAGTCAAAACAAAAATTCACACAAAAAAGCGATCAACCCTCGTAAAGGACGGAACCTGTTTTTGCTGTCTGCACGTGTATTAAGGGGACATTTATTTGTGCTATTAAGATACCTATGTTAGGAGTATAGTTTTTAAAAAGTTTGAAACATAGTAATTATAGATTTTCATAAACAAAGGATAGGAACGAAAAATACAAAACTTTAACGGCCGGTATACTGAGAAAGATATCTACGACTTTAAAAAGACAGTGTAGCCAACACAATCATTGAAAACGATCAGAGACAATCTGTATTGTATTTAGTGATCCGAGGCCGAAAAACTTGGTTTTTACCCCGGTAAAAACCCAGGAACAAACTCGCATGAGAAAATTAGAAAAAACGAAAAAAAACAATTTTAATATTAATGATAGCTGCATTTCATTTTTAGCATTCGGTACCGTCAACTGGGGCTATTTCGCTTACCAAGTATAATGCCGCCTTATAAAAATATTTTGCTTATAACTTATTTTAACACTCGGGTAGAAAAGATATTTGTTTTTTACTTTATTCAAAATCCAAATTCCCTATTTAGTTGATCGCAATGAACCTTTTTAACACCTAGAATTTCTAGTAAGTTATTGTAAAACTGTACTTTTGTGTGCATATGCACACACCAATTACTAAAATATATTGTATACATACATAATATATATATTATATTTTATTTTATTACAAACATATTTTGCGTTGCCGATCACTTTTTTTACCTTGCATATTTTCTTATATTTCCATTAAAAGAATATTTATGCTACTCTAGTGCAGAGTAATGTAGAATATAATTATATTATATTATTATAAATATAATTTATATGTTTATTTTACTTTTAGTTTTAAAACGATTAAAACAAACCAATAGAGATGCCTCCACGTAACAACCTTTTGTCACTAGTATTTTCTATTGGTTGGAAAAAATATTAGTATCACGATTCGTCAATTTCTGTGGATCGTTCCTCTTATATTTGTACATTTTGTCATTTGACAACTAGAAAAGTGAAATTGTTGTGTTGTTCCATTCGGGAGAAAATCGTATTTAATTTGGGAATATTTCATAAATCTAAATGAAAATGAGGGCATTAGGAATAACAGTAGTAAGCCTTTCGCTAACAGCTGCTGTTATAGGAAATGCTTACTACCAAAAAAAACAATTTTATCCATCTGTGGTTTATATCACCAAATCTAATGCTAGCATGGCTGTGAGTGAATTCACTTTTATTAATCTTATGCTACCGGGATTCATGAAATATCGTAATATTTTCGTTTTAATTAATACATGCATATTATCCGCCTTCGTTTTTAAAAAAGACCGGTTAATCTAAAAATTTACTACATTATTTAGTATTTATTTTCAGATGTCTTAAAATTTTTGTAAACGTTTTATGAATTGTATTTTCCAAAACATGACTATCGAAAGGAAATTCATTTCACAAAGCTTTGTTGACAACATTTCATTATATTCTAAATGATTTTCTTTATATCAATTTAGGTGATCTATATACAAGCACTTATTATGGTTCTTCTTATGGGAAAATTAATGAGGAAAGTCTTTTTCGGCCAACTTAGAGCAGCAGAATTTGAGGTAAATGAAATTGATTTTTAAGGTACCACTATTAATGCACTGATGAATTACTATATGAACAGGTACTGAAACTACATTTATCCGAGTCATTTAACTATAGTTGTTTTAGAACATTTCTTAGCTATCTCGAGTTATTTATGACATTTACTGATTAGGAAATCAAGCCATGATTAATATTCTGCCATTCTTAAGAATTGTTATAGTATCTGAAGAAGGTTAATAATCGTTTTACCGGACGTGGCCTATAACAATGCTAGTTTTACATCGGAAGATACCCAATGTTTTCGAGTAGAACGATCTTTTATTAAGCTAAATATATGGAAAATATTCATGAAAGGAAATGTTGCAATAATGGTTTAACGATGACATGCTGCAAGCATGTCTGTTATTGTTTTTAAAAGCATTAACCCTGTGATTAGCGAGTTATTTTTTTTTGAAATTAGGTAATTTTGAATATTTTTACTATTATGGGTCAATCTGAGACGAATATTAGTTATTATTTCTAGTGAATATTTTCTTAAAATTTCTAAGAATTGACATTGACTTGGTAGAACTTCATTGTATAAAGCAAAAAGTTTTTAATTTTTCAAGAATTATACTGATTAGTTGAGGGCTATTTTGGCTTCACGACATCATTATGCCATTTACGCCATTGTTCAAGCCAAAATAGCCGTATTCTAAATCCTACAATTCTTTTAGAATCAAATACATTGTTATTTTTAATTTCTATTAGTTTTCTTTTTTTTTTTCCATATCCGCTCCCAATGTGGAATGTATGTTCTTCTAATGGAGGTATCTCAACAGAATTTTTTCTGTGAGAACTGTTTGTTACTCAGTTGCTCAACCTCTCTTTTAATCGAAGCGAGTAGGGATAGAAGGATAGGGCTAGGACAGGACTAGTGGTTAGATAATCCCTCTCGCTACGCCCCGTGAGGATGGGATGGGTGGGTGAGGAGGGAGTTTTACAAACACTCAGACTACGAACAGAAATCCATAAATGGATTGAAATATCAATTTATGAGAACTGTTCGCATCGGGAATTGAACCCGAGACATTCGTAGCCATAGCCGTATTCTATTAGTACCTACACTTAAATATGGCTATCACAGTTGACCCTTTTAACCATATGGTTTGAGAAGACCCCGGATCGAAGAGAGGCGAGCGGCTGGTTATCCGGAGTCCTGGAAGGGCTGATCTCAGACAAACACCATTTCAGATCCGGTTCAAAACCTATTTAATTTTCCATTCAAGATGCAGTGGTTTAATATTACACAAATATATAAATCTTAACACATAAAATTGATTCTACATTTACATTTACTTAGCAACTGAATTTACTTTAAGTTATAATACAAATAACACAACGAATTTAAATTAAATCCAACGCAAATCAAAACACAAAAACAAACAGTTCACATGTCACCTCCGCCGCCACGAGAACGCAGCTCGTCCCGCTCGGCGGATCGTAATCGACTCTACAAAAATTAAAAAACTCCGTGCAAAGTTGGAGCTACCCTTTTCAGTAAAAATGGACTCGTCCAGCGGCCGAAGCCGGGGGCTTTTTTTTAACGCCTGGCAACAAGAAAAAAACCTATACTGCGAAATATTGCTGTTTGCCGCAGGCCGATTTCAGTTCAGGACACTAATGACACTTATACTTAAGAAAACCCAGGGTGTGTCAGGTTATTGATAAGAAATCATAGTTTATCACAATTAATCCAAATTTATAAAGAATGTAGTAATGTGTAAAATATCATTAATTATTGCTACCTTTTCGCAAATGCTCTAAGAATATTTCTGAAATTTTACAACTTTGGCTCTCACTCAACACTTGTGATAAGTGTACAATTTTCGTGTGCGATCATTAAGAAAATTTAAAAAATGATGGCAAGTCTCGGGAGCATACAGATATATCGGAGAGACTTGAAGACTCCGTGTAATGGCCATGCCCACTACCCATTCAGAGCATACGGAAGATTATTGTGTAGTGTAATTCCGGATGGACTTAATATTAGTTATGTCGGATGGACAACCTGACTAGAATCAAAGTTCCAATAAAATCCATTCTATTGGATTTAGTCAATATCGATGGTTTTATGGGATCACTATGAAAACACAAAAACTATTGTATCAATGTGTGCATTTATTATCATTTTCAATGTTTGTTATCATATTACCATATGCTTTTTTTTATCAACCTTTTTACATACATTATAATTAAATTCTACGATTTGAAGTTATCTCTTCTTTGATTTGGCACTTTCTCAACAGAAATTAAAACATATTTTTGACTAGTGGTCCGAATCTCGTATAATCCGCTCTCCGTATGATGCCACAGAGAGGTTAGAGCTTATTCGTCTTAGACTTGAAAAATCCTTAGGTAAAAAGGGTTGAATATTTTTAGAGATATAACAAGTTGCCAAATTTAGCAATTTCAACATCACAAAATGTCAAGAACTATACTTAAATTGATTTTTGGCCTCCATATACCCTAACTTAAAAGAGAGCATATATTTCCAATTATTATCTTGCCTGCCCTATCATATTAAGCTTAATTTAGATGTAATTTATTATATATTTTCCTTTTTTTTTACTCGGCTTCATCCAAGATAAAGGACGTTTAGGTCATTTAGACCAGTGCTCCGCAACTTTTCTCACCCACGGCACACCTAAGTACTCATAAATATTTCGCGGCTACAAGCCAAAAGTAAATATCATAAACCAAACTTGCAATTTGTTCATTTATTTTTATTTGATGAATTTGAAATAGTGGCTCATATATTTTTTAATAAAAGTCAATTAAACCATTTAACCCTATCAAAGTGATGGGACACTTACAAATTATAAAAAATCATTTGTAAAAGTAACTAAAAAAATTAACTTCACTACTAAAAATTATTTAACTTAAGTTGAGTGGATAAAAGTATTGTCGATTTTTTTGTTTGACCAAATCCAAAATAATCTTTCTGTTTTATATAATAGTCTCGTGCAGTGGCGTAGCTAGTTGGTTGTGCCGCCCCGGGCCGTCCTTGGGTTTCCCCCCCCCCATCCCTCCACTTTTTCTCCAAAATTGTTTTAGCCATCATGATGTAAAAGGTTGCGCCTCTTAAGAAAATTTTTATATAAAAATATAATTTCTTGAAAAAATTGTACTAAATTTTTACAATCCTGACAATTTTTAAATTTAATATTAATATAGAAACACAAAATTATTTATGTACACATTAATTGATATATATTGCACATAAAAACGAATTGATAATTGTAAATTAATTTAGAACAAAATGTTCAGGAGATTTTACTAACAATTTGTAAAAAAAAACATTTTAAAAAATATTTAAATAAATATTTTATAGGAGTAAAACCGTCAGCAACTTAACGGAATTTATTTTATCTGCCAGTTGGTGTTCCATTGAAAGTGTTGCAAAAAAAATTCAATCACAAATTGCTCATTGTCGATATTAAGTAGTTTTTTTATTAATTTCAATTCATAAAGCTCCCTTCAGAGCAAACAACACAGTTGCAAGGATAAAATTATGTTTTTGAATAAATTGCCGAAGTTCAATGTTTGCCATCTTTTCACACATCTGTTTCATTATGTTAAACAGCAACATAATTTTGAATTCTTCCTGATCATCATCATCATTATAATTTAAACAGAGATTTTAGCAACCGAGTTGCTTTAATTTTTTTCTGATACACATAAAAATACTCGTTTTTTTCTCATTTTGGACGCACTGCGTCGGGGCACACCAGTGTGCCGCGGCACACCGGTTGTAGGCACTGACTTAGACTAGCTAATGTTGAAATTTGATTGAATGTTGAAAATATCACTTTGGTCCGTACCTCTCTTGTAACACCCGCAAAATAACACACAATATTCTTACCTGTGGGCCTTACTTATATCACATTACATGATGTTTTTGTTTTTAGCATTTGGTGGAAAGGTCCTGGTATGCCATCACTGAGACGTGTATAGCCTTTACCGTCTTTAGAGATGATTTCAACCCAAAGTTTGTGGCATTCTTCACATTATTACTATTTCTCAAATCATTTCACTGGCTAGCAGAAGATAGAGTTGATTATGTAAGAGAATATTTCCTATTTTTCTATGTACGACATGTATTTATTTTTTATATCAAATCTACACTTTCTGTGTGCATTAATTAATGTATAGATCCGGAATGAGGAGAGAATGGATATAAAGCAGTGTTTCTTTACGGGGATGTAAATGCTCTTGTGTGGGCATTTTTTATTTTAGCATTCGGGATGCACTGCTAAAATCCGATTGCATCATTCTATATCGCGATGGTGCAATCAGTCATTTCTGTCAATCCTTTTGTGATGGGTGTTCATTTCTTTGTGTCAAACATATATACAATGTTTCTGAATCTGTTATTGATATGAACTTGTTCCACAAATGAATGCAATTATACTTTTTCTTTATTCATCTAGAAATAATTAATTAATGAATTTCAATGAATTTGTTGTGTGTTGATTTAGATGGAGAGAAGTCCTGTCATTGGCTTTCTCTTTCATATAAGAGTACAAAGTCTTCTGGTGATGCTGGCAGGACTGGACCTTTTATTCATCATGCATGCCTACCAATCCACTATTGCCAAAGGGGCATCTGTCCAATTAGTCTTTGGATTTGAATACGCCATACTTATTATTATGATAGTAAATATTTCAATCAAGGTAATGAACTGTTTCTTATTATTATATTTATTAATTACTATATTTCAGTTCAAATAGAGTTTTCTCTAATATTAATGCAGACCTGTGGCATGGAATTATTGAATGGTTAGGTTAGGTTTGGCTGTTTTTACAGTTCATTGATATTAGAAACAAACAGAACTTTGGGGTATAAAATTAAAATTGATAACTTTGTTATTCCACTGGTTGTGTTACTCATTGTCGCACATGTTTCGCCTCTTTGAGAAACATCTTCAGATTAACTCTATTGGAAGGTTTTTATATAAAACTTTGGGAGATAATAGACTCTCAAAATATATTCTTGTAATAAATAAATTTAGACTTAACTGTGCTAACTTTTTCAATCCTACGTAGCAACCATTTCAGAATACGGCACTTTGAAATGCAGTGTGATGTATTACTAAAAAATAAATTAATTATTTTGACAAATTCAATTCAACCAATTTGCATCACTAGTGACCGCAGCTGTGCTTAACGCCCGCCTCATATCTCCAATTTATATAATACTTTCATCAGATATAATTACATATTTTTTACAACTGAATGATTTTTCTACAGCAGCGATTCCCAATTATATTCTGTCGCGGATCACTTTTATATGGTACAACGAGATGGAACCTCTAAATTACATTTATTGTATTTTGGCACCATCGCTACACATAACCGCATGTTTCCCAACTTACACTGTTTATTCATAAAACCTTTGATAAAGTTTATTTTACTGTGTACCAACCATATAAACATGTGTAAAGCGAATAGAATAATTATTAATATGTTTTGCATGAATGTGGCTGGCTGGCCATTTTGGTGGTCTAATACTTGAGAATAAGCCCTCTGCAGTGCTAAGTCTCTCTTGTAAAGTTGTAGTTTATGTAGTTAGCTCTGCTGTGACAATACACAATATTAATACTTGTTTGTTTATAAAGTACATTTTGGCATACAGTTGAATTTGTTTTCAGTATGTTCTTCATGCAGTCGATTCATACTGGGAGAGTCCGTGGGAAAGTAAAGCTGTTGTATTGCTTTACACAGAACTTATAGTCGGTCTTTTGAAAGTTCTCCTATATCTTTCATTTGTATTCATCATGGTGCGAAAATACACGCTGCCACTCTTCGCTTTCAGGCCTATGTACTACACCATGAGGTCAGTAATATTCATCTTGCAACGAAAAATTAAATATTAAAATGTACAGTTAAACTTTGTTGCATTGCATTCAAAAAATTCTAATGTACAATGTCACCACAGAAATATCTAATGCATCATACCTAGGTAAATTCAACATGGCAACACGTCAACAAAAATTCATCAATAAGCTGCAACTACGAACATAGATATCGCCGCTTGAAATTCTCCAGGAAAATGATTATGCATGGGTTTTATATGAGCATTCGTTGTGATTGTATATTTCTGAATAGACTAATGAAATTGTTTTAATCTTTTTCTTGGTGCTTTCTAGTCTTAAAGAGATAGATGACTGAACACGCATGAAATATTCGTATTGTGATATTTATTTTCAATACTATCATTGACAGTTTATATTATGGTTTGCTGCCTCCCAGAGTGAATACACATTGTGTTGTTTGTCTGTAGATGTGTATCTAGCACAAAATTAAATGAAAATTGAATTTTACATCCAATTCAAAAGATGTTTTTCAAAAAATGTAAATCAAAGCAACAGATTGCTCTTTTAATGCTTGCCATTAAAATAACAATTTTATGACTTCTTTATTCTATTGTTTCAGGAGTTTCAAAAAAGCTTTCAATGATGTAGTTTTGTCGAGACGAGCTATTCGAAATATGAACACTTTATATCCTGATGCCACTGATACAGAACTGGCCGCTGTTGATAACGTTTGTATAATTTGCAGAGAAGAAATGAGTTCAGGTTAGTCACTGCAAATAATCATTGTTGTATTTGCAATTCTTTTGTAGTTATCTTCGCTACAATACCAATATTTTTTTATTTTTATTTGTAAATAAAAAACGCAATGCATGGCATTACAGTTGATGCCAATGTGCCATGCATTTATACAGTCATTACAACAAAGATAATAATAAAAACATTTTTAAAAATTTAGACAATAGAAAAGAGAACATGACATATTATTAACATACAAATTCATACAAGAAAAAAATATCTAAAAAACAAATGTTTGTTGCTGAAAATGTCCACCTCTCTAGGCAATGTATCGATCAGCTGAACCGCAATTGCAACTGGCGACTCATATAATTGACACGAAGAACAAGTTTTAAGAATAAAAATTGTTTAGTTATGGTTTCGGTCACATAGATAGTTAGATTTTGTTAGTAAGTTGAGATTTTCAGTATTATAATCTTGTCCCCGAATAATAAGAGAAAAATGCTTTAGAATCGAAAACGATGTTTTAAGTTTCAAGTGAGTGAAATAATAGCATGACTAAAAGAAATTGGGTAGAACTCTTTTAAGGAATTATTAAAGGGAAAATACAAAATTTTTTTGAAATAAAAATTTTAACTCATAACCGAATGTCTAACATAATTTTTGTTATTGTATCGTTTCATATGATGAATTATCAATTTTAGGTGCCAAGAAGTTGCCTTGCAACCATATATTCCACGCATCGTGTCTGCGGTCATGGTTCCAGCGGCAGCAGACCTGTCCGACTTGCCGCTTGAATATTTTGAGAGGAACAGGGACGGCGAGCGTCGTGCCGCCCGCCCACCAGGCTAATGCTGCCAATGCGGCCGACGCGCCTCCTCAGGCTCCCCCGCAGGCGCCACCGCATCCTGTAAATCCGGTGAATCCCGCCAATCCACTTCGGCCGGCAACTCAACCGAATGTTCAGCCAAACGTCGCCCAGATGCTCGGTGGGGGCATACCCAACTTCACACGTATACAACACTACATTACTATTTTACTGTATCTATATACATTAATTTTAATGAATTGTGTCTTAACCCGATGAATGCACTGGGCATGTTTACATGTCCAAGACTTTATCTCGTATTTCCGGCCAAACTAGAAGGAAACACTTGTGGATATATGCTTTAAAAAATAGTTCAAACCTTTAGGTAGAAGAATTAGGCAACATATCATGAAAATGTCAAGTAGAACACAAGGAAATATAGTTTTGAAAAGAGCTCTTGATATTCAGTCTTACGAATTTCAGCTTTGTACTGCCGATACGCAGCATTAATCGCCAGCTCTCTATGTATTGTACATATTTATGCGGCTACACACTTGATTCTGTGCGTGTTGGCGGTGTATATGAAGACTGGCCGCAACCATTTTGCTTGCTAAGTCGTAGAATATTTTTCAGCTTCTTCATTTTTTACGATTTATTTTAGCGAGAATGCGACGAGTTTAGCTTACTTCTAGATGTATTTGGAATAACTAATATATATTTCACACAATTCTACATTTTTTACTCTTGAAATTAATCTATTTTTAGCCATAGTGAGCGTTTTAACAGATCAGTTGACCGAAAATCAATTCGTGCGAAAACGGCTCGCGCTGTAAAAGTTAAGATAGTAATCTGGAGTTCTTTCATATTTATCCCTTTCCCTGCTGGGTCTCCAAACAGAGTTTTGCACAGCAGAAGCTTCAGGAATGAATTAAGCTATCAGTGTTAAATACAAATGGTGGGATCAAGAAAAATTGGGTATTGTTTTCATACTGCTTAATTTTGGAGTGATAAGCCGTATCAACTGTTGATATGTTAGCCTTTGCCCTGTTAATGGATTCACTGAGAATAATGAATAAAAAATATCAATATTGAAATGCTGAAAAATTCTTACAACACGTCTAGAACATAATCAAACTTACGAATTGATGTGAAACGTTTGCTTAACGAAGGTGTTTAAGATAACATATTTACAAGTGTAACAATCAAGAATTGAATAATGCTGAAGAACACCTTACAAGGACACAGTATTCTTTGAAGGCAGATTGATCTATGTAGAAGTGTGAAGTTAGTTTGAAACAATTTTAGATAATTTTTATCATTTGCGGTTTTCAGCTCTGATGGGATTTTCATGGCCTCCTCCGCCGATGCCCCCCAACTTGGCGACCTTAACCCCTGCTGAGTTGAGTCGTATGGAAGGCAGAGAGCGCCAAAATATTGAAGCTAGAATTCAGGTAACTTTGGTCCAGTTCTGAAGGTTTTTTGTATTTATATGGTTCGCCATTGTATGTGTGCTATTGTTGTATATAAATGTACTAATGTCTTAAATGAACATAATTAGATTTAGTGTTATAATTGATATACAAATTTAGATCAAACAAGGTGGGCAAAAATTTGCATCCAAATTGGGTAATAATTACTATAAATTCAGTGATTTCAAAGTCTTGGTAACTTTTCTTCATGCTTTCATATATTCTATACATAATTGAGATGGGAAAAAATATACAGCATTCGGTTTACAGATTAGTAGTACAAATTGAAAATATGGCTAATCCAATTTATTTCAAGATAAGTTTTCAAATTGCATTTTATCATTTCAAGCCGACAGCTTACAAATTCAACAATAAAACAAATTATGTTACACATTAATTCGTATTTTTACCACCAGGGGCCACTCAATACCTTTGCTTAACTAAAAAATGTTCATGCCATATGAACGTATCATCATGGTATTTTATAACAGCATAATGTCAAACCTTGTTCCATGTAGTGGGCCAATCTTAGACCGATGGGCAAACTTACCCAGATTGATGGTATTGATAATTTTGACACATGATCCAGATGATTAATCTAAATTTAAACTACTAACATTTTAATTTTTTGTTAATTAACCTGATGCTCGATAACCTTCTCACCCGCTGCACGCTAAGGCACTTAACAGTATTCCACGGGAAGTAGATATAGTTTTATGATGCAAAGTATTGTACAGCTTAGATCAATAATTAACAATAATATTTCTATGATTTTTCAGTGCCTAAGAAACATCCAAATGATGCTAGACGCCTCGGTCATGATGATGCAGCAATATTCTGCAATCGCTCATCGCTTTCCTCCCACGGTCGATCCTAAAGATGCCGCGACGCAGACGAGTGAGTCTGTCAAAGTCCAAGAAGAAGATAAATCGAACGGTGATAAAAAAGAAACCAACGCTGACGACGGCAGCCAGCCGTCCACTTCGAAAACGGACTCAGATATGCCCAGCACTTCTGAGCCCACGTTTATGCCTATCGAAAAGAAATCGGCGACGACTGACAGTGGTTCACTTCACGCGCAGGCGCAAGTGAGCGACGGTTCCCATGAAAAGGGGGACACTTCTGAAAATAGTAAGGGGGCGAGTGCAGCTGACGAGGCGGCGGAGTGTGCAGGAGATATTAGTCCTAACAGGTAATATTACCATATAATAAATGTTATTGCATCCCCGGTGCTAAACTTTGGTAAGTCTGAGGTTTTTGGAGTGACCGTTCAAATTGCATGCTCGGTTTATAATATATTGAATATAAGGTATTTAATTTTGCAAAAATATTTTGTATCCATAGATGTTTTTCAATACAAATCCATAAATCAATTTATGGAAGTTTCTGTACTGCGATTCAAACCTGTGTACACTGCAGTCACATTGATTACTCGGTTACAGTATTTGCTTATTAGCTAAGCGAAACCGGTTCTGTTTTAAATTAAAATATTGTGAAATAAGTACCATATATAGTTTTTCATTAGGTGTACCTTATGCCGTCTTTCAATCAAGGATTAGTAGTAAACAATGTTAAATTTATTTTAATAGAATATCAATTCTTTTGTTTTTTGGTCTTCTTATATTCGAAAGTATTGTTACATACATATTATGTAGTATTGTGTTCATCAACCAGTGCTAGCGTTTCACGCAATAAATTTCTTTTAATTATCTGCAGTCAAATAAGGGTTAATTGTAGGATTTTTTCTCCACTACATTATCCAGTATGATTGATTCAATCGATACCCTGTTGAATATAATTAAACAAGAATCAACAGTTGCCTTTCTCAACCTACTAAAGTTTAATATTGGGAGTACAAATTGTTATGTCACATTTTACTGTAGAGATAATGTCTAAATACTTATAATATATATATTATTTATTTGTAAAAGTATGTGAGTGTTGACTGAAAAGAAGTATTTGTGAATGTTTATTATGTAAATTTTTGATGGCAGATTGATTATTCAGTGCTCAATTGTTATTGCGTCAGTCAATCATCTTTAAGTGGTCACGTTTGCGTGGCAATAATAATATTGTTGCAAGAAATCGTTTTCAATTACAGTACTGTTCAATGAAATTGTTTGGTTCAATATCGTAGCAGAATTTCTTTATTTTTTTTTGCATCACAGCTATGGAGAAATATGGAAAGAGTGAAAAGTTGAATACATTGTTTTTGGGTTATCACATTTAATTATTGCATTATTAGTCAAATGATTCTGCATACCTTAGTTTACTATTTCTTTGTACACGAAAATGTTACATAAGTCACTGGAAGTCAGATGACTGAATAATTAAGAAGTGGCAACATCGAATGCCAAGGGTAGACGAAACCTCAATTACAACTAATTATTAAAAAAATACATTATAAATAACATTCCATTGACTTGCCGTTATAGCGGTGACATTTGAGTTATAAGAGAAAAATCAATATCGCCTCGCCTCCATGGCGGCATTCGAATGCAAAGACTTAAAATATTGTTCAATATCTAGAAGCGTAAACTTCGTCAATCGTTCAGTATGTTGTTAAATTGGTGGTAAATGTTTTCATTTCAATATATTTTAGCTCTATAAAATCTTTACAGAAGAGCATAATTAATTAATTTTGAGACTTTATAAATTCCAAATGATTGTCTTTGTATTTTTTTTATCTAAATTTGGTAGTTATAATTTAAAATCTTTTCACTCAAGCAATTATTGGAGAATCCAGAATTAATAAGCGATGAAGCAACTCGCCGCGGTACTTACTGTGAATGCTCCCTGAGAACCTGAATCCTGCCTGTCTGTTTCCAAGGAGATAGATTACGCCTCGAAAGGCCGCTGATGGCCTCAGTTATAGCAGCAGTTATACGGGATGCAGTCTTGGAGGCATTATGCAGTGGTTAGGTACTCGGATTAGGAAACAGACATGGCCAGAGATTAAGAAGTTGTTTTACCCTTTTGATTTTAATGTTTTAAAAGTGCCATTTAAATCTCGTTTTATTTATTTGGTATCCAATTACAAGCTTTGCGCTGTCGGCTGACAATATTGTATCACTGTCAAATGATAAACCACCTGATGCATTGAATGTAATTATGAAGACTCCCAAAACTCGTTCCGCATTTCTCTAAGAGCTGTTAGTCATATGGATAGATGGTTTCACCTAGATGTTTGAATATTAATCATTAATGAATGAATATTTCTCTTGATGACCATTGTTGCAGTGAATTAGTACAAAACGAAGATAAGGATGAACTGCGACGTAGAAGAGTGCAAAAATTTAACCACGAACACTGACTCGTTTCCAATTCAGATCTATTTAAAAAGAGGACTGTATGTTAAGTGATTACTTAAAATATATCATGTGGAGGGGAGTACCCGATAGTGTCTGTTCCGAGTCAACGCCGCCACTGTTTTTATTTGTACTAAAATACATTATTTATTCATATTACATATCACTATCAAAAATATATTTTGTGTTCTTTCCCTGCATAAATACGTACTGTCCAGATTCTTGTTCTCTTCGTCGATTTGATTCAAAAATCATTGCATACTAGTATTAATGATCACTTTATGTCTTGAACGAATTGTAAAATATTTTGTATCATTGTGTTCAAGACGAAATTCCGAATCAATTTTTTTTGTAGGAAAATTTTGATCATAAATTGTCGTTGTTCTGGCAAAAAGCGTTATCTTGAAAATGCTAGTTTTAGTTGTGAGTATACACTTAGACATTGTATTCAAATATTATAATGGCTGTTGAGTAATAGGTATGATTCAAATCTAAAGTTTCTGCGGTTTTTTGACATGTGTTTTAATCGAGAATTTTAATTACAATTAATTTGTGTGTTTTTCCATTCAATAAGAGCAGGAAATAAGGAACTTTTTGGCATAAATAACTCAACACGAATTTTGCCAGATCAAGGATGGTTTGACCAATGTGATACATTTCATTCAGTAGACTATATGTCTATGGATTTCATAAGTAAAGTTCAAAGTTGCAATATAATATTCAGGTACGTTTATTGTGGAATAGAATTTTTCATTATCTAATGTAGCGTTTCCCATACTTATTTTTCCATGACCCGGTTATTTTAATATTTCTCCTTCGTGACCCACTAAATTTGTTATCGCCTTTACCACCGGCCTATAGGAAAAATAAAACAGTATATTTATGTCCATTCAGTCTTTACATTTTAGAATACAAGAGAATTTACTCTGATAAACCTATAAAGAAATAAAATGTACCAATAATTTATTAATGAGATATGTGCTGCTGTTTCTTGTTAACTAAAAGCTCCAGGTTTGGAGAAAAGGTTGATAGCTTCCAATCGGTTTCTATATTTATTTTTTAGGAGAACCAACGTTGAAAAGCCTGCTTCACACTTATATTTTGTGACAAAAGGCATTAGAAATTTTATCGCCTTTTCTGCTAAAACTGGGTATGCTTGACGACAAGACAGCCAGAAATCCATCAGTGGTATTCTGTCGAAGATGTCTTTGAGTGTCATATCACACGAGAGTTCAATTATTGAATTAATGTCTGAATCCTACAATTCTGTCTCGGATTCTATTTTCAAATATACAGATTTATTTTAGGAAATTGGCGTCCCGGCATTTTGCTTTCTGCAACTCTGTCCCGAGTCGCGACCCATTATTTGGGAAACGCTAATCTAATGTATAAACATTATGTTATTATGATAGTGTTCTTCTGCACATTTCTGATTGTGGACGAATTATGGACCGTTCCATTATGGTCACTTTGCTTACTTTCCATTTTTCTGCGACAAACGAGTACCCGACCACTTGAAACGTTTTTGAAATTGCTTGACTTTAAATGTCAAACCGTTTCACACCAAATCAGTATGCCACTGTCCAAGTGACAGGTAATGCGAGGAGTATAATTATATTATGTAACTTTTACTGTAGAATGTATTGATTTAATTGTTTTAATCACTAAAATACTATAATGACGAGTGTTTCAACAGAACCTTGTGATTAAACAACAATATGACAAATAACATGAAAATGTATATATATAATATTATCCATATATTTACAAGATGCTATATTATTTAATGGTAATTTTTTCTCAGATTATGTTTGAAGTTCAACTCTTTTCTAAAAATATTAATTTACTGACTAGTTAATCCGAAATGGTGTTTCAGTGGACATTTCACACAGTTTCTAAACCATTTAAATTTTGGTTGCAAACGGTTGGAATTTGGGTTTAATGTTTGCCATAGAAGAAGACTTGATGTGGTGATGTAGGGCCTTTAAATGTTGCCATAAAATGTATACATTATAACGCTGCATTATTGATTTCTATAGCAACTTCCATGGAGTATCGGAATTATTTACACATTGTATTTAATTCCTAGGTAGATGAAAATATTCATGTAAATTTTTAAGTTAAAAGAATGAAATCTCAATAATCCAAATTTGATATTGAAATTCTATCAAGCACCCTCAGTCGATGTCTTAAATTATAAAAGAATGAAGTTTGTCTTTTGGCTTATTATCATCTTGGTGGTGAATTGACTTATTCCATATAAATTTCAAAAGCGTATTAATTTGATTAAATGTAAGATGGTTGTCTTTTAAATGTTTGCTTGAAAGTTCTAACACTTTGAAGAGATCCACGCAGCTTAGAACTGTTCACCTCCATTCAATTTGTTCATTTTATTGTCAGTCGTGAAAATACTATGGAATATAGTTATCATTAATAACATGTGCTCAAAGTAAGACTTAAAATTTTCAAATGTCTATATTTCAGTAATATACAAATGTGGAATAGGTTAGTTTACCATCAAGGCAAAGTCACATTACAAGATACATTCCTAGAAAAAGTCCATGTGCATACGCAGCGAATATGAAGTCCTTGAGAAACAGAAAATAATGAAGAAATTGTTACATTCCTGCGTGTTTTATCATCAAGTGTTGATATTCACTCGTATTCAGTTTGTTATAGTAAAATTATTTTGTTAAATGTGTTACAGAAATAATGTTTTACTGTATTTGCCCGACTATAAAGATCCCGTTATATTCAAGCTCGATACGATTGAAGGGTGTCTGCAATAATTTTTCAAGCGAAGCTTACATACTGTATTCAAAAAAATATCAGTATTAAAGATTTCTCTTGAGATTATTACGACACAGAGATAGGGTATGTAATATACAGATGAGATATGTAATATAGTATGTTAGTTAAAAAACATGTTGGCATTTCAAACTTTTCACATTACTTTATTAATTTATCTATGCAAGAAGAGCCTAGTAAGAATCAACAAATTTCCCGTTTTTATACAAAAAACAAAGGTAAATTTTGATATACATATGATTTATCACATCTAGTTACTGGGGGCTGATTATTTTGTTTTTTGTTTGAAAATTTGCTGTTGCAATACTGTTGGGCAAATATGGCTTTAATTTCAGTCATAGTGTTTTTTCATATGAAGTATAACAAGTTTCTGGACACGATTTTTAAATGTATATACTGTTATAATTTGTGTATTTATAAGTCTTACTTTATTGAGCAATATTTTTATTACCTTTTCAAAAAAAAAAAAAATCCATTCTAGTTTTAAGCAGAAATATTTGGGTACCCCTGATTTGTATATATGTAATGAGGTTTGACATGAATCCAAATTGAGGGATATAAAAAACTGTTACAGCTGTTATATATGCTATTGGGTAATCGCAAAATGTAATGCTAGGAATAAATTACTGACGTGTTTTATTTATTTTAAGTATTTAATATAAAATATAGCATATAAAACATCGTTCTGAAGTGTTCATAATGTACTGAATAAGTTTTTCACTTTATTATCAGCTTTTTAATTTTTATTTCTTTACCTCCTCACTAGGGATGCCAATCCGAGTATGGAGATTTCGGGATATATTTTCGAGTAGTCAGTTTCTTGGATCAATTCTTCGAGTATTCGAATTCCAAAGATAACGTCGTGGATTTCACAAATTTTAATAATGAACATATAAATTAGAGGCGTGTGGCGAATTTCTCTTTCATGCCAATATTGCACATCGAACACCCTTACATTTGTGAAATACATTGGGTGTTAATATTATCAATAATCTATAGTCAATATTACTTAGGTACGCGAGGCTCTCTCTTTAAGGCTGGATTTTTAGTGGATCACTGTTTATTACTATTAGGAATATTATAATGTATTTATTATGCAAGTTACTATTTTACATTTAATATGGATAAAGAGGGAGCTTCACACCTGCTCGCCTCCTCTTCCGACCGGTTGAGTTCCGACATCCTGGACAACTGTTGGTTGCTATCCATAGAGCGTACACGGCAGAACTAAAGGTTGCTTTTATAGTCATAGGTGTCAGCCCTTTTGGACACTGAGTGTTCATCTATCGAGACTGTACTTAAAAGCCTCACAGCAGATATATTATACCAATGCAAACATTTGTATATCATATAAATGACAATAATGTAGTTAACATAACACATCTATATATTTTTTTTAATGTTATGTGCCGTTAGATCAGCGGTCAAGGGCTGAAAGGGACACCTGTCAGCTTTAGGTTGACAGTCTTTCTTCCTTATATTGTGTTTTTCCTGTAGTCAATATAACAGAAAAAAGTAGTGCAATAAAATATATTTTTTGATTATCAATCCTCACCAATAAAACTAAAATATAGTACTTTTTTTATACTGGGGTATTTTTTTATTTACTGCATTGTAATAATATTTATTAGTCAACGAAACTCATTGCATTTTGGTCTTATTTTATGCGTTGGAATAAATTGTATAACTTGTAACAACAAAATATATTAAAACCGTAAACCTTCATATAAATAGGTTCAAGAATCACGAGAAAAAAGATGTTTGTTTAGTTTTTTTTTATGGCTTTAAATATTCATTTTATTCTAAATGATTTGTTCGGGAAAGCAATATGTTAACCCTCTGACTGCCAAAATCCCATATATCAGCTTTTACTACTTTTGCGAGAATTGCTGGATACATTTTCAACAGTCTGTAGGGTATCTTTTCATGTAGTATGCTTAAATTTATAGAACACATTTTACTTATAGAGTTGCGCCATATCTTGCATGGTAATCCCAAAAGTCCTGGCAGCCAGGGGTTGACGAAGAGTGTAGCTCGAAAATTTTGGTATAAATAAAACATTATATAAACATAACATGAAAATAATTGTTGAAAGTACCTTTGTATACCTACTCCTCACATCGAAATTTTTTTAACTTTAGCATCATTTTTATCTAGTCAAGAGATTTGAATGTAATATAAATATATATTCAAGAAATCACTTTTAAGGTGTTAACTGTCAATTCTTGGTGGAAAGACATTATATTTTAAAAAATAAAACACAATTCATTTGTACTACTTCCACATATTTAGTTTTACCACATTTTATTATTCATCAGTTGATAATGCTTGTGATGAGCGAAACCGGTCCTGATCATTATAAATATGTGGAAGTAGTACAAATGAATTGTGTTTAATTTTTTAAAATATTCAAGAAATGTATAAATATTACATACAATAGTAGATGACTTGAGAATGGCACTGTGTTCTGTAAGTTGCTATATTTTTAGAATTTAACATAGGTCAATTGATGAGAATTATAAATTTTTAAATATGAATGTCTTATATCAAAAGTGATTCAAGGCCACTTGACAATTAAATATGATTAGGTCACACTTAGACAAATATATATTAAACATAAGTTTTTATTTTTGAATAAATTTAATCTAATATTACAGCTTTGGCAATATATGGCAAAACTTTAATCTTTATCCCCTGTTGATCGCGGGGGATACGTTTTAGATATGGTTGCGATAAGCGAGGGATATCTGTAGTCATAGTTTTATCAGGATAACTTAAGAGATAAAACATTTAAAAATAGCAAGCAATACTTAATCAATAAACTTAACTAATGAATAACAAAATAAACCTCATGCATAAAATAAAATTAATATACCTTATTCGCGTTGAAAAAATGAATCTTGAATACCCTGCTCGGTTTGCCTACGTTTATTCATAAAATTTGACGATGTCAAATAATCCTATACAACCACTCGGTTATGCTTTACTCACTCAATCTTTGTCGTTTTCTTTCAACTTCGTGGATTGATTGTAAAGAGAAAGGGTATTTTCAATTATTGTGTTTGTATTAGGTGTGTGCTGTGAATATCTCTCTTTCTCGCTCAATCACATGTAAAGTGAAGGGTGCGAGCGAGATACTAGGGCATGCTCCAGTTGATAATTCTCATGATGAGCGAAACCGGACCTGATCATTGTGAATCACATGTGAAAGTAGTAGAAATCAGTGTTTTATTTTTAAAATCAATTTATTTATTTTTGTCAAATTTACTTTACATTATATTGCTTGGTGGTTATGGATATGTCACTTTCTAAGTGATGTTAACCAATGTATGGCTTTGTTTTTGAAACTTCATGTAAATTCAAACATGACATGACCTTATGTAAAAAAATATTATAATTTGAGTAGAATCGCTGTGGGAAAGGACTTTTAAGGACGCTGTTTTGATACTACAACCTTTGTTTAAAGATAAAAAAATTCAATCAACCTTTCACTCTCGAGAATTTTTTACGTGTTCATACTGCCCCGTCAACTCGAAGCATTTTTCAGTAAAAATCATAAATTTAAACTACTCAATATGAAGTCCCAGGTTACAAACATAGGTGTCACAATGGAATTTCCTGCTTTTCCACCCTGAATTTCCATGTTAAAACATACTGCAGTCTTTCTTGGTCCCCGAACGAAGTATATGCAGCTTGTTGATAAGCTGATATTGTGCAGGAAGAGTAGAAGTGCGCCCTCGGGACCCAGTGTCGCCAAAAATCGCCCACATATTAGTCAATCAACAATTTGACAAATTTCAAGTGGGTCAATGGAGTTTCGTTTTTTTCTTCTCATAAACTCCAGTCATACCCAGTCACATAAATTTTTATATTTTTGGCAGCACTAATGACAGCTCCTTGGAAGTGGAGCCCGAGTGCATTTGAAAACGACACCGATTCAAAACAAATGAATAAGCTGCTCAATGCGACAATGAATCCTTCACTCTGATACTAATTATTAATATGGATTAGTGTTTATAAAATATTATGGAAGTTCAAAGATTTTAAATAACAAATAAAAGTTTAAATGTCACTGAAGTAATATACCACCTTAGTGAGGCACTCGAGTGATACGCCAAACTTCAATGTCGGCATTGGACGTAAGGGGTTGACATGATTAATTTCTGATTTTGTTCCTTGTAATAGGAGTGCCTTTTTATTGGTTATGGCTATCAATATTAAAAGATTTTGTAGTTTTCCATATTTGTATACGATTTAATCTTATTTGTTACGTATTCAAATTTCATCCTGCTAATATATAAAGAAATGTAGTATTTAATCATTTAAAAAATTGTAAGTCGATAAATTGTTGACGTGAAAAATACTAACTCAAGTTATCAAAATGGAGTTCACAAAACTGTAAGCAAATATGACAATTGTAAATAAGAAAAAGGAAAAACAAAAACAATATCTTAACCAGTTGTATGCGAATGTCAATAAAAATATTTTTTTATTTTAAATATTTTATACTACACATTTCACTTAATTATTGGCTCCGCAACCTTGTAAGGATCTTCAAACATGGGCCATCATTTTCTGCCCAATGCTGACGCAGAGACATTGAAAGATAACACGCCCCAAATTACATATTGTGGAATTCCAACAAAAAGTTATCAAATAAGTTCAGTATTTGGTTTAATGGTGAGTTTATAATAAAAAATGGAACACCAAAACATTCAAATCCTGAATAAACTACACGCAGTACAATTTTCTTAAGTTATTTGTTGGATTACCAGATTATGCAGCATCTGAAGATCGTCAGCCTATGCTTCATTGAATTATCTGCCATTGACTAGTTTGACAAATGCTTTTATTGATTGTTATAAAATGCATTAAGATATCCAAAAACTTTAGGATTGTAACCGATCAGTCTCGGTTGGGCTTCGACGTAACAGCAAGAATCGAAAAGATCCATGAAGGGTTTTGAGTACCACACGTTTTTGGTTCCGGATTTTCCGTCCAGGTCGAGTGTTTTCAATTGAAAAATGCCAAATTCAAATTTATGTCCGTCGGAGTGTATGCACTGCACTGTCACAGGGGTAGGCAACAGAGAAACATCATCCTGTTGAAGAATATAAATCAAATTTAATAAATGATATAATATAAGCTAATGTATAAACTTTAGTTCACAAACATTTTTAAACCATATCAGTCTCCGGTACGGTAGGTAACAAATATGAAAAAAGTTTTTTTTGGATTACTACTTACACCGTATAAAGATTTGGCATAAGCTGACGCAATAGTGAAACAGTGAAGTAAGGAACCTCCAGCCATTTGGTCCTCAGTCACAGTGGTTTCGTGGAGATTATTTACCAGACTTCTGTTGAATTGGAGGTACGATGTATGAGGGTGGACAAATGTTTGATCGCCCTTTATTGCTGCAAATATAATTCAAGATTAAATGAAAAATAAACGTAAGAAGATTTTATGATAACATTAAAATTTAACAATTACACATTTTTTATACATTAAGAAGACAAGTACTTGTGTTATATTGGATATTTAGTCAGTGGAAGAAGTATTAGAGTCAATTGATGAACATAAAATACGTATAAATATTCGGTCTAACTGAGGATGCAGTGTCCAGAAGAGATGGTTTTGATAAGAATGAATCCGGAGGATTACCAAAGTGGCTAGGAAGCTTACGACACCAGAGAAACACTAGCATTTAGTAGCTTCCAAGCAGAGTGATGTTTGAAGAGATAGGGTATATATATATATATGATTTCAAAAACGCAGTACATGCGCCTTTTAATATACGACAATGGCGCCATCTATTATTTGCAGCGAAAAGGAAATAAATTTATTAAAGCTAGCTAGCGACATCCATATGAAATTATCGCACACTATAAGCTTTCAATAATTTCCGACTGATCTTGAATAAAATTTCCATCTGGATTTGAAAAGTATATACAATTTAAGAAACTAAGCATCAATCAAATTATAATTGAAAAATGCTGTCCGAATGCGAATAGGGTAAGAGCTGTTATAATTATATCATCCATTTAAATATGTAATCACAATAATTTTACTTATTGAATCCCTATGATTCATTATTAGCACTTAGGTTATTAGATGTAAATATGTAACGGACCAACTAATTCAATTTCATAAGTACATCCCATACATATTGAGTTTGGGGACAACTCCATCAGATTCAAGTAACACAAGGCATCCCAAACTGAGAATATTGATGTATCCACAAAGAATTATGAAAATTACACATGAAAAATTCTGCATATTTTGTAATTTTATTTTTACTGTGACTTTTGATGAAAGGATAGGTACATATCGTCGCCCTAAAAGCAAAAGGGCACTTATGAAATTTTAGCGATTTGGAGTAATGAACGCAGTTTTATTTGTAATATTTCTCTATACATGATGGGCTAAGAAACAAAACCTTTGAAATCGCAATTGAAAAAAGAAAAAAAGGTAATTTTGGAAACTAGTCTTTAATTCATGTATGGCAAAATATATTTGTTTTTAATTAAATAATGAGTTGAAACCTATATATGAATTTAAGTATATTTAATTTGATTTTTAAGTAATAAACCTTAGTAGGTGAATGAAGAAATTTTAAATTATGAGAAACTTTTTATAACATGTGACTAAAAATTCAAAATTTAAAGATTCAAAAAAAATTGCATTTCAAAATACAAATAAACAATGTCTACAAAAAACTACACAATGTTTTTCACTCTAGAAGCACTTAATATGCATTTTTCTCTAAACTCAATTTTTACACAGGCGCCCTTTTGCTTTTGGGGCGATGATATTATAAAGTTTTTTGTTTTGTAGTTTTTAGAACAATATTGAAAACAGGCTTCAACGCTTTCATTCCTACAACTGAAGACAGTAGTAGATGAAGGAGTTATTTTAGAAAATCAATGTTTTTAGTAAATATAGTAATAGCCCTTCATCTATTGCCATATTGAGAGACCAGAGAAATGGTTCTAACATAGCACCTTTATCCACACATGTCTTCAATCAACATAAAAAGTGTTGTTTATTTACTTACGATATGAATCATTCATATTGTAGATATTTTCTTTCCTTAAAGAGATTGTATGTTTTACTGGATGCAAATCTGGTAATTCTGTATCCAAATATTGAGTATCGGTGACAAATGGCTTCAAAGGATTAGTGGATGTCAGAAGCATGTTTGAAACCTGCTGAAACTGTATGAGATCACCTTCTTTATCGAAAGAAGTTACAATTTTAGCGTCTCTGCTCACAGCCTTAGTTTTGGAATTTCCATTTGACGTCTTTTCCAAAATGGTAAGTAATTTGTTTGCTAGAATTAAACTAAAATACAAGACACAATTAATTAATAAATATTTCGGTAAGAAATTAATTCAAAAATAATGTTCTATTAAAAGTAACCACCATACTGTCCAGACATAACAAATAGAAAACCTTTTTTAAATTTAGGTTTATTATAGCGCGGGTTCCAAATCAAACAGAATTTTTTTTAGCAAAATATACGGAAGTTTTCACATATGCTAGTCTGATTCAGGCGGGAGTAAAAGGGTTAATAATTTAATTAATTCATGAATGAAGCAATATGTTTGTACTTTTAATGAATAAGACAATTTTTTGCCTAATTTATGAAAAGTGCAATTACACGGATTCGTTGTAACATAAATTTTACATATTGGTATATAATGGATGCTAAAACCAAAATTGTAGAAAATTGTTGAGAAAAACATCTGAGCCAGATTGTGGGAAAAGTTGGAATTGCGTTTTTGCCTCCACATCGATGGTTAAAACATAAAAATTTACGACATTCAGGCTTGAGGGTAAGCAGAAGAATTACATGTTGTACTTACTTTCGTCTAACATCCTTTATTCCAATTACCCTTGCGAAATTGTGTGCTGGTCTAACAGGGTCTATAATTTTAGGAAGTTTCTGTTGTTCGCAATCAAAAACGTTGGCAGACAGTATCGCTTTTTTGACTTGGTTGTGAATCTCTGGTGAAACTGGCATCTGTGCCTTTTCTTCAATGATATCAGGAAGTTCATTGGTCGGCTTGATGGATTTAGTTATGACTTGCGCCTGTTGCAAGCCCTTAAGTAAGGCATTTTTTTCGTCTAAAGTACAGCACGGGGCTTCATGCCAATTGGGATGTGTATTGTCTAATCGTACGGGTTGTTCACATGGACCTACAATTTGGATTCTGAAATTGAAGATCAACATATGAGTCGGCGCAGATCATATGTGGATATATGCGTAGTACTTATGTAAACTAGATAATTGGATAGAAAAATTTGTAACCAATTGTGTTGTGGACATATCATAATGAAAACAATTCGATATCAATGATATATTTTTAACTTGCTTCTGATCCGTTAGTTAGAATGGATTTGGTCAACTTTAAATTGTACTGTAATGTGAATGTGTGTGTTTAAAGACACATTAGAATTTAGTTAATGAATGGCTATAAAATGACTGTATGTTAAATCATTTCTTTCTTTTTAAGGAGTTGTCCGTATTTGTTTGCTTCGACTAATAAAATACCTCTGAATATACCAGATGTACAAAAATGAAGACGGTAAACATCGGATAGTCGGAACAAGGTTTCATTTCAAGGGGCATTTTTCACTGAAAATTGTATAAAATGAGATGTTTTAGGGTAGAACAATCTTTTTTGAACCTAAATATACGGGAAATATTCGTAAATGACGAAAGGAAAGGTTAGAATATAGGTTTAACGATATGTCGCAAACTTTCATGTCTCTTAAGTAACAACCTAACAAAATCCCACATATAGTGTGAAGAAAAAATCGAGGGTGACATGATCGCTTCAGAAAGTACGCGAAATTAGATGTTTTAGGGTAGAACAAACCAAACCAGATCAACCTCAACATAACCTACTTAAACTTAACACATCGTTTTGTGTAGTTTTCGGTGAAAAATATAATTTTTAGTCTTGTCCCGACTATCCGATATTTATCTACACGGATTAGAGTACAGAGAATTTAATAAAATGGATATACTTGTATGGTACACGTTTCTCTTTGATGAATTCGTTAGCATCCAGAACGGTAATTCCTTGCGCTTGAAGGCGTTCAACGACTTGACTCGTCTGAGGAATTTTACAACCTTGGATATTCCAATGTTTTCTAAACATAAATCCGATATGTTGTTTATATAACTGCGAAGTTAAACGCATGATTGAGGTTTTATTTAATATACTGTAAAAATAATATTTTGTCGAGCTAACGAACTATTAGATAAAACATAACCTGAAATAATTATTTGACATTTCAACTGTCTTTTTTTTTTATTCTATTACCTATTTAGGGATAGTTAGACATAAAGAATACTTAATCTTGTTACCACTTTTATTTAGGAGTCCACGTTGGTTACGAAATTTCCTACAAGATGCAATTGGAAAATGACACAAACAATTCTGCGACATTTTTTATTTTAAAAATAAATTTAAAGTAAAATTAATAGTAATAGGTATCTATATTACAAGATTATGTATTAACTGACTAAATTTCTTTTAGTGGTGCTATCGTTTCACTTTCCGGAAGTTCAAAGATTATTTTCTATAAATGTCTAGTATTTTTATTTCTTTTCTTTGAGATCGAGTTAAGAATTTTGAAGTTCTCGAAACTATGTATAAACACATTTTTATTCCTTTTAAAACTAGTTCTTCGCGCCGGGAAAAGCCCAATTTTTACACTGGTAAACACGGGCTTAAGTCCGAGAATAAACTGGCATGCAAAAATTGGGAAAAAAAGGAAAAAAAAAGAATTACGGTATTAAAGATAACTGCATAATTATCATTTTTAGCATTCGGTGACACTTATTTTAAAAACGTGGCATTTTTACGTATGCCAACATTGTATCCACAAATTTTAGGTTACGGTGAGTTATTAGTTCGACGATATCAATGGAAGTAAGCAACTTTATTCGATATTGGAGCACCTGTGACATCTATGATACTCGGAGCCAACACAAAATATATACGAAAACGTTCAAGTATTTATGTATAAGATTTTCCCAATTTTCCGAGTTTTTTTCCAGCCATTTAAAAATTACCGTTTTTTTTGTAAAACTAGTCTTATGAAATATATTTTTCCAATCTGTTAGAAATGAGTATATTATGTATGTATTGAGATTATTTTGTCACATTTGTTATGAGTTAAATAATAAAACAAAATGCATTATATGTAAGAACTTAATTTAAATACTTTCACTTTTTGTAATTGAAAATAAAATTGTTAATAAACAGTATTGAACAGCCATTCTGTGATCGGAATAAGGAGGTACGAAAAGTTAATGAAGTAACTCTGTAACGGAAGCAAAAGATGAAGAATGAATACTTATATAATATATTTTCAAATGATTTAATAAAATTAACCTGTAGCTTCAAGGTGCCACTAAAACACTTATTGATTGTACAAATACTGTGTCCTTATTTATTAAAAAACTGGACCTTCTCCATCGCAACCTTCTTTTAGAAGAGAGAATTTTATCAATTTCCTGAATTATTATCTATAAAAAACACCAGAAAAAATCGAAAGGTTTAGTTGCCATAACATCGAAAAAATTGATATGAAAATAAGATTCAAAGACATTTTAAATTTAAAGACACAATTGGATGATAAATCCTTTCACCGTAAATTTGGATGAGGTCGATATTATTTATGAAGAAGAGTTGTTGGAACAGAAATATGACGAGGAGAGCAAAGATATTTTCAATATTTCATGAATCCAAAAACTTTGGCAAAATAAAAAAAATGCCTGGTTTTCTATCCAAAAATGTTGGAAACAATGAAAAATATTTTAATACCCTTTCCCACATCTTTTCTTATTGAATCAGGTTTCAGTGTGGTGAATAACATCATAACAAAACAAAAAAATCGTCTGAAACTTAAAGAGGAAACCTTTTAGTGATTTTCAGACGATTTCTTTATTTTGTCTTGATTTGTCACGAAGAAGAGATTCAACCAGACATAAATGATTTAATTTATAATTTAAGACATCGACTGAGGGTGCTTGATGGAATTTCAATATTAAATTTGGATTATTGAGATTTTGTACACTTCCATGTATTTTGTCACTAACGACCCGGGTTTCGCCTTTCGGCATCTTCAGGCATCCGAGCACACGAATGGACTCGAACTGAGAGACAGTAAACAGTGTCTAACGCTTATATAGAAGATACAAATGCGACAAATATCATTTACGAGGCAATACATTATACGTCTGAGAGCCACACCAATACCTGAGTTAAAATTTCGGAAATCGTCCTAATCCTTATTTTGTAAACACCATATTACCAGAGTGGCGTTGCCGAAGGCGTTGCCGCCTTTCAACTTCCCTTAGAAATACCAGTGATTTCACAATTACAACAGTATTGTGGGTTTTGACGGGATGCAATTCGACGAATGGGTAAATATATACAATCATTCCACATTTAGTGAAATCTGTTAGGTGTTTCAACGTATCGGATATAATAGCGGAGAATTAGGAAGGTTCAGCTGCTCATTCAAGATTGGTAAGGAGTATAACTGGCCTCTATTAATTTCTAAAATTTCCTGATAAAATAATTTATGATCCCCCATGTTTTTATGCAACAGTTTAACCCCATCATCCGCATTAAACGTATGGTTCTCCATTAGCAAGTGATTTGCGAATGTCGAAGTTTCTTTTTTTAATCTAAAGGCAGCTAAATGTTCTGATACCCTTATATCTAATGTACGTGTGGTTTTACCCACATAGAAATGTTGGCAATCATTGCATTGTAATTTATAAATACCAGATTTGTTCTTAAAGTTTACTCTATCTTTATTGTTAATAAGTAATTTGCCTAGAGAGTTTTGCAATAGAACGCCGGTCTAACACTATCAGCGAGTTGTTTTTTAATTTTAAAGCTTGTGCAACCTAAATAACTTATTCTATGCCAGATTCTAGGGTGGTCTATGTCTTTAGACAAGTTCCCGAAATATAGCATCTTTTCTGCTAATTTACGCTGTTTTTTGGATACAAGACTATCTATAAGAGACGCCTCATAGCCATTATTAATGGCAATTTGTTTAATAATGTTTAGTTCGTTTTCAAAATTAAATTTATTTAGAGGTATAGTGACTAATCTGTGAACCTGAGAATGGAAAGCAGCCAATTTATATGAGAAAGGATGGTCTGACTTAAAATGGATCGCGGCTTCTGAAAACGTCTGTTTTCGGTAAATTTTAGATAGAGTAAACTTTAAGAACAAATCTGGTATTTATAAATTACAATGCAATGATTGCCAACATTTCTATGTGGGTAAAACCACACGTACATTAGATATAAGGGTATCAGAACATTTAGCTGCCTTTAGATTAAAAAAAGAAACTTCGACATTCGCAAATCACTTGCTAATGGAGAACCATACGTTTAATGCGGATGATGGGGTTAAACTGTTGCATAAAAACATGGGGGATCATAAATTATTTTATCAGGAAATTTTAGAAATTAATAGAGGCCAGTTATACTCCTTACCAATCTTGAATGAGCAGCTGAATCTTCCTAATTCTCCGCTATTATATCCGATACGTTGAAACACCTAACAGATTTCACTAAATGTGGAATGATTGTATATATTTACCCATTCGTCGAATTGCATCCCGTCAAAACCCACAATACTGTTGTAATTGTGAAATCACTGGTATTTCTAAGGGAAGTTGAAAGGCGGCAATTCGCCTTCGGCAATCGCCACTCTGGTAATATGGTGTTTACAAAATAAGGATTAGGACGATTTCCGAAATTTTAACTCAGGTATCGGTGTGGCTCTCAGACGTATAATGTATTGCCTCGTAAATGATATTTGTCGCATTTGTATCTTCTATATAAGCGTTAGACACTGTTTACTGTCTCTCAGTTCGAGTCCATTCGTGTGCTCGAATGCCTGAAGATGCCGAAAGGCGAAACCCGGGTCGTTAGTGACAAAATACATGGAAGTGTACAAAATCTCAATAATCAAAATTTAATAAATGATTTAGTCAAACAGCATCAGGCTCAAGGTTCTCATTAGGTATTGAATTTGGTTTTTAAATTTCTTGTTTTTTTTCAATATAAATATGTATATGCACTCTTTTTTTGTTGCAATAAAATGTTGGTTATAAACACTTGTTTCTTCAAATCTCCTTAATTCCTTCTAGAATTTTTTTTACCCATGTACTGGGTTGAAATATAGCGATGTTGGTGGGCGGTAAGAAAATTTTAACCATGAAAAATAAGCCAAAGTGGGCGGTAGGCATAAAAAGGTTGATGACCCCTGCTCTAGCTCTATTATATTAATTAAAGCTTAGACGAATAGTGGATAAAAATCCAATTTTTTTGATGGTAGGTGGATATGATTTTCTTTATGTATTTTACAATTATAATGAAAAATATATTTAGCTATATGCATTATTGTCACAAAAATAAATATTATTTGTGAAAATGTTCCTACCAATAGCTCGCTTTCAATATGTTTAGTCTTTTTACAATAATACTCAAGCAGTGTATATTAATTTTTAAATAAAATATAATCAAGTAAATTTACCATTGATTTATTGAGTGACACCGGCCCAGAACATAAAAGATTCTCGATTGATTACTGTAAAATATGTTTATTCTTTTTTAAAAAAATATTATTTCATTATTGTGTTTCCAACCTACTACATTCAACATTTTACAATCGTTTTTAAATTCGTATAAAATGTTTTTTCGTGTATATGTTATTTGAAAAAAGTTTCAATGATTTTGTTTACTCGTTAACTCGAAAAAAAAACAGTTTAGTACGAGAACTCAAAACTTTTTGCCAGAATAGTATTTTTACCTCTGCCTGTATTCAATCTGTCAAAGATTTTTATTCTATTTACATAATAAACTTTTGGTCTGACATTTATTTTATTTTTTTATCCTTTCAAATTATTTGCCTTTTATTCCAAGAAACATAAGGAAAAGATATAATGTAATATAAAAACAACACACATATTAAAAACAAACAATTTATGCGTTTTTCGGACACTCATTTTTATGTTTGTAATCGACGCAATACTTTTTGTGAGTCCCATTCTTCTTACTGGCCAGCATTTTTGCGATACCCTCAAACAAGCACTTCTGAGCCTCTGAGTCGTTAAATTTCATCGCATCGTCGTCCATGTCTTGTTCAGCTGGAAAGTCTTCAACCAAAGCATTCTCGGCTGCGTCCGTCTGTTTATCTTTTTGATTTTTTGCCATATCGTCGCACGTTTTCCCACTGAACGATAAACCCCCGCAACCTACGCAGATGATCATAGACTTCGGTTTAGTAGAATGCGTAGAATCCAACGTTGAACCAATATCGCTTCCATTCGATTTACAGCAGCAACAACGTTTGATGTCTGGACGCCTTTGTTTCGTATCCGTGATATCAGTGGAATTGTCTTCGCTTTCTTTCATGCTTCCCTCTTCTTGTGAAAGAAACGTCTTTACCAATTCAGTCAACTTGCAGTTGGGATTTCCGCAAGGGAACGGAAGCCCGCACTGCTTGTTTTCGCCATAACTATTACGTTTGTGATCTCCGACAACAAATAACACACCGTCTTCATTCAGACCGGCCTCTCGAAGCTCTCTATTCATGATGTTCCTACGAATTTTGGCCCGCGTCTCGTCGGGGTCCTCGATCGTCAACGTATCGCAGATCGGTCCGATTGACAGAATATTCTTCAGTTCGCTATGTCTTCCGAACGCCTCGCACTTAAATAAATTACTTTCCCCGTCACCCCTCAACAGTATCGCTCTGTTGTTACTGTCGTCGGGGATTTCTTTGAAGCGTGTCAAAACCACTTGACCCAAGCGCGAAAGGCGAACATAAAGTATCATGTCTCCGACGATTGAACTCGAATATTCACTACGTAGCAGTAATTTTTCTTTGAGGGTTACCGGTTTACGAGAGCTGGACTTTCGATCGGTGATGAGGAAATAAAACTCTGTATCCCAATGCAGCTGGGTGATTCCGATGCAAGAGTTTTTCTCGTATTCACTGTCGCTCCATACGGAAAGCTCTAATGGGAACAATCGAAAAGTTTGCACCAAATTTTCAGAATGGCTAGAGAATAGTAATGAAGCTCCCGCATTAAATATATGTGGATACCTGTTGATGTTATCACCGAATTGCTTGCTTGTGCTTTCGTCAAATGAAGAACTTTCTAAAACGGTTGGCACAGAAAGTCTTGGACTTGAATCAACATCTTTTTGGCCATTGAGAATAGATTCACTGTCGGTTGCTTCGAAAGGTTCACATGTGTTGAACAAGCGCACATTCCGCTTCGAATTGTCGACGAAGTCATCATTCATCACAGATTCGTCTTTTGAATCCAGTCCTGAATTTTTCAATTGAAACGAAACACTTCGATCTGTATTAAGACAAATGCCTTCTCTGGGTAACGCGACCTCTGTTTTAGAAGTATCTGATGCTTCTTCAGAAACAGCCGAGTCATTGTTTGAACCATCTTCTGTCATCAAATAACTTGGGATTTTGACTTCAATCTCTTTTTCTTCGCTGGCCCTATCTAAAATTTCGCTATCAAACTCGTCTTGCCTGATGACGAATGACGCAATTTTTCCAAAGTCTACATTCACAGTCAACTTTTCGTTTTCTCTTTGTTTGATTTCATATTTACTTATCAGAGTTACTTTTTTGATAAATATCTCCACCAAAAATAGATGCTCCATTTTGTAAAATATATCTGAAAAAAAAATGAATACATTAATAAAACTAAGACTACACTAAAGAGTTTATCATTAACTTAATTTTTGTATCTACCTTAACAATAATAATTAATGCCGAATCAGTCCTGAATTTCCAGGGATATATTGTCAAAATCTTGGTTTAAATCACTTTTGTGAATTCTCTTTTATCAATTTGTTTTCCATTTAGTATCGCTTTTGACAGCTGAAGGAACAAATGAAAAATGCTGTTACAATATTTATGGATGATTTTAAATTTGGAATTAGCTTGGTTTCAATATTTCATCAATAGATGTCATAAAGCGAAAAAAATATTTTGACAACGGTCTAAATTAGTTATTTGATAATAAAATAAAATTCAAAAAGAAGTCAACCGCGAAAGTTATCAAACATTTTAGTTACTCTACCATGTATATTGTAGGAGAGTTTTTTTGTAATCTTCAAATATTTTATTATTTATATTCAATTTCACCACATACATACAATACATACATAATCATATTGAATAATCCCGAGATTCCAGATTGAATTAAAAAAAATCTGAGATTACAATCCCTGTCGAGATACAGGTAAGAAGCGGTATTTACTGTTAACACGTTATACAATTATGCAGCAAGGGTACCGAATCTTTTCAGGTTGGGAGCTACTTTTATCTTATAGCGATTGATTCATCAATATCATTTCATGAATTTCGTAATGTACTGTAAAAATTGAGAAGCAAGGAAGAATAAAAAGCATCACGTTGTTTTTCATTATTTTAAACATCTATTTAGCTATAATGTATATAATAAGTGAGATATTTGACATTGAGTAGCATTATCAATCTTCAAATAATTCGACTTATTGCAAAATTGCAACATGTTGAAAAGCGCAAACAGTCACCAACGTGATCATCCGTCAAACGTGTTCGATATTTGGATTTAATAAATTTCATATAAGAAAACGAAGATTTCACATAAATATGTAATTTAAATATTAGTATTTTTCTGAGTTCAGTGCTTTCCACTATTTTATTAGAAGATTTCAAATGTATCGACGTAACGTTATTTTGCATTTCAATCAACTGTGATTCTAAAGTACCGACATCATTGGTTTTAGGTTGTAAATTTAAATCATTAATATTTTCAAAATTCACAATTGTAATAATTGGGATCGACCGTTTGGGAATCCTTGTTATACAGGCTAAATTGTTTTCAACAATAGATGAACGGTCTTTGTATATACATACAAGTATTTGTAAACTTTCTTTTGGACCCATTTTTGGGTAAATGCAATAATTTATGTCTAGCCGTAATTTTTTTGCTACTACCTAAATGCACAGGTAAATCGTAAAGGTAGACATTTAAAATAACAATAGCTTGGAAACTTATCCATTAAAAATATGTACCTATTAGAAATGAATGTCTATAATTTTAAAGTGGGTGCTATTGTATGTTATTAATGCAATGATCAGAGTTCGAAAAAGAAAAAAAAATGCACAAACTGAAAAGCTCGACAATTTAAAAAAAATCACATTTTTTCATCATGCCCTTAAATATTACGGCAAAAATTATTGATTAAAATTTTAAGCAGTTTTGATAAATAATAATGAACCTGAACGGACATTTTGAATTGTTCTAGAAAGCGCGTTACTCACAAGCCGGTACGTTCGGCACGAGTTCCAGTTCAGATTTACGGTAAGATATTTTAATTAATGAATAATTATTGTGATGGTTTGACAGAATAGTGGTTTTAATACTAATAATACGAGGAAACAAGAAGAATATTCTTAGTGCTTGTTCATGTGTTTTGATTCGCACATAACAGCCCAACCACTATTGAACAACGTATATGCATTTGCTCCCTAAAGCTCCCACACCGGGCTATCGTAAGCGCGCGTGTCAAGATACTCTGGCGGAAAATGCTAGCGTTTTGTGGACCAGTCGATATGGATTGTGGGACATGTAATTTCCTGATTTTAGACGAAATTGAAACCTACGCAAACTCTAAGTAAACTTACGCTTATGAAACACGTTATCTCGATGCAACATGTGTTTGTCACTCGTGTATATCGCGGCGAGACACGCGCTTTCTAGGCAGGCTGTCGATATCACCCGAATTGCCTGTGACAATCAGTTGAGTCAATATTACTTTTACTTGACATGGTCAAAAAACGAAGCTGACCTAAGGAATTCAACGAAAGATTTAATACAAAATTAAATAATAAAACGTTATGTACTTTATATGTTATGTGAATATACAATAGAATATATGTGCTAAATTTAATTATTATTTTGAATTTGAATTATTAATAATGACAATGTCATAAATACATATTCTTACGTTTTTCGGAAAATTCAAGGAAACAATGTAGTAGAGAATGTTTCCGCTGAGTATGCGGTAGGAAAGTTCAGAGGTCTCACGTTTTCGTGCTGTGATCACTGCAGTCAGATTTAATCATTTGATGTAATGTGTCTAAATTTGGGGTATTAATTTTTAGTATCAATATAAAGTGGCTAATTCCAAGCAAAACATGTGGAATTGACAAATTTTTAATTTAAAATTTTGAGAAATCTGTTATTACAGAGGTGTGGACTGATGTGACTATTGATTTTTATTTCTTCCTGAATAGCTATATTATTTACTGTCAAAATCTAATACGGACGTTAAAATGAGTTGGTTGGACAATTATTGTAGTTCTGCCTCGTTCAGTTTCAGTTCAAACTATAATTATTGCGGTTACAGGTACGTTGTTACGACCAACCCAAAGAGAAAGATGAAAATATTCAATACTATAATCCTCCCCTCCAAAATATCGCTATGGCCACTGTGCTATGATGTAAAAGAATGATTCAGTCTTGTATTCGGGAAAAACGGTATTCAGTAAAAAAATATCGGTACCAGTTTGTATGTTTATTAGATTAAAATGTCCATGAACATCTACTGAGTGAAACCGGTTCTAGTCGACTATTTTCAGTAATGCTGCTAGCGGATGATAATTCATTTGGCTTGAATTTAAATATCATAAACGCAATTCCATAGTCGCTGGACGAATATTGAAGACTGAACGGATAATTGAAAATGCCGTTTACGCAATAATTCCAATTCAACAATATGGGAGCTATTAATAAAAACCATTTTGCTAGCTATGTATTAGTTGGGAAATAAACACACCCGGTACTTACATTTTTCGTATTTGTTTTATTACAAAGCTATGTATTGAGTTCAAGCTATTGATAATATAATCTTGGTAATATGATAAAGAAACGGTCATAATATTTACGTGAAATCGAAAATGTTAAATACATATTTTACACATATAGATTTAAGCTTAAGTAGTTATGGCTTATCTTGTGTAAAATTCAAGGTCATAAGTCAAGATAGTTGTAACCCAAAAAGTGATTGAAGCTAGCCACCGACAGACGACAATCGTGGATTGTGTAACTGCTGACTTATGTAGATACAGTGAATTCCTGATTTTCTCTTCTTCTCTTCTTTGTTTCTCGCAACTTACATTTAAAATATTCAAAATTCAAGGAAATTGCTTCTCATTTAATTATATTGTATATTTTTAATCCGAGTCCGTCAACGCCGATGGCATCAGTTAAGGAGCGTAAGGTTTTGAATCCCAGTACAAACAGCTTCATAAATTGTTTTTTCAATCGATTTATGGATTTCTGTTCGAAGGCATTAATGTTTGTGATGTCAGAAATTTCCTTCCACACATTCGATTCTAAAAATGGGACATAGCGAGAGTGATTAGCTAACCACTACTCCTGTTCTTTCCATATTCATCTATCCCTACTCTCTTCGAAAAAGAGAGGTTGAGCAACTGAGTGACAAGCAGTTCTCTTAGAAAAACTTATGTTGAGATACCACCATTAGTAGACGATATGCTCCACATTGGGAGCGGTTTTAAAAAAAATCATTTAGTAAAATGCATGAAAATCATTGCAAAATTAAGAAGGGGTAACATCAATCCATCCAATTCCAATGGAAAGAGGAGAGCCTAACTAGAAATGCATTTTACTAGCTTTGATGATGTATTATACAAAAATAAACTTTGAAACCAATAATTTACAATATTAAAAGTAAAACAAGCCAAAAATATTTATGTGGCGAAACATTTTCGGTGGATTGTGTAAAAAAATATTTTAATTGTTTAATTTTCAGTACCTACTGAATACTAATTTCACATCTTCCCTTTATTTACATTGCTGTTGGTCACATATAAAATGTAACATCGGGGTTTCACTATTTTAAAAAAAATATCATGAAAACTGTGAGAACTGTTGATCGATTTTAGCGTAGTGATCAGATGCTGCCCTCACTGCATTTTAGTGGGCGCTATTTTGTGAGGAAAATAATGCCGTAGTTATATTTGTATCACGCTTCGTGGAACACGTGGCTGGCAAATCATATCGCATTACTTTGAAACCGCAGTTTTGACAGATAATTTATTAATACATATTTTACACATGGTTTATAACATGCATTGTTAACTTAAATAAATACAAATACGCCAAGAAGTTGTTGTATATATATTACAGTTTGTGCATTCGGTTATTAAATAATATTCATTGATATTGTGTGTTAAATTTGACTTTGAAATTCGAAAGAACACAGTGATTAGAAGCTGAATTATTGAAGTATTGGCAAGTCTTTCATCAGCCTAGCGGAGTTGTATCGCAATACTTATTATTGCATCATTTAGTAAGTGAATTCTGGAAAAAAATATCAAATGTTTACATTATATTATTACTAAGTAAATATTTATTATTTCCGATTATCGAGTTTGAAGTTTGTAATCATAATTTTCCGCGCAATTTTATATTAAGAGATTATTTCCGTTAGATAAATATATATTATCTACAACCGCTTAGTTTTGCCCACCGCGGTCAGTTTATTTAACAACATTTTGGTGTTTACGGTTCTGGTTCGAGTCCCATGTTGGATATTAGCATACTATTATCATATTATACATTGATTTCAATTTATGTCGAAATGCAAGTGGTGTAACTAACGGTTGTATACATCCATTCGTAATATTTCTCCAACGTAAACATTACATTTTCTCTACTTCTGAAACAGTATTTATAAGATTTATTTTAGTAATGTATTGCCGAGTTCGTAGACGCGCGGGAAATTATTGTGCTTTTGCCGTCATACTATTATAAGTTTCGCGGTCTACGGTTTGAATCCTCGAAGACCACGAATGAAAACTTTTATATAGGTTCTGTATTTCCTCGATTATAAGACGTACGCTTTTGTCTATTCTGGAATCTCTGAATTTGGAAGTGCATGTTTTAATCGATGGCTTTTTACAATTACTGTAAAAAATGCAAAAGAAAATGTTTTAGAAGACTGACATTGAATACGTTAAAGATTCACAATGGACTGTAATATATATCATGATACTTAATTTAACTGCTTTTTGCCATAGTGACATATTTGTTAGAAAAGAGTTTTCATAATTATTTAATACTGGTATTTAAAAATAACGGTGCGTTTTATTATCGATGGTTTCTCATAGTTCAGGAAATACGGTAGATATTATTATTTTAAGATATCGACAGAGGGTGCTTGATGCAATTTCAATGAATGTATGACATTTTCATATATTTCGTCACTAAGTACCCGGATTTCGCCTTTCGTCATCTTTAGGCATTCAAGTACACGAATGAACTCGAACAGACAGCTAGGAAATAGTTTATATCGTTTATATATATAAGAGAAAGAAAAAATATCAGCACTAAGGTTATGTATGTATCTCCATTGATATTTGAATTAATTTTAATACTGACATGATTCTAATGACTTTGAACTTTAGGAAAATATTCGTATAAACAATTACAAACTCATCTGACCAACTAACCCACAATTTAAAATGAGTAGTCTATGCTATATATTTCCAAATTACATTTCAATGTTAATTGGACACCTAGAATTGCTAAGTACTATTCTAACGGTGTGTAGAGATAGCGGTTAGCTAACTACTAGTGCTTTCCTAACGGCATGCTTGGGGAAGTTCTCTATCCATACTCTCTTCGAAAAGTGAAGTTCGACTGACCTATTTACAGCCAGTTATCGTTAAACAATTTCCGTTGAGATGATCCACTATGATTCGTGAGTTCATAATGCTCCTCACTGGTAGGGGAAATGGTAAAAAAGTATCGCAATGATATTGATAAGTTGGTCAAAATTTATAGTATAAATATGCTAGATAATAATTATTTATAAATAGTTGGATTAGGCTTACTTCCTGAAAAGGTCATTGCACCATTCCTGTGAAATATGCATTTAATGGGTCAGTGACTATTTCAATTTTTGGTCAGTAAGAAATAATAAACGGTCAGTAATTTATATAAAATGGTCAGTTATTAAATTAATTCCTAACCTAACCTTTAGTTGTTTGAATTGTTGAGACTTTGTACATTTACATGTATTTAGTCACTAACAACCCTGGTTTTACCTTTCGGCATCTTCAGGCATTCGAGAACACGAATGAACTCGAACTGACTGACGGGTCGTATATATAGATGCGTTATATCAAGCTGACTCTTCCATTACATTTGATGAATAGTATACATTGTCAGTTAGAGTTCATTCGTGTGCTTGAATTCATGAAGATGCCGAAAGGCGAAACCTGGGTCGTTAGTGGCGAAACAGATGGAAATGTACAAAATTTCAACAATTCAAATTTGATATTGAAATTCCATCAACCACCCTCAGTCGATATCTTAATTAAACTTGTCTATTTGGAAATTATTTACTGACCATTTATCGAATTAGTTATTGACCATTTACGGAATTAGTCATTGAACAAATAATTAATTGCCTAAATAGCCTTTTCGATAAGCGTCGTATAGCGGACATTGCAAAAACGTTTATAAAATTTCATTTTATGTATATAGAGATATTAATTTTGGAAATCGAGAGAAAAAATAAAATGGTTTTTATATATATACATTCTGTACCTGAGAAGTATACGATATAAATTCAAAACATGAAATGTTAAGAAAACCCAAAAGACCATTTTTTTACGACGTTTCATTATTCTTTAGTAATAAGACTTAAACTTTCTGCCAATTATAAACATGATCATTAAATATACCCTCGCATCATTAACTCATTTCTTCAGATTTTGGACTTGCATCGGTATGCCTCTCAGGTACAGTATTTATTAAGGCGTAAAGTGTGCAGATATTGCAACCATCTGCCTTAATTTGCATATTTTAAAATTTTATAGCATGTTTAATCCTCAAGGTACAATATTGTAAAATAAAACCCCGGAAATATAAAATATTAAAAATAAAGCTTTAAAGTTACCGATTATCAACGACATTATATTGTCTATTCGTGCAGGCGAGTGGTTACCTTGAAGCCGATATATTGGTTTTCCGGACTCTAAGCGTTAAAGATCTCGTAAATTGTTCTTATAAAGAAAAAGTTCTTGTAAATAAACAATTAATATTGAAGGTTCAAACTCAAATCTGTATCAAAATAAACAATTTGAATTATCGTATTTTATTATTTATAATAGTATCGCCATCTTAGGCGATAAAAAATGTATGACACCTACGTCAACAACAAAGTTGGGATAATTCACCGCAAATATGTTTTTTTAGAATGAACTTTCGGAGTAGCGTTTGTTTTTTTTTCAATATTTTTTTATGATTACTTAAATGTTATCTATTTTTCATTCATTTTTTTATCGCCACACGTCATCAATTGATATACGTCATATATTATGCGTCATCAGTTGATAATGCTCGTGATGAGCGAAAGCGGTCCTGACCATTATACAAATATTGGAAAAAGTACAACAAAATTGTGTTTCATTTTCCAAATACTAAGCATTTCCATCAAGAATTGTGAAAAGATGTATGGAAGCACGAAAGCGAACAATTTTTGCATTATCGACAATCTTAAAAAAAAATGAATTTTTAAAGATGTGCGAAATTGCGAGAGCCGCCTGTATATCATAAAAGTGAAAGATAGTTTCCCTTGAATTGGATCGTGCTATTGAACACTGTTAGGAATCTGTGCATAAAGATTATCGGATATAATTTGAGATATTCACAAAGCTCAATATGGAAACATCTTAACAGAAAATGTTATTCAGTCGCTCAATATTAAAATCGGAATCGGGCTCGGCTATGAATATATGTTAGTTAAATTTGAATTATTGAGATTTTGTACACTTCTAAATTTGATATTGAAATTCCATCAAGCACCCTCAGTCGATGTCTTAAATTATATGTTAGTTAATTGAATGGGAGGTAATGTAAACATCGAAGTTACATAAATATGCCTCTGAACATAATTAATTTGTGTAATTGTCCGTTTGAAGATTCGAGATCGTTAAGACCGCAACAATAGAATAAGACTTACTTCCGAAAGTACCGCCACTCACTTACCCTCCTCCGCCCATCACTGCTTTCGAATTCGTAAATTTTATACGGCAGTATGCAGTGGCGTGGAAAACGTTAAGCGTATCTACGGATTTTTTTTCTTAACTTGCAGTGTCTCAGCAGCAACTGCCAAAGATTGAGTGTTCACTTAAATGCGAAGAAAATTAATCCGTCTAGAAAAACGAAAAAAGTTGAGGCTTACTCGCTCTCCGTATGCCACCGTAAATCTCTTAAAAGTCCGGTAATTTGCCTTTTTCGCCACTAAGTCAGCGTGGCCGATCGGTCCTTAGAGTACTTACACTATAGGACAGGAAATTTTAGTTATTTTTTGACCTTAATATAATGGAGTTCTTCAAATTAAATGCTAATTCATTCTTTTTTGTACAGGTTTCAGCTGACATAATCAACAATTATGTGTACTTAGGCATTCATAAGTATAAAATTTTGCATAAACGAATTCGTGATATTAGAGATGATAACACATAATATAATGTAATTATTATTGCTGTCTACTCATTTATAAGTGCAAATTAAGTGGCAATATCTCGACATAGTAGATACATTATAATAAGTAATGGTTTGTCAATATGTAAAGTAGACGATTAAATGTTTACACATGTCAATTGATTTGATAAAATATATCTGGGGCCCAATGTTAGATGTGCCTATGTCAGATTTTGGCCATTTTGACTCAAGTATTAGAAAGTACTTCTCAATATTCATTCTATTAATTGTAGAAATTCCTATGTTTTTTTTTTTTTTTTGTCCATGTCCGCTCCCAATGTGGAGCATATGGTCTCCTAATGGAGGTATCTTGACAGAATTTTTTCTACGAGAACTGCTTGTCACTCAGTTGCTCAACCTCTCTTCTTTTTTCGAAGAGAGTAGGGATAGAAGGATAGGGCTATGACAGGACTAGTGGTTAGCTAATCGCTCTCGTTACGCCCCGTGAGGATGGAATTGGTGGGAGGGAGGACTCAGACTACGAACAGAAATCCATAAATCGATTGAAAGAACAATATATGAAAACCGTCCGCACCGGGAATTGAACCCGAGACATCCGTAACCATAGCCAGCGACGAAACCAACTGCGCCACGGACGCCGACAAATGTTAGCCGATTTAATACGAATGGAATAAGAGAAAATCTATGGTGTATGTCAAAATAATGTCAGCATATTTTACACCACAAAATGCTTATGTTGATTAGCGATTCAGATGTTGGGATTTAATAGTACAAGAAGTGTCTATGTTCACATGGGCAGCTCTAGCACAAAAAATCACCACATTATTTGACAACAACAATGTGAAAGATAATGATAGTTATATTGTTATTGAGAAATACACAATCGCCTCTACTGAACAATTGATAAATTTGACATAGGCACTCGTAACATTAGGCCGCAGATATATAAATAAATATGTTATATTCAAGTTTTTGAAATACTGTTTTTTATTATTATTAAAAACTTCACATTGATATTAGTCATGTTTTTGCGAATACTGGAATTTGTATGATTAAAATAACTTTTACTCATATTATCTTGGGTCTCGAAACTAAAATTAGTACATCGATTTCGGTCACTGCTCAAAAAGGTTAAGAAACGTTAACCTAGACCCATGCGATTGCACACACTCTCTCCCTTCTCCCCCCTCTGTTTGTCTGTCTGCGTATCGTTCACGAGCGAATGATGACATGTGGCACTGCCGTGTTGTAATAATTTCTAGTAAATAGATTTAATAATCTTAGCTAAAAGTACGAATAGCACTGTAATTCAAGAATATTAAAAAAAATATGTGTTTCTCAACTAAATAAATTATCAGAATAAAAATAAATTAATACTATCAAAAAAAATATTACAAAGTAATGAGTTTCATATGACGAGTCAGTATCAGTTCAATACTAAATAAATAAACCTATAAATAAATAGGTTATGATAAAAACACATTTTTTGCCTTTTACATTAATTTACAAATCAACGTTTCTCGAAGATTCGTCTTATAAAATACATTTTTCGTCAATGGTATACAAATATTTGGATTGGCGAAAACCGATGGTTAACAAAAACCCGTAATTTTCTTTTAACGTGTCCGCTCTCAATGTGTAGCATATGGCCTTCTATGGAGGTATCTCAACAAAGTTTTCTACTAGAACTGCTTGTTACTCAGTTGCTCAACTTCTCTTTAGAAGAGAAAAGCGATAGAAAGATCCTAGGACAGGATTAGTTGTTGTCTAACCGCTCTCGCTACAAAAACGTCATAAAAGTCCATAAATCGATTCAAAAATCAATTATTGAAACTGCCCGAAGTGGGATTCGAGCCGGTGAGATCCGTAACCGAAGCCAACAACGTTGACCACTGCACAATGGACGCAGGATATAATTTTTACAAACTTAGTGGTTTATTTTATCACAAAAATGAGGGGACATTAATATTTTCAATATTGCAATATTTTTATAATATTTTTTGACATTAATATATTGTATACAATAAATTGTAAGAAAATATAATGTGATACTGGATTTGAAAAAAATGTGCTACGGCTGAAAAGTCACATGTAATTGAAGTCACAGTTTTTTTTGTTAGTAGATATTAAATCAAATATGGAGAAGCTTACCTCTAATGGACATTGTCATCTATCAAATGGATTGAACAATGGGCTGACACCACACGACTCCGAACTTTCCATGGAGGCGCGGGTCCTGGTCATCTACACTGGAGGCACGATCGGCATGCAGAGGGACAGCACTGGAGGTATGATAGTCACAATAAAATTAAGGATTCCAATCATTTATTCGAATATATTCGGCACTTTTTTGATATTCGGATATTCCTTCATAAAATTATTAATAGTATATTTTATCTTGTTTATTGAAGCGCTGGTTCCCATTCCTGGTGCTTTGGCCGTAACTGTACGATCCTTACCTCAAATGCACGACCAGGAATATGCCAAGAAACTATATGGAAATGAAACGCCTACACCAATGCTTGTGCTTCCAGGTAAATGTATTTTTTTAACACATTTTGTAAATTTGAAGAAAGTGAAAAACAGTATTCTACGCTATCTATATATATATATATATATATATATATATATAAATGAATGTTTGTTTGTTTGTCCCGTATACGTTCGTATACCATTCTTCCGATTGTGATACAACTTTGGTGGGTTGTTTCGCGCAACTAAATCTAAAAAAAAGAATCAAATAGTTACAAACAGCGACATTTAAGTTCGTGTGTGACATAACACGTGGTGTTAATTGTTTAGTTCCAATTGCCGGTCTTAAATGGAAAATTTAAATGAGAAAATATAACTGTTGCCACACATCCCAATGATTCCGTCCGATATACTAATATAATTCAAACGTCTGCACTTTCCGGTGCGACTCTCATTTGCGTTGATAATCAACAAAGGGACAATTGCTACAAGTTAGTGTGTGGACTAAGTTTGGAAAATCCATGCTTCTCACATGGAAAGCTGTATGTAGCCTGCTCACGCGTCGGAAAACCTTCTGTACGTGTACGAACCTGACGGAAAAACAAAAAATATTGTGTATCCAAAAGAACATCAATAAACAGAATTAAAACAAAAAAACTTTCTTTCTTTGATCACTTTTAAGGTGTTAACTGTCAATTCTTAAATGGTTCATTAATTTTTACTTATAATTTCCCTGAGTCATTATTTTATATTATATTAGTAACGTCATTAATATTTTTGTTCAGCTAAATGGACTTTTAATGTAGCTATATTTGTGATTTTAGATTAGTATTTAATGATTTGCAAGAGGTCCATAACATTTTAATTGTAGACTCTTTCATTTGATTTATGTATAATTTGTTTGTTAATCAATATTTTCTTGTCTCAGTTCATGAACCATCAGTTTTATATACTTTCATTTTACACTCAATTTTATATAAATAAGCCTGTTATGTTTGTATTTTTATCAGTTGATAATGCTCGTGATGAGCGAAACCGGTCCTGATCATTATAAATATGTGGAAGTAGTACAAATGAATTTTGTTTTATTTTTTAAAAAAATTCTTTCTTTGACTGGCATTGCATGCCGGGCACTCGCTAGTACCTAATAAACATGTGAAGAGCATATAGAAAAATCATTTGGTTTGGTGTAAATGTGCTGAGGCCCTATTGGTGTCTCCGGAAACTAATAAATTTAAGAATAAGACCTCTGGTATGTCAAGATGGAAATAGTTAAATCCCGAAATCGAACATATAAAGAAAGCAGCGACCCTTTTGGTTCGTGTGATTTAGATATCTTTTGTTGATAACAGTTATTCGTTTTACTAGTATACTGTTTTTTTTTTCCATTAGACTTAGAGAACCAAGGGCGACGGGTATTATACAAAATTTGCGAATGGGATGAGCTTATCGACTCTTCAGATATGACAGTTGACGATTGGAACAAAATTGCGAAAGAAATCAAGGTATGTAGTTGAATTCATAACTTTTTTCAAAAATTTGATTGAAAGATTTTAGAAGATGGGGATAGGACTTAAAAACTAATCTGCTTTCATTCCAAGAAATTCAATTAATTGTGCGTTAATTTTTCTCGAATCTGTTAATTTGATAAAAAGCTTATCCCTTTCCATAGTTAGATTTTTTCAACGAACGCTGAAAAGCAGTAAAAAAGATTTAATATGAAAAAGTATCATGTATATAAGCCAGGCTCGGGCAAACTTTCCTAGATCTAGGATCAAATTATCATTCTGACAGCGAGTAAAGGGCCGGAATAAATTATTAAATAGGATAAATGAACGTCAAATGATTTAAAATAACTTGCTTCTTCTTATTTTAATTGTTTATGTAATATAATGAACGACTAGACGAGGGGTAACGAACCTACTGCCTTTTAACGTCTCAAGTGCGGCTTTTTGACTGATATAAACAAATGCATAAATTTCATTGTTTTTCTTCATTTACAAAATAATATACATACATACATACTATTTTATGTATTTTTCTTAAATGCGGAATTTATTTGATTTTAAGATAAATGAATACGGTCTTCTGACAGTAAAAGGTTCGCCACCCCTGGAATAGACAGACATATTTATCACAAAGTGATGTGATGCCAAAAAGACAAAAGGTTTTTCTTGAATCGGGTCGTAAATTTGCAAATGTTTCTTCTACCCTAAATAATATATTAAAATCCCTCAAAATAATGTTTCGGGGGTGGACCAAAAGTAGTAGTGGGCCGGATACAGTACGCGGGCGTATGGTTTAATGTCAGGTTGCTCTTTTAAAAATGATTTAATGGCACAATAATTCAACTGCAAACACACGTCTAGAAAATTAAACACTATTATTAATTTGGTCTCGCACATTTTGTAGAGATTGGTTGGCGTTGATGAAAAGGGTATATTAATGAAAAAAATATTTTAGTTATCAAATATTCGAAAAGAAATATCAATAGCTAATAGCAGTTCTGCGTTAAATATTTGAGTACCTTGGTATCAAAGTCGGACAAACGCCACATCCCATGAAAGTCATGTTTTTATTGTTTGTGGTAGTGTAAGTGTTGATCTTTTCAAAAAACTCATTAAAAATATCATAATCCAACGGTCTCGTATAGATTTTTGGGTTTAAAGTGCGTGAGCAGTTTCAAAAGCGGACACTAAGCATCCATTTTCGCGAAATCAGTGGATATATGTCCACACATTGACACATCGTCCGTCCACACGTGACGAATCACAGAGCTAGAATTTACTTTAAAGTGTCATGGCTGCCGGGCTTCATGAAGTGTGGAATATATATGAGATGAAAAATCACCTCTGCAGTACATTTTCATAGATGGCTTATGTCCGTCTTTGATACCAATGTACTCATTTGGAAATTGTGTCTTCGAAAATTTCCTTTTCTTTGTTTTGTTTCATATATTGTTTATGCATGTTGTAGAATCAGCTGTTTTACGATGAACAAATTTGATCTAGATTCTTTTGTATCTATTTGGTTAATATGTCACCATTTCTAAATAACGAAGATCAATTAGATAGGGCATATTCATCTTCATCAGTTGTAATGTTGGCCTTCAAATAAATTTGTTTTTAGAACCTCAATTAGTTTATATCATCACGGGTATAAAGAAGTATTTTGATTGGGCTTGTATTTATTCGGTCAGTATCTAGTTAAGTTGATATTCATTTAATTAAATAGATGTCAGTAATATATCCAGATGATCAGCAAGTAATATAATTTGTCAATGTGTAAGTGGTAACTAAATTAAAAAAAATTCTTATGTTAGGTAAACTAAGTTACTGATCAAATAATGAATAGGTTTTTGATTGTGCTGAAATATTTTACCAATAAGGTCGTTCTTGTAATTTAAATCAGGAGAATTATGGCATGGAGCTTTGCTTTTCGGTTGTGGTGTCCACAGGTTCGAATTATAATATGGACACATTCATAAATTGGTTTTTAAATCGAATCATGGATTTTTGTTCGAGGGCGTGAATGTCTGTGATGTATAAAATTCCCTCATATCTGTCCAATCCTATAAACGGCTCATGTGATTGCAATTAACTAACTTCTATGTTTTTTTTTTGCTCCATTTTATTAAACTTTACCGTTCCGAAAAAAGAGGTCGCACGATTGAATAAGAAGCAGGTTTTCGTTAAATAACTTATGTTGAGATTTGAGATGCTTCCATAATGAGTCCATATTTCTGAAACAATTCAGAACTGGCGATGAGAAATGAAGTGTATACAGCTGTTTAAACTAATCTTTTTGGCATCTTATAGTGTTATCATGTTTTTGCCAGAATAAAATATAGCAGTGTGACTTAATACGTTTTTTTCAAAGCCATTATACCCTATGACTTAATGCGTAAGAACAGTATGTAGAGCATTTAATTGCAGACATTTTGACATTTAAAACAAAAAATCATGGAAAAATGACTCATAGGTTGGTAGAACACCTGGAGATTAAATAATTTTATTTAAAAAAAAATCCTATTCATTGATTTCAATAAAGACAAATATTTATCGCGCCATACAAGGATTTACTTATAATCTATGGTTTATTGAATCACGTTTAATACTCTTGAAAACCACTGAGATTAGACAGTCGGATTAGAGTCGTATAACTGAACTAATTTGTTGCAATTTCTCAATGAATATAGTTAATCTTGGATTAAATAAATTCGTAGTTCCGATGAAAAGTTACATTTTTTAAATTCAATTATTGTGAAAAAATAATTGCTATGTACTTAGCGGCTTAAAGTGGATTATTATTTTATTGGGCAAATAAAGCATTATTCGTCGTGCTTTCTTAGTTTAATCCTTTATTGCCTAATCTTTATTACCCTTCATGATAACTTCGGCAGATGTTGCTAAACAAAATTACGTGTTGCGTGGTTCAAAGTATTCTAGTATTCATATTTTTTATCTGTGATATCATATGGATACTCTTTTGTAAGTATAATTATATTTCTCGCAACTCAACACTTACCAAACATTGTAATTTTTACAAATAATTCACTTGTGTGCAACAACTGATAGACAACGTTTTTTAAAATATTGGCAACACAGAAAATTGAATATTTTGTGAAGTGAAATGACGTGTTTGTTTCATCTGCAACCGGCCAATAATCTTGAGCTTTCCCCCTTCTAGGTTGCGGAAACTGTTATACATTGAATTTTAAATCGCTTTATTGATTTTTATTTCGTATCCGAAGCCATCGATGTATGGGATGCTTTGATGCCACCCCACTAACTGCAAGTCGCTTCCTAACTCCACCCTCTTTTCCTTACTCTCACAAAAAGAGACGTTGAGTGACTGATTTACTAGTTCTGTTGAAAAGCTTTATTAAGAGTATTTTATAATTATATTCTCCTCATAAGGAGCGGATCAATCGAATACATCAAAATAAATGTGTCTGTTGTACATCATTCCTAATCGAATTTTCGGGTCCATGTTGAAGTGGTTAACGTCGTTGTCTTCGGTTACGGTGCTTACAGATTCAAATCTCATCGAGAGCGGACATGATTGAAAAAATTGGATACATTTTTTAATGTTGATAATTTAAATGTATGACACTGCGGCAAAACAAAGCTAATGAACTTATCAACCAGATGTCACTTAAAGCTTTATATTTAATATATTTATTTAAAGGAATAAATTTAATTATCTAATTGCATTGTTTTCGGCAATGTTACTCCGATGACGGCTTGCTTATTTGCATACAATTTGATAAATAATTATGAACGAAATATAACTAGTAATCGTGAATAATTTAATAATATTTATTCGTTGATAATGAATTTTGATATAAGTATTTTAATACGTGCTTTAAGTGAAGCATCAGTGGCGCAGTTGGAAATATTGTGCCCCTATGCAAAAATCACACAAGGGACATTAGGCCGTTTTACGGAGTCCACGGTATTTAAAATAATATACCATGATTCTTACCTGTAAAAATTACGCCGCGGGTTTACGAAATATGATATTCGAGGAAAAAGAGTGTTACGTGCCAGAGCATTATTCCATCGTGCCAGTGAAATTTATAATAGTTAATAAAGAAAAAGAATCCATAAAAAATGACACTTGCGTCAAGTCATTACTTGAAATAACATAAATAATTAAATATGTGATTTTAAAAGAACACCGTCTGCAAGCGTGGGAATTATCAAATGCGATATTTGGAAAACACAATATGACGACTAAGGTGGAATAATAAAAGAGGACACGAGTGAACAATAAAGGAAATGGACCATCATTCTGTCGCTACTCGCCTAGCGTGAAACATCTCTTCCAGTGGTTCTCACGGAAAATTTCTCCGTTGCCGCATTATAAATATCAGTGGTCTTATGGAAATGTCTTTTTTTTTTTCGATCGCGATTTAAAGGCATCAACATATTACTTTATTCAATAAAAGACATTCAAACATGTTGGCAGTGGCGTAACTAGTGGTTTTTCCACCTTGGGTGGTTGAGTTTGCTGCCCTCCCACTTTTCCTTCAAAATGATTTCATATTTGCAAAGTGTTCAGTTGTTGGTATTTTTAAAATTACCAACTTGTATTTTATCAATATAATTTCGATAAAAATATTTACTGTATTTTAACAATCTTGTCATTTACAGATATAGAATATACAGATGCTTCCATATTTATAAAAAAATCAGAAGACACTCACTAATACACATGTATTTGGATTATCTCTCGTCAATAATAATTACACGATTGCAAAATGAAAAGCGTTGGTTATCGTAAAACAGACCGAATTACTTACTGCACTGCAGCCCAAATCAACCCAATGTGGTTTACTATACTGATCCGTATTTTATTAAAAATATTCATTCATTACAAATACGTTTTCGTTCGCAATACGAGTAAACAAATGACGTATTTATTTTATATTACTATTTTTTTTATATCAATATTTATTACTATAGAATCGTTGGTAGCCACAGAAAAATCTTCTTGTGGCCGCACATGAGAACCACTGATATACTCTGAACTGCAATATCTTCATCATCATCATCCGTCCTACTGTTGAATTGCGTCACACGTACAAACAATTGGAATCATATTCCTCAATGTAAATAATAATCTCAACTTAGATTACCTTTAATTTGTCAAAATTATACCCATTGAAAGGTGAAGTATTTTTTGGTCCGGTGTCCAATTCAATGTAAACTTTTCTAATATTCATGGGAGACGTTGCTTATTGCATAACTGTGTTTTTAAAACCTATTGAAGCCATCGCCCCCGGCCCCCTAATAAATTATTGTACACCCTCTAGTAAAACGAAATTTAAAAATTACGCTATTGTTTATCGCCCATGAAATTTCTTGAATTAAGTTTCAATTTATATTAAATTCAGGATAATTTGGATACATTGACCAAAGAAATGAGCGCGGCCATCTAATAAAGATTCGAAAGGATAAACGAATTCATCATCGCAATGTGTAATGATGCCATTGCCCCCTTGGGTTTCAGCAGTATCAAGAATATCGATATATATAAAACGCCTCTCCAGATTTTGAAATCGCCGTAAGAGTGTGTTTACGCTTCCGTTATGAAACACTACTTTAACCAGTTTATTCAAAAAATTATATAGTCTGTTACTCAAATTGAATAAAAAAATCATGCGTTTTGATTTGTAGCGTTATTATAGATGTACCAATTTAACTTGGCCGCTAGTGAGGGTGCCACCGTCACGTTATGAATGTTGCCATACTCAACCAGAACTGAAATTTCAATAAATTCCAAAACTGATATTTTATCGACGGTTATTGAAAGTAAACCAGATATTTATTTTGCATAAGATGGCAATTGGATAAATTTATTCCTGACTGACAATTCTAGTTCCAAATTCAGAGGCGGCCAAGTGATATTGGTAATACTATACATAAGTAGATTTTTTTGATGATGCTGAAACTGCAAAGCAAAAACAAATAATGAATCCAGTCTCTGATTGCTGTTAAACGTTTTGTTTGCTTTTTAAATTTTGCAGGATAACTACACAGACTTTGATGGGTTTGTGGTCTTACACGGAACTGATACAATGTCCTACACTTCTTCAGCCCTATCGTTCATGCTGGAGAATCTCGGTAAACCAGTTGTTGTCACAGGATCTCAGGTATGTCCATGGAGTTACAATTTAAAGAAGTCGCTTTCGCTTACTCCATTCAAACAAAGTAATAGTTAAACTTTAAAAAAATTGCTGGCAGATGTTATCTGTCAACCTAACATAATAATACACCCTGAAGAGGCAGGCGGTAGGGAGGGGCGGCCGTTCCACAATAATAGGCTACAAGTTGGAATAAACTTACCCGAACACAAATAAAACCCCGAGCTCAACAAGTATATTTGCTTTATTGCAGTTTAGTGCTTGGAAAAATGTTTTACAGATTCACAAATGTCACATATATTGTTACAATCAATACAGTTGATAACTTCACGATGATTTCTCTTTCCCCCAGTTCTTGACAAAACAACTCACTTTATGGTAAAGGTGGACAACCAGTCGTCCAAAAAGTCACCCTAGTGAGTAATGGCGTAAATGTCAACACCTCCGCTCTGCTTTAAAACTTCAGCTCGACTGACTTTAAATTATTCTGTTTTTGACAATGAATCCAGCACAGTCTTCCAACCATAATTGCAATTCAATCATGCTTTGTCAAAGTCATCACATATTATGATTTTTGTAATGTTAGAGACGGATATAGGCGATTTTGGACTTTTTTGAAAGCCCAGGTCCGCCCAATAAGTTTTTGGCGGTGTCAATAAATGCAAATGGCTGCTGAACGTTATTGTCGTTAGTTAGGATTTGTATACATATTATTTAATGTCTGTAATGTTTTCATCTCTTCCATACTGATCATGAAAAATGGGCCAAGGGCAAAGCCCATTATTCTTTTCTTTCCTTTTCCTTAGAAAGAGGTTGAGCGACTGAACTATGATCAGTTCTCGTTAATTTACTTCATTTAGAGCGGATATGGTTAAAAAACTATAATTTGTATAAAACAGCATTTTGTACAAACCAGAGGTTTGCACGCGCCGAAATTTATAAAATTACCTGGTGCGAGCCTGACGTCTTCAGGCCTGGCCCGAGCCCGAGTCTCAATATCACGCTTGTTACCCAAACCCGACCCGAAGCCTACATTTATTCCCTCAGCAGAACCTATGTAGCATTTTCAAACTTTTAGAGCTCAAGTTCTGACGAGGGCGTGATGCTGAAACAGATATCAACTGTGTTGTGTGATTTGAAAAAAAACGCTTTGCTTTCTTTATCTTATTATAACGGAGTTCTACCAAATAAGTCAATGAAATTTTAAACAACCGTGAATTTTATACGATGTTGATCAATTTTCGTCCATATTCCAATGCATATATTTTATAGTACTGTAGGTTACGCCAATATTTTTTCTTAGTAAAAACGGAGCTCAAACAATAAACATAACCACGACGGACCGTCATAAATAGCAGCTTTTTAAATAATTGATAAATATTTTTTTAACCTACGGTAATTAACTTTAATGTCAAACTGAATCAAGGTGTGTATATTCCAATTAATTTTGATAATTAAGCTTTCTTTTAAATCATTGCATATCTTTTGAAGAATTAAATTAATCCGGCCAACAGGAGATAGTGTTATTTATTATATGAAGATAATTTTTATTACCATCGAAATGTAATAATATGTACTGTTGTTTCCTTATATTGGTATCACTGAAACCAATGATAGTTTTTTTCAATGTCCAAGTGATAAGCATTTATAAATATTTTTTATCTTTAATGTATAAAAGGTGAGTTTTAATTTTAGATTCCCATATTCGCGTCGCGCAGTGACGGAGCGGATAACTTTATTTCGGCCCTTATAATCGCAAGCACACAGAATATACCAGAGGTCACTTTGTTCTTTGGAAGGAAACTTTATCGTGGAAACAGGTAAATTTATTGTGTTTAGCATTATTTTGAATCCTCTTCAATGGTTGTTTTCATCTCTGGTAAGGGTCGCGCCACCGCTTATCACCACCGCTTATCGCGACAACTCCATGTCCGTGGACGATCCTTCGTCACTCGCTTCTGCACTCCGCTGCTCACCTGATCACTCCAGCAAGTTGGGATCCTTCTGCGTCACCTTATACCTTCGACTTTTCCGTTGTCGACAAGCTTCTCAAGATTGTCAGTAAACTTGCGGGCGATGTGGAATCAAAAGCATCAAAATCATAAAAGTATATTCCTTGTAAATAACAACAGGTTATCTCGAGTAGAAAAGAAATTACAAGCACCCATGCCCAACATCTTAAATGCTATCATGATTTTCGAAAACAACTATATTTATTATATAACTTGCTGGTATTTGAATCTTGACCAGTCTGATCGCTAGAGAAAGACTCTTACCCCTATAAAACAGATGCCAACAATGTAAAATTTTTGGCGATAAATTATATTTAAGATTTCCACCTAACGGTTTTGGTTTATCAGCCAAACTCCTGCCTTGGTTACTTCTTTACCTAACTTCTAAATATGAATTTTTATTGAGTATTTGCCATTTTTTAATAACCTTATATTTATTTGACAGGTGTTCCAAGGTAGCGTCAGACAACTTTAACGCGTTCAACTCTCCGAATTACGAAGCCCTCGCGGTATCTGGGATCAAATTGGAGGTGAATGAGCGTGCTCTCTTTCGGCCAACGGAAATTGCTGCATTCAGAGCTCAAACTTCGCTAAACAGAAATGTGGCCCTGCTCAGAATCTTTCCTAGTATCACCGCCGCAGCAGTGCATGCGTTTCTGCAGCCTCCAATCGAAGGTTAGCACTATTAGGAAGCTTAATCCTGGGCTCACACGAGACTAGTAGACAAGATAGATAATGACCTCAGTAACTAACCCAAGTGTTTGAAAGATGGCAGTGATTTGTCTGTACGAAGATATTTTTCGGGACAAATTAGTAAGTCAGGAAGTTGCGCTACGTTCAACTTGATGGTTTGCTAGATTACCTCATTCGCAATAAGTTTTTTTTAATCTATCTGGCTGAGCTGAATTATTTTTCCTAGCAACGCGTGTAAGCCTGCTAATAAAGCATCTCAATAGTTGGGATAATTAACCAATATTATTCATAAGTCAATTGCAGAATCTTCTAACACACCCTGGTATTATTTGTTAAGTTAAAGTTTTATTAGGGTCCATAACTGACAGTGCATAGCTTTAATAGCAATGATTCTTGGTAGTCGAACCGAGTTAAAAATTAGAAAGCAGGCGTTGTTAATGAACGAGTCTATTATTGGCAAAAAGGGGAGGAACCTACAGTGGTTTAAGTTTAATTTTAGTTTTGGCGTACAGTCGACTCTCGGAGGCTTTCGGCTAAAGGGAGCTGGCCGGCATCGCAGTCATTATAAATTGTTTTTGTTTGTTTTGAAATTGGACTTAATTTAAATTTAAAATCGTTCGTTGTGTCAATTGTATTACAACTTAAATGTAATAATCTAAAAATGCTAATTACTCTTTCGATTTTTTTTACCTCAATTAGAAATAAGACTTCTCAAGTTTTTAACGCCTTCAAGCGAAACAAGGTATAGATATCTACATAAGAAAATATGAATGAAGCACTTATTACAAAAAGTATTACAGTATATTCTAAGCTTAATATAATATGAATTTTGGAATCAGGAGTTGTGCTGCAGACATATGGTGCTGGAAATATACCTTCGAACCGTAGTGACCTTCATGCTGAACTAAGCGATGCTGTGAAACGGAATGTCATCGTAGTCAATATTACCCAGTGTGCGGCCGGAACAGTTGAAGCCCTCTACAAAACAGGACAGGCAAGAAATTTTATGTAACCTATAAATGAAGGCTTTACCTAACCGAACAGAGAAATCCGTGTTGTAGATCAGTGATTCATAGCCCGGCGGCCTCGTAAGGTTCTTGGGCGGGGTGTGGAAAAAATCAAAGCATTTCAATATATGGAGATAAATTTGTACCGCAATTTCGCGAATGTTTTCAGACTCTAGCGTTCAATTTGGTTAGCTCATATACCAATCCAATTAAATGGCATCTCCCTATAGTTTAAGCTATTGTAATATCGTGGCAGTTTCTTTTGATGCGATGTTATTGCAAATAGAAGGCCGCGATTGTAAAGAAGTTAAGCAACACTGTTCTATTTGACAACATGCGTAAAATCATCAGAAACGAGTTCATATAACACAAATCGATGAAAAATATTCGGTGTTTAAATTCACGGCCAATTGTATACTGCTGTGCTAATAACGGTGACCTTGATCGTATGAGTCGCTGAGTCGCTAAACACGCTACCGACAGTTATTAGAGTTTTGAGTAAATCACGAAAAACTGTTATGGGCAGTATGATAGGTTTAAGAATAATTTAAGTTACTTTGTATCTTCCTGTGTATAATAAAAGTAAAATAGTCTTTTACACTGTCATTTTTTCGGAGTGCGCCGACCGTGTAAAACGAGGATAGAGATTGTGTAAAATAATGACATTTTTAAGTTTAGAAACATTTTGAATTTCCAACAGAGGACGAAATAGGAAGAAATTTTAGACTTGCAATTGGAAAAATTGTCGATAGAGCACATATGTACATTAAAAACTTATTTTATTTAGAAATCGTCAGGAGCGCGTTTAGCGACTCAGCGACTCATATTTGAGGAACCATTTCTTTTTTTTACCTAGTCGAAAACTAGGTTTACAAATTAGCATGACATTTGTAATAATAATATGTAATTTAAAGATGTAATCCGGGATCGACTATTATTAAGATTAGCAAAGGATTTGTCAGGAAAATGAGATCCTTGACTTAGAATAGAATCCTCAAAGAAAACAAAATACTTATTGCACATAGTTTTCATATTACGATTAAAAAATTGGTGTCCCATAGCCTATTATAATAGTATTGAAAAAAAATTTGTAATCGAAACAGTTATTGATTATTTTTCCATTGTTTCAAATATGAAAGGGTGCGAAATACTATCACTGCTTAATAAGACGAAAAGTGCACATTTTTTTTACAGTGCTTGTCAAAATGTGGCGTGCTTTGTGGATATGACATGACGCCAGAAGCGGCTCTTACAAAATTGTCATACGTTTTATCCAAAGAGAACTGGGATCACAAGACCAAGTGCTTAGTAAGTCAACATTTTATTTTTAAAAGTTTATCATTTTTCCTTGAATATATCACAGTGAGTACTTGAAACTGCGTTAAATATGCTGTTTTTCTTCGTTTGATGATCGACATTAGATCTATTTTATTTTAGTCGTGATAATTTTTTGATAATATTGTGGAACAAATAAAAAAAATGCGTTTTTTCTTACTGTATAAACATGTCATTTTTATAGTAGGAGAAGGCGTTTAGTCAAAAAACCTTGTTTTGAGATGATTGACTTTTAAGCAAATCATGAGTTTTTCTAATTACATACCTAGCTTAATCATTAATTATTAAACTAAAAACTTTATGAGATTCGTCAATCATTTATGAATTCGGTTTAATTATTAGTATTTTTTTAATAGTAATATTAATTACAGCTTTTTACCACTAATAACTGGGAACGACATTGATTTGATTCATATTGATTTCTTCAAATTACGTAAAAAATATATGGGTAGACCATCCTAAAATCTATTATACTGCATTCATAACTTCCGATGACAACCGGTTTTCGACGTATCGCATTCTATCGCTATACCGACCATATCGACGGTGTTTTGGCCAGTTGATGTAACCCTTAAAAAATACAAAGATGAGTTATATAATGATTGGATGTCATTTTAAAGACACCAGAGCAGGTCTTGGCCAAATGATGTAACTTAGAAAAATAAATTGACCACTTTTTGGAAGGGAAACATCATTTTACATTGTTTTTAGGTTGAACAATTTGTGAAGAGGGGGTAAGACCCAAACGATGACAGTACTAGTTATAGAAGTAATTACTAGTGCTTGGAGGTGATATAGTTAGTTATGGTTCGATATAGAGTTACACAGCCAGTGGAATAACTAAGCTGTCAATTTTAATTTCATATTAATAATAAAGTTGTTTACTTACTTTGAAAGAGTATAATTATAAAGCCTTATCGTAATCAATGATTGTTATTAATGGACAATTCAAAGTGTGTATTTTGCGATAAATTACTATTCTAATAAATCTTCCCTGCCACACATCGCATTTCGTGCCATGACTGACGACTGTACGATATAATTTATTGTGACGATTTCATTATTAATTAACATGCGTATATGTTGGTTTTCGATGAATCGTAAATTATATAATGCTTATAGTAAAGAAACACTGAATAAACTCACAAGAAATCTTTTCAAATACATGTTATATTCGACGAAAAACAGAGTTGAACAAAACAGCCATACAGTTTGTTGGTAGAGACTGGAACTCCTAGGACTACTCGGATATTGTAAATTTTCTTATAGCACTGCTTGTAACTTAAGGTTGTTTTGGTTATGTTCATTGATTTTTCTATCGATATATGAATTTGTAATCGCAAGCATAGATGTTTTGGATGTTTTTACCTTTCCCACCCAGCCCTCATCTGATTATATAAATGGTCTGACGAGAAAGCGACGAGATAACTTCTAGAATTTCAGTAGCTTTAATCTTCATTCCATATGTAACTTTTTTACTATAAGAGATGGGGCGAGTGACAGAATGATCTTGCAAGAAAACTTACGTTGAGATCTTAATTAGATCACTCAGTCAACAATATCATCTGTTACCTATTATATAATACATATTTTGCTTTACGAGTTGTAAATTATTCGAAATAATCTTAAAATCAAAAAATTATCAAACCGATCAAACAAAAGAACAAAAGAAGTAAATGTTTGTATAATATTGGTGACGCACTTTTTATGAAAAATATTTACCAGTGGTATTATAATGTCTACCATCTGACACGAGAGTGAAATAACAATTATCTTTAGGTCGTCAAAGTAAGCGACTGACATAATAATAATATTATTTTCATTTGTCAATTAAAGCTAATTCATGGTAAATAATATATCAAACATTTTGTCGCAAGATGTTTATTTATATGAACCATACTTTTACTCAATAACATAACTGCTAATTGCTAGCTTAATTGTTGCGAAAAACATTTTTAAGGTTATTTTAAACTAGTGAAATGAATTGCGTACACATGGATACAAAAGAATGCGAAACTTATTTACACATTTTCGCTAACTGGTGGCTTCAATATAGATTTTAGTAAACAAGCTGTCATTGCGAATGAAAATCATGACGTTTCTTTTGGCAACAATCATAAAACAGTCGCCGAGGAGTCGGTGATAATTTGATTAAATATTATTTAAAAGTATGCCTAGTTTGATGATGTTATTTAAATGTAACGCTATTTAATTGTCTATGAATTGTATCGCTTTATTCCGAATTAGAATGATGCGCCCGTTCGTTTACAATAATAGTACATGTTCTCGATACGAATTTTAATGGTAAAATATTATATTCATCAGTGTATAGCATATTTACGTTTTAAAATTATTCATATATTGCGTTTGTTTATAATCAGTAACAAATGTTTTAAGGAGCAATGATACTATATGCCAAAAAGTTATTTAAAACGGTAGGTATGTTGTATGAGAATATATTGTGAAAAAATATCGTAACTATACTTAGGGGCTGTCCATATATTGTGACATATTTGTAAAAAATCGCTCTATATTCGCAAAAGTATATTTACAATCTGGTAAGGACTTTTATTATAGAAATTTTCCGTGAAAGTTACGGAAAAAAAATTATTCTTGACTTTCTCTTGTGGCATAGCATCGATCAGCTTGTTTTTGCTTGTCGAAGAACTTCCCGAAACAGAAAGGGAGACGGTGTATAGGGAACTTTCGTTCATTCTGTAGCCCTTAGCTGGAGCATGGAATTTGTTGATTTTGTCAGGAAAAAGAGAGTTTTTCGTGTCTCCATGAAGCAAGAACGGTGGAGGCAGAGGGCCTCCGGGGAGTCGGAACTTTTGTACCGTGGCCTGCAAAACACCTCCGTACAGAATCATTCTAAAGTCTAAGGTTTTTTGAATGTAGTAAATATTTAAATGTTTACAGGAATTATCAAATATTCTTAATATCTATTTGAGAATTTTTGTAGAATTAAATTAATAATGCATTGTCATTCTAAACTATATTGTAATAAAGTTCTACCAAATAAATCCTAATTGAATTAATAGGCACCAGACCTGTTTTATAAATTAAACGGTGGAGACACTAACCTCATTTTATGAAAATAATTTTTGTCATATAAACCGCTATTGATATCGAAGACTAAATTATTATCGATAGTTTTTTCGACATTATTTTGTAGTCATGAGCATAGCGATATCAATAAATCAAACTTGCTGATTAATTTGGTATTTACTCGGTAGAACGACATTATACATATTTAGGTAAATGTAGTGACGTATTTTACAGATCAAAACTGTAGTCAAAACTGTAGTTATCAACTTGATATTTTAATTCTTATGAAGCTGTCGCGTAAAATAAAACTTGAATGAAAAGCGATTTTTCGTCCAATTTTAATGACGTAATCGTCAACTCTAGATGCTGTAATATATTTTTGCCATTTTTATAGATGATGGAGACAAGCATCCGAGGAGAATTGACAGGAAAAGAAATACGAAAAGTAAAGGTAAGGCATACAGTAATTCACGTGGTACGTGCCGCAGGCGAAATTTCTTCAGTTATCTACAGTTTATACAGTGGTTCAAAGACATTGTTATTTAACATTTCAGCTTGCTTTTAAATTATTTTATGTCAACTGAGCGCTCGCTTATTCAAAGTGCATCAAAGCGGACTTTAAATTTGTGTATTTATTAATATGCATGTCGCCCTTCAAATTTTAAGTCACCGGATCTTGTGCTTTTGTATTGTATAATATGAAATGTTGTTAAATTGTTCAAACGCATAATCCACATCCACGATTGAGGAGATACGGCGTTGCAATTTACCTTTAGTTCGCACTTTACATATTGGCCAGCTTTGGTTGAAATAATTTACACCTGAATCTCTTTTTGCACGGTTTTTTACATGGCTCCGAAATAACACGGACAAAAAAACGGAATAATTGTCATTTAAAAACTGTTTGAAATTACCAAAATATTATATATATTAGACAAGTAATGGTCTAATATTATTTTCTTGATATTGGTAGAAAGCTAAACAATAAATCAAAACGCCATTTAAATTCATTTAAATTATAGACACTTAACTGTAACTAATTTTATTATTAAAATCGTAATTATGTTGCTTAAGGTGTTTATTTCTAAGCCTAATATTACGACGAAAAAACCTTGGCGCCACCTTTATTTTATTAAATAATATGGACACATTTTTAAATGATCAACATGGTTTCAGTATGCGGCAAATTGATAATTTAAATTTGGATTATTGAGATTTTGTACACTTTCATGTATTTTGTCACTAACGACCCGGGTTTCGCCTTTCGGCATCTTCAGGCATTCGAGCACACGAATGGACTCGAACTGAGAGACAGTCAACAGTGTCTAACGTTTATATAGAAGATACAAATGCGACAAATATTATTTATCTTCTATATAAACGTTAGACACTGTTTACTGTCTCTCAGTTCGAGTCCATTCGTGTGCTCGAATGCCTGAAGATGCCGAAAGGCGAAACCCGGGTCGTTAGTGACAAAATACATGGAAGTGTACAAAATCTCAATAATCCAAATTTGATATTGAAATTCCATCAAGCACCCTCAGTCAATGTCTTAAATTATGATAATTTAAAGTTTTCGCGTCCCCCTCTTCATTAGTGTGCGCGCCCTAGCTTAGTAGCCGCTGACTTCAATGGTAACCGGCTCGCACCTTGGTAAACATCAACCTCCAATTTTTGTACAATTTTTTTTAATTCAAAAGGAAAAATTTCAAATGAAAAAATAAATATCGTACATTAAAAAAATATTTATTTACATTACATAAATTCATTCCAAATAGTGTTTTGATTTTCATTCGAAACTTTAATCGTGACGGGTCATATTTGGTTATCATCTGCTGTGTGACGATGACTTCTGAGCCATGGTTTGGTGTGGAATCTCATGAAGTCAGTGGCAAACCTATCAAATTATTAATGGTCAAGTCTGATATATGTCGAATACTTAAATTTTCCTTTTTTTCTGAACAAATTGTAATCATTAACGAAAATCCTCATTCCGCCTATGCAGCGCTTATTGTACGAATAATATTTTTAGCTTCTCTGACCGTTTCAGGAAGTTCATCGCGATTATCTCGTAAATGTTATCAGAATAATCTCTGAAATCACTTTGAACTTAATAGTTTCCCTTAGAATCCTAATATTAACGGCCGCAAGTTTTTACTTTATCCATATCGGATCAAGTTTTGTGACCGTGTAAAATTCGATCTCGGAATACCAATAGTTAAAAAAGTCCGTATTTTAAAAACCAGCTCTCCGAACCAAAATTATTTTAGCAACCGGCTCGACAGAGGGGGTGCGAACCCATAGCAGCACATCACTGGACGTAACTCTAATTTAACGAAGTAGGCTTAAACTTTTATAGACTGTTTTTTTGCACGGTATTCGCTGGAACGCACCCCGTGTACAAAAAGGAAATCGGTGTCATATTTTAAAATATATATATAAATTTGTAATGTTATCTCATTTAATATTCATTAAATAAAGTTTTGATCCCTACAAGTGATTTATTGTTTTTTTTTTAAACAGGACTATTCCCTGATCGACGCTGTAGGGCGATGCATTGGGGCTTCGGGGGCTAAGGAGGCTTCTGACATTTGTCTGTCGAGTGTTATGCCTGCCTTACTTTCCTACGCGGCAGTTCATTCAAGACCCGATCTTGTCAATGTATTAATAGGTAACTAAGTTAATCACAAAATTTCTTCCAATCGATTTTTTGTTTGCTATTGCTATACTGCTGATAGCTATTCTTTGTCCCATTGTTTTATACTACCATGCCCGCTCCTAATATGGAGTATATGGACTGCTGAACGACTGATAACAATCGTTCAGCCTCTCTTTTTTGGCGACAGTAAGGAAAGCACAATGTGTCAAGGGCGGGAGCTGTGGTTAGTTTATAATATTATAATATAATAATTATTCAGCCCCACAGAGAGGGGCAGTTGCCATCCGTCTTACTTGAAGGTGGGCTCATAATTTTTTTTTTTTTTTTTAATATTGTGTTGATTTTCCTAATGTTAATAGATTCTGTATTCAGGATTCTGATCACATTCTTTGGGAATGTCCCCAGGCATGGACAATGCACGTGAAAAAATGTTTAAAACGAAATATGAACCCTTTTATTAAATATTATTATTATTTCCTCAAAGTTATGAAAATAAACGTTATAAACATGACTCGGGCCTCACATTTCTCTAAGATGCCCTTATATTATTTTATAATAACTAAGGCATTTATTAAACATACTCAATTAAGAGTAAGTGAATAGGTTCTTATTTTTCAACAGTGACATCTATCAATCAGAAAAAATAATAAATGATTTTTTCCAATCAACAGATGTCACTTTCGCAGGATCTAAACCTTTACACTCATCCTTAAGGAAAAATGCATGTGTAAATAAATGATTATAGCTGAACAAAAAAATTCTACTTGTAGTGTAACAAGGTGTGACAAATATGAAATATCTCTTTTAGAAGCATATTCAGATTAAATGTAGCAGAAGACAAATGTATATTGTAGAACTTTTTTGTAATTACTAAAACTTTAATCATTTCCTGGATTTCTTAGCCATTTCTAAAAATACTTCTTCCCATGTTATTATGCACTCGATAGATACAAACGTTTCCTTCATTCATATTCAATGATAAAAGTTGTTTTTTATTAGTGATTTCTTATTGTGGCTTATTTATAATCTTTTTCAACCTTTTCATGGCAGACTTTGGTGCCGATGTGTGTGCTTCCAATGCCGATGGCCGAACACCTCTTCATGTTGCAGCAGGTCTTGGAAGGGAGTCAGTTATACAGCAGCTTCTTCGTTCTGGTGCCAATGTACACGCCAAAGACAGGTAATTTTTTCAACATTTTTAACGCTTAAGTCACCACCACCTGCTTCTGCTTCAGAACCATTTAACAGGGGATATTTTACTGCTTAACACTGATATCCATGAATAAAATTTTGGCTAGGAATATCTGAGGAAAATTCCTCAAGGTTGCATGACCTTTTACTCAAAAAATGTTAATACTGGATTCGAATCGGTATAGCCAGTTTCATAAAATGATCTTGGTTCATCGGACGGTCATTTCCTTTAATTTCTACCTCTAGTATCCTACTGAACCTATTTGTGGAGTCCGCAAAATGTGCCGTAGCTTAGTGGCTAAATTTGGTGCTGGGGTGGGTACATACAAAGTCTTTACATCTTTTCCCCGCATTAAAGCTAGCTAAATAATGTCTATATAAAAGATTCTGTCATTTGAATGCGTTGTTTGGGGAAAATACTGAAGAAAACCATTCTATTATATCATTTTCTGTAATCAGAATTTAAAAAGATCTAAATAGAGCTTAACTTCACTGAAATAAATCAAAAAAGGGTTTGACATATTTTAATATATATACATGGTTATAGGTTGGGCAACTCGCCACTACTGGACGCAGTGCACAACGAGATGACTGGAGCGGTGGAGATCTTGATGAAGTGTGGCGCCCATATCCCTCCAGGTGACACTCTGAAAATAGCCAACGAGATCAATAGTGCGGCATCAATCGGCTCCGTCAAGAAGCTGGAACTCTTCAAGAGGGCGGGAGCAGACCTTAGTTTGGCAGACTCCACAGGAAGAACAGCGCTCCATATGGTATTAAACCGAATCATTTTACATCCATACTTGTACTTCAATAATTGAAGAATTTGAATTTTTTTATAAAATACGCCATTTAGTAACATGTGTGTAATCTTGATTTTCTACTGCTTTTTCATGGCAGTTTGACATCTATTAAGCTCCTTTAATTTAGAATTGCAGTCCTTTGATTCATTTTAATTTAAAATATTTTGCTTATAAGAGGTATCCTTACTAGACATGGGAAACGAGTCGATTAGTGGAGAAACTCAAATCGTGAGACAATTGGTCACTGCTATTCATTTGGAAAATTTTGTTCATTCGAGCTGTCTTATTGGGTCAATGTGCTAATTAACTTTTTTGTTTGCCTCCCGTCATGTTGCTGAATGTAGGCAATACGTATGAATATTAAAGTGTATTTATCATCTAATATAATACGTTCAACCAAACCAATAGCAATTTAAATTTAATGATTCAAATTCAAATCAATGATGTTAATAACAGATATTATGTATCGAAATTATTCATTATTGAATCTTCCGGAATGCATCAGCCATTTGCAATGGTTACCTGTAAAGTAATAATTTAAAATAATGCTATTTGGTCGTCATATACACAGATGCTATTTTTTAATGCAATACAAAGGTAAATTTAAAACTTGATAACAGTTAATATATTAATTAATTTGCAAACAATGCGTCTTTAATGCTTGGGGTAGAAGTGAGATTATTATAAGGTGGAATATCCCCGTACGTGAAATCTTATTTATATTGACTAACTAGTTTATTGATAAAAAATAAAAAGTCATTGTATAAGGTTGCAACTGGTGCCCTATCCCCTCTATACTGTTAATGGAATACTACTGAAAGGCATAGTGATATATTATCAATTATTATACAGATGTTTTGAATAAGATCATTTAATACTCTACCTAAAAAACAGATGTCACTCTCTTTTCAGACACTCTTTAATTCCATTTTTTCAAATTAAAATTACTGCAGATCAACTGTTTTTTTAATCTGAAATTCAACTATATTTTGTTATAGGCATACTTTCACGGTCAAGAGGATGTGATTAAATTCTTACAAGATGAAGGCCTCTCTTCAGTGTGTCCTGACAAATTCGGCATGATACCCGTGTGGTATTCGAGCATCGGCGGACACAAGGGAAAAATTACCAACGGACTGCCGTCCAATAATTGTGACACGGAGCCAAATAATTGTGTTAAAAATGGACTCTAAATATAAAAGCTGTATAATTTAAAATTATCTATTTATACTTTATGTGCATATTTATTTTCGATTGAGTATTAAGTAATAATTTGGCATTCGGTATTTATATGTTGTTGCAGAATATTCAAATTAAAAAAATTGGCAGGGTTTCTTTATATCAACATAATTAATCGTAATTTAATTCTGCATTAATCCATTGTTTAAAGAATAAATGTAAAGAAATAATAAAATGGATATTAAAATAGTCCTGAAATTTCTAAAGCTGTATGTTTTAATTGCAATTAACTTAACCAAAGCAGAAATACAAAATTCGTGTTGTAATAAGTTATCAAAAATTTATTGAAAGTGCCATATTTTCTTTTAAAAAAAGGCTGACGAAATCTACTACGGCAAGTAAAAATCACCAACTATGCCTTTTTGTTTGTTTTATCCTGGTACTGAAAAGGCCCAAGTTAATATTTACTGAAAATTATTATTTTAACTAAGCTTATTAGTTTATTTTTACTTTTCGACTGACGATTTATGCATTGAATACCATGGTGTGGCGAGTTGTCCATTGATGGTACAGTTTTCATTTCCTTGTGTACATCATGTTAAGTTTTTACATGTCAGCAAATTAAAGATGTGTTTGTATTTTCAGTGTTTTAGTGTTTGGATGTATTTGCATTATAAGTAGTTTTAGCAGCTAATTTATTAAGCCATCTTGTGAGGAAAGGTGTGGTACTTGTGATATTCGTGGAGCGACATGTTGCCCGATTTTATACATTTGTAAATAGTCATGTAATTTGAATAATTGCATATGACACTTGAGTTTTGATAGGTATAGTAAATTATAAATATTCATACTGTGTAAATCAAATTCTGATTCGTACTAGTTGAACATTATTTGATTTTTATGAAGTTCGGTGACCTGAGGAAAGTGCTAATTGAGAGACTAATATTAACTTAAAACGATCTCTGGCAGAAAAATGTTTTAATGAGTTGATTCACTATTGTTACTTTCAATCAAATAAATTAATTACATAGCTTGATAAATGTTATTAAAATATATGCACTTATTTTCGCCTTTTTAAGAAATTGCATTATTATTTATGCAATAATCAGTTTTGACCAATAAAATATGCGTTTATATTTTTGATAATTAATTCAGGTGTTTTATTATTTTAATACAATTTTAAAACGCTCTTTTTGTAAATGAATTCTATGGATGTTCATTTGATTCTATCGTCGATTTTCTGCCATAAAATACTAAGTCAGAATTATTGAGCTTGTGTAAATCGATGTTGGATATTTGAGTGGTCAATCGCAAACAATGAAACAGCATACAGGTCAAATAACGTTTGAATGATGATTCTTTGGAAAATTTGATTCTTTGAATACATGTGCTATAGTTATAATATTCAAACATAAAAAGGTTTTTATTTTACTTAAGCCAGGTCCACTAAACCTTCTTTTTCTTCAGGCTGCATATGCATGTTTGATACGGAAGTTAAACGGGCAGCTACATTATACTGAATGTAAGTAAGCTGATCAACTTCTATTTGAGAGAGAGTAAAGAAAGAATTTACTTGTAGAGTATATGTGGTACAACTTTGCTCTTTTTACTGCACTGATATGCTTTCTATATACTACACAGAACATGTCAGTGTATTCGTATGAATGGATCCCGTGATTCTAGAGCAGTGTATAGATCCCGTGGATATATCAGTATGTATCCTAAAGCCGTGTATTGATCCCATGTTCCTAAATCCTAGAGTCGGAGTGCAAAGTTATACGGAGTGTACTCTATATAAATACATTTTATAAATAAAAAAAATGAATTCTAAATCTGATTTTTAGTAATAATTTTTGCAACTTTAAATATTAAAAGATGAGTAAAATTTCACTAAGCCGTTTATATTCCTGCAAAGAATTTATAGGGCTAGAAAAACAGTACGTCAAATATAAAAGATCCCTTTCCTACGGACGACCGTCAATATGTGTTTTTTTACCACAATTCTTGGATCTTGGCGATCACATATACCAACTCTTCCATTTTTATGCCCATAGAAAGGCGGATGCAATCATTGTTCATCTATCGATTCATCCGTCTGGTTATTATAATATATATAGTTATGATGAAAGGTACATACCACAACAATAATATAGGTCACTACAATGTATATGAATATTATTATATAAAAGAAAGGTGTTTTATATTGTGTGTACATACCTTAATGATTATTTAAGTTGTTTTGTATATATATCGTCATTTTCATTGCATAATTGTATATCTGCAAATACGTTTTTGACTTTTGTCATATTAATACTGTAAAATTGCTCTTAAGTGCATGTAAAATAGTAAAACCGACAACAATTATGGTAAGTATATAGAATAATTTTATATTAATAACGTGTTTTTTATTTTTGTTTTAATTTGATGGCTATTTTTTGAACTATTGTGATGCTTCAAATTCCCTCCCACCATCTATCTGATCCTAAAAACGAGGTGTAGTGAGAACGATTAGCTTACCATTAATCCGTTCCTGGCATTATCCTTCTATCCTTACTCTCTGCGAAAAAGAGAGGTTGAGCAACTGAGTAACAAGACATTCTTGTAGAAAAATCTTTCATGATACCTCCATTAGGAGATGTGCAACACATTGTGAGCGGACATGGTTTATCTAAAAAAAATCTACATCATGTTAATATGTATTACTTTATTTATTGCGTGTAAAAAATTGTATCATACTTCATGTGACTAAAATAAAAGTAACAGAAAATCAAGTAAAATTAAGAACAAATTTTCAAGAGAATTCTTATATTCAGGCAATATAATATTAATGATACTTTAAAATTGATATTGATAATAACCTTTGCCACGCTAGAAATGCATATAATATAAATATTCAGTATTTTAAAATACAATAAACACCTTATTTTTCGGGACTATTCTAATTTACCTACTTTTTCAAGGTAGTTTGTGGTAAATAAATGAAATAAAATGTGTCGAAATAAAATATTTGCTTCGTGACATCTATTGCTGAAATATTGAAACCAGGTTAATTCTAAATCGAAATTATTCATCCCTAAATATATTGTTCAACTGTTCTTTCAGCTGTCAAAATGATATTTTAAATGGAAAACAAATTGATACAAGAGAATTCACAAAACTGATTTTAACGAAGACTTTGACAATTTATTCTAGGAAATTTAGGACTGATTCGACATTAATTATTGTTAAGGTAGATACAAAAATTCATTTTCACTGCTAAGTAAATAGATCGTAAAATTATTCTAATATTTTGTAAGATTGTTCCACCATATGAAATACAGTTCATAGTGTAAAATCCATAAGTTAAACTTACATGACTATTAGAGCATTTCCTAGAATGATACTCATTATAATGACGTTAGCCGCGTTTCAGTTGATTTAGGTTTTACTGACAGTAGGTACTATTTCCCCAAACATTAACCGTATATATAGGATGTTAACTTATTTATTTTTACAAAATCGTGTGACGTCATTTATGGATGATCCCTTGTGTTTTAAAGTAATACCCTCATTTAATTAAACTAAGTTAATAATAAACTCATTAGTGCAGTCTTAGTTTTATTATTGTATTATTTTTTTTCAGATATATTATACAAAATGGAGCATCTATATTTGGTGGAGATATTTATCAAAAAAGTAACTCTGATAAGTAAATATAAAATCAAACAAAGAGAGAACGAAAAGTTGACTGTGAATGTAGACTTTGGAAAAATTGCGTCATTTGTCATCAAGCAAGACGAGTTTGAGAGCGAAATTTTAGAAAGGGCCAGCGAAGAAAAAGAGATTGAAGTCAAAATCGCAAATTCTTTGATGACAGAAGATGGTTCAAACAATGACTCGACTGTTTCTGAAGAAGCATCAGATACTTCTAAAACAGAGGTCGCGTTACCCAGAGAAGGCATTTGTCTTAATACAGATCGAAGTGTTTCGTTTCAATTGAAAAATTCAGGACTGGATTCAAAAGACGAATCTGTGATGAATGATGACTTCGTCGATAATTCAAAGCGAAATGTGCGCTTGTTCAACACGTGTGAACCTTTCGAAGCAACCGACAGTGAATCTATTCTCAATGGCCAAAAAGATGTTGATTCAAGCCCAATACTTTCTGTGCCAACCGTTTTAGAAAGTTCTTCATTTGACGAAAGCACAAGCAAGCAATTCGGTGATAACATCTACAGGTATCCAAATATATTTAATGCGGGAGCTTCATTACTATTCTCTAGCCATTCTGAAAATTTGGTGCAAACTTTTCGATTGTTCCCATTAGAGCTTTCCGTATGGAGCGACAGTGAATACGAGAAAAACTCTTGCATCGGAATCACCCAGCTGCTTTGGGATACAGAGTTTTATTTCCTCATCACCGATCGAAAGTCCAGCTCTCGTAAACCGGTAACCCTCAAAGAAAAATTACTGCTACGTAGTGAATATTCGAGTTCAATCGTCGGAGATATGATACTTTATGTTCGCCTTACGTGCTTGGGTCAGGTGGTTTTGACACGCTTCAAAGAAATCCCCGACGACAGTAACAACAGAGCGATACTGTTGAGGGGTGACGGGGAAAGTAATTTATTTAAGTGCGAGGCGTTCGGAAGACATAGCGAACTGAAGAATATTCTGTCAATCGGACCGATCTGCGATACGTTGACGATCGAGGACCCCGACGAGACGCGGGCCAAAATTCGTAGGAACATCATGAATAGAGAGCTTCGAGAGGCCGGTCTGAATGAAGACGGTGTGTTATTTGTTGTCGGAGATCACAAACGTAATAGTTATGGCGAAAACAAGCAGTGCGGGCTTCCGTTCCCTTGCGGAAATCCCAACTGCAAGTTGACTGAATTGGTAAAGACGTTTCTTTCACAAGAAGAGGGAAGCATGAAAGAAAGCGAAGACAATTCCACTGATATCACGGATACGAAACAAAGGCGTCCAGACATCAAACGTTGTTGCTGCTGTAAATCGAATGGAAGCGATATTGGTTCAACGTTGAATTCTACGCATTCTACTAAACCGAAGTCTATGATCATCTGCGAAGGTTGCGGAGGTTTATCGTTCAGTGGGATAACGTGCGACGATATGGCAAACAATCAAAAAGATAAACAGACGGACGCAGCCGAGAATACTTTGGTTGAAGATTTTCCCACTGAACAAGACTTGCATGACGATGCGATGAAATTTAACGACTCAGAGGCTCAGAAGTGTTTGTTTGAGGGTATCGCGAAAATGCTGGCCAGTAAGAAGAATGGGACTCACAAAAAGTATTGCGTCGATTATAGACATAAAAATGAGTGTCCGAAAAATGCATAAATTGTTTGTTTTAAATTATATTACATCTTTACACCTTATGTTTCTTGGAATAAAAGGCAAATAATTCGAAACGATGGAAAAATAAAACAAATATTGGAACAAAAGTTTATTACATAAATAGAAAAAAAAACCTTTGATAAATTGAATACAGGCAGAGGTAAAAATACTATTCTGGAAAAAAGTAATGTTTTGAGTTCTCGAAATCATTGAAGCTTTCGACAAAAAACATACAGACACGAAAAAACATTTTATATGAATTCAAAAACGATTGTAAAACATTATGTTGAATGTAGATCGGAAACACAATAATCGAAATATGTTTTTAAATAAAATAATTAATATATTTTACAGTAATCAATCGAGAATCTTCTATGTTCTGGGCCGGTGCCGCTCAATAAATCAATGTAAATTTACTTGATTATATTTTATTTAAAAATTAATATACACTGCTTGAGTATTATTGTAAAAAGACTAAACATATTGAAAGCGAGCTATTGGTAGGAACATTTTCACAAATAACATTCATTTTTGGGACATTTAATACATATATATAACTAACTGTATTTTTTTATTATAATTGTAAAGTATATAACGAAAATCATAATTAATCTACCTAGCATAAAAAATTACATATTTTTATTCACTATACACCTAAGCTTAAATTAATTTCATATAACTAAAGCAAGAAACTTTAAGTTTGAAATGTACCTATATTACTTTCGAGTTAGGTTCGTTTCACCAGTGCTCAGCCAGTTAAGCGACAGGTGTACTTTCAAAAGGGATTTTGAGTCAATGAATGATAAATACATATTTTTTCGCTGTTATTCCATTAACCAGGGATTAAGCAATGTTACCAACTTAAAATAAAATAGTTAATATTGTACCAAGCATAAAATAATAGAAGTTTACAAAAAAATGCCAATTGTCCCAGTGGTCGGCCCCCAAAATCCTTTCGTTTCCCAGTGTTCGGCCTTCACTATGAAACTTCATGAATACCGCGAAATAATCTACTGCTAGTAGACAGAACAATAAAAAACATAATGATGCAAAGCATGACAATATAAAGTATATTTTGTTAGCGATCCCCATACAAGATGAATTTGTCGAAACTTGCGAAGTAAAACTGTGGTTTTTTTAATTGCGTATTGCATCATACAGGTCTGTATAGTGCAGATATACATTGGCAAGTGGCAAGACTACCTACACGAATTAAAAAATATATGTTTTTTAAATATATCCACTATTATTTAAGTTTTAAGCTCAAAAGGCCGACTACTGGCGACGGCTGACTTTAGGAACAAGCACTCTATATAAACATTCATTATTCATCTTTCGCTTCCGTTACAGAATTACTTCATTAACTTTTCGTACCTACTTATTCCGATCACTGACATGACTGTTCAATACTGTTTATTAACAATTTTATTGTAAATTACAAAAGGTGAAAATATTTAAAATAAGTTCTTAAGTATAATACATTTTTTATCATATAACGCATAACAAATGTGACAGATTCATCTCAATACATATATATTTATTTCCAACATATTCGAAAAATATAGTAGTTTTTTTGTAGGTCTTCTATCAATATAAATACATCGATTACATATTTATAATGAAGTCTTAGCCATGGCCAGAATGACAGACAAAAAAAATACTGGTAAATTATTAGTATAGTGAACAGAATCGACAACACGTATTTTACAGCAATTACCCTCTATATTGCTGCGGTGAAAAAGCGAATTAACACCGAGAATGAACTTAATAACGGTAAAACTATCCAAGACTTAAAAATTAAATAATAAGTACCATTCGGATCACATTACGTAAAGCATATTTTTTTAAATATATAACAGATATTTTACAAAATTTAGTCTTCCGTTTTTTACCTTAACTATTTTAATATAACTATACGTACAGCCAGGTCATTCAATTTATAAAATAATATATTTAGATTTTCGCCGAAAACTGAATGGTCAATATAACTCTATATTTCTTCTTATGCTCATTACTTCAACAGACTTGCTTCTATTGCTGATATTGCTTCAGGTATCGATACACATGTCAAGTTTACTCCTTTTCGTCTTTTTGAAATTTGAATTGTTGAAATTTTGTACATTTACATGCATTTCGTTACCAACGACCCAGAATGTACAAAATCTCAACAATTCAAATTTGACATTGAAATTCCATCAAACAAATTACACTCAACGCTTTTTTTACGCGTTGGATACGTTCCACCAAAAACCGTCTAAAAACGTGAATAATACAATAATATTATGTATTAGTCATCGCTACTTGATAATTTACAGGCACATTTATGACGGACTGGACAAGAATCGCTTTCATGCATTTCTTGTCATTTATTAAACACCTGGACGCAATAATGTGCGAAATTGAAAATATGCTATGTAATTGTTTCTGGGAATCGTGCTAGAAGATAATACAAATATGTATTTGCTCTTTTTTTGAACCGTGTTATTTCAAAACTGTGTAAAAAAAAGAATTAAGTGTATGTATTTAATTGTTGAATTGCCGAAACGAACAAAATTTTCGCTATACTATACATGGTCGATTTTGTGACGTCAAATTGTTGTATAATATATTATCCCCGTCCTCGAAAATCATTAAATTATTTGGAATGAGACGTTAAATAGGATCCTGGGATTATTTTTTGAAAAAGATCACCATTTAAACAATTTTCATTACACTTCACAGCTTTTGTCTTCACGTATTATTTCACCTTACAGTCAAATTGCGATTTACATTTTTTGCATTCTTGTTGCATTATTAATGAAAGTAAGTGAACTATTGTTATTATTTCATATTATTGTTTAATATTTTGTCCGAAAACGCTTTGGCGAGATTTTGCAAAGCCCCCTGGCTAATTTTGCACTGTGAATATTTTATAGAACAATTTTCTCCACTGTGACCTGAAGCTAATCCATCGGAAATTACTGTTCCATCCAAGAGTCGCCGAAGCCATTCGTTACTGAAAATATAAGTATGAATTAGATATTTAATAGAACAAAAACGTATATTTCACATTTAAAAGACGAAATTATTACAGCATATTACGAGACTTACCTGGCCAAGCCGTCGAGGATTTTCTCTGTGGACGTTGGATTGCTGGACGCAGAAGCTCGATGGACCAGAGTACAAATTGCTCGCCTAGCACATTCCGCTGGAGGTGCACCGTGTAGTGTCATCTCACGATTTAAAACCTCGAAAACTTGTGGAACGTCATCGCTTGCTGGTAAAAGGAAATATGTATAAGTAAGTGTTTTTAGCTGGGTCCGTGGTGCACTGGTCAACGTCGTTGGATCGGTTACGGATCTCAGTACGGACAGTTTCATCGATTTATTGAATTCGAAGACATGGATGTTTTTGATGTCTATAATTCCCTTCCACCTATTTGATCCCAAAAAACCGGGTGTGGCACTAGTCCTGTCCTAGCCTTATCCTTTTATACCTACTCTCTTCGAAAACGAGAGGTTGAGCAACAGTTACTAGAAAATATTGAAGAAAGAAAAAATAATGCGTGTGAATCTATACCTCGGGCGTTCGGACCACCGTCTCCAACATGCTCGGCTGCCAAAATACGAAGTATAGATGGAACGACGAATGCAGATGCAAATATTACTGCTCCACCCAACCCAACAGCCGCCAGGTTTATATTCGCCGTTGGAAAATTCTAAAATATAAGTATAAATCATTCATTTAATATACCAAGTGCCACTGCTGTCTTTTGAAATTCGTTCAATATGCCAACAGATAAAGTGTGTGTGCGTTATTGAGAGACTTATAAATCAAGATACAAATCTATTGTAATGGTAGGTATACTAAATATACAGGATTATTATATCGTAAAGTTCCAAGACCATTGTTAAGTTTTTTTTTTTTTTTAATTTCGTTTCACGTTGGATTAAAAAAGTTTCGAATGCCAAATAGAAGCTTGAACTATTCAGATAGCGAAGTATTGCCGATAAGGTGAAATTTTACAGCTTTTGTTTACAATTTACATACAATTTCTAAAAACAGCAGAAGGTTGTTAGAGAAAATGAATTAAAAAATCAATTAATATGTTATTAATAATGGCTGGCAATTAAAGATAGTATATCGACGGTGTTTCGGCCAATTGATGTAGACCTCAAAATTGAAATTGTTCAGGAGAGTGTAAAAACTGTTTTTATCGAAAACATTATATGGTGAGTTTGGTTATGAATCTTCTAAATGCACTATTGTAAATTCTAATGTTTGCAGATACGGGATTATACGTATGGAGTGTCGATATCATAGTGGCTTACATTAAGTGGCCGGGTCAGAATTTTTCAACCTAAAACCAATGTAAAATGATGTTTCCCTTCGGAGTGGTAAATTTATTTTTCTAATTTACATCATGTGGCCGATACCTGTTCTGTCGTTCTTTAAAATGAGATTCAATCATTAATTCATTTTCGAATTTTTTGAGAGTTATATCAATTGGCCAAAATAGCATCGAATGTTCTCATCATATATGTTGGTAGTACCGCAAGTCAATATACGCTCTCTCTCCTACATAGACACACACACTCTATCACTATCTGCGTATTGTACATTGTGCACACCCGCAGTGCTGTGAGTTACAGGCAGACATAATAAGATAAATCAAGACACATATAATATATTAAAAATAATTACCAGATGGCAGAGCAACTTGTCAGCTTTCGCTCAATACGAATGATACGAACAATGTACAGAGAGAGCGAGAGAGAGGGTGTGTGCTGTGAGTTAAAAAATACTTATGTTTCCACATACACACTCACAGTGCATGAACTGATGACTGAGACAGTGTGTATGTGTCAGATAGACGGAAAAATCAGATTTTTTAAAAAATATTATTCTTACAATAAAATAATATATCATTAGCATAGAAGCTTCAGTGTTGCTTTCCCATTGAACGTAATGCTTGAAACGTCTGTATTATAGGAAAACCTATTTACTTTTAAGGGGTTAACTGTCAATTCTTGGTGGAAAGACATTATATTTTAAATTATAAATATTTTATATAAATAGGCCTGTTATGTTTGTATGTTTATCAGTTGATAATGCTCGTGATGAGCGAAACCGGTCCTGATCATTATAAACATGTGAAAGTAGTACAAATGAATTGTGTTTATCTTCTTACACTCATCATTCCCGCGGCTGTATCCATGGTCTTTTTGACGGGAATAGTCAAGAATGGTACCGAGAGCTGCATTTCTATCTAAAAAAAGAAATGAAACATAAGATTAATTATTACATTGTTACATTGCACCGTAGCAAAATTATTGGCTAATATAACCTTATACACGGCAGTGACATACACACAGTATGACTGTATAAAAACAAAAATGATCAGGTGGCAAGAATCTATATCCTCAAATTAACCTTTAACACAGTTTTCTTAATTCAATATCGTATTTTAGTTTAGATTAACTAATTTATTGAAAAAAAGTGATAATAAAAATTACTATTTAAGTACATACACCACTGGTGTCCTATCCGCTCTATACAGTAGACATAGGAACTGAATAGACAGTAAATGTAATTTTAAGATGTTAACTGTCAACTCTTAGTGGAATGGCATTATATTTAATCTTATAGTAACGTAATATGAAATAGTATTTAAAGAATATCTTATTTTAAAAATAAAACACAATTCATTTTTACTACTTCCACATGTTTATAATTATTAGAACCGGTTTTGCTCAGCACAAGCATTATCAACCGATGAATTAAGAATTGACAGTAAACACCTTAAAAGTGAAGAATATCTTAATAGAGACGTAATAAAAATTCTAGTTTTCTGTTTTTTATCAATTAAACAAATATTTGTAAAAAAACATTGTCACAAAATGTAAAGATGTTAACTCAACTTTAACATCAAAAACTTTCAATTATCGTACAAGATGTATTAAATATCTTACCGAAATCTCGTTGTCCAGTGTTGTGAAGCTGAGGAATTTCGGCTGCCTCTTGGACCCTAAGAATCTTCCGCGAAAGAGCTTATCTTCGTCGATTGACATATATTTGTCAGTCGTGTTGTCAGAAAATATCGCAAAAACACTTTTTGACCACAATGTGACGCAGCTCACCAGCATCAGACATTTTGACGACGCCTTCATCTCGACACCTTGAAGTATCTTTTACTCAGTTGGAGCAGTGCTAGCTCATTTGTCATAAACTGCTATCCAAAATTTCACTTATGGTAAGAACGGTGGATGGTTTTTGCAGTTGAAATTATGTTGACAGATTGGCTTCCAAATTTTATATTTTTGAACCCTGAAATAAATGTATTTACATCTGACCTAGATTTTTGATGTATTGTAGTTATGCATTTTTTTGAAAGACTCTCTTAAATTTTCACAATTCCAAAATACACTTCGTTACTTTATTTGTAAGTATTAAGGTTTATAGAATGAGTGGTAGGGACTGCAACTCGAATATTCGATATTCGAATATTTGGGCAACTATTCGAATACTATTTGTAATAATTTTTAATGAAGTATATTACAAAATCGTTGAGAGATCACATGATAATTTCAATAACAATATTGAATACCCATTAGTGGTTTTTTTTGTCTCCACCCATCTCGGTGACTTTAACTTCAATCATAAATCATAATACATGAGTTTGAAGAATAAATCGGGGCTACAATAACCCTTTGAAGAAGCCGTAATTTCAATAATTGATATAATACCGTTGGAGTAATCCGACGCAGCTGTAACTTTTATTTTAGTAAATATTAGTGAGTACCCGGTATGAGTTGCAATGCCACTCAAAGAAAGAAAGTGTTTGTGTTTAATTTCTGTTTATTGAAATGCTTTTGGATTAGAGATCTACAAGGGCCGAAAATTTATAAAATTACCCCGTCCCAGCTCTACATATTCAGGCCCAGCCAGGCCCGTGCTCGAGCCTCAGTATCACACTTGCTACCCAAACCATACCCGAAAACCAGATTTATTTATTTTCAGCCCGAAAAATGCCCGATTTTTTCAATATAGAAATTCATTTATACTTTTCAAACAATATATCTTATTGTTACCATTTTTCCACCGAAATTCATAACACATGTGAAATAAACTATTTCAGTTATTAATAGTATTGCCTTATGGCTGACTTCTGACCCGAACATAGTCGGAAATATTTTTCGGAAAAGGGAATGCCTGCTGTATAAAGTATTAAGTCTGCATGGATCAAGCCCTGCCCCTTTGCAGACCTGTATTTGGGATACACAGTAATTTTCCGTGTGCGTATACGAATAAATCAGAAGGTTTTTTCGAGATGCATGTACGTATATGATTCTTTTTTTAAAATTTTTTTAACATTTTAAATTTTTTTAAGAAACCTTCACGTCTGTGACTACAACAACTCCCCAAAGTTTCATCGAAATCGGATAAATGGTAAAAGAACGCATAGAAGACAAACAAACATTAATTTTTATATATATATAGATAGATAATGTTATGTTATTGATTATTGATTACTCAAATCGAATTTTTAATATTCATACTTCAAAAATTATTCGAATACAATCGAATACTTTCAGTTTCTCTATTCGATATCCGAAATAGTAAGCATTCGATATAGGCGAGAGACAGAGGTTGAATCCAGTGTCTTTGGAATTTTTGCTGTCATGGTGATTTCTGTGTTGTGTGTTCATAAGGAATTCAGGTTTGTGTTCATTTTCACTATTGCTACACCCGGTGTTCCGACATAATCATGTTATATGTTTAAATTGGTGTGCTGTGGAGTGTTAATAAATTGTTTATATTGCATGGTTTATAGCGTTTTCTGTGAGTGTACGCACTCATTATTTCGCAACAGTTTGAGTAAATATCGCGTAGAATAGCGAGATACGATTATGTTATTATGGCACGCGTTTCTATTGTGCTAAGAAGCAATGTGGATCACGGATTGAATGATTACAAAGTAGAAATTGTTTTTTTAGACGGCTAAATCGATGTTTATTTTAGTATTGCTTATTGTTTTAAAATTTTGTAATTTAGGTAAAACGATTATCTGAGCGTTATTCATGTAGGTAGTTTATTTCTTTATGAAACATTTATGTTTTGAAAGTTTTAATTAATTAATAAAATGGCAGTGATTATTTAGTATCAAATACCTACTTAAGCATGAATGAAAGAATTGTCAGTTGGAGGTTTTGTTAGTTTAATAACACTGGTTCCCAACTAGGGTATCCAATCTCGAACCCTATTTATGATCCCGGGATTGGTCATTAAGTACAATTGTAAATTCAATATTTAAATTGGGTCCATTTTTTGCAATTGGAGTATGAACATTTTTTCTGCATTGGAATGGTTTTCTTTATTGATGATGAATCAGACAGTTATTTACAAAAAAGTAAAAAAAACATACTGATCAAAACGGTTGTATATTTTGTTTTATTTATTGCATTATTAAGGCAGGTTTTACCAGATAGTATCCAAAAAGAGGACATGCCATTCAATTTGACTTAAAAATATTGTTCTCCTTCCATTTAAGAAGTGGTCCTGATTTGTCCTTTTCAAATTGATTAAGGGCGGCTGTTACGAAATATGAGAAGGAGGGAGACCGCAATACATTTATATTATTTATATAAGTATAATAAAAAATACGTACATGAACAAACCGAGGTAAACGTTGTAGTTGTTTAGGAATTTTTAATTTGATATTTGCATTATTTTTTAACACTTAAAGTGAATCCCGAAATCTGGGGATTGGTATTTAGACAATCATGGGTTTACGGGATTGAATAATGAGCCGGGATCCCGGGATTGTAAGCCCTATTCCCAACCTCTCATGGAAGCTACGAAATGAGTTGATGAATATTTGTTAAAGCCAATCTAATGTCGTTCCTAAAGACATTCAGAATTTTCCTTGCTGTCATTGTTTTCCAATCAAAAGCGATAAATATACCATTTTGATTACCAGACATAGTTTAAGCCCTTCTGAATGAGTAAATAAAGTACGTCAGTTGATTATGCTCGCGGTGAGCGAAATCAGCCCTGATCATTGTGAAAATTGTAGAAAAAATGTAGTTCATTTTTAAAATATGCATTTCCACCAAGAATTGCCAATAAACACATTAAAAGTAAAGTAAAGTACTATTTGTTTATATGACCTTAATGAAAACAGTAAATAAATGTCGATTATACAATCTAATTTTAAGAAATAAAGTCTTTAACAAGATCCATCTTCGCTACGTAGCACTACAAATCAAAATTTACTAAATTAATTGCAACAATTCTGATGGCACACTCGTCTTGTAAAAAAATATAACATTTTGTTAAGAATATGTCTTCAACAGTTTTGGCTTCAAAGTTTGTATTGCTGAAATCATTATTTCATTGCCATCAATATGTTCAATTATTATAACATAGTATTTGTGAAGTAATAAGTTTAATCAGTTAAATTTAATTGGCAGTTATACTATGATTAATTCTTATAGAAATATCCACGTTTGCACTGACTTATATGGAGTAGGTAATTTATTGTTAAAAACAACGTACAAATTAAAACAGTAAAGTATACATGTAAATTGTCAATGATTACAGAAGGCTTTTTAAAAGTTAAATATAAAAACTGATTCTAACTTATTTACACTCACAGTTTGCACTATATTACCGATCCAATGAGTATTAACTTGGTTGTTCACAAAAATATTTAAAAAAAATAATCACTTTTAAAATGTTGTATCGCGTTTTGCGAGCAAATGTGCACTGACGAAAATAATTTAAAAGAATAAACGCTGTCGCTTGCCTAACGGTCACTGGGGCGTCATATTTTCTCCAGCTTATTTTATGTAAGCGACATAAAAGCTTCCGCGCGGAAAATATACATTTAATAATGGGTAAATTAGTCCATATCTCAATCAGGAACGTAAAAACAAAATCAACGAGATTTGCAAAGCGATTACAGACAACTGCCTTTATATCATATTTGAATAGAGAATTGGGTTTCGCGGCATGTCATTCCGTATGACAATGCGGAAGGTAATTATTATTGACAGTAAAGAAATGCATCTCAATCATTGTGTTTGACAGGCGAGCGTGGCGGGAACGAGTGTCGATCAGTGAAACGTTTTTTAAATCACTGTATCTAAAACAAAACGAAAGGTAAATTATAAATTTAATGCTACTTAGTACATTTTTTTCGCCATCAAAATTTGAAAAGTTGTCAATGCCTCGATTAATGTACATTAAGAAATTGTCTTTTTTACAATTAACCAAACTGTTTATTGCTGTGTCATTTTTCTTGAGACCACGAATGTTCATTGTTTTCAGATATTTTAAGTAATATAATGACAACATTTGTCATTTTTATTTGGTAGAGTGACCTGCCGTTCAATATTATATCGACTGTGGAAAGGAAAAAGGACGTAACCCACACACAAAAAATATTGTGTATAGCCCTCACAAAACGTGTATTAAATTGTATACATTGTGATTATCGAAAAAACATATTTTGAAAAGACCTATAAGCTTTCACAATATTTCCGCTAAACATTCATTCTATGCCAAATGTATTAGGACAAAAATAAACTCTGCATAACATTATATTTGATCTTTGTCAACTTTTTCCCGGGACCCCTAGCTTTTTGTCGCAGACCGTTAAAGTTCTGTGGACTTTTATTTGGGAAATGTTCTCTAAAGTCCTTGATACTTAACTGAAAATGGAGTTGGGGCGATAAATTATCAACCGATTAAAATACAATCTTTTGAAGTTGCACAACTTCCTTTCAGTGGTGTAGTGAAGTGGTGGCCACACTTTTTCTAGAATAAAATAAAGCAACATCAAAAAATATTGTAGTTTTTGGAGTTAAATTGTAATATTTTAGTGATATTTTTGTAAGCACTATTACACATACATAATAGTATTTTATTTGAGGTTGATAAATATGTAATTTAAGACATCGACTGAGGGTGCTTGATGGAATTTCAATATCAAATTTGGATTATTGAGATTTTGTACACTTTCATGTATTTTGTCATTAAAGACCCCGTTAACGCCACTAACGCCACTAACGACCTCGTTAGTGACAAAATACATGGAAGTGTACAAAATCTCAATAATCCAAATTTGATAAATATGTATTGGAAGAACGTTTTGTTGGAAACTTGTTGTTGCGGAAATCGGATCACTGGGGGGATATTAAAATATTATAATTAATCCGCACTCCCAGACTTTTCTATTTTCACTACACCACTGCTTCCTTTGTAGTGTATAATACTCTAGTTAGGAAAGTAGGTGGAAAACAAATCCGAGTTATTATCTGAAAATCATTTGTTTGCATTGTTTTTAGAAATGCGGTTGTTTTTAATGTATCGCCGACCCATCAAACACATATCAAACAACTTAGGAAGCATGTTGTGCTATGGCAACATCCCTCCGTAAAACAATGAGGGTTTCTTTATTGCAGCTATTGAGAAAATACTCCCGATTCTGCATTCGATCTTAAAATATTCTTGTTTTTTTGTGGCTGTTTACTGTTTCATTTAAAATGAGAGGGGGTGGGCGGCTGTTGATTTTTATTCATAAGAAATAATTCGCTACCCTTAATGAGCTCACGTGGCTGTGTGTGTTGAATGCACTGCAGAGATGAAAGTAGGTAGGTATGGTTACATTCATACGAATTTCCCGGAAACTTTAAAATGGCTCAATGCCATAGAGATTTTCTTGCACCTTTGGAAAATAGTTTTGTAGTAAACAAAAAAAAATGGTGTATTATTCATTGTTTTTCATTGAAATAACAATAATTTAAGGTGTGTGTCCTGTTTCTATTTGTATATTAAATCAGTGTCTGTATTTTGGGACAAAGAGGAAAATTGAGAACCACTATTTTATTATTTTTTGACTGCAAAAGTATAACAACTCTAGCCAGATTCTGGTTGAGCCATTTATGTGATACCGATATCAATCTGAAATGTATGATTTTGGTGTACTTGCAGTGTGGGATCGGAGCGCGTTCCGGCACTTCTTTAGCCAGCTCTAATCAATATTCATATAGTTTATAGAACACATAGATAATAAGAAGCCACGTGAATACAGTAGTTAGATTTAGTGTTTCTCATGATACAATTAAGAATGTCAGATTTAAAAAAATAATTAATAACAGTTAGTTGTAGTTACTCATATCTACGTTTAAATTGAAAAGAATTATAGACATACATATTTAACATTAATTCTATGTTTTTTATTATTGTTTTAATTCGATAAAGTTTATAAAAACGACATTATAACAATTTCAGAAAAAGTTATTTTTATTCATTTTTTAACAGTATTTCCAAAATCTTTCCATCCAAAAACCATCGAAATACTGCAATACGTGCTTTCGAAAAAGTTAGTTTCTAAGACCTAAAAAAAAATCGAATGTACACTAATTTATTAAGCAGTACAACTCTGACTTTTTGACCCTTCTTACCCTATTGACTACTTCACATGCACTTCACACACTACTGTGCATTGATACGATGGCAAACGACAAGTCGTGCATGAATATTTATATTCACAATCTCATTAAACAATACCCATTGTTTTAATATACCATTAGAGAGTGGACACTATAAGAAAAAGCTTGGTTATAATCATATTATTCAAATTTAAAAAACATTAAATTAATAAACCCAATGCTTATCTCATGTAAAAATAAAATTCAATTGTATTTCTTATAAAATTTTTCGTTCCGATAAAATAAAAGATTTTAGGTGGAAAGAAATTTAAATTAAACTTTTTCATTTTACTGCCATAGATTAAGATCAGTTGGCTTTTGACAGAAAATTAATACACTGTGTAATGTGGAAAAGGGAAAAATTGCCAAAGACAATGTTGATGTAGTGAATTTAAAAATTATCTAACTGATTGTAAACATGGATTGTAAGATGGCGTGACAAACGGCTGTTTGTTTGAGATTAAGAAGAAAAAAAGCGAACGCTTGTCGCAATCGTCACCGAAAGGGAAATTCATAACTTATCGCAGAAATGGCGAGTGTGGATGAAACTGTATCGTCATAAAACTAAAAGAACAGGAAAATCTGATTATACTGTTATAACTTTTGATTTGATATTAAATGGTGTCGCAAGTTCTAAATAAATATACCCCTCGGGCGGAAACGTTCTATACCCGTAAACATATACAAGGCAATAACCGTTTGAAATAATTTTACCTACCCGTAAAAAAAAAATGTTACAAATTGCAATAAGTTTGGGGTTTAAACATCTTTTATTCAGTTTTTCTTTGGTTGTCACTGCGCAAACGTCGCTGTTTTTTTCTCGCTCTTTCGGACGAAGGCGAACTCTTTATTTACTAACGCGGCGTTGTCATTTTAATTGTATTGATGCATATAATGTGTTTGTTGTCATGTAGCTTCTGTGTTTTTGTACGTGTCCTAATTTTGTAACAGTAATTACTTGTAAATTCAATGTAAATGTAATCTCTTGCTCAAAATTTATTGAACCACTGCATCGAATAGATTAATCGGATCGAAGTGGCATTCATATTGAGGCCTTCTCAATATATTTCATGCAAGCCCACTGGTCATCGCTCTTCGGCTTTGTTCCTATTCGGTTGTAGTATCTACGATTTCGAACCCCCTTCATAAATTGATTCGTTTTCAAATACATGGATATCTGTGATGTTTAAGTCCCTGATTCAACATTATCCGATCTTGAAAAAAATGACGCAGATAATATATGCTAACTACCAGTATTTCAATAACCGCAATCTTTATTCTTTACCATATCTTGAGAAGTTAATTGACCGAGTTACGACGACTGTTTCAATGTATCAGGACTCCATATATTATGCTCCACATTGGTAGTGAACATGCCTTTGAAATATATTTTTAATAATAATATGTAACAACAAAATAACAAATTCCGGGCTGTTCAGCGTTGGTTCTCAATTTCGTTCACAACAACCAACGCAGGTAGCCTTTCAGAAAAAGACTTAACTTTTATTTATTTGGATTATTGAGATTTTGTAAGCTTCCATGTATTTTGTCACTAACGACCCGGGTTTCGCCTTTCGGCATCTTCAGGCATTCGAGCACACGATTGGACTCGAACTGACAGTTCGTCAGTTCGAGTCCATTCGTGTGCTCGAGATGCCTGAAGATGCCGAAAGGCGAAACCCGGGTCGTTAGTGACAAAATACATGGAAGTTTACAAAATCTCAATAATCCAAATTTGACATTGAAGTTCCATCAAGCACCCTCAGTCGATGTCTTAAATTTTATTTATTTATTGAGTTCATTTGATTTGTTAAAAAATAGTTTACAAGCGAGCTTTGGCCGTTTTTCTATGTACCCATCAACCAATGTGATTTTCGTATGAACAAATTTTGATAATCGTTTGCAGGGTCGGCCTAAGTTAATGTTTTCTCGATATTTTCAGATGAAATGTCACCCGACATTTGAATTATTAAGATAACAATTATACTAGGTGCCTTTAACGTACTTACGTAGTATATATTGCGAAACATGCAGGAAATGTGGTTATTAATTAGTAAATAATGAATTTAATTAGAGTAAAACCGAGTTATTCTGTCGCTCAATATCTCTTGTTTGGGAGGTAGTAGGTAGATGTAGATGGAACCAGTACAGTTGTTATTTAATCACTCTTAATATCCTTCGTTTTGTAGAGTCATAGGAGGGAGGGAGTGTTAACATTACAAACATTTGAATAAAATTTAATAAACTGATTGGCAAATCAATATGAAGTATTCAAACCCGTGGACACTGTAACTGAAGACGACAACGTTGAGCAATCGACTACAGGCTAGAATACATGATAAAAACCATCAATTCGAGACAATTTCCCTATACAGCATGACGTCGTTAATCAGTTGGAGGCTAATAGCTTTTTCTTCCATGAACTTTTTCAGAATTTTATTGAGTGAGTTGACAGAAATGAAACCGTCAAAAATTTTTATGCATTTGGAGTCAAATTTATATATCGATACAACAATAAATTCATGTCTGAAAATATGCGTTAGGAGATTTAATAGTGGTCCTTCAATTCAGCAGAGTATCTTGATGTTCTTGAGTTTGAAAAAAAGCTCTTTTACGAACGAGATACGAACTATTTTTTAATATATTTTGACAGAGATGCCGGTTCTGGGCATATGTAATTTTTACTAGCGGACATTATCCATGTGACAATAGAAAGGAAAAGCGATTAGGAAAATACGAAGAAGACAATATGTTTTGTCGTTACGCTGACAACTTTTCGTTACTTCATTCAACTCCTCTTCGTTATTGTTTATAGGCGGTATCCGTAACGACTCTTTTCTATATAAGGTTTGTATAAGAATTCGTTAGGCTCAGTTACAGATTATATCGCAATACAGTTCATATTTTCCGCAGTAAAAATGTTTCGAATTTTATTATCTATAGCCATTACGTGTTTGATAGCCAATACTTCAAGCGATGCTGTGAGTCACAATACTTATAAACACACCAAGTAAGTCTTTGAATTTATTTAAATTTCGTATAATTGTAATACAAAAAGTTTGTTTGTTTGTCTGTCGTGTAAAAACTTACGAACGCTAAACTCTGAGGTCACTAAACGTTCAGTTCAAATTTGAATAGTTGAGATTTGTACATTTCCTTGTATTTTGTCACTAACGACCCGGGTTTCGCCTTTCGGCGTCTTCGGGTATTCGTGTACACGTATGAACTCGAACTGACAGTTGTGTCGTTAGTGACGATATGTACAAAATGGATACACATGGATATGTACAAAATCTCAACAATTCAAATTTGATATTGAAGTTCCATCAAGCACCCTCAGTCGATATCTTAAATTCTCAAATTATGTGCTTCAGTTTATTATGTCTAGTTAAAATTGTGTCACGTAGAATAGTAATGGTGTAACTCCAGTTATGAAGTTTTGAGAAAATCAAAGTTTGGTAAAATGTTCTTAGGATCAAATAACAACCATTAATAACTGTTTGTCAACCAACTGAAGAACTTAAACGTTAGTGTAGTAGTGAAGACTGTCCGGATACTTTAATCCTAATCTGATATTGAAGACTCTTCACTATTATTCTGAATAATGTCGTTTAATATTTGAATATAAAAACAGTTTTTTAAAGAAATTAGGAGTATATATGGAAGTGCACCATTCTTAAACTAATAGATAGACATCTTTTGAATGTGTTTGAGGTATAAACTCATTTTTCGTAATTTTGTAGTTACACCATTACTATTCTAAGTGACACAATTGATGAATGTGAATTAGAGATGGAAAATGAATTACCTTATGGCGAATCGAGCATGTCGAGTTAATTTCCATCTCTGATTCGTTTTTAATGATTCGTTTATTAGAATCGTATCTCGGCGCAATAAAAATAAATTATTTATGCTTCAGCTCGAATTAGAGTCTCCGCGAGTCATTTGTTTTCTCACTCTGCCTTTAATTGACAACGTAGTATTAGAGTCGGAAAAGAAACAACTTACGTTTCAATAATTGTTATTGGATTTTCTGCAAGTTTGTTTTCTCATTCTACCAGCTGTTGTCAAATCAATGTAAAAGTGGGAGAACAGCGATTTTCATAGCTGTGAACGTGTATCTCGTTCAGTACAAAAACTGATTCGCATGGATGCATTTCTAATGTAAATATGGTAGTTGGTTTCCTTTTCCCTTTTGGAGTGCTATGAGTAATAACTAGTCAAAGCTTTAATTCAAAGCAAAAAGTTTAAGGAGTCTACTGTGATTAGGTGTTAAGTAGTTAACTAGCTTTACTATTTGTATCTAAACGGGCGATGTCGATTAGTAAAGCATTTATATTTATATAAAATAAAACACTCAAATAGAATATGTTTTATAAAAATTTATTATAGAGTGATCAAAATTAATTTATGTTAATGATATAGAAATGACAAATAAGTTGTTTATGGTATATTTGACTTGCCGATTAATAGTCATTGTGTTATAAATATTGAAAACGTAATATTTTGTGAGCAGTTTTCGATCTAAATTTTGTGAAAATTGTGTAGGCTTGGGATTTGGGAATCGGCGTTCATTTATTCATTTGAGAAAATTAAAATTGTTTTTAATAATATATTACGTTTTTTCCATGCTCATTAATCGGATCTTTGAGCATATTTAATTAGCGTTGGTACTGCTGGTAGTAGTTTATGATAGGATGAGTTATTTTTCGGCAGTAACTTTGTGTAAATTCATTTTAAACATAAAATTACGATGCTTTTAAAAGAGACGAAACACGTGTCACAGTTAGTGACACAACCAGTGGAATAAAAAAATTATCAACATTAATATAAAAAAGAAATTCGTAAATTCGTTTGCAAACACACCTCAATGCATAACTGAACGTTTGATTTTTATTTAAAATGTTTAGCATGTTAAACGCAACAGAGGTTGCTATAATTTTAATTTTATATCATTCTTACAGCTTAAATCAGGGGTGGGCGAAAATTGTATTTATTGCCAACCCGATTGCAAAACCACGTTTTTTTGTCAATTTGATTGCAATCAACGTTGAAATAGTATATTAGAATAATTATTTTTCATTTTATTTTTAATGACCTGCAATTAGCTAGACAAAAAATAAGTTATAAAATAATATCAAGATGCCTTGCCCACCTGTGACTTAAACATTATTCCATTAAAAATCCCATGTTTATAGTCATGGCTTCCAACCAAACTCCGGTTTCTACAGAAGCGTAGACCAGGTGGCCGAGGCTTCTTCGAGCAGTGGAGACGGTCACCTCGAGAGGCTGGAGACATCTGGAGAATCTGTAAACTTAGTCGGAGGACCAGAGCAAAGAACTCAACGCTTCGGAATCACAGCATACGGTGGAAATGGAGTTCAAGTTTGTTTTTGTTTATCTTTTAGTTAACTTCACAATCAAAGAAATAAATAAACAGAAAAATCAGCAATGTTTCAAATGCCATAATAATTAAAATAACTTATATTCTATGGCCCTAAACCAGGAGTCTCTAAACTTTTTAGCCTAAGGGCCACACTGACTCTTCCACTAAGTCCCAAGGACCAAAGCCTAGTTAGGTCATACCAACATACTGTAGTTTAGAATTAGGTGCAAGTTTTCGTAGTTTGGAGACCTCTGCCTTAAGTAACACTACACGAAGGGAATTTGACAAACACTTAATTGGAGTGTTAATCCTTTTTGTTTAAAAACCAATTTTTTTTTTTTGAAGTGGGATTGTTGTATTTATTGTTTGTGATAAGTCGCGCTAGTCAGTTGAGAGTTGAAGTTTGTGTATTAAATCCATAATAGTATCGTAATAAACGGGAAGTGCTTTGGTGACGAAGCCGCATCTGTAATATATTTTTTTCTTTTGGTACGATTAGTCTTTTCATTTGGAATCTTTTCGTACTTTCAGGGAAATTACCCATCAGCAGGAGCTTCCCCAGGACTGTATGGCCCGGTAAAAATTGATCTGGGAGGCGTATTGTTGGGCTCATTGATTGGACTTGGAGCTGTTCTGATTCTTCCGAAATTGGTGCAGGCTTTCTCGTATTCGTATGGCGGAGGTTACGGAAGAAGTACGTATTATTTTATAATATGAACACTTATTAGTGTGACAAAGTTGTCAAAGAGTATAATTGACCATAAAGTAGGTATCTGGTGATGATTATTGTTTATTACATCACACTCTACATGCATCTGTATTGATTGTGCTCGTAATTGATGTAATTATTGAAATTACTTAAGACTTTCACCATTATTTTTTAACAAAAGTAAATTATGTCAAGGAGGAATGTTTTGATCTACGTGAGAAATGTTTGTTGAGTAATCATCGACGTTGATCTGACAATATGATCTATCTAAAGTTTAGTCAATTTTTCAGGAGGTACAAAAACTTTTTCCGTATCTGTGTTATTTTTATTAGTGAAATGATTTGATATCAGAAATTAGCCCTGAACAGTTTTTTGTTCCTCCTGAAAAATTGACTACATTTCAGACATGTATCACCGTCAGATTACCGTCGACATATTAATTCATTAAAATTGAAATTCTCATTAAAAATGTTAAACAAAATATGCACTTACTTGAAAAAATATTACATTAAAAATGAAATTTATTTATTTTATATTTGAATCATATGACTTGCATCTGCAGCTACTAAATGTTTACGATATTTGAGCAATGGATTTATAGATCACACGAGATTGACGACTTTTTACCATAAATTTGCTCAAACTCAAAACTGGTATTAAATGTTCTTTTCAAGAATGGCAATGATATAAAATTGGTTAGTTATTTATTAAAGCGTTCAATTATGAATCAAGATAACGTTATAAATTAAATTACTTTTCTGGTTATACTTAGTTAAAAAAAAAAGTAATTTGAAAAAGTAACGATAGTAAAGTATGTGATTTCAAAAGAACAATACGCTATTATCAGAACTACCTAGAAACAGCTATCAAATTAATATTATATTTTATAATTCTTGTAGAACTTGTAATGGAGTTTTATTATGTAACTGCCAATTCAATATATAAGAAATCATTTATTAGAAAATAAAATTCATAATTTTTAGGTGTGGAAGCAGACATGAACTCATTCACAGCGCTCTTGTCAAAGGTGGATGAAACATTGGAGAAAAACAGCGTGGACTCGTCCTCATGCGTCCAAAGAGTTGTTTGTTCTTACGTCCAGACGTCTTTAGATAACATGTCCATAGGCAATGGTACAGAAATCGACCAGTTTATTTCGTCGATATCAGCGTAAGCAATTTTCATTTTTATAAGGGATAGCATTTGCGTCATTCGCAAGATAACTACGTAGACAGAGAATTGTTGTGAGTGCTGTATTGTCACGTGCGTGACCGACAGTAACAGAGTAAATCAAGACAAATATATATGTCGTAATATAATGAAATACATAGAGCTTATTTTAAACTTTTTCGTAGTCTCATTAGTGAAAACTTGAATTCATTTGAAAATACTCACTTGCGTTGTGAAATCAGTCATGTAAATAATTACAAATTTGGAATAAGTATCCATTATATATTTTGCTTTCTTTGTATACTTAATAATATTTATGACCCTGTTTCCTATTTTATCCACCAATTATCGACAGTCAACATCATTAATTAACTCATAAGTGAGCAGGATATTTTGTTAAAATTCTATAAGTGGCTTCATTTATATTTGCATAACTGTCAAATTTACATCATTCTAAAACTTTAAGAAAGGCTTACAATTAAATGCACTTTTATTTAGATGATATTCACTTTCGTAAAGATAGTTTTCACTTAAAACAAATACATTCCACAAAAAACAAATTATTTCACTAAAAATAAAGTGATGCCACATAATAAAATATTTTTAAATATTTAAGAAAAATGTTGCACTTACGAAAAAATATTATCACATAGACAAAATAGTTTTCACTCAATATAAATACTCACACTTTGAAATCGATAGTTTCACAACGCTGTAATGAAATGTCAATTATTCTCTACTACTTGCAACATAGGATTTTCCACCATAGACTAGTTTACTTGTCGCAGCTCTATATTAGGCCGCCTATATTGTCTTTGCTCCACGTATTGGAATTTATTCACTAGTATATTATAAGAGTGGTATTTATGAAGAAGCAAGGTTCTAAGTGGGCATGCAATATGTTAATATAATTTATTTCAATGTCCATAACATACAAAATTAAAATAATCCGTTTCAAAGTCAAGCTATCAAAATTAGTCTGTGGTACTTTGTTAAAAGAATCCGTTTCGAAGTGAAAACTATTAAAATCAAAGTTTGAGTGTACTAAGTTAATACTATCTTATACAAAGTGCAAACTATCGAAATAAAAGTTCAAGTGTACCAAGTGAATACTACCTAACACAAAGTGCAATTATTTATAACCCTTTAAGAAATTACAGTACCCAGCAACCGGTAACAGATTAACATGGTAGCAGTACTGGATTCCAATTATTCTAGCCAGCATAATTATTCACATTGTATTTTGTAGCGTCAGTTATGCCTTTTTTCCCCGATTATAGTTAGATTGAATTGATAGTAATAAGTATTTGATGCAACTTTTATCTGATTCAACTATTGTAACCCTTTTTTCTTGTTTTTTCAGAAACTCATTGGTAGACTACATGTTAGATGGTACAGCAATAAAGCAAGCGGTGGAAGCAGGCAAGAATGCCAACACCAAATGCCAAGATTTGTATTCAAGATGCAAGCTCGACAAGCAATCATTATTGAAGATCCTTTCTAGCATGTTGCCATCATAGATAATTATTTTAAGATGAAAAAATATTATTAATATTTTGAATCCTTGTACCATCTACTTTAAATGTAAAAAAAACAATTATTGCATGACAGCTGATAACGTTATTTTGCTATTACTAGTGATTTAGTCATAAACTTGTATAACTTGTATAAGAGTGTATATTTATGTTGGTGCAATATAGTATATTCTATATATCAGTGGTACTAAAACAAGCACCCGAAATGGCTTGCTTATCACAAAGGTCACTATATTTATCTTAATATTTTTGGATAAGCGAAAGGATAGTCTTTTTTAAATTATTCTCTTCTTCTTCTTTCATATTCACTCCTCATGTGGAGCATATGGCTACCACCCGGCGTCTCCATGATTCCCTGTCACCCGCCAATCGCTTTGCTTCCTCCCATGACATGCCAGAGTCCCTCAGCTCTGCCGAGTACATCCTATGGATCGCACTCGACGGTCTTCCAGGACGCAGGAATCCCATAGGTCGGAAGAAGAGGCAAGCATTATTGAGGCTCTCTGGAGGCATCCGAAGCACGTGACCCAGCCAGTTCTAACGTCTCTCCATAACCGCCGATGTAACAGGGCGTTGGCCGGTCCGTTCCCTAATCTCCGAATTCCTCACGAAGTCAAACCACTTCACCCCCAGTATCCGACGCAAGCATCTATTCTCGAAGCTCAGTATACGGCTTTTCTGAAACTTAATCAGGTACCATGATTCGCTACCATAAAGCAGCACAGGTCGAATGCAAGCTTTGAACAAATGGTATTTGATTTTCATCGTGTACAGCTGCGTGTCCCAGACCGTCTTTTCAAATTAGCACTTAAAAAAATATAGTAACACATGGCATTTAAGACATTAGTTAATTAACATTAGTCACTTTCAATAAGTACTGAAGCGCCTGCGAGCCTAGGGTTTCTGACCACTGCTATAGATTAAAATATAATTTTTATGCTACATTACATCTATAACATATTCTCACACTGCAAAAGGAAAAGATAATTTCGACTGCTCCATCGAAAACTGACGTAACTCCGTTTTTTGAGTTTTTTGTTAAAAACGCAATCTTATGCAAAAACAAATACTCTATCTTCTTGTAAGACAGTCGTTACTTTAGATAAATTCAATTTAAAAGTTTTACTAATTTGTTTAGTTTGAATAAAAAACAAAAATTAACTCGCTCCAGGATGTGCAAACAATATTAACACACTAATCACTTTTTGTCATTTTTTTTGATAAATTTGTCAATATACTGATTATCAGGCAATAAAGAAGTAACTCAACATACTGCCATTGATTTTTTTATTTTCTCCGAGGAAAATGGCAGTAAGTCATAATGCACCCATAAAGAATGTCAATGGAAGCAAAATAAAGAAGCAAAAAAAAGAAATACAGCGATTAAAAATAAGGCCGATATAACAAAAAAATATTTTGAAATTTCCATACAGAAGAATCATATTTTTTCAAAAATGAAAATTGTTCTGCAAAATAAGAAATTCGGACTTACGTCTGTCTTCGATGGGGCAATCGATTTGTTATAAATCATTATTTTAATAGTTTATAATGATTATAAGAACTTTTGGAAAATATTTTGATTTTAAGAGGGTATATGCTATTTCTACTTTAATTGTAAGTGTGCTGAGGTGAGCTGGATAAAAGATGACAGTCACAATTTTTGCATTTGCTGACGTCATTGTGTGCTTATTGAATTACAATCTACTAGGTTATCAAATAGTTTTGGGAACAATAACAATTTGGTACGTCAAAGTGACGTCACATATTTAATGAAAACAACAATCCAGCTCACAATGGCTATAACGCCCTTGCTGTCAGTTAAATAGAAATGAAAATTAGTGATGTCATGTATCCAAATTCGAGCATTTAAACTACTTTCAATGTATTGATTTCATATTGGTATTGCAGCACTTTGGAGATGTGTTATATACATTTATGCAAATTGACATGTCCGCATATCTATCAGTAATGTTTTGTTTTAGAAGATTCAATTTTTATAGTTATGAATTCAGATATACTTCTGTCTTTTTTCATTTATAGATTTTAATTATTTCCTCAACAAAGTATTGCTGTTTGCTAATTGTCAAAAATGCAGCTATAGTTGTTCAAGGCATGTAGAATTTTTGTATCGTAATTAACTAAATGTATGGAAAATTACAATAAAAATATTTTTTTTCATGAAATTTGAATTTCATTTATTGAATCATCCACCTCAATTTTTTGTCATTTATTATTTATGCCAGTCCTGAGCCAAGTAGTGAACGTTCTTGGGAATTTTTTATAATCGGTTGTGGGGTCACAGGTTCGAATTCTGAAACTGATTTTGATAAATTGAATTTGTGCACAAAGGTATGGAATTCTGTTATATTTACATTCCTACCCACCCATATTTTACTTGATCATAAAACCGATTATGAGATTGACAAATTACTGAGATTGGATGCCCCAGTAGTGGTCATATTAACATATTCAAATAATTATTCATTACTTTACATAATATAAGCATGAATATTCAATGTTATACCTTAAATAGTGTTTATTTGATTTCTAAAAACGATATATAACATTCATATAATTGTAGTATTAGTCTCATAGCAGTCAGGAAACAGGGGTAAATTCCTTCAAATGGGCAAAATTAATACAATAAATAAATAGAATCTGCGAATTTTTTAGGGTAATACTCCAAGATGTTTCTGACCACTGGTCTCGCAAGCTTAAAACATTTGAAAGAAAGGGGAAACAATGAATAAAACTTCAATTGTGTATTATTACAATATATTTTCAAAAATATATACAGTGTTCATTATCAATAACTAACAATATTTTATTAAAATTACAATTTAGACTTAATAATAATTTGTGTAACATCCGGGGCAGCTGTGAAGGCAGTTATCTCATCTTCTTAAAAACAACTAATACAGAATGACTTATTGTAAACAAAATCAGACGTTTTGTCATTTACTTCCACGCCAGTCAGATGATGCTCGCCCAAAACGCATCAGTCAAAAAGCATTATACAGTTCTTGCAATATAATTGACTAAGACTTCATCGTGAATACGAAAGACGACGATGTCCTTCGGAGATTCACAATTTCCAAAACACGGAAAACAAAAAGAACAATGTAAACGTTTCTACATTATCAAAAGCCTTTGAATTATTTACAAAATTTTATTTGTAAAAACATAATAATCAATTTACTATGATACGGAAAGAATATTATGACATAATTTGAACTAATCTTTTAAAAATTCACTAAGTAATGAATATTGATTTTTATTACTTAACTATCTAGGCCAGCTAATATTAATTTGGCCGGTAATTATTAATACTTCTGCATATAAAATACTTATACAGAGATTACGCTTGAGTAAGTGAGCAAATTAGTCTATATTTATATAAAAAAAAAGAAATTAAAATATACATTTTGATAAATAACTTTATGACTCCATATTATTATGTCGATTGATATATATATATATGTTTAAATCAGGGGATAAAAATAAAGTATTTTTAAAAAAAGCAAAAAAAAATGGGTTCCGTAGATGTGGTGTTTAAGTGTTTCAAGTCAATAAATATCTTTCAAAGCTGAGATATTGGCACTTAAGATTTAAAATTTCAGCATTTTGGATAACATAATGCTTTTTTCATTAAGGCAGAAAGAATGCCCTTAAATTTGTACTCTTTTAACATAACACTAAAACATGACTTTTTAATGTTATATCTATGATCTTTCACTCTTTTGAAAACATTTCTTTTAAATGCGGATAATTAGTGACTTATTCTGTTTCTCACCCTATTATTTTAACAATTATTGCAGTGTAAAAGTACCTTACTTATATTAATAAAAATTATATCTGACTTAACACATTGTATTACAGGGGTTGGGTACTGCCATTGAGTGAACGTAATTAATTGTTTAATTCTCGCAGGAAATTATTATCATTTTGTTGGCAACATTATTGTCTACAGCATCTTTTATTTGAAGACGATAATTTTTACTTTACAAACTATTTTTGAAGTCAAAATTTCATAACGGTCAAAAAAATTAATTAGGAAAGGTGGGTTTTTTTCGTTTCAAAGTTTACATAGTAAAAACCAATGTTTTGTATTTGAAACTTTAAAAATGATGTGTTGGTTGATATTAAGTGTGGGAGTAAATTTAGAATATTTAAAAGCTGTGCATTCTTCAGGTAGAATGATTAAGGATCACTTGTTCAATGAACTCTTTAAACTCATTGGGAAGTGTCGTTAATCATGCACTGAATGTTTGAATAAATACAAAAAAAACCTTTTTGCCAGTCTTTTTCAATGTGTAGTATTCAGCCTTAAGTTCAGGACAACTTTACATACAAATGAATACAGTAATCCACTCAAATTAAAAAAGTTAAGAATCAGATGTGTCTATTCTTGCCAATTAAAATTGTCTTAATCAAAGATGTGGACAAACAGCAAAGACCTTCGGTTTATCCAAATAATTAATATAACTGAACGTGATGCAATTTAGCATTATATACAATAGAATATTAAGCTCGTCTCTTTGCCATTCGATTGGGACAAAAATAAGGATATATATTATAATAAACAGCCATTTTGCCAGATTGTTAAATTGTCTTTGTTTTTGGTGTTTATTCCCAGAAGACATCACTGTAGAATCTAAACCTTGTCAGCCTGAAGGGTTTGAACTACTGGTTATATTGTTGCTGTTCAACCTAAACCTTGCGTCATCGAAATCCCGTTTTTACATAAGGTACAATTTGTTTATTGGATACTTTTATGTTATAATAAATACTTCATGTTATTGGGGATATTATGCAATATGTGTACCTCAATAAACAGAATGCAAAAACAGATAGAAGGCCGACTTAACAACAAGAATGTTCAATTTAGCAACAGTCAGTCCCGCTTACAATGTGCTACGATCAAATTTTGATAAATAACATTAATCCTGAATCTACAGAATAACTTTATTCTCGATGCTCTCTTCCTCACATGTCGGTTAGTAAATGTGAAAGAATCGTGGAATGAATATTGAATAATATTATTAAAAGCTTGTTCCTGTACACGTTTATGTCAATGGGTAAACTGACAGTAATTATTGTACAGCTATGGCAAATTGCTTTCTTGTTTCTAAGAAAAAGACATGTATGATATGTCGATGTTAAATTATCGATTAGTTAAATTATCAATGAAAAGGCCTGGTGTGTATTTTATATTATTAATAGGATATAAAACTGGAGTACAAAAAGCACTTCATATTGTTTCTAGCTTTGTTAACACATCATGCTTAGTAGAGGATTCGCATAAGCCATTGGTTTCACGTCAGGATGCGGCTGAAAAAAAAACAGAAACACGGTTATTGTACAATACCTTTTTAAATAATCTACAAGTGCAATCAATTTAGGCGCCGAATAGAACTCTTTGAATGTGACAGATCTAGCAAAGAGAATTTCAATAGCTGTGTTATTATTACAAACATCTAATGCCGCAGACATGATGTATTCATACTTACAAATATACGTATTATAATATAAGCCTGTCACTTTAAAAGTATCACAAATACGTTCGCTGGTTGCCAAGGTATAATTGAAAAAACTAATATGTAATATTAACAATAAAAACTATGCGACTGATCAAAGTATCGAGGCATAGAATGAAAGAAAAAAAAAAGAGTATTTTGTTTTTTGTAAAGATAATACCATAAACACTAATTAATGCATGATGTTTTTTTTCCTATTTCAAAGATGATACAAAATATCATTAGTTAAATTTAAAACTTGCTTATACTTTTTTTTACAATTTGCAAATAGACAAAAGGTGACAGATCAATATAGACTCTTTATATATTATTCTCAAACTTGAAATATTTTTTTGTTTCTCAATTTCAAATTTGATGGTCAAACCCTCTAAAGTTTCATTTATTTGGATAAGATGATAGCACACAACAATGTAATTAATTACATATTAATTTACCCAACATTAAGAAAATGCCAAATTTTCCAGTGCGGTTCATTTTTAAAACTACAATATATTGCAGTATTGTGAAAAGATGATTACTGTCTACATTATGTGAATAAATCTTATTTCGCAAGGTGCACTTTTGTAAAGCTGACAATAAATCATTAATTCTAAATAACGAGAGAGGATATTTTCTGTGCTCCTTACCACTGCCTTATAGGATGTGAACTTGGGGATCATATCTTTTCCATTCATGTTGATGAATGCTCCTAAGTTTTCCATGGTATCACTGAAATTAGACAATAGATAATGAATAATAATATATATCATATGTATTAGTATTTTCTAAATTTCAGTCCTGCAGGCAAGTGGTCAATGCTCATGGGCGTTCATACTGTTTGTCCATGGATTTGAATCACCAAACAACACTTTTTCAATCGATCTATGTATCTGTGTTCCAAGGCATGGATGTACGTGATGTTTACATTCATTAGCTAACTATTAGTCCTTTCCTAGTCCCAACCTTATACTCTCCGATAAAAAGAGATTGAGGGACTTAATTATGACCAATTCTCAAAAATGTTTTTTTAATAAAAATAAATAAAGTTGGACCAGATTGGAAGCAGACATAAGTTTGAGAAAAAAAATAATATTTTTATCTATACTTCATGCTAATGAAAGATTATATTTTATCCATTAAAAAAGCTTTATGAATTGCCTTTTCTCTATAATATTGGTTTGAATATTGTTATTATACTATTAATGCAGTTTTATGTAATGTTTCTGGTTTATTTAAATTAATTACAATAACTGTAAAAGGTAAGTATTTTTTTGTGGCCTGTAATGCTAAGAAATCATTTAATCTTTATGCTAGGTGAAATTTTAAATTAAAAACATTAAATTGTCGTGTGCTTTCAATGAGATTAAATATCTCACCAGTAATTGGGCGCCGAAAATACAGTGATACATTTTCCTTGATGGGCGACTTCATAGCCTTCATTCTTGACCTCGTGGCTCCTAATGATATACTTCAAGTTGTTCAACTCCAGGAATTTCTTTGTAATATCGGGACCGAACTGGCAGCCGACCCCCCGTTTGCTCGGCGCACGGCCGACTTCCGCCTGCGGGTCGGACCACAGAAGTTCGCACATAACACCTATTGATAATGAAAATTTTGTATACTACACATCTCACGATAGAAAATTCTAGTGAATCCATTGAAATATTCTATAGTTTCAAGTGTCTTTTTATCTTATATATAATACCCCAGACCGATCTGTAGGCATAGATGTTTTATTATTATCACATACACATGTAGGTATGAAATTTTCTCATGACCTAAGCATCCGCGGTGTATATAAACAATACACACAGATGTCCGGCGTGACGCAAACGTCTAGGCAAACAAACAACAATCAGTTAGTATGAAAACTAAAGAACAGCTACTTTTGACATTCAGTATTTCAATACCGTCATTTATGACAGGCGTTCCCACTAGTGGTAATATAAAGTAGTATCCCTGTTGAATTTTTAGTATTGTATTATAATTTGAATATGATACAAATGGCTAAGAAACCATTTGAAATCTTATGAACATAATATTATTTTTTAATTCATAAATGTTAAAAAAACTAAATCAGAAATATGAATGGAATAATGGGTTTATAGATTGATTGTAGATGTTCAGAACGATTTTACACTAGGTAACTTAACTCTCGATGAGAGGAATAAATTATATGCTGTACAAGTATCGGCGTAACGGTGGAAGCTGCACGGTTTCAACAGCAATAGATTTACCTTCAGCAGGTGGCTGTCTGTTCCTATCGATTTCAGCAATGTCTTTGAGGGTTACATTGTCTTGAGAGAAGAGACCGCCGTGCATGACGAGCACTTTCTCGTTGAGGCAATGAGCCAGCGGCAGCCAATTGTATACCTCTGTGAAGAGTTCAGCCATTTGAGCAGAGTATTTGGCTTTTACTTCTCCTTCGAAACCGTATATTTGGTTCATGGTAGACGATTCATGGTTTCCTGAATTAGATAACAGTGTAAACATATAGTAGCTTTTTTGGCAAGGATAGAACAAAATTTAATTACTATGTTTAATAAATGACTAAACTTTAAAATAGAGCTATTCTAGTGGCATTTAGCGAGATGGAAATGAAAAAATCATGGTAGTCATAATAGCAGATACTCATCACTCTAAACAGTCATTTATTTACGTTATACGGTATTTTCTCCAAAAATAGTAATGAACTTTATCACAGCCCATCTGCTGCATTCATTTGCCCTTCTGAGGATAATGGTGTGGTCATCAGGTTCACTTTAGATTGGAAATTTGCATGTACCACTAAGTAAGACGTCACGAGGATGTGACAAAAAATATTTTGATATCATTACCGGTAGCAAAAAATAAATAAGCCATGCAGAATGTGTAAAACTCTGCAAGGCGTGTTGCAAAGTACAAAAAAGGAGTAAGACCCGGTAGATGTGCAAACATTGTCATATAACATTGAATTGTTTAAAACAATCATTTGATTTAATTAGGTATTTCTTCAAAAATAAGTCAAGCATACGGTATAGTTTCTCCTGATTTGAACTGGGGTTTGAAGTGTTAATATAAAATTAAAATGTCTAAAATTATCTGAGAAAACCAAAATACCGATTTACATTTGAAGACTAGATAATAGAGGGAATGTAATGGCAACATTATATGTTTCATCTGATAATAGCATTAACAAATATTGACAGAATGTAATAAAATTGTTTACCATTCGGTAGATAAGGCTACGCAAAGAGTTTTATTATTTATTGAGTTATCTGTAAAACACTCATTATAGACAAATATCCATGAAAACTGGTAATTACTAAAATACGGAAGCTGTAATATAATTGCCATATGAGTGGGCATTATTTATTATTCTGTATTTTTTCGAGATATATCTACACACAATGTGGAGCATACGAACTCCTCATCAGAACTGGTTGTAAGTCAGTCGTTCAACATCTCTCTTCAGTGAGTGAATTAAGAAGGATGCAGTTAGGAAAGCAAAGATAGTTAGCTAGTTGCTTCTACTATGTGCAATTTTTAAGATCAAATAGAGCAGTGCTACGCAACCTTTTCTCACCCACGGTATACCTAAGCACTGTGTATAATTTTGCAGCACAGCGCAATAACAAATATGTAATTTTCGTGAATGGAATTTACATTTATTCTTTCATATTTTTTAAAAATTAATATCAATTGAACATTAAAAGCCTAGTCGGATGGTTTTTAACCGTTTCAAGGTGATGAAACACTTTTGATTTGATTTCCAAAAGAAAAACAAAAAGGTATCTTTGAAAATAACAGATAAAAAAAACACATTGATAAGAGCTGTAAATTTTTTTTAACTAAGCTAAACCTCTGCTTATCAGTTTTTGCTGATTTCAGTAATATTAGGTATGATATAATGTGAGATTGCTTATTTCTTCATTAATATTTTGTAGATTGTATGCAAGTAAATGTTGTTTTTTTTCTCTTTTCAAACGCACCTCTCACGGTGCAACGGTTGCGGAGCACTGATATTGAGGATGGGTGGGAATGTATGTAAGAATTACAGACATCCACGAGTTTAGCTGCGAATTCACGAATCGATTAAAAAAATCAATATTCGTATGTTTAGAACCCATGAACCGCCAACAGTCTTAAGCTTGGCTACAGGTTGGACACAATTACTATATAATTAATTGTTCTGTAAAATATCAAAAATTTACTCTTTTCTACTATTCCTTGTGAAAATAAAAACTCTATGCATAGACAAGCTTTACTTATTCAGTAGAAGTAAAATAGAATAATTAATGAAAACATGTAATATAATATAACTATATTTTTCAAATTGGCGATTGGTGCCTTTGGGGACAATTACACTCCCGTATACATACGGAATCAAGAGTTGGATCCTACATCACCCAATATTCAACATGTAAATTATATTTGAATAATAATATATTCTATGTTTATACTATTACCATAAACCAAGTGGAATAACTAAGTTATCAATTTTAATTTTATATTAAAAATGAACTTCCGCAAAGTTACTGCCGAATTCATAGAAAAAAAAATATTATTGCCTTATAAATCTTTGGAATTTTGGGCATGATAGGATAAATTGCGATTGGTGGATGGTTAGGGGTAGGTTAATGACAGATGCGACAAACCTCTAGACATGAAGAAATGGTCAGGATACAATAATTTGTAGCTAAATAGAGTGAAGATACATTCTACACTGAATGATCCTCTGTCGACGAAGTCTCCGTTGAATAGGTACGGGTTAGATGGCGACGGTAATCCGTTGAGCTCAAATATGTTCATCAAGTCATAAAACTGGCCGTGAATATCTCCACAGACTGTGAATTTGTCCTCATCTTTGATTGCTATATTTATTAGGGACGGCTGCTGTTGCATGTAACTCTTTATGTCAACCAAAATCTGAAAAAGAAATGAATGATTTAAAAGAAATTAACACTAAGTTATCAGAGCAATAGATTATGATTAGTCAGGATTATTGACACGAGCAAGAGCTGGCGATCAATTTTCGGCAATCGGTATCAGACATCCATTGTCTTCATTCAAATTTTCATTTGAAAATCAATACACTATAGAATTATTGACTAAACCAAGTCAATATAATGAATAAATTATGTATGTATATGCTAAAATTATTTAATATGTACAATATACAGATTTTTCATTATATCTTATGTCGTTCTGCCAAGAAATAGCAAGATTCAATATTCAATTCATCAAGATAACATACAACAAATAGATTTGTTATATGACGAGATTTGCTCTGAATGAATATTACTTTTTACTTAATAATTTTATTAGTGTCGCTGATGTCTGAAAAATGACAACAGAGCTAACATGCCCATAATGAATTTTTATAAACAGCCAAGCTTGAAAATGATACTAATTTTCTTTTGTTAAAAATGGAGTAAAGGTATACTGACGACATGCTGCCATCTATTATAGCTATTCACAATAGTAATATTAATCAACTAATAATTTTTTCCAATATACATATAATTTCTCATACATGTTTTATTTCACATTACCTTGTAGGCATATTTTCTATGAAGCTTCTTTTGTTTTTTAAATGTGTCCATAAGATCAGTGACGAATTTAAGTGTTACTTTATCGTTTTCTAACTTGGGCCCGTCATATTCATCTTCAATCGCTGAAATATCGTAAGGAAATATTGTTTAGTGAGTAAGACTATAGATTGAGAGTTCATATTGTTGTTTATAAACATAATGGGTGTTAATTTTCGATATTGAAATGATTATGCGTAGCAGCATGCAGCTGACATAACAATACAAGACTCTTACATAAAAATATGGAAGTAGATTTACAGGTATCCATGGCACTCTTTTTCACAGTAGTAACTTAATCTTTTAAAACCATCTTAACACATTTCTTAATAGTATAATGGTTTGTTTAAATTAAACTGTTCATTAATTCTTGCACATTCATTAGGAATATATATGGATAAAAGAAAGGATGGGCTTGTAGGCAAGTGCTCAACATAATGCTTTTAGGTTGCAATGTCAACGGATTTGAATTCCAGTACGGACACTTTCATAAATTGATGTTTTCGTAGGCATGGATGGGTCTTTGTGATGTCTAAAACTCCCTCCCACCCATCTGATACTAAAAACCGTAGTGTATTGGTTAGATCAGTGTTCCCCATCCTTTTTACACCTGCGGACCAGTAAAAAAAGGAAAAAATTTTCGCAGACCACTAATACTGAAATAAAAATGGTTTTTATGTAATATTTTTTAAATCTTATATTGTGACAGATGGACATAACTAGAACTAACAAATATACATATAAAATTCTTGGAAATATGTTTAGGTAGGGTTTTGCATTTGGGTTCACTATTCAAGAGCAAATATTTCCGTTCTCCTTGAGTGTACCTGAGAAGATTTACGACTGTTGATTATGAGAAAACCAGCAATCATTGTGTCACATCATCCTACCAATTATTATTATTTAATAATAACTAAAAATACAAGTAAACATGCAGGTGAAAATAATCCTATATTTTTGCATGGCGAATTTCTTGAAATTTGGCACACTGTTCGTGGCCTGGCGGAAAGTCTCTGCGGCCCGGCACTGGGCCGCGGACCACTGGGTTAGATTACTGCTAGTCGTCCTGTACTAGACCTATTTGTCCATACTAACTCTCTCTCCGAAAAAAGTGACTGAATAACAAGTGTTTCTCGTAGAACAAGATAACCCAATTGTGAGTCAATATGCTCCAGAGCGGACATGGTTAAAATAAGCTCTTAACATTCACTTTGCCTTCACCATCGATTATGCTGAAATATACTTTTAATTTAAATTTCATTATAATGTGTACAAAAATTTAGATGAGTGATTTTTTTATCGTTTATGCACATTTTTACAAATAAAATAGGTGAAGAACATACCAAGTCAAAGGTTATTTTGTCATTACTAGCATAACTTAGAAACTGCTTGGGTATGGATGCAACGGTACTTACTCATTGATTCTAAGTCGAGACTATCTGAAATACATTTTTCGGGTTTGTCCACGGCAATAGCTCTTTCAAATGCCATTTTTTTCACAATCTTATTGCATTCTGTGAACTTTAACTTTGCATTTAAGTCATTTGGTTGCAACTTGGTAACCTAGAATGAAAGAAAATTAGTCTTAATTACCAGTTTATTATTATTTATATCTTTATAACCTTTTGGTAGTCGCGTACCGCTAAATATTGAAGAATATTTTTGAGGCCCCTGTTTTCAATCACATTATAATAATGTTAAATATAATTTCCTCACTGAAATCAAATTAATTAAATTACTAGAATAAAATTTTATTTGACTGTTAACTTATTTTTTGAATATATGACCAACATAATTCGTTGTTCACATTTTCTACAGAACCACTGTGGTCATTGACACATTTTCTTTTGCAACTGCTTGGTTGATTTATAAATTAAAAAACCTCCTTGATTTTTTCATTTCATTACATTATTTATCCAAACTTACAAAATAATCAATAATATAACTATCGAATAATGCCTGACAAATATGTAGAGGTTAAGTTACAAAAACAACAACTGACAAGTCTTCCGAAAATTAAAAATATCTTCATATTTTGAATATGTTTTTAATGATAAACAAGTATTTTCACTAACATTCTACATTATTTGGCAACTTGCCTGAAAATCTTGGGTTAAAAATTAGAGGGTCAAAATGGGGAAACTTTAAATTGTTTTTCAGGTATGGAAGATTCAGAAGTAAGGTAGGTAATAATATTGGTAAATTAATGTTTGCTTAATACCTCATATATTTGTAGACGCACCCTTATAACTGATTGGCAATTTACTGTACTCTTGTTAGTCCTCTGTGGACTTCATACTCAAAAATAATGCTGAGCTGCAAATATTTTCTACCCAAAGCACTTAACATGACTCAAGAATAAAGGGAAAGGGACTATTGTTTAAAAAGCAATGCGTCACAACATTAACTAACAAATCAAGTGTTCACTGTGATGGGTGATTTTCCTGTTGGTTAAAATTTCATTTTGTCTTTTATGTAGTCACTAATTTTTTTTCCATTTGATATTATATAATTCTAACTTACTGATACCGTCAGTTTTTCATTGACATGGTTGTTTACATTTTTATTTTAATGGCTCAGAGATTGCTGGTATAGCCAATGCGATATATTTTCTGATAATTTCCTTTTTACTTATATGAAAAAAGAATTAAAATTAAACCTAAGTATATCTTGTGATTCTTTATTCAATGGCAAACATTTTTTAATTCAAATATATACACTGATACGAGTAGTAACTGGAGTTTACGTATTTTTAAAAATTATTAGTATATACTTACAGAATGATCATGCGATTTTCTGCGATGATCCAAAGTACTCCTGAGGATTATGGAAACTTACAATGTTAGTGGTTCAAATATGTAATTTTATACTTACAAATTCAAAATCCTTAAGTGCTAATTTGAATTTTCCTAAAGACATGTAGGCAGCAGCTCTTCTATAGTAAGCCTTTAAGTATGTTTTGTTACATTCTATGGCTTTTGATGCATCAGATAAAGCGTAGCCGAAGCATTCCGTTCGGAGGTATGCTATACTTCTATTTGCAAAGTAAACCGCATTAGATGGATCCTTATCGATGCATTTTGAATACAGGCTTATGGCTTCATCGTAGTGCTGATCTGAAAGTGAGGTTATGTGTTATTGGTTTATGTACCTATTATCAAAATATTTACGCAAGTTTCGTGATTAAATAAACAAAAGTTACATTAAAGTCGAATAATTGCAGGATTCTATTTAAGAAAATATCAATAAACAATTGAGAGAACGTTAGAAACGATCGATCATGAAATTATCAGGCAACCTACCTTTGAAGAAATCATTAGCTTCTTTTTTTAGTTTCTCCGCTTGCTCGATATTTTCTTGCGAAACGGCATTGGTATTCTCTTTATCTGAAGACATTTTTTAAAAAAATAGTAGTTAAATACAACAATAAAATATTTTGTAAGTTTCACAACCTCAATATTCACGAAGTACTTGCAATAGCCAGTTCAGTGTTGCAATGACATTTATTAATTTTGAATACAAAATTAATCACGCTTCATTCAAGTGATAGATGAACAGGTTTAAACTGTTGTGATTAATTTGTGAAAGGTGACATAGCATAAAATAAACTTTTCAGGAATAAAATAGAAACATTAAGCTCATTACTTACGTTCATTCGGTAAATTCAAACAGTAAATGTAAACGAAAAAAAATACGAAAACAACATTATAAAAATAATAGTTTAAGCAGATTGTTTTATACAGGTAAAACAGTATCTTATTATAAAACGAAATACTTATTGTAATACGAAAAACTGATTAAATATTCTTTCAACTTAGCCCAATTAACAAAAATACAATACTGCGTTACACTTGAACAACAAATAGCTATTCCAATAATTTATTTCACCAGCTTTTTTCATTTGTTTTGATTTCTATCCAGAAGGTAATTTTGAATTCTATATTCCTTACAAAAAATATGCTGTATATTATTATGTTGGAGATAATAAATAAAATTATTTAACCATTATCGAGTGTTGGTGAGTTCAGGAAAGTTCCAAATTAGTGATTGTTGTTTTATGATAGTGAAATTGATATACAAAGTGAAATAATTAATTTTAAATCGTGCAATCAAAGTATTTCGGGTCTTGGTCCTGAGTGAACTGTCCTAATTCATTGAGGAAGGGACTAAATCCTTGATTGAATATTCTTACACATTTGATTTTTCAATCGGTTTATGGATTTTTATCCAAAAGAAGATATATTGTAACGTAATTATACCTTTCTGCCCATCCTTACTAATCCTGAAAACGGGCAGTAGAAAAGGTAATTAGTTATTAACTACTAACTAGTCTACTTTCTAAGCCAATCTTTCTATCCTCACCTTTTCTGAAATGAGTCGTAGAGAAACTGACAAAAAATCGACTATCTCAATTTGTTGAACTAATCGATATGCTTCATAATGGTATCCTAAATGCTTAAAATATTTTTTTTTGTTAAATAAGCAAAAATCTGTTTAATGCAATATCATTTATTTTCTTTCGATGGAGTATTATATTGACATGTGTAGTAACAAATCCACGGAATAAGTAGTTATTGATATAATATATATGGCAAACGTTACAATTAGTAATCGATACATGAGAATACCTAGAGATTTTTCACTTTTTATTTTACAAAAATTACTGTTAATATGTACTTATAAAATGACAATTTTAGGGGTCATTAATAATGATCAGTATCAATTACAAAGTTTCGCATGTATCCGCCGTGTGAAGGGTGGCTTTGAACGGTTCCCATGCCAGATTTGACCGCTTGAGAATGGCATCCACCTCGGCAATAACTGGTCCGCTAAGAGCAGGCGCTCTACTTAGTACCCAACTCGTAACTGAAATAATGAAATAATGGATTACCCAGCACACATATTTGGTGAAAATGTGTATGTATCATTAGGACATTAAGAATATTAATATGTACAATAAAGATGTAGGTAGATAAATGAAAGAAAGGATCAAACGAATTGCAAGGGTGCCTAAATACCAACGTTAAAAAATAACACGGTTTTTTCTATTTTATTTGTAGGATTAGTAATAATCAGAGATTGGATACTGTAAATGTGATGTAGGCAAATTTTGTGGCTGAATGTTTGAAGAACAATCGAATGGTGTCCTGTTTGTGATATACAGTAATTAAATATTGCCTATATAAATACAGCAAGAATAAAAAAATGATTCAATCTATTTCGCATAAAAATTGAAAATGAATTTTCATCACACCCACAGACAATAGGGGCTTATTATAAAAGATTTAAATGTGAACTATTAATATAATTATTCTGTTTATCAGGCGATTATGACAAACTCGTTTTAAGGCAGGGGGGGGGGGGGGAAGAAGCACTTATGAGTCCCACCTTGGACCAGCGATTCAAGTGACTCATGAATGTTGTATTCCATTACAGATTTTTTAACCTCACAATTGTTTGATATTTCTTCAACAGTTCTTAGAATAGGTACGTAAAAGTAACCTTTCTTACCAGATCTAGATACAGGAATTGTTGGTAACGTCGTGCAAGAGTAAACAACAGAATACGCGTCATAGTCTGTCCCAAGAATCCAGTATGGTCGAGGGGTGGCTGAAATTTTTTTGAAGAAAAAAAAAAATCGAGTCAGTTAGAGTTGAGGCAATATTTAAAATAGCATATTTAACATCTGAAATGTTGTTGAGTCAATTGTTGTTTCAGCTCTCTGAACAATAATTATCTTGTATTTGATTAATTGAAGATTATGAGTAATAAACAAAATAAAAATATTTACGAAGAACAGTTGAATAAAATTGACAGTCTGAAAAGTCTGTTTTTTCTTTTTGTTTTCATAAATCTGTCTGCGAAAGGAAGAGGGCAGGGCGTTGAGTCTAAAAGTGATACTTTTCAGGAGAGCCAAAACATAGTTCGGCTTGTATGAAAAATGTGATGTTTAAATATGAATTTTATCAATTCAGCAGCATTGATTCGACTCGTCCTTTTTATATTATACATTTACATGTGTATGTAGTATAGTTATTTTAGAATATTTAACTCTTTTTTAAATTAAATCGACTTAAGTCCCTTTTCCTTTCGCTCACAGAAATATTTATTTGATTGACTATTCTCGTTATTACATTAAGTCTTGTATCTGCAATGTTATCGATATACCGCTCAAGAGAATATTAAGATTTCACCAAGGGCTCAAAGTGGATAATTTTACGAACCGGTAAAATTTATATATTTTTTTATTATTATTATTCAGTATATTCGTGGCGCGCTACTGTCAGCGGATTTTACTAGCGAACTGAAGAACAATTGAGTATGTAATAATTGCTTTAGCAGTTCAGAATAATATGACGAGGTAAATTATAATTAATTTCAAGCTGTATGTAATAGATCATAAAATAAGCAATCATTTATGGAAGACGTTTTCATGTGTATTTTGTGGCTCCACGTGGCTCATACGGTGGGAGGAATATTCTACTCAATGTTGCAAGATGGTAAAAATAGCGAGAGCTGAAATACTTTGGTGTTTAATAGAACATTATAGAACTATTCTACATTTTTGTAAACGGGTCACGATTTTCAGTTAACACAGAAAACGTGAAAGTCGTAAGAGATGAAGCCTGAGATAAACTGATAAAATACCGATGAATAACTTACAAGTGATTGAGTATTTTATTGATAGTTTTGCATCTGTAGACGAGGGGTCAGTGGGAGAAAGTGTTGCATTGCTATTCACCATTGTCGTTTGATACACACCAATGTTCTGAACACTAAAGTCCCCATTGGCTTGCAGTGTATATTCCGCTGTGACACATTCTATTCCGATTTCGTTAGGAGTGGCATACCGGAGTGTTTCATACCAGTTTCCACTATACTGAAAAGTTAAAGATTTATTAGGTAACTTTACAAGAACATCTGTACGACTCGTTGATATCGTCAAATGGACAAGGTACGGAGTTCAGCGTGTTGAAATTTAATTTTCATGTCGCCAACCTGAAAGTTATCGAGGGGCTTTAAACAAAATCTTTGCAATCAAAAATAATTTACTGTGTAATATAAAATAAATATGTATGATACCTACGATAAAGTAAGATTTTTTGTAGCCACGTTCGCTTTCAATATGGAGCACATGGGGCTTATCTCAACAGACGTTGGTTTATAAGTGCTGCTTGTTACTCAGTCGCTCCACGAGTAAATGATACAAGGATGGAGCTAGGACAGGGATATTTTTTTGAGTAAGATGGTTCATCTCATTATTTCAGTGATTTTTTTTAATTTTAGGCGATGATTACATTATAAATATGGTATAGAACAGTGACCGCCAAACGGTCGCTCGCGAGCTACTGGTAGCCCGCGGTGGCATTCTCGGTAGCTCGAGTTGGATATTTTTGTAAATTTAACCTTAAAATTTTATTATTGGACTCTGAAATGAAATATTTCTTGGACTAAATTTCAAAATGAAGGCATTGTTTTGTTCTACCCACTTATGTGAATCAACGTTTTACACTATGAAGGTGGTTAAAAGTAAATATGGAAACATACTCACAGATGTATATCTTGATAATTGCATTCCGACGGGAGTGACAAAGTCACCGAGAGTTGAAAAAATTGTGGAGGAAAGTGAACACTCTTTTCACTAATTATTTTTACTTTTACTCACACTTATTTCAAGATATTTTTCAATTATTATTTTGTCAATAAATAAATACAGTACTCACTTTATGTTTTATAGGAAGTCCGATGTCCTAATTTATTTAAAGTAATATAATAGTATTATGTATAGTACGAAGAAATATGTATAAGTGGCTCACCAGACAATTTCAATTTCTGAAAGTAGCTCACATCCTTATTGAGTTTGGAGACCACTGGTATAGAGTTTAGAGACTCTAGACTCTTAGACTTTAGAGAAATTAATGGAAAAACGCACACGAAAATGATAATCATATATTTATTTATCATATGTGGACACCATTTTCAACTATTCTATTTGCAACAAATCTAATTGATTTAAGTTCGTTCGCTATGGCTCACTACTAAAATTAAAAAATGGAAGAATCTGTTCTATTAATTACCGTATACATGTAATAATATACTTTCAATTTTTTAGTCCAGCTAATTGAGGGGCTCTCATCCAAGATCTGGCCAAAAGCGCATTCGAGATTGAAAAAGTAACAGTGAAAGTAAATCTGATTTAAAAAAAATGAAACTGGGCGCCTGTGGGTACACAGGGTTGGCAAACCCTGACTTAGCCCATAATATATGATTAACCTCTTCGTACTTGGGATTTAAGCTATTGGGTATAATTTCCATTTTTTTTTTATATTTCACTTGTTGGGAACTAGAGTAGAAACTGTGCAACTGTACAAAAAAAATATATAGTTTCTCACAACAATTTAACATAATAAGTCCAACTCTCCCAAGAAAATTAGAAAATTAAACTGAGATATTTTACCTACCCTAATTGGATTGAAATTTGACTCCGTCAGTATGGAATTATCACATGGTCCTGTCAAAGTGATGGCTTCGGTAATAGACCATGCGGATAAAGCGGCAATAATGAAAATCATTGCTCATCAATGATAATTTCAACAATGATCACAGGTTCTCTTGTACAACAACTAATGATAATCATCGGTGTCATTGGTATTTTATAAGAAGAGGTGTTGTGAAATAGCATTATCTATTTGTCATATTATCTTTAATTTGTCATCATACTCAAGTAATGCTAATATTGAATTTAATTTATCTATTGAGTGACTACGCATTATAAAATAAATTTCTTTACCCATTACAAGAATACAATGTTTACATATAAATAGAAAAACAGTTTCATTATTTTATGTTTCAAAGCTCACTATTATCTCTAAAGTGGAATACAGTGGAACCTCGACCTATCTTTCTCGCATAAATCGTTTTCCCACATGGATCGTTCATTTTTTACAGTCCCGTCAAACACCCATAAGAACAATGTTAAATAATCCCGCATAAACCGTACCCCGATTTATCCATTTTCTCTATCTATCGTCTAAATATTATGGTCCCGTCACAAATATTATCTCAATCGACCGTCTTTGTTGAATGTTTCTCATTTCCTTCATAAGAACGTTCTAACCCATCCAACCGGTGCCTAAAAAAACAGACTGCAAGCGTACAAGCTTCGTAGAATTAATATAAAATTAAAATTGATAACTTAGTTATTCCACTTGGTTTATCACTAAAGTGACGCGATTCGCCTCTTTAAGAAGTATCTTCAGTTAGTTAAGTTATTTATTCCTAAGGTAAACAATGATTGTAATTCTTAAAAGGGTGGGGGTGGGTTTTATTTCATTTTATTGGACGTGCGGAGGGGGGTAAGGCATAAACACTGTTGCACTATTTACAAATCAATTACTGGTGGAGGTGAAAACCCAAGCGAAATACATTTAATAATGGTGAGCCGCTTGTTCTGTTTAAAATGTTATTTAATAATCCTCCATTATTGTTAATGGTTTTATTGGTTTCTAGAAACGCTAAGCTATTCATTTTAATACCTTTTTTGTTTACACGATGGAACATTTCTACGTTGCCTTTTTATTAAAATTATGATTATTTTCAATTAAATGTTTCGCAAACTCTGAAAAATTATTACTTTTGAAACATCTTATATGTTCTTTAACTCTAATATTAAAGCTTCTACCTGTCTGTCCTACATTGGTAGCTTGACAGTCTTCACAAGAGAGTTTTAAGAATTTGAATCATTGTTTACCTTAAGAATAAATAGCCTTGCTATATGGTTAGTCTGAAGATGCTTCTTAAAGAGGTGAAACGCGTCACGTTGGTGATAAACCAAGAATAACTAAGTTATCAATTTTAATTTTATATTAATTCTACGAAGCTTGTACGTATTTGTTTCTATTTTTTTTCAGAAACCTTCACGGATGTGCGTACAACAGCTCACCAAAGTTTCATCGAAATCGAATGAATGGTAAAGGAACACATAAGGAACAAACAAACAAATAAACATTCATTTTTATATACAAACACTAGAAAGCTAATCAAAAAATAGCAAAGCAAAATGACTTCATTCAATATTTATTTTCACATCGATTAATACAACAGCTAAATAAAATATCAATCACAATATCCTTTTGAATTAAATGTAAAAGATATATAAATATTATTCATCCACACGCCATTGTAACAGCAGTCATATCCTTAGGTCTGCAAGCACTCTCCGTGTGATTAGTGTACAAATAAACATCCCAATCGAGGACATCTGTAGTCTGAATTATATGATTCATTGCCAAGATCGATTGCGGTGTGAGCGTCGGTGTTCTGCTGAAGATCCAGCTGCTCACTGAAAAGTAATTTCAAAACATTAGCAACTCTTACGGGCCGACTTAGGTGGACGAAGTCTTTTAGAGCGTGAGGCGACGCGGCGTTGGCGTGCTTGCTGTCGTATCGGCGCGCCTCATCTTTTCATCACCTCTCACGTAGGACACTTCTCTTCTCCAAAAATCGTCAACCTTTGTTTGAACCACCCTGCCACGCATAGACTGTAACATATTTACGGACCCTTAGCATCGAGACCGACCCTATCTAAATGTGTAGTGCGATTAAAAAACACGTGCGGCCGAGCTCAGAAGTTGTATAATTGCGACGGAATGTTAGGCAATTTATTATTTCCATGTAAGACGATTGCATCAAATGTCAATATTATTATTATAGTGGTTGTCCGTCTAGTTTAGTAGCTTTGTAACTATTATTAAAAGCAGCTCGTAGACCATTTGTTCTCATCGGTTACCAGGGTATGGTAGATATGTTTAACTAAAATATCATGCACCGATTGTCTCAATATTTATGATAAAATAAAAATTTAAATCAAAATACAATATAACCAGTGAGTGTCAGGGTTACTAGATGGAAACATGTTTCGGAAATATGAGTTTTAAAAAAATATATAAAACGACAATTGAATAAATTTGAATAGAGAATGCATTAACAAATAATACGAGGTAACAATAGACACACGACTTAGGCGAAGAAAAGTGAGTTGATAGAATTGAGTTTTTTCTTACGCCTTCTTGTTCAAGATATGTGATTTTCTTTCTTATTTATTGCCAGAGTGGGCAAAGAATAAGCCTTAATATCGCTTGTCCGAATATATCTTAGCTAAGTAATGCTTAAATAAACATTCTGTCGGCAGGCTATTAGTGGAGAAAACAATTAGGAATACGCCCTTACGGATACTTTTTTGAAGTCACAACCCATATAGATATATTCAATCATATGTTTAATATTTAGAAAGCAAGAACCCCTTACGAATATATTATTTAAAAAGAAAACAATTAAGGTTATTTTATAGATGCATACCTTGTTTTCTGTTTTCACTCAAATTAATGCAACCATAAGTCAATGCGTACGTTGTATAGTCAGTTCCCAATACCCAGTATGGCGATGTGGTATCTGAAACAATATTTCACAATATAAATAATATAATATATTTTCTTCCGGCCCAATATGAAGCATATGAACTTCTTATGGAGCGTGCCTCAACAGAAACTTACCAACGAGACCTACATGTTATTCAGTTTCCGAACCATTATATTTCGGAGAGAGTAGAGATAGAAGGATGGGGCTAGGATTGTACTATAGTATTACCAATATTACTTAGCCGCCGCCGAATTTGGAACTTGAATTGTTAGTCTTGAATAAATTCCTCCAATTGCTATTTTATGCAAAATAAGTATATATGTTTAATTTTAATAACCGTTGCAAATATATCTGTTTTGAAATTTATTGAAATTACAGTTCTGGTTGAGTATGGCAACACTCCTAACGCGACGGTGGCGCCGTCACTAGCGGCAAAGTTAAATTGGTACATCTATAGTAGTCAGCTATCACTCTCGCTAGCCCTGTTTTTGGGAATGTATGGGTGGGAAGGAATTTAGACATTTCTTTATTTAATTAACGGAAAGTTTGTAATAGAGGAAGCAATGTTCACCCCTAATCTAGTGCAAAGAGACATCCAAGAAGACACTTTTACGATTATCGTATTCTAATAGAGCAGAAATAAAAAAAAATGTATGCATTGTAAACAAAACAGGTTCGCTCTCTATTTGTAGTATGTTTATCTTTCTAAGAGGAGATTGCCACCACGGAATAAAGTGATTTTAATGTGAAAGTTTGTACTATATATTCAGCACAGATTTGCAGCACATTCATTACTCCGGCACTAATGGAGTCATGTCTCACGATCGATCATAACGACTGTGTTTTGGCCAATTGACGTAGCCCTCAAAAAATATGAAAATGAGTTAACGATTGGATCACATTTTAAAGACGACACAGCAGGTCTCGGTCAAATGATGTAAATTAGAAAAATAAATTGACGCTTTTTGGAACGGAAACATCATTTTATATTGGTTTTAGGTTTAAAAATTTTGACCCGGTCACTTGATGTAAACCACTATTATATCGACACTCCTTACGTATAATCCCGTATCTGAAAACATGACAGTTTACAGGATTTCAAAGATTCCTCACCATATCGTCGATGTTCTGGAAGAAGATACTAACTGAAGAATATAAGTTTTGAGTAATTGAACTTTGAAGTTTGTCAAATGTTTAAAATGCCATACATTTTTCATTTTATTTGTTTGTACAAAACAATTTTTAAGCAAAAGGATAATTTATAAAAATAAATTTGTTATTCGATAGACTTCGAAATAAGGAACATTTTTGTATAATTAACTAAATATGTTATTTTTTCGATTTACTGTTTTCTTCCAGAACAGCGACGATATAATGTTTTTGATAAATACAGTTTTTACTCTCTCCTGAACAATTTCAATTTTGAGGGTTACACCGTTGATATTATTTTTAGTTATGTGCGAAACACCCTTTAGCTAACGTCGGGCCAGGATCGTCAATGAGAGATATTTATGACGTTTAAGTAAACTTGACTGCTGTTTTAAGAACATCAATATGAAGCATAGTTTTAGACGACCCCGGATCCAAGAGAGGCGAGCGGCTGGTTATCAAGAGTCCTGGAAGGGCTGTGATCTCAGACAAACACCATTTCAAATCCGGTTCAAAACTTATTTATTTTTCCATCCAAGATGCAGTGGCTTACATTACACAAATATATAAATCCTAACACATAAAATTGATTCTACATTTACATTTACTTAGCAACTGAATATACTTGAAGCTATGATACAAATGACACGACGAAAGATTTTAAAATTAAGTCCAATGCAAATCAAAAAAACACAACTCACATCGTTCTCCGCCGCGACGAGACCCCACTCGTCTGGTTCGACAGATCGTAATCGACTGTCTACAAATACAATTAAAAAAAAACTCCCTGCATTGTCGGAGCTACCCCTTTCCGTCAAAATGGACTCGTCCAGAGGGCGTACCCGGGGGCTATTGAACGGCATGGTAACAAGTTTTGGGCCGATTCTGCGAATTATTGCCGCTGTCGCTGGGTGATTTCAGTTCTGGACACTAATGACACTTATACTCAACAAAAACCTGGGTGTGTCAAGTTGTAATATAAAATAACAAATTTTCATTGATTTCTATCTTTCAGTAATATTGAACCAACGTGTTTTATATAAAGCAGGATTATTGATTAATGTATTAATGAATGATTGTTTTTTTATACTACAATTAAGATGTTCCCTGAATACATTCTGCCGAATACCACTTTTAAGTATTCGTGGTTCTTACTTGAAGAAGAAGGTTTCACGAGCAATTTTCCACTGCCCTGACCCTCCGGATCCATTATTGCTGTTGAAATGTACGTCGCGGGCACTCCAGCTGTTAGTAATCTTGTCGTAACAGCAAACGCCGAGTCTTGCATGGTGTAAGTAACAGTCACGCAGTCTCCGATGTAGAGTGGAGACTCTTCCAGCCACGCCATTTCGTACCAAAGTCCAGAATACTAGAAGAGTTAATAATTATTTACAGTTATACAGTCCGGTGATCAATGATACCAACTATTATAATAAAACATTCTGAATCTGTTCCCCTTTGTGAGAATTCTAAATTTGGAATAATCTTACAACAACGATCATCATCATTTATAATGTTATTGAAAAATTACATTTTTTAAATTTGGGCATTGATGTGCTTGTGGTATGATTGCTGTGTGAATTTTTTTGCATCCATTGCGAATTAAATATTGTTATAAAACACGAATCGGCCTCTGTTGTCCATTGGTAAGTGTTTTACCGTAGCAATCAGGTGAATCTGGGTTCAAGTCCCAAAAAGTTCAATATCAAATATAAATTTATTCTATAATTTAAGATATCGACTGAGGGTGCTTGATGGAATTTCCATATCAAATTTGGATTTTTGAGATTTTGTACACTTCCATGTATTTTGTCACTAACGACCCGGGTTTCGCCTTTCGGCATCTTCAGGCATTCGAGCTCACGAATGGACTCCAACTGACAGACAGTAAACAGTGTCTAACGTTTATATAGAAGATACAAATACGACAAATATTATATACGAGGTAAAATATTATACGTCTGAGAGCCACACTGATACTTAAGTTAACATTTCGAGAATCGCCTTAATCCTTATTTTGTAAACAACACATTAACAGAGTGGCGAATTGCCGCTTTCCAACTACTTTTAGAATTACCAGTGATTTTACAATTATAATAGCATTGTGGGTTTCGACGGGATGCAATTCGACGAAAGGGTAAATATATACAATCATTCCAAATTTAGTGACATCTGTTAGGTGTTTCAACGTATAGGATATAATAACGGAGAATTAGAAAGGTTCAGCTGCTCATTCAGAATTGGCAAGGAATTTAACTGGGCTCTAGTGATTTCCAAAATTTCTTGATAAAATAATTTATGATCCCCCATGTTTTCATGATGCAACAGTTTAACCCCATCATCCGCATTAAACGTATGGTTCTCCATTAGCAAGTGATTTGCGAATGTCGAAGTTTCTTTTTTAATCTAAAGGCAGCTAAATGTTATGATACCCTTATATCTAATGTACGTGTAGTTTTACCCACATAGAAATGTTGGCAATCACTGCATTGTAATTTATAAATACCAGATTTGTTCTTAAATTGGCTCTCAGACGTATAATATTTTACCTCGTAAATAATATTTGTCGTATTTGTATCTTCTATATAAACGTTAGACACTGTTTACTATCAGTCAGTTCGAGTCCATTCGTGTGCTCGAATGCCTGAAGATGCCGAAAGGCGAAACCCGGGTCGTTAATGACAAAATACATGGAAGTGTACAAAATCTCATTAATCCAAATTTGATAAATTTATTCGTTTAATATTTGAGATCTTGGACATGGGTATTTGTGATGTATTTTGATCTGGGATTTAAAAAAATCAAAATATCTGGTGCATTGGCTATTGAATGTAACGCCAGATAAATTCTTTTTATTTTTCTCTTATTAATTGATGAATAATGTTTTTTCGTCCAAATTATTGTTATTAATGTATTTTTTGTTTAAATATTGATTTAAAAATATTATTTACATCAAAATAATTTGTACATTAGAGTTTTTTTCTTCTCAATAAGGTGCATATGGACTCCTATACAGGGGCATCTATACAAAAGCTTCCTTTTAGAACTGGTGGTCGGTCAACCTCTCCTTATCGGAAAGAGTAAGGTTAAAGGATTGGGCTACGAAAGGATTAGTATCTAGTTAATCGCTCTCGCTATGCCCCGGCTTTAAGATTAGATAGGTGGGAGCCTATAAATGTCGTTCAACACAAATACATAGGTAAATCAATCATTTTTTGAAGTCGTCTTTTCAGTGATTTGAACCAGCGGACACTGCAATCGAATAGGGCGGACGTCTAAGAGCGTTGATCACTTGGTTGCAAGACCGTATAAGCTTAATAAACATTTGTTGGGGATCTAATAACAAACAAATACATGAAAGTGAAATTTAAATCTCATCTTCGTTATATTGAGGTTTAAATTTCAGACAAGGTTTCCCTAACTATGTTCCGCGGAACGTGAATAGGTGTGAAATCTGGAATTGTTTTATATACTGTTACGACTGCAACAAATTTAAACATGTTTGACTTCATATTGATATCAACTACACAAGAAAATTGGCAAAGTGTTCCGTTAAATTTTTAGGATTTGCAAGGAAAAATTTGAGAAACCCTGCTATAGACTGACTTTTTGTTATTGTGTCTTATCTTATAAAATGAATATAAATAAAACTCTTGAACTCCACTGTAAAAAAATATTTAACGATCTTTTCACGTCTGTAATATGTTTAAGTGCTACAACTTTGTAAGTCAGTAGTGTGTTACCATAAAAACCACCATTTTTATTTGTTGTTGCAAAAATTGATTCGTGATAATATCAATTTGAACTTTCGCAGTTGCACGTTCCCGGATACCCGGAGCGGACAATCCGGTCGTCACCATACTTCCCTAATGTATGTATTTCATTAAAAAGATTATATGGTTTTACGCAATTTAAATTGAGCACCATTTCAAGGTGAGGAGCAATTCTTGAAACCGCATGCAAGAATTCGGCTATTTCGGGTGACTACGCATTTTCCGAATAAACTTTGTAGCAGATTTTCTTCATTTTGGCGACTTGCAAAGAAATAAGGTGACTCATTTATTAGGTTTAGGACTTAACACAGTGGTTCTTAAAACCGGTGCACCTCGAAAATATGGTGGTAAAAGACTAAAAAATTCGAGAAATATTGAAAACCGAAAAAATGTTTCGAGAAATTATGATAGCCGACGAATCGATTACATCTAATCCATCGCACGTGTTGCCTCGCGTCGAATGGTTTTACTGTATTACTTGTATTACTGTTGTATAATCTGTTAAATTTGTATTAATGTTTATATTCGCTTATTTGTTTTTTACCCATTAGGTTTTAGTGCACCGCCATTTTTTCTTATGACAAAAAGTGCACCGTGACTTCAAAAAGGTTAAGAACCACTAACTTAACATAACACACAGAACAACGATAAGTTTATATCTGGTGGTAAAATATGAAAAATCACCACCAGGAAATAATTATTAAATATCGTCAATTTTTCTCATGCGATTTTACTGTCAGCTTTCAAGAATCGGACCCAGAAAAATATTTTCGTGCCGTTGGAATGATAACGATACTATTTTGCAATGAATTATTTCACCTTAAGTATTTAAATATCACTATATACAAATGTCATACTTTTTGGGAATTTGTTTGTGTGGACGTCATTAGATACCATATGATTTGAAGTGGCCATTTTGGAATTCAGAGAAGACTTCTCTTACCGTCAAAGTAAAGCGAAGCGGTAGCTCTGTGTTATTATTTGTTTCTGAATGTTCAATGTCAGCGTTTACATGGTCAATTTTCCAATTCCATAAATTGGTCAAGAATGAAAATTTCAATGAAAGTGGTTGACTCTTTCGTGTCAGCATTATTTGTTGGCGGTCACAGATTTGATCAACCTCAAACAATGAAAACAAGAGTCATTTTATCATTGAAATGGTAAAAACACCTTAATAAAACTATTTATCAATCACAGTTAATCGGGGAAAACAATTGTGCCTTATATTTCAAAAGATTGTGTTTTATTTTCTAAAATATAATGCCTTTCCACCAAGAATTGACAGTCAACATCTTAAAGTAATTGTACCTTAATTCAATTTTAACAAAAAACATTGAGAAGGGATTATATAACTACAAGACATGATTGGATGTGCAAAGGGTGGTATATACAAAGTCCTCCTTTCATTTTAAAACGTCTTCTATGTATTAAACCCCACCATTTTGACGTATTAAATCGTGTGTATTGTCAGTTTCACTCTTAAGGTATCATAAATAAACTTAAGCTCTTCAATGAGGTTAATAATATCATCATCAATATTATAATTGAATATCAATAAGTGCATTTTTATATCGTTTATAGTTAATTCTAGGCGGGAACAATATTAAATATAGTGAAATTAAATGCATAATATTTATTTTACAATTTTTATTTATAAAAGAGACCGATTTCAATTGACTGAAAGAATCAGATAGATTAGTTGAAAATGCTCAATAACAGAGCGAAACCAGTCGTGTTTTTTAATGAAAATTCGGAATATACATAATAAGACGCATTATTGTTTTCAGTTTATCTTATAGTGTGTTTCCACTAAGGAGTGCTATCTTAATTTTTTTAAAGACTTATTTATAACACACGATAAGGTATCAGCTGATTTTGTACTGCTCGTAAACACTTGATTTTGCTGATACGATATTGACGCACGCAAAGCGCAGGATGAATAATAGATACGAGCTCTATTTCCGGAAAAATCAAGTTAGTTTTAATAATAAAAAAATAGATAACTTTATTAAGGTTGTTTTACTAATTGTGACACGTGTTTCGCTTATTTGAGAAGCATCGTCAGACTTAATCTATCGTAAAGTTACTTATCTATAACGAATACATTGATTATAATTTTGTATTCAAAATGAATTTCCACAAAGTTACCGTCGAATATATTGAAAATTTTAGTGTTCAATTGTTTACTAGTTTTTTCTTGAAAAAAAATTATCTTACTTTGCCCATATCGAATTGTTCCACAACTTGCAGATTAGGATCGCATTTTCCAGGAGAGACTACTTGGGTGGTTCCCAAACCAAACACCATCACAAAAACACATAAAAACAACATTATTGTAGCATTAAATCAATAGTGTATATATTATTAGCACACACCGCGCAAAAGACAATACCTCAGCGTGATGGTAAAGACACTAATAAGCACCGCCGCGTCACATTTCGTTAATTTATACGAGCCCCACGACTTCTTGCATAATTTAGCAATCAAACTGTCAGGTAAGATGGATTATTTGTAAATAAATGATTGGTTTCATTTTGATAATAATTCAACTCACAAAATTTTGTTTACATCGAAATAACATGATTTTAACTAGCTGTTGATACTATTCGCGGGAGGAAATGAGTGTCAAAATTGCTCCAGATTTTGTTAATCATTTTAATATGACATGTATTATCGTTCGTTCCATATTTGAATACAAAAAATAAAGTTGTTATCGAAAATGTGACGTTTATATTATTTCTGAAACCGATTGTTATTCTTATGTGAATTTTTCTCCCTGGAGTCAATTTGGTATTTTGTAAATATTTTATATATAATTGCAAAAATAGAAATTGATTTATACGTATATCGAGTTTATACTGACAGAACGGATTAAGTTATAAAAACAAGTTCTGAAATAATCGCATTTATAGCATTGTTTTTGTCAATGTACTCTCTCTCTCCCACGTACATTTATGACATTTGCACACAAATCAGATTCGGTATCGATGCTTCTTACAAGAAAAAAACATTACTACGAAATACTGTTATTTTTCAAAGCTATTATATCGTATGACTACAAGTGTACTTGGATCGTAAAATTGCATACATTTTGACATTTACCATAGTATTACCAGCATTTCTTGGCCGCCGCCAAATTTGGAACTTGAATTTTCAGTCTAGAATAAATTTCTCCAATTGCTATTTTATGCAAAATAAATTATCTTGTCTACTTTCAATAGCCGTCGCTAAAACATAAGTTTTGGAATTTTTTGAAATTTCAGTTCTGGTTGAGTATGGCAACATTCCTAACGCGACGGTGGCGCCCTCACTAGCGGCCAAGTTAAATTAGTACATCTATAACAGAAAATCATCAAAAACTGACTTAATACGTTCTGTAAATATTAGTACTACAGTTCGAAACATTTCCAGTACGAACATTTTCATTTTACAATCAATTTATGGATTGCGAAAGAATGTGGAAATAAGTCCCTCCTATCCACCCAATCTTAAAAAACGGGACATAGTGAAAACGATTAGCTTACTTCTAGTTCTGTTCTATCCTTACTCTTACCAAAAAACATAGGTCAAGCGAGTGAATAACATGGAGTTCTCAGATAACAATTTATGTTGAGATAAGCTTCATTAGAAGTCCATATTATGATTCAAATTAAAAAAAAAAAACAATGAAAATATTCAGTAAGTGAAATAATACAGAATTTAACCGACAAAAAGTTTAAGTTCCGATGAAGGTATATTCATATTGTGTAACAAAACATGTGATACATAAAAAAGACGGGTTTATCGTGAGATATTATTTCATATAATTTTATCAATACATTTTTTTACGAAATTTTTCATTTATGATCAAGGAACTATATAATGCATATATTATAGTTAACCCAGCAACAATAATTTTGTGAAAAATTCATACGATTATAGTCGGTGCCTATAATTAATATAATATTGTATTATTTTAATTTATTTAATTGCTTAAATGAGGGTTCCCAAACTAAGTTCCGCAAAATAGTAGAACGTGAATATGTGCTCCGCAAAAATCTGGAATGGAGATCCTTAAAAACAACTCTATTGTAATATTTTCCGAAAACTACTAGTGAAAACAGTACAGAATACATTTTCTGTGACAGATAAACCAGTAGGCTTAGGTCCAATTTTATTGATTATGAATTCTAATTGATTACACCATTGGCTATGATTTAAAACAGAAATACAAAGATCAGCCATTAGATTATTGCTTGTGAAAGTAGTACAAACAAATTGTGTTTTATTTTAAAAAATATAATGTCTTTCCACCAAGAATTGACAGTTAACATCTTAAAAGGTACCAGAAGAGCATCAAAGTGTTTAAAACAAACTATTATTGTTTTACCTCAGTTTTCTACATATTGCGAATCAGGACTTTATTTTTATTCTGCAACGAAGTCAAAGTCCAGCAACAGGCTCGATTTTACACCAGATATAAGAATTCAACTTTCTAATATTGTGTCTGATATCAAGAAAATCTGCAATTCAAAAACCTTAAGAAGTCATCCGCTTAGCATCGTTTAATTATATTTGAAAGATTACCATAAAAAATAAGCAAGGTGTGCCGTTAAAATTTCAAGATTTGTGAAATGTTCCATCCCAGAAATAGTTTGGGAAACTCTGGTTTAATAATTATCTGCCGTCTTGACTGCAACTCTCACATTATAAATCCAATTACTCAGTCCTATTTTTTTAACCTTGACCTTTATTTAATATAAGATTGCATTGCATGTGATTTTAAATGTCGTACACACAAATGACATCCATCGGTAATTTTTCTAAACCACTATCTCGTTCTTAGTAGTGCAAACAATGTAATAAACTTGCTTTCTCAGAAAATAGACAATCATTCAGGTAGGTAAATATTATGATTCAGTATAAAAGATGCAATATTATAATATCTTAAAACAAACCATAATTACTACGAATGATGCATTCTCAGAAAATGTATTCTGCATTCATAATACCATACATTGATAACAAAAAGATAACCTATTTTTCTGAAACATATTTCTCAGGTATTTTTTTAAATATATTTATCTTTTGTTTATTTATTTATTTGAGATGATTCCGACAAATTAAAACTTTTTATTTATTATCGTCTGACACCGCCCCGTACTTATGGGGCGGATAGGGGTCTTCAAAACCAATCCGCAGACTCTTCCTATTCATGCAAATTTAATATGTAATATCTCTCCTAAGGCATTCAAAAATAATTTGTCATATTTGTTTGGTTACCTGTATTTGTTTACCGTTAGAAGTAAACAAAAAGCTTGCGATGCTTAGGGAAACAGCACTGGTCACTCGGCCTTCCCCGAGGAGTGTCGTCGCTGACAAAGCGGCGGCTTATTCCGAGATTTACGACCCTATCGTTAAACCACTTGCTGCGTTTGTAAATTGAAATTGTGTATTTTAAATCTGTCTGTGTTTGTGTAACTGTCTTCGAAGAATTTATAAGTATAAACTAACTGCAATTAAAGAGAAAGTATACTGAATGCGACCGGGTTTTAATGGAAGACGAAGGAAGCTGTGAATTATCCTTTGTCACCACGCCGGACTCGGGGCTGTCGAAGTGTGTTGACGCTCCTCCACCTTCCCCTCGAGTAGTGAACCTTTTTCAACTCTCTCACGTCATATAGGAGAAAATGACGAAGTAAAATTTTTAAAAAACGAGCGACTCCAACTATTTTTTCTATAAAATGTATACATGTTTCATTTTTATTTCTGCCTAAAACATCTTCTTGTCCTGCAATATACATGCATAATATGAAAAAATTTGGCTATTTTCTTGACTGGTTGGTTGGTGTTTAATTTGAAGACCAATTACACATAAATAGGAAAAGTAGGAAAAAATCTGACAAAATTAGACTTTTTTTGTTTTTAATATGAGTCTGAGTCGGAGTCGCGTTTTTTTAACGATTTTTTTTATCCCTGACTTAAAAATTTGCAATCAATCTAAAAAAAACCCCTCATATCATTCACATTTTTGATTTAGTTTTTTTGGCATTTGTGGGTATATGGTACATGTATGTTATGCTCGATATTTTTCCATAAACCTATTTTGTTGAAAAGGTTGTTGGTCACTTTCTCTTGAATGATGACGATGTAATATAAACTGAATTCAATTAAAGCTTTTTAAAAATAGATGTTCAAATATAACAATGAATATAAACTAAAAAAGAGTGTTATTAATATAAAGAAACTAAAACGATACTTAAAAATAAGTAATAAATAATATAAAATAATGGAGACAGGACAGGTGACACATTGGGTCACTAAAAATGGTCATTTATATCGGGTGTGAATCGAGAAGTCGCAGCTCTTGCAATAAAGTCTAATGCGCTCCACGAGAAGAAGTAGATAATGCGAATATGTAGAGACTTCGTTTTCACCAAATATTTAAAAACTTACCCAAGCTTATAATATAAGAATTTATTTAAGGAATACGGTGTCACTGGAAAAAACATTCAATACTTTTCAAGTTTCAAATAAAAATTATTACGATTCTTCAAGAGAGCTCCAAATTATTAATTATTGTTTACTAGCACAAAAAGCAGTAAATATTATTGTGAAAGTGAAATGACGCGCTGTATCACTCGTGTCGACAACCTTCGATAAATGATCACATGCACATTTATGGACATAACATAATTATTATTAATTTTAAAATAATAATAAAGAATTTAATATTTTTTGCTCCTGACATCTATGTATTGTACTCCCAAAGAAATGAATGAGGAGAATTTAAATTCCTTTTAAAAGCTTTTGAAAATATTCGAGAGAGTAACATGACTTAAAAAGATAAATGAGTTGCTGAGTCGCTTAACACGCTCCTGGTGATTTTTCAATAAATACGTTTTTAATGTACGTATGTGCTCTATTGAAGGTCTATCATTTTTTTAGTTGAATGTCTAAAATTTCTTCCTTTTTCGTCCCCTGTTTGAAATTCAAATTTTTTCCAAACTTAAAAATGTCGTTTTTTTACACGATCTCGATCGCTCCGAGAAAAGAAGTCGTAATAGAATATTTTACTCTTTATTATACACCGAAAGACACAAAATAACTTCAATTATACTTGCAACTATCAATCTGCCAATAACAGTTTTTCGTGATTTACTTAAAAACTCTACAAACCTTCGGGAGCGTGTCAACGACTCAGCGACTCAAATAATGGATGCAGGATAAATTCTAATTATGTATATGTTACAGCGAAAGTATAAAAATATTTTTACTACAGAAAATTTATTTTAACAGAAAGAGAAAGAGAGAGTTAAAGATCTCATTCAAAAAGTATTATTAATTTCCACCTTACTTGAAAATATTTAATTAAGATACATTGAGAACAATAAATCTATAGGTGGAGTATGTGAAGAATCAGATGCCTTATGTGAAAATTGAATTTGGCATTGTGATCCAAAAAGTATAACGAAGTAAGTAAGGCGTGTTAGAACAGTCATAATTTTAAGTGAAACGGGTTTTCTCAGAAAACTTTAAGATATTAACTAATTAGTCTGAATTATGGCACCCAAGGGCAGGCAGCCTTTGCTTTCTCCCAAGTCCAAAGTAGAATAGACAGGTAGGATTCTGGTTCACCTGGGGCACGCATAGCGCATGTCATTATTAAAATATTAAATCTAAACTGCTATTATAAATGTATACAAAATGTTCCTTTGTAAATTAAGATTGACTATGTAGCTTAAAAAAGAATTTCAATGTGGCAATCAAGAAATAATATAGGTATAGTAAATACAGCCCTGAATTTTTTTCGATACATATTCTAGAACCTTGAAATTATTTTCGTTATAATCTACAAAATTTGTAACGATATATTTAGTCAAAAGAGGCTTTTCGAAGAAGCGAAACACGTGTCACGCCTAGAACATAGATATATTTTTTAATAGAGCTATTTTATTGCTGTCTCTATATAGTAGGGCATCTATGTTCTATAAGAGAAAATATCACGGGTGTGGACTCAACTTCAACTCTGACATTGACCAATTGCCCAACTCCGACTCAGATTACGCCTAAAAAATGTCTAATTTTGTGATGTTTTTTTTCCTACCTTTCCTATTTATGTGTAATTGGTAATCAAATTAAGCACCAACTAAGCAATCCGGCAAATTGCCAAATTTTTCATATTATACATATATATGTATATCGCAGGACAAGAGGATGTTATAGGCATAAATAAAAATGAAACAAGTGTAGTACATTAATACACGCAGAAATGCAAAAATGCACATTATAGAAAAATTAGTTGGAGTCGCTCGTTTTTTATAACTCCGACTCCACAGCCCTGGTAAATACAAAATCATTGCAATAACTTATCGATATATTTTCATAATAGACGATATATCCATATATACATAATCCTGAACTATAACAATGTAAAAATTTTCTTGGTACTAATCAAAAATTTTGTAGCAATGATTGTAATCCTTGTAGAGGTCGGGGCTTTTGTTAATGTTGCATAGTTACGTTCCTGATAATTTAAATTAAATATAACGTTAACTTAAATAATGCACAAAAGTATGCTTTTTTTTGCAATTTAAGAGGAATATAATCTGTAAGTAACTTCAAACATACAAAGGTCATCCAGAGTCATGAGACAAAATAATTAGTAATATTATCAAAATATTTTAAACAATGTCTTAAATACATTACGTGAAATCGTTTGTTTTTAGATAATTGTTTTATCAAATTAAAAAAAATCACAGGTCAAATATATGTAAAATAAACAGTAATTTAAAAACTTATTAACCATTTCAAGACGTGAGGAATTTCAAATAGTACAAACAAATTGTGTTTTATTATCATTTTCATTGCATTAGGATATTTATTAATAGAACAAAAATCTCGCAAAAATAACTTAGCGAGAATATTTTATGATTGATGGAAAACAATACATTGGTAGACGTTCGGTGAGCTATAGAAAAATACGCGTAATTCGTATTTATGAATTATTTAAAGATATTCGGCTGAAACAAAAAATAATGTCTTATTTAAATAAAAAAAAACCTGAATAATACTATTAAATAACATAGTAAGGTAAATGTATGGGTAATTGATCATGCACCAATAGTATCCCTTTTCCAATAAAAGTGCCCAAAATATGAAACGTACACGCGGGATTGCATTAAATTGTAGAGTTCAAACAAGATAAACTATGTTTTTTCGGATTGAGGAACTAACACATCACCATATATGTCATTCGAGTGTCATAGCGGCCATTTAAAAACAACACCGTATGCAGTGAGTATTTTATTTTGAATTTCTTAAGAGAATTGTTAATTGTATCAGTGAATGTAAGCATATTCTACTTGATTCAACCAAGATTGGTCTTACAGGAAGCTCTGATAAAAAGTTGTCATGAAACCCTATGATTAGGCATTAGAGGTCTGCATGGGCCGATATTTGATAAAATTACCCGGCCCGAGCCCGAAGCCTAAATTTATATATCTCGGCCTGAAAAAAACCCGATTTAATAAAAAATACAGTAGCATAAAATTGATTAACGTACCTACCCACATCTGCTTCACATCTGACAAAAATCTATTATTTCACGAAGTGATTTCCACACATCACCACAGTTACCTCTTTTCAACATTTTCTTTATATCGTTGAAACTCATTTTTAACGAATTTTTTGTATTTTTATAATGAATTTTTCGGCACAATGAACAGTCGACTATCTACAACGAATAGAAAACAGATACTGAATAATTTCACACTTAATTCATTTACGAACTATTTAAACTTACTATCGGTGATGATTTAACGAACAAAGCATTGTTTCACGGATCAATAACAATTTTATGAGCTCGGTTACAGGTTATCAAAATATAAAATGATGTCTCCATACTTATCAAATAAAAGACTCTATTGTGTCCAATGCTATTCAAAACGTCATAAATTATTTTATTTATTGCCTTTTTGTTATCAACAGTATTTAGTTATCAAGAAATATTTTTTTGGAGAACAAATTCCTTACCCGGGCCCGGCCTGAGCCCGAATATCAATTGTCTCTATCCGCCCGAACCCAGCCCACGGGCCAGTCCGGGTAAGGGCCCACGGGCCGAGCCCGGGCCCGTGCAGACCTCTATTAGGCATGGTCAACTACTGAAAAAAACAGTTGTCAACTACGGGAACATTAAATTTTTTAGATGATCGACTACTGACACAAAATCATGGTTGTTAAAAATTGAACACAAATTTTTATTACACCACCTTTTCTAATTTTTGTCTTATCGTATTAATTGAGACATTTGATCCATTATGAATACACTTGCTTTGTCATCATTCGGTCTAATGTTAAACGTAAATCGTTATTTTTGTTGAATTTTTCTCTTAAACGGTCAATTACTTATACATTTACTTTATATAGCAAAATATTTAAGTGTAGAATATATAACAAGATAATAGAATTGGAAAAAAATCTATGCTGGGTCAAACGACAATTGAAGAAGAACTTAAGGATCGCAGCAAATCGCTAAATTTGAAGCATTCAATAAGGCACATTTACAAAAGGATAAATTAAAAAATTAGAAAATATCAAGAAAAAAACTTAATTGTGTTTAATTAATTAATTTTTGGACATGTGTTGTTTTTATTGCGAAATTGAAGTTTATTAAATAAAACAAAGAATATTTACATATTTAACAAATACTTTTATTAACATATTAGAACTATGTGGAACCTTCGAAGTTGGCTCTCATCTTCTTGGCTATTTTTATTACTAGGGTGGGTACAGACTGAGTCTTTATATTTCTTTTCCGTACGTATTAAAGAAAAGTACTATGTTATTAAAGATTGTGTCAGCTGAAGACTTTGGATGGGGAAAACAATTTACAAAAATACCCTTACGAATACTGATTGTGAGTGCTCTGTTAACAAAATTGTTCAATTATTATCAGGAAAGGTTCCTAATCTGATATTGAACATAAAGAGCTTATTTTAACTTGATCTGTCCCTAACTGGGCAGCAATATGTTCAATACGTTGGTCGCAAAAGAACAAAATAACAAATGTATGAATGCAAAATATTATTGTTATATATTACTTCGCGGGATTGAAAGTGTTGGCTGCAATTAATATTGACCTCTCTTATAAAACAAAAGATATTAGTGCTTACCTAACAAATAAGATTGTGCCGACATATAAATAACGATTCTAGTAAACAAACGCTTCAATCATTATTTGATTCTTTTAAATAGCGGTTGCTTTATTTGAGGTGTGATATAGGTTAATTTGAAAAGATGTTATTCTTAAGTACGTTTTTTATATTTCTTGGAGTGGCATCATCGGTCCATGCGGAGTTACCAGGGCAATGTGACCAGACTGTAAAACCAATGCAAAATTTCGATATGGGAAAAGTGAGTGATTCCTTTGTTTATTTCAATTTCAATTTATTTATTTACATCACATTCATGACAAATGGCAATGTTGTTGCTTGTGCAAAGTCGGGTGGGTGACGGTGGATCCGAACCCTCCCTAAAATCACAATAACACGACACCACGCCATAAGAGTATGAAGACAATGTACGCCAGCGTGTGGTTCCAAAGGTGTAAGCTCAAATTCTTTCGCAATTCCTTCTAAGTGAACAACACGTTGATTGCCATCACCAAGGCCTATAAAACATCTTCCACGGACGTTCTGGCAGTACTCACTCGGATTGCTTCAGCTGGATCTTCACGTGTATGTTCGTGGCGTAACGACTTTACTGCTGAGAAGAGACGCTATTATGGAGACATCCTGGTATCCACATTACCTGGTCTGAATTCTATGAAATGGTTCTGGCAAGGACTGTGGGCCACCTCCACCAGCGGTCACTAAACGAAAAGGAGAAAAAACTGTAGATACGCTTATCCTTTGTTACGCCAGTGGATAAAATTAACGGGTTGGAAAACAGTAGTGGGTTGAGGAGGGAAAGGTAGAGGCAATGTAGAAATTTCTAGTTTTTTTTTCATTACAACTCTTTCTACCACTTAAACGAATCCTAGCTTCATGCCTGTTATTGAGAATAAATGTTATAACTATTCCTAATGACATCAGAATTTGCAGGCTGGTTCTATACTTTGGTAGAAGAAACCTCAGATAATCATCTGGAACATAAGTTTGACTCTTAGAATTCACATTTTGGCCTCGGACTGCTGAGAAATTCTTCCATGGACAGCGATAATTATTTTTTTAATATTTGTAATTACAGCTTATATATATATTTGTTTTATTTGGGTCAAGGACAAATAACATCACATAAACCCATCTGAAATTTAAATTGAGAATTAAATTTTTATTTGATATTAGCCTTGTCAGGGCTTGAATTTGATCGCTAGAGCAAAGCTCTTACCCTTCGCCCACAGAGGCCGACAAGGCTGATTGTTTTGATTTTTATTTAAACGTGTTTTTATCTTGCCAAAGATAATATCTGAGCCAAAATATTAAATATGTTAAAAAATGTTCACAGCTTGCTGGCGTGTGGTATGAAATTAGATGGATGGAAGATTCTCCCTCTATTGTTGGATCATGTGTGAAGGCGACGTTTACCCACAAAAATGGTGCCATCGATTTCTTATTCGACATGGTCGTTGATGGTGCACCCACGAGCTTCACAGGAGTCGCTACCTTCGATGATGACGCCGATGGCCGTGCAAAGCTGACAACGACGGAGCCCCCTAGCCTTAGTAAGTAATATTTTGCATCGATTACATAGTAATATAAAATGGTTAAAATTATTTCACTGGTTGTTTTAATAGTTGTGACATGTCTTTCGCATCTTGGAGAAACATTAAAATAATTCACGATGTACCTAAATAGGTCACTATGAAGTTTCAATTACCAACTTGTCGGTGGTATTGACAACGTTGTATTTAGATGAATATCACATTGTTGTATGCGTTGAGATTAGAATTTTTTTTTTCCATGTCCGCTCCCAATGTGGAGCATATGGTCTCCTAATGGAGGTATCTTTGCACAATTGTTTCTACGAGAACTGCTTGTCACTCAGTTGCTCAACTTCTCTTTTTTTTCTAAGAGAGTAGGAATAGAAGGATATGCTCAGTTTTTTTGAGGATTAGATACCCATCCGGGAGGAAGTATTATACATCGCAAACATTCATGACGACGAACAGAAATCCATAAATCGATTGAAAGGCCAATTTAGGAAACTGTCGGCACTGGAAATAGAACCTGAGACATCCGTAACCGTTACCAACTGCGCCACGGACGCCGAAATATATGTATATTATTATTACCCAATATTATCTCTATGTTTAAGAGGAACTACTAAGAAACCATGTTGCCTGAAACCATCAGTAACTGACCATATTGTAATATTTATTATTTCAGCCCCTACCAGACCATATTGGATTCTTGGCACCGATTATGACAACTATTATATTGCATATGGATGCAAAAACATTGGAGATAATAAAAAGTCAAGTAAGTGACGAAATTAATGTAAAATAAACTTCAGAATGAGTGAAAAGCTTCGGGTTCTGTGACATTTTTTCACAATCATTCGTACGATTATTGCTGACATCTAGCTACCGATTCTCTGTCTTCATATGGTACTTAACTTGTACCCGCCAATACCCGGTACGGATTGTCAGCCTTTACTGGGCAAATCCCGTAACGTGGCAACGTTAAACCGTTTAAAATGATTATCAGGAGTATCTTAGAAGCGGTTGTATATGAGACTCGGTAAACACCCAGAAAAGCAGGGCTTCGAGCCGAAACTGAACCGAAAAGCGTAAAAACCGTTTTTTGGTCGGACGAAAACCGAAACCGTTCCCCACTTCAGTTTTGGTTCAGTTGCCGTAGGTGCAACACCGAAAACCCAAAAAACCGTGGTTTTTCTGGAAAACAGCAGCGTTAAGCGATTTGAAATAACTGCCAGTAGTTGCTTAGGAGCGGCTACATAAGACTTGGTAAAGTAATGTAAAATCTTTTTTTTCCATGTCCGCTCCCAACCGCTGGAGCATATAGCCTCCTAATGGAGGTATCTCAACAGAATTTTTCTGCTTATTACTCAGTTACTCAGTAGGGATAGAAGAATAGGGCTAGGACTGAGCTAGTGGTTAGCTAATTGCTTTCGCTACGCCCCGTTTTTGAGGATCTAGTTTTAGGCATTACAAACACTCACACTACGAACAGAAATCCATAAATTGATTGAAAAATCAATTTATGAAACTATCCGTACCGGGAATTGAGCCCGAGACATCCGTAGTCGTAGCCAACGACGTTACCAACTGCGCAACAGTGCCAACAATTTTTTTTAATGTAAAATCTAGCAAGCCAAAATGTTGAAAACAAATCTGTCCAAGGTATTCCTTATAATATTCCACGCACCGTTTACTGTATAGACAAGACAGGCGCAAGTAGCGTACTTACCATCTCAACTAAAACCAAATACTTATTTTTTCTCATTCATTGATGTCACTGTATCAGGATCTGAAGCTTTTCTCTCACCGTTAATCATTAATCGGAATCTGATTCATGAGCTCAATACATAACGGAGCGTCGCATGCTGGCTGAATCCACACGCAATCGGCAAGAAAGTGTGCCAAGATCATTTTTACTGCAGTTATTGTGCATTCATATTTTATTATCAAATTCGTGATTTTTAAGGATTTCGTAGCTATAGAATAAGTCTCTCATGTAAAGGTCTTATTTTAATACAAAATTGGAGGATGACCAGGAGCTGATAATTATTTTAAATATATAGTCAGGAGTGATATATGATATAAAACGCCTTTGCAAAATATGATGACATAGCAATTACAAGGATCGAGTTCTATTATATCACGCTGCTCGAAATTTCAATCAGGCCTTTCTCTGTTTAACGGTCACTCACCGAGCGAAACCAGTCTTCATCATATCATTACATCGTTGAATATCGACTCCAAGTTGGAATATAAAATCAAAATTTATAACAGTGTTGTACCGCTGGTAATTCAAAAGGGTCTACCTGGAGTAGGTGAGCGACTAGAATTTATATCGTTCCACTGCTCTTAAAACTGTTTATAATTATCCAAAATCGTCCTAAGTAACAATGAGTGTGTTTAAAAAAATACCAATTAAAATTAAAAAATAATATTTGCCATTTCTCAATTGAAATTATTTTTAAAAGGATATGCAATCTACAATGGATGATTAATTTGGTGCAAGCCATTTTCTTTTATAGTATCAATAGTTATAATGCCTATCAAAACTTTTTACTGGTGTCACGGAGCGAAGCTAATCAAAAAATGGCCCGCTCCAATCCTCTGGTTAGGCGAGTGTCTTGAACTATATTTCATGCAGTATTTTACGGCTTGAAACCTAAATCTAATTTAAAATTTCTAATTGTTTTTTTCTTTACAGTCTCTTCATGGGTCTACTCCAGATCACGAACCCTCGATAATAAATCAGTTTTGAAGATCAACGATATAATCAAGAATATTGATGGCGTAAGCTTGGACACATATGAGCATACGAAACAAACTGAATGCTAAACAAAGAAATAATATAGTTATGTTATCAATAAAATAACTAAACAGATAAGAATAGTTTTTCTTCGTCTTTGCTGACGCCATATTCCATCAAAAGTGGACGAACACCACGTAAATAGATTTTTAATGTATCTATAGCAGTGCTCCGCAACATTTTCTCACCCACGGCACACCTAAGCATTCATTCATATTTCGCGGCACACCACATGCCAAAATGTGTAAATTTCAAGAACAAAATTTACAATTTGTTTTATTTGGTGAATTTAAAATAGTATAGTAGTGATTGATATTTCGCGGGAAATTTTTCGAGATCTATGCTTCCCAATATATGCAGCAATGTATAATTTCTAAGGTAGAATTTTTTGTTTTACACACGAGACAAGCCCCATTTTATTACTTATCATTGCAGTTGCACTATCGCCGCAAACTCTAATACAATTATTCCATTAATATAAAAATAATAGTATATTTATTTCATAGAGAACAGTTTTACCTGAGATCTTATTAAGCGAACGGCTTTAATTTGTTCTCATTTTGGACACACTACGATGTGGGATATCTGCGATCGTTTCGCGGCTCAATGGTGTGCCGCGGAACATCGATTGCGGAGCACTGATCTATAGAATCGTTTTCAAAGGTCTATCCCACCTATTTCATTCTAAAACGGGGTATAGTAACAGTTATAACTTAACTATTAGTCCTGTTCTAGTCCCATTCAACTATCCTGAAAAGGCTATCTGTTATTAGAAAATAAAAACATGGCCAAAGCGCTTAAAAGTTATTGTATACCTGTTTTTATGGGAAAGAGAGCTCATTGGCGGTCTTAAAAATGAAATCAGTATGTAATCATTCCAATTTATTGTAAGCAAATTTGATTAGTCAAAAAAAAGACTCCTATGCGTCTGCAAAACTTGTTCTTTTGTATTCGATTTGACAAAAAGTACATTTTTATTATTTTAAGCAATTTTCGCTTCCACTGTAGATCCTATTGGGCATTTCATATAATTTGCGTAAACAGAAATGCTTGTTAGTCAGTGGATCAATAAATATTTTCAGAAATGGTAAAAACGGCTTGGTTATGAACACGCTACTGGCTGCTTGCATCAAATTACTAAGATCTACTACTCAAAAAAAAGGAAGACGACTAATGTTCTCTATTGTCTCGATTGTTTGGTATGAAAAAACGCTTTACCACACTATGGAAGCTCATTAAAAAGATGTTTCATTAAAAACAAAAAAGTCAAATAACACATAAGATTTTTATATGTATATTGAAATGCCTGACGCGCTACCTAGACGGGTGTCAGAGAATAAATAAAAACATACACGTGTAGATGGAATGATATAAGTATAATATTATAAAATTTAATAATAATGTATGATTAATATTTACATAATTGATAAATCTGGGAATTTCAATTTTTATATAACTTATTTTGACAGATAAGTTGTTTATCGTATAAAAATAATTTGTATTGTACCAATTAAGATTCAATCAATTTTCACGATAGAATGATACGTTATCATTACATTTATTGGTATTTAATGTTAAATGTGCTTTCCATTTTTTTACCTTGTCTATGATCTTTGATGGCTTAGATTAAAAAGTGGGATTTTTACACATTCATATTAACAAGGAAATGTAGGTGGTTTTTTTAAACGCCTAAATTAGTAGACATATTATGTAAAAAACAAATTTGAACCCAAGTTGATAAAAAATATTATTTTGAATAATATACCCTTGATATACCTACTCTATAAGACAGGGCTGGCGCTAGGTGGCTTCAGAGTGTCTTCTACGACCTCTCCGTCATCTTCAATGTCCACAATAGCATAACTAGAGGCTGGGGTCCAGCTATATATTTTCCACAAATATTTCGTCAGGCCTGCGGTGCAGTGGTTAACGTCGTTGGCAACTGTCTCGATACGGACAGTTTCATAAATTACAGACGATAAGCTAACCACTAGTCCTGTCCTACCCCTATCGTTCTATCGTTACTCTATTCGAAAAAAGTGGTTGAGCAACTGAGTAACAAGCAATTTTCGTTGAAAACTTTTGAGATACCTCCATTAAGAGGCCATATGCCACATATTGGGAGCGGACGTGGTAAAAAAAATATATAACAAAAGGGTCCTATCAATCATGTCTGTCGCTAGCCCAAAATGAAATTCAATGTTTCGCTACTCGTGTTCCAAATTCATTTATCAGAAATTGTATACTGTTTTCAAAGATTTAATCGATTGTATAATAATTATGTGTATAGAATCTACATATAGGTGCGTTTTAATTAAAAATTGTTGAATGTATATGTTAATAAATTGGATATCAAATTACATATTTTCTATATTACTATACTTTTCATTGTATAAAAATTCTCAATAGTTTTATAATTGTCGGTAATCTTCTGAGAATTTTGAATTTAGAAGTCATAATTTGCTCAGGTGTGGAGTTGTTACGCAAACAAGTGCGTAATGTGCACGCACAAAATGCTCAGATGAATACCAGCCTTAAAAGTAAAAAATTGCCTTATTCCTGTTGGGTTTCGAAAGTTGTTGTCTGAAATAAAAGATTTTTAATTTAGAGACAGGATTATGACGACTCTTTTAACGACCTACCACACATTAAAATAGGTGCATTGCGATTTAGGAGGAAATGCCAATATTGATATCGTCAGTAAGTAAGTCAGTAAGTTTTATCATCCTAGAAAGATTGGGAACCTTCACCATAGTAGATAATAAATGAGACGTTTATTATAAAACAGTATGAATTTTTTTGCCCTCTCATTAGATATCCGTATACTGTATACTCTATATCAGTGTTCCCCAACTTTTTTACACCTGCGGACCAGTAAAAAATGGAAAACATTTTCGCGGACCACTAATACTGAAATAAAAATGTTTTTTATGTAATATTTTTTCAATCTTATATTGTGACAGATGGAAATATCTATAACTAACAAATATACATACAAAATTCTTGGAAATATATTTAGGTCGGGCTTTGCATCTGGGTTAACTATCGAAAAGTTACAATATTTATACTATTTATATTACTAATATTTCCGTTCTCCCTGGCAATTCCCCAATTCTCCATCAACCTAGCAATTATAATTATTTAACAATAACTAAAAATAAATGTAAACGTGCAGGTGAAAAAATCGTTTATTTAGTATTTTTTCATGGCGAATTTCTTGAAATTTGGCATATTATTCGCGACCCGGCGCGTACCGCGGACCACCGGTTGGAGAACACTGCTCTATATTGTAAGTGAAAATTTGTAAAAAAAATCTAGTACTTTCTAACCCCGAATATTTCATGATAAGAAAAATTGACAGGATCTCGGGATTGCAATCCCTAGCTGACATCTTATTAACTTTTGGAGTTTAAAAAATGAAAGGTTTCGAATAGGTATTATTTACATTGGAAAAATGGTGTCTCATTACTAAAATGTTATATAAGATATAAGTACTCAGAGTTTGTGTTAGCTATGTAAACTATGAATTCTGAGATAACTGTATAAATACACTTAAGAAACCGGTTATAATTAACAAAAACATGTTAAAAAGAAATATAATATGACGCTCTGTGAGTCATATTAAAAAAATCAAATATTAAACCGAATTTCGCAGACGAGAAAATATTAATTTATTGTATATGTTACAGTTTAGTTTTTTATTTATTTAATAATACAATTAAAATTTAAGATGTCGACTCAGCGTGCATAACGGAATTTTGATAGTCAAAATTTTATACTCTTTCATTGATTACATTCATGGATTTCAATTCATGATTCGGGATTAGCGAAGTAGCAAGGGGTAGTTAGCTAAGGCTAGGGGTAGTTCGTAAAGAAAACGCGTCTTACCGCGTACTAATAATAACCTATATAAATGTCTCAATACAATTTATCCATAACTCAACACTTTCAAACAAAGATAGAGCGCAACAAATGAATCTTTCGTGGTCGGACGTTCTGAGTTTCTGAAAATTATTATTTGACGTTATCCAAGCTGAAAAATTCATGAAACGATAAGAAGTATGTCCTAAGAAGTTTTTTCCTGTTCGCTTTTTTCTATCCGCTTTTTTCCTGTCGGGTTTTATCCGTTCACCATACATTCCATGTATATTTTAGTATGGATCCTAGAGCAGTGTAAGGATACCGTGATCTTAAATTTTAAAGTCGGACCTTAGAGCCGGAGTGCAAAGTTATACGGCGTGTGCTCTAACTAGCTAACCATAGTATGACACCGAAAAGCTATTGAATGAAGTGTAATAACTCATATTTAATTGTATTTAAAATAATTTAATTACAATAATTGTAACACTTTAAAAAATTTTATTGATTGAAGAAGGCGATTGCATTTTGAAGTTAAAAGAATGCTTAAAATAACTTTAACACGTGTGAGTTTCTTATCAAATTTTTCAGAAGAACTGTGATTTAGGCGAACGATTATTTTGCGCCTCCTTTTTATAATTATCTTCACTTACGTGATATAGACTTATTTACATAGTCATTACATTATAAATTAATCAGAATGATAATGTTTTTAGTTCATTATAAATGATAACTTCTCCGATATACGATTTTACAGATTTGAAATATTAAAATTTGATTTCGGCTTATTTCTCGAATGCAAAATATCTGAAACATTCCTATTCAAAATGGAATGGTAAACAATTATATTTCAGAACTTTCTCACTTTAGTGCTGTCTCACACAAGAAATAATTTACATAATGTTTCTGAGACAAGTTGCCCACGCTAGGTTTCTAGAGTTTTTTTTACCATGTCCCACCAATGCAGAGTATGTGAACTGCTAATGGAGGTATCTCAACAGAACTTTTCATACTAGAATGGGTTGTAACTCAGTTGCTCAACATTTCTTTTTCGAAGAGAGTAGGGATAAAAGGATATCGACTGTGGAAAGGAAAAAGGACGTACCCACACACAAAAAATATGGCATATTGGGTCAGTAATTAATCAAAATAATCAGTAACTAATTCTATAAATGGTCAGTATACACGTGGTCAATTAATAAAATAAACGGTCAGTATTTTGTATAAAACGGTCGATTTTTTAAATTAAAACTAAACTTTATTTATTTGTCAATTATTTACTAACTAAAAAAATGAACATATAAAATGGAATAACCTAACCGAACCTAAACATATGAAATCACCAAACGGGCCTACCACAAATAAGTTACTGACCGTTTTTATTTTTCTACTATTTTATTTTATATTCTATTTTCCTTTGATATTTACTGACCGTAACTTTAATACTTACTTACCATTTTTATTTTTCTACTGACCGTTAATTGAATTAAATACTGACCAAATAATTAGTTACCAAAAAATATTGTGTATAGCTCAGCTCACACAAAACGTGTATTAAATAATTGTATACATTGTGATTATCGAAAAAAATATTTTGAAAATACGCAGGGATACGATCTTTTGCCTTTCTATAGTCGATATAATATATGTATATCTATATATATATGTATTGTGTTCACACGTTTTGTGCGAGTTAACACAATACTTTTGGTGTGGGTTACGTCCTTTTTCATTCCCACAGTCGATATGGATAAGACAGGACTAGTGGTTAGTTAATCGCTCTCGCTACATTGATACTCGGGATTTGAACCCGACACATTCGTAACCGAAGCCAACGGCGTTCACCACTGCACCACGAATATGCATAAGTCATGAAAAAATACTGGATACATTATTTCAATTATGGTAAACTCGATTACCATAATTAAAATAGTGTTCGGACAAAATTCGACCTAGTGGTCTTTAAACTTGACGTATTTGAAAACACCTGCAATCTTTTGCTTTTGGAGACTATGTCAACATATTCGGAAATCAAGATGAAAGAATTAATTTTAGCAGCGATTTTTTTTGGTTTACCTTTTATCATTGTGTTAGTGAACTTAAGTATATCTATTCCATTGGCGTTTGCGATCAGATAGCAAAATTTGTGTGCTGATCGAATTCATATAAATATCAACACTACTCATTTGAAGAATCATTTAAAATCTAGTTTTTATATTGAGTAGACGTGAATATTTTGTTCGTCAAAATGTTGTTCCTAGCCAGTTTTTTGGTGTTCGCTGGTCTCGCATCAGCTCAAATTACCACTCCAGGAGCGTGTGATTCCAGTGTTACCACAGTAAAGAATTTCGACGTGGAAAAAGTAAGATAATCTATTATGTTTGGTAATAAAATCATTTTACTGATAATTGTTTATCTCCCAAATCAAAAAGTCTTAACATACCAATCAATTGTATTTGAAATAATTTATTAATAGCTGCAATTTCTGAATGATAAAAACAAAAACATTTCATTGTGCAAGCTAAAGTTGAAAATTTAAAATATTGCAGTCAACTGTACCTCATGTAACATCCAGACAATATAGTCCATCAATTAATAATACTGTTGAAAATAACACGGTGGGCCGTACTAGGGCATCCAATCCAGGACCCTTTTACGAATCCGGGATTGGTCATTAAGTGTAATTTCGTATGTTAAATTGTGTCCATTATTGTTTTAATTGGAATGTACATACGATTTGACATTTTTCGGGCATTGGAATTGTTGATTTAAAATCAAACAGTCATTTACAGAAAATGACAACAAATTAAAAAAAGTGGGATAATATTTATTTATTGCATTATTACTGTAAGGTTTACCAGGTGGTATCCAAAAAGAGGACATGTCGTTCAATTTGACTTTAAAATATTGTCCTCCATCTATTTAGGAAGCGGTCCTAATGTTTCCTCAATTTCAAATTGGTTAAGAACGGCTGTTACGAAATATAAGAAGAAGGGAGACTACAATACATTTACATTAATTACATAAGTTTATAAAAAAATAATACATAAAAAACCCAAGGTATACGTTGTAGTGAATCTGGATGTTTAAATTTGGTAAATGAATTACTTTTTAGCATTTACAGTGAATACCGAAATCCTGGGGTTGTTTAAATATCAATCCCGGGATTATGGGATTGGACGCCCTAGACTGTACCTCATGTTACACCTACAAAATATAGTCCATCAGTTAAAAATAGCACAGTTGACCCAGAAATGACAGCCATTATAACATGTGTAAATTTAACGTAGCTACTAATTGGGAGGAATTCTTGTGAAGGGTAGTAAGACGGATTGATAAATGCATTTTCTGATATATATAGTTTAGAATACATAGACGGTGTTTTGGCCAATCGATGTAACCCTCAAAATTGAAATTGTTCAGGAGAGAGTAAAAAACAGTTTTTATCGAAAACATTATATGGTGAGTTGTGTTATGAATCTTTAAAATGCAATCCCTTTAATTCTCATATTTGTAGAAACGGGATTATACGTATGGGGTGTCGATATAATAGTGGCTTACATCAAGTGCTGGGTTCAGAATTTTTAAACCTAAAACCAATGTAAAAATATGTTTCCTTTCCAAAAAGTGATTAATTTATTTTTCTAATTTACATCTTTGGCCGAGATCTACTCTGTCGTCTTTAAAATGAGTTTCAATCATTAACACATTTTCGTATTTTTGAGGGTTACATCAATTGGCCAAAATACCGTTGATATACATTTGTAAATTGACATCAAATCGTTGTCGTCCTGACAAGATTATAACCATCGAATATAAATTTTAAAACAGTTTTCAGTAAATAGATGTTGGTGAGTTAAATGTTAAGTCGCGTACAATAAAACTATATAAAATTTAATTATCCTAAAAATAATACGTGTTAATCAAGTTATTCAAATTTAAAAGATGTTTTTTCCACTTATAGTGTAATCTTATACCTACTCTAAAATGTTTTTTGACATAGTTTGTTTTAATGTCAATGAATTGATGTGTTTTGTTAGGAAACATATTGACGACACTTTTAAGGTGTTCTGTCAATTCTTGGTGGAAAGACATTATATTTTAAAAAATAAAACACAATTCTTTTATACTGCTTCCACATATTTATAATGATCGTGATAAGCGAAACCGGTGCTGATCATTATAAATACGTGGAAGTATTCCAAACAATTGTATTTTATTTTTTTTAAATATTGACAACAGTCGTTTTCTAGTTACTCGATCAATACAGTCACTCTAGTGCATAATTTCGTAGACCTTCTTTCTCAGTTACCATATTTTAGTCTAAGAAAGACTCCAAACGCATAAAAACGAAAACTAATTAAAAAAAAAGCCATGAATATTTACTGAATAATAAATACACTTTGTATTATACGGCAACTATAATAATATAATAACGAAACTAGAAGGTGATGTCATAAATGATATATATCAACTCTGAAAGATAATCAAATTTGGATTATTGAGATTTTGTACACATCCATGTATTTTGTCACTAACGACCCGGGTTTCGCCTTTCGGCATCTTCAGGCATTCGAGCACACGAATGGACTCGAACTGACTCTTCGTGTGCTCGAATGACTGAAGATGCCGAAAGGCGAAACCCGGGTCGTTAGTGACAAAATACGTGGAAGTGTACAAAATCTCAATAATCCAAATTTGATATTAAAATTCCATCAAGCACCCTCAGTCGATGTCTTAAATTATATCTGAAAGATAATATAGTATTTACTTTTGATGTTTATTAATTATTTTATTATTTCTGTAATCAAGATATCAGATTTTCTCAAAAAATCTATAACAATTTTCATTATGTATCTTCTTGTATCTTAACCTTGGCGTGGCTTAAATTTCGTTTGTGTTGACGAGGGATTCCAATCGAATGTTAGATATTCGAATATATTCGGCACTTTTTCGATATTCGAATGTTTGAATATTATTCTTCCAGAGTATAAATGTATATCAAATCATTGGTTTAACGAACAGTGTCTATTGACGTCACATTGTATCGTGATATAATATATTTTATTTATTTAACATCATAATAGTCCCTCAAGCAAAGTGCTGGCAACTAGTATGCTGTTGATAAGCTTTGTGCTGAGCGAAACTGGTCCTAATTATTATAAAAATGTGGAATTAGTTTGAAATAGTAAAAGTTAATTCGTCTCACGCGATCATTTAAAAAAAAAATAATATAAATGATGCAACTCATAAATTGTATTGTTCGAATATACTCGAATATTATACGGTTTTAATGTTTTATATTCGAATATTTGGAATCCCATGTGCTTAACATATTATTATTTTATTTTATACAAAATATTTACTATATAAGAACGTAGAAAACAGTAATAACGAGTACATTAATACCGAAAGATGCAAAATAAGGACAAAAAATATAGTCGTAAAATATGTCTATGAATGTAGTTATGTAACTGTTTGAATTCGTATTTACTTTGCAACAGAACTCCATTATTAATGTGAAAATAGTGTCAATGTATTTTGTTACGTAATTTCTGCCGATTTCATTTCGCTAGTTTTTTTAGATGAAAAGATAAATATAAAATACACTGCTTTATTGACATTATGATGTCAATTTTGATTTGGGACTTATTCACTTGTTTGAAATGATCATACAAACAGGCATACGTGACTGTTCATAAATATTTCGAATAGAAAAATGGACGACTTGCTTGACCAGGTATAATTATTTAACATAATTATAGTTTACATCAGTGGTCGTCAACTTTTTTATACCTACCGCCCATTTTTGTATTAATTTTATAATAAAATTTCCTTACCAACCACCAAACTCGCAGTAATTCAATTATTTCTAAAAGATGAAGGAATTGACGGATACTGTAAAAAGAGTATATTACATTTTAAAGAAATCTTATGAATTGAAAAACAAGAACTACATTATTTTCATTTATGCAATTATTTTTAATGGTTAATAAGAATCCTCTTTGGGTGATGTTTAAACGATTTCGATATTTTTCGATTTTGCTATAGTTTTTGAGTTCCAGAACTATTGTTTTAACTATTTATACTCTCTTCGACATAATTATTTTCTAGTAGTTCTTTTTGGTAACTTACATCAACCTCATCCAAATTTACGTAAAACGATTTATCATCCAACTATATACCTTCAAATTAAAAATATCTTGGAATCGTTTTTCCATATCAAGTTCGTTAATGTAGCAACAAAACCTTTCGTTTTTTTCATGTGTTATATCTTTTTTAATAGATGATTATTCGCGAAATAGCCCACTGCCCACTATGAAGACGTTAACCTCTCATTAGTGGGCGGTATGGACCAGGTTGACTACCACTGGTCTATATTATCAATTTTCATTAATCAGTAGTTGGTGAGTTTCTCCTTAACAATGAAAATATTGCTGTTTACCGGAGTTAGACTATTATTACAAACAGAAAATTAAATACTCATCAAGTAGTCGGATTGTCATTAATGATATTGTCCTTCAAAACAAAACAAAGCTAACCTTCATGCTCGATGAACAGATGACCCAACGACAGAAATTCATTAGGATGTATTTACATAATTCGTTTATAGTCACTAATATTGCAATGCCACGACCATTATCCTTGAATTCATGATCACATCTTCGATAACGTGAATGACCGGTGAAGATTATTATAAAATAATAAACTTACTAAATACACTTTATAGAGCAGGGCTGCGAAGTTGGAGTCGTAAAAAACGAGCTACTCCGAATATTTTTTTTTATAAAATGCATTTTTTGGTACTTGTTTGTACTATTAATGTATTTGTTTTATTTTTATTTATGCCGATAACATCTTCTTGTCTTGCAATATACGAATATATAATATGTATATGTTATAATATATGATATATATATATATATATATATCAGTTGATAATGCTCATGATGAGCAAAATGGTCTTAATAATTATTCACATAAAGTGTGTCTTATTTTTTAAATACAATGCCTTTCCACCAAGAATTGACAGTTAATATACCTTAAAAATGAAATATTATATATCTATGATTTATGATTTATGATGAGATACTGAAAGCGCAGGAGTTGGGAGAAGACGAAAAAACCTGAAGAAATTGTGATATGATCTCTCGGCGATTTTGTAAAATATTTCATTAAAAATTATGACGAATATTATTCGAATAGTAGCACAAATATTCGAATATGGAATAGCTAAATAGAGCCGAATAAATTCGAATATTTGAGTAGGAATTCCTACTGGTAACCGGTACGGCTATTTGATGACACCCGAGACTAACTTTTTGGAAATGTATGACTGAGGAATTAAGTGTTAAATCATTGGTTACTTAAATCAGTAAACAAAACCGGATCAGTTCTTAGTAAATAGATTAAAATATGTGACATTTGTTATCATCATATTCCTATGTAATATAAGTTGTTTTAACTTTGTAACTATTGATCGAATCATTCGATTATTATATAAATTCAATGAAAAAATATAACAGGTGTCAAAATCATTCAAATCGTATCTATTCAATTGAGTATTAATCTAAATCTGATAATAATCATAGTTTTTTTAATAATAATAAATAATTAAATAAATAATTACATAACTTACCAACACTTGTGATTGCTTCTTGATCGTTTGTGATTAAAAATAAAAGCGTGATTCATAAACAAAAAGTGATCTGCTCCTCAAAACAAAAAAAAATGTTGATTTCATCGACAGTTATTTAGTAGAACTCCTTTATAAAAAATAAAAACAGCAAAGTATTTACTTAAAAAAATAAACGATAAAGTTATTATTTCGGCTTCACGCTACACCCGCTGTGACTAAGGATTGCAATAACGGTATTTTAGAAACCGAGATCGCGGCATTTTGTCTGTTTTATTATTAGCGAAATACCGGTTCTAATATCTGCTCCCATTTTTATACCCTTGTCCCTCCGAATAATGGAGGTTTAACGACTGACATAAAATCATTTCAAGTGCACTCGATATTTAATAGTTAATTGTTTCCATTAATTCGTAAGAAAATGATTTTTTTGCACTTTTCGCAATGAGCATATCTGCGCTTATTTATTATATAATAATTATTAAGTCATTTTAATTTATAGTATCATTGTGTAAGTACATACAATTTAATTTTTCTTTCTACACCCTCTTTCAATGTGGGGCGTATAGATTCCCAATGAAGCTTTTTTCCCATGTCCGCTCCCTATGTGGAGCATATGGTCTCCTAATGGAAGTATCTTAACAGAATTTTTCTACGAGAACTGCTTGTTACTCAGTTGCTCAACCTCTCTTTTTTCGAAGAGAGTAGGGATAGAAGGATAGGGCTATGACAGGACTAGTGGTTAGCTAATCGTTCTCGCTACGCCCCGTGAGGATGGGATGGATGGGAGGGAGGACTCAGACTACGAACAGAAATCCATAAATCGATTGCAAGATCAATCTATGAAAACCGTCCGCACCGGGAATTGAACCCGAGACATCCGTTACCGTAGCCAGCGACGCTACCAACTGCGCCACGGACGCCAATGAAGCTTACCTTAACAGAATTTTTTTACGAGAATTGCTTGCTACTCAGTTCCTCATTATCTCTTTTTCAACTGGAACACTGATAGAATGATAGTGGTTAACTAATCGCACCCGCTCCGCCTTGCCTCGTTGATAGGATAGGATGGGTGGGAGAGAATTTCTAGACATCCATGCCTTCGAATACAAATCCATAAATCGATAGAAAGAACAATTTATAAAATTGCTCGTACTGGGATTTGAACGGTTCGCATCGTAACAGAATGCAACGACATTGATCACTCGGCTAAAGACTAGGAATTTCATATTTAGAGTGTTAATTCTACGAAAAATCAACTATGATTTAAGTACTAAGTGGTCTGCGGGATTAAGAATTTTGAGCGTCGTGCTTCGCGAGTTTCAAAATATTGGCAACCGTCATGTCGATCTATGCACAAGCATGCGTCGAAAAATCCGTCCGATGTCCAATCCATGTTTTAAAAAATTGTGTTTACTTTGGTTGCAGTACACTGGACTATGGTATGAGATTCATAGATACGAGATGCTACAGCAGCTCGGCGGAGACTGTGTCACAGCCACTTACACCCTGGAAGATGGAGGCGTGAAGGTCTTCAACAGGATGGTTCTCTTGGGCAGGGCCATTCAAATCACTGGAACTGCTGAAGTCGCCCCAGACGCCAACGGAGATGGCAAGCTCATCGTTACTTTCCCGTCAGTCAGTAAGTACATCGTGATCGAACAAATGTTTCGAGCAATGATAAAATTACACTAATGCTTGTTTTTAGTAAAATACAAAAAGTTGTTTTCCGATGAAACTATAATATTATTGAAATAACCAAAACTATAATAATCCCCGCAATGAGGTGATGTTGAAAGGGTGAAAGAAGTAATAAAATTCATTTAGAATTCAATTTACTAATTATTAATTTTTCGACATATTTTAATTTTCAGATGCTACCTCCCCATATTGGGTATTGAGTACAGACTACACCGGATATTCTCTTGTATATTTGTGCGCTGATTTGAGCAGTGGAAGAAAACGAGGTGACTATTATTAATTATTAAAAAAAACATTGTAATTATTCATAAATACATTAAAATGTATTTTTCTTGCAATGAAAATCTTCATGAAAATAATAACGACAGTACAAAAGGCTCTCTGAGTTAATAAGTAATTTTGTACACAACTATTGCAAATATTTCCACGTCCAAAACTTCAAAATACCGGTATTTCGGTATTGAAAAAACATCTGAAATATCGACATCACTGTTTCAGTAATTCGGGTATTGCAATCTATTTCCACCGAATGTCAATTCAATCATTGATCACTTATTTTATTTCAAAGTCCATCACTTAGTAGTCTGACACAGAAAATAGCACAAAACACATTTTTAACAATAAATTGTTACCTAGGTACCTTATTCCTAAATCATAAAATTTTGAAATTCTAGTGTCTTAAAAAATTCCTCTTTCGACATTATACCACCTTTGTCAGAGCTACCAACTGTCAGAAAATATATTTCAACTATATTGTTGATCCTTGAGAGATTCTTTTCTATCAAATGTCAACTCAATAATAGGAATGATCACTCATTCTACATCAAAGACCGGTAATGACTTACATAATGTATTTCTTCAATTCTAGTCTCCTCTTGGATCTTGAGCAGAACACCTATATTAAGTCCTCAAGCAGTTCTCGCCATCAACAAACAGATAGAAGCCGTCGATGGACTCGATTGGGATTCATACAGACGGACGAAACAGACAGAAACCGCTTGCAAATTGAAGGACCCATCTGCTGCTCCAATGACGATTGGTCAAGCTCCAGTTGTTCCCGCAGCAGCTGTCGTGGCTGATATTTCTGCTGTCCCTGCTGCGAAACCATTGAGCCTTCCTCAATTGCTTGTCTAATAATATTGTTGTAAATAAAGAACACAAAATAAATAAACACGTTTCTTACTTACTGTGAGCTATTTCTTCTTCTACCATATTTGCTCCCTATGTGAAGCGTGTTGCCACCACGTGGCGCCTCCATAATTCTCTGTCACCCGCCAATTTGCTTCCTCCCATGACATGCCAGAGAAATGGAATCCCATTAGTCGAAAGCCGAGGTAAGCTGGATTGATGCTCTCTGGAGGCATCCGCTGCACGTGACCCAGCCAGTTCCAACGTCTCTCCATGACCGCTGATGTAACAAGTCGCTGCCTGCAACGTTTTCTTATCTACGAGTTCCTTGTGTTGTCAAAACCACCTGGTGAATTCTTTACCGAATAAAAATTATTTTTAAATCTATACCTGAATATCAAAGTGAATAACCTTTGTAAAGTGTCTCTTTGTCAGTGGTTCTAAGATTGAGCTAATAATATTGGTTTAATCTAATCACACAAAACCGTCTTGATTTGATTAGTATAACATTCCAATACTTTACCTCTTTTCCTCATCCCGCTGCTTGGTGTAAGTTCTAAAGAGTAAGTCTCAGACACATGATTAAAGTTTGTTAGTCAGTAAAGCTGAGCCAGCATACATATTTGTATGTATAAAATTGATGGCCTAGCGCACATACGTTTGAAGTGCAAGATTACTTGTTTAGAGAAAACGTAATTTTAAAGCTAACACTTTCTATTGGTACTTACCGTTTTACGAATAACGACTATAGTTATTTGAATTTCGCTTCAAAAATTTGTGAACAGTAAAATATAAGCTTGGGAGATATAAAAACTTAAAAATACCTAAAACTGCTCTTCACACGCTTATGCACTAGGTCAAAGGTGGCGAACCTTTTTACATGCGCGTGCCAAAATGCTCAAATAATATATATACACTGTTTGACGTGCCACGCAGTTTTTTGTAAATTTATTTATTTAAATAATTACAGTTATGATATAATTAGTTTTTTACTTAAAAGCATAACACGAAGACCGTGTCATCATTTAACAGCATAAGCCAATAAGATAGAATGGGTTCATTCATCCTTCCAGGCAATAATGGAGAAATAAAAGAAAAGAGTTTTTTAAAATTTTATTAAAAAATGAAACACAATTTGTTTGCACTACTTCCACATGTTTATAATGATCATGACAGGTTTCGCTCATCATCAGTTGATAATGCTCGTGATGAGCGAAACCAGTCCTGATCATTATAAACATGTGGAAGTAGTACAAAAGAATTGTTTCATCAATAAAAAACTGAATTGTTGAACTTGTCATCTCTTATGCGGGTGCCTTAGGTTCGCCAGCCCTGCACTAGGCCATCGATATATATAAAGTAGACACGTGAAGATCTAAAGAAGCATTCCATTAGAAATTGCTTTCAGTCTATGGTAATTGATTTTCTGTACACTTTTGTGCACGCCACCAAGTCTTTCGTAGTCCTTTCGAGACACTTCAAGCTAGTTAACTGGCATCGCTCTATAAAAACGACGGATGAGAAAGCAGTGGTGTGAGGGGAATGACAAGCAACATGAGTTGTTAATCGAAAACTGTAAGTCAGTGTCTCAACAATTCTTTTCGTTATTAGATTGTGTTGTGACTTGTGTTGAGTAGGGAATTTTCGTTGTCTACAAATATTCGTTTATCCCTACTACTGTCTTTTGCATTTTCGTTGTCTTCGCACTTAGTTCTATAGGTAGGCATCAAACAACATTAGGAAAAGTACCTACGTCAAAAGACTGTGATAGTATTTTATCTACTATGTTACCTAATTAAGATAATAGGCACACTAATTGTTAGTACAATTCTTTAATAGTAGTTTGTTGCTTAAAATAAACAAAGAGATTATATAAAATAGATTATAGCGCCTAATGAAATTCTTTGTTAACATTTATTATATGAATAACTAATATTTTAATTATTTTTCAAATATTCGAATAACCGCATATCAGAGAAGAGCCGAATAGATTAGAATAACTATTATTCGAGCATTCGATTGAAATCACCAGTGGTGAGCTAACCACCCTCTCCCTATAAACAGTTTTCGGATTGGATAGGCAGGGTGGAAATGGATAAAAGCAACAAAAGCTTCAATAATCAATAACACAGACATAATAAATAATATACAGTAAAATTAGGGAATGTATTCAAGAATTAACTATATTTTTTTGCACACGTTCTAGCAAGGTTAGGTTAGGTTTGTGTTGTATTTTCCTCTCGAATTGATCTCAAATAAATTTGTTTAAAACTGTTATTTAGTTTACCTCATGAAATTAAAGGTCTTGCGGTCAGTTGCTTAATTGTCTACATTTAATTGAGATTCTTAACCTAACCGCCTTGTTGTGACGTAATTATTACGAGACATGCACAATGCTATCTCCAGCCCATGGTGTAAGTAATCCACGTTTCGAGCCTATCCAATTATCGTAATACCCATTAAAAATTTGGTAAAAATAAAAACAGCTGTTCTCTGTGTAAACTGTCGTAAAAATAAAGCTTATACATAAATAAACGATAGTAAATAACGACATTAAATAATAATATATATATACTCAAAATGTAATCAATTGAAATGATTTCATTATCAATGAAAAAACACCGCTTTTTATCAAAATATAAATACAATTTGGATCAAGGTTAAAACCCTCTCAGAGTTAATTACTTAATAATCCTCTATTGGATGTATAATTTCGTTGATCCAACAAGCCATAAAGTTTAATCCAACTCAAGAATGACGATTGACCTTCAAGTAACAAAAATTCAGAATCGATAGGATACTTCGGGCAAGAGTCGGCGAAGTTATAAATTACTAACAACCACTATTCCTGTGATAGCCCTATCCTTCTATCCCTACCCTCTTCGAAAAAGAAAGGTTGAGCTAGAGGTCTGCACGGGCCCGGGCTTGTCCCGTGGGCCAGTTCGGGCGGGTAAAGACGAAATTTATTTTTCAGAAAAATATTTCGGACTATGTTCGGGTCATGAGTCAGGCATACGACAATACTATTAATTACCGAAATAATTTATTTTACATGCTGAAAATATAGAAACAATAATACATATTGTTTGAAAAGTATAAATGCATTTCTATATTGAAACTTCTATATTTCTATAGTTCGGACCGGACCGGGCTTGAAGATGTCGGGTTCGGATGGAGTAATTTTATAAATTTCGGCCCGTGCAGACCTCTAGGTTGAACAACTGAATAACCAAAAAGCAGTTTCTTGTAGAAAACTTAATAATGATCGAGTATACAAATATTTAGAATAAATGTATTCAAATTTACGTCCTTAGTTATAGCGATATAGATAATATATTATAATGAATATATGGGTGAATCATGTTTTTTAAATGGTGTCATTTTTAGTTTATGTAATTATATTGATTAAAAAAAACTATGATCATTTAAAACACGCATTAATTGTTATATAAAAATCATGTAACTAATGAGGCAATGATTCACGGCTGATTTACGATGCGATATCTTCAGAATTAGCGGACTTATGTATTGATAAGAAATTTCGACTCGGTATATAAATATGAGTTTTTCTTCGTAAAGGTTATAACATAGTCGTCAGTCCTCTTCAGCATATCAGCCTGACTCTCAGAAGACCTATGAAGATGCAGTTCCTCATTGTTTTAGCGGCGTTCTTGGTGGCTGCCAATGGGCAAATAGTGACATCCGGTCAGTGCCGTAACGAGACACTTGTTGGAAACTTTGACGTCCCTAAGGTAAACAAAATGCTTTTTTATTATTAAAATTACAATGACATAACCTCTGACAATTTTATATGTAATATTTTGACATCAATGTAAATAATTTTGCTTTGTGAATTGTACAAAAAAATAACATATGTATCGCAAATTAACGGTCTCATAGCTGATAAATGCTCTCGGACGTTCGTTCATTCGAAAGAAAAAAAGAGACTTTTTCTTTTTTTCTTGTAAACATAGTTTTAAAAATAAATACCTAAGTAATGAAATTTTAGTTAAGAAAACTATTTTATTGAATCATCCTATTAATAAACGGTTTAAAGACGCCAAGCAGGCTTATACGCTGTATGCATTATGAATAATGTAATAATTAATACCGAAATAATCAGAAATGTTTTAAAAGCTATATCGAGTGGTGTGCTTAGGTAACTTTTTGATGTAAAGGCTCTATATTGTAAGAAATAAAACACTATCACTTATTATTTTACTAATTCCAGATTTTATTTTTTTTATATTCGTTATAAAAACTATAAATTACAAGTTTGTTGCTTTGACAATGTAAAAAACGACTGAAACATAGTAAATTTTATACAATGTTTACGACCGGTTACCCACACTGAGAGCATTTTCAACTGATGAATTAAATTTGAATTAGGACAGAGTTATTTTTGATGAATACGTATTTGTAAGTTTCAATTGCTTATATTCCTTATTAACAGATGTCACTGTAGGAGATGTTTCGGTTTCTGTTTCAATTATTAAATAGACAATGTTGTTCTATGACTAACGTAAAAATATTTTTTTTTGTTTATGTCCAGTACGGAGGTCTCTGGTATGAGACTTACCGCTATGAATTCGAGAACCAGGTCGGTGGTGACTGCGTGACAGCCACTTACACCCTTGCCAACGTAGGTGTCTCTGTGTACAATGAAATGGTTATCAATGGTACCAGATACACTATCGAAGGAACTGCCATCGTTGCTCCTGATGCCGACGGAAGGGGAAAGCTCCTCGTAAACTTCCCATCAGTCGGTAAGTAAATCAGACTTTTTATTCAATTATAGAAAATCATATGTATGGTGTTTTGGACAATTGATGTAAACCTCAAATAAACGAAAATGAGTTAATGATTGGATCTCATTTTAAAGACGACAAAGAAGGTTTCGGCCAAATGATGTAAATTAGAAAAATAAATTAATCACTTTTTGGAAAGGAAACATAATTTTACATTGGGTTTAGGTTTAAAAATTCTGAACCCAGTACTTGATGTAAGCCGCTATTATATCGACACCCCATACGTATAATCCCGTATCTGCTAATATGAGAATTTAAGGGATTGCATTTCAAAGATTCATAATGCAATTCACCATATAATGTTTTCAATAAAAACCGTTTTTACTTTCTCCTGAACAATTTCAATGTTGAGGGTTACATCAATTGGCCAAAACACCGTCGATATGTATCATTGCTATAGGATTGGTTCCTCGCATCCATTTTGACGCAATTGATATGATCCAACTGATTCAGTTTATCTGTATTTATAAATTATTATGAAAAATATTTATTGAATTTATAGCAAAGAAATAAGTATCGTTTATCTTCTTACAGGAAATTTTTCGCTTTTAATCCATTCTTTAATAACTATAAATTTCACATTTAGACTTTTTTAAAGCCATATTCACTCCCAATGTAGAGCACATGGACTCCTAATGGAGCTTATTTAAACAGAAGTTTTACTAATATAACTGCTTGAGTAGAGATAGAAGGATACGGCTGTTACAGAACTAGTGGTTATCTAATTACTCTTGCTACGCCACGTTTTTAGGTTCGGATGGGTGGGAAAGAGTATTGAACATCACCGGCATCCACACCTCTGAACACAAATCCATAAAGCAATTGAAAAATTAACTGCCTGTACTGGGATTCGAACCAAAGCCAAGAATGTTGACCATTTGGCCAAAGGCCGGCAAGAAACTATTATAATTCCGAATAAAATAAATATTAATTTTAGCAAATGTCAATTGCTAACACAGATTAAAATAAAATACAAAAATCGAAATGTTGAAAGTGTAACAGGTAATGCCATCTGTAACCGTATTACCAAAGTAAAATAATTAACTAATTTTTTTTACAGGAACCTCCTATTCCGATTATTTGGTGTTGAGCACTGATTATTTCAACTACTCTCTGGTTTATGGATGCACCAATTTGTCCCCTACCACCAAGCGAGGTAATTATATTTAAATTAAAAATAAATATGTCATCATTTGAATCCTAAAAGACAACAGCAAAAACTGCTGCCATGAGTGCACAAATTTTGGGGAATGAGGAAGGGAATCTTTGATATACTACTTTTTTAATTAATGTAGAATTTTTAATTAAAAAGTCACGGGTTCCCTGAGTCATCTGTAAACCCTTATGCATTAAAATACATTTCTTCTACCACGGGCTGTCTCTACCGCCTAAATTTCAAAAACAGGCAAAGACCAACAGTACGATCAACCACACAGATCAGTAAAATCTATATTTACATTTTCTGACATAAAGTGGTTGGAATATAATCAGATGTCGTAACATAATTGCTGTGAAATAGTCCTCAAAAGTTATGACATTGGAAGCGTGGAAGGCTTAAATAAAAACTTATCAAGTAACAAATGATTTTTCTTGCAGTGTCGAGCTGGGTGCTGAGCAGAAACCCAATCCTAAGGCCTCAATCAATCCTTGCCATGAACGAGGCTTTGGAAAAGGTCGACGGTCTCACCTGGGACAACTATCGCCAAACAGACCAATCTGAAACAGCATGCAAATCCAAGAGATTATAGATATGTCTCCCAATATGTACTTTATACTCAAAATTGCTGCAAGATCCATCATATTAAGATTCCTCATTAATCACAATTAATATGTGCATTATTTATTTTAGTAATTAAATTTTCTAAAACAAAATAAATATATTTGGTTTTATTGAACTTATAATTCCTCAACCTTCTTACATAATTGTTTACTAAAAATGGGTATGAAAATTGAATGTATAAAAGCAGAGCTATATAAAATAAAACATTTGGCAAAGTGTGTTTTAAAAATATTTACTTACAGTAGAAAGACAGATAATATATCAACGGTGTTTTGGCCAATTGATGTAATCCTCGAAGACTACGAATGATTGGATCTCATTTTAAAAACGACAGAGCAGGTCTGGGCCAAATGATGCAAATTATAAAAATAAATTGACCACTTTTTGGAAGGGAAAAACATTTTACATTGATATTAGGTTTAAAAATTCTGACCCAGCCACTTGATGTATTCCACTATTATATCGACACTCCTTACGTATAGTCCCGTATCTGCAAATATGAGAATTTACTAGAGTGCATTTTAAAGATTTTATAACGCAACTCACCATAAAATGTTTTCGATAAAATCAGTTTGTACTCTCTCCAAAACAGTATCAATTTTGAGGGTTACACCAATTGGCCAAAACACCATCGATATGATAAGGTTTTAAAAATTTAAATTATGACGCTTTTAATATTTTCTATGGATTCGGCGGTAACTTTGTGGAAGTTCATTTTTAATATTAAATTAAATTAAAAATTGATAACTTAGTTAACAGACTAGTCTGAAGATGCGAAACGCATCACGTTAGTGATAAACCAAGTGGAATAAATAAGTTATCAATTTTTAATTTAATTTTATATCATGACAGTTTTTGTTATTTTCCTGATACAACTCTGTAGTATGCTCTTTCTTTAACAATTGTTTTTCCAACTGAAGAATTTTATGTTAATATTATCTTTATTAACAGTATCACGCTTTATAAGTAACATGAATACAGTTTTTTTAAGATGTCTCAATGAATTACGAATTATGAATGGAATCGTTAGGTTCATTAGAATATCATTTTAAGCTTTCTCGTGGCAAGTTAGATTTTACAATAATAAAATAATAAATCCATATAAAATAACTTTCATCTTAAATTACGGGCCAATTGGGAGAGAAGCTGACCTTGATATTTATTTGGTATAAATAAATATATGTTTCTTCATCTCTCATTTTAGCTGGTGACCTTTTTAAATTTTTAATTAGTGGCATCTATGTGTACAAATTTGTGTTAATATTTTACAATAAATTGGTTTGCATATTCGGTTATTAGTTTGCATTGTTGCACTACTTGTTTCTTTAGGTGAAAAAAACACAAACACACACACAAGATTTTTATAAAATTAAACATATTAAGCATTTAAATAAACATTTCTTTACACTTTCAATATACATCCTTAAAATAAGCTTACTTAGTATGTTAGAAACAAAATATGAATTTTATGGTGGTTGAAGCGCTCTGCATTGCCGACAGATCCATAAACAAGCGATTTATATTGTTCTATCATTTCATCGAAATAAGCAAAATACATTTTTGACGTTTGTATTTCGAACAATAGACACGTAGTGTAATATTCTCGAAATTTAAAATGTTATCTTATACAAAATTCAATATTACATTACTATCAAATAAAATGTTGTCTATTGCCACATTCATGAATATAACTGTCATAAAATATTTTCACAAAATCATTACTTAATAGTAATTCATTAAAATTTTAATGAAACAATTAAAGACGGTCTAAAAACACAAATGTCACGAAACTCATTTTGTTCAGAATATGCTAACAACATAATGGTTGTAAAAGACCTTTACTGTTTCCATACAAAGTGGTTAGTACTAGGTATTGTATGTTTTTAGAAAAGCGGCATATTTTTGAGGGCTGATTTGAGAGACTTTATATCTTTTGATACACCCCCGTTTTGCAACATGCCCAATGCTGTAACATTATAATCATTTTCAATTAAATGATTCGCAGACTCTGAAAAATTATAACTTTTTGAGACATCTTCTATGATCCTTAACACGTCACGTTAGTGATAGAACCAGTGGAATAACTAAGTTATCAATTTTAATTTTATATTAAAAATGAACTTCCACAAGGTTATTGCCGAATCCATGAAAGTATTTGAAATGAATGAATATTTTTTATAAAAGAGGGATCCTTTTTTAGATAAAAATTAATCAGGATCAGTACGGTAACCCCATCGGGTTAATTTGTGCTGCAGTGCATTAAGTAATTCGGTCGGTTCATCTTGCAATTGTGTAATTATCATTGACGTGAGTTTTTCCAAATACATAAAGTGTAGCTGTGATTTTCTGATTTTTTTTTAGCAATATAGAAACATCTGTATATTACGTTATTCCTTATTTTTCTCATTTTGAAGAGAATTTTTTTATCTATAAACAAACATTCAGAGGGATGAAAGTGGTAAAAATCTAATGACTAATAGATATTAAGACATATTTGAAAAACAAAACTGCGGGACTCCATAATATTAATATTTAATATAATATTTGTAAATGAAATAATTGTAAAAATATACTATATATTTTTAAATAAATTATATTAAAACACAATAATTTTCTGCCTGCGGCGCAAACTTGTGTCGTGATAGTTTAAGATCAGAAAAATTCAAGTAGATAATGAACGCATGGCCTTAATATTTTAAATTACGATTAAAAATTTTCGTGCGGCCATGAGACATTTCCAAAAAACCACTGATGTTCATTATGTGGCCACGGAGAAATTTTTCGAGAGAACCACAGCTGTAGAGTGATAACCGTTTGAAACAATGTTACCTACCCATCAAAAATGTTACAATTTGCAATGATTGGACTTTTAAAAATCTTTGTTTTTATTTAGTATTCATTGGGTCGCCGCTATGTAAACGTCACTTGTTTTTTCACCCACACGGACAGGGCAGTGTCTTAAGTCTGTTTGCCAACGCAACGTTTCATTTTAATTTGTCTTAAATAAAATGTGTTTAAAACTTCCGGTGTTGTCATGTAGCTTTTATGTTTTTGTATAACGTGGTCAAAATTTGTAACTGTAATTACTTGTAACTTCAACGTAAACGTAACCACGATGATCTAATTGTATTAAACCACTGCAACTAAATAAAAGAGATTAACTTGATTTAAGTGGCGTTTATATTGAGATATACTACACATCCTGTATGCTGATATTCAATCATTCGCCCCCTCTTCCACTGGGCTTTCTCACTTTGTACAGTTGTATGGAGTTATAAACAGTGAGTCGAGAATTGAAATAAAATGAAAATGGAAAATAGGGGAGATTTGTTGTTTTTAGGCTAAGGTCTTGGTCACTTGAACACGTGATAAACTACTTTAACCACTCCGGTGCTAAAAATATTACTCACCCCACATGCTAACGACCTACTGGTGCGGTAATGCTTTTACCATCAAGATATACTGTTTTTCACTATCTGTCATTTTATATATCTGTCATCAATTGGTTAATACATTTTTTTAAAGCTTTCTCATGACAAATTAAACGAAAATCAAACAAATGATATTATCAGGGTTGTCAAAACCATTGATAATGCAATTATAAACGTATGAAGTGTGACATTACTGTTCAATTTTTAGTTGTATGTAGGCCGTAATTTACTAGTGAGGCGTAATTTAATATAATCAAGTTTAAAACCCTAATTGCGGAGTACTAAAAGTGTACAAGAAGCTATGTTTTAATGTGACATGTGAATAATGGCGCTCAGAGATGGGAGCATTTAAAACCATTAATCCAGTAAGTAAATTATAGATTTTGTTTTATTATATTTTTAGATATTCGCTGGCGTTCACGACACATTTATATATATTACTTACAGTAGGTAAAAGAGTTCAATTTGGTGGTTGAGTGTTAAAGAATTTGTTTGAAGAATACAGAAATAAACACTGTAAGTAAAATTATTGATGATTGCAACACTTTGGCTCCATTGCATGCTTCTTTTGTATGGGAAGTCCCTTTAAAATTATTCCAGCCGAGCAATCCGGTTTTTTTGATCGCTCTGTCCAACGGCGCAACACTGGAACTATTCAAATATGGAAATCTGCTGTATATCCAACCGTAAACTGTAAAAAAATAATTATAAATCTTTATTTAGCAACGGTACACATAAAATCCAGAAAATTGCAGGACATAGAATGGTAGAGTACACTTAGGATCACGGAATCCATACACTGACAAGCTCTGTGTAGTACACAGAAAGCCTATCAGTGCACTAAAAAGTATAAACTTATATGGCATATACTCTAATTGACGTTGCAATGTGGATATGATAGAATTGATGGGAGATTTCTTCCAAAGCTAGGAAAACTTATTAATCTTTCGATAAACAGCAATATGTCGTATTATACTAATCAAAATCGGTGGGTTACGATATATTGCTGTTTTTCGAGTGTATTTTTTCTGAATACTAAGTGGCAAATGGAGATAACCAATATATATGTGCAAGACTTAATAATGGAAGCGGCATTCAACCCCAGTCAATATTTAGTAGACAGATTAGCTACGTATATCACTGAGAATAGGCTTTGTCCACACAGCACATTGAAATTCTGATTTAGTGCTAAAACCTCGAAAATTATTGAACTAAAGGCTTAGACCCAATGTTTTTTATCCCATTAAGGAGCCTGATATGTGAAGGATATAATAATTTACTAGTTTATTATAAAGGGTTATGTCGAAAAAATAAATTAACAAAACCCTGTTCGAACTGTGAAAGCTTGAGTAGGAGGGGTCAAAAATATCCAAAATTGTGGCCCCTTAGATTATATTCAATTGTATCCCAAAATGCTTTGTGTGTTTATAGTATCTTATCACTAATATTGGTAATGTAAACTATAGTCAATTTTTTTTTAAAGTTAATCGATGTCTGAATACATATTTTCGGAATAAATGGCACATATTGTTGCCACCTCTCATTTTCTACGTATTTTATTATCGTGATAGACGGTCTTCCTTACCTTCCTGATAGTCCGAATCTTTGTTTTCACATGAATATATGAGGGCGTAGCTTTGATAATCAGTGTCTAGTACCCAAAAAGGAGAAGTCTTCTCTGAAATTTTAAAAAAACATTGAAATAATTATTAAAATGCGCTAAATTTATAAAAATATAATTAATCTTTATCATGCATCGCAACAGAATGTGGCAGTGTCGATTATTGTATTTCTTGAATAAGATAAGTATACAGTAAAGTTTCTATATTCGTCGTTAATCCGTTATTGAGAGCCTGACGAATATAGAATCAGTTTTATATTCGTCAGGCACTCAGGAATGAGAAATAACTGTAATTCAATTAATCTGCTCTCAGACCCAACAAGGTACGTTAAAACTTTATCTGTGTTGTGCTGATATATATTTATCTGATAGTATAAGTAAAAGAGGAGAAAAGGAGTAGAAGAGTTGTCATCATTGAATCATCAGGTAAATCCAATTCTGGCGATGGGGTTCGCTTTGTCTATAAATAATTCAGAAGCACTCGATTTTATTGATTGATCATGTTGGATTAGCAGACGATTGCAGTACCGGTGCCGGGTGGTGGAGTGACGTATATGGAAACATCTTTTTGTCATCAGAATGTGACGAATATGAAATCTGACGAATATAGAGGTTCCACTGTACCCATATTGTCCGTAATGCTCAGAAGCCGACTATTATAAAAGATAATAATTATTTTATTAGATTTAGTTTGTAATAGTGTCGGCGAAACAGATGTCGTTTTATATTCAACTAGTGGGACGCCCGTTATAGATGACGGTATTGAAATTGAAACACTGAATGTTCGAGCTTCTTCAGCTCTTCGATGAGCTTCCACGTTTACGGCACGTCAGGATTGTGCAGCGTTCGAAGTTCTTTGTTATCGTTGTTGCCTGTGTGCCTCAGCATCACGCCGGGATTTTGCAAATCTTTCGGAATTTGCCTCGCTCTCGATGTCTGCTGTTGTTCATAAAACATAATAATAAATAACAGTCGCAAGTGACGGTTTAATAGTTTTGAAAGTACGGCGTGTGTAATAAGGATTATACTAACTTGCACCAGTAAATTGGATGTTGAATTTGGGTTCTCCATTGAATGGTAAATCGATGGTTCCTTCTTTTTCGACTTTATATGACTTGTCAAATCCACTAGATTTAAATCTGATTTTTTCCTCCTCAACAGTCATACTTCCTTTGGCACATTCAATGATTTTCTCACTCGGTAGCTTGTAACTGTAAATTTGATACCAGTCACCTGCAAACTGTAAACGAACTGGTCAGATATTTGATTATATTTTGTTATTACCTAATATTATTTTTCAACAATAGCATTTTCATCTAATTTTCGCGATGGGAGAAACCGATCATGGTCATATATAAAATTACGGTATTAGTACAAAAAACGTGAAAAAAGTGTTTTTTTCCAATGAATATAATGCTTTTTCACAAAAGAATTCACCTTAAAAGTGGTTGTAGATTATGATGAAAAAGCACTATAGTATTTATTGTTCATGTTCCACAATTTTAATTTTAAAACACGATCGGTTTTGCTTACCAGTAACGGTTTAAAGCAATAAGTTGAAAATGATTACTACCTAAACGAAACCGGTACTATTATATATATATATTTTACCATGCCTGCTCCCAATGTCGAGCGTATCGGCAGTGTTTTGGTCAATTGAAATTGTTCAGGAGAGAGTAAAAACTGTTTTTATCGAAAACTAAAACTTTTTGTGAGTTGCGTTATGAATATTTGAAATGCACTCCTGTAAATTCTCATGTTTGAAGATACGGGATTATACGTAGGTATTGTCGATATAATAGTTTTTTACGTGAAGTGGACGGGTCAGAATTTTTAAACCTAAAACCAATGTGTTTCCCTTTCAAAAAGTGGTCAATTTATTTCTTTAATTTACATCATTTAGCCGAGACCCGCTCTGTCGTCTTTAAATGAGATCCAATAATTAACTCGTTTTGGTACTTTTTGAGGGATACATCAATTGACCAATACACAGTCGATGTGTTGGAAAATATAAAATTCGTCATTATGAACCATAGTGTCAAAGTTCTATATTTAGAATTTTGTTGTTGTTGTTATTATTATTATTTTTTTCCATGTCCGCTCCCAATGTGGATCATATGGTCTCCTAAATGAGGTGTCTTGACAGATTTTTTCTACGAGAACTGCTTGTCACTCAGTTGCTCAACCTCTCTTTTCTTTTTTTTTTTTCGAAGAGAGTAGAGATAGAAGGATAGGGCTATGACAGGACTAGTGGTTAGCTAATCGCTCTCGTTACGCCCCGTGAGGATGGGATTGGTGGGAGGGAGGACTCTGACTACGAACAGAAATCCATAAATCGATTGAAAAATCAATCCATGAAAACCGTCCGCACCGGGAATTGAACCCGAGACATCCGTAACCGTAGCCAGCGACGAAACCAGCTGCGCCACGGACGCCGACTTATTTATTTCTTTTTAATGGGGCTATCCGAACAGAAGTTTTTCTACAAGAAATTCTTATTAACGTTGTTCAACCTCCCTTCTTTCTAAGAGAGTAGGGATAGAAGAATATAACTAGTAACGTTTTCACGATCGAATAGGTGGGAGGGAATTTTTGGACATTTCAAACATCCGTGCCTTCTGACGGAAAGCCGTGTATCGATTAAAAATCAATTTATGAAACTGTTGCATTCCGATTCGAGCTCATGAATTCCGTAACCGAAGCTTTTCAATATTCGCTACATTTAATTGAATTTCAAATAAATCTGACTTTTTAATTCTTATCTACAATGACACTTTAATTTTTGAAGTGTTTTTTAATTCAAATCCCCTCTATATTACACATAGATATTTAGCACAGTGTAATTGATTTGTCCAAAGATAAAAATAATATTGAGCCCCTGTCATATACAATGATTTAACACAATATTCGATATTACATAATAGCCAATCACTTACCTTACTCATTTCAAAATTACTGACAACTGCCATCGATTGGTCACAATTATTAGGGAAGACAACTCCGATCGAAAAACGGATCAAACTTAATAATACAACAATTAAAAGCGTCATTTTTTCAAATTTTTACCCAAAAACTATCAATAAAATAGTGGGTGATAAAATATTAATGTTAACTATGTGTGTATGAATTAGAACGAAACTTTTCTAGCAAAGAGTAAATATTTCATTGCAGTATGGTATGATAAGAAAAATTACTTGCTATTAGGGCTGCCTCCTATATATTGCTCGAGTTTTCAAGAAATACGACTCTGAAATAAACGATGCAATACAGTAAAACTTCGATATAACATACTAGCGTTGTGTCCATTAAAGCCATATGTTTCTAATATTATAAAAAAGAAGGTTTTATGAACGCGTTTTCATTGACATTTTTTTATATATAGATGGTGCTTTGGCCAATTGATGTGACCCTTCAAATTGAAATCGTTCTGGAGAGAGTAAAATTTGTTTTTATCGAAAACTTAAACTTTTTGTGAGTTGCGTTATGAATCTTTGAAATGCACTCCTGTAAATTCTCATGTTTGCAGATACGCGATTATACGTAGGGAGTGTCGATATAATAGTGGCTTACATCAAGTGGATCGGTCAGAATGTTTAAAGCTGAAACTAATGAAAAATGATGTTACCCTTTCAAAAAGTGGTCAATTTATTTTTCTAATTTACATCATTTGGCTGAGACCTGCTCTGTCGTCTTTAAAATGAGATTCAACCAATCACTCATTTTTGTATTTTTTGAGGGTTAAATCAATTGGCCAAAACATCATCGAATTATAAAAAGGCGTAAGATATTTTTGATTTTTTTAAATCCCTTGAGATGAGATTGTTTTTCAATAAAAAATAAACACCCATGTCTAAGATCTGCATTTTTTAATTTTGATATTAAACCAAGTCAGAACTTGCACCCAGACACGTCTGATCTCTAGGGTACAGCTATTATCACTAAACCACAGAGACCAACGAAATAAACAACACAATACATTTATAAAAGGTCAGGAAAGTGTCTAATGAATGAAAAATATATTAATACACGTGAGGTCATAAGCCGGCACGCGTTAAAACTGCCGCAGCTGTGTAATCTTGTGGTACATTGCTTAAACACATGCTATCGATGCCTGCACTTATTATACCGTTGCAGTCCTACCATAAGTCATAATATATTATAAAATAATATATGAATAACTCAATTCTAATTTATTTACCATTATGAACGTAGCTGGCATTTTTCTAAATTCAATGCCTTTGCAGTAAAGGAATAATTCTACTCCACCCATCATTTTTAGGTTGATAATGAGAATCACTGTTAACCTTAAAAAAATAATAAACCTTGCGATGTCTGATGATACTTCTTAAAGAAGCGAAATACGTGTCACATTTAGTAACACAACCAGTGGAATAAAGTTATCAACATTAATTTACATAAAATTGTCCTGTTTATGTGTTAATATTATAAAAATAAACACGTTGGCGGAAGTGTAGGTAAGTAAACTTGTGGAAGATGGCGCGCCCTATCCTGGAACATTACACCGCAGAAAAAGGAATTAATTTTCGAAAAATAGAGTAGCCCTAGATTCTTTTGACTTGTGATGCGACAGATAAGGTGATAAGTATCCACACTATAATCGTTAGTTGATAAGTCGACTTGCTGATAAAGCTTGTTGCTAAACATCGACATTGTATTTAATCTAGGGATCGCAGTCCCGTTATTTTTTATCAATTCCGGAAGATGGGCATTTTGCAAAAATGATCAGATAGAATTTATAAAAAAACAGTAGTATACTATAATGAAGTGCTTAACCAGAGTGTTGTGTGAAAACCGTGACCTAAAAACAGCAAATTAATGTCACAAAACTCATTTCGTTCACGAGAGGGTAAAACACACAATATCTTGGTGATAAAACACCTTTACTGTTTCCATACAAAATGACCTGGACTATTTTATGTTTTTAGAAAAGCGGCATATTTTTGAGTGCTGATTTGATGGACTTAAGATATTTTTAAAAATTTATCTTTGTACAGTTGTATGGAAAGGAAACGGGAAATGTAATAAAATGAAAATTGAAAATAGTGAACATTTGTTGTTTTTAAACCAAAGTCTTCAATTGTAAGAATATATTTTCTAATAAATAATGCACATTTATATACACTATACATATTTTTAATTTATTTTCAGATTTTTAATCTTATCGCAAAAATGATTGTGATGTGATTTTCATCGAATATCTGAATTCTAATCATACAGTGGAAATCTATCGATTTCTCAGAAGTTTGTTTAAAAAATCACCTATCAAAATTCTGCAGAAGAAATTATTTTCGTTAAAATTAAATTTATACTAAATTTGATTTGAAAATACATAAAATTTTATTGGGTTAAAAATTTTTACTCAAAAATGTACTTTACAATTATAAAAACTATAAACAGGTGTAAGTAAACTAACTAAAAATAATTCTACCAATATTTCAATAAAAAAGTTTTTCAGTTTGCACGGTTTTTGCATTTTTTAACAATATAATGCATGTTTTTATTGGTTCATAATTTTAAGATCCGTAATTATTTACTCGGGTCCTTAATTACTAAGTCAGGTTCATGGTGTAGTGGTCAACGTTTTTGGCTACGGTTACGGATGTCTCCGGTTCGAGTCTCAGTACGGACAGTTTTATAAATTGATTTTTCAATCGATTTATGGATTTCTGTTCTTAGGTATGGATGTTTGCGATATATAAAACTCCCCTCCCACCCGTCCGATCCAAAAACGGTGCGTAGCGAGAGTGATTAGCTAACCACTAGGCCTGTTCCCTTAGAAAAAGAGAAGTCCAGGAACTGACTAATAAGCAGTTTTCGGAGAAAGAAATCTGTTGAGATATCTCCGTTAGGAAGCCATATGCTCAACATTGGAAGCGGGCATAGTAAAAAAAATATTTACTAACCAAACATAATTATTAAATGACCGCTTATTATTTCTTACTGACATTTAGTGAATTGGTTACTGACCAAATAATTAGTTGCCAAACATAAATGCGTGACAGTGAACAAATCAATACAAATATATATTTATAAAGATTATCAAAAGAAATTGCATTACGTTAGGTATATTGTTGATTGTAATTATTAAATAATATAACCGAATGCATATAATATATGTGTATTACATTAAAATATATCTATGGCTTTATTTGATTCGAAATAATGAAAAATGCTCCATTAATGATTTATCAATTGTTTATTAAATGAGTAAAAACATAATATATTATAATCAATGAAAATTGCATATAATGCAAATTATTTGATATTTTCGTCTCTTAGAAGCACGTTTTTCGTCTCATGACACAACGGTTACGGAGCACTGATATAAATGAGTACCTAAGACGTCAAACTCACATTGATTTAAATGCGTTTACATACGATACATGTATACGTTTATTAATTACCACCAATTACAGTCAAAAATCCAGCATTGATTAATTAAAACAGAAAATAATAAAGAAATAGTGTCGATGCTGATTTTTGACGACTCCACCTCCATCGGAAATATCACAAGTGCACGAACCCACGCCAACTCTAAAGCCCTGGTACTTTATGTATTGAAAGATGTTTTTAAAATATCATCGTATGTATTAGCGAAACCAATACGACGGTGATTGACAACATTTGGGTTGATGCACTGCCGCAGGCTTCTTTGGTATGGAGCAAGGGTCTCATCGACGACCAGTTGAGTTTGGCCTTTTCCATGGCCGTGTTTATCTTTGTCATACTAATTCCGTCCAAAAATGTCGATCTGCTAAGTATCCAGGCTGATACTAAAATAAATAAAAACAAGTAAAAGATTTAAAATACATATGTTAGATTTTTGAAGAAGATGTACAGATTTAATTATTGAAAACATGTTAGGGTACTTAAAAAAAAAACAATGTAGAAATTTACCAATACTCTTAGGTGTAGAAGAAGATTTGTCATTTTGACAGGAATAAACAAGCGAATAGGTCCGATAATCCGTATCAAGAATCCAATATGGGATATCTTTCTCTGAAACATAATAAAAGTTAAATAATTTAAAAGTGCAGTTTTATTTTCATAAATCGTATTTTTGCAGTTTGTGTTTTACGTCCACCTTCTACAAGCTCTTCTCAGACTTCAACTGTTCTTAATTTTTGACATTATAGTGGCTAAATTGTAGTATGTCTTTTCTAGGGATTCTAAGTATAAAATAAATATTTGTATATCAAATAATAAAATCCAATAGTAAAAGAGTATATTCGAAAATTTACATGTCCCACGATGGGCGCCAATTTTAAAAATAAATATTTTACAGACTTCAAATGTTAAAATTTTATTACACTGCCCAAAGATTACACACAAAAAAAAAAAGAGATTCAGTTTACTCCAAATATGTCAATTCATATATGAATTTCAACATGCATTTTAACTGTCTTGTTATAATACTTTTGGTAAGAAGTATTCATTGAAAGCACAGAATATCTGCCTGTACGTTTTCTGAGTGAGTTTTCTGTTGCTTATAATAAATAAAAAGGATTATATTAAAATATAATGCAATGCTGACTTACATGTTTTGTTAGCCCTATGGTTAAGTTTACAATAATAACATGAACGAATTATAAAGAAAATATTGAATATCCGAATATTTAAAAAGTTCCGAATATATTAAAATGTTCTATTGGAATCCTTACTCTTCATGAATGCTTTGGAAATTGAGATATCTACAGAGGTTTTTTTTAGTTTAGAAAAGTTTTCAACATATGTCTCTGCTTCCCTGTATATTTACTTCAAAGATAAGGTAAAATATTACGTACTGATCATTGCGGAAAATGTGGTCCAAGTTTTGACAAAGAACTAAGTAAAATTTGCCTAAAAAGTACTTCTGACGGATATTTTATAATTAACTTACTCTCCACAGGGAAATCGACTGTCAGTTTAGCATCGTAAGATTCCGGATCTAGCAGGTTCATATATCCATCGGCGGATTTGACGGTTGTGTTGTTTATAATTTCAATATTACGAACAGAAACAGGCTGTTCTTTAAGCAATGTATACCTGGCGGTAGCACATTCGCTTTCCACATCATTCGAGTTTTCGTAGCGATATATTTCAAACCACGTTCCGCTATACTGGAATTCAAATACATTTGATTATTAGTAATCCTACTATTAGGTCCCTCGATTAAGTGTTGTTTGCTATCTATTAAAAAGTCAAGAGATTTCTGGTTCTTAATTATATCCAGTAATCATATGAGGTTGATGACCGGTTAAGGATTCTGTTCAGGAGAATCAGGTGATGGTTGTCGATTTAAATATTAAATCTGCTTTATTCAATTAAAATAAGACGCACAGATACAATATATGTGTGTTTTTCTCTCTACCGTAGCAAAATGAGTTATTGTAACAGCTTTCATGTTACCTATTTTTATTGGGCTGTTTTTCTTTGACGACGGTTATAGATCTAGACGAAGTGCAATTAAGAGGTGAATAAACTTGATGTCAATACTTGACTTTGTAGATTGTACAAGATGCATTTTATAATCGTATATAGTTGATTGATAATTATGATGGTAACCACTTGAATGATTAACATTATTATACAGGGATGAATCAGTAGATAGAGTCTACCTAACATTATATATGAAATTACGTTACATAAGAAGTTATGAAATAGTACATTTCTAAGAATTGTTTCCATTCTGACTAGGGAGTGCATTCGAATATTCTGTTTTATAATGTATTCAGCACTTTTTTGATATTCGGATAGGTGTTCGAATATCTGATAAATTGTTCGAATATTATTTATTCGTCGTATAATTGTATATAAAATCTTTGGGTTAAAAAAAACGTCATTCAGCTTCACATTGATATTATAATCAATTTTGTTTATTTAAACAACACTATACTCACTCAAGGCACGTGCTGACAACTAGTAATTGTTAACAATTAATATGTCACGCAAGAAATAAACAATGAATATATAAATGTTGAAATTCATACATTATATTTTTCGTATATATGCGAACACTATACGTTCTAATATTCGAATATTTTTTGTTTTCAACGAATATTTGGAATCAATATTAAAAATATTTGAATATCCGAATACCGAAAAAGAGTTGAATATGTATACTCGAATATTTGATTGGAATCCACAGTATCAATATTTATTATTGATATTTTTTACGAAAAATAATTCTGGCGGATGTCATTTGTTTCTTTATTAGGATATTCGGTCCTGTCAAACTAGATGAAATTTTTGTCATGTCTTACTTTAGAAATTTCAAAATTCAAAAACACCGACATAGTATCATCGCAGGAGACGTCTCTTTCGACTCCAATGCAAGTTGTTCCAAGAACGCAGAGGAATAAAATAAACAGATTACCGATGGACGCCATGCTGGAAATATTAAATGATAATTAATTCAGCTATTTAATTTTATTTGATAAAAATGTTTGTCATCTATATTACAATGCACACAAATATATTATTATTATTGGAGGCACCGTGAGGTGGTCATATACTTATAATGGAAAGGAGAGGTGGCAAAAGAACAAACAAAAGATTAAGAAAATCCAATTAAAATCTTGACAAATTCATTTCTATTCGTGTTAAAAGTAGTAAATAATTAGATCTACAAGAACTATGTTATATGGTCGATAGCTTATTCGTCACACATATATAGTATCACAGTTTTTTTACCACATTCGTTCCCAATATGGAACATATAACTTCTAATGAAGATATCTCAACAGAAGTTTTCTACGAGAACTGCTTGTTAATCAGTTGCTCAACCTCTCTTTTTCGAAGAAGAGATAGACGGATAGGGCTAAGACAAGTCTATTGGTTAGCTAATCACTCCCGCTAAGCCCCGTTTTTAGGATAGGATGGGTGGGACTCACAAAAATCATCTCTACGAAACAGAAATCTATAAATCGACTGAAGAATCAATTTATGGAGGTGTCCGTGCGTTGACTTGAACACAAGACATCCGTAACCAAAGCCAACGACGTTTACCACTGCGAAATACTTATCATCTGTATTGAAACATTATTGTGGAACTTAAGATTTTTGCACTTAATAAAATGTAGTTGTCTTATAGTTTATGGTGTTTCCAAATCTGACCATTTGTACTCGCTATGAATCATTATTTGCTGAGCTTCCCGTTTTCATGCTAAAAAATCGCTTCGGATCTCATGCAGTCACATTTCGTTACCGTGTGAGTATTGTCATAAAACGCATTTATAAAGCGATATGACAGTTTCGAAAAGTGAAATATGGTTTTATGTAGTATTAAGTAATTATTTTACGTCATATTTAGTGTTTAAAACCTGAAATAACTAACAAACCATGCGAAATTATCGAAAGACGCAAGCATTGAAATTCTTCATAACAGAGCAAGCTCGAGACGTGTCTTTGTGCCGTTTGAAAAAAAAACGTTTGCATACGGTACGTCATGCATCTCGGATTGTTACTGTACTATTCTAATTGTTATTATACTATACTATAATTTTGTATTTTTCGATGGTAAAATTGACGAGGTTTTCAAATAATGATTAATTATACAAAGAAGACCTAAACTATTATGTGTTTTCAATTTTTATTTGTATGTAGAACTTTCTTATTTTCAAAAAGTAAAATTTCTAATTTTTTCTATGATCTATTTCACCGATAATTTAAAGGATTAAAGACTGACGTAACGCATTGTTACACCATGAATACGGAAGGGTTAATAACTTGTTTACGCGAACTCTTATCAAACTTAGAGTCGTAGCCACGTGCGAAAACAAGTCTTTAAAGTCCACAACCTGAGCAAATCATGACTCTAGCGCGCACAGATGCTCAGATGTTGACACACCATTATATATTTTGACACCATCTAACATCATAGCGGCGATTTATCGATGAACATATACTTTTATTGAAAGCCCTACAGCGCCGATCTGTCTTCGTAAACTTTTATAATTACATCATATCGCTGGGAAAGTGTGCAACGCTCGTTACTGCCCGAGCGAAAATGAAAAAAAAAAATATGACCATGAATCTAATTACGTCACAGGATTTTTCCCTCCACCGTGTTTTTAAAATAACAAACAACAAACACTGATTATTCATATCAACACTCCCTACGTATAATCAGGCATTTGCTTACATAAGAATTGACAGAAAGATTCATAACGCAATTGCAAAGTAACGACTATATATTATGTCTTTTTTAAAATTGGGACAGTGCTACTATTTAAAATCTATATTTCCCTGTTGTTTAATGCATACCCATTGAACTGAGTGCATAGACAATGAACATGCAAAACGCATAAAATTACATTTTTTGCACTTACACGTGTTGGAGTGTTGGTATGTTGTAAATATACGACATTTCGCTAGCGTACAATAGAAAAATAGATATTGAATTCAAGAGTTTAATGGTATAGATGTGTCATCAGTTTTTAATGTAATTATATTTCACTGTTAACCCACGATATATCAGTTTGATAAAAAATAACACAAAAAATAGTTATAATTACTTCAAAATATACGATACACTATTTCGCGACGTTGTTTTTACTACAGCAATTAGAAATATGTGCCATATCTGTTTATCTATTTTGTGAAATTAATTTCGATACCAATCGGATTAAGATAAAATTCTATTGATTGTTTGATCAAGTGCGTATCTCGGTCCATCCATAGTTTTCCCATTTTAGTATGTTTGCACTTAAAACAAATTTTGTGATAGTCACCCTATTTCAGTCATTGGTTTTACAAAATCGGGTCACGGTCTACTGCAAACGGCGTAGACCCCAGTCCACTTTATGAATAGGGCTTCCAATACCGGGATCCCGAGCAATTAGTCAATCCCGTAATTCTGGGATTGACTTAATACCAATACCGGGATTTCAGGATTCGCTAGAAAATAGGAAAAAATAATTCATTTTAAAATGCAAACTCTTATTCTTATCTCCGATGAACTGTAAAATATAAAATGCACATTATTACCCGACTAACTATAAGAACAACGTCTTCGGTGGTGCCTAGGTATGTTCGATTTATATATTTTAAACATATTTGATATATGTGTTCACACACTTCTCTCTCACTCTCATATCTCGCGAGCGGACAGGAACAGACAATTTATTGTTTTTTTGCATCATTATCTACAATAAACCGTTGACCACTATTCTATTTTTAGATGCGCAATGGAAGACTTTTTGTCATTTAACATGTCTTCAATTACTAATAAAATACAAAACAATCGAAGAAAATAAACGCGCAAGATTCTGCATGCAAATACTTTTTGCATAATTATGAAGATACCTAGGTGCCTACATATTTTACAAACATTTTTTGTGTGATTGCACGTGTTCATAATTATTTTAATTTTGTATTTATACTCTCAAACAATAAAAAAAAATCATCGTATAGGTACCTAGGTATGTTGTTCTATGCGTTTTTAGGAACATACCTACCTATCCTCGTATTTTGTATGAACTGCAAATACCGTTTCTTTTTATTTTTATTTTGTATGAAGGCTTTTATATTTTTTTTCCGTGGCTTCACTTACACGGGTTATCGTGATACATATTACCTACATTTTTTTTGACAATTTCAAATTTGAAAACCTGACTTTTTTTCAATCCCGGGATCCCGGGATTGGATGCCCTAGTTATAACGCAATTGCAAAGTAACGACTACATGTATCTTCTTCAAAATTGGGACAGTGCTACTATAACTGAGTGTGTACGCAACGAAAATGCAAAATAAATATAATCACATATTTTGCCCTTACGTGAGTATACTTAAGTAGTATTGATATTATGTGATATAAATATATCCAAGAAACAGGTTTGTGGGGTTGATTGGCTTTAAGATTACTTCAAGCTCAAAATATGAATATTTGTTGAGTATTCAAACTCAACAGATATATTACATATTTAATGTTATTTCAACATATTATTAATGAAATATAAATAAGTTCTCTCCCACTAATCCCATCCAAAAAAGGGGCAATCAACAAATAACTGCAAGTTTTTTCCTAGCCCCATCCTTCAATCTATATTGCATCCGATGCCTCCATTACAATTCCATATGCTCTACATTGACAGCGAACGTAGTAGAAAAATAAAAAAAATATTTTTATTCGCGGACTACATGATTTTAATAAAAGTAGTTCGCGACTTAAAAAAGATCGGAAACCAGTGTAATAATCGTTTAAATATCGCAAATATTTTTTTTCCCATTTCCTGAATGACTATCGATTATTTGTACTGATTTAAGTTTTGGCCGTGTGTATTCCGTTATCTTTATAGTAGGGGAAGATGCGGTTAGTTATGATTGTGACAGTAACAAGTAAATATTGAGAGTATACTGACAGAAGGCATTATTTCATAAAAAAAGTTCAGAGATAATCACATTTAAAGCAAAAATTTTACTCTCCCAAGTACAATTGTTTGTACATTATAAAGAATAATCTTTTTGGCATACAAATCCTAAGGTTTGGTATCGATGAGTTTACGTCGTGTCATGCTTTCTGTCTGAATAAAAATAGCAATACGACTTCGTACAGTTTTTTTGAAAGCGATTTTATTATATGACTTCATGCGTTCTATCAGACCATAGAGAACATTACATACTTGTTTACATTTAAAATAGAAAATCATCAAAAATTGACTTCATGCGTTCTGTCAGTAAAACGTCGATACATAAGTTTATAACATAAAAACGGATGTATGTTATAAAAATGATACATACTCTCTCATAATAGTCACAATCCTGAACACAAAACTTAACATTTTACTGTTATGCTAGGTTATGTAAATATGTCGCGCGCTCACTAGAAAAAGTAATTTTACACTTTTCATTTAATAGAATTAGAATCAATGTCTCCTTTATAATTAATACAGGGTTAGTCTGAAGAATCTTCTCAAAAAGATTGTGTCAAAAATGTCCACTTCCAACGTGGAGCATATTATGGTCTACTAATGGAGTTATCTCAACAGATTTTTCTATGAGAACTTCTCTTACTCAGTTGCTCAACCTCTCCATTTTTTCGAAGAGAGTAGGGATAGAAGGATAGGAGTAAGAGAGGGCAAGTGGTTAGCTAATCGCTCTTGCTACCCCCCGTGATCGGATGGGTGGGATGGTGTTTTAGACATCACAAACACTCAGACTATGAACAGAAATTCATAAATCAATTGAAAGATCAATTTATAAAACTGTCCGCGCTAGGAATTGAACCCGAGACATCCGTGGCCGTAGCAAACGACGTTACCAACTGCGCCACAGAGCCGACAATATAAATACTGGAATACACCGTAACATAAAAACTGGATTAATAAAGCAATCAATTTTAATCTCTACTATATACAACAAAATACATGTAGAAATCTTTAAATATGTTTGTACGTCTGTTGGTCAGAAAAACTTCTCCCAAACGGTGTACAGTAGCGATGTGAAATTTGCACATGTCAATCTGGCAGCCATTTTTAGGTCAACTGTGCTATTTTCAGTTCTCAACTCTCAACTTTTAACTTTAAGCTGAAAACGCTTTATTTTTGAGGTCTCAGTGTAAAGCGACAAAAAAAATAATGGCAAATAGTTGTTTAACCGCTCCATACTAATATAATCTGTTATTATATACAGTAATCGTCATAAAAATACAATCTGTGTTGATTTAGATTTGCGAGTGTAAATATGTTATAATATAAATGTCACAAATAGTAACTTTTCCTGCAAATCGTAAGATTTATAAAAAATCGAAAGATTGAGCGAAAAATTATCCATTATTTAAAATTATAAAACTTAAAACAGTGAAGTCCTCATTTCATGGATTTTAAAAGAAGTATACCTAAAAGGAAGAGAAACGTGTTAAATTAACTGATATAAGCTACCCTGGGTTATCATGTGGGAAGCCGGGTAAAAAATTTTAGTTTTATATAATGTAATCACCGAATACACTAAATATACCTCAAATGTAATAATAATTTTGTTTATGTTGTTGTGAAATAAAAGACATACTGGTGTTTTCTGGCTGCTTCTTTTTCATAATAGATGTTTGAAACAGACATATGTTTTTAGTTGCAATTAATAATATATTAAATGTCATCTTAAAGGAATTTGATAAAAAATGTCGCAATTATTGACACTGCGATGGCCAGTGTTGATACAGTAGAACCATTGCATGCTTCTTCGGTATGCAAGGTGGGTCTAAAGTCTTTCCATGGAAGTTTCACCTCTTTAACAACGGCGTTCACCTTCATCATATCCACTCCAGAAAGTTGAGGAGTTCTATTGAGTACCCAGCTGAACACTAAAAAGAAAAGCAAATGATTATTTCCACTCAAAGGAAGTATTCCGCTTAACTGTGTAGTAGACAATACATTCTTGAGCAATTATTTTGGAGAGAAAATGATTGCATGGCTTCCTATGTACTGCGAGTTGAAATCATCGTATAGACATCAGTTGATAATGATAGTGATGAGCGAAACAAGTAGAGGTAGTACAAGCAAATTATGGTTTATTTTTTAAAATCCTATAGCTTAGAAGCTATTTCAATATTAAAAAACCTAATTTTCTATTACCACAGTATATCGCATGCAACGAAATTTCAGGCAACACGATGCAAGTTTTGGTGAGTGCAATTTTGAGTAACCTGGGGATTTAGTATTGATTATTCACTAAAATGTACGTCCTCGTGTTCTATAGCTTGTTATCTTTTGCCATTTTCGTGTTTTTGTTTTGTTAATTTATAACAGTCGGTACCCATATTGATAATCTTAAATATAATAGCCCAGACCAGCCTGTAAGGGTTTTATTATTATCACATGCAAGTACACATTTTGATTATTCAAAAAATAAAATTAGCTACTTAAGAAATTCAGTATTTCAATTTCAATATCGTCTATAACGGGCGTCTCAATAGGTAGTTATATAATATTGAGTGTAAAATCCATATCTATTTTATTCTCTTCCTAGAAGCTACGTCAATCGTACCACGCACTGATAAAGATCTAGGTCCGAATTGAAATACAAGCTCGCCTTTAGTTATGTCTTAATAGCTTGGTAAATACAACGACGGTGTTTTGGCCAATTGATGTAACCATCAAAATTGAAATTGTTCAGGAGAGAGTAACAACTAAGTATTTTTTAATTCACTAATGTAAATTTTCATGTTTGCAGATACGAGATAATACGAAGGGAGTGTCGATATAATAGTAGCCTACATCAATTCAATGTAAAATGATGTTTCCCCTTCAGTGTGGTCAGTTTATTTTTCTAATTTACGTCATTTTGCCGAGACCTGCTCTGTCGTCTTCAATATGAAATCCAATTAACTCATTTTCGTATTTTTTGAAGGTTACGTCAATTACTCAAAACACAGTTGACAATTTAAAGCAGAAAATACATCTATACGTCTGTCACGAGAACTCTTCCCAAACGGGGAACAATAGTGACGTGATATTACATGTCATTCTTTCTGCCATTTCTATCTAGGTCAACTGCATTATTTTTAACGCTCAATTTTAAATATTATTATTAGTTAATGGACTGTATTTTGTGGCTCTAACATGAGGTACGATACACGGTGATATTTTCAATTTTTAACATTATCTTGTGCCGAAAAAACGCCATATTATACGCAAATATTTGTTTTTCTTTTATCTGCGTTTGGAAGTACAATACAACCAGAGACAAGCCGGGAATTACACCCACCTTTAATATTTACAGAATAAACATTCTATTTATAGGAGCGTGGTATATATGTACATATCAGTGCCTTGCCGAAAAGGCTTTTTTTGTCATCTTTGTAAAACTATTATATTATAATTTGATGTAATTATCAAACAAAACTGCTTAAAATTTTCATGTTTATACACTAAATTCAGAAAGTGTGCGCGTCCTGATTGGCATTTATCTGAGTTTTAATAAGCCGTGACCGCTCCATAAACATACGGCATCTGACGAAATTTGTTCGAAATTTCGCATGCATACCCTAAGAAGTTTGCTTTACACGCGCACGCGCAGTAATGATTCGATTCGCGCATGACAGTTAGTATTCCGATGCATGCGTTTGGATTTAAGCATTTCACTGTTAGTATTGTGATTCGGAATGTCAGATAAATCTTGTATAATTTGTCGCTACTTTCATTATGGATTAACAGCAAAGAAAATAAAAGGGATTTCATGATTCATTATCGGAATATTACAAACTGTAGAAGATTTGAAATTAAGGTGTAAAATTCGTGAGAAGAAAAAAATTGAATTTCAAAAACAAGAAAAATTTTCTATATTTTCCTCTCTCACAGTATGCCTTGCATCATAAGTCACCGCACGCCACTGGTGTATATGGTATATATTCTTGTGATTAAGTAGAAAGTGAGTCAGGGATGTACTGGTAATGAATTAGTAGATTCGAAAATTCCAACAATATACACTCTTCTTGAAATACTTAGTTTTAATCTTCCCAGATTTAATGAAAACTAAATATTGTAACAGCGGAAAGAGTCCATATATTTAATAAACCTAATTTCATAGAAAAAGAAGGTAAGATACTTACCAACATGCTGATTATTTAGCAGGTCAGTGCAAGAATAAACCACTGCATAGCTAGTATAGTCAGTACTGAGAACCCAATATGGCGATGGAGTAGCTGAAATATATAAAAAAACTGTATATAAATTAGTACTCGAGAATTACTTATATATTATTTTGGTAACAACTGAGAATTGATGCATAGCATTTTTTTTACGATAGACTTGGAAAAAACGTAAAATGACGCATAGTGGGTAGAGTGGAATGAATATTCACTGTCGACTTGAAGACTATATAAATATTGGAAAATTGGTTGATGATACCTGGCGCAGGGAATTTAACTGTAAGTTTGGCGTCTGTCGATGTAGGATCTGTCAGTTCTGCAGTTCCGTCAATTGTACCCGTCACATTCTTGACTACTCCTTTGTTGTGGACGGCCACGACTCCGTCTTCTCTCTTCGTGTACCTTGCAGTGACGCAGTCCATGTTTAATTCATTTTCGTATTCATATCTGTATATTTCATACCAGGTGCCTGAATACTGAAAGAAATGGAAAAAAATAATCAAATCCATAATAAGGTTTCTTCAACAAAGTGTGTAATGTAACTTTGCTTTGACGTGAACAAAAATATTTAAACAATCTCATGTAAAGCAGTGGTCAAATACTTTTTTTAAATCAAAACAAATGACTTTTGTCAATCCTTGCATATAAGCATGATTGAGGTAATTAAAAATTGTGTATAAAATATTATGAAATCCTTAGAAATTATTTTGAAAACACGTCAAACGATCATGATCACTTTTAATGTGTTAACTGTAAATTCTCGGTGGCAAGGCAATAATAGTTAAAAAAAAAACACTATTTGATGTGTACTACCGATTAATCATCAGTAGATAATGCTTGCCGTGAATGAAACCGGTCATGTTATTATAAAAAATGTCGAATTAATACAAATAAATTTGTGTTTTATTTATTAAAGTCTTCATAATTATTCCATTCCCATGTCTGATTATTCTTTTTGACATTTCTGAGTATATGTATGTTCCTAAGACGTCAAACATTTCTTTAATCCATTTTCGTAATTAATGCACTTGGTTACTTTCTCTTGTATATCGACGATGTTTTGGCCAATTGATATAACCCTAAAAAATTCGAAAACGATTTATGATTGTATTTCATTTTAAAGACGACAGAGCAGGTCTCAGCCAAATGATGTAAACTAGAAAAATAAATTGACCACTTTTTGGAAGGGAAACATCGTTTTACATTGGTTTTAGGTTTAAAAATTCTGACCCGGCCACTTGATTGATGAAAGACACTATTATATCGAAACTTCCTACGTATATACACTATAATCTCGTATCTGCAATCATGAATGCATTTCAAAGATTCATAACGCTACTCACCGAATACTGTTTTCGATAAAAACAGTTTTTACTCGCTCGTGAACAATTTCAACTTTGAGGGTTACAATTAATTGGCCAAAACAACACCGATATGACGATGCACATATAAATAATTCATTAAATCAACAATTATTTGACATACTGCCGAAACATTGAAAGCGTGCACGACTGCAATATTTTGCGGACACTTTCCTTCAGATGTGATAGCACTCGTCATATACGCCAAGGAAAGTAGCAAAATAAATGCGAAGAGAATCATTTTATGGCACCACAAACTCACAATTCACAAGCCACGTTGTTATCGTTTGCAACACTCACCCTAAACTGGCTGTTATTTATATGAAATGACTGTATATGCGCTTTTTTGTAAGCTTATCTTCACAATCGATTGTTTATTTTCGCTAAGCACTCGAAATTTATCTTCACTAGCAGGTCAGAATTTAAGTCGGTGCAGTTCAAACTAGAGGTCTGCATAGGTCGAAATATTGTAAAATTTTCCGGTCCGAGCACGAAATCCTCAGGCCGTGCCCGGCCCAAGCCCGAGTCTCAATACCACACTTGATACCCGACTCCCAAATTTTAACTCCGAAATACTTTTCTGGAAATTAAATTCCTTACCAGGGCTGGGCCAGGTAACATCCCGTGCATATCTCTAGTTCCAACGTAGATATCTCGGTAGTTGTTCCAATTGTATAACAATAAGTACGTGAAAAATTTTCAAAACAAAGTCAGCATTGAGCGAAATTGCGTTATTATAGACGCTGCTTAAACTTAGTTTGTACGGTAACGTGGGGAAAATGCAAAAGTAATTTATTTTGAGGAAAAACTTTGATAAAAATTGGCCAAATTGGACGAAGAAATACCTTCTCCATACCTCATGGAATTAGGGTACTTATTGTAGGGATACTTAAAAGAGAAAAAAAACAATTACCAACGAATTAACAGCTATTGGACGAGGATGATCGAAATAAATGATGTTTGAAGTTTGCGATAGCATAGTTATTGCTATTATACGTTGTTTTACTCTTCAACATCATAGGTTGAAAGCAGGCGTTTGCTTGAATCCCAAGCGGACACCGGTGTCCAAGATTTTTGAAAAATCTACATGTTATTCCAATAGGGCTTGAGTTGTATTATGGCGAATAAACATAGCGATATCCATACAGAATTAATGTATTATTTAAAAAATTAAAACATTTACGAGTATATCCAAAGGGCTGCCACATGGACCACATACTTATTCTGATTTATGACCACCGTCTCAAATTTATTGTTAATCTTTGCATGGATTTTACAAGATGACCAAAATTCACATATTTTTACATTCGTTTCAAGAATCATCCTCATCTGATTTTTTTTTCAATTTTCACTAAATGTTTTGTAAATTTCTTTCAAGACTTATCGCAGTATAGACCGATTTTGTAATAAATTTTGAAATTTAAAAACACTATTTTGTGGCAACCAGAGATTTATAATATAATTTTGTATAAAGCAAACTTCTTTATTCAGTGGCAGCCCTAACATTACGATATCGTTTTCAGATATCAATAATTTAGTTTATTTATATTGAAAACGGAAATAATTTGAATGCATGATATATCGTTATTCATATTCCACTAAAAATTCCTTGGTACTCAAGCGGTTAATAAAAATATATTCCTTTTTGTAGAATCTTTTAAAATAAGTAAATAAACTGAACGAACACTGAGTTTATAATCATTTGAATTATACATTTTTGTGTATTTACTTCTTACCACAAATCTAAGAATTCCAAGAATGGATTGGTCACCCAGCGTCTTAATCAGTACGACACATCAATTATTATAATATTATATTCAGAGGGAAAGAAAAAAAGCAAAAAAATTGTTTTTAAAAGATATTTATTATCATTTTATAAAAATATCGAAAGATGAGCAATACATTTATGTTAATACAAGTATTGAGAAAATATATTTTTTTTATTTTATGTAAAAATGTAAAAATCAATTAAAATGTGTTTTAATAACTATTATAAGTATTTTTTATAATATGCTGTCTTTCCACAAAGAGTTGACAGCTAACACTTTTAAAAACCAACAAGATAATAGTTTTGTTTTTTTTAATTGAAATTAATCTTTTAATGAATAAAACGCAATTCATTTGTACTACTTCCACATATTTATAATGATCAGGCCCGGTTTCGCTCACCACGAGCATTATCAGCATCAGTTGATATTGCTCGATATTGATACAAATGAATTGTGGTTTATTTATTAAAATATAATGTCTTTCCACAAAGAATTGACAGTTAACACCTAAAAAATGAAATTTATGTAATAATTGACCGAATTCTACGTAGAGGCAATGGATTTAATATTAAACAGCGGCGGTCAATTTCGAAAATTTGTAGGGTCGAGATTGACCAATTATGACTGCGCGATCGTCCGGTTGTCTGGTTTTTATTATGTTTAAGTTAGACACAGACGTTTGTCCATCGAAGCTTTGTAAATTGATGAATCAATAAAATCTAATATTAAGGAGAGATAACGCGAAGTTTCAAATAAAAAGACAAATTGTTGTTTTCGCGTTCTTCCCTTTCATGCAAAAACGTTAGAAACAGAAGAGAGTTTGTTCAGTGAATCTTAATAATGAAATTAAAGGAATTTGATTAAAAATAATGCTACAATTGACACTGTCAATGCTAGTCTTTGCATCAAAGCTCCGTTGCAAGCTTTGTCGGTATGTAAAGTGGGCCTGAAGACATTCCATGGAAGTTTTGCCGATTCAACTGCGGTGTTCACCATTACCATATCCTTGCCAGCAATTTGAGGCTTCCTACTTAGCACCCAGCTGAAAACTGAAAAGTAAAATCAGCGATTAGTAAATTGACTTAAACACGTCTTAGCGTAAATATTTGGAGCAATAACCAAAACTATTTATTAAACAATGACATCATTATAACTGTCTTCGCGAATTTAACAATCGGTGCGGCTTTTGCAAGGGCCGACCAACGCGTGACTGAGCACAAGGTATTAAAAACGCTCCACTGTGTATGTTAAATCAAATATCATCTACATTTACATTTCGGTTTTGTTTAATTTTCAAATCCGGTGTTGAAAAAATTGCCAAAATACCGGGAAGCCGGTTACAGTAACATACAGTAACGGTATTGCAAACCCTGAGTGGAAATAAAAAGCTCTGGTCTTAAAATAAAATTGTGAAATACGCATATAAAATTGTTTTTTAGTTATACTTATGATACAAAGAATTAACGATTGGCACCATTGCAATGAAAACAGTCAATCTGGGTAACCTTTGTCCAGTTCTGAGGGTTTTCGTATTTTTATGGTTCGCCATCACATTTATGTGTGGTATTGTTCTACATAGAAATGGACTGATGCCTTAAGATGAAATTTAATCAACATAAATAGATTTATTGTTATAATTGATATGTAAATATTGATACAATAAGGTGGGCAAAATTTTCATCCAAGTCGGGTAACTTTGGCCTACTACAGAAATAATCACTGTAATTACTATAAATTTAGTTATTTTGAAGTCATGGAAACTTTTCTTTACGCTTTCATATATTATGTACATAATTGAGATGGGAAAAAATATACAGCATTTGGTTCACATGTTAGTAATACAAATTGAAAATATGGGTAATCCAATTCATTTCAAGTTGTGTTTTTAAATTGTGTTTTATGATTCCAAGCTGACAGCTTAAAAATTCAACAATAAAACAAATCATGTTGCACAATAATTCATATTGTTACCACCAGGGGCTACTCAATACCTTTGCTTAGCTAAAAAATATTTAAATTGTATTAATGAAAAGACAATTACCGATAAATTGGTTATTAGGCAAGTCAGTGCAAGAATAAACTACTGAGAAGCCAGTGTAGTCTGTGCTGAGAACCCAATAAGGCGATGGTGTAGCTGAAAAATTATGAAAAAAGGATTAATTAAATATATCCCCTATATCCCCGTTTGATGAAAGATAAAGGTTCAATACCAGATGAGTGTAATATATTTGTTATAAGTGAAAACTATTTTTATGAAAGTGAATATGATCTAAACAAAAGTGCATTTAATTGTAAGCCTTATTTTAGTATGGAGCGGTTGCTAAGCAGCTATTTGCTATAATTTTTTCTGTTGCTTTTCATTGTTGAAAATTGCACAGTTGAACTGAAAATGGCAGCTAGAATGACATGTAGGAATTTCACCGTTTGGGAGGAGTTGTTGTGACCAACAGACATACAAATAAAGAAACAGATTTCTACATGAATGTATTTTGTGCCATATAGCAGCGCTTTCCAATCTATGGTCCGCAAACCCCTGGGGGTCCCCGAAAAGTTTCAGTAAAAAGTACATTTATTTATTTATAAACATTTTTCTTTTTGGCAAAAAATAATTAGTCAAAGATGCACGGAGATGTTTTCATGTTTGAATGAGTTTCTCACAACAAATGAAATATCACTCTCGACCCGAATAAAAAGATTATACTTGATCACATGGCCGAATCAATAGTATTTTTTGAAAAATATTTCGCAAATTGAATGAGGATCAAAAGTACAATTTCATAAGAACGCCATTTGCTAAATCCTTAAAGTATGATCACATTACGTGAGCAGCTCGAGAAGAGTTGATCTATAGCAGATCAGATAATTTGCTTGAAGTGGAATTTAATGAAAAAAGTATACACATGTATTAACAGTAATAATTAATGTCAAATAAAAATTTTGACGATTAAAATATGTTTTTTTTTCTGGGGTCCGCGGACTATTGAGGGGGACGTGGCATGACAATGTTTGGGATGCACTGCTATATAATAAAGAATACAATTTTGATCAACGTTTTTTTTTTATAATACCTGGAGCAGGGAATTTGACCGTGAGCTTGGCTTCCGTCGATTTAGGGTCTGTAAGTTCAGCAGTGCCGTCAATCATAGCCATCACCTTCTTGACGACTCCCATATTGTGGACTGCAACGAGGCCATCTTCTCTTGGTGTATATTTTGCTGTGACGCAATCCATGTCCAGCTCATCGACGTATTCATATCGATATATTTCATACCACGTGCCAGCATACTGAAATTGTTAAAATAACAATTAATTTTTGCCCATGTCCGATGAAAATGAATGTAGCATCTGAACGGATTTTTTCATGTGAGAAATATTTAGACCATGTTATGCAGAAACCATCCAACCCAAAAATGAAAATTTTTGAATGAATTATACAACATAAATACAGATATTTTCGATGGCATAGTTCCATAGTGATACAACCGAGCCGAAAACACTACTCTCTCTGTAAAAGAAAGGTTGAGAAACTGAGAAATTCTCGTAGAAAACTTCTCTTGAGATACCTTCATTAGGACGCCATATGCTCCACACTGACATGTAAGCGAACATGGCAAAAAAACCTTACCTAACCTTTATTTGTCTGGCAATTACTTACCATCCAAACAAAAATATTAATCGACCATTTCGATGGCCTAGTTCAATAGTGATTGATACAACTAGAAATTGGTAGTTTTGAAATATAACCGATCAAAGTGTTGACTTATCTAAAATGACTCGTAAAATGTGATGGCTTATTATTTGCATTAAATAGTTTATAGTAGAATGCCACGATTCACAAAAATATATTTTCACAATACGATATTTCGATATGTATGTAAATATATAGAGCTGAAAAATTATTTGATTTTGCTGATTTCCATATGCAAATAACTGCCTTTTGAGACAAAACCTGTACATTTTATAGGCTGTACTTTTTTGGAACTGTAGAAGAGCGGTGTTCGAATATAATGGCTAACTTAATTCAAAACATCTAATTTTTGACATATCGTCATATGGAACTGGACCATCGTTATAATTTGTTGAGGACTTCCATGCCAAAAGTGTGCTACAAACTTCAATATAACAAACAATAAACAATGATTTTTATTTGTTATATTTAAAAAAATACTTCTACAATGTAACACAGTAATGTAATAAATACAGTAATAATACAGTAACACAGTAATGTCATATTGCGTTACCGTGTGAGTTTTGTCATATAAACGCATTTATAAAGCGAAATGACAATTTCAAAGAGTGAAATTTGGTTGTATACAGTATTAAGTAATTATTTTATGTCATATTTTTTGTGTACTTGAAATACATATCAAACTATGCGAAATTATCGAAAGACACACGAATTGAAATTCTTCATAGCAGAACAGGATCGAGACGTGTTTCAGTGCCGTTTGAAACAAAACGGTTGCATACGGTACGGTCATGCATCTCAGGTCGTAACTACACTATAGTAATTGTTACTATACTTTATTTAATACTATACCATACTGTAATGTTGTCTTTTTCGATGGTAAAATTGACGAGTTTTTCAAATTATGATTAATTATACAAAGAAGACGTGAACTTTAATGTATTTTTAACATTTGATTATATGTACAACTATTTTACTTACAAATATTAAAATTTTCAATTTTTTGTATGACCTATTTCACAGATAATTTAAAGGTTTAAAGGCCGAAGTAACGCAGTGTTAAACCATGAGAACGGAAAGGTTAGTAATATCTAAAACAGTAAAACGCGTCTATCTCAGTTTGACAATTTGTGGGTTGCATGGGTTCTGCATAAAATGATCCATTTGTAAGTAAGTCGTTCAAACTCTCTTAGGAGAGTAAAGTATTCGTAGTTCGCGACCCCCTTATTCTACACCCCCTTTTGAAAATGGCTTAGGTTGGTTAAAGGTTAAAAAAACATCGAAAATATCTATGTCTTTGGATAAAAATAAATAAATCGATTGGAAAATAAATGTGTGTATGTTTCTATTTCGGGATTTAAAGCAGTGACCGCTCAACTGAATAAGACGGTCGCCAAAAAGCTTTGGCAGTTCGGTTACAGGACGGGAAAACTAAAAATTATTGGGGAAATTATTAACAGCGCTCGAATTCGACCCCGAACACAAATTATACTCCATATTTATTGCCCAAAATAAATCGAAATGATAAAAAAGCATGTGGATATTTTTGTTAATTTTTCTGTTCGTGAAATTTTCCATTTTACGCCTTGGTTAGCGACGGATATATTATCATAAACACCTATCAGTCGAAGCGTAAAGCTTATTTTGGTAAGGATCTGTGTTATAACTGTGATATTTTATGAATCCAGAGTATAAAAACTTTTGATAAGAAACGGTAGGTTATCATTATATACTGAGATTTTTGGCAAAGATAAGGCTAGCAATAAGCTTGCAATATTTAACGTAAATAACAATTCTGTTTGATTATTTATTTATTTATTTATGATTTAAAAATAAAATAGTTCCCACCCTTGCTATAAGGACGTAGTTATTTTTATTTATTCTTCACATTAGAAATGAAATTAACTGAAAAAAACATTTTTATTTAAATAATACAATAAAATATTGATAAAACAGATTAATGTGGTTGATGGCGTATCCGTTAAAAAAATGTTTTTTTTAATTTTCTGAATGCGATTTTCGTTTATTGGCCAAATTAACGACACAAGTTGTTTGCCCCATCTCCACTCACAGCCGCCTTCCATAAAACAATTACTGTTAAGAAAAGTAGCTTCTCATATCCAATTCTTTTATCTTCATCATTCATTTTGACATACACGAGGTATTTCATTTTTTAAGTTGAAAATTACAATCATTGTTTAGCTTAGACATTAATAACCTTGCGATATAGTTAGTTTGAAAATGCTTTTGAAGGAAACGAAACACGTGTCACGTTTAGTAACACAGCCAGCGGATTAAAAAGTTATCAATTTTCATCAATCTAAATTTGTATTTACTGTATAATATGCATAAACAGTGGTTTCTTTGTCATACAACGCAGTGGAACAGCGTTCCGGCACCTTTTTTCATGGATTTTTAATGTCGCAAAAGAAATTAGACGAAACAGTATTTGCGCTTAGATATTTACGATACATATTGACATAATTCGTCAAATTATATCTGACATGTCCATTAAAAAAATGTTTAAGTTTTTGATGCGCTTCGTGGCATAGGAAAAGCTGTAATGATATTTAAATATAATTTTCTTTAGTGAAATGATTCGGACGAAGTGAGTTGCGGCACTTTTAAAAAAAAAAAATCCCTTTGCAATAGCTATAATAGTTGCAAGACTTTTTATTCATGTTTTTTTTCAACCTGGCGGTAAGTTCTATTTACAAATATCTTATCACTTATCACTATGAAGCCGCAGCTGCGGCGTAAGAATGTAATTTTGTTTGAATCGTTATCAGTTACCACCACACGTACATTACAAATACACAAAACTATTTTTTTTGCTTTTTGGCTAAATATAAAAAGGTAAATAATATTATTTTGGAAAACAGTTACAAATCCAAGACAATCTGAGAAAAAATGACCATTTCATTTTATCATCGAAATAGTGACAGAAGGCAAAAAAAAACGGATATCGGCTGTTTTGAGTTACAAATGCAGTATAATGGATTTTTGGACGCTGTATCATCTGAAAAAATAAGCTCACTCATCTGTGTGTGAAAGGAAAAGAGCGTTTAGTTTAAAATTGGTACTTTTCAGGAGAGTCAAAACAAGATTTGCATTTATTTGGATGTTTAAACATGAATTTTACCAACTAAGAGTCGACTCTTCCTTTTTACATTATTTGCATGTATGTATTGTAGATATTTATGAATATTTAACTCTTTTTCAATTAACTAGACTAAACTCTCTTTTCCTTTCGCACACAGTCATTTTCCATGTATATTTTACGTAATTCGAAGAAATCAATATGATCAAACAAATTATACATAAGCCAAATATTTATTTTTTTAATCCATGTCCGCTCCCAACGTGGAACATATGGCCTCGTAATGGAGGCATCTCAATAGAATTTTTCTATGAGAATTGCTTGTTACCCAGTTGCTCAACTTCTCTTTGTTTTGGAGAGAGTAGGGATAGAAGAATAGGTCTAGGACAGGACTAGTGGTTAGCTAATCGCTCTCGCTATGCCCCGTGACGATCGGATGGCAATCGAACTGCGCCACGGACGCCGACGATAATAAAATAGTCTACAACTAAAATGTTAAGGACCTCTTACAAATCAATAAATACTAATCTGATATCACAAATATAGCTACATTACAAGTCCATTAACTGAACAAAATTTTTTAATGACATTACTGATGTATTAAGCAAATAGCAGTTTGGGAAAAAAAATCAATATGAATTAAGTCGATTCCGTTCACGGCTATTAGTGGAACACAAAACGATAATTATCTACTTTAAATCGAATTCGTAAATGATTATCAAATCTCATAAAGAGGTTACTTCAATAAGTACTGTTTAATGTATGTAAATAAAATTACTTAAATTTCATGATTGTTTAAAAGCCGATTATCTTAAAATAACGTTTTTTGACTCGATGCCTTCTGTCACTTTACTGACGATAAATATGTCTTGATTTATTTGTCTATATATGCATCTGTAACGCAAAAAGGACGAAGACAGATGTAACTACCACATGGTATTTATATTACTAGTAAAATATAGTACCGTGTAAATATTATATAACACTTACAGCACTTTTATGATATTTGGCATGTCATTTTATGACAGCGTTCAATCAAAACATAAATAGAATCATGTTGTCAAGCTTTGTATAATATGCAAAATTAATTTAAATGTATTGCTAAGTTTTAAAATTAAAAAACAACTCGCTGATAGTGTCAGACCGGCGTTCTATTGCAAAAATTCTCTAGGCAAATTACTTATTAACAATAAAGATAGAGTCCATTTTAAGAACAAATCTGGTATTTATAAATTACAATGCAGTGATTGCCAACATTTCTATGCGGGTAAAACCACACGTACATTAGATATAAGGGTATCAGAACATTTAGCTGCCGTTAGATTAAAAAAAGAAACTTCCACATTCGCAAATCACTTGCTAATAGAGAATCATACGTTTAATGCGGATGATGGGGTTAAACTGTTGCATAAAAACATGGGGGATCATAAATTATTTTATCAAGAAATTTTGGAAATCAATAGAGCCCAGTTAAATTCCTTGCCAATTCTGAATGAGCAGTTGAACCTTCCTAATTCTCCGTTATTATATCCTATACGTTGAAACACCTAACAGATGTCACTAAACGTGGAATGATTGTATATATTTACCCTTTCGTCGAATTGCATCCCGTCGAAACCCACAATACTATTATAATTGTAAAATCACTGGTATTTCTAAAAGAAGTTGAAAAGCGGCAATTCGCCTTCGGCAATTCGCCACTCTGGTAATATGGTGTTTACAAAATAAGGATTAGGACGATTTCCGAAATTTTAACTCAGGTATCGGTGTGGCTCTCAGACGTATAATGCATTGCCTCGTAAATGATATTTGTCGCATTTGTATCTTCTATATAAGCGTTAGACACTGTTTACTGTCTCTCAGTTCGAGTCCATTCGTGTGCTCGAATGCCTGAAGATGCCGAAAGGCGAAACCCGGGTCGTTAGTGACAAAATACATGGAAGTGTACAAAATCTCAATAATCCAAATTAGTTTTAAGTCAAGTTCGAGGCCGACCAATTACTGACGTCATATGATTTTAGAAGTTTTTGACCCTCCCTACCCCATCGTCACATTTCGTCACAAAATACTTGATTCCCCTGTCAGAATGAAGCCACATTTTTGAAACCCTCTCAAAGTTTCATTCACTTAATTAGACGTTCGTATTATTCATTCATACAGAAGAATACTAAACTGAAACATGCTAATAAAGAGTTTTTCATGATAGTATAATGGATTGTTTCCTATTTAAATAAAATTATTTAGTCATTGTTCAGTAATTTGGTTAACAACTTATCATAAATGTCGGCACTAAGAAATGGAGAAGTACGGAAAACTAATTAATAAATTATTTTTGCTGAATGGTCTTCAGTTGCATATTATTTGCAGACAAATTAAATTATAATTCGATCTCATTGAAACCTTATTGAAAATAAAATATATCGTCACCATACACGAGAAGGTTACTAAATGCATTTTTTACAAAAATGGACAACAGCAATATTTGACGTAATTCAACATTATAAATAGTTGTTTAATACAACAAAATCAGTCAAAATCCTAAATCAAATGTGTAAATGTAATGGGGTATAAAGTATAACGATTGTTTATGAATATTCCAACGTTTCTCTTGAAGTTTTTACTATTTTACATTTGGTCACTTTGTCCTGTATGTACGACACAATCTTGTAAGTTTTATTAAATTTATTAATACTAATGAATAAAGATACAATTACTTATATTGATGATCAAAATTTGAAGACAAGAAAGAAAAAGATTTAATAATTTTTATTTATAATGTCGCTTTTCAGCACGTTGCTTTTAAAAAACTACCGAATAACGGTTATGAGTTTTGGTCTAAATTATTTACGTCTGTCAGTTTTTGAAGACCGAAAAAATTACCTAACTAGTTAATTGATTAATTAGTTTACGAATGTTTTTAGTTTAGTTACCGAGCTTGAGTAGTGTTGTTTTTTACCATTTAGATTGTAAATTACAACAGAGTTAAAATTTTAACGAGAACAAAGAAAAGAGTAAGTCAATTGATATGAATTAGCTGATCAGATTTAATTGTTTATGCCTTTAAAGCTGACCATTGAAGATTCCAGTCGAATATTTGATATTCGAAAATATTCGGCTCTTTTTCGATATTCGAATATTTGATAAATTGTTTATAAACTAGGTAAGCAAAAAATGTCATTTGCTGTTATGTCTAGTATGTTTTAACAATTAATACATCTCACTATATATGATGAAATTTTTAAATTATATTATTCGAATATTGGCGTTTAACGAATATTTTGAATCCCGAGTGCTCACCTAATTTTTATTTCATTATAATATCGACACTCCTTACACATAATCCTGTATCTGCAAACATGACATTTTACAGGAGAGCGTCCCAAAGATTCAAAACGCAGTTGCAAAGTAACGTTGCGTCTATTTTCTTCAAAATTGGGACAGTGCCTAGTATTTTAAATCTAGTTTCTTATTTTATATAAAGTTTTGCTGAAAAGTATACAGTTTTTTCAAATATTACATATACGACATTGTACTTAGAATTTTAGGCAATGACTTTCGTATAAGTTATAATCACGTATATGATACTTACGTGATTATATGTACGGAGTGTAGATATACAAGAAGAAAAAACAATAACTATACATGATGAAATAAAAACAATATATTATTAGAGTATATTCGAATACTTGATAACTACAGGGTTTTCATATATACGAATATTTTAAATCCTTATTCGCAGTGTATATAACTTAGAAATTTAATTCAAACTACACTTGGCACAACGGCGTATTTTATTAACTTTTTTAATTCTGAAATTTTATCAATGTTACCTGAAATATTAAATTCAGAAATTTACTTTTTAAATTAAAATCTAAGCATTCGTTTTATAATAATATCAAACGCAAACACGAAACGTGGCTAATTCGAATTTTTTCAATAAAAGTGATGCTACTGTTATTATTTAACTTTTTTATCCTTGTTGCTAAGACATTACAAAGTAGATATTTAATAAGTAAAGAGTGTCTACTTATGAAAGGTTATGAAAAAAAGGTTGAGCTAACGGGAATACTATTTATTTCGTAGACTAATGTCTTTGTATGCGCACTGTTTTCATGTTGAAGTAGTGTAAGAAAAGACGAAAATATCACATGTTTAATATTTTTGTGTGATTTGAAAATAGTTAAATATTTTATTAGGGAACTTGTGGTCAAAAAATAGAAATTTTGACATACCGCTGACACATTAAACTTTTGAACGACTTCGATATTTTCTGGACACCTGCCTTCAGATGTTAAGGCGCTGGCAAAAGAAACTATCGACAGTAAAAAGGCGAAGAAAATCATTTTAAATAATCACAAAACCAACGAGTCACTTTTAAGTTAGTATCCTTTGCAACACTCACTCAAAACTAAAGATTTTTCTGTTTCGCTTGACCATATATGCATTATAAATATTAGTATCTAAGAAATCACCGATCGCCAAACTTCAAATGTGGATTTTTATCGTCGATAACGGAAACGCCGTTTTTTCGTACAGCTAAAGTCCGCATTACACGAAACGACATCACCGCAGTTTCTGTATAATGGTACTGAATATCGTTTCGTGTTTTGGCCAATTGATGTTACCCTAAAAAATTAATAATTGAATCTCATTTTAAAGACGACGAGCAGGTCTCGGTCAAATGATGTTAATTAGAAAAATAAATTTACCACTTTTTCTAAGGGAATCATCATTACACATTGGTTTTAGGTTTAAAAATTCTGACCCCCTCACTTGATGTAAGCCACCATTATGTAGACACTTCCTACGTATAATCCCGTAACAGCAAACATGAGAATTTACAGGAGTGCATTTCAAAGATTCATAACGCAACTCACCAAATAACTCTCTCCTGAACGATTTCAATTTTGAGGGAGGATTTTGCGTAAGATTTTAAATATTTAGTCCTGTTATGATTTTATTTTTATCAGTTGATAATGCTCGTGATGAGCGAAACCGGTCGTGATCATTATAAATATGTGGAAGTAGTACAAATGAATTGTGTTATATTTTTTTAAAGTATAATGTCTTTCTACCAAGAATTGACTGTAAACACCTTAAAAATGAATACCTATATAGTTAATATAAATGTATTGTGGTCTCCCTCCTTATAATATGTCGTAACAGCCGTTTTAAAACAATTGAAATGGAGGACCAAAGAGGACTACTTCCTTAAATGGATGGAGAACGACAAAAATCGAATTGAAGGACGTGTCCTCTTTTTGGATACTATCTAGTTAAACCTACGTTAAGCTCTTAACCAGGGATCGAGAACCTTTTCATGACAGAAGGCTGCTTCCAAAAAACTTCAGTTAAATATTTTAAAATATGAGATGATTATTTTTAAACGCAATTCAATCAAAATACCACAGGTTCCTCGCTTTTGTTCCAGTCTGCCTAAGCGCAAGTACATTTTTTTTATAAACAAATTTAATATTTAATTAAAAATGTTTAACGTGTTATTTAGAAACTAGTGGGACATCCGTCATAGATGACGGTATTGAAATTGAAATACTGAGTGTCTGACTTACAATAATATATTATGATGATTCATTCCGAACCGCCTGACTTAGAGCTTCTTCAGCTCTTTGATGAGCTTCCACGTTAGCGGCACGTCGAGATTGTGCAGCCTTCGGAGTTTTTTTGTGATCGTTGTTGTCTGTGTGCCTCGGCATCAGCAACACGACGTAATCGCAAACGCCGCTGTTCTTCTGTTTCCATACTGATGGACTGATTTTTATTGTTATTTTTGTTTGTATGCCTCGGTTTCGTCACGTCAGAACTGCGCGTATTGTTGGGTGTGTGTGTGCATTACATAACATATGTGATAATAATAAAACGCCTACAGACCAGTCTGGGCTATTATATTATAAATTCTCGAATTAATAATTAGGTACAAACATTTTTTATTTTTAAAAACTCACTGTTTGAGAATGTTTCGTTTCGACGGAAATAAGAAATTATTTGACAGTGTTTGCTTAACCAAACAAATGGTTACAAACGATATTTATTTAGCATATTACTGCGAGTTAAAAGATCTGTATAGAATAAAACGTAGAAAAAATACCGAAACTACGTTTTTTATGCAAAATGACGAAATATTTCGTCATAATATTCATTTTTATCATTACATTATATAGTTGAGAAATATTTGGCATTACAGTGTATAATTGCTAATTCACCAAATTAAAATTTGATATTGACCTTTTCGGGAGTTGAAACCATACTCATCTGATTGCTAGGAAAAATCTCATACCACTATACCAACGATTCCCAACCCGGGGTACGTGAAAGATAAATCAATAGTAGCGGACGTACTTCTTAAAAGATGTTTCAAGATATAGTGCAAACTAAAAAAGGATCAAAGGTAAAAAAAAGAAAACACTACGATGAATTAAAAAAAAAAATAGATTTTTGTACACAGGCTAAGACGGTCTTAAACACAATTGTGTAGTTTGTGGGAAAATGTTGTTGAATGACAGCATGAGTTCTTCCCTATTTTACGGCATCTCAATCAATTCACAGTATAATATAACAAGAAAAATGACTTTTTTAAACGTTTCGAAGAGCAAAAACAAAAATTATAATTTAGCAAAAAAATTATTTTCTCCTTGTATAAATCAATCTTTTTTACAAATATTCACGAAGTAGAGCCTATTAAACCTGCCCTGCTCACGCACCCTTTGCTACGCCAATGCTATTTATTCACAGAAGCAACAAAATTTTTAATAACACTAACTACATGAAACATTTTTGTTATATTATAAGGGATAAAATTTAGCGAAATGGGCTGCCAAGGGATACACAAGTTAAAGAAGGTTCAGATCCGCTGCACTACACTTAAGTGACCAACTCTATGCAGATCAGATTTTGTTGGCCTAATATTGGTTAAAGGTTATAATATACTAGCAAGTACCCGGCATGCGTTGCAATGCCACTCAAAGAAAAAAGTGTTTGTATGTTAATTCTGTTTATTGAAGTGCCTTTGGATGCACAATATTTTTTGTTTCGTCGTCGTTTCAAAGTCGATATATTTAAAACACTACGGTTCTTTGTGAATATTGGAATCTTCATTTCTGCCATTTTGCGAATTTTAATATGCAAATGTCCACGACTTATAATTGTTTTGACACATTTATGTTTCGATTTTAATATATTTCCTGTTTTTATTTTTAAATCTCTATTTACCGAATTGAATAAACGATTTTCTCTCCAATATTGCTTTTATTGACATGTTACGAATTGTGTACAGCTTGTACAGTTGTATCTTATGAAAGTAATTTCACATGTAAATAAAAAATGAATTCGAATAATTTTTGAGTACAAGAATTTTATATTTTGAGGGTAATTTAAGTAATGGAACCAATCCCCATTTTTATATTTGCACTTTACCCTTACACGGTTTTTTTTGCACGATTGTCTCTGGAACGTATCCCTCATGTAAAACGATAATCGAGTTTACTTTACGATTGACTACAACGTGAATTTGTTTATTTTTTTCATACTTTTAATAATACCTACATAATTGGTACATATGAAGTATTGTGGGTTCCCTCCATCTCATATTTCGTATCTGCCGTGTCTACCTTCCTGTCTAGGAACAGATAATTTTGGCAATACATATAATATTTTTTTTGCATTATTACCTATACATATTACAAAATCTTCTCAATAAATAAAAAAACTCAATGACAAAAAAAATCTAAAAAAATGAAAAAACTGTACCCATGCCCAAAAAATATATATTTCTTAAAATTGAAGCAATAATGGACAAAAACTAAATTTCAAATATACAATATGAGAATGCCCGGTCGAAGAGGGGAGAATGCTTGGTTATCACTATCCAGGATGTCTAGGATCTAAATCAAACACCACTTCCAGTTCAGTTAATCTCTTTTTTATTAATGAAAATGCAGTGGTTTATTATACAAAAAATACCAGTAAAACATAAAATTGAATTTACATTTAAGTTGTTATACAATTGGCACAACAAACGATTTTAAACTTAAATTAAAGCCAATTTCAAAACAAACCAAAACAATTTATAATAATACGGCGGACGCCCAGCGCGCCACCGGCGGAGGCCGCCGAAACCAGATGTAGGCTCCTTCCTTTTGTCAATGACTGTCGTCAAACAGACGAGTCTATTAACAAACGCCTGCTTTCTAAATTCAGCTTTAACCCATCGGTCGGTCAGCAACCGATTGATTTTTAAGGGCCATAAACCGGTTCGGCTAAATAATTAGTTACCACGAATCATTGTCATTAAAGCTATTTGCTGTCAGTTCTGGATCCTTTGAAAACTTAAGCTAAACAAAAAACCAGAGTGTGTCAAATAATTTAAATATGCAATTACGTTGAATAACCAATCCCGGGATCCTGAGATTATGAATCCTGGAATACCGGGATCGTAAAAAGTGTCCAGGATTGGATGTCCTAACTAGAAGGTTTCGTGAGCATTTTGTGTTGGTAAAAATACTCTATGTGTACTATAATTTGTCTTATTATCATATTGTACTACAAATGACAACCGATTATTTTCCAGGTTATCTCGTCTACGGCGTCTAGTTATGCCACTGAATTAAGAACATTTATTGTAGACACACATTTTAAAATTAGCCAATGTTGTTTAAAACGTAACATTAATTCCCGCCCCAAGATTTCAAAATGAAATAAAATATATTATATTATATTACATTTATTTATTATTATATTTTTAATCATGTCCCCTGCCAATGTACAGCATATGGCCTTTTATTGGAGGTATCTCAACAGATTTTTTTACGAGAACTGTTTGGTACCCAGTTGCTCAAACTCTCTTTGTCGAAGAGACTAGGGGTAGAAGAATACGGCTAGGACATGAATAGTGGTTAGCTAATCCTTTAGCTACTCCCTGTTTTTGGGATCGGATAGATGGGAGCGCATTTAGAACATTACAAACATCCATGCCTACGAACAGAAATCCATAAATCGATTGAAAAATAAATTTTTGAAACTGTCCGTACCGAGACTTGGACGCGAGACATCCTTAACCGTAGCCAGCGACGTTGACTACTACACCACGGACACCCCAAAAACCCAGCCAGCTCAGTCAGTAGAGCATGATATTCTTATATTTACAAAGCAATGAAACAATTTTGAATATTTTTTTAATTATTTTTTTTTATTTTTAAATCATAAATAAATAGTTACAACAAAACATTATTTTCGTGTCGAAAATCTGAAATTATACATTTTTATAAATATAACTTTCACAGTTCAATCACAAAAATGAAACATGGAATTTCATACTTGAACAATTACAGCATGCTTACGAGAGGCTTTCCTGACACAAAAACTGGCTATATGATACAAATTAATAAATATTGGAATAATAAAATAATCAAACACAAAGAAGCTTCTTGAATAGGATAACCTAAATTTATCTATTTTTTTTCTATCATTGACATTATTTTCATTGCTAGTTACGAACATTAAGAAGCCTCCTATACACTGACAATAAAAGTATATAGAATATATTTTTAATGTAATTCATAATTACATTTAAAAAAATATATGTGTTAGTGAGTGCCCCAAATATTTTGAAAATTGGAAAATCATACGAGAGAAACTCTATGATAATTTTTATAAGTCACTCATGTCCAGAACCAGAACCCACCTGATCGCTAGGGCAAAGCTCTTAGACCACAGAGGCTGATTATTTTTATTATTATTACATTCCCTTTTTTATATGACGTAGTTTTTATATGCACAATAATATTCTATATATTTAAATCAATTGTTTAGTTTGAAATAAGTTATTTTTTCAACATGATGTTGATGACTGATGATTTGAAGATGTAGTTTTATTCTTTAAATGTAGTTTAAAGGAATTTGCTGATGAGCGCTGAGATTATGGAAACGGCCACTGCCAGGGTTGGCAGCGATGAACCGTTCTTGCAGGCTTCGGCAGTATGTGATGTGGCTCTGAATGGTTCCCATGCCACATCGTTGTTTTTAAGGGCGGCATTTACTTTGTCCATACTGGCTCCGCTGACAACAGCCTTTCTGCTCAATACCCAGCTGGTAACTAAAAAAATCAATCGAAATTACTTGACGTGTCTATTTCTTACTATGTGTAATATCTTACTAAAACGCCGAAAGATCACATCACAACTTCTTCAGATATCAAGAAAAATAATGAATACCTTAGTTAATGATTAAGTTTACCCTCATCCAACTCGGGCGCTTTCAGTATCTCTTAATAGTTTCATTATCTTTTTAAAATTGTCAATATACTAAATCTAAGTTATCACAAATTGGATTAAAATAGTGACGTGTATATGAAATGTATATCTTTGAATCATGAATATTATGGGATTGGTGATTTTTTTGTTGTATTGTGATAAAATATGTGTTTAATTATATTGTAAGTGCTCGAATTAGGTTTTAATATTTGTATTCGAATATCAAATATTAAAAATTTATACTATTCGAATAATATAATGTATGAATTTCATTATGTTTGATATATTCGTTTTTTTTTCATATTTTTAGTCAGACTTATTAATTATTAGCACAGACTAGTTTTCAGCACGTTTTTTGAGTGAGTATTATTATGGTGCTTAAATAAACAAAATAAAATATGTCAAGATGTAACGCGACGCTAAATGACATTTTTTGTTGCACCCAGTATCTAAATATACATTAATAGTTTGAACAAATAATTAAATAATATTCGAATATCAAAAAAAGTGCCGAATATTTGATTTTCGAATATTCAATTGGAATCCCTAATCAGTTTTGAATCCGCCTAAATTTGTCATACCCCATTTCATTTCCATTGACAACTGCAGGTTGTTATGTTGAATTACAGATAATTTTGACGATTGTTTTAATCTACAATAATTATTTGATTTATAACATGTAACCCTGTACTCAGTTTGCGTGTGGATTATACATAAGAGAACCTCTCAATTTTTGCAGTAAGTTTAATTTAAACTAAGTTAGTAACTCACCAGTATTATTGGGTCCTATTTCTGTGCAAGAATATACGACGGAATAACTGGTGTAATCGGTATCGAGAACCCAGTATGGCGAAGGAGTAGCTGTAGAAAAAACAAAGTTATTCATCTACTAATTCGAAAATAAAATGCGTAATAAGTAATGATTTCAGATCTCACTTGTGTGAAGTAGAAAATTCCGAGTTCGGATTATTATTTAATTACAAATCTATTTATTGAATTAAAATTGAAATAGCAGGGTGTATTATAAACAGAAAACACTTGGAGAAAATTGTAATAGCGTAAAATACCTTGCTGGCTTTTATCTAATTAACGTTTAATTTTCATTAACGATTTTAAAAATGAAATCTTAGATTATTTTGTAGATATAATATGTATGTAGATATAAACTATAATAATAAAAAACAACAAACGATCTAAAAATATTGCTTATATTTTTGTTTTATTTTAGTGAATTCAGATATTTGAGGAGGAAAAATAGCTTTCTTACATAGTGACATCTATTGTAAAAAAAATGTTTAAAATCTGTCGTGGAATTGATAAAATCTAGCCGAGTAGAATTTTAAAAGTCTCAGTTGATTGAAGCTTTCTTTATAAAAGTGTTATTGTACTAAATAAACACAGTATATATGGAGTGGATGCCAGTGACGTCAATCCGGTGGTCCTGGTCATTATATAAAATTGTGGAACTAATACAATGTTTTATTTTTAAAAATAAATACGTTCCGTTTATTCACCTAATAGCTATCAGTAGTTTAATACGTAATTATCGGAAAAACATACCTGGGGCGGGGAATTTGACTGTCAGTTTTGCTTCATTCTTTGAAGGATCTGTCAACTCTGCGGTTCCGTCAATCATGAACATTGTTTTATTGAAAACTCCCATGTTGTGGACTCCCACAGGTCCGGTCGCATTGATGGTGTATTCGGCTGTCACGCAGTCCATATCTAATTCATCAATATAGTCGTATCGGTGGATTTCGTACCACAAACCGGCGTACTGAAAACATGAAACAAAAACCGTTGTATTACTTCTCGCCACTTTAAGCCCTGGCCCAAATCAGAAGAAACCATCCCGTGTGCCCGGCTCTTGTTGTAAGAAGTAGCAGCTTTCTTTAAGACATTTAAAGTGCTATAACTATGAAAATACTCAGTTAAAACAAATGAAACTTTTTATAATTGTTGAAACACTTTAGTCATTCAATGTTTCAGGATACGTGTTGCCAATATTTCGCTCTTTAATGTTTGCACATGTACCAAGCCTCACTCACGAGCAACAGACGTTTAGAAAATAGTGTGACAAATAATACTCAGCTGAGATGTTGCCACCGGAATAATGAGTTAATGAAACAATGAAATAATTCTAGTAATCATACTAAAAGATATAATATTATTTTATTAAAAAAATAGTTTTAATCTAAACGAGATTTAGCTCTTCCACTTCCACTTTTATCTAATTTTATGTCAAGGGTGTAACAAGAAAATTCATAGTTATAAGGTTTTTTATTACATCCATATTTCATACGATCTGAATTCCGGAACAAGAAAACAAAACGGGATTCCGGGAATGCAAGCAATCCATCGCCCTTACCCTTATCCTTATACACGAAAACAAAAGTGCTTGTATACAAATTTTCAAACATTAGTTTGTAGACAAAAAAATAATTTTTATGCGAGAGCCCAAATTCGTAATTTTGCATCTTTGAAAAAAATATTCATGGTGAGGGATGGTTTTAAAAGAAAACACTTATATATATTTTTTATTAAGGGAGTTAATAAAATACCGAAAGGTTTAAGAATATGTCTTCGAGATATTGAAAGTTGATCAATCAACCCACTCAAGTCAAATTAGTCAGAAAAATATATTTACGAGTTTATATTTGCCGAAAAGACAACAGTAATAATAATAAATATAAATATTGAATGTCTGACACCCATATTTAGAATAAAACCGTGATATAAAGAAATCTATTAGTGTTGTATGTATAGAAATCTATTGTCTTAACTAGTGTTAAAACTAAATGAATATGATTTTAAAAACACGTATTGTAAACAGGATGATAGAGCCAGATATTTTAAAAAATATTTGTCGTTGAAAGTGTGTTGTCAATTATAAAATAGAATTTAACAATACAATCTTAAAAAAGAGGGGTAGCCAGAGCGAATAGCTACCCATCAGTCCCGTGGTAGACCTATAAATAATTCTATTTCTACTCTGTCAAAAAAGAGAGATTGAGCAACTGAATAAGAAGTAGTTCGCGTAGAAAAAAAACCTGGAGAGATAAACTCGATTTGGAGTCCATATTCCATATGCTCCACATTGGGAGCAGAAATTGTTAAAAAATGTGATTTTTATTAAATAATTTCTCTTTCAAAACCAAACCAGAAAACTGCCAAATGATAATTTATTGTGGATACTGTAATATATAATATAAATTACAAAAAAAATATCACTTTTTTATTGAAATTTCGAAAACAATTAAATATTTTCTTGCATAAATGTGGAATCAAATCTTTTTAGTATGAAGATATTGCAATAAAAAAAGAATGCGATTGTTACAGAACTTTACACATTTTTTCAATTTTCTAAGAGTAATTAACCCAAATTTGAATTGTTGAAATTTTGTATATTTCCATGCATTTCGTCACTAACGACACGGGTTTCACCCTTCGGCATCTTCAGGCATTCGAGCGCACGACAAAATTGACGAAATACATGAAAATGTAAAAAATTTCAGCAGTTTAATTTTTGATATTGAAATTCCCTCGAGCAACCCCCGGTTGGTATCTTAAATTATAGAAATAAATCCATTTTGACATACTTTAGCTACGTCGAAGTTTTGAACCACAGTGACGTCCTTGCATTTTCCTACAGTATTCACGGAGCCGGCTGCCAATGCTACGACGGATAGAAGAACAGCGAAGAAAATCATTTTGAATTTTGATGTAAAATTAATTACTACAATAGCACTTATACACTTAACAGCAGCAAAGCTCGTTTATCACTGGTTAATTTATTGTTCGATGTTCAAATATATATCGTAGGTATGACGGTTATCTAGCAATCAGTGTTTGCCAAACATTTCATTGTTACACTGACCCGGAAGACAAAGGTAAAAAAATAAAAGTAGTATGTAATGGCTTACAATTAAATGCACTTTTGTTGAGATCATATTCACTTTCACAAAAATAGTTTTCACTTATAACAAATACATTCCACAAAAAACAAATTCTTTCACCAAAAATAAAGCCATTCCACATAATAAAATATATTTCAACATTGAAGATATCATTACACTTACGAAAACATATTCTCACATAGATAAAATGGTTTTCACTCAATACTCACACTTTGAAATCGATAGTTGCACGAAGCTTTAATGAAATGTTACTTATTCTTTACTACTTGCAACACAGGATTTACCACCATAGCCTAGATAACTTGTAGCAACTCTAACCTATATTAGGCGGCCTATATTAGTATTATATTATAACCAGACCAACCCTAACATAACCTACTACAACTTAACTCACTTTGTTAAAAGTATCCGTGAATTAGTGGAAACTATTAAAATCAATGTTTGAATGTGAATACTATCTAACTCAAAGTGCAATTATTTATAACCCGTATTTAATCATCAAGCAATTTGTTCAATATCGTCGATAGATATTTCGGCGTCAAGTCATTGTCAGAAATATTAACAGAACGATTTAGTAAATCATAATAGGGCTATTTATATAAAGTTCAATGTTAACAAATACAATGTATATAAAACAGTTGGTTCGGAATCCTCTGGTTTTTATATATGAAGTTAAGCTTGGTGTTAAACACATTTGTGTATGCGCACTTCTGGACTCAACATGTTGAAAAAACAATGGAAAATATCATATGTTACAGATTATTCTCAATTTTTTGGGTTTTTTCCCGCAATTTCAAAATTCCCGGGTTTTTTGCAACACTAGCTAGGACTGATGGTATCTTAGTCACTCTCGCTGAGCGCCGGTTGTGGGATCGTATGCACGGGAGGGAATTACGGCATCCATGCCTTCAAACAAAAATTTGGAGAAAAATAATTTTTCACAGAAGTTCTCAAACATTTATTATCAAGTGAAACACAATTTTTCTGATATTAATAAAATAATCTCAAGCCGTGTGCAGTCTGAGTGATAAGGAGATAAAGTTTTTATTTGCTTATTTGTAAAACAGTTTTCAGAGATATCACAACTAATGAAAAATACAGAGCCCTACATAGAAAAGTTACGTTTTAATTTCTGAATTAATTACAAAAAAAATTTTTGTTCAGTGATTGAAAGAAAATTTAAATCCTTAATACTTTTACTTCGATAGAAAATTGACACTAATTATTTGATCAGTAACTAATTCCATAAATAGTCAGTAAATAAATCGGTAAATGATTAGTTAAAATTTATGTTTGGGTAGTAAATAATATTTTTTTTAATCCATGTCCACTCCCAACGTGGAGCATATGGCCTCCTAATGAAGGTATCTCAACAGAATTTTTCTATGAGAACTGCTTGTTACTCAATTGCTCAACATATCTTTTTTTTAAGAGAATAGAGATAGATGGATAGGGCTAGGACAGGACAAGTGGTTAGCTAATCGCTCTCGCTACGCCCCGTGAGGATCGGATGGGCAGGAGGGAATATTTTAGATATCACAAACACTCAGACTACGAACAGAAATCCATAAATCGATTGAAAGATCAATTTTATGAAAACCATCCGCACCGGGAATTGAACCTGAGACATTCGTAACGGTAGCCAACGCACCACGGACTTAGGCATATTGATAATAGTAAAGTAATAAAAACAAATCTTTTTTTAATAAAAAAACTTTATTTGTGTTCAAGACAGATCACGCCCTCATCTCTCAAATACTCGTCAATTAGTTGCCTAAGATATCTAGTTTTTTTTATATAAATTAAACTCTATATACATGATGTAATTTCTAATGATAGTTACAATAATTTACAAGTGACTTAAAATATGGAAATAGAGGTGTTTTTTTAAATATATTACAAAGGGATTTGTTTAAGTTTGAGTAATTACAGGGTAGAAGATTGTTTTTTTTATAATATTCAATTGAACAGAAAGTCTTTAATACATAATAAATCACTTTTCAATTATTTTATATCCGACGTCATTTGATTATTTAATAATTATGTTTGATACTGAATCTCACGAACAGTAATTGATGAAATCGGATATTGGGTCTCGCATGTGAGAATTTAGATAATATTTTTTAAGGTTTGATTTTGACATGTATGAATGCATTAAGATATACTCTAGCGCAATCCATAGACAGAATATGGATTAGTATCATCGACGTGTGGTGGAATTATCTCTATCTCTATCGCACAACCTTACTTGGGTGTGGGCAAGTAGGGTACAAGAGCATGCGCCAGCATGACCTTGCATCTCGCTTGCGTCCTTCACTTTACATGTGATTGAGCGAGAAAGAGAGAAAGCCACGGCGCCTAATAGTAAATGGACAGCAAAATTCTCACTTGCGATTTGAATGTCTGATTTCAGGTATAAAAACTTAGATTCGCTATACAGAAAAAGATTTATAATGAACAATTAAATGATAACGTAAATTGATTATTTTTTCAATAATATTTCATCCCATGTCCATGATATCCACATCAAAAATTACAGCTTTGCCATAGAGAATTCGTAATAATAAATATAGGGTGACTACAATGAATCATTATAATTGACATAATGCTTGAAGTGAAAAATAATAAAAAAATGTAGACAGATAGATTGAGACGATTCTAGTTACTGGTATTTGACATTTTGATTGTTTATAAATTTTATAATATAAAATAAATTTTTAAATAATACTTGATTGAGAAGCCTTTTTAATGAACAATAAGATTCACTTAAATATTACTTATTATTGCTCAAATGCTCATTTTATGGACGAATCTTTAAATTGATACAATTTTGAAACTTACTATTTGATACCTATTGTGTCACACCTTCAGTAGAATAAAGTTTTGATTGCCATTTTATAGGAGAGTGCTTCAATTTTTTAAATATTAAATACAAAATAAGTCGGGATACATAAATTAATAGTTGTCTTTATGGGCAACATGATCCCTTGACAACTGTGTTTTTAATGGTATAATAATGAAATTTAGTAACTTTTCTCTGACACTATTTGAGTTCAATATATGAACTTATTTGATAGAGTAAAAAACACCAAAACACCCATTTCCATAACTAAATAACAAAACATTTTGATTTATTTTACTGATGGTGTCATTTGGTAATGTTTCTTATAAAATTAAAACAAGGTTTTAACTCATTTCAGAATCATCATCACACTACCATATAATCGTAAATTTATGCTAGAACAAAATGATAAGATATAATGGTATACTTAAAATGTTGTCTGGATAAAATATTGAAAACTCAATGATGTGAGAGAAAAATGGTATACATATGCGGGGTATTGAATTGATTTATAATAATTGTGTACCAACATATAGGGGGAGTGTTCCTAAAGTCAGCCGTCGCCAGTGGTCAGCCTTTTGAGCTTAAAACTTAAATAATTGTAGATAAATAAAAAAAAACAGATTTTTTTAAAATTCGTGTAGGTAGTCTTGCCACTTGCCAATATATATCTGCACTTTAATGACCTATATGATGCAATACGTAAATAAAAAAACACATTTTTACTTCGCAAGTTTGGACAAATTCATGTTGTATGGAGATCGCTAACAAAATATACTTTATATTGTCATGCTTTGCATCATTATGTTTTTTATTGTTCTGTCTACTCTCAGTAAACACTTTCAGTATATTTATGAAGATTTATAGTGATGGCCGAACACTCGGCAATGAATGACCGACCGTTGGATTTTTGGGGCCGACCACTGGGAGATTTGGCATTTGTGAACTTCTATTATTTTATGCTTGGTATAATATTAACTATTTTATTTTCAGTTGGTTAATTAATCCTTGTTTAATGGAATAACAGCGAAAAAATATGTATTTATCATTTATTGACTCAAAATCCCTTTTGAAAGTACACCTGTCGCTTAACTGGCTGACCACTGGCGAAATGACCCGATACCATTTTTTTCGTATTATATCGTAGGTCACCTTAGAATGCATTAAGATCGATTCATGAATATTTAATTTTTTTTTGAACACACAAGAAGAACTTTTGTAGCAAAACAATCAAGTGGTATTTTATGTCGCCAGAGTATTTTATGAATCATATCTGCAAATAAACTATTAAATATCTACACATCGAAATCAAGAAATGTTTGATTATGAATTTCAAAGAATAAAAAGTGTATAATCATGAATAAAACATATCAATAATAATTGTCATATAATTATGAATCATCTCGACCTGACAACTATGAGTCAGTCAGTCAGTAATAAACAGATTAGTCTTCGATTCGTTACAGAAAATTCTAAATACGTAAATTCTTATCTAAACCCTGTAATCGGAAATCTTAGGTAAGTATGAATGTCGTTTTATATGATATTTTTTAGTAATTTAGTGATGAGAAATTAGTGTAATGACATATAAAAATATTCTAAAAATTATAACAATGTAGTCCTTAATGCTAAGCAATGAATCGAATGAATCATTATAAGACTTGATACGAATGAATCAGTGTATAAAAGAAAAGATTATGATGATTCGATTGAAGTGAATGAATTTGAAAAATGTTTGACAGAATTTCTATGTGGGTATTTGAATAAGTACGTTTCACTAAATCGAATGAATATTTCTATAGACTATTTGTTTTCAATATTTTTTTGATTATTTATCAAAATAAAATTAAATATTATATCCTTCTCAGTCATTAATATTAACGTAAAAATAACATATAATACAAATTTAAAAAATCGATATATTAATAAATAATAATTATTTTTATTGACTGTGCCTAATGAAATGTCATTTTAAAATGAATTTTATGATGATTTCGGAGACCTTGTCTCCTGTGACTTAAAATATTTAATTTATTTTTTTACATTTTTAAAAAAAAATATTTACAGAATAAAAAAATAAAACAATATCACAAGCTTGATACGAAAGTTATAACACATAATGTCTTATTTAAAAAAATGTTTATTTTCATTAGAACCATATCAATAATTGTTGAGTTTTCGTTTACAAGTTCACAAAATGTTTTCAGGAATTATTATAGCATATTATCTTTTTACTATGAAGTACGAAATGGCACGACAAAAGTGGTAAAACAGAAAAGTACATGAAGTGACCCATAGCTAATTTTTGTGTTATAAGGTCATATTTGTATATACATGAAGTGGGACTGAAGGTAAACACAAATATTTTGTTGCTTCGGGGTCACTTTTGAGCTTTGCTGGAACATCCGAACTGGGCATGTCAATTCTTGATAAGAATAACACACTTTGTTAATTGAATTGTTGCCCCTTTTCAAACACTACAAGTAATAGAATGTAACGTAAGACAGCACTTAGCTAGAACGTAAACAATAAAAGGATATAAGGACTGAGTCTGTACCTCCTACCAAAAAACTACAGGAAACTGAGAGTCTGCTATGCAGACTTTACATGTTTTCAGAAGAAAAAGAAGTCAATATTGAAAAACCAGTTTAAATACAGTAAAAAAGAAAACAAATATAAAAAAGGACGTCAGATTTTAATGAAGTGATGATTAATTACAAAGTGGAATCTGTAACTGAAAACGTGTAAATATTCTTGAAAAAAAAACATGGCTTTGATACAGATTTTAAATAGAATTAATCTAGGATGCTGGAAAAACTTTACAATTTATAATTTTGTCGGTAACTAAGAAAAATTGTAAATGTTTTATTTTGAATGAAATATCATTATGCAAAATATAATAATAAATTGAATGGTGGTCTCTAAAAATATGATGAATTTAATTTTTCATTTAAATCCACCTTCAGTAGTATCATATTGCTTCGCTAATTCTTCTAAATAAGTTATGTTATATTTATTATATCAATAGGCCGAAATAATTTAAATAAACAATTGATATAAAGAAAACAATCAATCATTCCCGTTTTTATTTAAAGTTTAGCAGTTTACTTCTGATATTTCAATAATACTTGAAAATTCGACTAATCCGATTGACCTGAAATAATACTTGCTTGGATTATATTACATATTCTTTCATAAAAACAGCATATAATAAATTAATGTGGTATATATTATATTATTGGAAATTGGTATCGCATTTTACAGATAATAAATGAATTACTCAGATTCCAGGTAATGGAAAAAAAAAACAAAATGATGACAATAAAAGTAATCTATAGTGGAGTCATGGTTACACAATGCTGATGTTGTGTTCTTGATAAAGTTCTGTTGATGATTTGATGGAAAAGCATATTATTATAATTATGTGAATTTTTATCAAACACTTGACGTTGTAAAAGAGTCCATTGAGAAATAGAAGGCCAACATCATTGAAAACTTTATACGCTGTAACCCCAAGTTCACTCGAAAACAAATCACTTTTGTCAGGTTTTGATTGGTATCGTACAGATGTTTAACAGCATTTTCTGTATGCATTAAAGTGTCACAATATTTCAAATTACCTATTATTCATATTTTTTTATTAATAATAATTACACTTATTTAAAAAAATGTTTTAATTGCTTTTTGATAAGAGTGTCCACTTATACGTTATAGCGCACTTAAGGAAAGTTTAGGTCCCGCCTAGCGCGAGAGCTCGCTCTTGTGCCTGCAGTGGTATTGCTGTACCCGGAATCAGAACCGAGCGAGTCCCTACTGCAGGCCGTAGGCGGAAAAGGAGCGCAGGGCCCAGCGCACGGCGGCCCGCACGGCCTTCTCTGAGGTGCACAATTTTCCGTCCAGGCTGGAGTCCTCGAAGCACCGACGGTTCCCACGGTCGGGTAAAGCCTCAGAAGAGCGTCGAGAAGCAATCCTTCGTGAAACTCTGCGGCGCGGTGGGGCCTATGCTGGGGACGTCTCGATGGTAATGAATTCGGTGCCCTAGGCCTTGGTTTTCTAGGCGCTTCTCTGTGTATAGTAGAAATGCACGGAGCAGGTGGTAGTTCTCCCGCTAGGCTTAATTCGTCCCCTGCAAAGTCTCCGTCGCTGTCAGCCGAGTCCCGTCGTCGTCTCCTTTGATGGTGATGTAGTTCCTCATAAACGGGCTCGCGCAAGTCTTTGGGGACTTCCCGCTCTCGTTCTCTCGGTCTGTACGGCTCAGGGCCAGGGGAAGATCGCAAAAAGACCGGAGGGCTACGTGACACTGGGTATCCACTTGGGAAGTGAGTACCTAATTTTACATCCAGCATCTGAAATTAAGAAAAAATAGTTAGTTTTTATAAAAAAGTTTGTGATAGAAAGCAATATGAAACGAAATTTTGGTAGAAGTGTTCACTTGACGATAATGTGTGTAAATAAATGAAGATCAACACTACTCAGTAGAATTTCAACCTTCCGTCAAGAAATTAATCTACAGCTGTTATAGCTCACCAGCAAATCTATAGGTATCAGAACGATTACCTTACATACAATGCGACTATTTGCACCCAATAAATCTGTATATTATCAAGACACACGCAAATTGAAGATACGTAGAATGGAGGTCCATTTGTTATTTTGTCTTTTATTCCCCCAAGATGATATAATTTTGACCAAACTCAAAATGTGTTTTTATTTCCATGTATAATTTGACATTCGAAGGGAAACTGTAACTAAACAATATAAGTGCTGTCAAAAAAGAAAACATGGAAGACTTAGTCAGTAAACTTTGTAAAATTTACAATGCGAAAGCCGCATGTAAGAATGCAGCGTATATTAATAGTTTGATATCGTTAATAAAATCTGATACATATTATAATTATTTCCAAAATTTCAATAGGGAATTTGAAAAATGGCATTTTAATTGATGTTACCTCAAGTTGTGAATCAGGCGGTCTATGAGTAAGGTCGGCAAGGTCTGCAAGATCCTCGTAAAGAGCTGCTGGAGCAGGTTGGGTTCGAGACCCAGCTCCTGCTGTGCTTTTGCATGGGAAAAGGTTCGCCACTTTCCTTTTATGTCTGAAAATAAAGAAAATATAATAAGAATTGATTTGGAAACAAGTAATATTTCAGTGATTCATTCTCTTTTTTCTTCTAGGTGCCACCTTCTCGTGTTGTACCATAAGAGTGTATTTTAAAGGATTCCTTTTAATATTATTAAAGTGTGAGGGGAGTTACTGGAATCAAAGTTGGTGATTACGTCATTGCATATTGGGTCACTTCTACCAATACTCGAAAGACGGGCGTGTTATTTTTTTGAGTTAGTGTATCCAAGTTTTTCTGCATAAAAACTAGATCAAAATAAAACGGCTCTAATTTAAAAAAAAATCAATGCATGAAATAAATAAAAAATAGCGTTATTTTGAAGTTTCGTTATTTTATTTTTCTCTGAATAATTTTCTTGCAGAAAAGTGGGCGGTGGCATCACTAAGCTTAAAAACACTGTGATAAGGTATCCGAATCCTTAACCAGGTAGCTGAGTAAGACAAGGCTAAAGAAAGTTTACCATTCACCATTAAATTGTATACAGGGACAGCTCAATACATTAACTCGTTAGCACCGGGGAACGTGGAATCCGCGTCACAGAGGTTTTTGTAAAGTGGCGGAGGACGCGTATTCCGCGTCCTTCGATATAGTCAACATTAATCGCTCATAACTCTTTAAATGTCTTGTTATATTTTTATTGTTTTAGCACTAATTGTTTAAAAGCGAAACGTTAATGGTGTACTCATTTCGCCGTTGCGCTTATTTTGGTCATATTTACCCCGGTGCGAATGTGTTCATTATTAACTTTTTACTTAACTTTAAGTACAGTTTCTAATATTATGACGGATTGTCTCTACCTTGTTCGGATTGTCTTCAGCCATATTTTAATAAGGAGAAACGACGTTTGATAAATTAATAGAAGTATAAATTATTTGAAAAAAAAAGTGATTAATTTTAGCAGATTCTCAGTAGAACTAACAAACCTCGAAGAGAAACAAGATACCTGAAGCGTTATCAAAGTGTTCAGGGCTTAATGACAATTTTATGTAACTATTCATGATCGATAAACGGTTCTTTCGATACCATACTCAGTATTGTATCAAACATTATATTACAATAAAGCAGTGAATCATTCTGCGCTTGCGGAATCGTCACGTAACCTCAATTTGATAGAATCGCACAATATCAAATAATTTACCGATGAATTTTATATAACATGATAAGACAAGAGTAAAAAAAAGTAAGCCCCTTATGATGTGAGCAAGAGATAGAAAAGACAAATTTTGTACTTTTTAATGACATTCTTATCAAAGTTATGACTGTCAACTCCTTGGAGAATCCATTTGTAAATTGATAATGTATCTGTAACAGAATAATGACGGCCAGGGAGTGTTTGTGAAAACTGAGTCCGTCATATCGACAGCCCAGTTCCATACGACGAATCACAAATTTGATGTTTTGAGTTAAGTTAGCCATTATATTCGAACACCACTCTTCTACAGTTCCACAAGTTAAAATATAGAGGTTTTCTTTTAAAATGCAAATATTTGCATTAGGAAATCATAATTTCTCATAACAAACATATCGAATTATCGTATTGTGGAAATATATTTTTGTGAATCGTGGCGTTCCATAAAGAAACAACCTTTAATCCTAAAACTATAACTAATGCAAATAATAAGCCATCACTTTTTACGAGTCAGTTTAGATGAGTCAAAACTTTGATCGGTCATATGATAAAACTACCGATTTTTAGTATCACTATGAAACTAGACCATCGATATAAAAAAAAAAAGTTATCCGAATGCAATTTAATTAAAAAAAATAAACGAGCTTAACATTTATATACAGGGCTATAGAAGTATCTATAAATGCTGCTGTTGGAAGAAGTGAATAAGAATACATAAAATCATCGGCCGCCACGTGTCGAACTGGTTCAGTTGTATGGTCACATGCCAATCTTGAACATTGCTTACGAATGGTGAATCTCGGATTTAAGCAATGAAATATGTAGTATTTTTCGACAATAATGACATGAGACCGGAAATTTTGTCAGTTACGTCGACTACAATTACACTATATTTATTTGTCTTGATTAATTTATCTACTTTAACGCAGCTCACATACACGCACACACTCAGCGTTGCAGTATATGCTGACGAGTGACATTGTTATCTGGTAATAATTTTTAGTTCATAAGTACGTAAGTAATAATGTATTTTTGTGTTTTTTTGATTGAGGTAATATATAATGAAACATCCTTTCTTTAACCCTTCTATATTCATGGTGTAATGTAACAATGCGTTACTTCGGCCATTAACCTTTAAATTATCTGTAAAATAGGTCATAACAAATATTGAAAATTTTGCTATTTGTAAATAAAATAGTTCTAGATATAATTAAAAATATATTATAGTTTACGTATTATTTGTATAATTAATCATTATTTGAAAACCTCGTCAATTTTACGATCGAAAAATATTAAATTATAGTTTAGTATTAAGTATAGCATAATAACAATTAGAATAGTACAGTAACAATCCGAGATGCATGACGTACCGTATGCAAACGTTTTTTTTTCAAACGGCTCAAAGACACATCTCGAGCTTGCTCTGTTATGAAGAATTTCGATGCTTGCATCTTTCGATAATTTCGAATAGTTTGATAGGTATTTCAGGTTTTACACAAAAAATATGTCGTAAAATAATTACTTAATACTACATAAAATCGTATTTCACTTTTTGAAATTGTCATTTCGCTTTATAAATGCGTTTATATGACAAAACCCACACGGTAACGAAATGTGACTGCATGAGATCCGAAGGGATTTTTTTAGCATGAAAACGGGAAGGTTAAGAAGCATCTCCAGACCAACTATATCGCAAGGTTATTTATTTCTTATGTAAACAATGATTCTAATTCTCAACATAACAACTAAACTGTTTATTGTGGTTATTTTATTTTGTTAATTATTAACGTCTGTTGTGATTTAAATTACCTTCCAAAACGCATAGTTAATTTCAAATAATTATTTTTTAAACAGCTTTACTCAGTTAAGAAAAATCTAATTTATGCAAACCGATGAGTAAATGCGCAATTAAATCATACATTTATGATAATAAATATACGATTTAAAACATTTGGTACCAGAGAACATGAATGGAGTTAGCTTTTAAGGTAACTTAGATTTACATCTAGAGATTTACTACGGAAAATAATCATAATGGTGAGGATATTGAAGAAAAAGTTGATACAGTTATTGATTTGATAATAATTATGAACTGTTTATTTTATCGCAAGTTATCACGGTCGCTTTCAACAACAACAGAAAAATATAACCTGATACGGTTGATTGATAACAGATGTAAGCTTCGAGATTGATAACGGAATATCCTTCTCATCAATACATGTTTGAGTTATTACTCATATCATTTGAAATACGTACTGTGAAATTGGAAAATTACAAATATTATTCGGATAAACAGCCGTAAATAAATGAGGTATGGACGGATTCACGGGATTATATTTTAGAAATAAATTATTGGATTTCTGTTCGTAGGCATGGATGTTTATCATGTCTAAATTTCCCTCCCACCCATTTAATCCTAAAAATGTGGCTAAGAATTAGTTAAACACTAGTCTTACCCCAGCCTTTTCCTTCTATCTTTACTCTCTTCAAAAAATGCTCATTGAAGAACTTTTGAGATCAACCCCATTAGGAGTTCATATCCTCCACATTAAGAGTTTTTTTCTTTTACATATGGTCTCCTAATGGAGGTATCTCAACAGAATTTTTTGCTTGTTACTCAGTTGATCAAGCTCTTTTTTTCGAAGAGAATAGAGATAGAAGGATAGGGCTAGGACAGAACTAGTGGTTAGCTAATCACTCTCGCTACATCCCGTCTTTGAGGATCGGATAGGAGGGGGGGGGGGTTTAGACATCACACTCAGACTACGGACTGAAATCCATAAATTGATTGAAATATCAATTTTATGAAACTGCCCGCACCGGGAATTGAGTCCGAGACATCCTTAACCGTAGCCAACGACGTTACCAACTGCGTCACGGAGCCGACATTAGAAGTAGACAAGGTAAAAAAAGGTTGTTGAAATAAACACTTTGTTTCTTTTTATAAAATGGGAATAGAGAAGGCATAAGTAAAGCAATGTAGAAGATTTAAATTAAATGCATAAATGTTTTAAGCAAGGTAAGTTTAATGGATGATGAACGTCTTTGCACGAATAAGAAGTGACTTATCTTATATATGATAGTCCAGACCGGTTTGTAGGTGTTTTATTATAATCACATATCACATTTAGGTGTGAAATTTCTCATGATCTAAGCGTCCGCCGTGTACATAAAATAAAATGTTACGCAATGCACACACACACATCCAAAAATACACACAGTTCTGATGACAAGCAAAATGCCGAGGTAAACAAACAAAAATAACAATAACAATCAGTACGTCAGTATGGAAACTAAGGAACAGCGGCGTTTGTGACTACGTCGTGAGCGACAACAGAGATGGACAGCGAGGCCAACTCCGGATGCAGCAAAATCCCGGCGTAATACTGATGCTGAGGCACAAAGACAACAACGATCGCAAAGAACTTCGGAAACTGCACAATCCCGGCGTGCCGCTAACGTGGAAGAAGCTCATTGAAGAGCTGAAGATGCTCAGATGCTCGAATATTCAACATTTCAATTTCATTCTATGACAGGCGTTTCACTAGTTAAATATAAGCACATAAAATCTATAATTTTATCTTTATTTTGGACAGTACGAGATATTACGAAAAGGTGTTATACAATTACTTGTATAGGTTTGGCTTCAAAAGTATAAAAATATATAATTAGATTAGTGCTTACAGATTTACACAGATTTTTGTTTCTGCTATGGACTGCACGATTCTACCTAATGCTGTTTCTAATAAAATAAATTAAAATATTGTAAGTAAAGATTTTTTGTACTATTATTGAATATTCTTGAAAATAAGGGTACATATAAAAAGGTAACATGTACAAAAAATGCATTTCCTCGAATTATAATAAGTGATTTTATAATAATTTGTTAAGTATGTCTTCACAAATTTTTACTGGATTTAAATGTTTTGTTGACCACTTACAATGACCAGATTTCTATAATAATAATTATGAGAGTACTTTTGATACAATGCTTTGAGGTTTTTAAATACAAAAGAAAGGATCAATAAGGGTTGTTCGTTTAAAGTCTTATTCATTTCAAACATTAGGGAATAACTCTTGAAAAAATTAAGGATTTGACGAGGAGTTGACAGGATAATGACGCTCGTTTTTAATAAAAAATGTGAGAAAGAGTTTAGCGTTATTCGGTAAAAGGTGTGGATTCTATTGAAGAATTGACTGCAATTTTAAAGATGATGTCGGTCGATAATGTTTTGACAGGTATTAAATAGCCATGAACAAATTTAATAACATATTATTTTGCTATTTTTTTTATTTCTGAAACGTTTTTGCAAAAATCGGAAATACTGTGTGTGGAAAAATGGATATTGAAGTATCAATCATATATTACAAAGTCTAAATAAATATTGAATTATATGAATTTAAAACACATGTCATTTTTACGTGACGTAAGTTTTTTTTTCCAAAAACATAGTTAGTAAGTTAAATATTTAGATTTGAAATAAAAAAATATGATATTGGGATAAGTGAGATGACATAATAATATTGTCTATCGTTTCTAAACAGTAAATAAAGCCAATGTAAAATAAATTCTGACGATTGCGTTAAACCGCAATAGCTATCAACTAACTAATAAAATTTTGTAAAACTAAATACTTTCATAATTTATCATATTATTATTCATAAATGATTTAGAGAATTATCAGATATATTTTTATAAACAGTCTGTTAAAAATGGCATATTGTATAAGAAAAATTATTGAAGTCGTTATGTATTAATGTTTTGCAATATAAGATTGTTTTTCTTTATAATAATACAATTAATAATGCTTCAATATCAAGGATTACCAATGAACAATATTGTTTAATCAATTTTATTATTCGTCATTCTTGAATTAAATGGCTAATCATTTTTAATCAATTCTTATAAAATACTTCGTCTTATATAAAAGCAATGACGTTCTTATTTTGAAGTGTCGATTTAATCAAACATTTGTATCAATGTAGCCAATGTGGCAGTAAAACTAAGATAAATTCCGAAACTATTACGGAAAATAGCTTACAATCCAAAATGTAAATATGTAATTATTTATTTAATAACCTATTGGTTATTTTATATAATATAAAAAGAATTGGAAATGCAAAGGTATTGAAGAAAACACGTCGAGGTCAAATGTAAATAAAAATATTTATATTAAATAATTATTTTGTGTGCCCCAATTAAGCGTTGCCATAAATACAAAATATTTAACAAGATAAAACGGTTGGGCTTAATCGTTCAGATACAATCATTGTTTTAGAATTTTGACATATCTATAGATTTTATTTAAAGATAAAAATGTTATACAATCAATACAAAATTGTCGACATTGACAAGAAGAGCATTAATCAAATTTAAGCCAAAACATGAGATGCATTTAAGCAAAACTTTCTTTATAAACGTCTATTTAGAAGATATTAAAGAAAGATTATGCATTCAGACACTTTCATGCAAAAAAAATGTGGAACTGATGAGAAAGCAATGTCAAATGAAGCTTAATCCCATTGTGATAAGTTAAACATATCAAAGTATTTACATCTATAGTGCGAATGTAAGAGAGCTTGTTCTGACGATGGTGTGGTACTGAATAGTTCTCGAAAATATTTTATAATTCTGGTCGAGCATAATATACTTTGACATTCTTAGCTTGTTATCAGTTTTAAATATCGCCTGCTTTGTCTGAAAACCGGACAAATTTTTCAGGTTATCGAAATATTAATTAACTTAACTATTAAGTGGAATGTAACAATTTCAAAAACTGTAGTATCCTAATAGCTATACCCAAGTGAAGTAAGTCGGTTTTCAGATAGCAGTCAATAATATGTTATTTTCAAAAAAAAAAATGAAAGTACAGATTTACGTTTTTGTATTTTAATTTCTATTCCAATTTTATTTTGATTTTATAAAAGTACTCTCCGAAACTACATATCTTTATATGTCTCTAATATTTACTCGTGTGAGCGAAGGCATGTTTGAAATCTGATGCGGATAGTGTTATAAAAATTATTAATCAATAGCTTATCTTTCGAGACAAGGAGTGTATTTTAACCCTCTCCTGAGTGTAGAATACCGGTTACCGGTAAGCCTATTGTGCAGGGGCTGATATATTGTGGTGACCCGCTAACCGACCTTTGATAGTCGAAAAGGATATCTGTCAGTTATGATTACTTTTATCCACTTCAGGAACCCTTCTCACGCCATCCATTGTGTCCGACAGGCGGACACTTGCAGCCGAATGGGCAGTCCAAAGAACAACGCGACATGGCGGTATGTCTTTCGATAAATTAATTACTATCTGTTAGTTTTATTCATAGAATTGATAAGAAAAATCGTTTAAAAATTGTTGTTTTGATATTTTATATCGAAGGTTAGTAACCAAATTGCAGTTCGTCCATTTATGTTCAGTCGTATTGTATAATATATACAATAAATAGCTGACGATTGAAATACCAAACTTATGTATCAATAGAAGTAGTCCCAAAATTGTGAAATTCATTACCGATATAAGATTATTTAATAAATATTATTATTTGGAATTTAAACAGGAGAAGCAAAATTTATCACAATTTAATTTGTAAGAAGGGCGATTAAACACATGCCTTGGGAAACCCAAAACGTTTTTTGTTGAAAGAAGCGTTACAGTTTTTAGACAATCGGAAGTATTTATTAATCTTATTTAATTCTTAAATATATTGTAATCCGCATATATTCCTTTTTTACTTAATTGATATAGGCTCATTAGACAGCGATTTATTACCTTATTCCTAGCTTTAAAAAATAATTAGTTAAGAAATGTTTACAATATCGTCCTACTATGCAGGCGATTTGCTGTACTTACATTAATATCTATTTGTATGCACGTGTTTCACTGTGTTTGGGACAACATCAAAACAATATTTTTCATCAATACATATAACAAAAATCGAAATTGCAATACCAGATGAGCGTCAGAAACGAAATTAAACAATTAAATTATATCTGTAATCTCGAATTCTATAATAAATGCAAATTTTTTAAGGACCAAAGCATTGCTGAATGCAAGCCGCAAAAATACTGTGCTCCTCCAACGTTTTATGTTCTAATTCAAAAATCAATTATTTCGTTTAAATTTTGATTAATTTTCCTCTAGTATCCCGGTATGACAATCCCTTATCATAAGCAACGATTTAGATACTAAACTTTACTATTTACGTAGGTAGTCAAGGATTTTTCTTTCTTAAAAAGATTCTGCTATAATAAATAATGAGTTTTCATTTTAAAAATCCTGTTTTTGAAAGACAATCACCGACTGTTTAACATTAATCCATTTTATTTTATATCAAAAAATAAAATAAAAAATATAGACTGCATGTATTGTAGAATGATTATCCAAAACGAATATAAAATATGAAATGAGAAAACAACAATTAAGAATCCAATGAGAAAACAAAATATTGAACCTCGAGTAGCACCCCCATGTTGCCAATGACTTGAAGAATTATAGTACGCTTTTGCTTAATATAAGTAATAAAGCAGACGTATGTTTCAGCGGGTATAAACTTCTTTATTTTTATTGCGATTAAAAAACAACTAATGACGTTATCTCAGACATAACAAAGAATTATGTCGAAACCTTTAAAGCACGGCAATAGAAGAGTAGTTTAACCTGCAAAGCGATTGCCAGTTCAAATGAAAATGTTGTATTTTCTTTTCACCCAGCTTTGGTTTCATGTTGAATAAAGATCGCCATTAGAGAAGCTTTTGCGAAAGCTCCGCTGAATACTTTGGCTAGGCTATTAGCGAGAGCTTTTATCGTTAGACTAGCGTATGGCACGGTTTTCAGCTTTAATATTCATATACGATAATAAACCCACCCACATACAAGTGCACTATTTATATAAGGGATTAATTAAAATCAGTCAAAGACTTCGGTCAATATTAATTAATTTTGTACGTATAAATCAATATAAATAGATGGCAAAAATTGTACATAAAAGATTTTACTTATTCATGTTGTGAGTTTTTATAGAACGTTTTGTGTAGAGAGGTTTTATATCGTCACCCCAAAAGCAAAAGGCAATTAGTGCAAAAATTGTGTTTTGAGAAAAACGCATTTGACAAAACGCGAGAATTTTGAAATGGTTGGAAAAAACCAGAAAAATTGAGAATAAACTGTTAAATATGATATTTTTCATTGTTTTTCAACATATTCAGTCCAGGTGCACATATACATAAGTGTGTAACTTTATACATAAAAACAATAGCGTTTCCGTAAATATTTTGTGTTGGCTTCAGGTATACATCGATGTCATACGTTATCCGATATTGAATAAAATTTCTTACTTCCATCTATTTTATCTAAAACACCAAACAAATAACTCACCGTAACCTAAATTTGGGGACACAAAGTGAGCATAAGTCAAAAATGCCACACTTTTAAAATAAGTGTCACCAAATGCTAAAAATGATATGCAGTTATCATTAATATTATAATTGTTTTTTCCCAATTTTCCCATGCGAGTTTATGCCTGGGTTATTAGCTGGCCACGCATCACTGGTCACAGGTGTTTTGACTTATTACTCAATGACTGAAATGCAAATTTTATTTTTTAGTCACTAGGTTTTAAGTCACATTTTATAAAAAATGACATAATTTAAAATTTACTCTCTAAATAGGTTTTCAACTCACAATATTTTTGAGTTAAAAAAAATGTTTCTCAATACATGAATTGACGATAAGCTTACAGATACATGCTACCTGTTTTTTATTATTCAATTGTGATTTCATAGGTTTTGTTTCGCGAGTGCCTTTTGCATTTGAGGCGACAATAAAGCGGTTCAACAATTTATTCACATTTGGCAAAAATATTTGGCATTTAAGAAATTATATTTAATGTTAGTAAAACTGCATTTTAATATAACAGCTTTGAGCCGACGGTACTTACGTCTTCGCAAGGATTGCAAAAATTAACGAGGAGAATAAATTGGGATCTAATTGAAACTGTGACATTGATTGACGAGATTAGTTTAGAGATAAAATACATATTACATAAAAATGAAATTTGTTGCACAATTTTACCATAAGATACTGTCTGGTTTTGCTCAGCGATTTTCAGTTTATATAATTCTTTCAAAACTGGTTTATATGAAAGAATACAAAAATTAAGTTAATATCAAGAGTTTTATATAAATTGATTCAGTAATAACACGAATGCAGAATGCAATTATCTGTTAAATACCCATCGAGCGTTTCGTATAGAAAGCAGAATGCAAAGTCTGTTGTTGAAGACGTGGAAAGACCACAAAGAGAAAATCCCGGGAATTATCAGAGGCCGGGAAGCTTAACCGGCAGCCCGCGAACGCAGTCGGGTCTAGCCGAAACGTAAAACCCTGGGAAGACCGCGGCTTAAGCCGTCGTAGCCACTGGGGAAAATTGAGCTTTCACAAGGGGGTTGATTCGACTCATCCGATTTGAAACATTTTTTTATCGCACGTTTTTAAAAGATTAACAACTACCTTATATTAATATTTAATCGCCGTGGCGGAGTAGAGGATTGTATAGACTGACGTTTTAATCACAGCATGTATGTGTGTTCAAAGGTTAAGTCGTCAGAGATGTTTTTGTCCATCTCTACGCATTGTCTCTGAAGGAGAAGACGTAGAACGCGATTAAACAACTATACCTTTACGTGTAGTAACTAGTACGTATAATTAACGGTTAAATTAAATCTTAAGGAAATACAGTTACCCGTTACAATTCTGTGTTGGAACAAATATACAATCAATTAACTAATGTGATCATTCTGGGATTTCAACTCTCGAATAGGAAACCAAAATAGACGAAAGTACACACGTCTTATATATAAATCAAATAAATAATCACTACTGTATTCGTGCAAAACGTAGTTAACTGGAATTGGAAGTTTCTTCGTAAATTAAGTTACTGTTTTGTAAATAATTATACATGTTTTCTATAAAAGAGTAGGACAAAGAAAAGCAATTTAGCAGCTATCATGTTTTCCCTCAAGACTCATATTATATCGCTTAAAATACCGTCACAAAAATGCTTTGTTTAGATTTGTTAAATAAATAAATTCAAACTGAATAAACAGCCGTGTGCGAGTCTCTGAGTTACCTGTTCTACGTTACTGTTCTCTATAAGGGCCCTCAGTTACATTTCTTTAAAGTTGTATAATTGTATATCTTTCATACATTTTTCTTTGCGGTTGTCTGTCCTTAATGCAGATTCGCCGCATCGGTCACACTTAGAATAAACTCTGCAAACTTACTACAGAGTACAGACTTATCGTCTATATAAACTAAGGAATTTATCAGGACTCTGGTCCCGTACCTTTTGAAGTTTTCTCTTACGTGCTTGTGTGGTCAACGGTTCAAGTTGCCTGAATGGCTACACTTATTCAACGATTGTTTCATCGATATTGAGTTGATAAATTTCATACGCGCCTAACTGACTCTAACAGAGTTTTGAATAACGAGCATTTTTAGTGTATAACGATTTTTCTTGAGCTAATATAAAAAGACCCACTAAGGACACGAATCATTGTGAAAAAGCTATGATTTTATTCTTTAAAATACTTAAATAATATTACAGTAGATCAACAAATTTTAGGTCTATATTCTAAATAAAACAGGATTTTGACATGGAAAAATTCAATGTTCAAACTAACTTTTCAACCAAAAAAATAGACTTTTGTTTAATTGTTCTGAACTCAAAATATTCCCCTGCTTACATAGAATCGACTGCCATCAAAATATTTTTTAAAAAGGTTATGGTGGACTTATGTGCGTATGTTATTTATCTACTCGTATGGTTTGGTATGTTTTTGTCTTTTATAACCTACCTTATCTGATTGGCAAAACGGAGCGAGTAATATGAAATAAATTAGTTAACTTTTGGTTATTTTCGAGTTCCACCCGCTCCTTCTTTTTTCGTTTCCACATGGAAAGTTATAACAGCAGTTGCTTAACAAGGTTTGGGTATAAGTCAGTCACTGAACGTGTGCTTTTAAGAGTGGGTAAGAGAATGAGCATATTATCGTTTCCATTGCAAAATTTGTATATCTGCAAAATCAAAAATTTCGGACGGTTATGCCCGTCCGAAATTTTACAACACAACAGAACAGTTTAAAAAGCTTTATCGCGACAAAACAAAAATAAAAAAAAACACTTATTTAGTATAGTTATATATATTATTACGTGTTTCGTATTATTGTTTTATTTGATTGAGTTGTTTTTTTAACTGTTTTTGTGCCCTCTCGAAAAATTTGATTTTATAGATATACAATTTTGCAATAGAAACGACGGCATGGTAAAGAAATTTTAAGTATAATAGTTTGCTGATAGCTGTCTCTGCGCTCAGAATTCATTTTTTTAGTACTACAAAAAATTAAAAAAATTACACTCGAGTGAATAATAGCTAATGCGCTAAATATGTTGAAATTTTCAAATTACCAGATAGATATACATAATAAAATATATCACAAACGCCCATGTAAAGATCTGAATTATTTTCCGTGTCCGCTGCCAACGTGTAGCCTATGGTCTCCTAATGGAGTTATCTCAACAGAATTTTTCTATGAGAATCACTTGTTACTCAGTTGCTCAACCTCTCTTTTCGAAGAGAGTAGGGATAGAAGGATAGGGTTAAGACAGGACTAGTGGTTAGATAATCGCGAGGATCGGATCATCGTGAGGATCGGATGGGTGGGAGGGAGTTTTAGACATCACAATCACTCGGACTACGAACAGAAATCCATAAATCATTCAACATTGTATCCACCACCACCCGCTACGGCTTCACACTCTTATACGGACGCACGGAATTGACAAAATTTATATTTAAAAATGACCTTTCTGGGACTTGAAACCAAGACCGATCTGATAGTTGGGGCAACCCTACCATCGATAGACCACATAGGCCTAGTAGTAAAAGATAGGAGAGTGGCTGACTAGAATTGTAAACGTCACGTTCATCCATACCTTTGGACATTATCAGTATGAAACTGGTTTCGGAATAATAAAAACTAAAAAAGTGTTGTTAGTGAATATGGCTGCAAGCTGCAAGTATTGACTTGAGAATGTTATTATACAACAGTTTTCCACTTATTAATGATAAGATTTAATACTTAATCTAAGAGCTGTATTGTCTAGTCTATAATAAATAATGATAGCGTGACGTGTTCGATGTAAAGTTTACCTGTACTTATTATTTATCATTTTAATTGCGGAATTTCTTGATTTTCACAATCGCAATAAATGATAAATTACTTCAATAAAATTAATACAGTAATGCTGTATATTATTTTCGCATTCTTTATGCTAAACCAGCGATTTTTAAACGGTGCCACATCTCAATAATTAATAAAACGGATGTATGGTCCCACAAAATCGTCGTCAAATGCGAAACCGTGTTACGAGAGGTTCAAAGTTCATAAAAAATTATGGTCTACATTACAAAAAACATCCAAGTTCGATTATATGGTTTATTTATTTCAATAAACGATACAGAAAATAAAAAAAACACGTGCTAAATAAAAAATGTTTTAAATGTGCCAATCACTCTTCATCACTCTTATTGTGTAGACCAGGGGTCTCCAAAACCACTAATCCGGCCAGCGGTAGTCCACCCCCACACCCTGCGCTATAGATATCTCACACGCTGGCTTATCCCAAAACAAAAATTTACGCGTAATTCAAAACTACAGTATAATGGTATAATGAGCTAGCTAGGTCATGGCCCTTAGGACTTAGTGGAGGAGTCAGTGTGGCCTTCAGGCTAAAAAGTTTGGAGATTACTGGTTTACATGACCGGTCAGATGTTTTCATAATCGAGCAATTCTTTAAAATTTTGGGATTTATCTTAACTCCATTATAAGCGATTGCCTACTTTCTTAATCTTCTTATATTTCATGGTATGGGGCATTTGTAATTTTAATCTTGTTTCTATAATAATACCATTATCTATAAAAAAAGCAATTTTTCAGCCAATATTAAGCCTTCGTTAATTTTAGATACCGACTGAGGGTACTTGATAGAATTTAAATATAAAATTTGAAATTTTGTTCATTTCCATGTATTTCGTCAGTTCGTTAATTGACGAATCGTCAATTGTTTTTAATGTGAAACATGTAGCTGTTTCGTTACAATTGCTTTATAATACATTAACATTGGTAGGTTCAGTTAATATTTCGACTAGTTCTTCTTCCTTAACGCATTCGCAACGGGGGAAATATGACCAAAATACGCGCAGAGGCTGGGCTGATTCGCAGGAAATTGACAATAGGTCATGGAAAGAATAGCATGAAACTGTTCAATCGAAACTTACGCGAAAACCAGTTTGGATGTTCTCCTAAAGGTGTTTCGTAATGAACTGATCAAATTCTTTCAATAATATTATGAATAAACATGAATTGTTAGTTATGACCGATTAATGTCGCCTATTTCGAATGACGCAAAAAATGCGTTCCCCGCCGCAATACAAAAAACTTTGCGACGCGGAAAACGCATCCCCCGGAGTTAACGTGTTAAACGAACGCGTCTTCAACTTTTCTTCGATATCTTGAATTTTCAAACCATTAAACACTTATTTGTCAAAATGTTATACATGTTACACATGTTACAACGATATTTTTTTTTCTAAAACCGTCTTATATAAAACAAAAATGTCTCAATGTATCGACTGCGTTATATCAAAGCTATGCTGTAGAAGTATCGTGTTATAAGAGGCCTGAGTGTTACGTTACTTTACCTCATTTTTAACAATCAAGAATATTCCAACCAAAAAAATTGTATTTGAAATAGATTCATCATAGATAATGACAAGCGGGTTGTAGATAAAAATGTTTGTTTTGTCAGCGTTATTTGTTATCTCCACATTTGTTATCAGTTGTATCACATGACGCATCGATCAGATATTATTGGTTTTGACGGAGTTTTTTTTTTCTCTTGGTTGAAATTCTTCCAAATTACATGGAAATTAGTGACTTGTATATGCGGAACAGTTTTGTTGACGATTTTGAAAACGATAAGAAAATATCTCTCAGCAATATTTCTTTTAAATAAAAACATTCATTTTTGTACGAATTCTACATTTTTCATCAGTTGATAATGATGAGAGAAATCGGTCATGCTTATTATACAAATTTAGAGTTAGTACAAAGAAATGTTTTTATGTAGTTTATTTTGATAAATATAATGTCCCTCCACCAAGAATTGACAGTTGAAAACTGAGTCGCTAAGCACGCGAGGTTTTTAGAGTTTTGAGTAAATCACGAAAAACTGTTACGGGCAGCATGACAGTTTTAAGTATAATTAAAATTACTTTTTGTCTTCCGGTGTATAAGGAAAAGTGAAATATTATATTACACTGTCGTTTTTTTGGAGCGCGCGACCGTGTAAAACGAGGATCGAGATGGTGTAAAAAACGTCATTTTTACGTTTGGAGAAATTTTAATTTTTTTTTACAATGGACGAAATAAGAAGAAATTTTGGACTTGCAACTGGAAAAATTGATAGATCTACCGATGGAGTACATACGTATATTAACAACTTATGTTATTGAAAAATTACCAGGAGCGTGTTTAGCGAGTCAGCGACTCAAAGGTGAAATATTCATACATTCATTATCCTCAAGCTATTTGTGTTACTATTTTGTGATAAAGTACTTTAAGTAAATGTTCAGGGAGTTTTAAGAAAATCTTTCCTCATGGCCTATTAAGTCATTCAAACTGGACAAAAAGACAGCGATTAGCCTACTAATGTCATAGTTATATCCTTACTCCGTTCTAAAAGAACGGTAGAGCAAACAACGATTTTCACCTGTTTAAATTTTCTTCTTTTCTGGTCTATCGGTAGCTTGAACTTTATCCCAGCGATCACGAGGGTTTTAGTTTCATGCTCAGCAAGTTTAATGTCATATTTAGAGTTTTTCAATTTAAATTTCAGATCTTGGTCAGGTGTGTTTGAGATGTCTTTTCTGCTCGAGTTGATCTCGAGTGACATCTCTATTTCTGATTTGAGTCTATCTCATGTGATTTAAAAAAGTCAAAAAGCCTTTTCTATTTGCTTTAATACCAGATATTTAAAAAAAATCTAGCATAAAAAAGAAATTATGAAGAAGCCATTTTGAAACATGAATACTGCTCGTGGAATATCGATTGGTATTATATAATGTTTTGGTAATTGTTCAGTATTTAAAAACATATTGAAAAGAAAACGCATACAAGTAAAAATGAAATTTCTTCATGGAATGCTAAATATGAAGGTAACAGAATATCTTTTTGATAGGAGAAAGCAGACGTCTGCCAGACGAAGTCCTGTGGGATTCTCCCTGATTGTCTCCTTGTAGCTTACCACGCGGTACAATCGAAGCCTCCCGAAGGAGGCACTATTATGTAGTCTTTCCTTGAATAGAAAATTTTGTTTCGTTACAGTATTATATCGTGCTATTTGAATTTCTTTGCAAATATGAGTGAACATATTTTCTAGACTATTTTTTTATACATATTATATCTGTTTTATAAATAAAACATAATTAGTTTGTACTACTTCGGTTTCACTCATCACAAGCATTATAAAATGATAGAAATACAGTCATAACAAGGCTATTTCACAATATAATGCCTTTCCACAGAGAATTGGTAGCTAACATCTTAAAAGGTACTATATATGAGTCAAAATGTTACTATGATTATTTATTTTTCAGAATTCATATTATAAATACCATTATTATATTATACATTACAAACAAATTCAATTACATAAAAATGATTCATAAATTTTTTTGATAACAATATAGTTATTTTAATAAAAAAAAACAAGACAACAGACTAACAACTATAATTGTGATCTATTAACATTTTGGATTTATCGATCAGGACGCAAAACACAATTTTATTAATTTTGACCTAAATAATTCTTAATTTCTTCCAACTGTTTCGTGCTATTGTTTTATGTCTCGCCAAAACTAAATGAGAAAATTTCATTTGGTTTTATTTTTGAAGCAGGGGTTGCTTGCATGAGAAATGACCACGGGGTGCAATAAAGGGAGTGTGCGGCTGGAAAGGCAGTACAGCGTGCACCGTTTTGCGCAGTTCATAAAGCAAATTTATGTGGAGAATATTCTTCAGGAGATTCGCATTTTCAAGAATGTGTTTTAAAATTGTAGCATTGAAACAGTACCCTTTTTGCAAAATGATAATTTGAATCATTTTAGACCATATCAGGTATCAATATGGGGCATGAACTTCACCCAATGAAGCGTTCCAACATACTGAGGACTGGTTTTTATTCAGTTATTCAACCTGTCTTAGAGGTTAGGACAGAAAGATGTGATAATTAAAAAGAAAAGCCAAAGAAGATACCAGACATTAATTTATGGCATCGATTGAATTTTTTTTTATGAACGTATATATTCAGGGATTTGTACCGGGGAACACCGTAACCGAATAGAATGAACATCCAAGAGCATTGAAAGCTCGGTTATACCGGAATAGGTATTTAAAACTAAGAGATTGAGTGTGACTGTAGGCGTGACTTTATGTTTATATTTTTTGTAAATACTATCTTATTTATCAGTAATATTGTTTAAGTGAATATTTAAAAAAATAAATAGTAGATTTATTGATAGGCAGTATGCAAAAAATAGAATTATTTAATTCGATTCATTAAATTGTTACATTAGGATAGGTTTCTAGAAGGTGCTTAGTATTAGTATTAAAGGAAAAGTGTTGAACTATTAAAGGATACATTAAAAACATAATATGTCTGAGAAGGTTTTGTCAATGACAATTTTCTTATCATCAGTAAAGTTGACAATACTAATACGAAAACGGGCCAGATCATTTTATAAAATTGCAGAATAATAACTAAAAAATGTATTTTTTTTAGAAAATTTTTAATGTCTTCCCATCAAGAATTGAAAGTAAGAATTGTTGAAATTTTATCGAAGGGCAAAACCCGTGTCGTTAGTAACGATATATATGGAAATTTACAATATTTCAACAATTAAAATTTGATATTGAAATTAAATTAAGCACCCTCAGTCGATGACTTAAATTAAATGTGATAACTACGTCAGTTATTTGACTTAAGTATATTCAGACTGATAATTGCATACGAAGAAACTAAACACTTGTCAAACCTAGTTATTTTACAACGAAGTTATTAGTTTTATGACATTTGACAATTTGTTCATACGACGCCGATTAGAAATGATAAATTATTCTGTCTAAGATATTAAATCTCTATAGTTCTTAACGTATGTCATCGAAAAATACATTAATATAGTAATACATAAGAATACAGTAACATGCCTGCACATGCGATGAAGTCTTTATAAATTCCAAGCAACCTGCGCTCGCCGATTTATCAGATAGCCACACAAAGTCTCCAAGTCATTTCGGAAGCCGGCAGATAAACAATAGTTTTCTTTTGTATGGCGAAATTGTTTTATGTGGTGAATAGTTTAGCATGTTAGGAATAATTAAATTGCAGACGATGCAACAAAGGTGAGGTTAATTAATGAAGCTTGAGCCACAGGTAGGCTTTACTAAAATAAGCCAGAGATTAAAATATGCTCTGTTCAATTAATGCCCGGGATATTTCGAAATTTATTTGTATATCAAGCGATATTTAATGACATATAGTAGAGTAGTTGTCTCAATCATATATCTGTGACGTTATGGCAAAAGTTGATATGTCCATTTTTGTCATATTGGATTTTCAGGAATATATTTCTTATGTTGAATACTTGACGCGATTAAACAGTAGGATGGATGATGATGATGATTATGCAGTTCAGAGGAGATGTTTCACGTTCAGCGAGTGGCGACAGAACGATGGTCCTTCTTCTGTATTCTTCACTCGTGTCCACTTTTATATTCTTATTCCAACCTTAATTGTCATATTGTTTTTTCCAAATATCGCATTTGATTAATTTTATGTTTGCAAAATGTTTTCTTTCTCTTTCTTTCGTTTACAGAATGCTTAAAACTTTTCCTTGAGTATCACGTTTCGTAAATCTGCAGCGTCATGTTTATTCTCACAATAAAATATTTGTCAGCATGTGGTGGGAAAATTCGGTATGCTAGTCATATCCATGATGAAGATCCATTGAATAAGTGTATTATCCATTTAATTTGACTTTTTGATAACTTAACAAGCTTCATATTTCTTCACCTGTAAACAATGTTAAAACTGACTTATTAAATTCTGCCATAACGCCTCAGATATTATTTGTCATGATTAGGAAAAACTGAAACCGGTATCCTTAAAATTATTCAAATAAATCTCTTCTATTTTATTTTTCATCACATTAAAATGGTCGCCACGATTGAAGATACTCACAACTAATACATAAAATTGTGAAATACAATGTCTTTCCAACAAGAATTGTCAGTTATCGACATCTTAAAAGAGATATTCAATATTCGGTGAAATTATAGAAATAAAAAAATAGGTAACTTTTAGAAATCATAGTATAGTGTTATGATGCATGTATTTAGTGATATTGTGATTATGGCAGATTATGAAATTAAATTCATAAATGCTGTGGTGAAGTGTTTTTTTTTACCATGTCGGTTCACAATGTGGAGCATATGTACTCTTAATGTAGGTATCTCAACATAAGTTTTCTAAGAGAACTGCTTGTTACTCAGTTGCATAACCTCTATTTTTCGAAGAGAGTAGGGATAGAACGACATGGCTAGGACAGGCCAAGTGGTTAGCTAATCATCCCGTTTTAAGGATTGGATGGGTGGTTAGGAGAAAATTTTAGACATCACAAACATACATGCCATCCGTAACCGTAGCCAATGACGTTGATCACTGCACCGCGGACCCAACAAGTTAAAATAATCAATGGCAATTCATGTGTATAAAATTAGTACAAAAGTGTATTTTATTTTTATAAAAAAAAATTGTTTTTGAATTAATGAACGGAGTATACTTTGCTTTATCTTCAGTGAAGTTAATGGGCGGGTTCCAGCGATATGGGAAAAGGACGAGGACCGAAAGATGGGAGCGGGTGGCGGCTGCCGCAGACTGATTCACCTTCGCTGGGGAATGTCATCAGATAAATGGCAGTGCCTTAATGTACTGTATTAAGGTAGTGTGCGAGACTGATAGCCGCCTTGATAATATATTGTTATGTTTTCTGCCGTACTAAGCGAAAAGGGCGGATCTAGACAAAAATCCAAGAGGCGGGGGTTAAATTCAGTTTGATAAAAAATAACATTAAAAAAAGTTTTTATTGAGTCAAGAACACTTAAAATGTGGAGCGTTTTATGGAGCATCTCAAAATAAACTGTTTTATACGAGAATTGGTTCTAATTTAGTTGCTCAACTTCATTTTTAGAAGAGTGAAAAAAGAATAAATATAGGAAAAGACGATTTGTTAAATAGTCAATATCTATACGACTCAATTCAAGAATCGGGTAGAGGGAGTGTGGGGAGGTTAACAAGGTGTCTATACCATTAGATACAAAGCAACAAATCTATTTAAGAAAGCTCTCCGTTCTAGTATTCACTCCCGTAACCTGCATCCGAGTGTACGAAAACCAAACAGCATTGGCCAGTTTATATAAAATTTTCAATTAAAAAAAATAATATTGATATACATTTGTACAAAAGTATGCTTTTTTTCCATTTATCGTGGAAAAGATAATCTCGGATATGGGTCAATTTTATTAACCTCTGTTGCAACCTCTTTCACGGTTAACTTATGTCACGAACTATTAATTTTCATAGCCTATCCTTAATACTGAGATGTTGCAACGGAAAATTTATAAATTTCAGCTTAAAAGCATTAAAAAAGAAAAAAAATAGCTTATTTACAATGATCAATTTTTCTGAAAACTCAAAAATTTATCACACTAACCGACAACCGAAGTAAACTTTCGAGAAAGAAGTATATTTCATGGCTTAAATAGTGGCAGACCTTTTTGTTAAAAATGCAACTTAAAAACAAGTATTTTTTTAATTCAACATTTAAAGTATTTGTTACTAAATTCATTCTCCTTGCTTTTAACCCGGTCCGATGCAAAGTTGTACGAGACTAATCGCAATGGGCGATGATAATGCGATGTATTTTATTTGTATGCAAGCTACAACGGATATAGTTTGCGGGTGACTGCGTAGCGGCGGGAAATGGCGTGCTGGAGGCGCGGGAAGTCCGCGCATCGCACCGCATCCGGTCGACACGTCCACTTTTCCGCTTTTCCGTAGGACAAAGCCTCCCAACCCAACCCCCGGGCCCATTACGCTCGCTTTGATCGCCGCCCAGACGAAAACTAATATGTTTGAAATGCGAGGAATGTAAAGTTCATGTATCATTTAATTTTAGCAATATTTTATTAGTCATTTCGGCAATTTCTGGTTTTAGTAAATATGTTTTTGACCGTATAACTGATGAATAATCATGCATATATGAGTAGAAGTACATTAAATGCTACACTCTTACCTCTTGAGGGAAGGCAGAGTGTTGGAATATTTCACGATTTTACTATATGGGTGGTGTGTTACAGGACTTAAAGCACTGGAGGTCAGCGATTGGCTAGAAAAGCGGAGAACCGAAAGGAGTGAATATGATCAAATCCAGTAAAGTGATTCGTTTGAATGAATTCGTTATCTTCTCTGAAATAGATAATGAATCATTGAGGGTTATGAAAAAAGAAACAAACGATTAAGTGAGTTAGATTAAACCAAATTCACGTTTGAAATAACGTTCTTTTGTCGTTTATTTCTATACTGATAATTATAATAATTGCAATCAGGAGTCCCATTGTAGGACTCAGTTGACAATTGGGACAAATGACTCCCGTAATTGTTGTTATGTGTAACGAAAAGGGTTCTAGGTACTTGTTAAGTGTGTCCCTCATTCTACCGAGTGCAATTATGGCAGGAGAGTATTAACGAAAATATTTTGTAAGTTGGAATATGCGTAGGGGAAAACAGAACGCAAAATATGTTTTCAAATTAAATGTTTATGAACATTTTATTTTTATTTTTAAAATATGATGAAATAAACACTAGCAAAATGGCCAATTTGTTTGAATCTTTCGCCAAATTATTATGGAAAATAAGTCTTGGAAAATTTCGCGTTACACTTTTAGCGCATTTTTTCATTTACTTAATAAACTTTTAGATACTCTATAAATTGCATGAGACTCGATAAATTCGTCTCTTATTTTTTAATATTAGTAAAAGCAATGTGTGTTAAACCATGACTCAATTTATTAGTACTAATTTAAGATATCGACTGATAGTGCTAATATAATTTGAATTGTCAAATTTTGTAGATTTCTGTCGATTCAGGGTTCATCCGTGCACTCTAGTGTCTGAAGATGCTGAAAGGCGTTAGTGACGACATACATGAAAATATACAAAATTTTAACAACTGAAATTGTATCACAAGTATATGAAATAATCAGGTGAAATGCTAGAAACAGACAAAACGGTCCTGAACATTTTATAAGTGTAGAGTTAGCACAATTAATCTATGTTATATTTTAATGAAATTTGTTATTGTTAACCTTATTGTTATGACATTCAACCTAGTTAATGCTAATTCAATAAATATTTAATTGAAATCTTCTAACAACAAAAATACTCTAGTTTGATTCATAAATATAAAATTTCTGACATGATACTTGAATGACTCTTTGAATTAGTGACAGATTTAAATGTCGTAGTTGTTAAGTAAAGAAGATCGAGAGTCAAAAGTTTGACATTAAAAAATGAACCGGATCGTAGAGTGATTCGTCAAAGTTATGGCGTAGCACAACCCGCTACGCTTTATACAGAGTGTCATTTTCTTAGTAGGTACAAGGGAATATTATATTTTGCACTTTTGCTGGGTATAATTTTATGAAAGCGCTTGTATTAACAGAAATTCGAGCAAGGCGTTTAATACATTATTTTTCTAGGGCGTGCATCTACTAAAACAGCTGACCTCCTGGCTAAGTCTGCAACATAGATAATCAATAATTTGCAATGTATACCTGTTAAAAGTTTATTTTTTTTGAAACTTTTAACAGTTTAAGATAAAAAGTAACTTATCTAAATTCGAACGTAATTTTTCACTATTAAAAATGCCAATCGTTTATAATTAAAATGATAACAGTGTTTCAAATCAAAATTAATCCGTCAACCTTCTCATCATCAAATCTAAATGACACTTGACAACTTACACTTTAATTGCATCAACATGGACCTGAGGGTTTATTGAATTTCTTCAAATAATCAGTTAGCCGTCAATAAAATTGAATAAATAGAGAAAATAAGTTAGTCTCTATTATAAAGAGGTTTAAATCAAGTCATTTAAAAGATAGATCACTATAATGTATTGTATGGTGAAGATATCAAAACAAACATTCATTTGTTAATATTTTGTGATCCATGCTTAAAAATTTAAATTCAAAAACGGAATCCAAAGACAACGTTTTATTTTTATTTTTCAAAATAAAACTGATGACAGAATGGCTGCCTCATGTGTTTCAATGTGACAGGTAATTTAGTCTTTTATTACTATGAACAAATTAATAAGTAATAAATATAAAAAAACGCTGTATTAGAACTGTTACTATGTTAGACCAAACTCACTGCAGTAAACTGTTCTTGGATAAATTCAGCTGCAGCATCGTCAGTCATTTTTCACGACTGCTGCGTTGCTAATGGTGAAAAGTTTTGGAATGTATAATAATAAACAGCTAGCTCTTCCATAGCAGCGGTGTCACAAGTATGAACTAACAAACTGCACACTTTGTGGGAAACTGACAGCATTTTGGGTAAGTTTCACGTCTGTTACACGCTCCATATATTACGATAGTATCACAATTCTGCTTTATATCGATAAGTATTGGTTTCATAAATATTACAGTCTTAAAAATACAACAAAAATTTCTTATTCAATCAATATTTTTTTATGATACCGATGAATAGCACAGGTTTCTCACAGACAAAAAGCCTTTAATCAGATTCGAATGCTACTTCGCTGAGTGAAATCGGTCCTGATTATAACATAAAAACAAAACACTGTGAGATGAGTTTAACATATTTATGGAGTTTTATTTAAATAAATACAATATCTTTCCATGTAGAGTTGATGGCTCACATCATTGAAGTGAATTAATCCATATACAATGTTCATTATTTATTTAGATTTAATATTTTGAAATGTTATTCTTATAAAAATAAAACGGAAATTAAAAGCGACCTGTTAACGATAAGTAATGTGTTCTCATAACTTTAACCCTTTTGCTTGAACTTACAACCATTCTTATATATTCTCTTAGTTAGTACGCTTTTATTATTCAATGTGCTTGAGAATCGATAAGGTTATATTTATAACTTTTTATTTAGTTAGAAATTCATGCATTTTTGTCCTTTCAACAGGAAAGTCCAATATCATTCATCAAAAGACGTGGCGCATTGGTCACATATTGGCTTCGAAGTATACGCAAAGACAAAAGTAATATATTTGGAACTTTCAATATTGCCATCTTTAATGGAGACACTGCTCTTGAAGAATTGAAAAAGATACGTGAACAAGGAAGTCATGTTACAAAATGAACACATTGGAGTGAAACCACGTCAATAAATTATTGAAGTTAAAATATTTACGTACACGGGAAGTATCTTTCAGAAGAGTAATTTAATTTGGTGATACTTACTTAGTTATCTGTTATAAATTTAATTAAAAATATTGTCGCGTAACTTCAATATTGAACATTTAGATGAAATATCAACAGTAAATAAAAACAGGGCTGTGTGTCGTGATTTATGGTATATATTGATTTCTGTTTTGGTACCAATATTATATTTTTTAATAAACGTCATCATCATAACATAAATCATCATCATTATAATTTATTTCCTATATTATAAGAAGCATGTTTTTACCTATTTTTGAATCTTTGAATTCGGAGTGCATCTTATAATCGCTGATGTTTCAAAATCGTTGTCAAAAATGCAAAAGAACATATTTTTTGTGAAGACTTGGAAAACAATGATACAGAAAAATCAGACACTGAATCCGATGAAATTTCAGGCTGATGGTAAGAAAGCACGTTGATAATTTATCTGCTTTAAACGCTTAATATTGTCAGTATAATTCAACAATGTCTAGGCCAATTGATGTAACCCTGAAAATTGAAATTGTTCAGGAGAGAATAAAAACCGTTTTTATCGAAAACATTATACGGTGAGTGGAGTTATGAATCTTTGAAATGCTCTCCTGTAAATTCTCATGTTTGCAGTTATGGAATTATACTTAGGGAGTGTCTATATAATAGTGGCTTACGTCAAGTGGCCGGGTCAGATTTTTTAAAAATAAAACCGATGTAAAATGATGTTTTCCTTCTAAAAAGTGGTCAATTTATTTGTCTAATTTAAACTATTTGGCCAAGACCTGCTCTGTTGTCTTTAAAATGAGATTCAATCATTAACTCAGGGCTACATCACTTGGCCAAAACACCATCGATATTGTCATTATTATGGCGTCATTGTTAAAACAATTTTTCGTGATGTTTTTTTTATTATTAGTATTTAAAAATAGGGGTTTGTCTTATAATCTATGACGTACCACTGTCGAGGAAATACGCCAATATAATAAATGATGTAGATAGATGTATAGATGGTATATTTAAAAAAAATCCGTATTTGTTGCCGTGGTTGGTAAACTTATGACGTTATGTATGTGCAAATAGGACTATGTCTAAAAAATATCGGTATCAGGGTGCAAGATTAAGGTGTCGTCAGTATGCGTACAAAAAATTCACAGCCCTGGATTGAACAAGGATTAAATAATGAAATCTTGTTGAGGGTATCTGACATTCACTGAAGCAAATTCGAAATATTTCTATCTAATATGTGAGACGTTTTTCAATTTCAAAATAAGAGTACCGTATAAGCTATATACTGTGTGACACCGCCCCGTACTTAAGGGGCGGACAGGGGTCTTCAAAACCTGTCTACAGACTCATCCTATTCATGAAAATTTAATATGTAAATATCTCTCCTAAGGCGTTCAAAAATAATTTGTCATATTTGTTTGTTTACCGTTATTTGTTTACCGTTAGAAGTACACAAAAAGCGGGCGATGCTTAGGGAATCGATTACTTGTCCCTCAGTCTACCGGCTTGGCCGTTAGTGGCCGACCAAGCCCCGCGGCTTGGCTCAAAAGGATGACCCTATCATAAAACCACTTGCTGTGTTTTTAAATTGAAATTGTATATTTTAAACGCTGTTTATGTATCTGTTATTGCCTTGAAGGAATTTATAAGTGTAAACTAACTGCAATTAAAGAGAAAGTATACTGAATACGACCGGGTTTTAATAGAAGACGAAGGAACCTTTGAATTATCCTTGTCACCACGCCGGACCTGGGGCAGTCAAAGTGTGTTGACGTTCCACCTCCCCTTGAGTAGTAGACCTACTTCTCTCATGTGACTATATTGTTTAAGTTGAAATAGTAAAAATATTAATTTACAATTTATTATTTGAAATGTGTTGACTTATATTGTAAGCTGTCGTCTTATTCTTCATGGACGGAAGACTACTGTCCTGGCGATAGTGGGTAATAATATTTTTGGGCGTATGAAAATTTATGTGCGACTGTCGGTTAATTCTGGTGAAGTTAACCTAACTAAACTTTCCCAAGGGGAAATAGGCAGTATATCAAGTGGGTAGGCGGACGTGTCCCCAGCAGGAAATCGCCAATTACCGAGTCCCCGAAGGAGGCCTCGTGCATTGTACCTTCCCCCTGTTTGACCTCACCCGTCTGCGATAATGGCTGCTTTTATTTGCCATGCAGGTGACACAAAAATCCCATAATTACAGTGGGCGGCCATTAGTGGAAGAGGGGTAATGAAGACCTAGGAATGTTTTAAACACAGTCCAGTAAATATGCGCGCCTGATGCTTTCAAAAAGCGAACTTTTTTTGCCCATCTTATATGTAGTTGTTTTATCTAACATCTAACCGAATGAATATACCTTCTTACAAATATGTTCGCCTAATACTTCGGAAACAATGAAAACGTTAATTATTTTTATATATTGATAAACCAAATCACGGAGTGACTAGAGGAATAGACAATGAAATATCTAATAAGACATATGGGCGCCTGATACTTTTGGAAATAAAATAATCGTTACGTATTAAATTAATCTCTAATATATCATGATTTTAACTAGAACTGATTGTAATTGATTGACGTTTCCTTTCAGCGACGTTATTAAGAGGATTAGTAGTAAGCGTAGTATCGACCTCTGCGAGCGCCATTTTTAGGATCTGATATAGTGGATACAAAAACATCACATACACCAATCAGTGTCATCTGTGTACTTGGCAAATATTCACAAATTGATTGAAAAATGGATATAATATTATTAAAGCGTACATTCGGGGATGCAAGTTCTTGACCTTGAAATCGAGTTGGATGAATATCTGATAACCTAAATTGTTCTTAGCCGAGAACGACATGATCGAATATTTATTGATTTGTAAAATTAATTAATTATCGAATACCCAATTAATAGCGAATCTTTCTTTGTCTTGTCAGTTGAGCAGTTGGTAATAATTTTATCGATTTTATCTAAAATGTTATTTATTTTCGCAACAAATTTTTACGGATTATCGATTTCGTGAAATTTGATGAATAATAAAAACACTTTACTATTTGATTTATGACAGCAACATTAATGGATTAAAAATTTACATACCGTACTGAAAATATGCAACCGATGAGTTAAGCGGAGAGAAAATTTACTTTACTTTCATTAAAAATACTATATAATATCACTGAAAAAGTAATCCAGCCTGTAGTCGAGTGGATAACGTTTATAACTTTTAAATATTGTAATACAATGGAACGGTATTAGAATGTGTATTTATATTATGGTATGTTATTAATTATTCAAATCGAATTTTTTATAGTATTTTCATACTTCATAAACTAATCGAATATTCGAATATATTTGAATAGTTTCAGTTTTACTATTCGATATTCGAATAGTTGATAACGCCGAATAGTTGGAATCCCTACTATAAATTTAGCCAGTTCGCTGATTCTACTTCTAAAGTTTAGTTATAATGAAACCCTTGAATCCAGTGTATAGTGTTAATTTTTCTTTGATGCGATTGAATTTAGATAAATGATACGATTTATGTCTGTGTTATTATTGTATTTGTTTTTATAATTCAATAGTATTTGAAGGTTAACGATTATATATGATTTGCTCTTCGAGATAGATTGTGTCTGATGTAAACGACACTTAAAATAAAATGAATAATCTTATCTCATGACTTTAATCCGTAATTAGGTATTTCTTTACAGATGGTGCAATATTTACAAATACTTCGGTGTCTTTATTGATAAATTATCTGTTAATCACGAAATTAATTAATCGTTGTTACTTTGAGAATAATAATAAAAGTTTTTGAGACTTTGGTAAAGGTAAAAAAATGAAATGATTTGTATTTTGTGTTCGAATATTTTGTGACTTTAAGTCACTGGCACCGTATCCACGATATCGACTGTGTTTTGGTCAATTGATGCAACGCTCAAAAAATACGAAAATGAGTTAATCATTATTTTAATGACGTCACAGCAGGTCTCGGCCAAATAACGTAAATTAAAAAAATAATTTGACCACTTTTTGTAAAGGAAATATCATTTTACATTTGTTTTAGGTTTAACAATTCTGACCGGGCCACTTGGTGTAAGCCACTAAAATATCAACACTCCCTATGTATAATCCCGTATCTGCAAGCATGAGAATTTACAGGAAAGCATTTTAAAGATTCATAACGCAACACACCGTATAGTTTTTGATAAAAACTGTTTTTACTCTCTCCTGAACAATTACAATTTTGAGAGTTACATTAATTGGCCAAAACATCGTTGATATAAAATAGACGGTAGTGGAAAAGTTGGTTCAGTATTACTTTAATTTACTGAGACATTTTAAAAATTATAGTTACCTACATTTTATCTGTTATGCGTCTCATAAAAAGTTACTATCTAAAACTCTAAAGCAGATCAATCATAATTTAAAAAAACGACAAAACGGTGTATGTATATTTTAAAGCAAGTACCAATATAATTGCCCTATTTATTAATATCTCCTACAGGTAAATATATTATTTAAACGAGTTCTTCGCAAAGTATTAGATTTTGAATATAAGACTGTAAAAAATGCTTGTAAAATTGTGTATGATTTTGAAAGCTTTTGATTTTCTCCGCTAGATGTATGGTTTGATTCCATAATATATTTTTTATTACAAGTCGACAAATAAACAAATTAAAAGAAAATTATTTGTAGAATTTACTGTTCTACAATAAGTTAAATGTTTTGAGTCTAATAATTCAATGTAAACAAAAATAAATATTAAATATTACATTCAGTAATAAAGGAAATTCCTCGAGTCCACTACACATTATGTTATTATTGTCGAATAGTTTTTCTTATTACGAACCTAATGTTTGAATACATATGACAGGAACTCGTTAGCTGTGAAGTGTTACACTAAGCAGTATAATGCTTTAGCAAAACTGTAACCTCACATTTGGGAAATAGCATTATACATGGAAAAGGGTAGTGATAACGATAAAAACACTGTCAACTAAATTTGTAATAGTTTCCAGATCCTGGAAATGTTGTGAAACACTTGTACATTAAATGAAATGTATTATTAAGAATATTAAAATATTTAGTATGCTATTTTTTGCATGTATTAATAATTAAATTGGAGCTCAGTTGTTTTTTATTTAATATAATAGTTTCTTTCTAACTTCTGTTATGAAATCCTGGAATTGTCTGTATCTAAATCAGCCATATTCAACGTTTTTTTTCTTCGTGCTCTGTGTTTGCTACGCAGGCCGCAACATTAAAATGATATGACGAAAAAAAATCATGTATGGAAAAAACAGTATTGGTTGAAACCCGTTTGATTCAAGATTAGGGCGCTGCCACTTGATAGATAACAAATATTTGTTGAAACTAAAACAGAATAATAATAATGGATCAAAAATTAGTCCGCGTTAAAGATGTATTAAATTAAAAAAAAACATTGATAGACATTCTAATAGTTGTAGACCTGCAATATGGATCGCTAAAATATACAATCCAGGCCGGATTTACCTATAAGATACTAGGCTTAAACTTAAGCCCCAAAAGCAACTAGAATCAATCGATATACTTTTAATTTATATATTTATAGTAAAAATTTATTCAAAGTAACATACAAATTAGCAAAAGTTCTCACCTTCAATATAAACTTAAAATTGGTATCTTAGTTATTACACTGGCTTTGTCACTGACGTGATGCGTATCGCCTGCCTCTTTAAGAAGGATCTTCGGACTATCGCAAGGCTATTTATTTCTAAGGTAAACAATGATTCTAATTCGTAAATTAAAAATGAAGGATAGGGTGGATTCGTTTCGTTTTACTGGACATGGGAACGGGATCAGACATAAACAATGATAGTACTAATTACCACAACACTACTAATAACAAATTAATTACTAGTGTTTGGAAGTAAAAATCCCAAATCCCTGTCCTATTCAAAATGTTATCTACTAATAATTGATAACTGTTAATGGTTTTATTAATTTATAAAAACTCTTAACTATTAATATCTTTTCTATTTCCTCGATAGAGTACTTCTACGTAATTATTTTTATTAAAATTAGATCATTTTTAATTAAATGATTCGCAAATTCTTCATTTTCAAGCAGCCACAAAGACGTATAAATTATTTTATTGAAGGCTCCGAGCACCAGACCCTCGATTCTTTATCCACTAGTTAATGACTTTTTACAATCCTCAATAATTCAATTAATACCACATATTAATCTTAAATTATAATTCTTATGGCCTTTGCATTGTTCAAATTAGCACTACCATACCATTTTCCTGTACTCGTGCAAATTGGGTACATGAACGGGTCTCACAAATGGAATAGCCTAGAGTATGTTTTTATCTAAATCCAGCACTTCTGTATACAGTCAATTATAATGAGGCATTTAGAATTGTGTAATTATTAGAAAATATCTATAATTTTGTGTAGATATATTTGAGTAATATTAATCGGCAATCGATTGTGCAAGTCTCCCATGATGCAACGGTGGATATACTCAGTCAAATTCGAGTGCGCTTTGAGATGCATTTAATGCATTCAAGGCAATCTTGTAGCATCTGCAAGTGAATTGTCTCTAAGCGCAGCAGGAATTGCAATTCTACTCAGGTAACATTTGCGATTGAAATTACCAATAAGGGAACGAGACAGGAACTGAGAGGGGAATATATAAATATTAATACGATATCCATTGTGAAGTGAGAGCTGCATTTGATGGTTTCACTTGTACAGATAATAAATAGATGCAAGTAGAACTTAGAAGACAATCTTAAAGGAAAAACTATATTGCCTTGTATAGTACACAATGCACAGTTATAGTAATTATAATTATATTAAAATTTGTGTTGTAGTTGATAAAAATAACAAAAGTAGAGTGTTTTATATGCATTTGAAATAAAGTGTGATTTCAATTTTAATATTTTAACCGCAAAAAATGATTCGGATATTTCAGACACCAAATTATTCTGTCTCGCAATGATGTTTAATACCAACTATGACTTTAGCAATTAAAAAAATATAGAATATTTTTTTTTCTATATCAAATCTGCTTGAAGTAAAACATTTCGCGAAAAATCTTCGATGGAAATATGTTTGAAAAGTCACACTTTCTTCGGACGTTCTCAGTTCTGAAGTTTTTCTAATCAACAGCGCTATCACCGAGAAAGCTAAAAATACTAATTAATATTATCGAATGTCGATTTTAAATGCCATCTAGTGGTCATTTCTGGATATATTCCTTTACACATTGAGACAATATAACTATAAAAACGTACCACGACTAATTCGCAAATGGACAGTGTACGAAGCTGGGTCGTTTTTTGCTTTTCCTGTATTTCACTCAGTCATGCAACGCAAATTTATACATTTAAAAGCAATACAAATCGTATAAATCTTTTTAAACAATGGCTCCTTGAAATATAGAGCATATCACAATTAATTAATTGCTTACACCTCGTTTTTAAGATATGGGAAAATGTGTGGCGATGAATTAAAATAGTGGAGATGAATCCATATTATTATAGATTGAAAAAAAGGCAATTTGTAATGGAATCATGTACGACAAAAGTTTTATGGATATGGCGGTCTGCTTGGTAATCAAAGAGTTCCAGAAAAGAGTGACTATTTTGTTAATCATTATATAAATAACACACAATATGAAGTATCATAACTTCAGTCGGATTTTCTTCGTCAGTCGGATTTATCGGCCCCGTCGGTCATGCTGACTTGGTTGCATCTCTGACAAATTACAAGGCATTTAAAGAGTTTACGGCGTCCTATGGAAAGGGATTGGAACGCAATTCCTTAACACATTAAACTCCTTGTTTTACCTTCCTTTTTTTAACACTTATTTTAAACATAACCTCCTGCACACTAGAGTGCATGGAACCAAGTCTTGAGGAATATCTCCTCGGACATTCCTGGCAAACATTTGAAACACGCATAACGTTGTTACGCTGCGGAATACACTCTGTAAGAGTGTGAAACCGTAGTGGGTGGTGGTGGGTACAAAGTTGAGTACCCTAGGGCATTTAAAAAAAAACTCTTAACTCAGAATTTCCATCAATATCTGTTTTTGACAAACACAAAAAAACCGTTTTCATGCTACAGTTGTAAATGCATAGAAATTATGCCTACACCATGATATGTAACCGAACACTGGTGCCTATAACAGTACAATGTTGCACTCTCATTGGCTGGAATGTAGATTATTAGCTTAAAAAAATTATAGGACATCAGAAGATATGTGTTTAGAAAATTAACGAAATTTTAACATTAATTTTAGATGTGAGTTTATAAGTTTTGAAAGATACTTTATAATTTAAATTCATCAGTAATTTTTTGCATAGTAGATTATGAGTTATGATACAAGACCTCTTATACTATGAATCAATTTATCATTAAGTATTAAAAATATAGCCGCAGTATTCAATAATATATTTTGTATTCCTTTCTGAACTTTCCAGTGAACCGATAATTCGAACACAATTGGCAAAAAATTTCGCAGTCATAAGGAATACTTTACACATATGATGTCAATATAAATATTGATTTTTATTTATCTCGACACTCGAGATATCCATTGTGGTATGCACCCTCCAAATATATCACATAGTCGTAGATGTAACCGTAGTGGCGAAGGTTCTAAAGCCTATGCTTTAACTGGAAATTTGTGGTATATAGATTTCTTAATCGATTAATTAATTAAAAGATAGATGATTTGATTCACCCATATCCGTCTATTTAAAAACGCAGTGTAGGGAGATTGCTCAACAGACGGTTTCAGTTTTTGAAAAGCTTTATATTCCTTTCACATCACCGTTATTTTAAATTATTTAAAAGCTTTCATATTTATTTCACATTAAAATGATAAATGTATATTTAAGACGACATAAGAATGAGTAGGGCATTCAATCTTGGACGCATTTTATGATTGGTTATAAAATATAATTGCATGTGTTAAATTGTACATTTAAAATTCAATTTAGGTCCATTATTGTGTCAATTAAAATGTATATTTGACTAAACATTTGTTTTTGATTGATGGAATGGTCTTTTTATTAATTTTCAAACAGTCATTTACAAAATAGATTAAAAAAAACAATGATCAAGATATTTGTAGATTTTATATTATTTATTGCATTATTAAGATAGGTTTTACCAGATGGTATTCAAAAAGACGACATTTTCTTTAATTCGACTTTAAATATTGTCCTACATCCATTTAAGAAGCGGTCCTAATTTACTGCTGTTACCGCTGTTACGAAATATGAGAAGGAGAGAGAGACCACAATACATTTGCATAAATTCATACATGAACAAAGCGAGGTACACTTAGCAGTTAATCAGGAGGTTTTAATTTGATGTGTGAAATATTTTTTAGCATTTACAGTGGATCAATTTCGGGATTATGAGATTGAATAATTGACCAGTAATCCGGGATTGGAAGCATTAAGAATGAGGTTAACGACTAACTCATTTATATATGGAAAATTTTATGAAAAATATACTCAACATAAAAATATTGGGATTTAAACGACATTTATTATTGTCCTTTTAAATATTTTAAACTTAGTCACTTTTTCCTGTATGACAACAAAACATTTAAATAATTCTTATATAATATCATACACTGCAATTTTGCACACGGCACTTTGTATATTGATCTCGTGCGTATATCTACAGCCTTGTAGATTATTGTTTTCGATATCTTGTATTATCAGTACAGAGTTATTTGTTTCAGATAAAAAAATGTTCTGTTTATTGTCGATGTATTGTTTCGCGTCATGACTGATAAATAAAAAGCAGAGGGAGACTGGTTGAAACTTGAAACAGATTGTATTAATGGCCAGTGTTATAGAAAAGTTTTTATTCCGATACAGCTCTTTAATTAAGAATAACACAATGTTATGGTATCGACAGGATGTCTATTCTCTTCAGGAAGATCGGTCAGCAGGGTGGATGGCCTTAAGAAAATGCTGCAGGACTACATTTAACGAAGAAAAATATGTTCAATGAAAATGTCGAAACAGGTGGAAAGTGGAAGTTAATACTGCATTTTATTGTAGTAATACATTTATTATGCCATTAAATATATTTTAGTACAATGCCATTCCGTTGATGATATGTATTTATTGAATATTTCAAGATATAACATCTAAGCTATTTCTTAGATTTAGAAAGTTTTTGTCGATGCCAGAGCATTTACTAGAATTTTTAGCCAAAATATAACTGAACTATCGACTGTTTAACCTGCAAAATCTTCTTGGGGAAATTTTTCGAGACATCGTTATATTTTACTAAGAAATAAAAAGAACGAAGCGTATTTTAGAATTGCAAAAATTTTATTCAATGATAAATTATCAAGTTTTTCAATGTTCTGAAAAATTCGCCCATGTGGAGTTAGCTAGTTTGCAGATAAAGTACATACTAGTTATATGTTATATTAAATGCTATTATTTAACCCGCTGACTGGTAACGTCTCAACTGTTGAGACGGTAGATTTTATTGTGCTGATAGTTGATGGTAAAAATTTAAGAGTGTTTTCTGTAAAAGCTAATTATTGTATTAAGATATAGCTTAATTTTTTCTGATAATCTCCACACGTTTGAATAACACCAACACTACAGAATTAATTTTTAAAATATTTGGTTTTGGAATATCCTTTATTCTGTCGGCGTCCGTGGCGCAGTTGGTTTCGTCGCTGGCTACGGTTAGGGATGTCTCGGGTTCAATTCCCGGTGCGGACGGTTTTCATAGATAAATCTTTCAATCGATTTATGGATTTCTGTTCGTAGTCTGAGTCCTCCCTCCCACCAATTCCATCCTCACGGGGCGCAACGAGAGCGATTAGCTAACCACTAGTCCTGTCATAGCCCTATCCTTCTATACCTACTCTCTTCGAAAAAGAAAATAGAGGTTGAGCAACTGAGTGACAAACAGTTCTCGTAGAAAAAATTCTGTCAAGATACCTCCATTAGGAGACCATATGCTCCACATTGGGAGCGGACATGGAAAAAAATCCTTTAAACGGCTCAGCAGGGAACGGGTTGATATAATGGAAATTTGAGAATAAATTATATGCTGATTTTATTAGTATTTTTTATATTAAATCATAAGTAATATTAGGTACTCATAGTTCATAGTTAAACATTAAAGATGTATTATATATTGTGAAAAAAAAGTACAGAATTTCCCTGGAAAGGATTAATCAATAATTTATTAAATTTTCAATGGACATTTCAAATCATCTGCTTTTTCTAGTCAAGAGTTTTATTAACAACTTAACGACCGCGGACTCATATATGAGTCCTACGTCATACATTCCATTCTATTGAAAAAGTACTGGGTTATAATCGAGTTTGATTTCAAATGTCAACGAGAGATGGTGATATATACATCGACTCATTATTTAACAAAACATAAACAATATTTTTACCACACAGTTTTGTAAAACTACTCCTAGATGGTACACTTTACTTTTTTATCTCTCGTAGTATTGGTTATTATTATTTACACATTGCGTAGTGATTTATTGAAATAGTCATTATGATAGCCGTGTCCTGTCGCGGGGTGACTTGTAACATCTGCAACAGGGATGATATAAGAAACAGGGATTTTTTTAGTAGATTTAAGTTTGTTTCACTACACCATATAATTATGCAACCCAAAAATATAGAACCACTGCTCAAACGGCATTGATTTATTCGGCGATGTATCTGAAAGCCATCAAATCAAATTTGGTTAAGATATCTCAATTGGTTTACAAATTATAGTGAATTTGTTGAAATGACAGTTTTTTGTGAAAATGCGAAAAAACGTGCGGTCGTTAAGCTGTTTTAATATTAATGGATTATTTTCTACATTAAGTCCGGGCCCTTACAAAGAAGAGTGGTGGAAAATAGGACAGTTTCAATATTAAAGATACCAAGACACAATCTTTGCACACGGCTTTTTAATAATTAATTGTGTAATACAATGATTTTTATTACTTTTGCACACGGCAAATTTTAGTAACTGACCAATGAATGACAGATACACCATCATTTTTAACATATAATTCAATATTAACGGACACCTGTTTGATGATATTTAAAAATAGAATAAATCTGCGATAAATAAAACAAAATTAAAATCAATACGGATGTAGTGAAAATCACGTACTATATAAATATTACACGCGGAAGGATATTTTGTCGAGGTATAGGAGTATTTATTGTTACTGTTTTATTCTTATTGTAATTATTATTTTCTAAGACAGGATTACAAGTTTTTGGTAGTAAAACATTCTTCAAATATAATAATACGATTTAAGTTTTTTTTTGAGTTCCTGTTAGAGGTTTCGATTCAGAATTATTGTCTCGGGAATTGTCGAGAAATAGTGCAGATTTCGAAAATGTTTTTTTTCGATAGATTTTGAAAGGAAAACTCGAAATTCAGAGAGGAATTAAAATATTTGAATACACTCTTTATTACCTCAATAAATCATTACGGATTATGAATTTGGTAGGTACTTATCAAAAGCCATATTTTCATTACATTCTACCACATCTCTCCCCAAATAAGGACGAAAGGGATTGGAAACCAACCTATGTCAAAATTGATTTGAACTAACGAACGCAGTTTTCTGATATAATTCAGTTGACATCACTTTTTATAATAGCGTAAAAATAACACAAGAATTATGTAATACAGTTATTTCGGCATCAAGCCATCTTCAGAATATTATTTCTATTTTTTTTTAAATAGAGTTATCAAGTAAATGTTAATTCAATTAATATCTTTTATATTATCTATACTGTCGATAATTCTGGAAATCTCGAGAAATCGAAAGTTAGGTTAATAATAATTCTCGAGGTCTAAATATTCAGAAAAAGCAACATTCTCGAAGATCGGGAATAAAAAAAAATGATAAATCACAACCATTCTTTGCGGGAATGATGGTTTAGTGAGAAATAATGCTGTGAGTAGGTATCGTAATTATTTAAAGTATCTGTATATGCAGTGCACCGACGCGTCATGTTGCCCCCCTTAATAATTTAATCGTTTCCGTTCACATGGACCCCAAAAATAAAACATAGTTATTAGAGGACCACAGTTTTATGACACGGACAATCATATACGTGGATTATTCCCAAAAAACACGGTCCTCTGCGTGATGGAGGGGCAGAAAAAATATCTTTCCCGCGCGCGCAACTATCCGTGACAGCTTTGCGCATGACGTCACAACAATAAACTGCCGAAATTAAAGTGTGCAAGTACCTTGTTTATTCAGACGTATTAAATTGACGGACGCAAAAATGTAAGTTAAGTTAAGTATTGTCTAAAACACAGTTATGTTATCTGAAAATTTACGGGTTTTTGGTATAATTTATATGACTTGTTTTGATTATCTATAATGTTAAAGAATAAACAGCCTTCTTATTTATTTTTTTAATATCTGGCAGAACAGCCGACAGCCAATGGGAAAAATGTTTTGAAAATTAAAAAATTATAAGAGATAAACTCGAAGAAAATTTTTCACTCAGAAGTCACTCATGTCCAAGACAACAGATTCAATTTGAAAAAATCTAAATTTGATGTTGACCTTGCTGGGACTTGAACCAGGACCCACCTGACAGCTAGGGCACTTGCTCTTACCACTGGACTAAAGATACCAACAATCTCTCATTCTCATAAACAAGTGTTTTGATTTTTTTTTGTGTTATATTAATTGAATATAACACAAACACTACATTTCTTGAAAATGTATATTACTGTTTATTACAATTTTGTATGGATACCATAATTTTAACTGTCTTTATAATATTGTTCAGTCTTTTCTGACACAAAGAGAGTCCTTATATTAATAGAAAGTACAGACAATTTTTATAGCGTTTGTTTCTATACAGGGTGATTGTTAATATATTAAAATAGTAATAAATGTGGAATGATAGAGTAATAAATTTTATTATGATTCCATAGTGAAGTGATGAATATATTAAACCAGGGGTGTGGAGTCATAAAAAAAACGCGACTCCGACTCAGATAACGATTAAAAAAGTCTAATTTTGTCACGTTTTTTTTCTACCTTTAATATTTATGTGTAACTAGTGAGTACCCGGCATGCGTTGCAATGCCACTCAAAGAAAGAAAGGGTTTGTGTTTTAATTCTGTTTATTGAACTGCTTTTGGATTAGAGGTCTGCACAGGCCGAAATTTCATAGACTTACCCGGTTCGAGCCCATCATCTTCAGGTCTGGCCCGACCCAAACCCGAGTTTCAATATCACACTTGTTATAACACAATATTTTTTTTTTCATCTGGTCCGTACACGAATAAATCAGAGGGTTTTTCCTAGATGTCGCTGTATGTACGTATTTGATTCTTTTTCTCAATTTTAGATTTAAATTTTTTTTTCTTCACAACCGTTCACGGGTGTGTGCACAACAACTCACCGAAGTTTCATCGAAATCGTATGAATGGTAAAAGAACGCATAAAGGACAAACAAACATTTATTTTATATAATATTTCCCGGCATGATCACAATAAGTCCTTCCTGAAAGTTTCGTCGCGATCGGTTGAGTAGTTTAGGAGCCTTTAAGATCCGGACAAACCAACAAACCAACAAACCAACAAACAGACATTCATTTTTATATATATAGATAGATTGGTCTTCAAATTAAACAACAATCAATCAATCCGAAAAATAGCCGAATTTTTCATATTAAATACACGTATATATCAAATTTGGATTATTGAGATTTTGTACACTTCCATGTATTTTGTCACTAACGACCCGGGTTTCACCTTTCGGCATCTTCAGGCATTCGAGCACATGAATAGACTCGAACTGACCAGTCCACCGACCGAGTCTGTCTGTCCTTTCGAGTCCATTCGTGTGCTCGAATGCCTGAAGATGCCGAAAGGCAAAACCCGGGTCGTTAGTGACAAAATACATGGAAGTGTACAAAATCTCAATAATCCAAATTTGATATTGAAATTCCATCAAGCACCCTCAGTCGATGTCTTAAATTACAAGTATATATGTATATTGCACAACAAGAAGATGTTATAGGCATAAATAAAAATGAAACAAGTGTTTTACATTAATTAATACACGCAGGAATGTAAAAATGCACTTTATAGAAGAAACAGGCGGAGTCGCTCGTTTTTTATTAACTCTGACTCCGCAGCCCTGTATTTTACTCAAATCATTAAAATTAATACTTCCGATGTGTTCAGCGGTAACTTTAATGTCAATATAATTTTTGTTATTTCGAGGTCCCAAGTTGACGTCATCTGCCCCATGTATGGGCGTGCACAACTCGGGGCGGAGAGGCAAGCGAGGAGGTCTATCATGTCGGACAGCCAGTTTACTTATGGCGGTAGACTGACGTTGATCCAATGAATGGGTCACACATGAAAACATTTTATGCGCAGCCGATCAAAGAACACAAAGAATGGTAGATACACGCAACGGCTTTGAAATACATTGTTTAGGCAAGAGCGAAATTATTTTGATAATGATAGGTACTCCGCACAATGAACGTTCGTCATTAATTTATCGAGAGAGCACTACCCTCGAGAGTAGTAATGTATGAACTTCTTTGTAATATGAATTTTGTGTTAGATGTCACTGTCAATTAGAGGTCTGCACGGGCGGGTAAAGGCAAATAAGATTCGGGCACGGGCCGGGCCCGAGTCAGGCAGTCAAATGAAAATTATTTCATACTATGTTCGGGTCAGAGTCAGCCATAAGGCTTCATAACTATATTCATAACTTAAATAATTTATTTCACATGAACTATGAATATCGTTGGAAATATGGAAACAATAACACATTTTGTTTGAAAAGTATAAATGAATATTTTTAAAAAAATCGGACTTTTTTCGGACTGAGAAAAATAAATCTGGGCTTCGGGTCGATATTGAGACTCGGGCTCGGGTCGGGTAATTTTATGAAATTTCGGCTCTTGCAGACCTCTACTGTCAATGCATCACAGTTGCCGTCAAGATTTTAGTCTCGAAGAGCCAAATATGAGTAAAAATACAATTATATACTTATTTAATAACAAATTGTAAAGCGGAAACAGCATCCGGAATATCTTATATATAATAGCCCGGACCGCTCTGTAGACATTTTATTATTATCACATATCACATGTAGGTATGAATTTTTTCTTGAACTAAGCGCTGTCGATGTGTATATATAATAAAATATTATACAATGCACACACAGTTTCGACGTGCTAGCTACTTTAGACATTTAGTATTTCAATTTCAATACCGTCATCTATGACGGGTACGGTTATACTAGTATAATATATATATCGATAGTGTTTTCTCCAATTAGTGTAACCCTAACAAATGAAATTGTTCAGGATAGAGTAAAAACTATTTTATCCAAAAACTTATATGGTGAGTTGCGTTATGAACTTTGAAATGCTCTGCTATAAAATCTCATGTTCGCAGATACGGGAATATACGTAGGTAGTGTCGGTATAATAGTGTCTTACATCAAGTGGCCTGGTCAGAATGTGTAAAACTACAACCAATGTAAAATGATATTTCACTTCCAAAAAGTGTTGATTTTATTTTTCTAATTTTCACCATTTAGCCGAGACCTGCTCTGTCGTCTTTAAAATAAGAACCTATCAGTAACAGATTTTCTTATTTTTTGAGGGTTACATCAATTGACCAAAACACCGTTGATATGTAAACAAACACTGGTGGACATGAAGGCACAATGCTCTGAAAAAAGGCGACTTTTCCTTATCCACCGTAATATGTACACAAATAACTTAAATTATATTTTAAACTATCATACTGCCCCTAACAGTTTTTCTTGATTTACTTGAACTCTAAAAACCTTCGGAAGAATGTTTGGCGACTCAGCGAATCAATTGAAAACTCCAAATATGACGTCAAGAAGAACGAAAGAAAATCGTTTTATGAGACAAGAGTTCACCTGCTGGATTGACATATTTAGATGTTTAATGAAAAAATTGTCGTTTACAGTAGTCGATTAACGAATCTATAATATCTGGATAGCTATGCAAAAAGAATACTAAGAAGTTGTTTCACGTTTCATGCAATTATTCCGAGAATACGACCAATCAACCACATTTGCAATTGGCCGCATAATGTGTCCGCCATTTGCAAGCACGTTATTGTAGGCGCCATTATTGTTTGCTAAAATAATTGTCAAATTAGACCGGCACTCCTAGTTCTCAGAATGTAAATGCGACCGGTAATTCCTGTTTCTCGCTCGTGTTTTGTGTACTAAATGATGAGGGCGCCACGTCGGCCATATGTTGACGCGAACGCCATCTTGTTAACGCTCTTTTGTTTTGTTTTCATGTCGAGAATGATAGTGGTACCACATGGCTTTGAGAAATATGCAGGCTGCCTTTCGCCGGAAAATAAGCGAATGTGGGCGATACCATCCAAACTATGGCTTAATTTCTTTACCTAGCTGGAACATTTGAATTTGCTTTTAAGTTTCCAGGCAAAAAAAACACGTGCCAATACCAGGCTTAACGTCTAGCTTGAGTATCAATCCATTATTGGGAAAATAGGTTGATATGTTATTCCATTTATTTTCAAGAATTGTTACGTTTACGAAGAAATCAGTCATGATAAATCATATGTGAGGCATACAGTTTTGGATGCTTCAAACTCTCAAAGCCACGCTTGGTAATAAACAAACACACTTTCCTAGTAACGAAATTCTATATTACTTCATCAAGAATGGAAACAAGGCAGACAATTACCAAAAGTATCTAAAGAAAATACATCAAGTAGTATGGAGAAAATAATATATTTAATGTGAAGTGAGTTACGCTATCGATAATTCAATGCAAAAGGATATTTTAATACTTCATATCCGTTTTGGTTAAGTTGTCACCGTGGAGTCAACGCAGTTAAGCATGTCACTTACAATTAATCGGTTGGTTTGACAACACTAAGAGAGATAAAAAATAGATCCGAAGTGCAGGGGTGTGCTAAATAAATTGGCCACACAGTTGACAATTCAATTAATGATTTAAGAAGAATTTATCGTTCATTTACTAGTATTATTTTATGGTAATCGAAGACACGAAAGACGAAAAACAATATGGATTTGCATAGAGTAGATAAATGGCTTTCCAGAAAATCCTATTAAGCTTTGAACTTTTGTGCATATAATTACAGAGTTTAATGTATCGATGATTTTTTTTAAATTTGAATAACGTTAAGTTTTACACTTTACACGACAAATAATGAAAATGAATCGTATGTAAATATTCCACATTAAAAATATTACAAAAAAAACATGCTGAATATGATCGAAACATAATTGTTTCTAATATTTATAATTCAACACGTTTGCCAAATACATAATATATGGTTGATTCTTTACAGGTTTCTATCGATGCATTAGCAGAGAATTTTTGTGTAATATCTTTTTTTGAACTCAGTATTATTCTCAAATGTAGATGTTTATTTTGCATGTTATATGTACCATATTTATCAATTAAATTTATTCTTACTCCAAACTGTAACCGTATATAGTTAACATAGTACATTAAACTGACCAAACTTGGCCAAAAAAAGTCGCCATCCCTATTTCCGCCGCGATAAATCACTACCGTTTACAGAAACAGTCCTCGCTTAGTGACGTCATCGCAATGGCGGCGTGAAAATAACTTTAAACAAGTCACTTCTATTTTATGGATCATCGCGTGGCGAAGATGTGTGTTAATTTTTCTTACAAACTTCTTGCTTTGGTCACCAAATTAATTGTGATACATCCATCTGTTTGCCAGTTGATATTTGAAAACAACACAACATAAAATCTCTTTGGAATGAAACATCACCGGCAATATTTAAAACCCATCGTATTTGTGCTGGTAGAAAAATAAGCTTACCTAATATAGACTGAAAAAGTGTTCATTTAGTCGAGAAGTAAACTTGCATCGCTTGGTCTCCAGGCGTCGAATCACAAAAAGCGATTTGCCTGAGTAGTATTGTCAACGCATACATATATCGTTTACCTAGCTTGCAGCTGAACGAGTGACCGTAAAGATCGTAAAAACATTGAAATAATATAACAAGCTAAAACAATATAGCCGTTTTCCATTCTTTGTATTATTAAAATAGTTATTTTAATTTTACTTTTATGCCTTTCAAATTTAATTGATAGATCATCATTTGCTAATTGAGGTTAGGTTAACGGCTAGACGCACTTGAAATGTTATGTTGGAGAAGGATGATCCGTATACCATGGACGGCAAAGCGCAAAAACGTATATATACTGAAAGAGCTCCAAATCCAGGATAAACTCTCGATCGGTTTGTTTGGCCACATCGCCCGCTGGCCTACGATGGTCTTGCGAGACTCTTTCGTCACAGGAAAGGTCGAAGGTAGAAGGAGACGCGGAAGGGCCCCATCTCGCTGGAGCGACCGAGTGAAGGACGCCACAGGCCTCTCATTACCGATGGCGAAGGATGCATCATCCCCGTCATAATATAGTCACTCTACTCAAAAGATAGAACCGAAAAAATTCAATCATTTAAAAATAAAAGCACTCTAAACCGTCAAAACCTCACAGAGAAAATAACGAAAATGCGTGACGTCACATATACGACGAAATATCCCTTACGATTTTAATGAATAATATGATTTTTTGCCAAGGGTATGCGATTATTTATGATCGGTTTTTTTCGTAAACCATAACCGCTTCCTACTTGGAACATATCGGCACCATATGGTGTCTCCAAGATGCTTTATATACCTCCAGTCTTCTTAGCTCCATCGATGTTCCATTCCTACGGATGGAATCCATCCGGTTGGTAAAAGAGACAGACAGGATTCAGACTCCCCTGGGGCATCCGCAGTAAATTTTCAAGCCAGGTCTATCGTCGCTTTTTTTATTTAGGACATCACAACGTATTATGTACATTAAGATCGATACGATTCAGTTAATTAACTGTCTCGTCGTCTTAGAAAGGCTAATGAATTACACATCTACTCATTTCATTTTACGAAGAAAAACAGTACATAAACACTATTCAATTTCTTAATACAAAGTAGTGTATTAAAGATAGTTAATGAAGCTTAGTAAATAATAAACAAAGCCAAAGTTTAACCACATTAAAAGCATTAATGCGATCGATTGGCATTTCTCCGGAGACGAGAATTATTTGGGCCGAGAATTTAGCGTGAGTTATTTGTTTATAGTTATCTTATTTATTAGTCTGTTTACTTCCTTTAAGTTTCAGCTATTTACAGCTAAAACTTCCAGTGTCTATTTACAGAACCACATCATTAGCGAGAGATTTCTCTTTGGCTCGTCTCACAATGAAGTCGGAGTAATATGGCTATCGAATGTAACGTAATAATTAACCAGATTTAAGTAAAAGACGACTAGAAAAGTACTTTGCTAAAGGCGCTTATTTAATAATTAAACTTGTATTTCTGATGTCATTTCAGTATATGTAATATCGATGGTGTTTTGGCCAATTGATGTATGTAACCCTCAGAATATACGAAAATGATTTAATGATTGGATCTCATTTTATCTACGACAGAGCAGGTCTCGGTCAAATAATGTAAATCAGAAAAATAATTTGATCATCATTTCACATTGGTTTACGTTTAAAAATGTTGACCCGGCCACTTGATGTAAGCCACTATTATATCGAAAATCCTTACGTATAATCCCAAATCTGAATTCATGAGAATTTACCTGATTCCATTTAAAAGATTCATAACGCAATTCACCATATAATGTTTTCGATAAAAACAGTTTTCGCTTTCTCCTGAACAATTTAAATATTGATGTTTACATCAATTGTCCAAAACACCGACGATATGTTGCTTATGCGCATATTATTACCTCGGGTAATGTGCGAACTGTTTATTTAGAGCAGGATCGAAAGGGAAATTCAAATACAACATAATTATTGTTATTTCAGAGACAATTTTAAAAAGCATTCAACTAAATTTAACAGTTAATACTTAAAAAATTGTTTTTTTTTTCTTATCACAATGGAGTTCTACAAAATAAATTTAAATTCATGCAATATACTACTTAATTTAATATTTTCTTCAAATAATTGTTTGATACTAAATCAAATAAACTTGAACATGTAACAAGCTTTATAGATATATATGATTCGAATTTATTAAAGTGTTTTTAAAACGGAGACACTTCTGTGAAGCAATAAATGTCATAATATAGCATATACTCTGTCACATAAAGTGGTACAAATAACTTTGCCAGAATGACATCAATAGTTATGTCTAGGGCCCGACCTTAGCCGTCCAAATATGCCTCTAGCGGTTATTCGACATATCCCTTCGTTATAGGAAAATGAAAATAACAGACCGCGTAAGTGTCTCAGAGACAAGCAAAAAAAAAATGAAGAAGAAGAGGAGCATGGGGGCGTCCATTATCTTTTTGCTGACACTCAAAGCTCTTTAGCTGATTGAATACAGAGAGAGAGAGAAGTCGCGAGAAAATATATAATAAAATCGACAATTTTACAGCCTTTTTCGAAGCTTTGCTTGTTGCCAAGATAGCCGGGAAAGCTTTCTGCGATTCTCAAGTATTGTCAAAATTTATATTGATTACTTTTCCTTGTAATGCCGATACTTTTAATAACAATTACATTAACCCACTAAAGCCTGAATTCATTCAAAAAACAAACATTTATAGTTCATTCCGTATTAGCAAAAATTATATTCGATTTTTCATTATACACTATTTTCTTTACCAACAACGATTTAATATTACAGTTAAACCAAATACGTTTTTTTGTACAAAAATTGCGATAAAAAAAGATCATACTAAAAATTATATCTCCAGCGCGATATCAAGTCAATTGTATTAACAGCCATTTTAAGTATTCAATAATAAATAACATACTAATGTACCAAATAGGCTACAAATTATTTTGATACATTTTTTTTATCTTATTGACATTAAATCATATTGACGTAATTTCATCAAAAACTGCGAAAAATAATATTTCTTTAACGCATTTTTCGATGAGTAATCATATTGACATATACAATAGTAATTTCATTAAAAACTGCGAAAATATGTTATCTTTAAACGCGTTTTGACTCACGTGAGTATTTTTTGTAAACGTTTATCTAATATTTAAAATAATAGTTGTATAACACCACAGTAGGCCAATTTTCGACGGCACAGACTAGCCCAAAATATTATTAATCAACCAATCTGACTCTTCTTTAGACTTATAACTATATTCAACATATGGGTATTATAAAAGTACACAGTTGTTCAGCAATTGAAATGTTATTTCATACGATCAGTTTGAAATAAATACTTCAAGACTATGTTTATTACAGCTGTAAAGAAAAAGCTCTTAATATTCCTGTTAAATTATTCTTGAAACCACTGAAAGAAATTATTTCAAAGTAGTGACAATGTAGTAATTAAAAATGATAGTGCACACTTGGATGATTGATATTCTTAATAGAATAATAATAAATTACTGTAGCACATCGTGATCGATATTCAGAGCAGACATGTCTTAAAAAAACTTGATACTATAATAAACGATACAACTGCAATAATAATTAAAGGTTTTGTTGGTTTTGTAAGCCAGCGTGATTCTCTTTTGTGATGAAAGAAACCAGGTCACAATTTAAAAAAAATGAATTGTACTGCAAACATTTTAAAACTATTTTTGATTAATTAATGACTTACACAGACAAAAACACACAGATAGGTTTATAAAATTATTGTGTCTAGCCTGGTGGAAGGAAAATATTCCACTGTTCTTTTCATATTTATTATCAGTAAATAATAAGAATCAATGTCCACTTTAGTCTGAAGATGCGAAACATGTGTCACACATATTAACAAAACCAGTAATAATAAAGTTATCAATTTTAATTTTATAAAAGAGTCTTTTTGGAAAACATACACAAAAGTGCATTATGGTAAGAAATCCTATTTTCTCAAATTCATTAGTGGCCATACACAAATAGAGCCTAGCCTTTACGCCGAACATAATAATTTTTGTATTTCGTCTTTACAGCTTTATAATGTTGGTACATAACACTACCGAACATCTTAATACAGGAAAGAGGTCAGTGGTGATATAACTTTTCATCTGAAAACAAGCAGTATCATAACAATCATTCTTATGCCTATGGTGAGTGGAAAGATGAATCAGACAATAATAGTCACGTAATCAAGGTAATTACTAACCCAATACTGTTGACTACCGAAATCATTGACGTTTGACAGATCGTCTAATAACAACAGGGAACATAGCCGCAATTAATACAGCATTTAATTTTTTAAGGATTACCAATTAAAAAAAAATATTACGTAAGTCGTTAAGGTGTTAAGCATTATTGTCTCTAAAAGTGTCTAGTCTATAGTACATTTGAGAATAGGCTGACACCTTATAGTATAGGTAAACTTAATTTATAAATAGCTTTGTACTTCTTGAGGAGAATATTATACTAAATTAAATAAATAATCGTGATACAATTGTTAATCGTCATCAAACGAGAAATCGTTGAGTAGCAAGTCTTACCTACTGACCGATACTCTATTGTTTTAAAGTAGCAGTTTGTCTCTATGTGCTCAATGGGAACAGATGTTGCTTAAAATCGATCGCTAATCGACAGCATTAGTGTGTGGCGTATATTTGGAAGGGATGTGGCTACACGAGTAATTGCCTGTCTCGGTCCGTTAAATCTATTGTATCCTTAAAACGACGTACCAGCCTACAACCTGCTCTAATTAGCGCTGTGCTTAGAGCTACCGGAAAAATTAGGCGGAGCCGACACACCTGCCGTGGACAAAAAAAAACGTTGTAAGCTGGACGATAAATAATATAATATGGAAAGTCAATAAATTGTATGTTTTTTGAATCGTGAAAAAGTGACTTGTTAACAATAGGTTATAAATTTGGTTGTATCAATTGTATTAGATTAGGGATTGCAATAGAAGTATAACTGAATCCGGGATCCCGGTATTTATCTGTTTTTTTTTCAATACTTAAATAACGGGGTTTAAAATGAAAAATTGAAATGTAAATATAATTGTTTTTTGAACTTTTATAAGCCACCAGACGGTTACTTCCTGTCAAAGATGTCGTTGATGGCGCTGAACGATATTGTAATTGAAGGGAATTGTATTGAAACACAGCTAATTTATCATACATTAGCATTGTTTTTGTTATGGTTTGCGTTCAGTCAGGCGTTTTACCTTGAAAAAGTATCAAGTATTAGTAAATTCGCAATCATTGCGATCTCAATGTGCCGTATTTTTCATTCTCGTTTTTTTAATATCAGTATTTAGGTTTGTGCACCGGTATTTAATGTGAAATATCAGAATATCGGTATTAATACAGTCGTTCGGTATTGCAATCCATATATGGCGTAGATATAATTGCATTTTGTACTCTTGTATGAGGAATAAAATAGGCGATATTATTCTATAAGTCTAGTGTATCTAAATCTAAATGTTTGTTAGATTATTAAATATCTACGATGATATAAATTTGTCTCTATTTTTTCCTTTTTATCTATAAAAATATAAATTAATGAATGTTTGTTTGTTTGTCCCGTATGAGTTTCTATACATTCATCCGATTTCGATGAAACTTTGGTGAGTTGTTGAACCCGAGAACGTTTCTAAAAAAAATCAAAAGGTACAAACAGAGACATATCAGTTTGTGTGACATAACGAGTGGTGTTAATTGTTAAATTTCAATTGTCGATCTTAAAGGGAAAATTTAAAGGGGAAGATGTACTGTTACCACATATCCTGATGATTCCGACAGATATATTAGACAAATTCAAACGTCTGCAATTTCCGGTGCGACTAGTATTTGCAATGACCAACAACAAAGCATAGGGACGATCGATACAAGTGTATGAACTAAATTTGGAAAATCCATGCTTCACGCATGGAAATCTGTGTGTGTACGCACCAGACAGAAAAACAAAAAGTATTGTGTATCCAAAAGCACTTCAATAAACAGATTTAAAAAGTAAACACTTTATTTCTTTAAGTGGCATTGCAACGCATGCCGGGTACTCACCAGTATCAAATAAATGTCAATTCAATTGAAGATCTCTGATTTAAAAAAATGGAATGTTATAAACAGGGAATTTTACACACAAAAATTTTACTACAACAAAGAAGTGAATGAATGAAATATCAAGTGGTATTGACGATGAAAAAGATTGATATGAGGCGAAATTAATGTTGTACTAACGACATAGCGCAATTGAAAAAATGGCGATGTGCATTTTTTCATCATTGTGAAAAAAGCAGGCGCGAGCTTTTGACTGACAAAAGGTTCATTCAATCACTGCAAATATTGATAGAGAGGCGACGACGTCGAAGGGCGTCGGACGGCATGAGGCGTCGCGGGCGCCGATTCTGGGATGAGAACGTGTCCGTCCGAACAAGAGTTTTCAATATAATGGATGAAGGTAGGGTGTCAAAATAAAAATACGGGTTGGGGGGCATGCGCTAAATCGTCCCAGCTGTGAGATCTTCTGAGCTTATTTTCTTTTGTTGTGTTTTTTTCAAAAGGTGTTTTTTTATAAGAATAAGATTTCGAGGAATAAGAAGATAATTTAAATAACCGAATCGACGTTCGGGTTTTGAAATACTGAACAAAAAAATAAATGAACAATTATCCTTGACAAAAGGATGTCAAAACGTGATATTTTTGTGTCATAGTAAACGAGAAAAGTGGCTCTTGAGAGTACCTTAAGATTAATAATTTTTAAATGTTTTTATTCTTTCTTAATTTGGAAAGCAGGCTATTAGAAAGTTATGGCTAAGTTAGATAACCGAATAGATAATGCCACTGTACATGAACAGTTTTATCATTATTCAACGGTATTGATTAGTCGGCTCCGTGGTGCAGTGGTTAACATCGTTGGCTACGATTACGGATGTCTCGGGTTCAACTCCCGGTGCGGACAGTTTCATAAATTGATTTTTCAATCGATTTCTGTTCGTAGGCAAAAATATTTGTGATGTCTAAAATTCCCTCCCACCAATCCGATCCTAAAAACGGAGCATAGCGAGAGCCCTCTTCTTCTATCCATACTCTCTTAAAAAAAGAGAGGTTGAGCAACTGAGTAACAAGCAGTCTTCGTAGAAAACTTCTGTTGAGATACCTCCATTAGCCATATACTCCACACTGGGAGCAGAAATGGTACAAAAAAATGATTTAAATATACTCCACGTGGATGTGAGTAAGTTCAGACAAATACTGTTTTTTTTAATGTTTTAAAGTAGATCTCGTCGTAAGTAAATCGATTTAATTCCTGGCCAATTGGCAATTTTCACTATGTCTTTATCATTCGTCGCATTGTAAAAGCAATTCATCTATAATTTATAATTTTTCTTTTTATGTATACATACAAAATAAACTGTCAGATACAGTTATGAGACAAAAATTAAGAAACAGCCCTTAAACTTACCGGACTCAAAATTGATGTGTTTGTAAAGTTGTACGGTTAACTCAATTTCGACATGCTCGGTCACAAATCGAAACATGACCTTCTTCCCGAAGACTATTCATTCATGTAAAAATGTTTATGAGATATTTCGATTATAAAACTTTGACACTACATTTATGAGGTAAACTCTCAAGTGTATCAACGAAAGCTATTTCATGAGAATTAAATGTGAATTAATCAAAAAAAAATTATGAGAGAATTCAGATCGAAACATAAGTAATATTTAATTACAAAACAAGTTTGTTAAACACATTGTTAACTCTTCCGTACTCATGCTGTAACAATGTGTTACTTCGGCTTATAAACCTTTAAGTTATCTGTGAAATAGGTCATACAAAAAATTGAAAATTTTGCTATTTATAAATAAAATAGTTCTACATATAATATAAAATTAAAAATACATTATTGTTTACGTCTTCTTTGTGTAATTAATCATAATTTACCATCGAAAAAGACAGAATTATAGTATAGTATAGTACTAAATATAGTATAGTAACGATCTGAGATGCACCGTACCGTATGTAACCGCTTTGTTTAAAACGGCACTGAAACACGTCTCGAGCCTGTTCTGCTATGAAGAATTTAGATTCTTGCGTCTTTCAATAATTTCACATAATTTAATATGTATTTTATATGACGTAAAACAATTACTGAATACTACATAAAACTGTATGTCACTATATGAAAATGTCTTTTCGCTTTATAAATGCGTTTATATGACAAAACCCAAACGGTAACGCAATGTGACTGCATGAGATCTGAAGGGATTTTTTTAGCATGAAAACGGAAAGATGCAGGAGATATAACTGTAACAATCTTTTAGCATACTAATTAACTAAATGTATACTAATTAAATATATGCGAGTCATGTCGCAAACGCTATAAAGCGGTCAACTTACTCAGTTACAAGGTCAGTGGTTCAAATCCCTGACACATTCAAACATTGATTATTCAATCTAAATTCATGTTAGGCTGAGATGTCTTCGTTCCTTCCTAGCTCTTATTCGTACAAAGGGTGATCTGTTGTCTACGAGTTTTTTTATAACATCCTTATATTCTTTGTATTCGTATCATTTCTGAAAAGAAAGTTTAACTGAGTGACTGTTTCAATGAAGTATATCTGTCCATATTAGAAACAGACATTTAAAAAAAATCGCTACATACTGAAGAATTGTTCTGAGTTAGTCAGTATACAGAATACAGAATGGTAATATCAACATTTCCTACTTATAATCCCGTATTTGCAAATATGACATTTTACAAGAGAGCGTCTCAAAGATTCAAAACGCAGTTGCAAAGTGACTGCTGCATATATCTTCTTCAAAATTGGAACAGTGCTATTGTTTTGAATCTAGTTTCATATTTCATATAAATTTTTGCTGAAAACTTTACAGTTTTCGAGATATTACAAATACGTCATTGTACTTCGGATTTTAGATATCGGTCTTTCGTATAATAAGCTTGTTAAGTATCTATAATGTTGTTTGATGTCTACCTATAGAACTGAATATGTAGGCGATGAAGATGCAAAGGACGTATAATCACGTATGTGTCAATTACGTAATTATACGTAGTGAGTGTCGATATATTGATATTTAGAGAGATCCAGTTGTTTACCAATCACGCTGCATTCCGTGTTTAACGAATAAAGGCACCCATGTTCATTGACGAAAAACCGTTTCGACTATGATAAACAATAAATTGTCGTATTTGTATCTTCTATATAAACGTTAGACACTGTTTACTGTCTGTCAGTTCGAGTCCATTCGTGCGCTCGAATGCCTGAAGATGCCGAAAGGCGAAACCCGGGTCGTTAGTGACAAAATACATGGAATTGTACAAAATCTCAATAATTCAAATTTGATATCGAAGTTCCATCAAGCACCCTCAGTCGATGTCTTAAATTATAATAAAATATTTAGTCATATTTTAAAAATATTACTCCACCAAGCATTCGCGATGAAACATTTATTTTTACAGCTTCTATATATACTCCGATTGTTATTTTTATTCTGATATATTTTGTTCCGAAAATACAGTCTTTTATTTCGTAACAAGTTTCGTGGGCATAAAATTTTTGACACTCTAATAAAAGAAAATAACCACTGCAGACGGGAAAATGCTTTGCAATTGTGATTTTTTCATTTCACTTTTGGGATATATACCTGCCTGCATTAGCGCCGAGGCGAAGGCTGTAGGGGTGCAATGCAGTGGAGGGGCTGCCACCCCGTCGCAGTAGGGTGAAACTTTTAATATTAAGTCGTAAAGGTGGTCGTGAAAGTGCGGTTCGGCGATATGGAAAAAGTTATAGGCGACATTATAATAAAGGGAATGTCGTTTTTCCGAGACAAGAAAGTTCATTTTCTTTTTCATTCGTTTCATTCTCTGAGTAGTCGAAATAATATTTTGTCATTTGCGCCGGGAAGCCGAGGGCCTGTGATATTCAACCCTTAGAGCCAAAATGTCAAATAATACTGATCTTAATGCAAATAAGTAGTTGTAAATGAATGTTCCATATCGCTCAAAAGCACGTCCATGAACGAAAATAGAAATGACATTTGTCAACAACATTTTTCGTTTCTAAGACTCGATATTCCGCTCGATACTCGATAACACCTTCATGGACACCTGCAGCTACTAAATACTGTTTTTTAAAGTTGTTTAATGATGTATAATTTAAGCTTAAAATGAAGCTGAATACGAGAAATCGACGAAAACATGTTCCACCACAGACCTCTCAATATACATGTTTCCACGGCTATATTATATCGTTTAGAGCTTACTTTAAAACTACATAAGTGAAAGGAATATTTGAGATTACCAGAAACAATAAAGTTAATAAGTAGTTCAAGTGTACAAGTTACATTATAATAACACATAACCCTTATATAAAATATAACGTATGGGACGGTAATAAAGAGTTCACGTTAAATGGTTAATATTAATATTAGAAATCACTATGCGATGTAGCAGGTCAACATTCGTTTAATGCACTTGTATTTTCTTGTGCGTTATGAACAGATAAATCAAGACAATATGTGTATTGTAATTGAAAATTTAATTACCTAAATTACGGCCTAAGGTGATTTTTTCAATGTAATATTAAAAAAAAACCAGATTATTAAATACTTTTGTTTGCAAAATTCTTTACATTTTGAACGACGCTTCTTGGAATACACGCCGACGTACACAAACGTGCAAAACATTTTTTTTATAATTACGTTAGGCCAAGTGTTTGGTACACTGTGGGTTTGAATAAGAAAACCATAATAATGGTTCCGCCTCGCAGCCTGATTGTGTTTGTAGAGATATTGCATTCGGTTTCACTGTTTCGATGGAAAAACTTTTCGCATAAAGCATTTCGCGGCCTTAATGAAAACGTTAAGTCCTTTGACACGGCCTCCCACTGTTTTGATTTTTCAAACACACACCTCACGTGGGTCGGAGGGTATTATTGTTGGAACATGCATAAGCCAAGAAGATGCTGAAGCGGGGCGGGGATGTATGGTTTTTTGTTAAGAACAAAATACAAAATTTTCGCGAATCTCGAGTAGGGTTGCTAATCCGGGAATTCCCCGGGATTTCAGATTTTGTCTCGATATCCGAGATTTTTTTATCCTAAGTCCCGTGTGTTTGATATTTTGAGAAATTTGTAGTTAAATAGCAGTGTTCAGTTGTCCGTTGAATTAACCTGTCGAAAAATTGTAGAAAAATGCATTCAATCGAGACACTACAAAGAACACTCAACACGCCGATGATAATTTCAAAAATAACACTTCTTCTGAAATTCGGTAACATCATTCAAAAGCTTGACCCTTATCCGGCAGGGCTTTTACAAACAAAAAAGGCCACATTTTTACCAAAGCATCGTCTATCAGGTCACGGCTTCGAAGTTGAGTGGATGCTTAGCGGTTGAGGAATAGAATTCTGACTTCACGTAAGTCGGTCGTAAAAATCACTTGTGTATTTTAAACTTACTAACTTCGATAATTGTATTCAACTTTGTAAAATCAAATGCAATAAACGATACTGCTCTGGAACGACAGAGGTGTTTTTGGCTGTTGAATGCTCCTGGAAGATGTTTATCCTTTGCCGATGTCCACAGGAGGAGAACTGCTACCCACTTTACCTCCATCTTCGCTTGACGTGTGTCAAGTTAAATTGACATTTATTATCCGTAATAAAATGTAGTTCGTTTTTCTTAAATTTATGATTTTTAATAATAATTACGTAATCATGACGATAATCATGACAGTATTGTTAAAGGATTTAATACATTTAAAAAAATGGGAAATAAATAAATACCCATGTCTCGGAAAAAGTTCGGAGAAGCCCTAGTTTCAAAACAAAGGTGAGCAATTATATTTTTTGACAAATGGAACGCAAAAGAAAAAATGTTCTCAACTTTTATTGAAACTTCAAAACAATGAAATTTGTAACATTAAATTGAAATAGTTAATTATTTAAATTCTGAGACCGGTAATATGTTATCTCACCCAGAAGGTAAAATAGATAGGTTTTTAATAAAGTTTCAAAATAAAGTCTTGGGGAATTGGATTTTTAATTATCCATAAACTGGCGATTTCCTATTAATTATTAATGATGAGGGTCTAGTAGGGAGGTTTGAATGAGGGTTGCTGTTTATGGGAGTACCTTTACACCCCATATTATTAAATATATATTATGTTGTTAAGTATTCATATATGAAATCTCAGAATATTAAAAAATGGAAGCAATTTACAATGTTTGTATTGTAAGTTTTAAGGCATCGATAGCATCAAAAGCTTATATTTTTAATAGAAATACCACATATTTTGTTGTATATTAGAAAAAATACCTTTTTGCATTATCCCGAATCATATTTTTAATACGAAATCGCATTATTATTATAAACAAGGCTTATGTGACTTTATTATATGTGGCATAAAGAAAAATAAAAGGATTGTCCCGAGTAAACAATACCCGCGTCGCAAATGGTATAGAGGCCATAAATTGCAAATTTAAAAGTCCAATTTTTTCAGGTGCTTTCTGACCTTACTCCTTTTCCCCGGGGGTGCAAAAAGGCAGGACCGAAGGGGGTAATAACATAAATATCAACGGAACAATGGGACGGCCCGCCGGAGCATTAATGCGCGAATATATTGCGCTCGATACTCGACGTCTGCCAACGTAATCCGGCCCTGTGAAGACATGTATGTACAAATTCCAGCAGTCAAGTCGAAACAGTAAAAAAAGATATTTCGGATTATCCATTTAAATATAGCAATCTGGATTTTCTATGTATTCCCAGAGGAATTTTTTTCCATCATCCTTAAGGATTATCGGGTTAAATATATTCATTACTGGAAATTAGATTCCTCTAAAGCGATCGTAAATTGAATAAATCTTTCAAATACAAACACAATGAGTTATTTTTAATAATTCAAATAATGTTAAATTCACTCATGTACATATTTAATATATATGTGAACAATATTTTTTATTGGGAAACCAAGCTTGATGGTATTTGTAAAAACATCAAAATAATGTAGAACAATCCCACATTTTAAAATCATAATCACTTACGTTTTCAAAATTACAACCAATTACAAAAAGTTTTTTCCACCATCTGAAGAGTTGATTGATTATTCTTTACTAACACATATATGTGAAATTCTTTTAGTATATTTGTTACTTATGTGGAGCACATGGCCACCACGCGGCGCCTCCATGATTCCTTGTCCTCCCCCAATCGCTTTGATTCATCCCATGACATACCAGTCCTGTAGATGGAACCCGTTAGTCGTCTAGGACAACGGGATCCCACCGGTCTGAAGAAGACGCAAGCAGGATTGAGGATCTCCGGAGATAGCACGTGACCCAGCCGATTCCAACGTCTATCTATGACCACTGATGGAACAGGGCGCTGCCAGGTACATTCATTCAAGAATATTGAAATGTATATAGAAGTAAATTATTTGCAGTTGAGTTTATTTATATATAATAAAATTATTCTTGCTAAAATTTTTGACAGTATCGACTAGTTAGTATTAAAATTATTTCATTAACTTCAAATCATGACACAAGCTTTACCTATTATAGTTTTATTAAATCTATAATAGTTCTGTATACACATTTATTGCCTTTACCTGCTGTAATTCTTCATGGACCTTGTTCATAAATAAAAATAAGTCAAACAACATAGACGGGGGAAATTTTTGCAGAGATCAACTTATTTTTTTTTATTTTCTTTCATAATATGCAAACCAACGAGAAATAATTCGTACAATTTTCCTTTTGTAGTGGTCGTGTAACAACTGAACAATAAAGTGGGGTCATTATATTATTATAACTCCAGTTTCTCCCACTACTGGAGGGCTTGGTTGTGTTTTCAGAGTTTACGCCACAAAAAGAAACGAAATTTGTGTTATTTTTTGTCTTGTATTCAGTTATTTATAATGCAGCAATTTCGGCTGTGTAAAAAAATGTTATTGCATTGGTAAAGCACTGAATAAAAGTACGGCGCTTATGTTTCGTTTTGTTTGTTGTGCCCAATTGAAAATGAGGAAAACTTTCCTTAATTCTTCAATAAATAACTAAAATACATTACTTTTTTTACAAATCTTCAATTTTATCAGGACTAGTTTTAATCAACTACTGAGCAGTTTTAAATGATCAAAAATGCTTAGAATTTCTCAATGATATTATGATAGTGATTTGGTTTCGCTATCAATTTTTCTATTGTATTTGTTTCTTTCGCTAAATTCTAAAGGTTGTTAATTTAATTTTATTCTTCTATTAATAGCTAGCAATGAGTAATTTATACATTAAATTATTGTTTTCATTACTATCACTGAACTCGTTGTTTTTACCGTATCCGCTCCAAATGTGGCGGATATTTCCTCCTAATGGAAGTATCTCAACAGTTTCTACAAAAACTGCTTGTTACTTAGTTGCTCAATCTCATTTTTTCGAGTTGGGATAGAAGAATAAGGCCAATACACGACTTGTGGTTAGTTAATCTCTCTCGCTACGTCCCGTTTTTAGTACCGGATGAGTGGGAGGGAATTTTAAACGACACAAACATCCATGCCTTTGAATAGAAATCGATAGATCGATTGAAAAATCAATTTATGAAACTGTCTATACTGGGATACGATCGGTGAGATGCTTAGCTAAAGCCAACGACGTTAACCACTGATTTGTTTGTTTGTTTGGCTCATAATCCGTTTAATAAAAGTTATATTTCATGCTTTTTAAAATCAATTGTTTAGTAAGTTAACCTCTTCTCTAAGTCCTATGAAATCTTCTTGTGATATGAGAGACTCGTTTGATATCAAAACTTCTGCCTTGGTCAGGGTAGTAGAAGACAAAAAAACGTTTTCCAACAACATCGCCAACTTTCGGTAGTATATATGACACAGAAAGACGAAGAACACTGACTGCCTAAACTGTACAGCTTTTAAAATACCGAAATTAAAAATTCGTATATTTTGATATTCTAAAAACTTATATTTCGCTGTAACGTTTGATTTTTTTTCAATGCTAATGATTTTTCAGACACATACAATAATTCCTTTAAAAAATCATATTCATTGAGAAGATGAGAAACGATTTTTTACGATAATTAACCCTTCCGTACTCATGGTGTAACACTGCGTTACTTTGACCTTTAAGCCTTTAAATTATCTGTGAAATAGGTCATACAAAAAATTGAAAATTTTTAAATAAAATAGTTCTACATATAATTAAAAATTAAAAATACATTATTGTTTACGTCTTCTTTGTATAATTAATCATAATTTGAAAACCTCGTCAATTTAACCATCGAAAAAGACAACATTACAGTATAGTATAGTATTAAATATAGTATAGTAACAATTAGTATAGTAACGAAACGAGATGCATGACCGTGCTGTATGCAACCGTTTTTTTTCAAACGGCACTGAAACACGTCTCGAGCCTGTTCTGATATGAAGAATTTAGATTATTGCGTCTTTCAATAATTTCACATAATTTAATATGTATTTTATATGACGTAAAATAATTACTTAATACTACATATAACCGTATGTCACTCTTTGAGAATGTCTTTTCGCTTTATAAATGCGTTTATATAACGAAACTGTGACTGCATGAGATCCGAGTGGATTTTTTAAGCATGGAAACGGGAAGGCTAACGACGCGTACATTAAAATCACTTTAATGATTTTTTTTTCAATAGCATTACAACGGGTTGTGTCCATAATATGTTTACTTTAAGTTTATATTAAACATACAATATTTAATTTCAAATTTCAATTATTGAGATTTTGTACACCTCCATGTATTTTGTCACTAACGACCCGGGTTTCGCCTTTCGGCATCTTCAGACATTCGAGCGCACGAATGGACTCGAACTGACAGACAGTATACAGTGTCTAACGTTTATATAGAAGATCAAATACGACAAGTATTATTTACGAGATAAAATATTATAAGTCTAGGATCCACACTGATACCTGAGTTAACATTTCGAGAATCGCCTTAATCCTTATTTTGTAAACAACGCATTAACAGAGTGGCGAATTGCCGCTTTCCAACTACTATTAGAATTGTCAGTGATTTTACAATTATAATAGCATTGTGGGTTTCGACGGGATGCAATTCGACGAAAGGATAAATATATACAATCATTCCACATTTAGTGACATCTGTTAGGTGATTCAACGTATAGGATACAGCAACGAGGAGTTTGAAAGAAGCTGTTCGTTCAGAATTGGCAAGGAATTTAACTGCACTCTATTGATTTCCAAAATTTCTTGATGCAATAATTTATGATCCCCCATGTTTTGATGCAACAATTTAGCCCCATCATCCGCATTCAACGTATGGTTCTCCAATAACAAGTGAATTGCGAATGTCGAAGTATCTTTTTTTAATCTAAAGGCAGCTAAATGTTCTGATACTCTTATATCTAATGTACGTATATGGAAGTGTACAAAATCTCAATAATTCAATTTTTATTTTGAAATTCCATCAAGCACCCTCAGTCGATGTTTTAAATTATATCAATATTTAATTTATTGGTAGATTGGGTTGTTTATACGCAATTAACACTATTAATTTGTGCGACAATATTGAATCGGATAGATGGTTGATGATGAGGACGATAGGAAAAGTAAGTTAACTCGATTATGTGTTCATGTTTTCGAGTTGCATAACTTCAACGCGCTTTCTATGCGTGACAGCTTTTTTGTTTTTTATATCCAAATAAAGTTATGCGTACAATTTTATAGCAAAAAAACACACACAACAACTAAATGTCATAAAATGAAAAGCGCTACAACACTGACGACGAAAAAAAAAACAGATAAAAGAAATAAAAAGAAGAAAAAAAAATGGCGATAAATTTTTGCAGGCGATTTATGCGAGAAACATAAATCACGGTCGACCGTAAACAGTGCTCGGTTTTGGCAAATATTTGATTTAAGGCAACGAAGCAAAAAGCGACATACACCGCTTTGAACTTGAGTTATGTCAATATTTTTATAGCCCGATATGAAATTACAGGGTCCATGAGACTCCTCCGCGGACACTTCATCGCCGGGCTTTCAGCGCCAAAGTATCAGCGACGCTGGAAACTATTGTTGTTTTATAATTCAGTGTTTTGTGACAACTCTACTATAGAATGGCAAGAAACAAAACAGTGTTCTTAATTTTTGATTTAATTAAAGCATTTGAGCGCACGAATGCCTGAAGATACCGAAAGGCGAAACCCGGGTTGTTAGTGACAAAATACATGGAAGTGTACAAAATCTCAATAACTCAAATTTGATATTGAAATTCCATCAAGCACCCTCAGTCGATGTCTTAAATTATAGTGTTCTTAATTTAAAAAAATGTAGTGGAGTTGTTTTGAGCAATCAGTAACCGTCTTTACTATAATTAGACGGTTTTTTGGCCAATTGATGTAACTCCCAAAATTGAAATTGTTCAGGAGAGAAAGTAAAAACTGTTTTTATCAAAAACATTATATGGAGAGTTGCGTTATGGGTTTTTGGATTGCACTCTTGTAATTTCTCATGTTTTCAGATACGGGATTTTACGTAGGGAGTGTCAATATAATAGTGACTTACATCAAGTCATCGGGTTAGAGTTTTTAAATCTAAAACCAAAGTAAAATGATGTTTCCCTATCAAAAAGTGGTCAATTTATTTTTCTAATTTACATTATTTGGCCGAGATCTGCTCTGTTGCCTTTGATATAAGATCCAATCATTAATTCATTTCAGTATTTCTTGAGTGTAACGTCAATTGGCCAAAACACCGTCGATACGTACTATAAATACTATTCAATGGATGGTCAGTGGCTCTCAAATCAAAAAAGCTCTTTCATTATCCAAATACTATTTCAACTACTGCACGCTAAAGTGAATGCATTTTGATATTCCTTTCAAAAATTTGAAACACAATTTAAAGGTTTAGAATACATCCAAGAAAAAAAGGTGCGATGCAGCAACGGGTGGTTGTAGGGAAAACGCTGAGTACCCTTGATAATATCGTCGTGAAAATATTTTCACTACTAATGAGAAGCACTTTGGATGACTGTATCAAATATATTGTTTTAAAATAAGACTTATAGTGTAAATAGCGACGGTTTTTTGTTATTATTAATTAAAGCAGAATAAAAGCATCCATTTCTGAATAGTAACACGATTATCCAACGCATAGCCCTCTGTTCACATCCTTCTTCAAACTTCACGCTCTCTTTAAAGCGAGATTGAGACAATGAAAAAATTCTTACCGTTTATATATTTATACTCTACCAGAATTCGTTAAACTTCACGTTGCATGCGGAATAATTAGGCTTCTTATTTCTCATGGTGAATACACCCGGCGATGAATATTCCGGGTTGCGAAAAATTACGAAATTGGGTAACTTGGCCACCCCGCCGATCTGGGTAAATATTTTATTAAGGGGGATGTAAATGGCGAACGAAAAACGAGGAAAAATGTGATCGAACTTCGAGATTAGGGGATGAGTTCATTAGTTTTGGTGTCTGGACATGCCTTAAGGCGAATAAAGATAATAAAACGTCGTAAAAATGCATTGAAATTTTTAAGTTCAACACTTAATACTTAAGAAAATATAATATTATTAATATCCTTCGTAAACTTTTATAGGTTTATAACCGAGTTTAACTTATTTGATAGATAAGAATGATTAGATTTCATTTCCGATTTTTCTACAGAAGTAATTCCAGTAATAGAGGGTTGTGACACAATTTACAAATTCACATTTTAAACCAGTGTCTGCCAAGCTGTGTGCCGCGACAAATTAGAATCCGTCCTATCGGATCATATCGTCCAGACAAGTTAAAAATTCACAGATTATCACTTTTACGGGGTTAACTGTTAATTTTTGGTGAACAGGCATTATATTTTAAAAATTAAAACACAATTTGTTTGTACAACTTCCACATGTCTATAATAATCAGAACTGGTTTCGCTCATCACGAGACAACTGATCAGTTGATAATACTCGTAATGAGTGGAATTCGCAGCTTAGTTGCTTTGCAGACAATATTGAAATTTTGCCAGAAGTGCAGCGTACATTAAAAATCTTTTCTGTGAGTGTTTTTCATCTCTTGATCATCAGATGTATCAGTGAACCATAAATCCCTTCGAAAGACTCGACGATAAACACCTGATGTTAATGGAAGAGGAAAATTTTAATAGACATTAAAAACGACCCAGTGCGGAAGAATACTTTTTTGACTTATCACCAATACCAATTTGGAATTCACTTTGGCGTTAATATCTTCTATCGGCTACGACAGATATTACATCTTTGTTGCCGTTTGGATCGTCACATCTTTGCAAATGTGGCTTTTCAGTGCTCATGGAAATGAAATAAAAAAAACAAGAGCGGCTACAGATGTTAGATGAGAAGTTACGTGTCTGTTTTATCTAATTTAGAGTCGTTTTGATACAACTATTTCGAAAAACCAATTGCATCATTCTCACAAAATACAAAGTTTACCTCTTCTTCTTTTGCCATAGCTACATTGTATGTGTTCAAAAAAAAAAAAAAAAAAAAAACACTTTTTTGGTATGATATGGAACAAATTCTCTTTCCTCAGTGTGCCGTAGTTTAAAAAAGTTTGACTGACACTGTTTTAGAATATTGATTCTCAAATTGAAAATCTTAAGCCATTTTTTTGTGCCATATTATTTTGTTAAAAAAACGTCAATGTTTGCCACCTTTGAAATGACACACAAACTAAAACGTGTGTATTATCTAATATCACTTTTATCAGTCGAGTGGTAGAAAATGTCTATTGTTTGATGTAGGTGTTATGATTATGAAACGTTTTCTTTGTAGCTATAGGCAAAACATTATAGATGGCGTCGGTTTTACAAAACAACACAAGAGATAATTTTACTTGTGAAATAATATTAAAATCAAAATTAGATTTATCCGATTTGTTCTGGATTGAATAAAAATTGAGATTATTTTGAATGAGTCACATTATACATATATAAACGTATGTCTTGATTTATATGTAAATATTTCTTTCTATAACGCTCAGCAAAATACTAGAAATAATCACATACAGAAACACTCACTCTCTGTCTACTGTCTACGCATCGTGCGTATTGGGTGCGTTAAATGAATGTTGGCAGGTAGCACTGTCACCTGGTAGTTTCTATATCTAGTTGGTATAATACTATGATATTGGCGTGTGATATTATAACAAATAATTGAGCTAGTTATGTATAATATGACATTAGGTTAAATTGTAAAGAAGTCGGAATGCGTTATAGGACTGGAAAATGGTTTATACAATTGCTCACATTAGCGCGAAGCGTTTAACGTAGATTTAAAATGTTATGGCCATTTTAAAACAATTTAACAAGTCAGCAGCAGGTTAATCCTTACGACGGGAGAAACAGTAAATCTTTATTGTCACTATGAAAGTCCGCCGCTTCTGTCGTACTCGCCGTCTTCAGCATGTAATTGTCTCATGTTTTTTCTTCTTCTAAGCTTTCTGGGGTTGTGTCATCATTGCAGATTTCTTGAAATTTTATTCGAAGAATATCCGATACTGTTGATATAATTACAAGATTAAATAAAATAATTGAAAAAAAAATATTGTCACTTACTTCCATATAACAATGACTCCAATAAATACTCCAAGTACTAAAAGAAGGGATAATAATCCTATCAAGGCAGGCGTATGAAATGAGGGGTTGCTATGGTACGATGCGTCAATCGTCTGTAAAGAAAAGAAAAAAATACATATTTAAAAAAATACATAATGCATATTTTATCAGTTTTGAATAGATTGGGCAGCAACTAAAAAAATATATTCAGTTGAATTCAGTATAATCAGTCAGAAAAAGTGCGAGAAAACTCTGTGGTATATTTCAAAGTTTATAGAAGCTTTATATTTCATAAATTAAAAATTCTATATCGATCACTTTTTTAAAAATACTTTTTTCTACGATTTTGTCTCAGACATCTAATCTCAGTAACCTACAATAAACCCTAATCTAGTCACTGCGTAAAGCAAATAAAAGCATATCTGAAAAACAGATGTCAACTCTTTGCTAGGCAGGCTTGAAAACTTTAATATTTCCATTTAAATAAAAGTGCAAACAAATACTTTGAGAGTGAAATTATAAAAAAATATTTTTTTTTCGTCATTTAATATTTTTAGGCGACCGAAAATGATTAACGATTTTCGCAAAATGAGAAAAAAACCTACTAATTCCTCTTAAGTAAAATAATTAATTTAGAATAGCAAAAGTAACACCGACATGATAAATACTGCTTTATAAAATGGCAATATCAAGATGTTGTATTTCGGAGTGCAGTAGATGCATTATAATAGTAAATCCATTAAAGGAAGAATTTTTATTTCTAATAATTATAAATCACTATTTAAAGCCAATAAATTTCCACTACATATTTTTAACGTCTTTGTTACATTAACATTCTTATGGTGAGTTGTATGCAGTAGTCAAAGTAGGAAGTGAGATGTTTATTCTTTAAATGTTAAAGGAACAAAGCGAACAAATGAAAGACTACTATCGTAACATCATTACAATAATAGACACATGACTGATTTTCGTGTAAACATTTTGTAGCGCCATTGTATTCGAATTTAGAATATACTTCTATTCTAGTGTACTATTTCTAAAACGTCATAATTTATTTAGGAAATGATTATGTTCATCATTTTTTTATTTGTTTTAAAAACAAATAATTAATCTGAGTTAACATTAATGTTTGATATAGCTTAAGCGCTATATAAATAACATAAAATGTCGACGACAAGCAGCTGTAACAAGGGCCCACTTTGGATGTTGCAGCACGGTTAACAATTTTACCGTTTATATCGGTACATTTTTGAGAAAGGTTAATTAACCTATCTTTACCACTTGAAATAATCAGATTTGTCTGTAAAACTGACTTACTCTAAAAAGTTCTCTCCTTCCTTTCACTCTGAATCCTTTTTCTACGCGAATTGGTTTCAGTAATTGACGCATAAAAATAAATCGCAGAAACAAATACCTTACATCTATAATTGTATACATTGTTTACAAAAAAATCATGTAAAAGAGTATCAAGGATGTATAGAATACTAAAATTGGTTGTTTAAATTCGCGTAAAAAAGACTTGTATTTACATATAAACCTTTGATTTCCTTAAAATGAAACAAAAGAATGTTAAGATATTTTTTGTTGAACATGCAAAATAAGAGTGTGGCTTGAACGCGCCTTTAGTTCGCTCCGCCGAGGATAGCTGCTCAAGTTAGTTACGTCGTTTGGTTAGGATGCGTCACCAGCGACACGTGTTTTGGGAAAGTAATGAAATAAACTAGTCTAAGGTGATTTAATTGTTAATAGTTCAAGATTTATAACTCAGTTATAGAAATTCAAAAATTCGTATGATTTTGTATAGGGTCAGGACTTTAAAATTAAAATAAGTAGTCGCGTAAAAATGAATATATTGTGTAAAAAAAGGGACGGTGCCATTAAAAAAAATCACTTAAAAGTAAAATAAAAAGAGGATCGGGTGCAAATGTAAGGAATAGCCCCATAAAACGATATGCCTGCCAAAATAATCACAATATGTGCGGTAATAAATTAATTGTTATACAGTTTATGGAGTTAATTCTTCATCTTTTTGAAATTACATATACTCATTATGTCGTGATATAGTGAGGGCATGGTTTATAGCGAAGAAAGCCCAGTGAATAATAGCCACTGCGTGCTTTGACACTTCATTTAAAGAGACATCAGTTGCAATGCTGAGACCAAAAAGATAAAACAAACATACGAAAACAAAGATCTAAAAACGAACTTATCGAGAGCAACGCCCCCACATTAATTTGAAGAGTACGCCATTTGGAACCGTTCACGCAGAAATGGCATGTAAATCGAAATGTAAAATATACTGTTTGTGATTCTATTTTAAATTGAAACTCTTGGTTTTGTTGATATAAATGACATCTGTTAAGCGCTTTTTGAGAAGCATCGCATACGAAATATAATATATATCAGCCGTCGCTATTAGAGGTCTGTATGAGCCGAAATTTCCTAAAATTACCTGGTCTGAGTTCGACATCTTCTGGTCCGGCCCGACCCGAGACCGAGTCTCAATATCACACTTGTTATCCAAACCCGACCCGAAGCCCAGACATATTTTCTTTAGCCCGAAAAAAGTCCGATTATCTTTCAATACAGAAATTCATTTATACTTTTCAAACAATATATGCTATTATTTTCATATTTCCAACAATATTCATAACGCATCGTAAAAATATTTAAGTTATGAATATTATTGCCTTATGGACCCGAATACAGTCAGAAATATTTTTCTGGAATTGAAATCTGAATTGTCTTTACCCACCCGAACCTGACCCACTAGCTGTGCCGGGCCCGTGCTAGTCGCAATCCATTTGGACCTCACGGAGCACAAAAGTCACACCTTTGAACATTATTTGTTCTTATTTATGCTTAAACTAATTACCAAAAAAAAAACATATTTTTTGTTTTAATTTTCAGAATATATGACATATATTTTTTGGCGAGACGTACATTGTAGATGGATTAGATTCGTTTTTTGTTTACAATTATTTTCAGTACAGTAGTTATCTGTTTTTGTTACACCTCTTACCGTAGTTCTAACAACTATTAATATTATATATTTATGAAAGGATTCATTTAAAAATTGAAATATAATGAACAAGGTAGGCTTCAAGAGTTGCCTATGTAGACACGCCCTTTTTGCACTAATGATTCAATTGTTTCCCGCGTTTCACGGCGATTACCGCTTCAGAGGTCAGCCATTTCTCACGAATTGCTTTGCACGAAAGAATTCGAGGAAATTTATCATCATCATCATCAATCGCCATCGACCAGCTGCCGTTTTTTAAGGATTTTTTCTTCTGAAGATGTTTGCTAAAACTCGAAGCGCAGAGGTCAATAGTAATTTATACCGTCCCTATAGAATCTAGGGATAGGCCCAATTCAAGTCAAAGAAGTTGGTTACATTATAAGTAAATTGAATAATCTAAATATTGTTTTCTCAGAATAATTCAAGCTCGCATAAATACATCGCGTAAATTTGTTTTAAACCTTGTTGATCATATTCGATAGAACTTTTTCATCAGTTAAAAATACTCACTAGCTGACGAAAAATGGTAAAAATAAATTATACAATTTAGAATAAAATAAGTACTACTTAACTGTGTTTTATATCGATGTCTATTGACATATTATCGTATTATTATACTGTGTATGCTATTGACGAAGTGACCGACTGCAATATCGAGATGCAAACCGATGCTACAGTTAATGCCCTTAGTGAAAGTAAATAAAAGATTGTGCACGCAACCTTCTGGCAGAAGGTTCATGCGATCGTCTTCTGAGTTACTCTCAAAAGTCAAAATATCACTAACAATTGTGTCACTTAGCATAGTAATGGTATAACTCCAAAATTACGAAAAATGAGTTTATACCTCAAACACGTTCAAAAGATTTTTTCTATTAGTTTAATAATGGTGCATCTCCATATATACTATAATTACTAATTTGATATTCCCATATTTAACGATACTTTTCAGAATAATAGTGAAGTACCTGCAATATCATCAGAATAAGAGTGAAATGTTCGAACAGACTTCACTACTACACTAACGTTTAAATCCTTCAGTTGATTAACAAACAGTTGATCCTAAGAACATTTTACAAAACCTTGATTTTCTCAAAACTTCAAAACTGAAGTTACACCATTACTAGCCTAAGTGACATAATTCCTGATTATAATGGAACACTGTTGTTTACTGAGCACCCACAATCACAATTCGTAAGGGTCTTTTTACTCAAAGAATGCAGCTAATCGAATATTTTGTAACATATATCAGGCACGTTCAGTGAATTTTTCTCTTTCTCGCTCAATCACATGTAAATTGAAGGGTGCAAGCGAGATATAAGGGCATACTGGTGTTAGCTTTTATAGCCTAATAATCTTAATGGTCTTAGCTAACATACCTATTATAGGAAAGTAAGGAAAAAAACTTGGTCTGTAATTACGATAGAAATAAAAAATATCAAATAACCTGACCGTCCGCCTCCCATGCTCCACATATTAAAGTTATGCATATATTTCACATGATATATAGTATATATTTTTATTCCGTGAAAATCATGGGTCTGTTAAAGCAACCAAAGTTTTATTTTTACGCCCAGAAACTGGTTAATCGATTTCCTGTCTTTATTTAGTGAAAAATATTAATATATCTATTAAATTTAAATGTTTTATGAAGTGATTTTCCGTTTTTAGTACACGATGTATCAAACAAATATCCGGCCAATATTTTAATAGACAACTCTAATTTCTAAAGTGAGGATATTGGATATTGTTTTGATACTAAGCGTACGTATTTTGACGGTACGTCTGTCACTATTGAAGGCTTCAAGGCAAAACAAAGGATCCACAAAAGGCTTTGAGGCCTCCATACCGCGCATTAGTTCAAAGGATGATATCAACTGGACTGAATGACAGGTACAAAGCAAAGTGCCTGATATGACCACGATTATTTAATTATTGTATAGTTTTGTTTAATTTGTGAAGTAAGTGAAATTTAAAAACTTTTGACATGATAAAAATTCAATTAGTTATTTTGTAAAGTAAAAAAAAAAGACTGGAATTGGCATTTGTTTCGAAGAACTTCATTAGGATATGGTTGAAAAAATATACTGGGTTAAATTCTATAAGATAGGTTCTTACATGTTGGTAATTGCATACCAATAAAACTGCCGCAAAGACTCTACTTTCATGCGGATATTTATCAACTTGTATTATTAATATTATATTTTAATGAAATAAGATACAGCTATGTTGTATGTTGTATTTAATTTTCAACTAGGATTGTCGAATATTGATAATAGCATTTTTGACCATCGTCAGAATATGCTTTTTTGGAACTTATTCCAACTTTTTTGTGAGTTCATATGAATATACTTCATAAGAAGATAAAATCAATTTTATCAATTAACATAATCTAATATATAACTACTTAACCCTATTAAATATCGACTTTCATCAAAACTACATTACTCTTATACCTAAAACGTATTTTCTCCTGTTATTGTTTTGTGTTGTTATTCTTATATATTTATTTAAAACTATAAAAAGTATCAAAATACTACAAAAGTTTAAAAAAATTAGTTCTACAAGCGGTATATGATACATTACATTTGATAGTTCTTTATTGATTTCGGCATCATGCCATCGTCAAAATTAAGAATTAGTTACCACTTTCACTACATAATTCTTAAAGATCTTGATTTTTTACCGTATTTACCGTATTTTGATGGAGTTCTACAAAATAAATGCCAATTCAATCAGTAAAATATTGGAGTTCGTATTGTGACGTAACATTTTTATTCATATATACAAAGCTATTGTCAGCCTCGGTGGTAAAATAGTGGTAAGTGCATTACTCTAATGATCAGGTGGGCCTGGAAGTTCCGAAAAGGTCAATATCAAAACTTTTTCTATTTCAATTTGTGATCTTAGACATGTCTTTTCTCCTCGAGTTGATCTCGAGTAACTTAAACATTACAAAATATCTAGTGAATCTTTTTCATGATCTTTTAAATTTATACGTCTCGTAAAGCATCAATCTTCTTTAACTAGGGTGCTTGTTCCTAAATTCAGCCGTCGCCAGTAGTCGGCCTTTTGAGTTTAAAACTTAAATAATAGAGGATATATTTAAAAAAACAGATTATTTTGAATTCGTGTAGGTAGTCTTGCCACTTCCCAGTGTATATCTGCACTATACTGACCTATGTGATGTAATACGCAATTAAAAAAAGCACATTTTTACTTCGCAGGTTTCTACAAATTCATGTTGTATGGAGATCGCTAACAAAATATACTCTTTATTGTCATGCATTGCATCGTTATGTTTTTTATTGTTCTGTCTACTATCAGTAAATTATTTCGCGATATTAATGAAGTTTCATAGTGATGGCCGAAGACTGGGCAACGAAAGGCCAACCATTGGAGATTGGGGGCCGACCACTCGGAGAATTGGCATTTTTTTTGTAAACTTCTATTATTTTATGGTTGGTACAATATTAACGATTTTATTTTAAATTGGTTATATTGCTTAATCCCTGTTTAATATAATAACAGCGAAAAAATATGTATTTATCATTCATTGAAGCAAAATCCTTTTTGAAAGTACACCTGTCGACTGAGTACTGGCGAAACGACCCTATGAAATGTTACATCGGGTTAACGAGCAGAAAAATTATCAGTTTAATTAATTTCAATAGTTTTTATGACGATTTTCAATTACTGGTGGATAAATTTCGTCAGTCTTATTTAGGGAAACTTTAGTGTGGTCTCAGCTGAAAAGTTAAATGTCTGAAAACTTTGCTTTAAAATTTTCAAAGGCCTCGTGTTTTGCAAAACTTTGACTGCGGAACACGATGTTGTGATTATTATACCAATAGGTGGTGTGGTGCGGTCGTCTACTATAGCTAGCCGAAAACAAACTTCTCTAGTCTAGAGTTAGAGTAAAACTAGAAAGTCAACACTGGCTTTTCCCGTTATTATCTATTTAATTAATTAGACTAGCAAACTGAGATTGAAGTAATTTGAAAGTTTTTGTATTGCTAGCTTAAGATATAATGAAAATATATTAAGGCGAGATGCGTACTTAACTTTAAATTTAAACTCTATGTAATGAGATATTTAACATGTGACGAGTGTAGACATTAAATTTTGCGAAAAAACTATAAATATTTTACATTCAAAAATGCAAATTCTCACCCAAGTTCACGTAGAAAGGTAATCAAAACTTCAGAACATAATTTATATCGTATAAACGGAAAAAGATATATTATAAAGTACGTTTCTGATATAAGATTAAAGTTGATAGCTTTGTTATTTCACCGGTTGTAACAAGTTTTTCGTCTCTTTATGTACGTACATTTATGCTTTAGTTTTTGAGGCACTTTTATTCGCACGAGATACAAGTCTTGGATAAATGATAATTTTTGATGGTAATTTTGTATTTCATTTCTACCAAGAGCTGACCATCAACACCATAAAAGTCTTGGGTAAATCTGCTGAGATAATCTTAACAACAAACTAAACTATAAAGAATCATGTACACCTCAAGCTGCAGGTAAATACGAAGCTGGCTGTTTTTTTATAGTGCTGATTACTTTCATAAATATTTGGATAAACTGTAAAGAACCATGGAGATTTAAAATAAATTAGGGTATAAAAAAATAATAGTTGGCGTTCAGTTAATAATTGAATGTGAACAAAATATTTTGAAATTTCGAAAATAAATGACATCACAAACTGATTTTAAATTCTCTCAATTTTTTTTTTTAATTTAAATTTGAGAGAATTTTCGTAACTTGAACCCAGATCTATCCGATCGCTAAAGTAAAGCTCTAACCACTGGACCGCATTCGCCGACTAAATATCCATTCGGCTCATGGCTGATTTTGGAGAACGTCACTGCTTTAATTATAACGCCGTAAATAATGATGCAACACGAAAACATGGCGTCTGATATCTCTTGCCACAAGCCCCTCTCGCTCCTTTCGACTTTTTCAGATGAAACGGCCCGCTTCCGATCGCGGGACGTAAATCAAATCCGTATTTCACGAATTACAACCGAAAAAAATCAAATTAAATTACACATCGGGTCATGTTGTTTCCCAACTGTAACAAACACAAAAGTTATAAATTTCATTTGCGATTTTTTAACCTAAAACGAAATTATACTGTGTCTTTGAGATATTGCAATTCAGTTATTTTGAATTTGCTTTGTTGTCCTTTTTCGTCTTAACGCGTAATAACATATTTTTGATAAATTCGGCAGTAACTTTGTAAATACTTTTTTTTTACATATAATTAAATTGATGACTTTATTATTCCCATTATTGGGTAAGAAGCTGAAATACGTGTTTCGCTTCTGTAAGCATATGCAGGCTAATTTTAAAGAGTTAAGATTTATAATATTAATACTGTTTTGAACTATGACATAGTATTTTTTTTGGATCGGCTGATGTTTAGACGTCACATACTGAATTATATATTAATATCTTAAAAATAAAACACAATTTTTTTGCACTACTTTCACGTTTATAATGATTATGAGTTTATAATGAACTGATGAAACCGATCCTGATAATTATAAAAACATGTGGAAGTAGTACAAACAAATTGTGTTTCATTTTTAATACAAATACAAAGCCAAATATGTTTTACTAGACCAGTGGCTTAATGTGCATTGTGTTTCTACAAACGAAAAATATCCCAATAATTTATCAAGTATTCTAATATTCGAATTTCACAAAAGTGAGAATTTGTTCGAATATTCAATTGGAATCCCTTGTAAGAGGAAATTTAAACATCAGTCCGAACAGAAGTCCGTATCTTTGAACACAAATGCATAAATCGGTTGCAAAAATAATCGGCTACACGGCTGGCATATTTAATTGTGTTAATTATTGTTTCTACAGCCATACGAATATTATTATTTAAAAAATAAACAGCAACATGTTGAAGACATCTGACGGTGGTAGTTGGGCCTGTTGCTGCGTGGCTGAGACGCGATGAAATTGAGTTATCAAACGGATGATGGCGCGCTCACGTACTTCTCGATTTATGGTATAAAATTACCGCGTTTACCGCCGGACACCAGTTCGTGGCCCAGAGGCAATCCATCCAACTCGAACGCTGGCTTCCTATGGTTCTACAGACTGCTCTAATTCGTACAGCGCCAGTTTTATTGTATCCTCTCTCAAATAGTTACTTGTAAACTCGAAACAATAATTCGCAACAGTTCTTTACATTATTTGATTATGGTGATATTAACGGTCCAGTGCAATCGCATCTTTATATTATATTTTTAAATAAAAATTAAAAACAATAAACTGAATTTTTTAGACTATAAATTACCATCGATTATATGAAACGCCCTTATTTTTAAATACCACCAATAATAAAACTATCACGAAAACTTTACTTATATAGATTATATTTTAAAAAATAAAATACAATTCATTTGTACTATTTCTACATATTTATAATGATCAGGACCGCATTACCAACTGATTCATTCAGTTGATAATGCTAGTGATGAGCGAAACCGGTAATGATCATTATAAATATGTGGAAGTAGTACAAGTGAATTGTGTTTTATTTTTTTAAATATAATGTCTTTCGACCAAGAATTGACAGTTAACACCTTAAAAGTGGTATATAGATTATGACAATATAAAGCATTTAATTAAGTAGGTATATTATATACGTAGTTTTTTACCATCAACCTAAACCTGTATCGCATTCAATTTTTGGTTTTTCTGAATCATTTTGCCTAACATAACAATGGCGACATATCAGTTATGTTAAATAAAAATGTATGTCTTGTATATCTGTAACCCTTCAGCGCATGTGTCGATAGAATGATAGGAACAGAGTGTGAGCGTAAGTATTGAATTAATTTTTAACATACACACTTACACTCTTTTTCTCTGTCTGCGCATCGTTCATATCACTTTTATTGAGCATAATATATGCTGATAGATAGCACTGCTACCTGGTAATAATTTCTGGTATTGCATAATTACTTCGCATTTTTTTTTCTTTCTCATAATGATGTTCTACCAATTCACCCGACATACATTTTTTCTTGGCCGCTCTGTAGAACATGCGTGTACCATAAGTGCCGCAATTCCCGTCTTGGACTATATATTGCGTTTCAAATAAACTAGATCCAAACAGAATCTATAAGTCATTGTGTAAAACCTCACGATAACGTCACAATCCTGATACGGTGATGCGATATTGCTTTTGTTTTTTCTCTCTCTCGACCAATCAAACGAATACACAAATTAATAAACGGAGCACGATAGCGTACCACCCGCGGGGGACTGGTTTTTATCTAGAATCATCTGTAACTGTTCGCGTTGTGCCTACCACTAAAAAATAAAAATTTACACGTAGTTAATGATATATGACGATCATTATCTGACTGGAAATCTACCAAATATTCAGTTGAATATAAATATTAAATACGACGATAGTCAAAATTGTATACATGGCTTTTGCAGTGGACATGTTTACTGGCAAATTGAGATTTGTGTTATACTACATTAGAAGTCTAGTATCATAACTCAGAATCTCTAGCATATGCAAAAAATGAGTTATGAATGCAGTATTGTTATTCGTGTTCACATCTTTGATTTAAATTATAAAACATCTATCTAAACTTACAAAATCTCATCAAAAATGAATGTGAAAATGTTTTTCATTTTCAAAACTTGTATTCTCCAATTTCCTATAATTATCTAAACTAATAATCTACATTCCCGTCAATGACAGTGCAGCATTGATCTGTCATGACCACCTGTGTTTGTACAACTATTCCACTTTAACATTAAAACGCCTTTTCTTGGTTTGTCAATTGACGGAGATTCCAATCACATGTTAATACAATATACAATCCCAATTATATCCGCTACCAATGTGGAGCATATGTACTTTTAATGGACAATAGTACGTAGAACTTGTCCAATGAGAACTGCTGGTTACTCAACTATGATTTATAATTGCAGTGAAAATACTGTAAACACCTTTCCATTTTTTTTTATCTTATTTCAAGATAAAACATTAGAACCAAATTTCTTAGGATAACTTTAGTTTAGACTGTTAATTTTTTTATGAAAATAAAACACACTTTTTGTCCTTCCACATTTTTTTTATACTTATCACGGGATCAAGACCGGTTTGTCCATTGTAAACATTGTCAACTGATGATTTGTACAGTGTAATTTTACATGCCTGACTGCGCAATCGAATTGGGCTACCGATTTTCCACTCAGCTACAGCGATATGCTTTTCAAAACGGCAAAACACGTTACTCATTTAAAAAGAAATATATTTTAATCTTACATCGAAGACGAAATAATTTGCTCAAACATATTTTCATTCAATTTTACGAATAATATAAATAAAATTGCCAGTTTAAATGTCAGACCATAAAATGCGGTGAGTTTCGATACGAATTATCGTCTTTATAGTATATTTGGTTTATTTGATGGCTGTCACACAGTCTTGCGGTTGGCAATCAAAAAGTTATGCAATTTTACGCTTCGCAGAAAGTCATAAAATATTTAATTTCCCTTTCACTTTTCGGCCAATAGTAAATAATTTAACCCGACGAGAACAATTTATTTTTACTGCAGAGAAAATACTATGTTTAGTGTATCTTTCTTGAGAATCAGTTATAAATCACGCAACATACTATGAAGTATTTTTTTTTAACATATTTTTTATTTTTCAGTTTATTCAGCACTAAAACAACAAGTTTTCTATGCTGTGAAGAGAAAACGAATTCAACACTGCTTTTTTTATTAAATTTGCATTTACTTTGTAGAACGGGCTTGTGGGTCAGGTTCAGGCGGGCATGGATATTTGTGATGTCTAAAATTCCTTTCCCACCTATCCAATCTTAAAAACGAGGCGTATCGAGAGCGATTAGCTAACCACTAGTCCTGTCCTAGCCCAATCATTTTATCCCTACTCTTTTTAAAAAAGAAAATGTGGAAAACTTCTGTTGAAATACCTCCATTAGAAGGCCCTGTGCAGCATTGGGAGCGGACATGGCAAAATAAATGTCAAATCAATGTTTTGAATATAAATTAGAATTAAACAATTTCTCTGTAGTATCAGGAATTTACATTTAAGAATATAATTGCAGTTATTAGTATTATATTAGGTATTTTTTGTCGGTTTCGTAGCCGAGTGGTAATGCTTGAGATCTCTCGATCTACTTGATTGCATGGTCAAAAACCGATTTCGTTAAAGTAAATAATTGACGAAACAGTACCAAAGCGTTGGTGTGCTGGCCATTTATCAACATTAATACGCCCCTGGCGATAGTTGAACGCTTTACAAAAATGTAAGCTAAAATATAAATTTTAAGAATGTACAAACTACAAGCCATGAGACAAACACGGTATTCTAAATATGTTTATTAGTGAGAAAATCGTCCATCAAATTTTTGATAGGTTAAACGTTATATTATTCCGTCTAGTATTAAAATAAAAATAACATTATTTCCTACGCCACGGTGTGGGACGGAATAGTGAAGTAATAATTGCCCATTTAAGATTTATATGTATTTTAGCTACTTAAGGTGTAAAATTTTTACAATCGGCTGCTGTCGCGTCTATATTCATGACTAAGGTGACCATATTATTTAAATTTTAAACTAGGACATTAAAAATATATCGTATAGGCTTTAACTATTTATACTACCGCGAAGGCAGTGTTACGGCAAAACTGCATTCAATATTTAGATAAATTAAATTTTTTGATTTTGTTGTCCTAAACTGTACTGGATACATCTCAGGACGATCAAAAAAATATTCGAAAAACTTGTACAGTACGGGTAAAGTCAGTACAAATGGCCACCTTATTTTATAACACAACTAGATTATACATTTTTTTCCATGTCCGCTTCCAATGTGGAGCATATAGTCTAGAATTTTTTCTATGAGGACAGTTTGTTACTCAGTTACTCAACCTCTCTTTATCGAGGAGAGTAAGGATATAAGGATAGGGCTAAGACTGTGCTAGTGGTTAGCTAATCGATCTCGCTACGCCTCGTGAGGATGGGATGGGTGGGTGAGGAGGGAGTTTTAGACAACACAAACACTCAGACTACGAACAGAAATCCATAAATCGATTGAAATATCAATTTTTGAAAACTGTCGGCACCGGGAATTCAACCTGAGACATCCGTAGCCGTAGCCCGGGGCGCCACCAACTGCACCACGAACGCCGACAAAACTAGTTTGCCATATATAAAATACAGTAGAAACTCCGATAGCACGATTCCCGACAGCTTCTTGATTACACGTTAAAATAATCCCGCGCTGAATGCGTATCTTCTGATTTTGTATCAGTACAGTAGCTCCGATAGCTTGCTTTCAGATAGCTCGCCTCTTATCTACCGTGGTATCGGGGAGTCTACTGTTTGTAAAAAAATATTTTATTTTTATAAATAAAATTGCTTTAGAACGACTTTCATTATTGCCTATCTAATGAACCAAATTTTACTCCAATAAAAGTGTTTTTGTTGTAGTATTAAAGAATCACAGAATTAATATCCAGCAAAAAATATTTTCCGTTGTTATTAATGGACTATAATGTGTTACAATCCAAATGAACAGAAATGGCAAACAAAAACCTTTGTGCAATAATTGATAATAGTTTTTCGAATGTAATTGTGTAGTCGATGGTTTTATTCTGTCTTTTGTGAAAATTCTGTCTATCCCATAGCCGAGTAGCGTGACAATGAATGGGCGTAGACAAGAAATTTAGACAAAATAACAACATACACTGCAACGGGAAGGATAGTTTAATAGTTAACATAAAAATTAAAGACTCTGTAAATGAAATTTGCATAAAAGCGTGTATCTAATTTTTTTTTGGGTGTTGAAAATGCTCAAAAGTTGTGCGAAAACCAATCGTTGAAAAAATGAGGTATATTTTATACAGTGTCTTTAAAATAAAAAAGAAGAAAGCTCTAAAGTACGAATGACGTTCTAGTATATTTCACTGATTATTAAAATACATATTTAAAAAAACTTCATTGTACGATTATTTGAATGTGATTACTAGGGTGTAGAGCTTTTGGTTCATCGTTCTACTAAGCTGCTTGTGCTTTATTGGCAACGCTCTATGGAGTGATGCTCTATTGACCCATATAGGGGAGAATGTATTTTGGGGTGGATACGACAGGGTTGCACAAATCAAGAACATCCGCAGGAAATTTGATGTTGAAAATATGACTCGATGGAGCTGGAAAATGGTATTTCCCTTACCCCATGTATTGTAATGAATTTTCTGGTGACCGACACCCGGATGTCCTTGCCCTTTCGAAATATTGAGTGACCGGAAGGAAGGGTTGTTCATTTCTTCTTTTTTTTAAAAAAATATTTAAGAGCGCTTTATAAACGCTAGTAAGACACAATTCAATTTGTGATAAATTTTTATAGAAACAGCTAATTGGTGAGTGAGTTTGAATTTTGAACTTAAAATTATGACGAAATAATTTCTACGATTGGGAAGCCCCTGTAATACAAATTTAAAATGTATAAAAGTATTACAGCAATAATGTTTGCTATTGCTATATTAGACATTAGAGAAGGTAATCTCTTAAACCGTTTTAACTACAAATCACTCTATCTATTATAGTGATCACGAATTTTGTCTTACAGCTATAGAAAATATATTTAACACTTAACGAAAGAACGGTAATAACTTGGTATTGTGGCTGAGTGGTTAACTTTGTTGTGTGGAGTAACAGGTTCGAATCACGTAAAGATAATATTGTTAGATTAATTTATGAAAATTATGAATGTCTATGACGTTTTAATATCTTGCTATCAACCTTCTATCCTATCCTGAAAACGATATAATAAAGCGATAAGATAACTTGGAAGGACTATTTTAAAATTCCATCATTCTTTCCTTACATTTCCGAATACCACAGGTTGAGCGACTGATTAACAAGTACGTTCTTGTAAAAACAAATTGTATAGAAATGTTCCATTGGGATGGCATATGTTCTACATTATGGTAAAATACAGGGACTAGTAGACGAGGCTTATCTGCCCTAGAAAGTGTATAAAACTATATAAATGGTATTAGAACTTCAGAGCGATGCGACGGTGTGGTGCTAAAGTAGCTAAATACTTTACTATTTTAGCTTCATTATAATGGGGTCTACATACTAAAAGTCAATTGAATCAAAAGAATGTACACTTTTAAAGTGTTAACCGTCAATTATTGGTGGAAAGGCATTATATCATTATAAACATGTGGAAATAGTACAAACAAATTGTGTTATATTTTTTAAAACGAAAGAATATAAGAAAATATTTGTAATTGTTAAGGTATTCAGAATATAACAACCCCTGATCGCTGTTTTAAAACTGTCACATAAATATTAAGCTCTTCCGTTCTTATAAGCAAGTATTTGTCGAAGTCATTGTTTGAGAGTTAAGGTTTAACTTTATCTGGCACCGATAGACGCAACTAAATTGAAACTACTTTACTCGATTTATGGAAGTCCTCTATGTATGCACAGACATTAAGAGATGCAATTTTGTATTACTGAGTACGCTTTAGTAACGCTCGCAGTTGAGTATGTATGTACTAAAATCAATCTTGGCAGAAGTTTAAGCTTGTATTTGGGTCGAGGGTGTTTGTTCTTGGGCCCATTTGTAATGCGTTTTGTTAGATTAAGAAGATAATATCTAAATTTAACGATAAATTTGTTAAATTCAAAAGCATTGCATTGGCAAGTAATATCATTTATTTTATATGTAGATGAGAATCAAAACAGCAATGGAAATGTCCGGCGATTATAACTAATCATATGTGGTGCTTACCAAAATAATAGCTTCAGTAATGTAAACAAATATTGCATGCGATTTATCAGTTATTCTTAAATTAAATCATAACAATTGCCAACGTGCTAAATAATTGATTTTTTAAATATGTTTAGGGTAACTCAATGAGAATTTTTTTGGGAGAAAATCGTGAAAAAACGGACACATACGACTTGTATCTCAAGTAATTATTGTTAAATATAGATACAGATTTATTGGTTATTAAAACTTAAGGTTTCTAATTGCTTAGTGTGCTTCTTATCGTAAAAATAATAAGACTTGCAAATTTGAACGATTCATCAAAGATATGAAGTGTTTTTGATCTTGACTTATTTATGAATAAAAAATGAATTATTTATCAGTCAGTTAACGTGCGTTGCTTAGTAAGGCCCGTTTTGGCTGATGTTATATTGTCAACGTTACGGCGAAAATTCGATGGTAATTTTCGCATAATAAATTAACTAAAATTAAACAGTGTATTGTTTAAAATCTTATTAATAAATACTATTCTGCAATTCTAGCACCGATGAAGTCTTAGAAAAGTCTCAACTTGTAGATAACTCTCGAGGTAATTTATTCTAGGGTAATATTAAACGGGCGGAGTACGGAAAAGATGCAGTAGGGTTAAATTTGCATCATCGCCCCCGTTTAAAGGATCGGAAAGGGAGTTGGAGGGATAGATGAGAACATTAAAGACATCCAAACATTTGTAATCGATTGGGAAATCACTGAATGATAGTGTTTGTTCCAGAAATGTATCCTCATCGTGCAAAAACGAGTAAGGTAAAGTCCGCCAACGTTAACCACTCGGCTTCGGGACAGATTCAGCTAACAAAATGAAAATAGGATAGTAAAAATAAGTGCATAATCTAATCGATATAGAAGTTGGAATATATACGCGAAATGTATCCATAATATTCGTAAATCGAAGTAGGTTTGTCGGTCAAATGGAAAATTTCCCGACTTGGTATGGTGGCGTGGTAGGGTTAAGGAAATGATGGCGGATGTTTGAGGTTTTCCTGACTTGTGTACGCGAAGACTTCTCACTATTTCATCTCCCTCCTTTACCGAACAGGAAACGAACGATATTTTGTAGAGTAATGTTGTTATATTGGAAATGTTTTTTTATATGAAATTTGGTCTATGTTTCATTTTGCAGCGAAAGACAATATTTGTATGAAAACATGATTTTGTTAATTAAAGAACTTAAAATAAAAATACCTAGTGATTAATAGCAGCATCATCTTTGAAGCTGATTACGAATAATATTGGTTGTCATAAAGGTTAAATGGATACAGGTGTAGTCGGATCAACAAATCGGTCTAAGTATTTACATTAAATTCGATTGAATAATAACTATACAGTGCGAACAAGAGATGTTTACAATTTGGTAGTGCTTTCTGTAATGCAAAAATTATTAATCATGAACTGTGTTTTAAACTCTTAAAATACAAAGAATTTAAAAAAGTAAAATATATAGATTTCATAAAGGGTGCTAACACTCAATTTTTGATGGAAAGGCATTATATGTGTCACTTAGAATAATAGTAATGGTGTAATTCCAAAATTACAAAAAATGAGTTTATACTTCAAACACGTTCAAAAGATGTTGTTCTATTAGTTTAATAATGGTGCACCTCCATATATACTACTAATTTCTTTAAGAAGCTGTTTTTTGTTTTTATATTCTCATATTTAACAATATTTTTCAGAATAATAGTGAAAAATTTCCAATATCAGAGTGAAGTGTCAGGACAGACTTCAATACTACACTAACGTTTAAGTTCTTCAGTTGATTGACAAACAGTTATTAAATGGTTGATATTTGATCCTAAGAACATTTTACAAAACCTTGATTTTCTCAAAACTTAAAAACTGGAGTTAAACCATTACTATTCTAAGTGACACATATACTTAAATAAATAAATCACAGTATTTTAGTACGTATTCCACAATTTTATATAATGTTCATGACCAGTTTACATAACCCGAAATATATAATGCACTTAGTGCCTACAATTTTATAATCTGATTAAGTATTTAGAAATGTTCTTAGTGCCATCACCGATGTCCTAAAAATGGTCAAAAATGCCACAAAAATATCCGGTGGCCGATATTATTAAAATACAATCTGATGAGATCATACTTCGGAGTGAATTTTTAAATAAAAGGTGCTATGTGCCACTTTGCAATACTTGCGTTTAATATCAAAATGGCCTACGGCGACGAAGTGTCCCGCGACTCTTCGCATGTTCAATATATTAATAAAGACTTACATATTTACTTAATACTCTTTGTCTCAATTTTACCTAAATGACACTTTATTTGTTAAGGGATTAAATTGTATGTGATTGAACACATGGAGATGAATTTACTGCAAACAAGTATATCCTACTACTATCTTATTAACAAAATCGATGTGCTACGCTTAGGGAGAACATATCCTCGTTGTTCTGGAAGAAAAAACTAACTGAAATATACTTATAATTTAAGACATCGACTGAGGGTGCTTGATGGAATTTCAATATCAAATTTGGATTATTGAGATTTGAGCAGCTGAACCTTCCTAATTCTCCGCTATTATATCCGATACGTTGAAACACCTAACAGATGTCACTAAATGTGGAATGATTGTATATATTTACCCATTCGTCGAATTACATCCCGTCAAAACCCACAATACTATTATAATTGTAAAATCACTGGTATTTCTAAAAGAGGTTGAAAAGCGGCTATTCGCCACTCTGTTAATATGGTGTTTACAAAATAAGGATTAGAGCGATTCCCGAAATTTTAACTCAGGTATCAGTGTGGCTCTCAGACGTATAATATCTTACTTCGTAAATAATATTTGTCGCATTTGTATCTTCTATATAAACGTTAGACACTGTTTACTGTCTCTCAGTTCGAGTCCATTCGTGTGCTCGAATGCCTGAATATGCCGAAAGGCGAAACCCGGGTCGTTAGTGACAAAATACATGGAAGTGTACAAAATCTCAATAATCCAAATTTGAAATATACTTGTTTAGAGTAATTGGACTTTAAAGTGTGTCAAATGTTTGAAGTGATATATCCTTTTCATTTTGTTTGTTTGTAGAAAACTGTTTTTAAATAAAAGTATAATTTATAAAAATAAGTGTATTCTTTCATACGGTAGAATTCGAAATAAGGAACATTTTGGTGTAACTAACACAATATGTCATTTTTTCGATTTAGTGTTTTCTTCCAGAATAACGACGATATGCAACAACATTATAGTTGGGAATTTTGATAGACATCGGTACTTATCGAGTGATTAATATCAAACAACACTGTCTACAAAAATATAACTTTACATCAGACCCAAAAAACGTTTTTCAGTTTCTCGTAACTCAGGAAAGCAGAGGTCTTCATATTTCATAATTTATTACGTGACAAAAACACTAACAGCGTACACAATAAATTTTTTATTACACAGGGGCAACTTTATGTGGTTAACGTAAACGATAAACTTTACTAATGATTGAAGAAGGAAAGATTGAAAAAACGTTGTATGAATATGATATCGTCGTTGTTCTGGAAGAAGACACTTACTGAAAAATACTAGTTTTACGTCATTGGACTTTGAAGTTTTTTAATTGTTTGAAATGCTGTACATCTTTTATTTGATTTATTAGTCTAATTTATAAAAATAAGTGTGTTCTTTCATATCGTAGAGTTCAAAATAAGAAACATTTTATTATAAGTAACTCAATACGTAATTTTTTCGATTTAGTGTTTTTTTCCAGGACAGCGACCATACCAAAAAAATAACCGTATTTTTTTAGAAAACGTTGTTGTATTAAAGCTTCTAAGTATCCAATAAATTTGAAAACAATTATTATTAATTCTCAATAAGACACAGCTTATTATTGGAATCTTTTAAAACAACAATAAACAGCTAAATTAGATTTTTTTTAACGTGTTTTTGTATTTATTTTCAACAGCAAAATTAGCGTATCAATGTTGAAATCGTAAAGAAAAAATGATAAAATACCTCCTTATTAAGTAAATAGATTTAAAAATAACGAACGGCACTTTTGAGACAGCGGAGTAAATAGAGAGCAATATGCTTCATCAAAGAGCCTCGAATTAATGGTGAACCGGAAAATGTTTATCGAATAAAACGAAACAAATTTAATTTATATTTTTGGAGACAGCGCGGAAACGGAGAGATTGTGTTTGCCCTGTGGCAGATTTGCACACAGCCAACCATCCAAGGTTTTTGAAAATGGAGTGTCGATATAACAATCGAACATTATTTTCCCGATGTTTATTTATTTCTTTTCTTCTCATTCGTGTCTTTTTTTGCGTATCGGCAACACTTGTTTAATATTATTTTTAATAAAAAAGCAATTATGACACTATAGTGTACACACTAAGGATTCCAACTCGAATATTCGAATATTTGATATCTGAATATATTTTAACTATTCGATGTCCAATAATTTTTGATCAAATATTTTACAAAATCGACGAAAGATCACATCACAATTTCTCTATATTTCAATAGCAATAACGAATAAGGTAGTGGTTATTTTTATCGTATAATATAACTCGGGCGTTTTCAATATCTTATCATAATACTTGAGTTTGACGAATGAATCGGGACTAAATAACCCTTTAAATATGCCGTAATTACAGTAATTGAAGAAATACCGTTGTATTAATCCGACGCAGCTGCATTTTTTAAATATTGTAATACAATGGAACGGTATTGAAATGTGTATTTATATAATGGTATGATATTAATTATTTAAATCGAATATATTTGAATAGTTTCAGTTTTACTACTCGATATTCAAATAGTTGATAATGACGAAAAGTTGGAATCCCTAGTAGACACTGGAAGCTGATCATGTAGTCGAGTGGTCAACGCGCTTGGGCGTAAAGGTCTTCATAAAGTAAAATTATGGATAGCTGGAGCGAATGCGGAAAGTCTGGGACTCACGGTTTTACTCGGTCAGAACCAAGTGCCACTTATTCGACGCAAGCATCCTGACGGTGTTGCTTTACGGTTGCGAATCATGGCACCTCACCAAGGCACAGGGTAACCGTATACTGTGCTTTGAAAACAGATGTTTACGGCGAATACTAGGGGTACGGTGGTTTGATTTTGTCAGGAACTCGGAGGTAAGAGAGCGGACGGACCAGCCTCTTATTACGTCCAAAATAAAAAAAAGTGGCGATGGACCTGACTTGGACACGTGCTGCGGGTGCCCCAGGGGAGTCTGAATTCTGCCTGTCTTTTCTACCAACCAGATGGATTCCGTCACCCTGGAAGGTCGCTGATGACCATCAATAGGATGTATTCGGCGGAGCTACGGGACGCTGGGATGAGCTGGAAGGAAGCGAGGAGACTGGCGGGGGACAGAGAAGCTTGGAAGAACCGCGTGATGGCCATATGCTCCTAATAGGGAGCGGATATGGTTAAAATTTTCAATTTTCTACATATTTTATCTTTTTTTAAATCACAGTAGTACACGGTTAAAATGTCGCGTTCGTGCAGCTCTGAATCGGGCCAAGAAAATGAAAAGTAAATTAGATTCTTTTCTCGAACGTTATTGCGTTATGGAAGGCAGCCCTGAAGCAGCGGCTGAATACGCAACGTGGAATTGAGACAAAAAAATGTTAATTGTAAGCTCTTTTTCTAAAAACACACTTGAATGATTTTATTTTAAAATAAACATTATGATGTTTGAATACGTGAGATGACATGATATTGTCTATCTCTTCTAAACAGTTTATATAGCGAAGCAAAAACAAGTTTAAGTATAGTTCTGACGATGGCGTAAAGCCGAAATAGCTATCAACTACCTGATAAAAAAATTGTAGAACTGAATACTTTGTTATTTTATCCTACTATAATGGAGTTCTACCAAGTAAGCGCAAATTCAATCAATTATTTGTTTTCTTTCAATTTCAAAGAAAAAATGTCGAATGTTATTATAATCTTCCTTATAAATATAAATTATTTTTATAAGGAAGGGGAAATAGCATTTTATACTGAAACGAAAGCAAAGAATGCGATAATATTTTTATAGAAATTTGAGAAGAAAAATAGAAAATTTATTGCACGATTACTTATTGTATTTCAAACAGCCTGTCTTAAATAGAAAATATGATAGAAATTAATTTCAACATGCGATGAAAATAATATAAGCTTTCATCACAGTTGACAAAAAGTGATATGATAATATTATAATACATAATTCACCGGGAAATTATTAATACATATTCATTCAATGGAAGCTTACAATTTTTGATGTTCGCGGTAAGCACTGAAACAAAGTAACAAGATCGCGTTCCCGGTCGATAAGCGTCGCAAAAATGCATTCCATATGTTGGCGATATAGAATAAATTGGCAAAAAACGCATTATAGAATTGCGATATGAATTCCAAGTTTAGTGATATAATATTAAATTGACAACACAATGGGCCAGTTGTCTCATTATTTTGTGGCGGAAGACGCAGCGTGAAAAACAAAAACACGGGCGCTCCTTTAACCCTTCGGAAATGGGAGATTGACCATCCCACTAACTTTAAAACGCAAAATATTTAAAAAATGTTATGATACAATGTCGGGTCAGTGGTGCAGTGGTCAACGTCGTTGTCTCGGGTACGGACAGTTTCATGAATTGATTTTTCAATCGATGTTTGTGAAGTCGAGAATCCCCTCCCACCCATCTGATTGTAAAAATGCAGTGTAGCGAAAGCGATTTGCTAACCACGTGTCTTGTCTTAGCACTATCATTTTACCCCTAATCTCTTCTAAAAAGAGAGGTTGAGCAACTGAGAAGCAAGCAGATTTCGTAGAAAACTTATTTTGAGATACCTCTATTAGGAGGTCATCTCGACACTCCCTATGTAATATGTCATTATATGTCTTTTGCATTTTCATTGTCTACGCACAGAGTTCTATGGGTAGGCATCAAACAACAGAGAAAACTACATTAAAAAAAGTAGCACTGTCCTAATTTTGAGGAAACTACATGCATTCGTTATTTTGCAATTGCGTTATGAATCTTTGAAATGTTCTTCTGCAAAATCTTAGGTTTTCAGATACAGGATTTTACGTAGGGAGTGTCGCTGTGGTCCACATTGGGACCGGAATAAAAATGTTAAAACTACTATTTTTTTATCGATGTTTTATGTCAAACGCTATTTTTATTTTATTTTCAAAACATTAGCTTGATTAATTTGGCTGCCGCTCTAAATGTGGACAACTCAAAACAGAGTAAATAATAATTCGACAGTAGGACGGTAATCTCTCAACACGTCTCGTGGTGTGTAAGCTGACGATTTCAAGGTCGCCCTCTCCACATTACATGACATTTTTAATAAGTTCGGCTTTTCATTTAACTTTTTTTTAGAAGGGGTAAGGATAAGATAATTTTACTTTAGTACAAGAGATTTGTGAATCGTTCTACGTCGCTTTAGGAGTTCTCGCTTTTGAACTTTTCTTGTTGGATACAAATGCTAAAAAATTATGTTTTCATTTGTTTATTCAAGAATTCGTTATTATTACGGAGACGTTACACTAAAAGCGTTATAACATAAATTTTGATTATTGATAACCTACCGTTTATAGATATAATATATCAACGGTCAACTGCTTTTCGTACCTCACAGATCACTAAACACACAATTTGAAATCTTGCGGACCACTGACATGTTTCTTCTTAAGACCGGTAAAAGTATTTAATAAACGATAATTAAATTAAAATTTATTATGAAATGGTGAAAACGCTTCTTTAATTATAAAAAATATTAGTTAATTATTTATTTGTTGCCTAATGATAAGTTTATGGATTCTGAGCGTTATTCCAACAACTCTGCAGAACATCACAATTTTTCACGGACCACCGGTTGGCCACCGTTGATTTATATTATTATATACTTGGATTAAAAGACCAGGTCCGGTTTTACTCATTTAATAATCCTAGTAAACTATAAAATATTTACAAATTGGAACATGTATATGCTGAAAATTTGTTTATTGAGCAATAGATTGTAATATATAATTTTACAATAGGTATTTAGTAAACTAGACCAAATATATTTAATCTATTTATTCCCAAAAAAAAAAACATTATCTATATGTATTAGGTAACACTAAACTTATATAAATGTAGTAATTAGCATCTAGCAAAATGTTCAGTCAATTGTAGTAGAAATATTATATTCAATATAATATAATTTACCGGAAGCCGACGCCACTTGGGAGCGAGAGGGTTGTAGAATAGTGTAGAGGGAGGATAATAAAATAAAAACATATCGCAAAATATATTCCATTCATGTAAAATGCTGTGTGCTGAGGAATTCTCGTGCGATTGTTTCTAAAAGCAGAAAAAAGCGATAAAAAACCGCGAGGATCCAATATCAAAAATACACCACAAAGGTTATTTTGATTAAAATAATAAACGTTTCATCAATATTGATTTAACTGAATCTGGACAGACAAAATTAAACAACATCTGTAGTAATTTACTAATTTCGCAAGAAAATATATCAATAATAAAAGTGTTATAAATAATTGCACTTTTTATTAGATAGTATTCACTTAGTACACTCAAATGTTTATTTGAATAGTTTCTACGTAGTCACGGATTTTTTTAACAAAGTGAATTAAGTTGCAGTAGGTTATGTTAGGGTTGGTCTGGTTTGGTCTGTGTAATGTATTCTAATGCGTGGAGCATTAGAAAGACTACATAAGCGGTAGAGTAGAAGAATAAGTGACATTTCACTACAGCTTCGTGCAACTATCGATTTCAAAGTGTGAGTATTTATATTCAGCGAAAACTATTTTATCTATGTCAAAATATTTTTTCGTAAATAATACATTTCTTCAATGTAAAAATATATTTTGTTATGTGGGATAACTTTATTTTTAGTGAAAGAATTTGTTTTTTGTGGAATGTTTTTATTATAAGTGAAAACTATTTTTATGAAAATGAATATTTTCTAAAGAAAAGTGCATTTAATTGTAAGCCATAATAAAATCCTTCATCGATCTAATAAAGTGAATATTAAAAAAATATTTACTTATTCCATCGTAAATTTTATTTTCTTTTTTAATTTCAAAGTAAGCTAATAAAAATGCAAAAGTCATAAAAAGCTTTTGACTAAATGCGAAAAAATACATTACTGTGGGAGAAAAGAATGATTCGGCACCCTCTTGGGTTGACGAAAGAAATGTCAGATTTCCAACCAATATTCGAATTGATATGAACTCTGCGACAATATTAAAATAAAACCTTCGGATTTGAATTTGGAACTGTCGGATTTTTCTCCTGGCGCACAAAGCCATTAAATTCGTTTTTGAACCAATTTGTGCGCGGCTTTCGCCGGTGTTGCCACATAAAATCAAATTTAAAAATGGAACGCGATAATGAATTCCGAATCGCGGCGGGCCCGCTCGATTCCGAATCGTTGGGAAATGTACTTTTATGATTGCTTTTATGTTATATCATCTTCATTGTGACAGATGATTGAGTTCGCGGGGTATTTTTTTTTTTTTTTTGAAAAAGAACACGGCGATGTATGCGCTTTATATGTGGCAAGCTATAAAAATAAATTTTGTTGATTTTTAATTTACGAAAAGCAATAAAAACGGCCATTTTCAAACGTAAAAGAATAGCAACGATTTTTGATGAATGTAATACAGTATGCCATAAATGATTTAATATAGCAATTATCAAAATAATACAATCATGTCACAATATTGTGTGATGGTCGTTTGACGTTTATGTTTGTTTTCAATCAATCTCGTATTTCAACAAAAGAAAAAAATTGCGATACCGAAACAATGTGTCAAAAATCAAATTGTTTTGTTTCAATAGGACAATTTTATTAGTTCATAAATTACAAGTGTCGAAAAAACAGGTTATAAAAATTTATCAAAGAAAAACAAATTACAAAATTATAGATAAATTCAACCCTCTCCCGTAACCCCACAATTGCTATAATATACAAAATAAAGGCAGCAGATTCGATAATCGATACTTATTGTGTTATTATTATTTATAACGCATTTTATCCAGATATTCATGAATCGCTTTATACTCATTATTTGTAATATCGTCTGCATAGTGATAGAAGGCTATAAGTCAAAAATCGGCTGTTTTGAGTTATGAATGCAGTAAGATAGATTTCAGGACGGTCAATCGTATTTAAAAACATGCTCAGCTGTTATATTTTTTACGTTGTGACTCATGGTTGTACTCGGTCAGAACCAAGTGCCACTTATTCAACGCATGCATCCTGACGGTGTTGATTTACGGTTGCGAATCATGGCACCTCATCAAGGCACAGGGTAACCGTGAATTCTGCCTGTCTCTTCTACCAACCAGATAGATTCCGTCGCCCTGGAAGGCCGCTGATGACCATCGATAGGATGTATTCGGCGGAGCTGCGGAACGCTGGGATGAGCTGGGAGGAAGCGAGAAGACTGGCGTGGGACAGAGAAGCTTGGAGAAACCGTGTGATGGCTATATGTTCCGAATAGGGAGCGGATATGGTTTAAAAAAAAATTTGTTACATACTTTGAAGTAAATCAATATGAACTAAGTTAATTTTGTTCACAGTTATTAGTGGCAAAAACTGTAATCAATATTACTATAAAACAGGAGCTAACAATAATGAAATCAAATTCGTAAATGATTAACGAAACTCCTAAAGTGATTAGTTTAATAGATAAAAGTTAAGGTATGTAAATAGAGAGAATCAAATTTCATGATTTTGTAATACGACTATCTCAAAACAAGGTTTTTTGACTAAGCACCTTATGCCACTAAACGATGAATTCGGCGGTAACTTTGCGGAAGATTACTTTATGACAAAAGTAAAGTGAGCGCATTTGGTTGCATAAAAGGTACAATAACAAGATGACGAAGTATATAATATACTTATATATATTTTAAAGCCATGTCTCCTCGCCTAAAGTGGGGCACATGGCTTCATAATGAACGTATCTCAACCGAAGTTTTTCTACGAGAACTGTTTGTTACTCAGTTGCTCAATCCGTCTTTTTCGAAGAGAGTAAGGAAAGAGTTAGCGAATTGCATTCACTAACCCTCCGTTTTATGATGGGATGGGTGGGAGAGAATTTAAGACAGCACAAACATCCATATTCCTCGAACAGAAATCCATAAATCGATTGAAAAATCAATTTATGAAACTGTCCGCACTGGGACTCGAACCCGTGAGATACGTAACCGAAGCCAACGACGTAGACCACTGCACTACGGATCCGACTTATAGAATAGTAAGATTGGTCAAAGAATAATGTTTGATTTGCTCATTGCTAAGTTGTTAATTATATTTTACCTTATTGCAATGGAGTTATACTAAATGAATGCAAATTCAATCCATTTATAATTATTATTGGCATGAAAAGAAAAAAATATATACATTATGTTAAAAACATATAATATCGCATTAATGGTTGAATTAGAGAGAGCTTGATTTATAAAAACCATTTTATCACCCATTCGCAGCTAATTTCCTCTAACCGGGTATAAACGGACCCCTGTTCCCGTAAGGTTCGGAATAAACCATCAAATTATCTTTGGGTCCCATCGCGAAATGCTCCATCGGCTCTCAGTAAGTACCGCTATCTGACAGTAGGGATGAGAACTCGGGTTCGAAAAACCGATTCTAAGTTCAGGGGTGTAATTATCCAGTTATCAATTACTTGAACCTAACTTAATAACACTAATCGCGAAATAATAATGTCAACGTGTTTAGTGTAAATGAACGCATCGGGTAAAATGTATATTTAATCTAAGAAATCAGTTTATATTTTATAAGTGGTAAAGTATTGTTTTGTTGATAATGTTTAGTTGTTAATAAAAACCGTTTGACTGACAATTCTGTTTCAGCTTCTGCGACAAACACAACAGGATATAAAAGAATATCTCACCAAAATTTATTATTAACTTGTTATTAATAAAATAAAATTCTGCAATAATAATTATTATCCCCAGTCCGTTATAATCAGTCTAGCAATCGATAAATATTATTAATACATATCAGTCTTGTTGTGCTTTCGTACTGTCAGATGATGAATCACTGGTAAAGAGCACGGAATGGAAACTTTCATTCGATTTATGGATACGTATACAAAGGACCTGGCTTGGACAAGTGCTGCAGATGCCCCAGGGGAGTCCGAATACTGCCTGTCTCTTCAACCAAAAAAATGGTATACCAATAGAATGTTTTCGGTTAGCTACGGGACGCTGAGATGACCTGGAGGAAGCAAAGAGACTAGCGGGGGACAGAAAAGCTTGGAGAAGCCGCGTGATGGCCGTATACTCCGAAAAGGGAGCGAATATGATTAAAAAAAAATACAAAGGCAAGGGTGTTATTATACTTCTCCACCAAGCCCTTATAAGATTCTACTAAACAATCGTACTTCTTTATAAATTAGCCGTTCTTCCTTTTACTCTTTTCGATGTTGTAAAACCAGCTTATAACCGATATTCGTAAACACAAGTTTTACCCATGTGCTCCATTTTGAGTCTTTATTATCTACATTGTGAGCGGACATGGTATATATATAACCATATACGAACTAAAAATATCTTAGTCTGTAACTATATATATCTATAAGATTTTGACTGTTCCATTATGACTCCATATGATTGACATTTGGAATGGATATGGTTTAAAAAAAATTGAATGGTGCGCAATCACTTGGCTTACACATTGTTGTGATTTTATGCCAATGTGAGAAACTTAGTTCAAATTCGTTAACAAGTAAATGAGAGCACAGCCCTGTTTAGTAGGGTACACGTAGACGATCAGTATTAATATTGATTTTCTATACCGCCCACCCCTATTCAAATACAATCAGTCACAATATGGTGTCGCGGGGAATCCCTAAACTTCGCCTTCAGGATTGAGACCGCAAAACTGATCGACCCAAAGTCGTCCAAAGACGTTTATCTGCTGGTGTATTAATTTTATCTGCTCCACAGCTCTTCACAGAAATAACCAATGATTTTCTAATATCGCTAAGTGGTCGGCGAGTTGGTTTACTCCGATTGCCTCCGGAAAATGGACGGAGGGAATTTCCCTCAAAGCGATGTGATGTAACTTTGAGTGTTTGGAGAGTGTGTATAAATGTATAATTGATTGAGAACTGTGCAAATTGAATACACAGAATTTAATGAAAGATTTCTGTAATTAAATTGCCATTACCTTAACACTGAGGAATAGAAAATTACTTTGCAGTTAAAAGGAAACTTTGTAAGGATATTTTTTACCTCCACTTATTTTCTCAATGAAGCTATGTATAAAAGCCTAGCCATTATTATTCCACTAATATTCCTTTCCCGCATGTATTCTAGGTAAGTACTAAATTGCTAGCGATACATACATTCAGACCAAGGTTTTGAACGTGGAAAACAGTTAACCCCTTACGAATACTGAAATAAGTGATCGATTCTTATCAGAATCGTTCGTAATGTGAGTCTATAGAGATTAACTTTAGTTTGCTTTAAATATTTAACTGACTTTAAAGTGGTATTTCAGGTATATTTTAAATATAGAATATACAGGAATATAGCAACGCACTATTGTATAAGGCATCTAAAAACCGTCAAAACAGATTTTCAAAATCAATTATAGTTTTTAAGGTGTTAACTGTCAATTCTTTGTGGAAATGCATTATATTTTTAAAATAAAACACAATTTATTTTGTACTAATTCCACATAATTATAATGACCAGTTCGCTCATCGTGAGAATTATCAACTGAGTATTCCAAAATTTATGTACAATGTTAAATTTGGATTATTGAAATTCCATCAAGCACCCTCAGTCGATGTCTTAAATTATACTTAAATTATGTACAATGTGTTAGATTTTACTCTCGTTTGCGTTCAGTTGTACAGTCTGTCGGCTGCGCGGTGTAGTATTCGAGCCGTAGAATGGATTTATTTTGTTTTTATTTTAAACATTGATTATTCAATGAATGTATGGATTTTTAATGACCGCATTGTTTTACCCTTTTGCCACACACCGTATTATTTGATCATGGAAACGGGACTTTATATTCCTTTTTAGCACCTATTCAAACCTTTTCTAAAAATAACAATACAAGTTGTCGTAAAGAAATATTCTTAATTACTTTTAAGGTGTTAACTGTCAATTCTTGGTGGGAAGACATTATATTTAAAAAAACACAACACAGTTCATTTGTACTACTTCCACATATTTATAATGATCAGGACCTGTTGATTAAGCTCGTGATGAGCGAAACCGGTCCTGATCATTATAAATATGTGGAAGTAGTACAAATGAATTGTGTTTTATTTTTTTAAATATATTCTTAAGAATAACCTTTCATTAGGATCCCATATGCTGCAAACTGGGAGTAAACATGGCTTAAAAACATATTTTCTTAAGTAAATATTAAACAAAATAGCATGATTGATAACTGCATTTACGTTTGAACCAAATTCAAAATGCTTCTAAGAAGTGGTCGATAGCATTATGGTGTGCAATAAATAAGTGTCAAAAGTTCCATTGCTTACATTGTATTTCCTCGTATAAACCATCCTGGAGATAGAGCCAAGCTTCCATCTGTCAAGACTTCAAAGGATCCAGATAAGTATGTTATAACCTTTGCGTGTGTGATATACATTTGATGGCTGCTTAAAAGATTGCTTTGCCGTTTGAATTCAAAATGTAACTTTCTTACTGGGGCCGCCCAGCCCCGTTTTCCCAATTTGCCTAATGTAATTTTTTGTAACCTAAACATAATATAAGAGTATCGGCACCATTTCAGGCTATATATTTCCTCTAGGGTAAGGTTTATCTCTCCTTCAGAGGGAGGATATTGTGATTCATTCGACTTATCAAGGCGCAAAGAAAACACAAGGAAATAAAAGTACTTCTCTTTTTGAATGTGCATCAAACGAAACAGCACAATAATCTGTGTAATGTTACAACATAATAGAAAACATATTGCTTATTTACATTGTATACAATATATTGTTTCGGTTTTGTTTAGTAAATTTCATTTTATTATAACTAGTGAAGTTCTTCATCAAAATATATTTATTTGAGTTCTTAAATTTTTATCTGGGCATATTTAAATCTATACTTAAAATTTCGAAGCCCAATATTTAAAAAAAATGTTTTTTACAAGTTTGCGGGTAAAAAACCTGGCATGTCCTAATATTTTTTCGATTTTAACAAATATCTGAAAGTAGTACAAACAAATTGTGTTATATTGACGAGATGTTTTTGATTAATGAATATGTAAAATTTGAAGGGACTTTACTGTTGCTGTTAGTAATGAATTTTCTTCTCATAAAAATAACAAGGATTTTTTAATATCAATTCCACAATTTTATCAAATGATCAGCATTTTTAAATTGCTCGCGGTGAACTAAAACGGTTCTGATCATTATATTATATTACGAATCGGAACAAAAAAAATATTTTTAAAAATAGAGTTGCCATTCCACAGAGAATTGACAGTAAATACAAAGTAATTAGACTTTACACGTTATTAATGAGAATGATTTAAAAATTCAAAAAAGTTATCTTACCATCGTCAAATTGTTTCGCTTCAATTTAAAAAAGGTAAAGTAAAAGTTTTTTTAAAAATAAAACACAATTCATTTGTACTACTTCCACATGTTTAAAATGATCAGGACCGTAGTATGTTAAAGTAGTACAAGTGAATTGTGTTTGAACAAAAATTGACAGTTAACACCTTTAAAGTGATAATTATGAATGTTCCGTTGAGATTTCTTACACAGCACATTCGGAGCTGAAATGGTTGAAAAATAATATTTGAGTATAATTTCAATCATAAAGATAAAAAATAAGTGAACTTTAAGTAAAATTCAATCACTGAAGAAGTTTTTAGTTTATGATTTATTACTTCATCCATTAAGTATAATATTTCACTTATTATTGCACTTCTAATAAAACATCATAAAAGTAAAATATAAGTGCACTGTAAGTAAATTTACAATGTATCTACTTGACACCTGAGTCAATGTTTCGGTGTTAGATCGCATTTAGCACGAAATTTTTCAAAACTATTCAAAATTTTGCTGCTTATAATCATTAAATATGTAAAACTGTAAAATTAGCAGTGTTTTTTTTAATGATATATTTCGTATTAAATAAACTAAGATGGCCACATAAACTTCTTATCCAACAACTTCAGTCTTCTTAATTTGAATTTAATGCAATATTTAAAGCGAACGGAATAGAATAACTTTGGCGCTAATTCTCAAAAGAGTAAGCCCTATTCTCAAGGCTGACAACATAAATCAACTAATTCGATGCTCCTGCAATTCGCTGCCAGTATTGTCTCTACTAAGAACTTCCCGTCCCCTTACTTAAGTCAAATTTAATATCGCACGGCACAGTCAAGTGGCGCTAACTTTACGTATCCGATTAAACTAAATTCTGGCTAAGTTTCAGTATTGAGGTGGATCTGCCTGTATTACAAATGGCTGCCATAAACGAGGATTTAAAGGCACAACATACGTTATTCTCGCAATGTTTTGTGCTCTTACTATTATCGTTTTAAAAAATAATGTTGCTGATGTAGGATGGTAAAATTGTAATTATAAATTGGAAGTTTAATTGAAATTTTGTTGTGGGCACCAACTATATACTTATTTTAAAAACATGCAACAATTGAAAACTTCTTCAATGTTCAAATATAGAACACGTTGAGTTCAGCCAAAGCAATCTTAAGATACAAGCAGTGTAATAACAAAATTCGTAATTTAGGTGTAGTCCTAGAAGTCACGGTCCCTGCCAAAAAAATGATCGATCGATTTCTTTCGAGTTTATTCACCAATTCTTCGATTCATCAAAAAATGCCATATATATGATGGTAAAGAATTAAAAAATATCCCATAGTCGTCATTATATATCTAGTGAATGGCACGAAATGCGATGAGTGGCAGGTTAGATTGGTTGGAATAGTAATTTATCGCAAAAATCACAATTTTAATGGTTGATTAATTAGACTCATTGATTACGACTAGATTTCGTAATTATACTCTTTTAAAATGAGTAAACATCTTTATTTCTGTTAGTTAACATTCAAGATATTACATTTAATTACACATTATTTCATATTATTACATTAGGATTCATTGTAATAAACAAAAAAAAAATAGTGATAATCGTCCATAATAACATCATATATACATTGTCTCCTGTCGATTTCATGACTTCATAATAAATGTAATGGAGTTACGTCACTGCATACTGCCGTATAAAATTGATGGATAAGAAAACAGGGGAGGAAGGCAAGGTAGCTCCATTAAGAATCCATATGCTCCACATTGGGAGCGGACATAGTAAAAAAAATGACATAACAAGCGGAGTTACCGCCGATTCTATGTAAAAAAATAACATAGTTGTATATTTTAATATAGATAAGGTATTTACTAACAAAAGTTCCGTCAATCAAAGTAATATTTTATATATGTATTTTGAACAATGTAATATTAAAAATGTTTCGACATAATGTCGCCCACGCGAATCAGTACTTACTTGATTATTACGAATTTAATTAGGTTCGATTAAAATAATATTGTTATTTATGAGACAACACTTTAAAACTAGAAGTTAAATGAGAGAGCAATTCAATATGGATGGGATTTGTTGTTTTATTGTTAATTCAATATATTTAAATGCAATAAACATTGAGCGGAAACAACTCGACTCTTCTTATTGTCTATGGTAGATAGCTTTTATATTATATAGTACGTAACGAGTACCGAGGTATAAATTGTTTATCCTTACTGTGCGAGAAAAGTCTTGAACACTCCGGATGCCGGAAATATTTGCAAATAAATTATATTAATAATTTAAAAATAATGACAATTGCTATAATTTAAGACATCAAGACTGAGGACATTAAGACTGAGGGTGCGTGATGGAATTTCAATATCAAATTTGGATCATTGAGATTTTGTACACTTCTATGTATTTTGTCACTAACGACCCGGGTTTCTTCTTTCGGCATCTTCAGGCATTCGAGCGCACGAATGAACTCGAAACACCTTCAGTCGATGTCTTAAATTATAAGCTTATATGATATAATTTAAGACATCGACTGAGGGTGCTTGGTGGAATTTCAACATCAAATTTGGATTATTGAGATTTTGTACACTTCCATGTGTTTTCTCACTAAACTCACGAACTTTCGAGCGCACGAATGCCTGAAGATGCCGAAAGGCGAAACCCGGGTCGTTAGTGACAAAATACATGGAAGTGTACAAAATCTCAATAATCCAAATTTGAAATATTAATTATTTTTTAACGTTTACAGTTAATCACGGGATTGATTAATTGACCTGGATCCTCGATCCAGGAATTGAAAACCCTAATATTGTAGTGTGTTGAATTAGAGTATGTCACAGGTACGAGATGTAAGCATCTTTTCGTATGGTAATACTTAATAGGTATGTAGTTAGACTACTTAGCTAATAAAAGGAGACGGGTCCAAGTTTTCACCTTTACAGATTGCATAATACTGGTTTTGGCGGTTGATATTTTCGACTAGACGAGATTATCTAATGACCAGGTCGACGATCTTCGAGGGGTTGGAGGATAGCGTTGTCCGTCGAACGGACAATGGAAGCGGTCACATGCGAACGTTTATCAGATTTGCATACAATAATTCACAGAACCAGAGAGTAGGCGGCTGCGGCGGCTCGAAAGCGATGAGACGAGGTGGGCGGGACATGTCCCATTCTTATCGCGGCCGCCCTACAACAATCGAATGGCGCGCCTCGTGCGAAACATTAATAACCCTGGATGCGAGGCATTCGCCTATGACTCGCAGTGTCTCTTTGTTGAAAGATGCAGTGATTTATGCAGCAATTAATCAAGGATGCGCTTGAAGATGCGAATTGTTTCAATGAAGACATTTCGTTACATTTGGGTGTAGGGATTACAAATAATCATTGAAAACAAATATTCGAAAAACCAAACGATAAAATACCAGTATTTATTTCTATGATTTCTTTGTTAATTAGTAAATAGCTATTTCAGCTTTACACTATCGTCAGAATTATGCTTAAACTTATTTTAACTTAGCTATATAAATACAGTTTAGAAGAGACAGACAATATTATGTCATCTCACTTATTCTAACATCATAATATTTATTTAAATACATTTGAATTTTACTGATTACGTGTAACTACGTGATTTTTTTATAAAGGTGTAAGTAAGGGTGATTAATTAATGACTGTTTGATCATTAAAGAGATTATTTAAGAGGGGAGGCTAGGAATTGATGTTTTTATTCTTTCCCGTCCACCCTTAATAAGTTTTAGAAAAATGAGATAATACGTCCTTTCGTAACCCCATCAATGTTTTTCACCCTCTGGGAAGGAAATTATTGAGCAACTGACTTACAGTCGGCATCCGTGGCGCAGTAGGTAGCGTCGTTGGCTACGGTTGCGGATATTAAAATCCCGGTGCGGACGGTTTTCATAAATTGATCTTTCAATCGATTTATGGATTTCTGTTCGCAGTCCGAGTGTTTTTGATGTCTAAAAAATTCCGCTCTACAGGTGACGTAGCGAGAGCGATTATCTAACCACTAGCCCTGTCCTAGCCCTATCCTTTTATCTCTACTCTCTCAAAAAAAGGGGTTAAGTAACTGAGTAACAAACATTTCTCATAGAAAAATTCTGTTGAAATACGTCCATTAGGAGACCATATGCTCCACGTTGAGAGAGGACATGAATAACAAAAAAATCTTACAGAAGTTATCTTTAAACAGCGTATGGGTATATATGAGTACTTTATGCTGCACATTGGTATCAGGCATGATTTAAACAAAACACTATTTTATTACCGAAATGTCGAGATTGGATTTATTACACGTTACACGAGTCCTGCTATTCAATATATAATAAAACACTGTGTTACTTGTATACAACGCAAATCAATAAATTGCACTGTAAAAATCTGGCTGTCAGAATTCAAGTAAACAAAACCTTCAAGGCTGTGTTGTAAAGATAAAGAAAAAAAAAACAAGATTTACGGAACATGTTACAATATTTGACACGATGTTTTTCTATGGATACTAAAACAATAAACTTTATTGACCGATCTACTAACAAGAGACTTAGCTCTCGAGGTACTCTTATAATAAAACAGAAAAGCTTTGGATTTATTTTGTACTGGTAAGAAAACCCAACGTTGAAGCTTTGTCCAAGTCGTTATTCTAGTAAAGTTTTTTATGTACGTAATACTGACAACAAATGTATACGATATTAATATATCAAATCCTTAACTGGTTTCGTTTGTAATTAATTCTGAATAATGTATAATGTAAATGTGTGTTTGAAATACAAATGCATTTTTGTTTCATCAAAAATATTGTTCGAGCAAATAAATGTGTGTGCATTATGTTTTCAATTATCCTAATCGATTGTTCAAAATGAGCGTTAGATCAATTGATTAGTAACAAGTAATCCTTACCTAACCACATTTGAAAAAAAGGTTAATTCAAACGAATATCTCACAAATCGTCCGTTTAAAATTATTACTAAGATTAGAAGATAACTAGCAGGAAGAATATTATCCATTATTATCAAGTTTCTCAATTACACTGTCTGTCACTCTTACATGTCTGTCTTACACTCAATTAGTCTGTCTTTCACGTGTAAACTGTCAATTCTTGGTGGAAAGGCATTATATTTAAACAAAATTTGTTTTGTGCTACTTTCGCATCTTCTATAAAGATCATGTTTGAAAAGCTGTGTTTTCTTTTTTTAGATATAAAGCTGGTTTAACAAATTTTCTTTGAATTCTTCCAAGCGATTTATAAAACATAAATTTGTTATGCTATATTTTGAAATTTTTGTTCAGCTTAATATATTGCTATTTTTAACACTATAATAATAAAATATTTGTTTATGTGTACAGAAAGATAAATTTAAAATAACGGAATTGTTTGATATCAAAGGAGTTTAATTTCAATTGTTGTACGATTGACTAGCTTTAACTGTAGGTATAGGATATTTATGACGTGTAACGATTACGCAATTCCGGAGAGATGTCTGCAGTTCCGGACGCGACTTTCTCTTGGTCGTCCATACATACTGTTGTAGTTCTGCTTCAGTCACCATGACGTGGCTTTCCAGAGCGTTCACCTTTATTATTACGTATGCAGAATTGGCGTCGTATATCGGTCATCGCTTGATTTGCGCTGACTGTATTTGCAAGTGTGTTAAGTTTTATAAATGTTATGTTTGATGAATATTATACTATTTGTAAATTTGCATCGTCATATTGATGACTCGACAGAAATATTATTTCATAAGTATGTCGCTACATTATGTAAGATTATCGATGTTATTTCAAAGAGAGACTGCTATTTGGTACACATAACTTTAAATATGACGATAGTATTTTTCTCTCGAGTTGATCTTTATTAATTTTAAAAATCTGGTGAGTTGTAATTGAGCTCTAATTCAAAAAAATATACCTAAAATGAGCATAAAAACTGTTCTACAAAGCTGACGATTAAATAAACTTCTTTCCTAATATACACTCAAAGTCAATAGTCTATTTCGTAGCTTTAATATTTATGCGTCGTAAAAGTTGTCCCACATTCTGTATTATTATTGTTGTAATTCAGATAAGCCGCGTGCGTTGAGTCAAGTCTATAAAAATAAATAAAAAGTAATAAAATGGGCTGGTTTGTATGTGAGATACAACGCCCTGTTGTCGATTTTGTTCAGTCCATTTATAACTCATATCTTTCGGTGCTAACATAAAAGACGAATTTTCTCGCGTAAAAGATGTATGGGTTTCACTTTTGATCAGAAAAAAACCAGGAAAAGGGTGAAAATGGGGTAAACTCAAACTGTGGGTCGTGAAATTGAGTACAATGAGTAATGCATGTAAAAAAAATATTATTCTTTTATTATTTACATCTTTTTTTAAATAATTCTACGCCGAAGATTGTTACCCTCAAAGTGACATGCGAATTTTTATACATTTTCTTCTGACGTATTTAAAAAAAAAGTATTTTACTGTTTACGTGTTTTTTTAAATGAGAGCTGTTTTGTTTTTAATGACATTAAGCAATATTATCGAATAATAATATGTACCTAATCAAATCTTAAATAGTATAGTATATAACAGGGAGGGGGAGCAAACTTTTAGGATGAAGGGCCAAACTCAGGAATTCAAAATGAGCGGCGGGCCGCAAGTAAAATACATTTTTTATATATAATATTTAATATCATGAAAAAAGGTGTTAAAAGATAGAAACGTGAATCTTTTTAACAAATAAAATATTGCTTGTGGGCCACAGAATAATACGCAGCTGACTGCGGTTTTCCCGTGCCTGGTATATAGCCACTTAATTATAAGAAGCACAACCGAAGAATGTAGTAGTGTATGTTTTGGGTTTGAAATTTAAAATCGATAACAGCATCTTTACTTTCTATTTAAGTTATCAGGTCAAGAATGATTCGGTAATATAGCCCAGACGATATCGTGATGTCAAAATAGCCTTTGAAAATCTAACGATCAGTTAATAATAATTTTTCCTCAAAGAAAAAGTACTTATAATAAAAAAATTTATTGGCTGAAAGATTTTCAGGGAGAAAAAAATATGAAAAACTCCTTACGAATACTGATAGGGAACATTCCAAAAAAAATGTTTGATTTTAAACATGAGAGTGCTATAAGTAGAGTTTTGCATTCTCTGAAATAGTAGATCGAGAAAGATTCGCGCGGCAAATGTCCCCCGTGAGTTATGTTTACAGGCGAACAAGGCGATTCTTTGCCGGTTAAATATGGATTAAAGAATACAAAACGACAAAGAGTATAGTATTTTTATCTTATAGTAACACCGCTGACTTGGGTCACGGATAAAGCTCAATTGCACTGCGTCACTATTCGATAACATCATAAAGATTTTTTCAAAGTAAAAGTTGTATAAAACCACCCATATTTTGTAAATTTTATTTGATTTAACACTTTCATTTTTTTATACATTGCGTCAAAAATTGAATGTACACACTTAATATAACTTATATCGGCAGTGCAGTGGAAACCGCTTTGAAAAATTGGTCCTTGCTTTGGATTATATTAATGTTTTTATTAATTGATTCGATTATTGTGTCAATTCCCACAACTGCCAAAAGTAGCCTTATCACTAAAATAACACTGATAAGCGAGATTTTTTTTAGAATGAATGGGAAAGCCGAGCAGTTTGAAAAAACAGTGTTTCTTGTGCTTACTTAAAGTAAAATGGAGTTATTGATCAGTTAGGTGTATTAATTTATTTACAGCCAGTTTATTTTGAGACTTCGTTTACGGAAGCCAATGGAAAATTGCAGGAAAAATAGGTTGATTGCGTTGGTATTTACTTGGTAGAACTCCAATATAAAGTGCTGAAAATGAGTCGTAGATTATCAAAAGTAGAACTATACATTATTCGAAGTTTAGAGATAAATACGAAAAACGTTTTGTTGTTGACATCACTTAGGGTAACTCTGTGATTGGTCGAAAGTATATTTTATCAAACCGTTCACTTCTGTTTCCAAAGCTGTTAATCGTTCTGATTTTGGTAGCAAGCATCATTTTCTTTTACGTTTTTATACCACATGTATATGATTTTGACACCAAAGTTTTATTTCTATGACCGGAAGAATAGCGTGTCAGCATTAGTTCAATTTCGACAAATATGGGATAGTTCTACTTTTGATACTATACGAATCAAATAGTTTTCTTTCTACAAATGTTTTAGTATATAGTTGATAGCTATTTCAGCATCACACCATTGTCACAATTATTGTCAGAATAGTAACCAACTGTATTTTGTTATGGGGAAATATCCATATGATTTCCATTTTCTATGTATAATTGTTATTATAGATAGAACATAGTTTTAACTAAAATTTCAGAGGTTCTTTTGAACTTTCTATGAAAAATATGTATTTTTAAATTATAATTTGAAAACAATATTTAAATTTCGATCGCGATTTGAAAACGAAGCTTCTATCATGGTTTTACGAAAGCTTTCCCGCGTAGAGTGCGCCTTAAAATGCCCACTAGCACGAGTAGTTTAAAGTACATTGTAAGAGTGGATGCCACTGCCTCTGGATGGAGTAACATACTTCCGGTGTCATGAATGAAGAGGACCGGAAGTTCAAGAGGCTATTTAAGAGTGTTCCGGATGCAGTGAGATAAGAGTTACCGGATATCTTGATATCGCAAATATGCACTTGTACGTATATATCCGGTCGGATGGTGTTTATGTACGGCAGAAAGTATAGAAAATATATTTTATACCTCTACTATATAGCACAAAATACATGTAGAAATCTGTATGTACGTATGTCACCAGAGCTTTTCCCAAACATTGTACAGTAGCGTCGAGAAATTTTCACAAATCATTCCGGCTGTCATTTCTAGGTCAACTGTGCTATTTTAAACTTTCATTTTTTAACCTGAAAACGATATATTTTTGAGGTCTCAGTGAAAAGCAATAGCAAAAATAACAGCAAATAGTTGCTTAGCAACCGCTCTACACCAAAATAATCCGTCATGTCGTCATAAAAATCAATCTGTGTTGAATTTGCTTAAGGACTATAAATTTGCTATAATATAAATGTCACAAAAAAAAAGTTTTCAAGCGAATCGTAAAATTTGTAAAAAATTAAATGATTGATCGAGAAATTATCCATCATTTAAAATTTAAAACAGTGAAATCCTGATTTCGTGGGTTTTACAAGAAGTATGCCCAAAAGGAAGAGAAAAGTGTTAAATGAAATAATATAAGCGACCCCTATCTTGGACGAAGCTGAGTAAAAAATATTAGTAACAATACAAATGGAAATATGAAATAAAACACAAATGGGGCTAGAAGGGGACATGGATGTCACTTTTGGGGGGAAGCTCACAAGCTATAATTTCTTTAGTATCTTGGTTCAAAAATTATACGTGAGAAGGTCGGTTCTGTGCTTTACTAGTGATTGTGCTGTTATTTCTTCCATTTAGCTACTGGGTCACGCGTTCCTACAACTAGTCTTTTCCTAACTCTTTCGCAGTTAGCAACTATTATCGGTTAAAACTGTGTCTGTATTAATGTTACATTAAGAATTCATATGCTTCACATTGAAAACAGACACGGTTTTACAAAATAGCGTTTTTTAAAACTACTAAAAAATATTCCAACATACTGAATACTTTGCAAAATAAGAAGAAATTTCTGATTATGATCAGTAAAAGACTCACTAGTTATCCGAATTAAAATTGAATAAAAGTGTGTATACAAAAAAACATGATTTTTATTATTAAAGAGTTGATTTTATATTTATAGCGATATTAAAATAAAGTGCCTCTCATATGGGTTTTGAAAGAATTGCACTTTGTAATCTGTTTTTAAAAGACATATTATAGAGTTAGGAGGCGAGGAAAACTTGCGGTATTGACCGACTTCTAAAGTCAGCCGAGTACGTTTGGAGCGAGCATGTCTCCATTCCCACTGGCCTCGAGCAGTTGGCCACTCTAACGTCTATACGAGAGGTTAAGTAACTGAATTCAAACATTTTGAATTACCCCGTTTGAAGTTCTACGGCATGTTTCCGTTTGACCAGCGATCCCAAAGGATTAAACAGAAGTTGAAACGGAATTATTTTTCATTTTTAAATCAACGCCATCATCATCACCAACACCACACCCAACTGTGGGCAAAAATGGGATGTTATACCAAATCGAATACAAAATAACATTTTACTACCCATTCATGCAATTATCTTTGTAACAGTAAATTGTGTTATCTCGTATTAAAAGAGGTCAAATCCTTTTTTATATTAAATTAGATAACAAGAAAAAACGTTTTATAAATTAATACAAGTTTTAAGAGAAGTTTTATTTTCTTCAATATTTTAAGTAAAGCAACTATTATTTGTACGTACAATGAATTAATATTAAGTTCTTTTTGTACTATAAATGATTTAATTTTTGATTTGACCATTTCTGATATGAAATTGATGATTTTACCACTTTGGAAAAAAAAATCGTGAGGATTTGTTTACCTTTGATACAAAGCTTTTACTCGCTCACTACAAGTCGTCAGTGATTACTATGAATCAAGCGTAGGCCATGGTAGACTGTCGGTGAAAGTGATTGGCCGATTTAGATTTGATATGAGAAAAATATTTAAGTGTGTGTTCAATTATTTCTGTAGATGGTATACCAGAGTTTCACACTGTTTACTCAGTTGAAAAAAAAGCTAAGCATGGATTTGAACAATTATAACACCAGACAACGCAATTTGAATAATTGTTTTTTTCATTTCTTTTAAAGACCGGCACTAAACCATCTTATACAGGAAATAAAATATAATATTACAAATCATAATATTGAATGTCAGTAAAAACCAAAATCAGTCATCGTTCAACGACTATAATAATAATTATGTTTTTTCTTTTCAAACAAAACGCAATTCATTTGTACTACTTCCGCATGTATATAATGATCAGGACCGCAGTATGTGAAAGTAGCACAAGTGAATTGTGTTTTATTTTTTTAAATATAATGTCTTTCCAACAAGAATTGACAGTTAACACCTTAAAAGTGATAATTATGGATGTTCCGTTGAGATTTCTCACACAACACGTTCTGAGCTGAAATGATTGAAAAATAACATTTGAGTTTAATTTCAATTATAAAGTGAGATTAAAGAAAGTAAGAGAAAAAAATAAGTGAGCTTCAATTAAAATTTAATCACTGAAGAAGGTTTTAGTTTATGGTTTATAACTCCATCCCATTAAGTGGACTCCGCAAACAATATTATTGCACTTCTAACAAATCGTATTTTCTCCGAAGGTTTGAGAGTCTTATAACTGGAAACGATTTTCATTGAATCTAATTCAACGAAAACTTTATTTTATTTACAATTTTCGACTTTGATTTTTCATTCAACAGGTGTCATTGAGATAAAGTAATTTAAAATGTTTTATTTAAAATGTTCTTGGACATAATATATATCTTCGAGTGATTTTTGATAATAACGCATGAGGGATTGAAAAAGTTGTTTTCAAATACCCGTATATAAATAAATATTCCAAATTGAGTGTATACAATCAGATTTGCTTATTTATAGGTACAGCAAGTTGGTTGCCCCACCTCCATCCGTTATGTGTATGCACCAGCTGTTTTACGGCAGCCTTCCATAACGCAATAACGATCAAGAAAAGAAACAAATTTACTCCTCAAATTCTTGGTCCGATGCAGAGCTAGCTGCACGGGACCGATCTTTTAACCACGCACTGTTGTGCTTAAGAAAAGAAAAGATAGAAAGAAAACAAAATGTGACTTGCTCAACCACTTAGTTTAAGCGATCTTAAGTATCTTTTGTATCCGTATACTGAGAATCCGCCGTAGCGCTAGAGTTTAATCTACTCCGCGTTGAATCTAAAGAGGAATCGGAAATATATCACTTCCCATATGATGTTTTAAATTTATCGAATGCCTCAAAGTTGGCCTTGGTTGAGATCAAGTCAGCGTGGCCTATTGGACCGGTATAAGGACGGACCAAAGTAAACATCTCTGCTCGTTCGGCATTCATGTCGGGGCAGTCACACAGAAAGTGATTAGCGTCCTGATGGTTGTATCCACAAGTGCAGTCCGGCCACAATCCACAAGGGCAATTAAGTTTATTTATAGGTAGCAGGGTGAACAGTTATTATGTAATTTATATGAAAACAAATATTTCTCAATTAATTGTTGAATATAAGAAATGAGTTCGTTTCACAGCCATACATTTTAAATATGATTTTACTTGATACAAGCTAAAAGAAACCGGGATGTAAAGTAAAATTTTAAAATTATTTAGTTCTACAATAATTTATTAATAAGCAAAGTTTATAGTCATTTATTATAGAGATTTACACTAGACACGATCATGTACTTTCAAACATTGAAAATTAATAGAGAAGTTTTTTTCATTACACAACTAAATATTACTTATATATATTTTAATATATTGTAGGTAAGAGTTGTACATTTAAAGCTGAACTGATTCAAAACGAGAGCTTTTAAATAAAGCCGAATATACCGTTCCGCACGAGCAATCATTTAAAGTAGCAGTGCTTTTCCGGGAGTTTCCCCAGGTCGCATAAGGCTTCACTCTGCGACCCCAATCCCTCGACTGGATAGAAAATTGAATAAGACGGCCGGACACTCTCATTGTCCGAGCGTCTTCCTGCAATCCCGTCCTTAATCATGTATGACTCGGACATGTAAAGGTATTTTATTTCGCTGGGGTAACTATTGATAGGATCAGGGGGTAGAATACGCTTATTGTAGGGTCCCGGGAGAATTGTGAACTTAGTGAAAAAGCTCTACATTAGTGTGTTGGTTAATAATAAAAACGAGAAAATGATTTAAAGTGAACTAAAATCTGTTAAGAACACTCGTTTATATATTTTGTTTCCTGGGAGAGTTGTTAATTGGAAATAAAAATGGAGTCTACAAAAAATTAAGATATGGGATGAAGACGATGGCGTGATGCCCAAGTAGCTATAAATTACGATATCTAATCTAATTATTGAGGAAATTAATACATTGCTATTCTATAAATAAATTAAATAAAAAAAACATTCGAATCAGTTAATAATACTTGCGATAAAGTAGTAAAAAACAAATTGTGTTTTATTTTTTAAATATCGTTGTTATTCTGGAATAAGACACTAACTGAAAAATTCTAGTTTTGAGTAATTGGACTTTGAAGTTTGTCATATGTTTGAAATGCTATACCTTTTTCATTTTTTTTTAAGTAAACTGATTTTAAGTAAAACTAAAATTTATAAAAATAAGTGTGTTTTCCGTATGTTAGAAATTGAAAGAATGATGCTTTTGGTATAAATAACTTAGTATTTTTTAGATTTAGTGTTTTATTTCAGAACAGCGACGATATAATGTCTTTTCACCATGAACTGACAGTTAAAAACTTTCAAATGATTAAAAAAAACACTTTCAAGGTTTTGTTAATGATTTACATAAAGTACAGAATAATTATACAACTGAGCATGGGTGAAATGGTGTATAATATGTGTGAAATAGTGTAAATATTTCAAACAACCATGACTTTAAAAAAATAAACATAGCAAGATTTTTAAATGCATTGACCACTCGGTTACGAAATCGCCAATCTGTAAAAATGGATATTTATTAATTTACTGTGGAACCTCTTAATAATTGTCTTGAAATGTATATCACAGTAATCATAACATCCATAAACTGATTAAAAATCACATTTCACTTTGTTAATCATAATATTTTCTTAGACTCCATGATCTGAGTATAATGAAATTATCCTGCGCAAGTTAATCCCTCTAAAGTAATTCAATTATCAATAGTAAGGGTTAGATCTGTTTTGAACCTTTACCCGTTTGGGGCGAATAGATAATGCTTTTGGCCATTCTATATGACGATGCGTAGTCTAATAGTTTTAATTAAATATTGTTGGAAATATATGTATTATTGTAATCAATATCTGCCCAGCTAATTTGATAGGACGTCTGAACAACACTTCGTTTATCTTAACAGAAAATCTTTCGCCAAGAAGTATTGAATTTACGTAAGATTATTGGAAAATTGTACAAAACTACCTTTACGATAATGAATATGAGAAATAACTTGAATATTAAAACATTTAGCTTTCTATCTAGAAATAATGACAACCGTCGGAGTGTTCTATATATTTATATGTCATTCTTTTCGAGGTGATATAGTAACCAATTCTATTGTTAAAAATAACTTACTTTATAAAGATAAAGGAAAATAGAAAAAAAAACTATCAGATACCATTTTATCAGTTGTTTAGTATGTTTTAATAAATTTATATATATTCAACGATTCCAATTTATTTTAAAACCAATAAAAACTCTTACGTTCAGTCATTGAAGAGTTCTTAAGTTATTACATTACGTTATTTTATACAGATTTTTCTTTGTACAACGTTTTTTCAAAGAAGATAATCAATAGTTGTTTATATTAGTGATCAAACTCTATTTTGTTGAAATATAGTATAGACGTTAGTACACTTACATAGTAAATAAACAAAGCCAATAAGAATTATAATTAGAAGAATATAAAGATGAAGACTTTAAAAAAAAACGTTTGAATAATGTTTAACTAAAAAAAAAAATGCTGTTCGTATGATTAGTTTTCCCATATAAATATATAGATACATTCTGCAACTTTCAGCGTTTCAAATTAGGGTTAAGTGAGATTTTACCTCCTTAATCATGTAGGCGAATATCAGGAAAACAGGAGATCTGTAGGGTAGAGTAAATAAAATAAAAAAGAAGCGACAGATGAAGATGGATTTCTAGTAAGGGATGGTGGTTGCGTCTAAAAGTTACCCCCGGGAGAAGAGGAATACCTACTAGGCGAGCAGAAATGAAATAAGGTAGGTTTAGAAACATTGAAATAATCGTGATGTATTCTGGTATCTTTTTGATATTTCGAAACCTTATACATAATATATTCTTATTTTGCGTATAAGAGATTCTATCTGATATATATCGTTTGATCTGGTTCAATTTAAAGAAGTATATTCATTAAATGGAACCCAGGTAAAACTAAAATAATATTGTGTTCATATAAATTGATACACAATTAATTTTCTTGGTATAGTGTCTAAAATATAACCAGTTTTCATTAAAATAATATAAATATGTTGCAATACACATTAGGAAAAGGCCCACACATTGGAAGAAAACATATTCTGTGAAAGAAAACAAAAATAAACTATTACGACCATGTAAGGCAAAGAAAAATTGGAGTTGTCACTAATTACCAAGGATACAGTTCGTAACATAATTGATCGGAATGCAACGACAGGTAGCAGATACAGATCGGAAAACGGTCATCAAACGTGCGTGATAGCGATTGGATTTTCTTACTTGATGAGTTCATTTCGTTGTGGATAATGGCGACATGTATGCAGTGCACGATAAACGCATTGCCAGGAAAACGCTCCTTGGCAAAAAACCACCGAACGTAAAACTTAAAAGCCACTTGTTCCTTTTCCGTTTACTTTTTAGTGTCGGGTATTTCTTGCCTTCACTTTCAAGGCGATCCTGCCAGTTGAGGTGGCCATAAAACTTGTTCAAGATTACCCAGGGCCAGTGGCCGGTAACTCAAAAAACTACTGTAACGGTATGCCACACTTAGAAACTCTCTATTTTTTTCGTTCTAGTGATTGATAAAAAAATCGAAAACCTATGTCCTATAGCCGTACGAACATTTTTTTTCTTCTTCAATCTTATAGTTCGATTCAAGATTTTTGCAGCAGATTTAAAAAATATATTTAAGGTGGATGTCGTTTGCTGTTAATGCATAAGACATTGAAATATACTGTAAGTTTTTTGTTTTCTATTCTTAATTAGGAAGGTAATTTACTTCATAAATTTGTCAATTACGTTGCAAATTTTTTTCTGAAATTTTACAACTAACTTTAACTAGCGTAATCATATTGTATACATTATATTTAAATGCAATATGAGATGTTTCTTGCTTCTATATAATATATCTAATCTAGTTTCTGGGATAATATATTTGCCATCACTACTAAGCTCACTAAAAACAATAGTTATCCGCGTATGTCAGAATTGCATTAAAGGTATTAACTGTCAATTCTTGGTGGACTGGCGTTATATTTTAAAAAATAAAACACAATTCGTTTGTACTACTTCCACATGTTTAAGCTTTCGCTTGAGCGAAACCGGTCCTGATCACTATAAACATGTGGAGGTAGTAAAAACGAATTGTGTTTTATTTTTTTAAATATATCAGAATTGTTTTCAACAATATTGACAATCCTTGTAGAACAAGATTGCAATTTTTAACCAATCGCAATGTAATTTTACTAAGTAAATACCTTGTTTACCATTGTTAATTACGTTTCAAATCATATATCAATTTTTGTATGCTTAAAACTTTTGTAAATGATAGAATAAAAAATGATGCTCAATATTGGGCGTATAAGAATTCTTTGTATCAAATATTGGTTGAAGATATCTGTTGCCATAAAAGAAAAATCAAACAACATTCGCTACGACCCTCTACGAGTATATGACAGCTCTTACGGAGGGGGTGGCCCGGGGCATTTTTAAGGGAATAGATTTAGGGGTAAGAAAGAGAGTTAAGGCTTTTTATTACCGCTTTGTGTTGCATGTGTTGTGCTACAAAAAAGTTTAAATTGCCGAGGGTAATATGTCCGGTCGACTTTTATGACGATATTGGAGAGTGTATTCCCAATTTTAAACGTCTTTTTCGACACAAAAGAAAATGGGGGAACTTTGAATATATGACAGAAGTTAGTAACAATTATTAGGGCTTCCATATAAACCTTACATTTAATATATAATAAAAAGCCAAAAAAGCGGTTTTAAGATAAGAAAATTTTATCCTAAAATTAAAAATTAAAACTTTGATATTCCAATGCTGTATACAGAAACGTTTTATTTATTATGCTTTGTTATAACATAGGCTCCTAAGTGTGTTTCTATTATGTTATCTAATAACGGTTTTCGGTTTGTAATGTACTTGTCATGAAATTGATTGATATCATCAAATTCCCTTTCGTTTGTCTCAAGTCATTGAAGCTGTAATATTTCGAGTTTTTTTTTAAATTTAGATGACGTCAGGAGTGAAGAAAAACATAATGATTGGAGAAAAAACAGCATTATTTACAAGGATTTGTTAAGATCAAACTAAATCAATTGAAATGTTGTATGTATAATATAGTTCTAACAATAACTTCCAATATGATTCAAATACTTTTTTTTACCATGTCCGTTCCCAATGCAGAGCATATGGATTTCTAATGGAGGTATCTCAACAGACGTTTTCTATGAGAACTGGATGTAACCCAGTTGTCGAAGAGAGTAACGATAGAAGGATAGAGCTAAGACAGGAAAGTGGTTAGCAAATCTCTCTCGCTACGCCTCGTTCTTAGGATCAAATAGGTGGTAGGGAGTTTTTAGGCATCACAAAAATCAGTTTTATGAGACTGTCCGTACCGGGAATTGAACCCGAGACGTCCATTACCGGAGCCACCGACTTTGAACACTGCACCCGATAAAATCGATTAAAAATTCATTGAATGTTTGTGATGTTTCCATTCGAGGATTCGAGTCCTTGACCGAACAACTGAAACGACGAAACCCAAAAAGTATTTATCACAAAGGATAAAAATCACAATGTCTTCAAATTTAAATAAAGATTATATTATGTTTCTGAATGTAAGTCAATTGTAAAATGTAACAATGAAATTATTTGTGCTTTTTGTTTCTACGAAAAAAAATGTACAGTATAATATATTATTAAATTGTTTTGTAGTCTTGACAGTTTGGCGTACTTTCAAAAGTATCTTTTGCATCTTTTGAAAATAAAACAGATAAAAGAGAGATTGATTATTCATGAGTTTGCGTAGATTGTACTTTGTGACAAAGAAATTAATTGCGCTTTTTGTTTATATGGAAAAAATACAGTTTGCTGTTTTGGATACGTGATCTAAAATACAATAAGGTATACACAAATAATGCTTTAATTAAATTCAATGTGAATATTTTTTCTCATTCATTTGTTTGTTCTGTTCGAAATATAAAACAAACAATTGTTTCATAATCCAATAAATGAAGACCCATCCACAGTTTTTTTTTTTTTGAAATGATAACAAAGCGGATTTCATACGTGCAAAACGAAAATCGTAAATCACAGAGCGCCAGAGATAATAAAGTAATACAATGATTCGTTTATTTGCATTATAACTATCAAAACTGTTCGGCATAATTGCGTTTCCGTGCCGAAACATTGGAGGGAAATAATAACAAAGAAATAAAAAAAGAGCGGGAATAGAAGTGTTGCTGGCTGTCAAAAAATAAATTCGTTCAAAACAATGCTGCCACAATCGCGAAATCGCATGTGTGGCGATATGAGAAAAATAATAAAACTGAAATAAATTTTCGAAAGCGATTGTCAGGCGAATTGATTCTCTTTTCAAATTAAATGAAGTTCAATTCTTTTCCGACGGATATATTAATATGATATTAGTATATTGGATAGAGAATCGTGGCAATGTAAAGCAAAAACAAAATAAATTTATTTCAAATTAAGTCACGCGTTTATAACGGAGTTTTCTTAAGTGTTTCCCCCACACAAAGCCGGAATCTTTATAGATAGCAATACTTAGCTAGCTTACATGTGGGAAAGGGATATAAATTCTTAGTCTGTACCCACCCTAGCAATGACTTTAGTCAGGAAACTAAGAGCCTGTTTCGCGGACTCCACATAATAGTTTGAGTAATATAATAAAGGTAGAAATAAAAGTCATGCATCTGAATCATCGAGTTGCAAAAAGCACTTTGTATGCTTTTTCATGTTAAGAGTAAGTGACGAAAAACTGCTGTGCATACATACCATGCATTAAATGTATTATTTTTTGCCATTTCTATATGATTACCTAATCAAGTAGGATGTATTTCGAAACTCTCACCCGGTTAACTATACAGAATTTAAGTTAATAAAAACGATAGCAATCACAGGTCGTTCTCATAAAAAATCGTCCAGAATGGTTTTTGCTACCCGATGATTCATTTATCTTATCTCAATGATAATATTTAAACTCAAAATTTCACTTTGTATGTAATTGAAACGTATCTTTAGTGATGTAAAAACGAGAAGGTATAACTTAAGAAAATGATAGCAGTGAACATAAGAAACGAGTCAGAAAGGCGACAGAAATGACGTATATGGTAATTTTCTCTGTATTAGAAAAATAGACATAAATTGATAATGTGACATGAAAAACGGGATAGTTAGATGAAATTGTTTTTTAAGTCCAATCAAATGAAATGTATAAAAATTTGAATCGTTTATTTGATATTTAATATCCATTAAGTACTCTCAGTTGATTTCTTAATTACATCGAAATGAATACAATAGTAAGTCCCTGGTATTTAGCGTAGAGAATGAAAGTTGTGAAATATTTAGAAAATTACGATAGGGTAAAAAAACAACAACAGTTGTACGAAAACTATTTGAGCATATCGCCATCGCTTGAACTGTGCTTAATTAACGGATTTCTGTTAATCTATAAATAATTACGTAAGGCGCTTACACAGATTCTCATAATTCTTTATTTTTTCTTCCACAACTTTCGCACAAACTAAAAAGTTGTGGAACGAGAATATATTTTTTTTTACTTTTATGAATTTTAACGGAAATCAAATATAATAAATTCAAATGTTAATATAATTAAGTATACAAAGTAATTTGAGTGAATTAATAATACAAATATACAGCCCTGCTAAGTTAATAGTGTATCAGAATCAGGCATCGTACTTTAACTTACGTTTTAGTATAGTATTATTTATATTCGTGTCGGCGCCCGTGGCGCAGTTGGTAGCGCCGCTGGCTACGGTTACGGATGTCTCGGGTTCAATTCCCGATGCGGACGGTTTTCATATTAGCTAACCACTAGTCCTGTCTTAGCCCTATCCTTCTATCCTTACTCTCTTCAAAAAAAAAAAAAAGAGAGAGGTTGAGCAACTGAGTAACAAGCAGTTCTCGTAGAAAAATTCTTTTAAGATACCTTCATTAGGAGACCATATTCTCCACATTGGGAGCTGACATGGAAAAAAATAAAAATTATATTTGAATATTGATTTTTTCGGATAATGTACACATATATTATGTCTTCTTTTAAAAGTAATAACCGAATTGAAAAAGTATACATTACTGTTAAAATAATCTGTTTATGTGTTTATATTTACTGTTGGCTAGTATTTTGATGTAGCCACTGAAAATAAAAACACAGTAATTAACAACTCCTTATTATGTCCTTCCGCAATCATAGGGATCGTGTATTCTATGTTTTTTTTACACAGTCACTCGTAACACAGTGACAACACAGTCACTCGTAACACAGTGACAAAATTATTGTAAGTAAAAAATTACTGTGTTCAAATATAATACAGTTGTGTTATTACTTACAAAGTCTAGCTGATTTTCAATAATTACAAAAACATTGTCAACTTTTTAAAGTACAAAATATTAGTTTTACTGTGTTTTTTCTTACGTAAAATATTCCAAATTTCTCATTGTATCATTCTTATTTTAATTTTGTCATTTTCTGCAAATACTGTGTTTTTATTTAGCAGGGCAGTAAAGCATTTTTGATGTTTTTGTTTGCTGTAATCAAATAAAGGCAACTCCAAACACGTGTTCGAGTTTAGTGTAATTCAATAACGAAGTATAAACTCTACCATTCCTGTAATTCAATACGATACGTTATTGGGGAAAAAACCCGCTTTGTTATTTTATCAACATTATCAATGCGGTACGACGGAGTACATTGTTGAAACCTGGCATTAATTTAATTAGCGACCAAATAACACGGCGTCATTTTCACTGAATCCGGCACTGCTTTTTAATTGTAACAAACAATTAAGTCACACTAGAATAATATTTATTTCGGGTATTTTTTTTCGTTCAATCGAATCGAGTTGAAAAACAAATTATTGGAATCGCTGATAGTTGAGTAATAAAATACAATGTGACGAATTCAACTACAACAATTAATGAATAAAACAAAAATGACTTTACCATTCTTCCCTTATCAATATATTTTCTATTGTTCTTTGTTTTTCCATCGATTCCGCAGAGACTTATTTCGTATATCAAACAAAACACCTGTCTAAGGGTTTTAATTAATGAATACGCCCAAGATACAACTAGAATATGCTTTTATTTAATCAGCATTAGTGTTACCTATAATGCCAAGCATTGCAATTTTTATTGACAAACAACTAAACACTAACTGTTTATATCTAATGTACCTAAAAATATCGTCAATTTGAATGTATACGTATTTAAAAAGAAGACCCAAGAACAATACAATGGTTGCTTCTTAGTTGAGTGATTAATACTCTTGAGCGTACGTGCAATGAAACTTTCACAGATTATTATACAATTGATTGACACATAAGCATCCAAAGATATTAACTTCTACGAATTTTAATCGCTTAACAAGTCTTTAACAATCGTTAATAATAGACATAAAGAAAGCGATTAGAAAACTGCTAGTATTTTCAAAACACCATGCTTCTTTCTTTTACCTCTCTGAAGAGAGAAGCGCCACCGATTGACAACCGATTCTCGTTGAATAGCTAATATTTAAACAAATGCAATACATTGTGAGTGAGATTTAGTCAATTAAAATATTGTATAGTTTTTGAATAAAAATTCTCTTTTTACATACATAACATCAATTTTGTACAAGAGTTAAAAAGCATTTTGTCAATATTTTCAGCAGCACAAATTTAATTGAAAAACATCGCGTAAAACAAAACGTCCTCTAAAGATATTTATTACGTTTTTAATGGACGACATTTTGTTCAGAGCAAATGATTTACAGCACTCGAAACAACAAAGAATAAAATATGTACCTGTAGGCAGAATTATAGATATTTTTACATAATTCATTTTCCGCGTGTACGGTAACACAACTAGCGATAGTAAAATAATATTAATTAATAAATGCACATCACTAGAAAGTAAAGTTTCCACATCGTTCTGTAAAACACTGCGTGCAGTTAAACTTTTTAAAAGCTTTCCATTGACGTAATGCTTTTGAGCTTATTTTACTTTGAATAAACTTTTATGTTTTTTTTTTTAAAAAAATTCAGCACTTATACAAAACATTTATTCAAAGCAACAATGTGCAATTAAAACAATATTGTATATTGGCGGTGTTTTGTAAATACGAAAATGAGTTAATGACTGGATCTCATATGAAAGACGACAGAGCAGGTCTCGGCCAAATAATTTAAATTAGAAAAATAAACTGACCACTTTTTGGAAGGGAAACGTCATTTTACATTAGTCTTAGGTTTAAACATTCTTACCCAGCCAATTGATGTAAGCCACTATTATATATCGACACTCTCTACGTATAATCCCGTATCTGCAAACATGAGAATTTACTGGAGTGCATTTCGAATGATCATATCGCAACTCACCATATAACGATTTTGATAAAAACAGTTTTTGCTCTCTCCTGAACAATTTAAATTTTGAGGGTTACATCAATTGGCCAAAACACTGTTGAATATATTTTTAACATCCAGTTGGTAATATAAAATTTGATTTGATATCATTGGTATTCCAATTACTGTGTGAGGTGTTCGGTTCATCATAATTTGATTAATTTGTAACCTAAACATGACTTTTATGATGTTTTAAAACACCTTTAGAATAACTATGCTACTGACAAGCAAATATCGTCGCTGTTCTGGGAGAAAACACTAAGTCAAAAAATTACATATTGAGTTAGTTATACCGAAATGTTCCTTATTTCAAATTCTATCGTTTGAAATAACAAACTTATTTTTATAAATTATGCTTTTACTTAAAAACAGTTTTGTACAAACAAACAAAATGAAAAACGTATGGTATTTCAAACATATGCCAAACTTCAAAGTTTAATTACTCAAAAATGGTATTTTTCAGTTAGTGTCTTCTTCCAGAACAACAAAGAGACCGGTTCAGTTCCTTCTCCTTTCCACGCCCGTTCATTGGCAAAATTCTTCACCCATAATTTTAATTGTACAATACATTCTATAAGCGATAATAATCAATAGTCAGGATATAGATTTTTTAAATACAAAAAACATAAACTTGAATTCTGCGTACCTACTTAAATTAATTCCTGGTGGAAAAAAATTTTACAGATTTTCTGAAAATAGAAAAACGTTTTCTGTTACTTTATACTTCAGAAAAAGTGACAAGAAAGAACGTTTTTTGTTTGTATTGATGCATAATAATATTTTCAAAAAAGTCAGTTTTCTGAGGAATATTTTTTATGATCGTTTTAAATCGAACAAATCAATCTGAATTGGTCCGTCTTCTTGGAATTCGCAAAAACCACGCAATACGCATAAATTCGCACAAATAAAATGAAACGCATAATATTTATTTCATTGTAGGTCTGTGTGGTCTAGTGGTAAGAGCTTTACCGTAAGGTTGGTTTAAATTAGGGCAAGATCGACATAAAATTTGTCTCTTCTCTTCGTATTGATCTCGAGTAATTTTCCTATTTAAAACTATTTGGCGTATTGACTAATTGTATTGCTAGATATTTAAAACAAATGCATTTTTTATATAATATAACATTACCATCCAGAACAGGTTTTTGTTTTTTTATCGGATGATCATTTTAAACATTGTGTTAATGTGTCCATTAACATAAAATTAAAACACATTGGAAAAATATCTTCCTTTCATATATCGTTTTTAAAAAAACTTTGGTTCATATTTTCGTTTTTTAAACATTCTTTTGTCTATCACTTTTTGTAAACTTTAAGAAATAAATTTTGTTACTGTAAATTTAATGTCAAAAGTGTTTGTTAAAAACAATGCCTTTAAGAAAAACTACTGGACTTGCCATGCTGCATAAGTGAGTATCTTTTATGTTAAGTATTATTGAGCAAAATTGAGTATTGGCTTAGTCTATTACCAAGAGGCAACGTATCGTGGAACTGAACTCCAAGTTCGTTCGATCACTCGTAAAGTATCAGTTATTTTCAAAAATGGATACATTCAAAACTTATAAGAAGTAACGCTGTGGCGTAACTATTGCTGGAAGTTAGACGTAAGATAACGGATTGATTTTCAATGTGTTTTAGTGCAATTAAGGATTTCAATTGAATATTCGGCTCTTTTCTGATATTTCGATAATCAAATATCATCCATTTATAAACGTTATAGATATCAACTACTTAACAAAAAATTAAATTTGGATTATTGAGATTTTGTACACTTCCATGTATTTTGTCACTAACGACCCGGGTTTCGCCTTTCGGCATCTTCAGGCATTCGAGCACACGAATGGACTCGAACTGAGAGACAGTAAACAGTGTCTAACGCTTATATAGAAGATACAAATGCGACAAATATCATTTACGAGGCAATACATTATACGTCTGAGAGCCACACCGATACCTGAGTTAAAATTTCGGAAATCGTCTTAATCCTTATTTTGTAAACACCATATTACCAGAGTGGCGAATTGCCGCTTTTCAACTTCTTTTAGAAATACCAGTGATTTTACAATTATAATAGTATTGTGGGTTTTGACGGGATGTAATTCGACGAATGGGTAAATATATACAATCATTCCACATTTAGTGAAATCTGTTAGGTGTTTCAACGTATCGGATATAATAGCGGAGAATTAGGAAGGTTCAGCTGCTCATTCAAGATTGGTAAGGAGTATAACTGACCTCTATTAATTTCTAAAATTTCCTGATAAAATAATTTATGATCCCCCATGTTTTTATGCAACAGTTTAACCCCATCAAACTTTATAAAAAGTTATAGATATCAACTACTTAACGAAAAATGTTGTACGACGTCGTGTTACGTTTCGTTGATTTTCTATAGATTCGGTGGTAACTTTATGGAGGTTCATTTTTGATAAAAACTAAAATTGATATCTTTGTTTTATCACTAACGTGACGCATTACATTTGTTTAACAAACATCATCAGACTAACTATATCGCAAGGATAACCAACATACTCTCACTCAAGACACTTGCTGAACACTAGTATGTGTTATTTAGCAATATGAAAACATTAACGTTTTAATAATCTGTCTTCGAATATATGTTTCAACATGTTTTGGAAATCGTTAGTTGTAAAGTCATGTGTACAGTGTTTAATTTTGTATTGTTTTACTATCTGTCTGTTCCCAACATAAGATTTTTTAACAAGTTTGTCGTTCAACCATTTTTTCACGAGAAAGATAAATGGTAGATCGATGGTTTAAGAAAAAACTGGAAAGTAAGTTAATTTATCTTCTGTTTTTATAAGTATAAGGTGAGTAGCGAGCTAACAAAGATTTAATTTATATCGTTGATCGCGTAACCGATTGGAAATGTGTTAAATTAATTTGAGTGGAAAATTTAAAATTTTTATTTGATTTTACAATGAATTAAACTTGAAATTGTATGTTTCTTTTATTATAGCTAATAAAATTTAAGCGCTATATGGCAGAGTAACAAATCAAACACAATACTACTTAAGTGTGATTAGAAAATAAAATGATAATTGAAGTACCAACTTAGTAACAATAAAAAGCTTGTTTTCATTTCATTTGAATTTCATGGAATTTTGTTAAGTGCTCTTACTGCTATATACGATCTTTAATATGGCTATAATTATAATAATACTCCGCGGAAATACTTCACATAAAGCGTAGACGACTTATTTATTATGCAGATTTTGTGAAATCGCTTCGAGTGGTGGATGCTTATCACTATTCAAATGAGCTTTGAATTTCTAGTACGTTTTCGAAGAACTCGACTAAAAGGCTGCATTATGCAAATGAAAGCCATTGCAGTCTTAAATATGTCGATGTGGAAATTCGGAAAATTAAACCGTGATTAAATGTATTAAAAACAAGAAATGAGCAGATATAAATGCTAAGCCAGTTATTCTATATAACAATAATTAATTATGCAAATAGTTAATGTTGTCAAGATAAATAGATGGCGCATAACACATTTAAATTGCTAAAATTGTTTAAGCTTCTTTTGTCACTGATGATTCAGGTTTTGTTTCTTCAAAAGTATCTTCTACATTTAATACACATAGATCAACATGGAATTAAAGTCAGAAAATGATTTGAATAGCGTATAAAGTATTACGCTATTTTAACGTTAAGCGTATAGAAAGAATAAATCTTTATATATACTTGCATTTGTATTTCTATATATCATCGCTAATCGAAGACATATTTTTTTACGAATTTGAAGATTCAATTGATTCAATTCAAAAAATGTACCAATAGTGTCAATATTTTTATTCAAATGTTGTATTAGCTCGCTCCAATGCAATGCTTCTCAAACTATGGGTCGCGCCTCCCTGGGGTTCCGCAGGGCTTCTACGGGGGGGCCGCAAAATGTTCCAGTAGAGCTACAAGTATTTGTGAATGCATTTTTTTCTATTTAAAACAATATGTGTATACATTTGCTATATGAGAGCACATTTTTCGTGATTTTATTAAAATTTTATACTTGATGGCGATTTTTAAATGCAGGTTTATATATATATACCATCGGCGTGCGGAGGAATTATTTCTATCTCTATCGCACAAACTCACTTGTATATGAGCAAGTAGGGTACAAGAGTATGTATCTCACTCACAATCTTCACTTTGCATGTGGGTGAGTGAGAAAGAAAGAAATCCACGGCATGGGCGATATATATATATATATATACTAGTATATTATATAATATCAAATAAAGCTTTTGATAACTAAATTAATTTATTTTTCGGGGTAGGGGACCGTGATTTATTGTTACTGCTGTAATGTTCCTGGGATATTATATTTATATGAGGCGAAATCACGAAAACTGGGTAATGAAATATAAAACGGGTAGAAATTGATTGTACTTTTAAGTGGATACTTGCTTCCAAACATCTATTCGTGAAATGTAAATACGATTTAAATATTACGTGCTCATCATTTAGTCAAGCATTTTTTAACGTTGCATTTCTAAGTATGCATAATTAATGCACGTGTGTATTACTATGTACAAAAAATGAGTTTATAATCTACGGGTGGAAACACAATTGTTGCATTGCAGGGAACATAATAATAGAGCAGTAAAGTTAGTCGTTATACACTGAAATTTGTAATTCAGTGTTTGTATTTAAATTTAAACACAGGAAGCCATTAGAAGGCCTGACGATAACCATTTACACAATGGCTGCGCGGACAACAATTCGTTCAATTTGATTGTTATGAAGAATTTACTCATAAAAATGAACGCATTTCCCTGATTTATGTACTGTAGTTAAAACAGGTAAAGGTCAAATAAAACTTGACTGTTGCACCCTAAACCAGTGATGAGAATTTTTTAGCGTTTAAGCTAAAGGTTTTTATGAAATTCAAAAACTCTTTGATTGAATCGATTGATTTTTACGAACGTTAGTTGAAAATTTAGAAAAATACACAAATTAGCGCATTGAAATTGATAAACTTGAAAATGTTTATTAAGGTAACAATGTAATTTACTAGGAAAATAGATTTCCTTTGAGGTTGATTACTTGATTGTTATTGGAAGATTTCTGCGAAGCAATAATACTATGCTATGAACGGTTTATAATTTTCGTTGATATCATATTTTGTTCTGTGATCACGAGTTTAATTCTCAAATGAACTTAGCTATATAGGTAACTAGTGAGTACCCGGCATGCGTCACAATACCACTCAAAGAAAGAAAGTGTTTGTGTTTTAATTCTGTTTATTGAAGTGCTTTTGGACAGACAATATGTTTAGTTTTTCTGTCTCGTGCGTACACGAATAAATCAGAAGGTTTTCCGAAATGTCGCTATTTTTACGAATTTGATTCCTTATTTTAGATTTCATATATATCTGGATTGTGAGATTGATTTTTATATATAATAAGACCTACGGTAAGTTAAACATTAAGACGTTGAGAGTCTGGCCCGGGCCCGTTTGGGCATGATTGTACTATGAACATATCCTTCGTGCAAGTGCAAGTAATAATTTGACAAAGTCTTTTCGGAATCGGATGAACGGTATGGCAGTGCACAAGATACGAACAAATCCACATATCTTTACGACATAGATTTATATCAAAGTGTATTTTATATCTTCACTATCCGATGTTGAAAAGAGATATAGTAGTATTTATAATTTTTCCTAACCCAAACCGCCTATACTGATACCTCTCTGAAAAAAGTATCAAGAAAATTGTTTTGATGCTGCATTAGAAGCTTATATTTATGCTCCACACAAGGTAATAATACAAACATATAAAAATATATGGTATGTGGCACGAATAATAAGTGTTTCCTCATTAATATTGTATTATACTGTGAAATAGAATAATAAAATAAGTTAACGATAATTATTTCCCATCCAGTTAAAATAATTTAAAATAAATTCAAAAGTTGGCAGCAATTTTCGCTAACAGTACAAAATAAAAAAGAAAAACATTACACCGAAGGGGAAAATCAGGCAAGTAGTAACGTTAAATCCGTAGCGAAAATGCGGTAAAAGTACATATGCTAGTATGTGAAGCCGGCCAAAAGTCGCGGGCGGTTGTAAAAAAGCTCACCTCATACAGTAAGTAATCTAAGCTTTAATAACTTTCTGCATATTCCTGTTAGCAAACATATGCATCAGGGTGGAGTCGCAAAAGGGAACATTTTAGGAAAACGGGTCTCCGAGAGGAAGAAAGGTAACTTTATTATCGGCTGCCGTTCTATGAATAAATAAATGAAAACTAACAGTAGGTTTGTTAATAATAAAATAAATTTGATTAAGGAATATATCGATAGCCTAGTTCCGTAGTGATTCCGCCGGTCAAAGTTTTAACTCATCTAAGCTGACTCGTAAAATGTGATGGCTTATAATTTGTATTACTTTCTTATTCAAATAGGTTGGTTCATAGTTTAGGATTAAAGGTTGTTTCTTTAGAGAACGCCACGATTCACAAAAATATATTTCCACAATACGATATTTCGATATTTATGAATATGGAACTGTGAAATTATTTAATTTTGCTGATTTCCATAATATGGAAGTATCTATGCAAATATCTGTCTGTTGAGAAAAAACCTGTACATTTTACAAGCTGTATTTTTGTGAAACTGTAGAAGAGCGGTGTTCGAATATAATGGCTAACTTAACGCAAAACATCAAGTCTTATGGAACTGGGCCATCAATATTAATTATTATCTTGTCGCTAGAGTGAATTGCTTTCCCACGTAAATGATGCCGTTCTTAAGGCGACCTTTTAATAAGGGCTAAATAAAGGGTACACAGAGAAAGAAAAAATAGTAAAATGTTGTACATGAACAATAGCTTATTATCATAAAAATTATTTGTACATATTTCGTTTGTTTTTCCTATTTGCGCAAAAGAAAATAACACATTAAACTTTCCCACTCTTAATTACATAACCAGTGACTAAGTTATGCTTAAAAATCGTACGATAAATTTTGTTTGTAGATGCTTCTCAAAAATACTTGACTTACCTTTTGACGCAACTGGCGGAATAACAAATTAATCAATTTTGATTTAATGTAACGTTTGTTTGTTTGTTGATATAGTATCTTTTTAGAATGAAAGGTAATTATTAACTATGTTTATTCATCTACAGCTCCACCCTTGAACTGCGCTGTGTTATATCGCAGATATTCACGTGAACGTACGTGTGTTATAATTAATTAAAAGCTTCACAACGTACGTACGTTCAAAAACAGATGCTGCGCCCGTGTGCGGTAACGGTGCAGGGAAAAAACGTTTTAATTAATGTTATTGACTTTCACCTCTCACAAGAGAACTCTGTTGTTAATTAATGGAAGTATTTATTAAGTGACACTTTCAGTAGATATAGATTCTTAACACGGAGCTATTTTTATTCGGATGATGTGATTAGTTTCCAGATTATTCGATTCTCAAAAAATACAAAAATGAGTTAATGATTGAATCTCATTTAAAAGATGACAGAGCAGATCTCCGCCAAATGATGTAAATTAGAAAGATAAATTGACCACTATTTGGAAGGGAAATCATTTTACATTGGTTTTAGGTTCGAAAATTTTGACCCGGCCACTTATTTCATTTAATTTTTGAGGGTTACACCAATCGGCAAAAACAACGTCGATATAATTATGCCAATAATGTTGCCATGCTGTTGCGAATTAAGACACATATTAAAATGTTCTTTCTTGTCTTATTAAATTGTGGAACATCTACACTCTAAATGAAGCTTATTTCAATTGAAATTATTCTAAAAGTAACACTTGTTAAGCAGTCGCTCAACCTTTCTTCTTCATAGAGACTAAAGATAAGGCAAGGACATTAATAGTGGTTATCTAATTTGTTACGTTCTGTTTTTAGGATCAGATGGGTGAGAGCGAATTTTGACAGCAAAGACATCCTTGCCTTTCAATACTAATTTATAAATCAATTGAAAATCAATTAATAACAATTGTCTGTACTAAAATGTGAATCAGTGAACACAGCAACCAAGTAGCTGCTGGCCTGCCAATTATATTGATCTGCGAAAATAGATGCTTGTGTCGGATATTGGAAATAATGTGATACAACTTAGTGAGGAATCAGGAGATTAGGAAACGGACAGGGCAACTTTATATTGTAGCACTAGTCTTGGTGAGATGGTGGAACTGACTAACAAACGTGCAGTGGTGTCTCTGGAGAATGTCTCTCAACTGTCATAGTATCCGTAGGATTTACTCGGGGGTACTCAACGATAAGATACTGGTAGAGTAAGGCGATCAGTGAGTGATAGAGAATTATCAAGGCGAGTCGGTTATATTTTTTTAAATAACAATTGAAGAATTATAATGATACAAAGTTTTTACGAATGTATCGCATAGCTACAGGGTTATATTATATATGAGTTTATTTATACTATATTCGATGAACCAGTATGGGAGGATTTGGACAACAATAATGTGATCACTTTTAAGGAGTTAACTGTCAATTCTCGGTGGAAAGACATTGAATAAAAATAAAACACCATTTGTTTTTTTTTCTACTTTCAAATTTTTATAATGATCAGGACTGCTTTCACTCATCAGTATCATCATGAGCATTGATAGCGTACGTCATTGAGCATCACCAGTTGATGATGCTCTCGATAAGCAAAACAAGCCTTGATTATTACAAAAATGTGGAATTAGTACAAAACAAATTGCCTTTTATTTTTAAAAATAAACTGTAATGTTATATTTATAACAAAAATGGAAATAAACAAAAAATCACTTATTATAACAAATAAGTAAAAAATACAAGTTGTATTTTCCTTCTGTCAACCCTCCATTCAAAACGTGACACATGAGTCTCTCACCTGATCGAATTGCAATAATTTGCAGGTTTGTACAGCGCGGGGGTAGTGGTTTGTGCACTGATGGGGTAGTTATTTGAACCCCAGACAGACTCTACTTTACTAAACATTATATCGGATATATACGTATGAGAGCTTTTGTATTTCCGGGAACTCTGCCTATAAGCAGCGTAGTGGAAAGTGTACGCAAACACACTATAGTTCAATTAAAAATTATATGGCAAACGAAATTTAATAGTTGATATTTTCTATAAAACTTGAAAATGTTAGTTCATTATAGAATCAGTATATCACCCTATTTAAGGGTTCTACGATTTAATGAAATTAAACTTTTTTTAAAAAGAACTATGTAAATTTATATAGGAAGGGGAAGAAATTTTCTTTTTCCTGAGATTGCTTCAAATAAATAAATGTCATTTAGTAATAATCAAGCAGATGATTATAAAATCCACAACTTTCTGGAAAAATAACATGAGAGAGGTAGAAAATGTCCGCTACTCGAGGGTAGGTTGTGGAGCGTCAACACACTTCGACTGCCCCAAGTCCGACGTGGCGACAAGGATAATTCACAGGTTCCTTCGTCTTCCATTAAAACCCGGTCGTATTCAGTATACTTTCTCTTTAATTGCAGTTAGTTTATACTTATAAATTCCTCGAAGACAGTTACACAAACACAGATTTAAAATACACAATTTCAATTTAAAAGCGCAGCAAGTGGTTTTATGATAGGGTCGTAAATCTCGGACTAAGCCGCCGCTTTGTCGGCGACGACACTCAGCCTTCGGGTCGGCCGAGTGACAAGTGCTCTTTCCCTAAGCATCGCCCGCTTTTTGTTTACTTCTAACGGTAAACAAACAAATATGACAAATTATTTTTGAATGCCTTAGTGGAGATATTACATATTAAATTTGCATGAATAGGAAGAGTCTGCAGATTGGTTTTGAAGACCCCTGTCCACCCCGTAAGTACGAGGCGGTGTCAAACAATGTTTAAAGTATCGCAAAACGTGTACGCCATCATCAGTATCAAGAACAATAATTTACATTTGGAGGTTCAAACCGTTGATCATAAAAGACGATGGAATGAAAGCTGTTGTAAAGGACTTCTACCCGGCTACAGCGAGTGGAATATTGTTTTTTTTTCAGTCATTAGCTTTTATAAAGCTTTTTTTTTAATTTACTGCATATTATTATAGCTTTCCACTGAATAATGTAACAAATTTGAATTATTGAGATTTTGTACACTTCCATGTATTTTGTCATTAACGACCCGGGTTTCGCCTTTCGGCATCTTCAGGCATTCGAATGCATGAACGGACTCGAATTGACTTGAAACCCGGGTCGTTAGTGACAAAATACATGGAAATGTACAAAATCTCAATAATTCAAATTTGATATTGAAATTCCATCAAGCACCCTCAGTCGATGTCTTAAATTATATTAATGTAACATTGACATTATCCCTACTATATAGCACAGTATTTCTACTTTATTATTTTTATTAAAATTATGATAATTTTCAATTTAATGATTCGCAAACTCTGAAAAATTATTTCTTTCTACTACAGCTTAGACTTAATCAAATTCAATTAGATTATCACCGAATCATTGATTACCATTAACATATGTAAACCGACCTGTTTTTGTAAGTAATTTTATATCTTACGGCAAGAGTACTGGATATGACACCTGATACACACGAATTAAAATCATAGCACCTACTATTAATTGTTTTTGAGGTTTTAACAGGTGAGTTGGCGAGAGGAATGCCTGGGCGTAATTCTTGATTACTCATTCTTAAGTATAACTGAGCTGTTTATTCCAAGCGAATAAACTCTACACATAAAAATTTGAAAGTACGGTAAAAGATAAAACAAATAATATTTAATGTATTACTGAATCTTTGGCCTAGCTATGTATAATATTAACAGGCATTACCGAACGCATTCTGCATTACAACAGCAGCGTTGAGCTTCAAATGATTGTCACAAGTATGCGAGTACATAGCAGTTTCCTGGAAATTGGTAACTGTGCGTTTATTGTGTTTTTCATCAATAACTTTCTATTGGAATATTTTGTGTACTAGTAGGTTTATTCTTTTTTTTAAGGTTGTATGAGATGATAATATTTATATTATAATAGTGAGTACCCGGCATGCGTTGTAATGCCACTCAAAGAGAGTAAGGGTTTGTGGTTTAATTCCGTTTATTGAAGTGCTTTTCAATACACAATATTTTTTGTTTCCGTCTGGTGCTTACACGAATAAATAATAAGGTTTTCCGACGCATAAACAGTCCACATACAGCTTTCCATGTGAGAAGCATGGATTATTCAAATTTAGTCCACGCACTTGTAGCGATTGTCCCTGTGTCTTGAATTCGACTGGCATATCTGTCGGGATCATTGGAATGTGTTCCGACATCTTTTTTTTTAGATTTAATTTTTTTCTCAATCTCAGAAACCTTTGCGGGTATGTGTACATAACATTAATTTTATATAGATACTAGTGAGTACCTGGCATGCGTCGCAATGCCTCTCAAAGAAAGAAAGGATTTGTGTTTTAATTCTATTTATTGAAGTGCTTTTTGATTAGAGGTCTGCAAGGGCCGAAATTTCATAAAATTACCCGGTCCGAGCCCGTCATCTTCAGGGCAGGCCTGGCCCAAGCCCGAGTCTCAATATCACACTTGTTACCTGAACCCAACGAGGCTCAGATTTATTTTTCTCCACCCTAAAAAAGCCCGATTTTTTTTGATAAAGTAATTCTTCTATACTTTTCAAACGATATATGTTATTGTTACACGAATAAATCAGAATATTTTTCCGAGATGTCGCTGTCTGTACGTATAATATTATTCTTTTTAGATTTTAATTTTTTTTTATCCAGACAACTGCCCACAACAACAGCATAGAGGACAAACAAAAAAACAAATATTAATTTATATATATATATATATATATAGATTTATATATATTAACTATAAGGTTTAGAATAATCGATCTCTATGTCACACAAATAGTCTCACATGATGAGTTATGGTGTTATGATATTTAGACAGTATATTATACTTAATATACACGGACAAATATGACTCGTTTCAGCTTGCTATATTCATTAGAGTGATAATATGCGAAAATCTAGATGAAGCCGAGATGTAAATATTTTAACCAGTGAAACCTTCAAAACCGTTTTTTTAGAACAAAAAATTGACAAAACAATAGATTGCAATGCAATCAGCAAGTGCAAAATTTTTACATTTGGTAAAATACAACGAAACAAAAATGTGTTTCAAATACATTTAGATTTAATGAAGAATAAAACAAATAACTGAAAAAATCCCTCGCAAAAAAATGCGATTATTTTCGAATTTCATCATCAAAACGTATCGGTAAAGTGCTTTGTTTTTGCACGAGTACCATCCAAGGCTGAATACAGTTTAAATGGCGGAGAGTAGACTACAAAGCTTTTAGCCAGCCGTCGACGGAGGCTGTCGAAAAAGCTCTCCAGTATAATGGTCGTTCAGCATTTTGGCCTTAAAACGAAGTAAATATTTATCTCGACGCTCTCGACACAGGATGATAGTACTAATTTCGCATTCGGCGTATGGAGAATAAAAGCTGTGCTTAATATAGTAAAGATGTAAGTTAATTATTAATGAAAGTTTACAGTGATGAGGTTTTATCATTACTTTTTTTAGGCCGTCATCCTCTATATTAACCTTGTAAATGATGTGTGATTAAATATCAAAAAGTCCTTTTCTTTACAATCAGTATATGCTAAATATATTAATTTTCTACTGACCTACTACAACAATTTTACTTTATTTTTACATATAGATATAAATCACTTTTAAGGTGTTAACTCTCAATTCTTGGCGGAAAGATAATATTTGTTTTGTACTAATTCTACATTTTTATAATGTTCAGGACCGCTTTCACTCGTTATGAGCATTATCAACTGATAAAATACAAATCTTAACTGTGTTATTTCATAAAAATAGCCTATTTCACAAAAGTAGTAAAGAATAGATTGTGTTTTATTTTTAAAATAAATATTTTTTTCCCCATGTCCGCTCCCAATGTGGAGCATATGGTCTCCTTCAATGTGAAGCATCTTGACAGAATTTTTGAATTTGCTCAACCTCTCTTTTCTTTTTCGAAGAGAGTAGGGATAGAAGGATAGGGCTATGAAAGGACTAGTGGTTAGCTAATCGCTCTCGTTACGCCCCGTGAGTATGGAATTGGTGGAAGGGAGGACTCAGACTACGAACAGAAATCCATAAATCGATTGAAAGATCAATCTATGAAAACCGTCCGCACCGGGAATTGAACCCGAGACGTCCGTAACCGTAGCCAGCGACGAAACCAACTGCGCCACGGACGCCGACATGGGGACTATAATACCAGCTGCAATGATTATCGTTGCTTTTTTTCATCGATATCTGTTCGCAATGTGGAGGGAGTACTTCAATATAAGCTGTTAATTCAATCTAATCGATTCAAAAGAATAACCATATTTAAGTTGTGATTTATGTATGATTGAAACGTTCAACTTATTTTACGATAATAAAAGCTTTCTGCGTTATTTTATGTTATACATTGCATGTATTATAGGTACTAAAAATATTAATTAGGTATACAATTACTTCAATGCTGATTTACTAATAAATATCACAAAAACAATCGAATAATGTTATAATTTTGACTGGCACATTTAAAGACAAATTGTTCTGAACGTTTGATTTGATAATAATATCTAAATAAGGCTGAATTAATATTTTTTGATTGGCAGGGTTTCAGTAGTCAATGCAAAGTTGCTTTTATCTAAAAAATCAACCTGAAAAATTAACTGGGCATCTTATACGAATCATGTAAGCTGTTGTGCTGGGCTCAAACTCGGTAGGGTCAATACAAATTTAGATTTTTTGAATTTAAGTTAGAGGTCATGTCTTTTCTCTTTGAGTTGATCTCGAATGATTAACATACAATTTGATGGACTATCTTGTATTATTTTCCAATTAAAAAATATTTTGTTCATTGGAATTAGCTGTCATGCACACTGTTTATCAAATATAACATTTCGCGCTTAAAACAATAATATCCCTCATAAATGTTTCAACCTTCCGGATCATCCCGCGAATCGATAAAAAATGTTGACGTTGCTGATTCTATTAATTTTTGAATTGACGAAAAAACAAACGCCGGAAAAAAGCATAGTTACTGCGGCACGAAAAAAATAATTGTAAACTTTTCGTTTTTCGATGGCAAAAATTTTAAATTCAAATTGAAGTGTTTCCACAGGTAAAAAATAAGCACATTTTTCAGCGAATTTCAATTGGTTTGTACGCAAAAACTCATTTATCGGCCGAAATTGCCACGACTCGTTCATATAGAATTTGTTTTTAAACCAGTCCACCGAAACTCTTGGAAAATTTAAATTTTTCACATCAAAAATAATTTATTTCGGTAAATATTATATTAAAGGTGAAAACTTCAATAATCCACTTAGTCACAATTTTAGATAAAGCTTTTTGCTTCAGAAACTACATATTCAATGTTGCTCTAAGCGACTATTTAAAAAGCCGTAAAAGCGTGCGTTTAATAAATATAATATCAAACGATTGAGTTTCATATATTTTTTTACTTTTATTATAAAATACACACATATCTTTTAATTCCAAGACAAAACAGAACATGATATAGTAGAACGTGACAAAACAGAACAGGCGGAAAATAAAACACATATTTTTATCGTATCTATGAGTTTGTCTTAACAAATGTGAATAATAAATGTCGGTTATAAGTACTAAAAAATATCAGGAAAACTAAGTGAGTCTTAAGAGGAATTGGTAGATTTTTTTGTCATTTCGCGAAAATCGTGAATCGTTTTCTCTCACCTAAAAAATATGAAAAAATTTCACATGTCAAAATACAATATTTCATAAAATTATTCACCGATTATAATAGCGCCTAATAAATATTTAAATATAATCTCAAAAAATAACTAGCGTGATGTTGAGGCAGACGACGAACTCTGACTTAATCAAAGTGGAAGGTAATAACAACATATCCTCGAAAGATGATTACTATTTATTATTCTTATCAATTTTTTCGATATTTTTTTGTTGTAAGACGTATATAATAGAATTTCTGGTTGCTCTATTTTATTAAAAAAATATATTCAGTATAATTCTGTTTTAAATATCAGTCAGAAAAAGTGTGACAAAAAAACTCTTCGGTACATTTCAAAAATCTTTGAATACTGCAAATCGCGTCACAATCACTTTCTTAAAAATACTTTGTTCAAACAAATCTCGATAATCTACAATAAACCCTAAACTTGTTAGGGAGTAAAGCAAATAAAAGCATATCTAAAAAACAGATGTCAACTCTTTACTAGACAGGCTTTAATATTTACTATTTCCATTTAAATAAAAGTGCAATATTGTAAACAAATACTTTGAGAGTGTATTTATTAAAAAAATATTTTTCGACGTTTCATATTTTTTAGACGACGGAAAACGATTTTCGCGAAATAATAAAAACACTTACTAATTCCTCTCAACGAGTTTCAATTTCGTAATATATCTATTAATTAAATTTGTTATTTATACATCCTGTAGTTACAATACATATTTATTAAAAATTTTCTTATCTATGTTTTTAATTCATAAGTAGATACGACAAAAATAGTACGTATTTTATTTTCCATCTATTCTGAATTCATTCGGTCATTGTTTTGTCTGATTCATTCATTTTTTTAATGTTTTCAACGAGAAATTGGTTACGAAGTAATTCTCAAATAAAGTTGAACAATTGACTCACACTAGGTCTTGTTAAATGAAGACTTAAAATTATAGTGTATATGCCAAGACTGTTCATACAAAAATCAATTAAAGGTATTTTTTATATTATGATAAAAGCTCGTTCAAACTATTTAACCACTATCATGATAAGTATAGAATATATGACAAAAGTCTCTTAAAACTCATAAACAATGATCTCTATCAAAATGTAAGTTTAACTTTTCTAATCGCTTAGTAGTCTTCGCCCTGAGTATATTGGTGCTTCAAGCTGGAGGCACACACACCCACAGCTAGCGAATAAATTAATTTTAAACTAATAGTATTGTGATAAAATCAAAAGTATCTTATTTCGATCAAATCAAAATAAAAAAACCCGAATTTCAAGCGACTTTTTCACGGCTCAAACCACAATCCACGGGTCCCATGATGATGGAGCGGAATCGGTCGGTCATCCGATACCTATGGGATGATTACCTTCTTTGCAGAGTAAACGGGTAGTCTCTTCTGGGTCCAGTCAAAGTATCTAGCATACAAACCACAGCTCTGGAACTGTATAGCTGTATATTTCTATACATGGAATTCGTAATGGGATATTGTTGAAGGTAGCGAATGTCGAAATTTTAATCTCGGCGCCCCTTTATCTTGTTGAATAAATCAGGTTTTTTTATTTTATAAATGATTTAGTCATGTGCATACTAAATCGATAGTTCATTGCACTTTACACTGTAATTATTATGAATAAACTAAATTTAAGTATCAAGTTTCTACACCGATACACATTAATTAAACTGGAAATATTAAAAAAAAAGCTCGTTTCGATGTTTATCGCACGGAAGTAATGCGAAACAAATAAGTACACAGAGAATATTAAACGTGACTAAACAATATATGCTTTGACAATAGTTAAAATATGTTTATAATACATTCCACTTAACCTGTTGTACACGCAATGGCAGAAATACAGTCATCGATAATAATATGCTATACAGTCAATCTCGTTTACTTTGAGCCAGTTCTGAGGGTTTTTGTATTTTTATGGTCCGCAATTGCACTTATGTGTAGTATTGTTTTACATAGAAATAAACAAATGTCTAAGGATGAAATTTAATCAACATAAATAGAATTATTGTTTTAATTGATTTACAGATAAAACAAGGTGGGAAAAATTTTAATCTGAATCGGGTAACTTTGGCACACGATACAAATAATCACTGTAATTACTATAAATTCAGTGATTTTAAAGTCTTAGCTACTTTTCTTTATGCTTTCATATACTTTGTACATAATTGGAATGGGAACAAATATACAGAATTTGGTTTACAGATTAGTAATAGCAATTGAAAATATGGTTAATCTAATTTGTTTCAAGAAATGTTTTTATATTGTTTTTTGTCATTGACAAATTCAACAACAAGACAAATTATGTTGCAAATTAATTCATAATTCATATACCACGAGGGGCTACCTTTGCTTAGCTAATAAATATAAATATGGCATTAGTATTATCATGGTATTATAACAGCACCTTTTTCCGTGTAGTGGGCCAATCTTAGACAGATGGCCCAAATTGGTATTAATTCAACAGATTCGGATATCAGTTAAATATAATTTTTAATCTAGTGGTATGAGAGTTTTTGACTATTTACTTCTTAAACAAATTACTCAAAATGAGGTAAATATGGAATTAAACGCTGATTCTTATATTGTAAATGCCATCTAAGTACTTCTTGTCTTTTTCTAGTGTACTGTTTTTTTATTATATCTCTAAAAAGAGAAATACTTTTTAAATGATTGGCTAGGTACTAAAATATAATAACTACCGAATACTTTGCTGCTTTTAAGGTTTTTAGAAGTCAATTCTTAATGGAACGGCAGTATATTTATAATTCTAATAATAAACTAAAAATCGCGTACGGATCGCATAAAATTGTGAAATTAAGTACTGATATGTATTGATCCGTATTGAAAAAAAAATAATACACTACGGTACAACGTATCAAGAGATTCAAGTTTTTTTTTATTACACTAAACATTAATTTTCACAAAGAGAAAATGTTCATATAACTTTTCTTATTTCAGAACTAAAAGGTTACAATATTCAAATCAATATTGAAAAAGAAGTTTTCATTTCAAAGAATCAGTATATTATAATATTTATAAATTTGCTTACACTTTCACGGTATTAAGTGTTTTTCTGTGTATGCGTTAATTTGGCTATGGATTAATACAACGTGACGAATATTCTTTTCAAATACAAGCGATTTTATGACAGTTTAGATAATTCAAAGAACAATATGTATAAAACATGAAGATGGAAATCAAAATCGTAGTGTTATTGAAAACAAAAAAAAAGAAAATTTATTTGAAATGAATCTAATAAACAAAATTAAATAATAATATAAATATATCAGCAAATTCTCAATGAAAACCTTTACCCACTTGACCCACAGTTTCAACGTCAGTGTCTCCAAATGACCGGCCTCAGATGTGGTGACCACAGTTGGGTCCCATTCATCGTCTCAAAATAGACGGCGGAGTGTAATTCAGACTACTAAATCAAAGGCGGTCATCCTTATCGTTGATAATACTTCAAACTTTAGGCTTTAACTACGCCCAAAGTTATTTGGCTTGCAAAGACGATGCCTTAAAGATAGCCTGCTCCGTGCAAAGCGCAGATTCATTTGAAAATGTAGAAAATTTATCAAGGGAAACTTAAAGCGTCGCAAAGTAACGGGACGAAATCATACACAAAATGTAGCATTTAATATTAAATATTTTTGAATAATTAATATTTTGTATCAATTCATGAGATTTGTCGTTCAGCTTGCTCTGTGTTGACGAATATTAATGCCGTTCTTATAATCTATAATAACAAAATATACGTTCTTGAATCATTAAAACTCCTTCAGAATTCACAGGAAATAAATGGTGAAAAATCATTTCGAAATCCATACAATTTTGTTTTGTAGTTACTTACTCTTAATAAAATTACCGGGACCGTTCTAGTTTACAGAGTAAAATCAAATAAATAAATACTCTTCTTACGACAATTTGATATTAAAACGGACACAGTAAGAGTGAGGACGAATGAATGAATTGTTCGTTCGTTTTTTCAATGTATGAATACATTTAGTCAACTATAAATTGATTTCGTTATCACAAATCAATTATTTCATATACAAATTTAAGTCATCAATAATTGGCTTACAATTAAATGCACTTTTGTTTAGATCATATTCACTTTCATAAAAACAGTTTTCACTTATAACAAATTCTTTAACTCAAATTCACATAATAAAATATATTTTAACATCGAAGAAATATGTTACACTAACGAAAAAATATTTTTACATACATAACATAGTTTTCACTTAATATACATACTCACAATGTGAAATCAATAGTTGCATGAAGCTGTAATGAAATGTCACTTCTTCTTTACCACTTGCCTTTTCTTTGCTCCACATATTAAAATACATTACACAAACCAAACCAGACCAACCCTATCATAACCTACTACAATTAAACTCACTTCGTTAAAATAATCCGTGACTAAGTGGTAACTATTAAAATCAAAGTTTGAGCGTACTAAGTTAATACTATCTAATCCAATGTGCAAATTATCGAAATAAAAGTTTATAACCATTAATAATTTGTAATTAATTGTACCAATTTAGAAATGCTCACTCGTTGAGTGAATCCGGTTTTGAATATAACAAAATCTGTTTCATTTTTATAAATGTTTTGTCTTCTAAACTATGAATATTTCAACGATATAAGTGAATCAGATATATTCAATATTTTCTATGGATTCGGCAGAAACTCTCATTTTTAATATTCAAATATACTTAATGAAAATAATGATGGTATTAAGTAAAAGTACAAAAAGAAAGCGGATAAAATAATCGGGATAGTCATTGAAAAAATTGGTAGTCTGTTTATTTTCCTATTCAATACTTAAATTTTCTGCTTTGAATATTATTGAATGATCCGGTTAATTATCAATTATAATGATTCTTATAATTCTTCTTACAAACTGGCTCTAGAATACTCAAAAAGTTTAAATTAATATAATTATTAATAGACATGTTCTCTGTTTAAAAAGTGGTACACAAGTAATCCGAATTTCTTCTAGAGATTTCTTTTGTCTAATTAAGTTAATAAAAAAAGCGCAAGACTTACTCATATATCGCCGTATTTGTTTAATATAAATCAATTTTTCTTACCTGAAACAAAAAGAAAAATATTTTTTTATTAAATTGTAATATACAATATTCCTACAAATTCATATTAAATCACATAGCCTTGCGATAGTATTCTTGTATTCTGGAAATTTTAATGTGTCAAAGTGCAGTATAATAATTATTGCTTATTATTTATAGATAGTTAAATATATAGTCGGCATTGGTAACGTCGTTGGCTACGGTTACGGATGTCTCAGAATCAAGTCTCGGTGCGGACAGTTTCATAAATTGATATTTCAATCGATATACGGATTTCCGTTCGTAGTCATGAATGTTTGTGATGTATAAAACTCTCTCCCACCCATGTGATCCTCAAAAACGGGGCGTAGCGAGAGCTATTAGCTAACCACTGGTCCTGTCCTAGCCCTATCCTTCTATCCCTACTCTCTTCGACAAAAAAGAGAACTTTAGCGACTGAGTAAAAAACAGTTCTCATTGAAAACTTCTGTTGAGATACCTCCATTAGGAGGCATATGCTCGACGTTGGGACAGGATAAATATATATATATATATTCTAAAGCCTCGACTTCTTTCATGTTCTGAGCATTACCAAGAATCGAGCAATTATTCTACCTTTTAAATATACTTGTATTGCAGAAAAAGAATGTGCAACACCGTCACCCTTGTAAGTCGACAAACTGCATGATTGAGTATTATCAAATCTCGTGGTAAACAAAAACAGGCAACAAAACTAAATCAGTTGATTTGAAGAGTATTATAACAACTGCGCTACGCCGTTACAAGAATAGGTGTAAATATTACGCGCAAACAAACACAGCTTAAACAGATCGCAGGGTGTTGTTTTTTCTTATCTGCGCCTCATATCCCGCGGCGATGTATTGTAGCGCGATAATTCAATTGGAACAAAGAATGCCGACGCCTAGGGCGGCTGGCAAGTCTGGGAAGGCTGGGGTCTTACGTCAGGGTAGGCGGGAGTCGCCCCAAGTAGGCGGCTGATGTATCGGGAATGTGCGGCGTGCGTTGACAACCCGCGGCTTTGAAATTCGTTGATATAAATTATGCATTGCTTTTTTCAAAGCGTGTATTATTGATCGAGAGTAGATATAAATGAGTTACTTAGATGCGAATCTAGCCCTTCGAGACGAATTGTTCTTTCTGATTCGTTAATCCGAGTCGTATCACTGCGTCAAGATATGTGAAAAAATATACTCATAAAACTCTATTTAGTTTTTTCAATGCTCTGCACCTACTATTGATAAATCAGCGTCAGAAATAACAATGACTCAAGGTCCAATTAAGTTTTATATACCTTGTAACTGTTAGAATTCCATTTTCAATATATAGCCAAGTTATGATTTTTATCATTTGATAATGTTCGTGATGAGCGAAATCAAGCCTGATCATTATAAACATGTAAAAGAAGAAAAAAAAAATTGTGTTAAATTTAAAAAATATAATCCCTTTCCACCAAGAATTGACAGCTAACACTTTAAAAGTGATCAAAGCTCGGTTCCAATCGGATTTTTTTCCTAGCTCTATTCGCTATTGAAAAATTATTGATAAAATAAGAAGACAGGTGATGAGGTAAAAAAATCTTATATTTTAATAGAGGCGAATGACTTATGAGTGACTCTCGCTATTACATTGATTACTTTACTATGATTCGTTTATTTATGAACATCGTTTGTCTAACAAAGCCTAGATTGCTACAATGTATAATATAATTTAAGACATCGACTGAGAGTGTTTGATGGAATTTCAATATAAAATTTGAATTGTTGAAATTTTGTTTCGGGTTTCGTCTTTCGGCATCTTCAGGCATTCGAGCACACGAATGAACTCTAATTGACAATGTAAACTATTCATCAAATGTAATGGAAGAGTCAGCTTCATATAAAACCAAATATTTTTTATTATCGATCAATCAGTCGTAAAGAAGAGTGAAAACAAACAGACGGCTCGCGTACAATAATATACGAATGCGATTAGCTACCATTGACTTAACAATAAGTAGTTCTCATAGAATAACTCCGTTGTAATAAGTTCCGTTAGGGATAAATATGTTCCACATTGAGATCTGACATAGTTACAAAAATTACAGCTTTATTAAATATTTAACTGTTGGCTACCGCTGATGTCAAGTGACCAACTGCCAAGATGTTTGTTGGCATTTCACTTAATTGATGGAAATGCAATAACGTTTGATTTGAAAGCTTGCTATTGCTGTGTAACGGTAAGCTAAGTGTTTATATTATACATTCACTAGATATGAAAATCATATACCAATGCTTGACGTAAGGTGAATGTTACATTTTGAATGTACGTGTTGATTGAAATAACACGTCACTTACGCATATTTAATACAAACACTAATTTTTTTTACCCGGCTTCGCCCAAGGTAGGGGTCGTTTATATTAGTTCATTGAATATTTCTCTCTTCCTTTTGGGGATACTTCTTGTAAAACCCAAGTAACGAAGATTTCACTGTTTTAAGTTTAAAATAATTTTAAATGACGGATAATTTTCCGCTCAATCTTTTGATTTTATACAAAATTTACGGTTCGCATGAAAAGATATTATTTGTGGCATTTGTATATTATAAATAATTTAAATATATCGACTGTGGAAAGGAAAAAGGACTTAACCAACACCAAATAATATTGTGTATAACTCACACAAAACGTGCTAATACAGTATATTAATATACATATATGTAACATGTCGGCGTCCGTGGCGTCGTTTAGTGTCGTGGGCTACGGCTACGGATGTCTCGAGTTCGATTCTCGGTGCGGACAGTTTTCATAAATTGATATTTCAATCGATTTATGGATTTCTGTTCGTAGTCTGAGTGTTTGTGTTGTCTAAAACTCCCTCCTCAACCACCCATCCCATCCTCACGGGGCGTAGCGAGAGTGATTAGCTAACCACTGGCCTGACCTAGCTCTATCCTTCTATCTCTACTCTCTTCGATAAAGAGAGGTTGAGTAACTGAGTAAAAAACAGTTCTCATAGAAAAAAATCTGTTGAGATACCTCCATTAGGAGACCATATGCTCCACATTGGGAGCGGACATGGAAAAAACAATATTTCTACTGTAGAAAGGCAAAAGGACTTAACCCTCCGTCTTTTCAAAATATTTTTTATTTGATAATCACAATATATACACGTTTTCTTTGGGCTATACACAATATTTTTGGTGTGTGTTACGTCCTTTTTCCTTTCTATCGTCGATATGTATAGTCGCTAAGTAAATTCAACAAAGATTGAGTTATTATGATGACATGCTAGATTATTTTAGTATGGAGCGGTTGCTAAGCAACTATTTTTTATGATTTGTTTTGTTACTTTTCATTGAAACGTCAAAAGTATAACGTTTTCAGTTTAAAGTTAAAAGTTAAAAATATCACAGTTGACCTCGAAATGGCTGCCAGAATGATATGCGTAAGTTTCACGTCGCTACTTTCTTGGAGTAGGGAGTTAGGATATCTTGTGACCGACAGACATACAAACAAACAGATTTCTGAATGTATATAGTAGAGATAATGTTAATGTTACATTTAAAAAAAAAACTTATCATTACTGTGAAAGAAATGCCGACGATTTTCAATTATCTAAAAGATTCAGGTATTCATATAGTCATATTAAAAAGTGTAAAAATAAATAAATTTTCGATTCAATCCACACGAGTTCAGTCCATTGAAAGATAAATCCGCGATAAAATCTTCGATAAACGTCAATGACTCGAAGAAATAAATACTTAGACCGTGTTTCCGATAAATCAATAAAGATACCCATACAATAGAGGATTGTGCATGGTTTTATTTTAATGACAGATGAATTGTTTTGATACCATGAGATTTACTGGAAGAGCAAAAGCAATCAAAAAAACAGAAAAGATTGTATAATCAAGAATGTCACATTTCCCTTATCGCATTTATATTGAAGACTTTCATTTTGACATGTACACATCACATTTAATAGTTTATATAGTATTTTTTTGGCTTATACGAAATGAAAATTATAATTATGCCATTTTCAAGAATGTTAAGTTTCTTGTCATTATCTAAGAATCGTAGATACGAATTGTTTTTTCTTTTAAATTGTAGAACCAGGATGATAAATGTAACACGACTAATTGAAATTAAGCATCTTTTAACGATATCGTCAAAAGATGTTTAAAGATAAAGTCAAGCGAGTTTACAAATCTGTATCTGAGAGGCTAATACAATACTTCTATGTCCATTTTATCAACATTACAGGAGGAGCAAAAACGTGTTTCTAAAACGGTTTTTTTTTATTTTTATTTTATTTTTCCATGTCCGCTCCCAATGTGGAGCATATGGTCTCCTAATGGAGATATCTTGACAGATTTTTTTTTCTACGAGAACTGCTTGTCACTCAGTTGCTCAACCTCTCTTGTTTTTTTCGAAGAGAGTAGGGATAGAAGGATAGGGCTATGACAGGACTAGTGGTTAGCTAATCGCTCTCGTTACGCCCCGTGAGGATGGGATTGATGGGAGGGAGGACTCAGACTACGAACAGAAATCCATAAATCGATTGAAAGATCAATCTATGAAAACCGTCCGCACCGGGAGTTGAGCCCGAGACATCCATAACCGTAGCCAGCGACGAAACCAACTGCGCCACGGACGCCGATATTAGCAAAGTTGTCCTCTAATTGTGTACGTTCTTTTGCCGTTGGATAGATAAGGGGCTTGAAAAGTTTCATTTACAGGTGAAATCACGAATTGTTTATGATTTATTGAACATATGATTGTTTATACCGTAAATGCATTGTGACATAGGACATAGGACTGATAGGGTTTTTCTGTACCTTTCCCACACACGCAAAAGTTTTATGTTCCCATCTATAGATCTTAAAATTACAAATAATATGACATTTATAACTCAATTTAGCTGTTTTCGGACATAAAACTATTATATTAGCCTGTGAAGTACAGAAATATAGTGTGTCTGGAAATACTGATGCTACCAAAAAAGTGTTATTATTATCAATAATACTTCGCGTTTCGAAATTTTATCGAAATTTTATCCATAATCTTCTTGGTAATTAAACTGATATTTAAAAAAAAATTACGAGTGTTCTTCATGATAAATTTAAGCAAAGACCAAATTCCTCAACAAACCACGACTTTTATGGCGGATTAATGAGTATGGGATACCTGACAGGGGGTGTTGGGTCGTGCGGATCTACACAATGAGCCACGAAGCGTGTTAAACATTTCGCTGAGAGGCCTTAGCTTTTCGCATTATCGTCAAACAATCGACGCAGAATATAAGTGTGTTTCTCTTATTGTTATAGCAGTTATTGTTTTTGTGCGCCCGGAGCTTTTTCTCTGCGAAGCTTCGCGCCCATGTATGTAATTGGTTTAGAGTTTAGGGCTTTCGATAAAAGCTGTTCTTTATAATCTTCGATAAGAAATGAGAAAATGTTTACACTGTATTACAATGTATGTTTTGTTTATAAATTAAATATTGCTAGATTATTATTTAATTTCTTGTCCTCGTTTCATTTATGAAATAAGTATTAAATACTCGATATGCTGCATCAAGTACCTCAATATTTTTCAATATTTTCGATGGATTCGTCAACTTTGTAGAAATACATTTTTAATATGAAATTAAAATTGATAACTTTGTTATTGAACTGACTGTGTTACTAAATGTGACAAGTGATTCGCTTCTTTAAGAAGGATCTTCGGACTATCGCAAGGCTATTTATTTCTTAGGTAAGCAATGGTTCAAATTCCCAACATAAAAAGATTGGTGGGATAGTTAATTTTCCTTCTGCTGGACGTGGGCACGGGGTAAAACACAAGCGATAATACTAAACACTACTTACTAAAACACTTTTTTTTAGCATGTTCGCTCCCAATGTAGAGCATATGGAGGAATCTCAACAGAATTTTTATATGAGAACTGTTTTTAGATCGGTTGCCCAACTTCTCTTAATCCAAGAGAGTAGGGATAGAAGGATAGGGCTAGGACAGGACTAGTGGTTGGCTGATTGCTCTCGCTGCGCCCCATAAGTATCGGATAGGTGGATGAGGAGTGAGTTTTAGACAACACAAACGCTCAGACTACGAGCAGAAATCCATAAATCGATTGAAATATCAATTGATGAAAACTGTCTGCATCGGGAATTGAACCCGAGACATCAGTAGCCGTAGCTCCACGATGCTACCAACTGCGCCACGGACACCGACTAAAACACTACTAATTACAAAATTAATTACTAGTGTTTGGAGGTGAAAATTCCAAAGGAAATAAATTTAATACAGGCGATATAGTTAGTCTGAAGATGTTTATAAAAGAAAGGAAAAACATTTAATATTTACTAAAACAGTTAGTGGAATAACTAAGTTATCAATTTTAATTTTATATACTTTATCCTTTTTTAAACGGAAGATACATTCCATCCAAAAAAAATAGTGAAAATACAGAAATGAAATATAGATTCGATTATACTGGACTGTACAATTTCGAAACCTTTAAAAAATACCGTGTAAAAAGAGGATAAGGTGTTTATATAACTCATTATGGTTATTTAACAACTTGGATTGTGATACAGATTCTTTGGCCCATTTAATCTTAACAGCGTCAAATAAAGGGCTTTATCAAATGCGTAACTTAATAGACCTGATAAATAAAATTGTACATAGCGTAACAAGTCACATCTAATCCAATGATTAAAGCATTGTATATATTCTACCAGACAATTTAAAAAAAATTACGTTTAAATATAGATATAAATATTATACAGATTTAAACTAAAACCCTTTTATCTCTGCGGGAGGATATTTTACTTTTAGTGACAAAACATTAAACGTGTCTTACAGGTATAGGAGGCATTATTAAATATTTACAATAAAATATCCGTCCCTAAATAAACATTAAATCCAAAATAGTCAGACACGTGAACCGCTAATCCTTTGACTTTAAATATGAAAGCATTTAAGTCAATAATAAAAACATTTTCCAACGGGAGTTATTATTTAATAACCGCAAAATAGAAGTAAATCTACCCGATATAATTGAAATAAGTAAAAACAACAGTCTAAATGTAGAACTTTGATAGTTTTATGACGAATTTTATATTTTTTAACATCAATTTTTTAATGAGGGCGTGGATGTGAACGATATTGTAAATACAATAAATAAATTATGTAAACTTTGAATATTGACGTCCAGGAGCTATTAACAGTACATAAAAATACCATTCAATTCAAATAAAAAGAACTGATGTAGGTGTAATCTCTACTATATAGCAAAGAATACATGTACAAATCTGTAATTTGTATGTCTGTCGGTGACAACAAGCCTTCCCAAATGGTGTATAGTAGCGACGTGAAATTTCTACATGTCATTTTAGCTGCAATTTTTAGTTCAACTGTGCTATTTTCAACATTGTCATTGTCAACGTTACGTCGCTAAGTAAATAAATATAATAACATAATTCATGACATAAACGTCACAAATAATAATTGAATGAATGCTTGAATCGTAAAATTTGTAAAAAATTATCCATTATTTTTTAACTTAAAACCGACATCCTCATTTCTTGTCTTTAACGCGCCAGTGTAAATGAGGTTGCCATCATATTTTCTGGAAATTAAATTAAGTATCGTGATATAGTCTTGGGGATGGGCAGATTTACGAGATTCACATTTCGTATGACGTTTTATACATAGTATCCACTCATGTTTCCAAGTGGCGATAATGGATATGCAATTAATGTCAACTTTTGCATCTATATTTGGTTGACAAGCATGCTAAAATTGAGACAGAGCGATTATTATTTATCAAAATAAAGTTAAAACAAGTTGTGTGTCGATGAATATAATGAAATCTGATAATGTGGGTATTGATAATCACTGGATCGTATTAAGGGTCATTTGTAAGCAAATCCAAGTCTAAATAACCTAATATGAGAGTTCTCTATCTTGAGCGAAGCCGGGTTAACACTACTAGTACAATATAATTAACATGCCGGTCTTGTAGCCGAGTTTTCAACACTCTTGGGCTTTTGTCCTAATCGATAGCGGTGTCCACATATTCGAATCCCGGTATGAAGACCTTTTGCATGAATTTGCGATTAACGGATTGGTGTGAAGACATGGATGCCTATGATGTGAACATTATCTGAGTGATAAAAAAGACACATTTAATTTAAAAATAAATAACTTTTTTAACGATGTGTCAGTAGTGTTCGCTATGGCACCTTTTGGCACTGGCGTCGTGACGTCAATATAAGTGCATATAAAAGCCGTCGCTTGTTGATAGAAACTCGGTCAAGCTTTCAAGTAAAAGAGCTTTCACCAAAATCCGCTATATGACCCCTCGGCGGTGTTTAAAAAACAGCGTAGACTTTACAGTGGTGATGAAAAAAGCTGAGTTTTAACGTCTGGTTTGACGTTTACTGCTGTTCAAATTCATGTAAATCCGATACAGATGAAGTCGTAAAGTTGAGAGTTCGCCAAGCAAGCAGAGATACGTTCAACAAAAACCCAAAAGGTAGTAGTTTTTACTTATTGGTTTTTCTTTTCAATCAAATTTTCATGCAAGTAATAAAACGCCGAATAAATCAATGGAAAATATTCAATATTACTATATTTAGAAAGAAAAACGGATTTAGACTGCTTTCCCGAGATTGTTTATATGCAAGACTAGTGTCGGATAGTATAAATAAAATAATTATTGATTTATTAAGACCGATTCCTCGTTAGTATTAAAACGGTTTCCGCATATTTAAGAAGCATTATCTAAAAAGAAATATTATTTATTATATCGATTTGATGACAGGCTAGACTTTATTGAAATTTCATTTTAAGATCAGCAGTTTTATAGATTTATTTTGATAAGAAACACTGTTATTACTTTTCGTCGACGGCTATTTATTTTGCTTGTTTTTTTAATATATTTCAGTATAGTGAATAGAAGTGAAGGAGTTTACTAAGCTAATGTCAATCAATGGTCAATTTAAATATAATATTTAAAGAAAATTTAAAATTCACTATTCTTCTTCTTCCATATTCGCTCCCTATGTGGAACAAATGGCTACCACGCGGCGTCTCCATGAATCCCTGTAACCCGCCAATCGCTTTGCTTCCTCCCATGACATGCCAGAGTCCCTCAGCTCCGCCGAGTACATCCTGTAGATAGTACCCGGTAGTCTTCCAGGACGCCGGAATCTCACAGGTTGGAAGAAAAGGCAATTAGGATTGAGGCTTTCCGGAGGCATCCGCAGCACGTGACCCAGCCAGCTCCAACGTCTCTCCATAACCGCCGATGTGCACGGTCCATTCCCTCTCCCCAATAGGGAACCCGAACGGGAACGGAACCGACGAAATTCACTATTCTACTGTAAAATTTTACTAGTTAAATCAATCGATTTGTGACTGTTGCGTAAAGTCATAATTCTTTAAAACGTATTGGGTATTATTAAATATTAAAAATAAATAAACGCTTTGATTAGCTCCATATTTGATAATTTAGTTTTCATCGTGGACGCACTGTAGGTGCAGGAAATTACTTAGCAGATAATGAAATATTTATATAAGATGCATTCAATTATGTATATACTAAGCAATACTGTTTAGATAGTCAATGAAAGCAAATATTAATCAAATCTATAATTGTATATTCCGAATGTTTGTGTTAAATAAATGTTAGTATTGATCTTAGTGCACAAGCTGCGTCCAAAACAAGCATCCATAACAAGATTAAATTCACGTCTTGAATACAAAGCAAACCATGAGGCTGAGCATAGCATCGAAAATCTTAGAAGTGTTTAAATTCAATACAATTTAAAATCGAAATTATTCTGTAAGCAATCATTATTCACATAGCTATAAATTCTTTAGTATTTACCACTGTAACTACTTTTCTGTTACCATTAGTTACAACATAAAAAAAGACAAACACATACTATATATTTTATAATTATTCTGATCAATGGAAAAATAAAGTTTTAATATATTCCACTTACAAAATTTGAAATCAAACTTTTCCAAAATAAAATTTAAAAACGTCGAAATTACTGTCCGTTCATTTTCTTTAATACGATTGTTTGTGTAAGTTGGTTGCATAATATATCGTCAGTATGGTTTACGGATGTCTCGGGTTCAATACCCGGTGCGGACGGTTTTCATAAATTGATATTTCAATCGATTTATAGATTTCTGTACGTAGTCTGAGTGTTTGTGATGTCTAAAACTCAATACCACCCATCCAACCTCGCGGGGCGTAGCGAGAGCTGACCACTAGTCCTGTCCTAGCCTTATCCTTCTATCCCTACTCTCTTCGAAAGAAGAGATGTTGAGCGATTGAGTAACAAGCAGTTCTCATGGAAAATTTTTGTTAAGATACCTCCATTAGGAGACCATATGCTCACCATTGGGAGCGGATGTGAACGAAAGAATAAATATATTTGCAGAAGACGATAAGACATAAAACCCTGATTTTGAGAAAATTATGAAATTTAAGGCTCGCTATTTACATACCTTAACCATTATTTATTAAATTTACCGCTTTACGAGATTCGTTAATCATTAATGAATTCAATTTATTAATTAGTAATTCTTTTTATAGTAATGTTAATTATAGTTTTTTCCCACTAACAACTACTGTAAACAAAAATAGCTTGATTCAAATTACGTAAAAAAAACATGGGATATGACTGAGCTTGTTGTTCCAGACGACCATCCTAAAAACTATCGTAACGCATTTATAATTCAAAACTGTCAATCTGCAAATGATTATAATGTAATCTAATTTCATACTAAAATACTGAACTTCCTGACTTGTATGCAGGAGAAACAAAAACATTTCTCAATATTTAAATATCAGATTTCTCAAAATTATCGAGTTTTCTCTATGGAAAATGAATGTAAAATCAACTTGGGTAAATAGAGATAATAAAACACATTATGTTTCGAAAAAGGAATAGTATTTTTTTTATTTTAACTAAAATATTTTAATTATTTTACTGAAGTTGCCAATAAACGAGATTTACAAAGTTGTTTAAATTTCTCAATGACGAAATAGTAAGAAAATATTATCAATGGAATGTTGTTAACTGTCAATTATTGGTGGTTGAAGGATTCAATTCCAAATGTTGTATAATATAAGAGATTACTTTAGGTAAATGATCGTATTTTAAATATAGAGATGTTTTCAGTGCGGGTTTATGGTTGTTTTTTACATTGGCCATCCGTCGACAGACTGTATTGTTTCCTGCATCACTTATCACTTGAATTGATGACTGTTTTTCCGGGCGTTCAATTTTTCCATCGTTCAAAATTTCCATCGTCTATATTGATTACTCGCCACGGTGGTAATATATTACATTAAAGATAACTAATGTCGGGTTAAGTGTATAGGGACCGTTGTAGATTAAAACACATTTAATTTTTCATCCAAATTTCAAGTAGTGTAATCAAGTTAATGTGTATTTAATCAATGAACGAGCAAATATACTGTTTGAAAAGATCACAATCTATATCGTCACGACAGATTGAAAATGCTCAGCCACTGATAATCATAATGTGTTTTAATTTTATTGAAAAAAATGATTTACATAGATGTAAAACAAAAGAAAATTAAAGATTGATTGAAGGTGTTTGGGATAGGGGTGGTATTCGTGTCTCAAATATAAGTTGGGGAGAAGCCTTTTTAAACTATGGATAATAAATCAAACCTGTGCTAAGATTCTACAAAAAAAAACATTTTAACAAGATCATTTTTCCGTTAGATAAAATTTCTTGAATAAGTTTCGCTGAATAAAAATCAGCTTCACTAATGAGCTAGTAAATTTAAAAGGTCGTACTTTGAGAATACCTTTACATTTACTTACGAAAGTTTTGTATGAGAGAGCTGAGTATCCCAAAACGCTCAAGTCAATTTATGTAAATTTCTTAGCACAACAACGTTCACGAATAATTACGATCATAGCCAGAAAGGTTAAAAACTCCAAGTTTACGGCGAGGCAGTCCAGTGAAATTCAATATTTTACGAGGTCCTTATTTATACTCTTATCTTTAAGAAAACCCAACCCCCTCAGAATCCATTATGATTGAACCAGCCCAAGGATCGTCTATATCGAACCCCGTGGAACGATAGTTCAGTAAATACGGACTGGGAAAAGAAAGTTACCGGGATTGTAAAAACGACCAATTATTTACTGATAATAGGAGAAATTTATCGGGTTACCTTTTTAAGGAAAATATTTTTTCGATTTGTATTTAAAAACAAGACGAAACTTACCCACAGATCAGTATTCGTATCATAGTTTATGATAATATTTAAAAAAAAATGAAGATATTATCTAGGAACTAAAAACACCCACAAGTATATTTACATTCTAGAAATATTTGATAGTACAGCTGAGATTGTCAATGCTTCACATAGGAGCAAACTTGAGAAGCAAAGATATAATGAATTTAAAATTATATTCAATACCTTAACGGGACATTAACACAAAACCATCCGATCGCTAGGATGAACTCTCTCCAAAGGCGCCGATTATAATATGTGTCACTTAGAATAGTAATGGTGTAACTCCAAAAGAACAAAAAATGAGTTTATACCTCAAACACGTTCAAAATATGTTATTCTATTAGTTTAATAATGGTGCACTTCCATATATACTCCTAATTTCTTTAAAAACTGTTTTTTGTTTTTATATTCCCATATTTAACTATATTTTTCAGAATAATAGTGGAGTACCTGCAATATCAGAATAAGAGTGAAGTGTTTGGACAGATTTCACTACTACACTAACGTTTAAGTTCTTCAGTTGATTGACGAATAGTTATTAATGGTTGTTATTTGATACTAAGAACGTTTTACAAAACCTCGATTTTCTCAAAACTTCAAAATCTGGAGTTACACCATTACTATTCTAAGTGACACATATCATACTACTATTGATGAGTTCAGTAGTTATTATACATTGTGGAAATAGCTTTCACGATAAATCATTGATAAAATTATAATGCTACTTGGTAAAATATTTAAAATTATGCTTTAGATTAAGTATATTGCAAAATTTGACCAATATTGTATGTATCCATTCCAATTCTTAAACAACTGATGTTTCGATAAGAGCTCCAAAGCAGTATGTATTAATTGTTTAAATATGACAGTAGTTGGATTTTTACATTGAAATTCTTGTCCCTTTCATAAATAACAACTATTGTGAGTGGTGAGATCTTTCCCAGTCTCTCTCCACGTTCAGTCTATTACTTTCAGTTTAATATTATCCATTTTTGGAGGTTGCGAAATCAAAAGAATGCTATTCTATACTTTATTATTTTCAGAAATTGTTATTGATTATTTGGCAAAGCGTAATCGACGTACAAAGACTTTCTTGGTTCAATGGTGGCAAAAAGATAGTTTGACTTCTCATAAAACCTCCTTATTTGAGAAACGAAATGTTTTAATGCTATTAGATATTGGCAAACGTTAGGGATACTTTAATATATATTATGAAGCAAACTGAGCTATCAGAATTGAAGTACTGCCGAAATTGGGATGTCACGTTTTGTATTGAAAATCAAAGTTAACAGTGAATACGTATGTTTGCCGTTTAATCAATGTTTTTTTTTCAAATCTAGCAAAGGAAAATCTTTCGCCCCTTTTAATGAATATCTACCGTCTGAGGTGGGTCAAAAAGGTTGGCAATATAGATGAAGTATTAGGGCCGTTTTACACGGTATAAGAGAACATAGCAATTGAAAATTATACTTTGAGGGAAAACTGCTGAAGCTTTAATTATAATAAATTACAATCTGGCAACCTACGATAATATAAACTAGATTTGAAATTTGAGAGTTTTTCAATTAAAAATATACATTTTAATTTTTTAGAATAAACGCAATTCAGTTTTATGTTTACTCTATATATATATATATGATTATGTACAGTTGTTTTGTGTGACAGTCTATTTATATTAATTTTTAAATTTCTACTCGGTGCATATGATCACCACACGGTGCTTTCAAGATTCTCTGTCCCCTAGCAATCTTCTTGCTTCCTCCCAGGTCAAGATAAATTAAGGAAGGTTGAAAAAACATACCTTATCATAATTTTAAATGTATAGTGCGTCAGTACCCTTTCTTTTCCTTTATTAAGGCCATTCCGTAATTCTTGATATCACCAATTCAATGGCTTTGCGATAGAGCTTATGTATATATTTTTCATCCATATTTTGCTCCCTATTTTGAACATATGGCCACCACACGGTGCCTTCAAGATTCTCTATTCCTCACCTATCTTCTTGCCTCCTCTCAGGTCATTACCGCGTCTCGTTGTTCCATCGAGAAGAGCCTATGGATGGTCATCAGCGGATTTAAAAAGCGAAGAATTCATCCGGTTGCTAGAAGAGACAGGCAGGATTCAGGCTCCCCTGGGACATCTGCAGCACATGTTAAAGTCAGGTCCATCGTGTATATTTATATTTAGAATAATTTTTTGACCATGATTTATGTGTCAGAACTGATCCGTTCAATATTGTAAATTATACGAATGTAAAAATTGCAGTCTTTTGAGAGTTCGAACGTTCTACTCACCAATGTAATACTGCAATCTTTTGCGAGTTCAAACGTTCAATTCACCAATGTAATACCGCCTTTGACTAAAACGGACTAGATATAACTTACTTTTGATACGTACGCGAGATCGTCCAACTTGATACCAAAGCAGGATAGCGACTTAAATGTGTATCTTATTTATCTGGAATCTGGGATAATCGAAAGTTTGATTTGGTCCCTCTGCAGGATTCGAAATGCAGTCGAAACGATTCCACATAAAACGAGCGAAGAAATAACTCAACGACGAACGGCAATCTCAATTCCTGAATCTATAAATTTATTGCGTTGCGTTGGAAAGAAATAACTCTAAAGAAGATCTTTGAGATTTTGGATTAGAGATGGACTATAACAAAGAAAATATTACATATTATTTTTAATAAGTTTGTGCTCAAGAATAACTGTAGTTACTAAATTATTTTATGAATGATACACATTTAATATAGAATTTAAATTGATAACTAAGTTATTCCACTGGCTGTTGCTAAATGTAATGCGCTTCGCTGTTCATTTTAATTTTACATACATTAAATTAAATAAGCTATCAAATGAAAGACAATTAATTGTTGACAATGATAAGGACCTGTTGATTAAGCTCGTGATGAGCGAAACCGGTCCTGATCATTATAAATATGTGGAAGTAGTACAAATGAATTGTGTTTTATTTTTTAAAATCTAATATCTTTCGACCAAGAATTGACAGTTAACACCTTAAAAGTAATTATAATAGAATTTGAATAGTTGAGACTGTATATTTCCATGTATTTTGTCACTAACGATCCGGGTTTCGCCTTTCGGCATCTTCAGGCATTCGAGCACACGAGTGAACTCGAACTGACACAAGTAAACAGTTTACAACAATTATATACATGATAAAATACGACAAATCTTATCACTGAGTCTAAGAAATTAGCATCTGAAATTTGATATTGAAATTCCATTAAGCAACCCCAGTCGAAGTCTTAAATTAATTATAATGGAGTTAAATTAAATCAACACAGAATGATTTGTGTAAGCCTTTTATAGTCAATTTTATTTTTTAAGAAAGTACAAATTAAGTATCGCTATACAACTATCTGCTCATTCATTCCTTCAAATATTTGTTTAAAAAATATTATTTCTAAATAGTTTCCAAGATTAATAAACCCAGTATCAAATTCAGTTTTAAGGGATTTGGAAAGCTTACAAGGTAGCATAGAATTCTAGGAAAGTAATAAAGCTAATCGAAGCTTAAATTTCATTGTAATCAACCGGGAAAGGTCCGATTATAATACTGTACTAATCAAAATGTTTTATGAAATTATAAAGAAAAAAATCCAATTTTCATCCTAATATGTCAGCATTGAGAATATTCGCTATTTTTTAAGCGTTTCCCGGAACATGGAAACACAAAAAGTAATATTTGGGGAAAATAAATACATGTCGGTGATATGATTGATCATTTAGGGTAGTAATTCTGTACAGTGTTTATTTTCCATTTATAATATTACAACGGGAAAATAAAGTAATCAATTGTAAGGTTGTATGTAATATATGAAAGCTATTATAACATTATTATTTATTATATTACTTTAATTTGACTTAATACATTAATTATTGTAAGTTTATTATTCCACTGGATATGTTACAGACGAGGTGTGACGCGTGTTCTATGTTATTCAGAAGTACTTCATCGATAGATATTTGTGGCATTTAGAATAAAAGTGACGTAACTCCGAATTGGTGGAAAACCAGTTATGGACTTAAACACGTTCAATATACGTAACAACATCAGTGTAATATTGGTTTACCTATATACACTATTTATTATTGGCAAAAGCAGAGTTTTGTATGTTTTGTTTCATACTTACTATACTCTCCATTTGCACAGTAAAGCATATCCAACTTTCATACAATATGTACAGTATAAAATGTTTTTTAATGATAGTTTACTTAAATTCTTGATTTATGTATAATTTGTTTGTTAATCAGTATTTTCTTGCCTCAGTTCATGAATCATCAGTTTTATATACCTTCATTTTTACTCTCAATTTTATATAAATAAGCCTGTTATGTTTGTATTCTTATCAGTTGATAATGCTCGTGATGAGCGAAACCGACCCTGATCATTATAAATATGTGGAAGTAGTACAAATGAATTGTGTTTTATTTTTTAAAATATTACTTTTAATAGTACAGTCGTTAATCAACATAAAAGTTTTTAGCTATCTACCTAACATTCTCGACTGAAAAGTTATCACACGAAAGATCATAAGAATGGATTGGTGTTTGCTTTGAGAAAATTAACCGAATCATTCTTAACCGTATAGTTAAGATGTAATAATGGGTTACGCTTCTTGACGCTTTATAACGAGTTACGCTTTTTAATTAAAAATATTTTTTATTTTAACGTATGCTTTCTTTCACTTTAACAAATGCTCGATAGAGCTACGGCGGGTCTGTCAATAAACCTTTCATCTGACGGGCAAACAGCTGTCAGACGGCGTCGACGCGAGTGCCGGCGTCCGCGGGCGTCGCAATTAGAAGGCTTTTAAAGTCAGGCTCGGCCGGAAATACCAATTAGTTTTTGTGCGTGACAATCAGGGCGGGCTCACCTTAACAAGTGTTATAAAGGCTCGATACCGTTGGCTGGATTTACATCTCGGTTGTAAACAAATTGCCCGAACGGTAAACATTGGGCGTTGATATTCCGGTAGGATGTGAGCGGAATGATCAACAAATTATCCAACGAGAATAAAGCCAATAACGATGTGTATAACAGAGTATAATATGGTCGTTGTTACAGGAAAATATGCCTCTCTTTATATCAGTAATTAAGTGGTTTTGCCGACCATGCAGCCAAGTGGTCAACGCGTTGTCTTTAGTTACGCTGGTCACGGCTTCGAATCCTAGTGCGGGAGGCTTAATAAACTATTTTATGGTTTTGTATTGAAGGCATAGACGTATGAGATACCTAAATTGTTAATGACAGCGATTAGCTCAAAATTTATTATGTCCTAGCTACATGCTTCCACCCCTATTAGGGTTTTCAACTAATCGCCATTACCAACTTGTTACGAATATATTAAAAAAAAAAAAATGTTTGTACTATTTCCACATATTTATAATTATCATCAGTTGAAAATGGTCGTGATCAGTGAAACCGGTCCTAATCATTCTAAACATGTAGAAGTAGTACAAACAGATTGTGTTTTATTTTTTTTAAAATACAATGCCTTTCCACCAAGAATTGAAAGTTAACGCCTTGAAAGTGATATTCGAATATATTCGGATATTCAATAAGTTTCAGAAGTATGAAAATACTTTTAAAATTTTGATTTCAGTAATTAATAACATACCATTATATAATATAAATACACATTCCAATACCGTTCCATTGAATTACAATATTTTTAAAAAAAATCAGCTGCGTCGGATTAATACGACGGTATTTTTTTGAATTACTGCATGGTTAAAGGATTTTTTTAGCCACGAGTAATTTTTCAAACTCAAGTATTATGTTTAGATATTTTGTAAGCGCCCGAGTTGGGTGAAGGCAAAAATAACCATAACCTGAGATATTTGTTATTATTTTTGAAATCTAGAGAAAATGTGATGCGATATTTCTTCGATTTTGTAAAATATTTCATTAAAAATTATCACGAATACTGTTCGAATAGTTACCCAAATATTCGAATACCGAATATTCAAAAAAAAAAACGAATTATCGAATTGGAATCCCTAATCTTCATTCTGCATAAAATTGACAGTTTGAGCGACTCTGTAACAAGCAGTTTTCGCATAATTTCGCATGTAGAGATAAACTGAATTATGATTTCATCCAAGCTTCCAAGCAATTCAAGCTTGCGTTACCATGATGAAATCATAACGCAAGCTTGGATTTAGGGAATGATGTCTTCAAGCCCCCACAAAGAGATGTAATGAATAAAATATCAGGAATAGAATATTAAATTTAAGATAAAACAAACGTTTATCTGTTGGTCGACTGAGAAAAAAAAAAGATAAAAAAGTCAAACCTATACAAAAATATGTCCGTCAGCTTTTTGTAAGCAAATTTTCGCCCACGTAAAGAAAACGCGAAAGAAGACCCTAGATATTTTTCCGCGATTGCTTTTCAATTTGGTTGTATGGTCGACCGCTTCAAAGTGACTATGATAAGGCAGCCAAAAGCGACAGGCATTGATAGGCTGCTTTTAAGGCGATGTCACAATTTCCGGACTGGGACGGGAAGGCTGGGAAGGCTGGCGTGTATTTGGGGAAATGGCGCAGGACATCAAAGCCTCAATGTTTTCATAGTGAAAACTGGGGAATAAATTAGCTTATATCATGGTAACTGTTTATTTGAAAGGTACACTGTTTTACACGTAAAAATAAAAGTTAAAATGGATCGTTTAATAAATAATCTACTAATTTCAAAAAATAGTAAAGCATTTAGTTCTGAAAGTTCTATGAAATAAGCACTGGTTCATTCAATCAAAAAATATTTTTCTTTTTTTGAATTGGAATTATAATATAAAAGGTGGTTGCCACACCTCCACCCGTTATGTGTATGCAGATGCTGTTTCACGGCCACCTTCCATAATGCAACAACGATCAAAAATGAAATTAATTTACTCTGCCTCATGCGAAACTGCACGAGACCGATCTTTTAACCATACACTATTGTGCTTAAGAAAAGGTAAAAGATTGAGACGGTATTACAATATAATGTATAACTTGATAATGTTTCCAAGTTATGGAAGATTTTTACTTAAATACTTAAGTAGTTATTTCACGAGGATTCGTTGTAGGCCAGTCGATAAGAATTCACAGATAAGGATAAGCGTACGACCCGTTTTCAAGACTGAGTAGAGTGGGCAGAGTTGAAAATATTACGGTTTCATAGAATACATAACAGAAAAAAAATAAAGACGTTCAAACAGGAATGGTGGCTTAGTGTATATTTTCAGAGTGGGTTGGAGATATATCGATAAAAATTATAAATTGGTTTAATTATTATTGAATAAAACTATCCATGCTGAAATTCAAACCCTTGGCCGTACAACGTACAACCGAGCAGAACTGAGGTCCTAGAGCTTTACCAATAGATAGGATATAGGATATAGCGGCCACGACACACTTAAATAACTAAAATTCATAATAAATTCATATGATTGTCTAGATAAGTAGATATGGTTTAAAGTAAACATTTTAGAAGAAATGAAAGCTAGTGAATTTATTTTCATAAATTTACTTCACCAAAATAGTTGTTTATTCTAATGCATATTTATAAAAATGATTTAAAAAAAAAATTCAAAGAAGCTCTAGTATACTACCGACTTAATTTACAAAACACTAAGTCTTGAAGTAAAGAACACTTGAAGAAATCTTCTCTGTTATAAATTTGTTTTAAAAGAGAAAATTGAAGCTCGAAAAAATACTTTTTTTTTTGTTGCAGGTTGAGCCGAAAAATAAGCCGGAAGTTTGTTAAAAGAAGAAAAAATAAAGTAAACAAAAAAATTACCGCTTGTACTTTGAGAAGAAAATTAGTGAAATGAAATAGATGAGAGAATTAATGCCAAGGAGAATAAGGGAATTTCATATTGTGACATGGTTGCCAAAAAAAATCCCGTCATTTCGAATCCCGGACGGGAAAAACAGTCACATTCCTCTGCAGAGTGATAACTTTTTACAATTATGTTTTCCGATTTATAATAAGAACGCGCTAATAAATATTGCTACGAAATATGATTTTAAATGATATACGAATTATTGTTATCCGTGTATAATGTAACTATAATAATATTGATTTTAAAGTGTACATGTTTAAAATAACGATCGGATTATTTGCGAACTGAAACAATTTTTCAGAGAAGTTTTAATTGTTTAGTCGTGATTGTATGAACTGTCGGGACTGAAAATGAAAGAATTTTAGCACTTGGAAGTCTATATATATCACTGTTGAGTAATAAGTACTGGCTTGAAACCGAAAATAAATGGTATTGATTAAAGTTTCCAATCCTGGTCAATAAGTCAATCCCGTAAGCCCGGAACTATCAAAATACCGTGATTGGATGCTTTAGTTCACAATAAAAATGAATACTGGCGGAGTTGAATTAACAAAAAAAAGATCATATTTTCGTCCTCTTAACCAAAATGTAGCAGACTATCTCAAGATACTTACAACAAACCGTTCGCCAGCGATCTTGACAAGAAAGCACCAAAATAAAAAAAAGGGTTTTTAATTACAGGAACCTGCGAAAGGATCTTCAGTCAATGTTTTGTAAAAAAAATCGATAAGTATATCGAATTTTGGTGCGGTCATCGTACGAGTTGTCAGGGTTTCTTGAAATATTGTATAGGTCCGATTACAACTGTCGGGATTTGTACTGCCGGGATTACGATCTAGTTTATTCAGACCCTTGTACATTATGTGCAAACAAGAACGGCTTGGCTATTCAGAATCAAAGCAGATTTGATTCGTTTATTTAACTTGTATATGATTGATGATAATGACTTTGAAAAATAAACATTAATCAACCGGATTGTTTGAATTTAATTTGTATTTTCTGTGTGTATAAAAATGATAACATCTTTTTCGTTTTGCTGCGGATGATTTATTTGTCTCAAAATATTTTTTATTTGAAAATGTATTTCTTTTTATCTGCTATTTGTTAATTGATTTACTTTTCATAATGTTGGATTGTATTCAGAGAAAATAATATATGAAATTATGGAATAATTTCATAAATATAATGAAAATGAATAATCTATTGTATTGGTAGATCTCTGCATAATTCGCACATAAGAATCCTATTCATAAATTTGTATATTATGTACAGGGCCGGACTAGTCATCGAGACGTGGGAGAAGGGCGCACATAAATTTCAATTAGCGGGTCGCGGCCGTGCTCCGGGGAAAGCAAGATTTATTATTATTTTCGCTTTTGTTTACGGTTGGAATGTGGAATATTTCGCGGATTCATCCCGCGTCAAATGTCGATGTACATGGTGTTCCCGAGTCAACTAAATACTTTTGTTATTTTCAGTGCTTAATTGGATTTAGCTTAATGGAGTCACTATAGAAGATTACGAATGGGGGAGGGAGGTTTAAGTATTACATAATATAATAGGATATATAGCACAATAATTTATGGGTCGTAAGGAACAACTTCTTCTAGTGACAAAGCATTTTCAATGTTCGCTACTTATACAATGTACCACTCTCTTTACTTAAGATAAGGAAATAACGATACAATACAAGTTGCTTGTTCCACTACCACCCGTTATGTGTATGCAACATTTGGTATTGATGAGTTATAGATATATCATACTTTTTGCCAGAATAAAAAAATAACAATAAGACTTAATACTGTTTTTTTTCAAAGCCATTATATCTTATGACTTCATGCGTTCTAACAGTTTGTAGAACGTTAAATTGCATACATTTCGATATTTAAAACAAGAAATCATCAGAAACTGTCAGTATACCTTCGATATTATAATATGATGATGAGGCGTAACTGGCTTGTCAGAATACATTATATCTTCAAATATTGATTGAAACAGAAAGCACTCTTATTGTCCGTAAATTTTCGCGCTCACAACACGCTTCTAAAGACCTGCACGCTGCCTTTTTGTTGAAATTTAAAACAAAAATCGGCAGAATGTGTGTGGACACGCTCAATTCTGCCTGCAAAAAAATCATTAAACGTCCAGACCTGAGCAAATTAAGACGCACATCATGCTTTGCGCACATAAATGTTCAGATGCGTACGTACCATTATAACTCAATAATTAGAATAACTCTTAGATCGATACCTCCCCACTTGTTCTCTTAGTGTCACAGAACAAAGACTAAGACGAGGATTTTGCTACTGGCCGTAGGGTTTATTAATTCTAAGCAATTATTTTTCAGGTACGATATAATAATAATCCAGAGCAAAGCCGTAATAATAGATGTTTACCTTGAAATAGAGCACCGTCTCTCGTTCGCTGTAGAAATCTTGCTATTATTAATATTAACTGAACGAATATTTGATATCTTATTGTTCATACTCGAGTCTAACTGTTTTAATGAAATACTACTCGATTTCAGACATTGTTGTTGAGCCTTGAATTTATTAATTTTAGTATTGTGAGAGCCCCTAAAGGGACACTTTCCCGAAATGATTTTTCAAGGACGGACAGATATTTGCGATGTTAACATTCTTTTCCGCACGCTTTCTATTTGATCCTTGAACGTTGAGAGTGCGTTAACTAACAAATTATCCTTTCTTGTTTCTTGTCTCTTTTTATCATTACTGTGTCCGAAAAGATAGGTTAGGCGACTGAATTAATCCCAATTCGTCTAAAAACAACATTTATTTTAATTTTCTATATATAAGGAGTACATAAAAAAGTATAAGAAAACTGGTTTTTCATTTACTACTTACCTACATACTTTCAGCTAATATGGAGCAGAATTATGCCATTACTGCGCATGTCAAATATATGATATAATTGAAAGTAAATATGAACAGATAACGTATCCACGGTAATACAACTAGTCAGGAAATTAAAATTGTTGAAAGAAATTGCTAGAATAACTAATTAAACAAAATTATGGTCTAATCTTAAGTGAGTTAATACGTGGCAATTTTGTAACTATAAGTCAAGGAAATGATTATAAATAAACTTAGTTTACACATTTATTTTATAATTTACTTATTTGTTTATTAATACGTGGCATTACAGGTGACGCCAATGCGCCATGCATTTATAAAGTACATGAATCATTATTAAAATTATAAAATGGGAAAAGAAAAACAAGAAGACATATTATTAACATTCGAGAAAATAATATTTAGACAACATTACACATGTCGGCGTCTGTGGCGCAGTTGGTAACGTCTTTGGCTACGGTTACGGATATCTCGGGCTCAATACCTGTGCGTACAATTTCATTAATTGATCTTTCAATCGATTTATGGATTTCTGTTCGTAGTCTGGGTGTTTGTGATGTCTAAAACTCCCTCTCACCCAACCGATACTAGTCCTGTCATAGCCCTAAACTTCTATCCTTACTCTCTTCAAAAAAAAAAGAGAGAGGTTGAGCAACTGAGTAACAAGCAGTTCTCATAGAAAAACGTCTGTTGAGATACCTCCATTAGGAGGCCATATGCTCCACGTTGGGAGCGGCCATGAAAGAAAAAAACAATACAAATAGTTCGTTGCTGAAAATCTCTCATTGATCAGATGGGCGGCCCTTGCAAACCGGTGACTGAAATGACCGACGCGAAGAACAAGTTTTAAGAATAAAAACTGTTTGCTTATGGTTTCGGTCACGTAGATAAAAATTGGGACCATGTAAATTAATAGTTTTGAAAATTTCAAGATTATAAACTCGTCTCCGAAAAAGAAGAGAAAAATGCTTTAGAATCGAAAACGACCTTCAAGCTTCAATAGAGTGAAACGATAGAATTTCTAAAAGAAATTTGGTGGGGTAGTAAGTACTCTTTTAGGGAATTATTAAAGTTAAAATATTGAATTTTTTGAAATAAAAATATCACTGATATTTCTTATTAACTCTTTCTCTTGAATGTCTATCTAGCAAGTTTTAACATTAATCAACAATGATTTGATTCTTACGAATAGATTTAAATAATACTAAAGCAAAGCGTTATTCCATTTCATTATGAATTATTCTTCAGTTTATTTTACACTATCCAAATTTATACGTGATAATATACATGTAGAATTTTACAATTATTATCATATCTACAAAGTTGTATAACATTCCGAAAATGATATATTATTAATAACAGGATGCATGGGTGTAAGATTTATTAACAAGTGTAGGTATAATTTTCCACTTAAGCGGAGAACGTTTCCCAAATGTAGCCGCAAGGTACGTAATTAGGAAAAGCTAATAAACACTTATGTCTTTCCTGCTATTAAGCTTACATAATAAATTATGCGGTGATATATCACTGGATACCCCAAATTATCATTTCCTTCCAAAGTAAGATTTTTTGCGTGTACTCAGTCACCGAGCGAAATTAATTTTAAGCCTGGTAACATAATTTTTCATCCAGAAACTGGCGTTAATGTAAGTTAAACAGATAACTGTATTTTTTCGTGCAATTTATCTCAACGTGAAAGTAAAATTATAAAGGTTTTTAAGCCGGTTAAAGTGTTAATGAAAAATAAGGTGTAAGCATTTATGATAATTAGTTATCATATTATCATTGTTGGTAAAAAAGAATAATTATATCATTGCACTACCACGAAAGGGGTGTACGGTATTTATTTTATTAAATTCTTTAATTTAAATTAAAAATGAAAGATATAAATTTAAAATTTCATAGTTTTTTTTTCAGTTGATTATGCTCGCGATGAGCAAAACCGCTTCCATTATAAATATGTAGAAGTAGTACAGAAAAATTTGTGTTTTATTTTTAAAATTTAATGCCTTTAAATTAAAGGTGCATACGGTTTATAATTATTTTTAACGCATCAGATATTTAAAAAATAAAATCACATGACATAAACTTGATAGAAAAACACCCACGCCCAAGATCTACAATATTAAATTCCAAAAATAATAATTCGATATTGATTGACCTTGCAGGGACTACAACCTTCTGCTATCTGATTGTTAGTGTATAGCTCTTACAGTTAAACTTTAGATGTCGACTTTATTTTTTATTTGAATTTAATATGAGAAAGTTTTTAACAAGGATTGGTTTTAAGTAGGTCTTTGAAGACAGTTATGGAATAAAGGTTGTGTACTGGAAGAGCTGTTAGATATTAAGACTATTATTTTATGCTTTTTGATACATATATATGTTAAGGGATTGGCTAATATTGTCGCAAGCTGCGTACCACTGACCTGTCTGTCCGTCTTCAACCAAGCTGCTTTAGGTTTTTGCAAAGCTTTCACTGTATATGTATATATTTATATATACATAAATGAATTGAACAATCAATGTGTTTCCACTAGGAGATTTGAACCCTAGACCGGTTTTCCATGATCGTTTGACACTCAACTGCAGGATAGTCAATAATAAGTGAATAAAAATTACTGTCTAAGCCAAAACATAGCCGCAACTACTTGACCGTGTAAACAGAGTACCGTGTATTGAAGTTATTCGATGAATTATATATTAACTTAACTAGATGGTAGCAGTTGCTTTGTTGTAGAAATATAATATTTCCATTCATACTAAGATAATAAATCTTATTATTAAAATAGTGTTAATTCATTTTTTTTCCGTGTAATAAAGGACAAGAAAAAGTGTAAAAAAAACACTCACTGTATTGTATTAAAACATTTTTACTTAATTAATTAATTAAAATGATACAATTTAAATCATTTAGCCGATTTATTTAGATTAAAGAAAATATGAATAATAATTATTTAGTATCACATATCGCTATGGCTGAGTAGATACCCTAGTTAAGTACACTTGTCGTAAGTAGAGTATTAATAAGACAAAGCAAATATGTATACGAGAGTTATGTGACAGTTAGTGAGGCATAATTACCAAGAAAATATGAATTATACGTCGGGAAGCCTGTTTATGAGGGGGAGAAATTTATTTAGATAAGAGAAATAATTGTTAGAACAATATGGGAAGATTTAATAGAACAAAAACAATAAGTTAGTTATCTTAGGGACATTACAAAGGAGACTGATAAAGTTTTAATGTTATTCTGAGAGTAATAAATTGTTGAGAGGCTTTGGTTAATATTATTAAATTATACATTCATTTATAAAGCAGTTATTTTGAAAGTTATTTTAAATATATATTTAAGTTATTAAAGCAAGCAAGTTTTGTGAAAAGCTGATGAAAATTAAAATATTTCCATATTCCTTGATTTTATGGTACTGAATACCGAAGAACCTTGATTTGTCTTTCTCGCATGCATCGTTTTCCTGCATTCGTCGTTTTTTGGTGGGCCTTTAAAAAATGATGATTCTATTTGAAACTATATGATCTTTTAGGAGATGAAGCATTTTTAGTTGGTGGCTATTTTGTTGAGCGCATTTAGATCGTATTATAATTGTTGTAAAGAACTAAAAATATTTATTTATATAAGTGTAATACGATAAAAGTATGCTATAGTAAATATAATATTTGGCGAAGCAGCTTTATTTTTGCTCGCAATCAACTTTGGGAAGAAAACATATGACAAACACACTTGAATAAAAGAATTTTCGTATTGAACCTTCTGATCGAATAACGAAGATGGATTTGATGATGATATTATCTAAGAGAAAACAATAATGTTATATTATGTCCTATTAATGTGATCATAATAATACCCACTTAACGTTGTAAGGAAATTGCAACGATGGAGTTGGTATATCATACCAATATGGTTAGCGTTTTGTAGTATTTTAACACACATATGAAATAGTTGACCCACTCGTTTATGGTAACGACACTTTCAGTAGTTATTCGGTGCAGTTATAATCTCTAAAAAATATAAACTAAAAACAAATATAATTTAAGACATCGACTGAGGGTGCTTGATGGAATTTCAATATTAAATTTGGATTATTGAGATTTTGTACACTTCCATGTATTTTGTCACTAACGACCCGGGTTTCGCCTTTCGGCATCATCAAGCATTCGAGCACACGAATGGACTCGAACTGACAGACAGTAAACAGTGTCTAACGTTTATATAGAAGATACAAATGCGACAAATATTATTTACGAGGTAAGATATTATACGTCTGAGAGCCACACTGATACCTGAGTTAAAATTTCGGGAATCTCCCTAATCCTTATTTTGTAAACACCATATTAACAGAGTGGCGAATTGCCGCTTTTCAACTTCTTTTAGAAATACCAGTGATTTTACAATTATAATAGTATTGTGGGTTTTGACGGGATGTAATTCGACGAATGGGTAAATATACACAATCATTCCACATTTAGTGACATCTGTTAGGTGTTTCAACGTATCGGATATAATAGCGGAGAATTAGGAAGGTTCAGCTGCTCATTCAATATAGGTAAGGAATTTAACTGGGCTCTATTAATTTCCAAAACTCAGGTATCGGTGTGGCTCTCAGACGTATAATGTATTGCCTCGTAAATGATATTTGTCGCATTTGTATCTTCTATATAAGCGTTAGACACTGTTTACTGTCTCTCAGTTCGAGTCCATTCGTGTGCTCGAATGCCTGAAGATGCGGAAAGGCGAAACCCGGGTCGTTAGTGACAAAATACATGGAAGTGTACAAAATCTCAATAATCCAAATTTAATATTGAAATTCCATCAAGCACCCTCAGTCGATGTCTTAAATTATATCTTCTTAAAGCAAAAAGTTTTCTGAGCGTGCGGATAAAAATAAATATACCTGAGTATAACTAACTAACCAATACTGTCAGAAACACATGACGGTTCTGTCAGACTGAAAGCAATATCTTTCGATAGTGTTCATAATTCACATCTTGATTGACGTAAGAAACTGGAGCACGTCAAGAAAACTAGATGCAACATAGCGAAGGTATTATGAATGCAAAAATGAAAGATTATCTGAGGTTCTTACGAAAGAATCTTTATATCGTGGATTTCATTACGAAATTAGAATTCTTTTAATGTCTAGTTAACGGTCACTTAGTTCTTATTTTTAGTTGTAAATAAACATTTTTGCGATCGTCTATTTTACCACCAATAATACTATAACTTTAAGAACAAGTTAGATAATCTGAAGAAAATTAATAGAAACTTTACACAGACAGTGAGTGACAAACCACATAAAGTTTTAAAAAATAAAAATCGTTTAGTTATCAGTTTATAAAATGTAAGACAGCCATATTATCGTTAGAGAATTTCTAGAAAGATATAATATTTGAATAGGGTAAGGCACGAAATCAATATGGCATTTTTTCACACATCTAGAGGGATTGATTTGCTGCTCCTGAGACGCTCCCGATAAGGAAAACATAATTCATAGAGCTTCACGTTTGCTACGCCGTTAGATGGGAAAGCAGTGGTGGATGGAGGTGGTCAAGTAATACCGATCTGTCATACAGAAAACGACACAACATTTAAGTCGAAAAAGTTCGTTACTGCAAAAGATGTTTTGCTCGTTATTCCAGACTGTCACATTTCAGTCGAATTAACCATTGTGATAATAAAAAAAACAATATAGAATAAATTGAAATTTTATTGTTATATTCAATGTAATCCTGATAGTTTATTTGAAGAATTGTCCAATTTATTAGACACCTTATAATAATTTCTCTCTTCATCTCATTAATCTGACATAAAAACCGCCTACCACTGAATAAATTACTTCAATTACGTGTTAATCAAATCAAATAAATTTAAATTCACCTCTTGTTCACCAGTATGTATAAATAAACCATAATCCGTTTAAACTAAGATGGGATGTTAAAGTGATGCTGAAAAAGTAATTCGGTAAACTATTTATGGTGGAATTTAGTATATATTATTTTTTTTACACTACGAATAGTTTGTTTTCGCTTGTTTTGCGGCGTCATTTGACACAAAATGTTACCTATTTTGTATCGAACGCTATGTTAAAATGGTATAGTTGTGGTGCACATTACCGAATCATCCAACCAGGCAGACGCGCAACATACTGTTGCGTTTTGTTGTCTATCATTCTGCCGAGCAAATTGACCGTGATGGTGACATGATAGGCAATAAATTTAAATTCCATACACAGCCTGTAAACACAGCGAAGTTTCGGAATGTTTTCGATACTGAACAAAGTATCGATTCTGTGTGGCACTATCCGAGTCATTTGGTTGGACAATTATTCGCAAACTTATACCCGTAAAACGTTTTAATAACGCGGAATTTAGTATTTTAGCTTGTAGTTAAGCAGGAGTTATTTGATTTTTCGGATATCAATAAATGCTTGATACATTTATTGGTAGTAGCTACTTTGCAAGCACTCTCGATATTTTTTTATTATTCAAATCGCATTATACTGCTAATATTAAGCCTTATTTAATATATTGGCAATGATATTAGACTAATGGGCCTGCAGCTGAGTGGTCAACGCAAACTGCGGTCTTCAAACGTTTCAATCCCAGTTTAATAAATTGATCCTTCAATTGCTTTATGGATTTGTGTTCCAAGACATCGTTTTCTGTGACAACAACAAGATCGATAAACTACCTGCTAGTCCTGACGTTGTCCTATTCTTTTTTCATACTATTACTCCAAAAAATACTGAGCAACATGCAGTTCTCGTAGAATACACCTGGTTGTGACATACGTAGAAGACATTTTGTTATAACAGTCACGCTCTCACACACACACACACTCTGTCTATCATCGTGCGCAATCTTGTGCTATGAGTTACAGCTAGACAGGAAGATGCATCAAAACAAATAATTATGTTTTGGATTATTGAGATTTTGCACGCTTCCATGTATTTTGTCACTAACGACCCGGGTCACGCGTTTCGGCATCTTCAGGCATTCGAGCAGACGAATGGACTCGAACTGACAGACAGTAAACAGTGTCTAACGTTTATTTAAACAACACGATATTTTAACACTAATTGACTGAACTCTACAGTAAATTAGTGTTAAAATATCGTGTTGTTTATATAAACGTTAGACACTGTTTACTGTCTGTCCTTTCGAGTCCATTCGTGTGCTCGGATGCCTGAAGATGCCGAAAGGCGAAACCCGGGTCGTTAGTGACAAAATACATGGAAGCGTGCAAAATCTCAATAATCCACATTTGATATTGAAATTCCATCAAGCACCCTCAGTCGATGTCTTAAATTAAATAATTATGTAATTTAAGATATCGATTGAAGATTTTTGATGGAATTTCAATATAAAGTTTGAATTTGAATTGTTGTTTTATGTTTGAGTTCATTCGTGTGCTCGATGCCTAAAAATTCCAAAAGGCAAAACACGGTTCGTTTGTGACGAAATACATGGAAATGTACAAAACCTCAACAATTGCGTGTTAAACATTTAACAAATATTTAAAATCAGCTGAAAATATAATGGATATTTTCAAGAATTTTTTTCAGTCAAATAACAAACAATTCATATTCCATACTTATTTTAATATCTCCAGTGATGTTCAAAGAGTTATCACTTTTAAATAAAACCAATTAAAGGGTTTAAATATGTGATTGCTACATTGTAGTTTTATTTTAACTGAATGCCATTGAGCAGTAACACAATATGGCTCATGAAATATTTATACGTTGTGGGATGTTTGGAGGCCATCTTTATTGAACAGCCGAAACGGCGTAGCATTTAATTTTCACTCCGCACCGGAAACGGCAACACAGCCTCCAAGAATATGAATCCCGGGAAAGTTTATTTGGGAAATTCTTTGGGAGTCATTGCGCGTATGTTTTAATGGACCGCGGGTTTTCCGAGCGGGAAAACTTCCTGTGTGCCGAAAAGCAATCGCTAAGCCAGCACTGCCTACTTAACAATATGAAACGTTTAACTTAGTAAATCAGACATATTTCAAAAAATATTTCTGTACGTATTTCGTCACCTAAAAAATCAAGCTAATCGGAAAACTATTATATTATTGCCAAGGTGTAAAAAACACATTTCCTTTTCAAGAATGCCTGCTTCCAATTCAAGGGATTAAAATCAAATTTTCTAAAAGCAAGACTATTTTTTTATTTTTGATAACGTTATTTTACATTCTCGGCTACATGGTAGTAAAACAACGTTTCAATCAATTCTTTCTAGTTTCTTCTTAAATTATTAGTAAAGTTTAACGTTAACCATAAAGATTCTTGTCGCAAGAAAAATCAAATATGCAGTACACAGTTAAATAAACATTTGTTTTGTTGAGAAGCAAGATACTGAAAAACGCCTTTTGGCTCTCCTGTAAAGTTACACTTTAGTGGATGGTGTTGTTTAACATTAATCCCTTGATCTTGAAACGTGAGCTATTCTAATGAAGAATTTGAACAGAAGTTCTTTTAGGAGAACTAGTTTCCTATTTAGTCGCTCAACCTCCTTTTTTTCGCAGAGAAGAATGATAAACGATAGACGCTTATCGCTATCGGTGAGTAAGAGGGAGTGTAAATATCACAGATATCCATAAATCAATTAATGGTCAGTTCGAGTCCATTCGTGTGCTCGAATGCCTGAAGATGCCGAAAGGCGAAACCCGGGTCGTTAGTGACAAAATACATGGAAGTGTACAAAATCTCAATAGTCCAAAATATATACATTTATTGTAAATCTTAGCATAGTATATTGGTATCATCAGAATCTTGGTCTGTCTGAAAAAGGTGTTTAAATAAAACAATTTGAATAAAATCATAATTCCAACCATTAATAAAATTTTAATATCGACACGTGCAAAATACACACAAAAATAAGAATATTGAAGTATTATTATGTATAGGAAGGAACATAAAGTAAAGGAAAAAAATATTTTTCACAAGAAAATTTAAATTTGATTAAGCTGGTATTGTTTTGACAGTTTGACTTATCCGAGATTCTTATTTGACTTAAAATAAAGATAATTTGAAGAATATTCAAATTTCACGATCTCTTACTTTAAATAATAATTCTAAAAACAGGGAATTTTTAAGTTTTGATTTGTTAAAATTTAATTAGTGACGAGTTGAAGTTTTGAGCTTCCGTGTTTCATATTTTTAAAAATGTTCACTAACTAGCCTTCTGCGTCACAAATGAAATACAATTGTTTTCATGGCGTACTTTTTTTTACAATTTCAAATAAAATCAAATGAAATACCAGTATTATTTAACATTCTTTTATTTTGCTGAAAAACATGTCTTTCAAACATAATACAACTTCTGCTTTTGGATTTCATCGTTTCGACATGTTATCAATTTGCCGATTATTTATATTGTAACCGATTAACAACACTCTGTGCTTTAATTTAATGTGAGAAAATTTTCTTTAAATTGAAACGCGACCCATTGGAAAATAAAAATGACTTTCATCGGGATCTTCCATATCGTATGTGCATATGTGTATGCGATTGTATATGTGTGTGGGTGCAGTATGCGGGGAGGTATATTTATTTATATAAATGCATATGGTGTCCACGTAAACTGATTTCGCTGTGGATTGCTTACCTCTGCAACGATCACACCCTTCGATGGACAACGATGGAAGTGGTATATAAAAAAAACGGTAACATTAGAGACAAACGAGACTTGAAGAACTCTGAGGCTAATGCGCCTTAAGACTTAACGCTCCATCAAGTTGATATTAAAAAAACAAGCTTATAATTGATCGGTAAAATGTTTTTTAACTATGTATGTGCGAAAGCATGGATGCCGGCAATGTTTTGAATCTCTTCCATCCAGCAATCCAAAAAACGGCGATAAGCAAGAGCGGCTAGCTGGCCACTAGTCCTATCTTATATATAATAGCCCAGACCGTTCTGTATATGTTTTATTATTATCACATATCACATGTAGGGACCTTCTGTTCATCCAGAAAATCCTTCTAAGCGGCCAACGTAGTGCGTTGATAGCCCTAACGAAAGCATACAGAACTACTTCGACAGATGAATTGCCAGTCCTGGCTGGTATACTTCTGCTAGAACTACATATTCAAATAAGAGGCGCAACAGTATTTACTGCCTCCTCCTCGACTAAATCCATACATTCCTAATGTTCATAAAATTGCATCTCGTAGTGTAGCTATGGATGCTGCAATGCGGATATGGCAGAATCGATGGGATAACTCTTCTAAGGGCAGACATACTTATACATTTTTTCCGAAAATAAAGTGGCAAATGGAGATAACCAAAGTTTTGACTCCTGATTTCTGGCCATGGTCACTTCGCTGCCAAGCTCTTCCAGCTTAGCCGGTTGGTAGATAGTTCACTATGTAAATGTGGCAATATGATCCAGGATGCTGATCACATCCTTTGGGAATGTCCAGACATGAACAACGAACGGGAAAAATTGCTCAAGACGATACGACTATCAGTCGGATCTGTCGGCCCCGTCGGTCATGCCGACTTGGTTGCATATCTGACAAATTACAAGGCATTTAAAGAGTTTACGGCGTCCTATGGAAAGCGATTGGAACGCAATTCCTTAACACATTAAACCCTTGTTTTTCCTTTTCTTTTTTTTTTAAACACTTATTTTAAACATAACCTCCAGCACACTAGAGCGCATGCAACCATGTCTTGAGGAATTTCTCCTCGGACATTCCTGGCAAACATTTGAAACACGCATAACGTTGTTACGCTGCGGAATACACTCTGTAAGAGTGTGAAGCCGTAGTGGGTGGTGGTGGGTACAACGTTGAGTACCCTAGGGCATTTAAAAAAAATATATCACATGTAGGGATGAAATTTTCTCATAACCTCAGCGTTTGCGATATGTAAAAAAATGTTATGCAATGCACACACAGTTCCGACGTACTAGCTAGCTTAGACATTCAGTATTTCAAATTCAATACCGTCATCTACGACGGGTATGGTTACTTTTTTTTTTTTCATGTCCGCTCCCAATGTGGAGCATATGGTCTCCTAATGGAGGTATCTTGACAGAATTTTTTCTACGAGAACTGCTTGTCACTCAGTTGCTCAACCTCTCTTTTCTTTGTCGAAGAGAGTAGGGATAGAAGGATAGGGCTATGACAGGACTAGTGATTAGCTAATCGCTCTCGTTACGCCCCGTGAGGATGGGATTGGTGAGAGGGAGGACTCAGACTACGAACAGAAATCCATAAATCGATTGAAAGATCAATCTATGAAAACCGTCCGCACCGGGAATTGAACCCGAGACATCCGTAACCGTAGCCAGCGACGAAACCAACTGCGCCACGGACGCCGACAACGTTATTAGTTCTAGCCGATGGTTACTAGTTCCTATATATTTACTCTCTCTGAAAAAGAGATATTGAGTAACAGGCAGTTTTCGTTGAACAATTTCTCTCGATATACGATCAGTAAGAAGCAAATATGCTCAAAATTGGGAACGGACATCATTACGAAAAAACAATTACAAGAATATTATGTTAATTTTAATTATAAACAACACTGCAAATTGTTACGCATAAATGGAATCATATAATTAAACGCTGCACTTATATTAATCACGACTATTAATAACTTCAACGATTTCTGTGTCCTCTTTTTCCGCGGTTTGCAAATGTTTCTTGGAATCGAGATACAGGAATAGGATCGCACAAACCGGAGAGAAATGTCCACCGGGAAATTCTCCGACGTTGTTTTATTGAAGTTGTTCAAATTTGACGCTTGATTTATTTGCCTAGCGTCAGGGAGAGGCCTTCTAATAAAACAACTAAACTACGAAATGTCCAGGAATCTTTATGTGTCAAGCGAATTGAATTAATTATAATAAATACGAGAAAAAATCATTTGAACGTGCGTACTTGATGTGACTTAATTTCTATATTGAATCGGCTTATTACCTAATGAGTCCACCACGTATGTTTGTTTATATGTAACCAAATGAACGTATACAGTACATTTTATTAGGTGCCAATGTAAATAAATTTGTTGGCTCCGTGGTGCAGTGGTTACGAATGCCTCGGGTTCAAGTCCCGGTGCAGACATTTCTGTTCGAAGGCATAATGAATGTTTGTGATGTCTAAAATTCCCTGCCACCCAACCGATACTAGTCCTGTCTTAGCCCTATCCTTCTATCCTTACTCTCTTCGAAAAAAAGAGTAGTTGAGTAACTAAGTAACAAACAGTTCTCATAAAAAAACTTATGTTGAGATACCTCCATTAGGAGGCCATATGCTTCACGTTGGGAGCGGATATGGTAAAAAAAAAGTAAATTGAAATGTTATGGCTCATAGAAAACTAATTTCTCACAGAATTATTGATCGTGGTGTTCAATATAGTCAATTGTACACGGTACAACCAGTCTTCTGTACACCATATTATATTACTTGCACCATATTAAAATGGCACATTCCTCATGTTTTTGATAGTTTTCTAATCCGTCACATGCTGTTATATTTAGTCTAATTAAACTTTATGAAAAAGAATGTCTTAAAAATATATATAAGGTAAACGTACCAGTGGTTGACCGTTTAAGAGAAAAATTCAACAAAAATAACGATTAACGTTTAGCATTACACGGAATGATAACAAAGCAAATGTATTCATAATGGATCAAATGTCTTAATTAATATGATAAGACAAAAACTAGAAAAGGGTCTTTTACAAAAATAGTGTTCAATTTTTACCAACCACGTTTTTGTGACCATCTAAAAAGTTGAAAGTTCCCGTAGTTGACCACTTTTTTTTCAGCAGTTGACCATACCTAATCAAAGTGTTTCATGACAACCTTTCATCAGAGCTTCCTTAAGACCACTATTGGTTGAATCAAGTAGCATATGCTTACTTTCATCGATATCCTTAACAATTCTGTTAAGTACATTCAAATTAAAATACTTAGTACATTAGGTGTTGTTTTTAAATGACCGCTATGACACCCTAATGACACATATAGTGATATGTTAGTTCCTCAATCCGACAAAAAGTGTTTTTACTTGTCTTAACTCTACAATTTAGAGCACTCTCGCGTATACGTTTTTTATGTTAGGCACTTTTATTGAAAAAGGGTCAACTACTGGTACATTTACTTTAATTAACTTTTTCTTACTGCAAATTTACATTAGTATACATTTTTTTTGGAAATCAAGTTAATAATATACAAATAGTCTACAAAAGCTGTATTTCATTCTCTGTTATATTTGTTGATGTGATAATGATCTTCAGCGATAGACAATACATTAAAATTGATGAATTGAAACTAAAATAAACTTATCCGCAATGCAAGTAACTAATCATAAAAAAAAACACTGGCGTTTAGAACTGCATCAAGGAATGGTTACATTTTAAGAAATAATTGTTTGTGTAAGGGTCTTGCGGTATAAAAGCCTTAGGCTTTGAAGTAATTCAATATAAATACGACTGAATAAGGGAAGTTGTCTCGCAATACTTTGCACTGAAATCTCCAAGCAATTAGACCTAAATTAATAATATTCCCCGAGAGGTGGATAGCACAAAGAGATCTTTTGACTAAGAAAAGCTTTCATTCGGAGTCTCCATGAATTCTGAGTAAATGTATGCATTATCATAACTTGTATTTTACTTACTGAGACTTCTTTATAACTATAGACATATTTTTACTATTTTTTTAATAATATCGTGACAACTTTACCTTTTGACGAACCCTAAATGAAGCGTATACTTTCGTAGGGAAGTAAAAGGACATGGTTAACAGTTATAATTAGTCACTTTTAATGTGTTAACTGTCAATTCTTGGTGGAAAGGTATTATATTTTTAAAAGAAAACACAATTAGTATGCACTACTTTCACATGTAAAATGTTAAGGACCAATTTTGCTCATCACGAGCATTGAGCATTGATCTCTTGATAATCAGTTGATAATGTTCGCGATTAGCGAAATAAGTCTTGACTATTATAAAGATGTAGAAGTTTATTTAAAAAAATGTAATGTATTTCTACCTAGAATTGACGGTTACAGCTAAAAATTAAGAAAAGATAATCCTCTAAGTATACCACTTCCTTTAATATCGGATAGGGTTGGTGGTGTGTTGTATTTATGTTGTTAGATATGATGATAAAAGAACGTTATTTACTTCGGTCATTTAATTAGTCATTGTTAATGTTTTTAGTTTTTGAAGAAGATCTATAAGGAGTTTAAATATTTCGCATAGAAAAGCGCACAGTGTGTAGTTTTTTGTTTAATGAACAGATTTAATATTCATGACCCACATTACGTTGTAAAATGTTATAAACGTGGCACTATACTCGGGTGCAATTTGGTGTACAAAAAAGAAAGTGAAAAATCCTTTTTCAGTCACCCAGCTCTTTCAAATTAAAAAAGTGTTCATGTAAAACGACTCGTTTCATGTTGATGTTAATTCATAATTTATTTAAAATTCGTATTAGAATCAAAAAACGTTATGGCTCGCGTGTCACGTCAAGAAGTCTGCCAACAGACATGTTGAAATCCGACTTCGAAATAACAAGAACAACGTATTTTGTTTGTAACAAAAAATGTGTTTCACATGTTTTCATCAGTCACTATTAATTATACACTTAATTTAATAAACACACACTTTTCGCATCATAATGTAGTAATATATGATAGGAAATTCATCAGTAATGATTAAATTTAACATTGTTTCTACTATCACTTAAGGGGACATATATTATCATGGTAATATAGGTAAAGAATATTCATTGCTTAGAACCGGCAATTCCTGAAGACTCAGGCGTAGAAGAAAATCATTAATTTGTATAATAAGAATCAATCAAATGCAATTTTAAAGTAATTTTTCCATGCGTTTCGAGGTACAGTTCAATAGCTATGTTATATTGTATGTTTTGGGTAATTTATATACTTGTAGATGCTATACAGATGCTTGCGGTGTATTCTAAGGGTACGGTGAATTGATTTTGTGGAATTCGGAGGTAAGAGAGCGGACGAACCAGCCTCTTATTACTTCCAAAATAAAAAAGCGACGATGGACCTGACTTGGACATGTGCAGCGGTTGCCCCAGGGATACCTGAATCCTGCGTGTCTATTCTACACTGGAAGGCTGCTGGGATAACCTAAGAGGAAACAAAAATACTGGCGGAGAACAGAGAATATTGGAGGAACCGTGTGATTACCATACGCTTCGAGTAGGGAGCGGATATGGTTTAAAAAATAAATATACATAAGTTATATTGAAAAGCCGTTGAATTGATAACATCAAGAAGTACGGAATGGCCTTCATAAAACAGATGAAAGAGTACTGAAAACACTTTTGTATTTATAATTATGGTGAGGTATGTTTTTTCAATTTTCCTTAACTTATTAAAAAAAGTCTGAAATAACTTTTGAGTTCTTATATAACACCATCAGAGGATGGTTAAGCAATTTTGATACTATTGGCTATTTCCGAATATAAACTGTATAAAAAAAACAAAAAGTTAAAGATACTGTGTGACACACCCTGGTTTTTCTTAAGTATAAGTGTCATTAGTGTCCTGAACTGAAATCGGCCTGCGGCAAACAGCAATAATTCGCAGAAAACGCTCTTTCATGTTGCCAGGCGTTCAAGAAGCCCCCGGCTTCGGCCGCTGGACGAGTCCATTTTTACGGAAAAGGGTAGCTCCAACTTTGCACGGAGTTTTTTTAATTTTTGTAGACAGTCGATTACGATCCGCCGAGAGGGACGAGCTGCGGTCTCGTGGCAGCGGAGGTGACATGTGAACTGTTTGTTTTTGTGTTTTGATTTGCGTTGGATTTAATTTAAATTCGTTGTGTTATTTGTATTATAACTTAAAGTAAATTCAGTTGCTAAGTAAATGTAAATGTAGAATCAATTTTATGTGTTAAGATTTATATATTTGTGTAATATTAAACCACTGCATCTTGAATGGAAAATAAATAAGTTTTTAACCGGATCTGAAATGGTGTTTGTCTGAGATCAGCCCTTCCAGGACTCCGGATAACCAGCCGCTCGTCTCTCTTCGATCCGGGGTCTTCTCATTTGTCGCCCAACTTAGTGGCCATTGATGGTTTGTGACACCTCAGGATTCACCCCCTGAGGACTCATGCTCTGAAGATGCAGTGGCTTTGAACTGTAGTTCATGGCGCCCAACCGAATTTTAACGTAACTTCAAGAATTTCAAATCGCCGAACGCACACTAAGAATCCGGACCCTGCCCTGAAGGTGGACTTCAAGATCGGGACCAGACAACCAGTCAGCTTCCCGGCGTCTTACTACGAAACCCCAGCTTCAAAGGCGAAACTGGCGGGAGTCGTCGGTGAAAGGTGCCTGGCCTCTGTTACTTTTCACGAAGCCCTACTTCGCGACTGGCCGCTCTTGACGTCGTTCGTGCTGACCTAGGAGGCCTACTGGGCCTGTTGTGTTTTCAACCAGTGAGGCCTACTGTGGCTGTTTGTTTGCAATCCGCGAGGCCCGCTGTGCCTGTTAGAGTTGCAACCTGTGAGGCCTGCTGTGTCTGTTTTGTTGTCAACGAGTGACGCCTACTGTGGCTGTTTGTTTGCAATCCGTGAGGCCCGCTGTGCCTGTTATATTTGCAACCTGTGAGGCCTGCTGTGCCTGTTTTGTCTACAACGAGTGAGGCCTACTGTGGCTGGTAGATTTGCGACCCGGGAGGCCGTTTTGCCTGCCATGCTGCCTGTAAAGACGAGAAGACGCTAATAAACCTGCCCTGCCGAGCGAGGACGCTGCGGATGCCTTCTCGGGAGAAGATGAGGCCGTCTGCCTGTGAAGAGGAGATGCCGCCGACACACCTGCCCCGCCGAGCGAGGACGCTGCGGATGCCTTCTCGGGAGAAGATGAGGCCGTCTGCCTGTGAAGAGGAGATGCCGCCGACACACCTGCCATGCCGAGCGAGGATGCTGCGGATGCCTTCTCGGGAGAAGATGAGGCCGTCTGCCTGTGAAGAGGAGATGCTGCCGACACACCTGCCCCGCCGAGCGAGGACGCTGCGGATGCCTTCCTGGGATAGGAACAGGACGCCTGTTGGCGTAGGAAAATTTGCACCACCGTCCGTTGTGATGCCGATCGCGACATGACCTGTGTTGTGGCCTCGTGTGTGACGACCGACGCGCTGCCACGCGTGTTTTTAAGACTGGATTTTTTTGTGTTCTTTATTGTATATTGTATCTTGTTTTTGTGTGATTATTGCTACGCTGTCCGAACTCAGTTCATGGACACTAGAAGTATGGGGGTTTGACACACCCTGGTTTTTCTTAAGTATAAGTGTCACTAGTGTCCTGAACTGAAATCGGCCTGCGGCAAACAGCAATAATTCGCAGAAAACGCTCTTTCATGTTGCCAGGCGTTCAAGAAGCCCCCGGCTTCGGCCGCTGGACGAGTCCATTTTTACGGAAAAGGGTAGCTCCAACTTTGCACGGAGTTTTTTTTAATTTTTGTAGACAGTCGATTACGATCCGCCGAGAGGGACGAGCTGCGGTCTCGTGGCAGCGGAGGTGACATGTGAACTGTTTGTTTTTGTGTTTTGATTTGCGTTGGATTTAATTTAAATTCGTTGTGTTATTTGTATTATAACTTAAAGTAAATTCAGTTGCTAAGTAAATGTAAATGTAGAATCAATTTTATGTGTTAAGATTTATATATTTGTGTAATATTAAACCACTGCATCTTGAATGGAAAATAAATAAGTTTTTAACCGGATCTGAAATGGTGTTTGTCTGAGATCAGCCCTTCCAGGACTCCGGATAACCAGCCGCTCGCCTCTTTCGATCCGGGGTCTTCTCATGTGTTATTAAGATTATGTTCTACAAATATAATCTATTTCCATCAAGAATTGACACCTAATTCAATTTAACGGAATTGTATTATCGTTCAATGTGACAGATGCCAATCTGTTTGCGGCAAATGTTGTTGTCAGGGTTTTATCTTAAATTGAGTTGTGAATATTGTTGACTATTTTCTCTTTCGCATTTAAATTACGAGATTATACTAAAAATAACAATATTTCCTCACTATTTGTTTTATTTTTTGTTTACGACGTTCAGCTTTTAGACAAAAAAATGTAGGATTAGCACAACGGGGCTGTTGTTTTTGTGTTTGTCAAATAATATTATCATAAATTTAAGAATAACAAATGAAAATCTCGGAAAAGATAACACGCGAGTCGAAAAATCTTTTCCTTGTCAAAAAAAAAGACATTCACTCATTACAGTTTACTTTATTATTTGCGTTCCCGAAAAACAGAAAGCTCTCGCTGTCTCGTCACAGAGCCGACGCTTATATGGGATCGTGAGTCATTTGGCATACCTTCATATAAAAGCTCTCGTGCTCGCAAGCCTCCTCGTAGCGGAGATAAAAGCGCTGCAGTATAACAAGAGAGGCTGTATAAAACCCTTTCGTTTTGTCCTATACGCTACTGCCTCCCAAAAGAAAGTCCTGTAACTTTGTTTAATTTACTTTGAATCCCCGAAATGACTTTTCCTTGGAGAGGGGGTGAAATTTTATGACGTTTTTGATGTAGAGGTCAGGACGCTGGAGAATTTAGTTCAAATAAAAAATCTACATTGTTGAAATAAATATCACGTGGTTGATAAAAAAAAAACACTTTTTATATACATATCTTTTGATTTAAATGGTTAATTAATTTCTCGAAATGCCATGTAATTCCAAGTCGTTAAAATCCAGATTATCATTTGAATCAAATTGAAGATGGCTTCCATAAATAACTAAAGTATTCAAGCGATCATTTTTTTGGTAAGAAATAGTTTTATCGTTATCCGAATGACTTTAAAACTGATTTAACTGACGTAACTGATTTATTAATTTTTGATTATAAAAGAGTAGTTATTTATTTATAAGAAGTCTTTCACATTTTAATCGTAGACAATTTTAATTTCATTTGCGCATAATTTGTATGAGTATCATTAAATTCCTGTCATAAAACTGAAACTGTTTTAAATACAGTCAATCTGGGTAACTTTCGCCTAGTTCTGAGAGTTTTTGTATTTTTATGGTTCGCCATTTCACTTATGTGAGGTATTTTTTTACATAGAAATGAACCAATGTTTTAAGATGAAATTTAATTCACATAAATAGATGCATTGTCAAGATTAATATATAAATACAGATAAAACAAGGTGGGTAAAAATTCATCCAATCGGATAACTTTGGCTCACGATTCAAAAAATCACTGTAATTACTATAAATTCAGTGATTGAAGTCTTACCAACTTTCCTTTATGCTTTCATATATTCCGTACATAATTGAGATTAGAAAAAATATAAAGCAGTTGGTTAACATATTAGTAATTCAAATTGAAAAATATGGCTAATCCAATTTATTTAAAGAAATGTTTTTAAATTGTGTTTTATCATTCCAAGCTGACAACCAAGCTGCACATCAATTCATATTTTTACCAACAGGGGCTACTCAATACCTTTGTTTAACTAAAAAATATTCATGTGGCATTAATATTATCATCGTATTATAACAGCATCTTGTTCCATGTAGTGGGACAATCTTAGACCGATGGGTAAACTTAACCAAATTAATGGTAACTGATAATTAGTCTGTATCAATTCGATACACATGTTCTTTTTTAGATTAATATTTCATTAGTTGATAATGCTCGAGAGACGCAAAATCGGTACAGATCTATATTTTTTTTTCGGTATTTACAGTAAAGATAAGAGAATATTTTATGGTACTAAATTACTTAATTATAATACGTAGATTGTAAGTCCTTTAACGATGCTCTTTCATCACGAGTTAGCGAAACATAACAAAAACTTTTCATTTAATTATGCAACTGCGAATATGGACAAAAGTTTATCACAGCAGAGCAGAGCTTCCCCAAGTTTTGATTGCACGCAAACAGTCGGAGTTCTGTGACAGGATTTCTCATACATTAATCATGATGGGGTGCCTATTCCGGGATATGGCTTGGCACATAGATGCACGTCGTATCGTGGATGCAGGAGGTACTTGAATGCTTTCCCGCATACGTATTGCTTTGCATTAATTAATTGCGATAATTAAATAAAATAAACGGAAGACTGGAATTCAATATGGAATAATATTATTATTATAGATAAATTATATTTTATTGCATTTCATTCATAATGAGAATTTTATAAAACAGTGGTCGACAACCTACTAACTGCGGCCCACGAAAGCATTACCCGTAAATATGGTAATATTTATTTATAAAATTATTTATTTATTGCAGAGTATACAAGTAAAAAATCATCATGCTGGGCGTTTTTTTTAAGGACAAAATTTTTCATGCTTAAAAAAAATTGCATTTATTATATTGTCAGCACTTGATTCAACATATTCTTGTGATCAAACATTTTCTCAAATTAGGCGTTCGTCCATTTGGTTTCGGCGCCCATCACTTTCATACATTGATTTCTTAATCGCTTAATTGGTTTTGTGATGAAAGGTATAGATTTATGCAATGTTTACGTTTATTTACCTTTGAAAATGTTAGGATAGCGATAAGTTAATTACTAGTTCATATCATGTCGTATCCTTTTATTTGTATCCTTTCCATTTAAAAAGAAACCTTGAGCGACTGAATAACAAGCAATCATAAAACGTCAACTTGACCTACACGGGAAGCCGACATGGCTTACAAAAAATCAAACGCAACATATTTAGCCTACGAAGTAATCTTTGTTACAAAATGTGTATTTATAATGGTTCTACACCAGTGGCGTCCGTCCATACATGCGGTAGATGCTCCGCATGCCTGACAATTCGGAAATGCCGCATGCATGCGCTAAGAAGTTTGCTTTACACGTGCATGCGCAGTAATGGAAAATCCGATTTGCGCTATGGATCGCGCATGACAGGTTAGTATGCAAATGCATGCGCTTGAATTTTAGCATCTTACTGATATAACTGTGATTCGGATTGTCAGATAAATCGTGTTTAATTTGTCGCTACCCTCAACATGGATTAACAGCAGAGAAAAGAAAGGGGATTGAACAATACATGGAATATTAGAGACTGTAATAATAAAAATAAAATTTAATTTCAAAAACAAGATAAATTTTCCATATTTTCTTCCCTCACAGCATGACTTGCATCATAGGTCACCGCACGCCACTGTTCTACACATATAAGCAACAATGCCAAAGGGGTATTCTGAACTGCAAAATATAAACTGTAATTTCAACTGCACTATTTTTTAAAAATTCTTTTTTTGTTGTAAAATATAAAACTTGATTAAAAAATACTTACTAATGTGCATAGCATTTTTTAAGAATTTAGATTATAAGGGCGATATTAATCATTGACTTGTCTTTTAAATATATGATTAAATTCGTATATTTTTAAGAGCACCAGTAGTTTTATGGTACAAGGTACTGACCGCTATGATATTAATTCTCTCAATTTCGGCTATCATTTACGTTTGAAAAAGTCATTATTTCAAAGTGGACTTTGTGATTTAATGTATTATCGTCAAATTATTGATGAGCGTATTCGTAACTATAGCTGGGCTCTGTAGCAATATTTCTGTACTATTTTTGTGCGAGGTGAGTTAAAAGAAAACGTCTTGTGAATAAACTCGATCATATAAAGTAGAAGAAACATTGGAAAGAGTAGCACATAAACCACAACTAAAACGCCAAATAAAGAACAATTCGAAAGTAAATCTAAAGCCTATGGTAATATGTGGGATTGGAGCTCACTTAGCAAAAACATCGGCTCAAGTCTGGCTTAACTCCGCATCGTCGGATTAGCGCCGGCTTAGCCGTCGCGACGCCCGAGTGAGAAAAACTCTTCAGCGTCTTGGGAGAGAGGGCGCCGCGACGCCGCACCGAGCTGAGCGGGAAATCCCGAGATTTTCGCCGAAAAATAGAGCGCGTCAAGTGCGTTCGGATTAGATTTTTTTTTTATAAATAGTGCATAGCATTTTCGTGAATGTCTAATTTTTATTTCAATCATATTTTTAAATGGAGGGTAAGTTCCATGAAAAATAGCCGTGTTAAGTGTTAAAAAATGTGTATAACTGTGATATTTAAAAATGTGTAACAATAATACGTGTAAATAGAGAATTAGATGTAACATATATATTTACGTTCTGGTAAATCATATTATTTTGAAAATCTTATTAAATTTAAAATCGTCGCCAAGCAATACATCAACAATGGAGTTTTATTTCAGGAAAAATGCTCTGCTGCACATTGCTGCCTTCCTACTATTAAATCTTACATATTTAAAAAGCTTTAAAAGTTTTAAATTGAGTATTTCAAAAGTAGATAAACAAAGAACCCACTGACTTAATACTATTATTCAGTGATGGCAAAGATATAAAGATGAATTAAAAGGACTGTTATTTAACAAACTACTCTGCGCTATTTATGTTCATTTTATTCAGCTCATCTAATAAATGGTATCTTTAGTAATTACTTTTTTTTAAATAACGAGTTTTTTAACCATATCCGCTCTCTGCTTGAATCATTCCTCCAAGATTATTTGTCTCCACCAGTTTTATTGCTTTCTCCCAGGTCATCCTAGGGTGCCGTAGCCCCGATTTTCACGTTGACGGAATCTATCCGGATGGTAGAAGAGACTGGTACGATTTAGGCTACCCTGGGGAATCCTCAGCACATGTCCAAGCCAAATCTATTGCTGCTTTTTAACTTTGGACCTAATAAGGGGCTGGTCTGTCTACTCTATTAGATCTTTATTTAAGCCATATTTTTGGAATATAAGCTTATAATGGATTATTTAAATTGAAATAGAAAACTTTTAAAATATTCATAAAGATGTATAATAATAGGAGGTTATGTTTCTTATCCATTCGTTTGGCGCTCTATTTTCATCAGAAGATTATGGTACAATAGAAATGGTTTTATAGAAAAAACAATTCTATGGAAGAAATTTAAAATTTAATTTTTAGGGATTCAACCCACAGCAAGTTGGTCACTAATGTTGTCAGAAATGTTCTGTTCATATGTTTTTCTAGTCGCTTGCACACAGTTAAATTCTATTTTCGGTTTTTAGTGCGTTAAAATGATATGGAAAAATTCAGATTCATTATTATTCTAACCACGTGGCACAAAAAAAATGATATAAAAAATAAGTATAAAACTAAATAGCTAGTTACATTTTATGATGAAATTTAACATTCGGCAATCTAAATGCACGGTGGCGGAAATACATTTGAATAGAAAAGAGCTGATGAAATTCTGTGGCGCGAAAAACAAAGTGTAGAGTGTAAAAGTAGGCTCTGTTTTTACAGCCTCAAGTCGGGGGCGGGGTGTTTATTTAAATTACCGGGTGGGGGCGCGGGCGCTTTCCGGGAAATCGACTCACTTTATGGCCGATAAACACTTTAGCAGCGCGCTTAAGACTCAAATGGGAAACAAATGACTAATTACAACTTGTCTTGGGGTGTAAATTTTGATTACATGTCGATACTTTAAGTTAGAACATTTCACTAATTCTAAAAACGTTTTTAATAGTGTACAAAAATTTTTTTTAGCATGATTTGTCCATACCTTCGTTCTTTACCTATGTTACATGAGAAATAGAGAGTGGCATGTTATTTGTTTTACTAAAATTGGAAAGCAGGCAATAAAAAATGTGAGAGAGGTAAATTAACTAGCGTTTTAATTCTTCGTGTCTTCCACCACTCCGTAACGAGTAAAAGAGAAGAATCCTACATAAAATATGCTCATATTATGTTATATAATTTTATAATTTAAATCGATGACAAAACCATAATCAAAAATCGTACGACAGATAAGTCTAAATGTACTTCTCAAAATAACCGAACACGTCCCCACTAGGTATCCAGGGGAATATAAATTTCATGCTTTTTATTTTTTTCAAACAAATCTTCATGGTTGAATATCACAACTTTGCAGCTACCAAGATATAAATTGGCTAATTTTTAACAGGTAGTGTTGGAACAGCCACATTATTTTAGGATAATATAACGTTGTTAGCAAATGATTCATATTAAAGTAATGCTTAAAGTAGAAAAACTTTAAGACCTACATATGACAAGTAGAACGCCGTCGTTGGTTAATTACGATGAATTCTAGCATAATGTAATAATAATAAATAGTGAATATGTTGAACGATAACAGAAATGAAGATATGTACATACTTTGAGAGAGTATAATTATGAAGCTTAATCGTAATCAATGATTGTAATAATCAAAATGTTTTTTTTTTTGCGATAAATTATGTTTCTAATAAATCTACCCTGACACGCATTTCGTTGGATATATTATGACGACTGTACGCTATAATTTATTGCCAAGATTTAGTTATTACATTTTAAAAAATAAAACACAATTTATTTGTACTACTTCCACATAATTATAATGATCAGGACCGGTTTCGCTCATCACGAGCATTATCAACGATAAAAATACAAAACTAACAGGCTTATTTATATAAAATTGAGTGTAAAATGAAGTTATATAAAACTGATGGTTCATGAACTAAGACAAGAAAATAGTGATTAACAAATAAATTATACATAAATCAAATAAAAGAGTCTACAATTAAAATGTTATGGACCTCTTGTAAATCAATAAATACTAATTTGAAATCACAAATATAGCTACATTAAAAGTCCATTTAGCTGAGCAAAATTTTTTAATTGAATTGTGTTTGATTGTGTTTTATTTTTTAAAATATAATGTCTTTCCACCAAGAATTGACAGTTAACACCTTGAAAGTGATTTGGTTATTACTTAGCTTGTATATATTGTGATTTTCGATGAATCGTGAATTATGTAATGATAATGTTAAAGAATCACAGAATAAACACAAAGGATTTTTTTATATGTTATATTCGACGAAAAACGGTCGAGCCGATCTACGTACAACCGCCATACAATTTTTTGGTAGAGAACAGGCCTCCTAGGATTACTCTTAAATTGAGAATTTTCTTATAGCACTGCTTATAACTTAAGGTCACTTTGCCAATGCTTATTTCACTACTTTCTACAAAATGGTGAAGTGGTTGACTGACAACATGTCCGTATTAAACAATTTATGGTGATATGATAAACATTTAAAACGCAAACGCGTTAAAAAAATATTTTACACCATAAAATAAGGTTTTAACTTCATAAAAATGGTGGCAGTATAGAAATAAGCCCCTCTTTGTTGGGGCAACGCCTTTTTAATTCGTAAGGCCGTTATTATTTTTATATCCCGATAAATCCGAATCGAAGCCTCCCAATTATTCCGGGGGCGGTGATCATCCCCGTGGAAATGGCGCAGGTGTAGGGCATTACCACCCCTTAAATACCGGTTAGCCAGGGGATGAATATTCATTCCGTTCTTCAGACACCCGCTGCGGGGCCGCGTCGTTCTGGGTATTAGCGTATAATCCATTTGATTTTTTTCGCGCAATTGTAACGCCCTGTGAGATATTTGAAATATTTTTGCAAGTCATTTTACTAATGCCCTGATCCGTTTTCTTGATATTGGAAATGGCAGGAAGAAGGTTGGGTTTTTTTATTATTATTTACACAATACAATATTTGAAAATTTTATTTGTATACCAGAATCACGTTATTGTATTATTTTGTGTTTATTTATTTTGATATTTCGAATCTTAGTATGTGTGAAAAAATAATCTCAAACAAAAAATTATCAAGAAGGAATATAAAAACGTTTGAGCGAGAAATGGACGAAAGATAAGTTGAAAAAACTTAAGTACTGTTTTGACTTTTAACTGATTTGTTTTGAACGAAAATAAAACAATGGTTTCAATTCACATTACATAGATATGTATTATATTATGCTGTTTCATGATAGTAAAATTAAATTTAAATAAGTAGATTTGTAAGATAACAAATAAAAATGTAATTTGAATTATTGAGATTTTGTACACTTGCATGTATTTTGTCACTAACGACCCGGGTTTCGCCTTTCGGCATCTTCAGGCATTCGAGCGCACAATCGAGTCAATTCGAGAACATTCGTGCGCTCGAATGCCTGAAGATGCCGAAAGATGAAACCCGTGTCGTTAGTGACAAAATACATGGAAGTGTACAAAACCTCAATAATTCAAATTTGATATTGAAATTTCATCAAGCACCACCCTCAGTCGATGTCTTAAATTATTATCTTAAATTACATACATATGTACCTTTAAATAAGCGACCAGAAGATTCCTTATTAAAGTCATGGAAACGTCAATACCAAATGATGTTTTTTTACCATTTTAACATTTGATGTACTGATCTTGGGCTTTGTGATATCTAGGGTGGAGAACCTGCAGTCTTCTACTTCATCAAATGTTGATTAAATCAAAATTTATATACATTTTTAGTATATTTTGATCTCGGATTCATGTCCCGGTGCGGACAGTTCCAAAAATTGACTTTTCAATCGATTTATGGATTTCTGCCAACATGGATGTTTGTGTTGTTTAGAACTCCCTCCCACCCATCCGATCCTATGAACGGGGCGTAGCGAGAGAGATTACCTAACGATTAGTCCTGTCTTAGCACTATCCTTCTATCCCTACTGTCTGTGAGAGGTTGGGTAATTGAGTGACAAGCAGTTCTGGTAGAAAAACTTCTGTTAAGATACTTCCATTAGGAGTCCAAATGCTCCACATTGGGAGCAGTAAATAAAAAAATAGTTTATATATTTAACTGACGTTTCTTGAATATAAAATCTGATTTGATTACAGATTAAGGAATGCTGTCTTATAAAATGAAAACATTATCCACTATCATCTAGTGCAGGCGTCTTTTAAGCGTAAGGGCCACACTGACTCTTCTACTAAGTTCCCAGAACTAAGACCTAGCTAGCTCATCATACCAACATTCTGCAGTTTTGAACTACTCGCAAATTTTGGCTGGTACTGACGAGCAAGTGTGCAAAGATATTTCATTGCAGCGGAGATAGCTGACAGCCGACAAGGAGAAAAAGCTTTTTCTTGATCTATACATTCATATTTAGTCCTTTGGTTGATCAGTTGCATAAATATGCTCGTAGCTTTTCTTCAGCTTTCGCACAACTTATCTGTGTGAAAAGCTATGGCGGACCAGATTGGTGGTGCTCGCGAGCCATAGTTTGGAATGATACACTGTTTAATTAATTTTACTTACGTGAACCGCTTGTTGTATATAGCTTGATAATAACACATTACGGTTTTATATTGGTAGCCTTGATTGGTATGCTTTTAGTATCAATTAAAAAGCGTAAATAGTTTTGATGATGAAATATAACATATACTATGCAAGTCTTATCATCATTTCATATTATGGCATCCAACGAAGGATTAGCCATAAACAATATCAAACGGTTCTCATAAAATTATATTTTCAGTACATAACATCGACGATTTCGAGAACGATATTGTGTGTAGAGAGAGAGGGAGAGTATCAAAGAGAAATTCTGAATAAGTAAAACATTCAACACCACCCCATAAGTGTACTTTATCCATGCAATAATAAAATAAACGAAACCTATTTGCTAAACTGTTATTTCAGTTGGTGTTGGTTCTACGGGTTCTCCCCCGTGCAATGTCTCAGGTACAGGTATATATATATTTATATGTGTATATTTTTATTTTTTTATTTAAAACTCACTTCAATTTGCATTTCAATTTGTGGGAAGTAAGAAAAATAATAAGTAAGGCGGGCTGCTGTCGACGCCGGAGAAAAAGGTAGGCGGCCAGGTATACATACAACAGATATCTGAAGCATTCGTCATTTTCAAGATTATTTTTTTCTTTTTAAAGGGACAAATATGTACGTATCTCTAGAATTTTTAAATGTATTTATCTCTATCAAGGATGGAAAAAGTGGTCTACCGGTCGTGTGTGGAGCTATTTTTGGTCAACCGCAAAACAAAAGTATTAAAAACAATGATGAATTATTAGAAGTATTTTTCAAAAAAATAGTAAATGCGCCCATCCCTCGATTTACGTGCTTTTTCCTTGGTTTTAAAAAATGTATTCAAGAAATACAATATTATTGACTTTGATAGTTACTGTTTTTTTAATCCACAGTGTCTAATTTAATCGAGCCGAAGAAACAGTAATTATCATTATTATATTGTAACTATATATATAAAAATATATTTATTTACCATGTCCGCTCCTAGTGTGAAGTATTTGGCTTCCTAATGGAGATATCTCAATAGAAGTTGCTAATCACCTTTGCTATGCCCCGTTTTTAGGATCGGATGAGTGAGAAAGAATTTAAGATATCACAAACATTCATGCCTACTAACAGAAATCCATAAATCGATTGAAAAATCAATTTATGAAACTTTCCCCAACGAACGGACTTGAAACCGAGACAACCGTAACCAACGACGTTAACCACTGCACCACGGAGCCAACGATATTAAACATATTTTTAATGATAAACATAACAAATTTTCATTATAGAGATTTTGTACATTTCCATGTATTTTAACAGTGCTTATCCTTGTTTCGTCTTTCGGCATATTCAGGTATTCGTGTACTTGAATGCCAGAAGATGCCGAAAGGCGAATATCGGGTCGTTAGTGACGAAATACATGGAAATGTAAAAAATCTCAACAATTCAAATTCTAATTTGATATTGAAATTCCATCAAGCACCCTCAGTCGATGTCTTAAATTATAAACATAACAGTTTTTCATCAACCATCAATTTCCGATATTCATTAAATATTTCATATTTTATAATGTATGTTTATGAACATATTATGTACACTAACGAAGTGTTTTAAAAAAAATTTTTAGAGAATTGTCAGAGGTATTATATTTTATTTTCAGTACGAGCGGTCTTTATGTGAAGAAAAACATAATAAGGCTTTATAAGTTACTTCTCTTGCAGGTTGGGGTTTTTTGGATTACATACCTACATAGGATACAATTCTTGCAAGCATTCAGGAATGTTGTATTCCTGTAAACCGCTGCGAAATATTTTTACATTCCTTTAACTATTTCAAAAGGAAATATTCTATTCGACGAAATTTTATATTTTATATGTTAAATACTTGTATAGACATCATCCTAATTTTCGTAATTTATTTTATACGTAGCGAATATATTAGCTATTATCATTATTCTTTTTTTAATATTGAACAACACATGGGTCTCAATAATCTTATGTATATAAAATAAAAACATCATTGCAAAACTTCGATTACAGTCAATCTGGGTAAAAGTTCTGAGGGGTTTATGTATTTTTATTGTTCGACATTGCATTTATTTGTGGTATTGTTATATATAGAAATGAACTAATGTCTTAAGATGAAATTTAATTAACATAAATAGATTTATTGTTTTAATTGATATATAAGTATAGGTTAAACAAGGTGGGCAAAATTTTCATCCAATTCGGATAGCTTTGGCCCACGATACAAATAATCACTGTAATTACTATAAATACAGCGATTTTAAAGTCTTGGCAACTTTTCTTTACGCTTTCATATATTTTGTACATAATTAAGATGGGAAAAAATATGCAGCATTTGGTTTACAGATTAGCAATACAAATTAAAAATTTGACTAATCCAATTTATTTAAAGAAAAGTTTTTAAATTGTGTTTTACCATTCTAAGCTGACAGCTTACAAATTCAACAACAAAAATTTTAACAAAACAATTTTTACTACCAATGACTACTCAATACCTTTGCTTGACTAAAAAATATTCATATGGCGTTAGTATTATCATGATATTAGAACAACACCTTTTTCCATGTAGTGGGCCAATCTTAGACCGATGTGCAAACAGACCCAAATTTTATTTTCCATCTCCGTTCCCAATGTGGAGCATTTGGTCTTCTAACGGAAGTATTTTAACAGAATTTTTCTACGAAAACTGCTTGTTAATCAGTTGCTCAACCTCTCTTTTTTCGAAGAGAGTAGGGATAGAAGGATAGGGCTAGGACAGGACTAGTGGTTAGCTAATCGCTCTCGCTACCCCCCGTGACGATGGGATGGTTGGGAGGGAGAACTCAGACTACGAACAGAAAACCATAAAACGTTACCAACTACGCCATGGACGCCGACCCAAATTGATGGTAATGAAATTATAATTTTTACGAAGACGACAAAGCAAGAATCTTTTAAATACAGTTTTAATGAAATCTAGTCAGTATAATTTCTACTAATGACTTAATAGTTGCAATTACTAAAAAGGCAAGAAATCGTCGATACAAAGATGTAAAGAACATGTTAAAATCAATTCATAAATTCAAACCAAATAATGACAAAAAATGTGACCAAAAACAATGCTTCCTTTTCTAAAAACAAATATATTTGATATTAGCAAATTTAATTTAAATGAATTCAATAATGTGATTTTAATTAAGAATGGGCCGAAGATTTATGAAAATCCCAATTCAGATAAATATGAAGTCTTGGAAGTTAAATGTCACCTTCTGGTAGTCTGACAATTTATTTATAAAAATAAAATACTTGAAAGTACTTATTCCACAATTTAATAGATATTGTGATTAGGATGCGATGTTACCGTATATTGAAACTTAAGAAAATAAAGTTTTTTTAGTATGTACTATAAATAATGGTTTATTGAATAAAATATAATAGTAAAGTTGCGAATAAAAATTGTTCTTATGGCTGTAATCATTGACACTTTATTTATAATGTTAATTTGAAGAATCTAACAAAATTTGCTTAAAAAAGAAACTAGTCTTTAAAAATTTAATCTTTTTGTTAAATTGAGTTTAATATAAGTTTTATGTTTTACTTATGAATAAGAAAAAAAGGTTTTTTTTTCGGAAGAGAAGAAAAATTATACAATTGAACCATCCAAACGAAAATGGTGGAAAAATTTTCATCGCAACTTTGTCTTCCGCTCCCCGGAAAAGTTTTTGCTTAAACGAATTCAATTCTCAACCAACTCCGAAAATGGTAATTCAAACTCGATCTTCTAAATTAACAAAAACTTTATTTATAGGCCATGTTTGCCAAAATGAAAATTTACTCTTAACCGAATTCGGCGGCATCCTGTTTCAATTATTATCAATTTGCATTATAATCTAGATTGTAAACATTTATTAAAAAAAAAAATTATAATTTATCGCATTAGTTTAACGATCACTATCTAAAAAATGGGTGGGCCGTTACCCAAACAATATGTATAATAATATTTCATCATATTTACGGTGTGAGAGAGCTGATTATTTAAAATAAACACACATTTATCAACGCGAAGCGTTATTTAAACTCTAGCGCTACGGCGGATTCTCAGTATACGAATACACAGGAGGATACTTAATTATCACAAAAGAACAAAGTGAGTGAGCAAGTCAGATTTTCTTTTTTTTTTCTTTCTATCTTTTCTTTTCTTAAGCACAATAGTGAGTGGTTAAAAGATCGGTCCCGTGCAGCTCAGCATCGGGCCAAGAATATGATAAGTAAATTCGTTTCTTTTTATGATCGTTATTGCGTTATGGAAGGCGGCCGTGAAACAGCGGCTGCATACTCATAACGGGTGGAGGTGGGGCAACCAACTTGTATTACTATAATTAAAAATAGATAATATTTGAAAAAAAAATACAATTCTACACACGGTTTTTCTGATGCTTTCAGAGGTGTGGAGTCGTCAAAAAAATGCGACTTCGACTGTAATAATAATCTAAAAAAAAAGTTTAATTTTGTCAGGTTTTTTTCATGCCTTTCCAATGTTATTGATCTTCATAATAAACATCAACAAACCAATCCGGCAAATAGTCAATCTTTTTGTACCATACATATAAATGTCTATTGCAGGACAAGAAGATGTTATAGGCATAAATAAAAATGAAACAAGAACATTAATATAAGCAAAAATGAATTTTATTGAAAGAGTAGACGGAGTCGCTTGTTTTTTACGACTCCGATTCCGTAGCCTTGAAGGATTATGTACTTTACGTTATAATCTTTAATTGTGTTTGGAGTAGGTTAATAGTTAGCTAATTGATATCGCGACGCCCAGTGTTGATGATCAGATATATGAGAGAAGAATAAAAACGTCACAGATATATACACCAATCGAACACCGATCCATGTATCGATTCTACAATCAATTAATCAACAGCTACCGAATAAGACGAACGACGAGAGATTCGGCTACAAAATTGGCATCGAGTTAGAAAAGATTTGAGTTATATCGCTAAAGTTAAAAGTAAAATACTTTGCAAACAAAAAAGTTGTAAAGGTTGTTCAATAAATGGAATTAGGTATTTTCCTTAGGCCAGATGTTTTTATTGGATACGACATAAACACCTATTTTATAAATAACAAGGCTCTGTCAAAAGTTCCAGCTTGTGACAAAGTTGAGCGGAATTTGCTTTTAATTACTAAGTTTCTCTGCGATTGATTGATGGAACAGCCAACCTAATTACAGTCTGAGTCTTGTCTGTTGACTGATACAATTAAAACATATTCAATGTAATTTGATAAAATGGCAAAAGGATCAATGCTAAGTTCCAGTTATTAGCATATTCAATTAATCGGTGTAATATTGTTTAAATTGTCTTAAAGAATAATACCATTTATGTCTTTAAAACGAGCTTTCTTTGATATAAAGCGTTAAAATCTTTAAATAACTTTTGCGTTAATATGTAATATTTTATGATTCGGCGGTAACATAGTAGAAATTCATTTTTAATATAATATTAAAATTTATTATTAAAAATAAATTGATTGTAAAATTTATTGATAAATTGATTAATAAAAATAATAACGTAGAAATACTCCACTAAGTAAATAAAACAGGTATTAAAATTAATATCTTAGAGTTTTTAGAATTTAATAAAACCATTAACAGTAATCGAGTATTAGTAAATAACATTTTAAATAGAACAGGAGGCTCACCACTATTCAATTTATTTTCGTTAGGATTTTCACCTCTAAACACTAGTAATTGATTTGAAATTAGTAGTCATATGGTAATTAGTCTATCAGTGTTTATGTATTAACTCCATCTCCACGTCCAGTAGAATGGAATAAAACCCACCATACACTTTATTTTTAATGTAAGAATTAGAATCACTGTTTAATTTTAAATAAATAACCTTGCGATATGGCTTGTCTGAAGGTGCTTCTTAAAAAAGCGAAATGCGTCATGTTAGTGATAAAACCAGTGGAATAACAAAATTATCAATTTTAATTTTATATATTGATACATTTAAGTTTATGAAATATCAATGTTCAGAAGTATGAAGTTTTAGCTAGAAGGTTGGCACTATGAACGACGAGGCGTTGTCAAGAATACAAGAACCAAATGGGATGGTAAATAAAAGAAATTAGAAAAAGTATTAACTTTTCTATTTTCGTATTCTTGGGAAAATATCTAGTAAACCTTTTGCCTAAGGGCTTTGAGAAACTGCATTGATTTCAACCCTATTCAGTGTGAAATAACGATTGCCACCACCATTACTGGTATCGGATATGGCACACAATTCAATGCAGTTATCGAAACTTGAATACAGCCTGAAAAATATAAGAATGATTATAGTTTTGTTTTTGTATACAGTAGTAGTCTTACCGGTTCAGCGTCGCAGGCTTCGAGGTCTGGAATAGGGTCATCGGTGCAGAAATAGTCTGGAGGTTGAAGAATTGGAGGTCTAGGAGGCGGAGGAAGAAGAAATTCAGGCGGGGGACCGAGACAGTCGCAGTCCACCCTCTCCATCTCCACCCGCATACTAGGAGGATCTCGTCCACTGGAAGAAATACAAACCACTCAAATATATTTTTTACATTATTTCGTACTTCATTAAAGTCATCTGTTAGTACAACACTTTTTGAATACTATTTCTTACAAGTGTTTTATCAGGGGAATCTTTTAAAAGGGCGTACATTTTGCAGATGGCAGAAAGAACTGTCAAAGACTGGCAGTCACGGAGATGTACTTAATTCAATAAAGGCAAGTAATATATATATTCATTGTCAAAATTATATGTAAATAGTACAGCTTATACACGAATTATATCGCTATAATAGTATTGTGTATTCAATCTAGGTAAAAACGGTATCCTTGTGATTTTCAGTATCTAATCGTAATTATTGTAATATATTGAGAATCAAAATGGAACATAAGTCATCTATGAAAATGAGCGGCAAAGGGGATTTTTCATTTCATACGTATTCCACACAAGCTGGGTAGTCATAAAAATTTAATGTAAATTCTAGCTCTGTGATTTGTCAACGAGTATATATCCACTGATATCCACTTAAGTGTCCACTTTTGAAACTTTATACGGACTTTAATTTAAAAATCTATTTGAAACCGACTGATTTAGATACTTTTGATGAGTTTTTTTAACAGGAGTATCACCTGCACTACCACACACAATGAAAGCATAACTTTCATGAGATGCGGCGTTTGTCCAACTTTGATACCAAGGTACCCATATATCGAAACATTAAATCATCAAAATGAAATATTGAGTTTGTTATAACAAAATGTTCCTTATTTCAAACTCTACCGTGTGGAAGAACACACTTATTTCTACAAGTTATACTTTTACTTTAAAACAGTTTTCTACAAATAAACAAAATGAAAAAGGTATAACATTTCAAACATTTGACATACTTCAAAGTCCAATTACTCAAAACTAGTATTTTTCAGTTAGTGTCTTCTTCTAGAACAACGACGATATATAAAATCTGTCTTTTGGATTTACAATAGAATTTTATTCCGTGGTAACCAATCTAGGCAATTGACCGCAACATCAAAATGAAGCTTTATGTTTTTGAGATGAGATAAATATTCCAAAACAGAATAAAAAAACGCTTGTAATGTTATATATATCATATAACCTTCCTTGTTATCAGAAATGTAATCGTAACTCAATAATAAATATGTATTATATACATATTATATGTCTAACAGATAATTAGTTTTCGGATATCAGTAAATTATCGTAACAATATACTAGCATATTATATTAATTTCCGTAATAATAATAATTAGGTTATCACTGCAATTTCTGTGATGCGAAGCTATTACCTAGAATATTATTATGCTTGAAGACACAGTCTAATAATCACTTTAAAATTGATTTGATTCTAGGAAACGATAGACAGATTATTCCCATAATTATAATATTATGAGAATAATCAGCCTCAGATCGGAAGCAATTTGATACATATTAAAATATAGTATACGACGAGAAAATTTAGTTTACTTGCTCATTCTCACTTAAATAATAATGTAGATGATCGTATTACTTTAACTTGTCTGAAAAAGAGGGGTTAGCGCGATTGACCTACAGTCAGCACTCCGTTCAAGGTAATAAACGTTAATTCTAGATGGAAGGTATTATATTAAAAAAAATAAAACAATTCGTTTTTTACTTATTCGCTCTTTCTTGTTGCCAGGCGTTTAATTGCCGTCTGGTACGTCCGCTGGACGAGTCCATTTTTACGGAAAAAAGGTAGCTCCGACGGTGCAGGGAGTTTTTTTTTAAGTATTTGTAGGCAGTCGATTACGATCTGCCGAGGCGGACGAGCGAGGTCTCGTCGCGTCGGAGGTGACGTGCCGATGTGAATTGTTTGTTTTTTTTTTTTATTTGCATTGGACTTTATTCAAATTCGTTGTGTCATTTGTATTATAACTTAAAGTAAATTCAGTTGCTAAGTAAATGTTAATGTAGAATCAATTTTATGTGTTAAGATTTATATATTTGTGTAATGTTAAACCACTGCATCTTGAATGGAAAATAAATAAGTTTTGAACCGGATTTGAAATGGTGTTTGTCTGAGATCACAGCCCTTCCAGGACTCCGGATAACCAGCCGCTCGCCTCTCTTCGATCCGGGGTCTTCTCAAGTATTTCTGTGCAAATATGCTCCAAGGTGCTCGCGAATATGAGTTTCAGTACGGGTGCAGTTCAACAAATTGATTTTTTTATCAATTTCTGAATTCATGTAAAGGGATGGATTTCTGTGACGTATTAAAGTTCCTCACACCTAGTAACGTATGTAAACCTACATTTGATGGTATTGACTACAGCTTTTAGTGTCGTAAGAAAATAGAGATTCTCTGTCTAAAAATGCTTCAAATAACATATAATTCATTCTGCAATACAAATTGACTATTTAATATCTAGAATATTAAAGTATAGATAAAGATATGTCAGGTATGTGGTGCAGGGGTAAACGTCGTTGTTTTCGGTTACGGATGTCATTGGTGGAATTCCCAATACGGACAGTTTCATAAAATGATTTTTCAATCGATTTATGGACTTTTGTGTTGTCTAAAATTCTCTCTCATCCATTCAATCCAAAAAACAGTGCGTAACAACAGCCATTAGTTAACCACTAGTTCTGCCTTAGCCCAATCCTTTTATCACTATTATCTTCGAAAAAGAGAGGTTGGGCAACTGAATAAACTTCTGTTGAGATACCTCTATTAGAAGCTCATATTGGTAACGGATATGGTTTAAAAAATGTATTTTAGAAGCTTAAGTCTTTAAAATCGTTGTTTTTGTTGTATCAATCTCTACAGATATTCAATTTTCAGAGCGTTGGTTGTTTCAATGAACTGCGCTTGTTCGTGAACAAAGTTTGCACTGTGGTTGTTGAAATAACCCGCCAAAGTTGCAGTGGGCGGGCGGCCAATTTATTACTTGAGATTGTGCATTGTAGTTCTGAATAAACATCGTTAATTATGTATACTAAAGCCAAAGGCTTAACAGTCATGTTTACAATATAATAAAGACTTCTTTTCTCATAATAATATATAAAGTATGAATCGCGCTAACAGTGGGAGCTTTCGTTAATACGATATTGTCTCGATATAGCGTACCTACACGAATTTAATATATATAATACTAAGCAGGCACTGTATAGTTTGTAAGACGTTACATTTAATATATTCCTAGCAATTATCGATGCAGCTATACTATATAACAGGGAATACACGTGTAAATCTGTCAGTCTGTTTGTCAGAACAACTTCTACAAAACTGTGAACAGTAGCGACGTGAAATTTGCACATATCATTCTGACTGCCATTTCTAGGTCAACTGTGCTATTTTCAACATAAAATGTTTTGCTTTTAAAATTTATATTAATTAATACGATGACATTTTGTATGTGTTAACATGAGGTACGGTTCACAGTAATACGTTCAACTTACAACTTTCAATATTATTATTAATTGATGGACTACCTTCTGTGTGTGTTACCATACGTTTACGGTGATATTTTCAACTTTCAACATTAGCTTGTGCCAAAATAACGCCGAAGTCTAAAGCTTAACGCCATTTATCTCGGACAAAGCTGGGTGATAGAAACTAGTGACAATATATCACAAAAAAATACTATGGACTTAAAAATTGGTGGATATTTACTACATGTACTATAAACAATGATCTTCAAAACTTTTTTCCGTTTAAGGTTAAATTAAAAAATATATATTACATTCCAGCTAACAGCCAAGACGCCAGATATATAAAAAAAATCACATTAGATAAGCTTAAACGAGAGTTAAAGAAGTCCCTCGAGATCAGCTCGAGGAGAAAAGACATCATAAACATCAATGTCCAAATTGGAATTTAAGAAATCTAATTTACTGAATGAATTTCCTCAGTTTGTGTGAAATAACCTAAGATATTATGCGACCATACAAGTCTGTACTGCAGTGGTCTAAGGAAGGCAAGGAATATTACCTGTTGTGCTGGACGGTATGGTCGCCTTCTGAATGATCTGGCTCGTGTGGATAGAGAAGTCTCGCTGATGCTGGCTCTCTCAAATGGATGCCAACTTCGTCAGCCTCCTGGCGATCCATGCGGGATTGCCGCAGGATTACTGAAATAATAACAAATAAATATCATTAAAATTTTCGTTTAAATAGTATGTATATATGTTATTTTTGATATATAAAGAATCGCAAAGGGGACATCGACGATTGATTGTCCGAAAACTCCCTCCCACCCATCCGATTTTCAAAAACAGGGCGTAGCTAGAGCGATTAGCTAATCACTAACCCTGTCCTTGTCCTATCCTTATATCCCTACTCACATTTAAAAATAAAGGTTGAGCAACTCAATAACAAGCAGTTCTTATAGAAAAACTTCTGTTGAGATACCTTCATTATGTAATGAGGCCATATGCTTAAGAGCGCTTTCGATTTTACCACCCCTAGGTTTAACGATATACGATAACGAATAATATTACAGTTTGCGTTTTATCCCCTCCCCATGTTCAGTAGAAGTAAACAAACCCACCCTACCTTTCATTTATAATTTAACCCTTACAATTCTCATATAGAGCTGAACTCGACATTTAAAGGACACTTTGAAAATGAATTTACGATTATTTTATTGCCTTTTTTTCTTTCCAAATACCATTTATTGGTATTGCACAGGATGTGTTTTGTCCGATTGCGACATTAGGTATAAGAAAACATTATTATTATAATAGTAATAAATAAGCAAATTTATGGAGCATTATGTACCTCAGCGACTTTCTACAGGTGACACTGACTTGAGCTTGAATGGACGCATCCATTTCATATATATGCAAAAAAAAAACGTAAGGACTCTACGGTGTGTTCCAAAAGAAAGGTTTAGGAAGAAAGGAAAGAGACTTGTGAGAGGAAACCTGGCCATTACCCACGGGAACTTTTTGGAAAATATCACACTTTGAAATGCTACATTTTTCATTTGATACCTTACAACTTAGCAATCGTGAAGTAATTATAAAATATGTTATTAATTAATTATTCGATGTATATCACCAATTTGATTCAATAACGTTCGAATATTATCAAAATCTTTAAATTAATTAAGGAGTGCAAAGGGTTGAAACGTTTATATTAACCCTTTGATTAGTGAGTTATTTTTGCGCTTAAAAAAGCTTACAATATATATTTTTTAAATATTTTTCTGTTTAATCGTTTTGTTATGCTTTATTTTAACTACACAAAATCAGTGGCTCTCAATATTTTATTGAATTAAAAAAAAAGCTCTTAGTAAATTACTTTATAAAAATAAAATACATAGTAAAAAATTAAACATTCAGCAAAAGATCAAAATCAGTGGCTCTCAACATTTTATTTAATTAAAAAAAAATGCTCCAAGTAAAATACTTCATAAAAATAAAAATGTAATTCTTAATTTCCCACACTTATGATTTGAGTCACATAGTACCTATCTGCTCAACGGTATTAAATTATTTTCTTTGACTTACTTCCATATTAAGGTAAAATAGAATACTTTGATTCATACGTAAGCATAAATCAAAAATGTAAAGGAACACTCCGCTTTACTCAAAATGAATATAGTAATGATATAATATTGGGATTATGATACAAAGATCTTTAAAGCTACGCTTTCTGGTACAGATACTTGTTTGAATTAACGACTTTAGAGGGATTACAGTTATCCCGTTTAGTGTCATAACTATCTGGAATAACGGCCGGAAAACATGTTGAATGGAACGGATATAAATATATTCCCTAATATGACGATTCGTTGAAAGCGTTGTTTTATTACGTCCCTTTGATGTTTGAGTCGTTAGTTTATTGCATGGCAGTCCTTCCGTCGCGCGGCTAACGACGATGTTACACTGTCGTTATTGTATTGTGTGGTGGCGTTATACTACACCCGATTCAAGTGAAGGTGGACTTGCAGCAACGGAACTCGTTATAGCGATCTTTATTCATAAATGCGCAAGCAGATCTGATTTTTAATGTTTTATTCCAGGAAAGAGTTCAAAGGTTTGTATTTCATTATAAACAAGCTTTGTAAATAAATATATTAAAACAAGAATCTGAGAAGACCCGGATCGATGAGAGGCGAATGGCTGGTTATCTAACGTACTGTAAGGGCTGGTATCTCAAACAAACGCCATTTCAAATTCGGTTCAACACTTATTTATTTTTCATTGAAGATGCAGTGGTTTACAATATACAAAAATACTATTACTAACACATAAAATTGATTCTACATTTACATTTACTTAACAACTGAATTTACTTGTCAATGTCAATGGCAGCTCACCTCCACTCGAAAGATCGTAATCGACTGTGCACACATACAATTAAAACAACTCCCTGCATCGTCAGAGCTACCCCTTTCCGTCAAAAATGGACTCGTCCAGCGGACGTGCCCGCCAGCTATTGAACGAGCGCCTTTGGCAACAAGGTCGGGCTGATTCTCCGAATTATTGTCGTTACCGCTGGGCGATTTCAGTTATGGACACTAATGAAGCTTAAGCTTTACAAAAAAACTAGGGTGTGTCAAATCATCATTTTAATTTTTCTGATATATATAGTTACAATCTCAGCTACAATACAGTACTATAAAGAACTTTTTTCTTTTCATATTTTTAATACAATTAAAACTACCGGAAAATAAATATAAAATATAAGTAATGTAAAAGTATGACGGAAAATTGAAATACCTATGATTTTATTTTACCGTATCCATTACCGTTACCATGTCCTCCTAATGAACGCATCTCAACAGAACGTTTCTAAGAGAACTGCTTGTTACTCAGTTGCTCGATCTCTCCTTTCTGAAGAGAGTAGGGATAGAAGGGTAGAGCTAGGGCAGGGTTAGTGGTTAGTTAATCGCTCTCGCTATGCCCTGTTTTTAGGATTGAGTGACTGCGAGGGAATTTCAAGTATTCATGCCTACGAGCGGAAATCCATAAATTTATTGAAGAATCAATTTATGAAATTGTCCGGAGCGAGACTTGAACCTGAGACATCCTTTACCGTAGCCAATGACGTTAATACAGATCAATAAAACTAAATACTTCGATATGTTTACCTTGTAACATTGGATCTCTTAAGTAAATTCCGAAATAAAATAAATATTCTTGATAAATTGAATTGTTATACTTCCTCTGTATAAAGAAACTAAATGTGTATTTTTTATATTAGGGAATGATTTGATTGATCAAATATTGATCAATCAGATAATTAGTATTTCATTTTAATCAGATAATTAGTATTTCATTTTAATCAGATTGATTAACTCATTCATCTATATATCGCATCAAAATACGATCATAGGAAATAAAATGAGAAATGTCATTGTGAAGATAAATGACGAAAATATAATATTAAAATACGTTTAAAAGTTTACATCATAGAGAATGATGCAATTGATTTTTAGAAAGAATTGATGAAACAAACACATAACTTCTCATCTATCATCTTTAGCCGCTCTTAAACTTGTCTTGCACACATTTCTAATTTGTCTTCATCTATCACGGCACACCTGAGACTTCTTGTGGCGCATTAGTGTGCCGTGGCACACAGTTTGGCAGACACTGGTTTGCGGGAACCTTTTTTTGGATTAATCATTTATCATTCAATCTCGAAAATTATTCATCAGGAATGCCCTAGTAAGCATCAATTGAAATTTGACTGTAATTTAACAGTTTCCTCTAAATTCACGTTGAAAGAGCTACGATGAATTAACAGCTTAGTATTATGAAACTATTCAAATTAATTGAATACCTATGCCAAAGCGTCACATTATCATACAACATGTCAATCAATTCAAGTAAAATTCATGGACGAAATAATTCTATTAAACAATGTATAAAATTTATATAGTTTGTATTGTTGGAATAAGTAATAAAGTAAAATAAATCCTGTTCACTTTGAAACAATCATTTCGCTTAGTTAATTTGATTTAGATGTTTAATAATCATAAAATTTAGGCTTAGAATAAAGCTACGTATACTAATCACAATAAAAATGAACCAAGTGGGGAGAGGGTTGTAAATATAAGGTTAATGATCAAAAAAATATCTTACGCACCTAATGTAAGCTTACCAGTAGTTGACCGCGGTTTAAAATAAGACCGAATGATAAGAAAGCAAGTGCATTCACATTGGATCAAATGTCTTTATGATAAGACAACTGTATAAGGTGTTGTTTTCAAATGGTACATGACATATATGGTGATGTGTTAGTTTCTCAATTCGACAAAAGATGGTTTCACTTGTCCGAACTCTACTATTTAGAGCAATCCCGAGTATACGTTTCTTATTTTGGGCACTTTTATTGAAAAAAGGTCAACTAACAGTACATTTTCCTTATATACATTTAGTTTTTTTTTAATTTGATGAAAAATTGAGATACATAATTGACATGTTACTAATTATTAAATTCCCTTAAAAGTCGTAAGGCTCCCTGATTTATTTTATTCACTCCAGGGAGTATAAATAATTAAATCATCCCGGTTGAAAATAAAGGTATATGCAGGCTTAGAAATTAGACTAACACCACAAAAAATTATGTAACATATGGGTGATGATAGATATTTCACGCTTTAAGTCATTATGAAGTAAACATGTTTTCTTGTTGTGGGAAGAATGACTTTTCAATAGCTTAATACTCACTTGAAACTTCTAATGACTCTCCTCTATTATTATAATTGTGTAACCACAAAATTCTTATATTATCCAGTCGCGCAATAAAAGGTCTGAAAAAGTTACTTCTGAATGTTACCATATTTCGTAACATAATTGTTGTTTACATAACCATGCTGTTTTCCGAACCTTCCTCGAAATTAATTTCCAAGTGAATGAAGGTACACCTTCCTAAAACTTTGGCGTATATTACAGGGCGCACCTTTAAATGTTCGGCAAGTAGCGAAATAAGTAGCAGCATACCCGAGTATGCAAGGGGTGGTTAAAACCAACACCTCTTTAAAGTTTCTTGAACACTTTGGAGTGATCTACGTTCCACATAAGGTACAAATAACGAAGAGTTAGCTATTTATTACCGCAAGTAACGCAAGACTCGTTACTAACAATAATCATTGTCTAAGAATATAATTGACACTTTTATTCAAATCATGTCACTACAGTTAGTTCAGAATCAGATATTGGGTGGATAAGGAAGTAAGAAAACATTTCATATCGACTGTGTTTTGGCCAATTGATGTAATCTTCAAAAAATACGACAATTAGTTAATGATTGGATCTCATTTTAAAGACGACAGAGCAGGTCTTAGCCAAATGATATAAATTATAAAAATAAATTGATCACTTTGTGGAAGGAATACATTATTTTACATTGGTTTTAGATTTAAAAATTCTGATCCGGCCACTTGGTGTAACCTAGTATTATATCGACACTTTATACGTATAATCCCGTATCTGCAAACATGAGAATTAACAGGTGTGCATTTCATAGATTCATAACGCAACTCACCATATAATGTTTTCGATAAAAACAGTTTTTACTCTCTCCTGAACAATTTCAATTTTGGTGGCTACATCAATTTGCCAAAACAACGTCGATATTATGTATTATTATCATAAAGCAATAGTGTATTGAGTTAACCGCCTAAGTCTAATGGCGTGACCACTCAGATACAGGACTTATGTATAGATGTTTAATTTCCTTTCATTGAAAACGCAACAGTAAATGGACACAATTGAAAAAAAAATACACGATTAGTTTTGATGTTATTAAAAAGTTTTTCGGATTGATTACGTTTCGATAGTTGGTTGATTAGATTGTGTAATTAAAATTGTTGAAAATTACAGTTAAAATCCACAGCAATATACAAAACCAATCTATGGAAATGAATTATAAATTAGGCGATTAAAGACTTCACCTTTTGCAAAACCTTCGTTTGGCTGGCAGTGAGTTTAAACATACGTAAACAAATAAATAAAGTTTTCTCCTCAAGTTTCAGTATTCAGACTTTATTCGACTGAATACTTTACACGCACAATGAATATGTAACACAATTACTCTCACGAATAACGATTACGCAGAAATTTAATTTATATTCATGAGGTGAGTAAATAAACCAAAAATACTTGGTTATATAAGAGAATTCATTAATAACATTAATTTAAAAAATATTTACAATAGCATTGGACAAAAATTTTGTCGTCAATCTCTTTTACAGAGAAGTTAAAGATATACATACATGGGCTGTGAAAGCTCTTGTAGTAATTGCTCTGTCTCCAAGCATTTTGAATCACATAGGAGATGGATTGGAACCTTTGAAAAAATGTAAACATCATATACATTCATGAATCGATTACGAAACTGTTCGTTTGGCGATTAAAATCCTCCAAAAACCCCACCCCGCAATATAAATCGCCTAAGAGATTTGACCACTTGGCTTTAGGAACGGTACGAAACGAAATGGTATCATGGAGGGTTCCAAATTACTAGATTAAAGTTTCTTAATTTCTGGACACTGCATATTTCTGTATATTTTAGCATATTCTATAAGTGAATTGAATTTTTTTCCATGTCCACACTTAACGTGGAGCATATGGTCTCCTAATGGAGGTATCTCAACAGAATTTTTCAATGAAAACTGTTTGTTACTCAGTTGATCAACCTCTTTTTTTCGAAGAGGGTAGGGATAGAAGGATAGGACTAGGACAGGACTAGTGGTTAGCTAATCGCTGTCGCTGTCGCTACGCCCCGTGAGGATCGGATGGGTGGGTGAAAGTCACCTGTCAAATCAACTGTCCGCACCGGGAATTGAACCCGAGACGACCATAGAGCCGTAGCCAACGACGCTACCAACTACGCCACGGACGCAGACATCTGAAGTATCATCTTTTAATTACTTATCATTTATATGCTTTCAAAAATAAAAAAAAACGAACATATCACAACACTTGTCTAATGCAGTAAGTACTACACGAATCATTAAATTGTCAACGTAATCGATTGTATGATTAATTGAAAATACCGCGTGCGTTCCTAAAACAGATTAAACGGAAATTATAACATTGAATAATTTATTCATAATTAAATTTTAGGATGTGACAGTAAGTAAGAAGAAATTGTTACTATCTAAACAGTATAAATAAACTGAAATAACAGTTTTAGTATTTTTCTGACGATGGCGGAAGCTTAAATATATACCAACCAATTCATATAATTCGTGTATGAACTAAATAACTTGATATTATTACCTTATGATAATAAGCAACGAAACATATAGTTGTGTACCTGCTAATTGAAAATTGAGTTGCAAATATTATTAATAAATTTTATGCTTTTTTGCTTCTGTATGAAGGTTTTATCGAGCATACTTGGAGCTTTATCATGAGTATCACTCGCCATGTGCGTGTAACTTTGTAAATAATATATCATCGGTGTTGTGCCCAATTGATGTAACATCGGAAAAATTAAAATTGTTCAGGAAAGAGTAAAAACCGTTTTTATCGACAAAATTATATGGTGAGTTGCGTTACTAATCTTTTGACATGCACTTATTTCTCATGTTTGCAGATACGGGATTCTACGTAGGGATTGTCGATATAATAGTGGCTTAAATCAACTGGCCTGGTCAGAATTTTGAAACCTAAAACCAATGTAAAATGATGTTTCCCTTCCAAAAAGTGGTCAATTTATTTCTTTAATTTCCATCATTTGGCCAAGACCTGCACTGTCGCCTTTAAATGAGATTCAATCATTAACCCATTTTCGTATTTTTTGAGGGTTTCATCAATTGGCCAAAACACAGTCGATATAATATGAGTACATTGGTATCAAAGACGGACATAAGCCATCTATGAAAATGTACAGCAGACGTGATTTTTCATTTCATATATATTCTGCACTTTATCAAACCCGGCACTTAAAAGTAAATTCTAGCTCTGTGATTGGTCAATGTGTGGACGATGTGTTAATGTGTGGATTGAAATAAGTGGACGTATGTCCACTGGTTTCGCAAAAATTGATGTTTACTGTCCGCTTTTGAAAGTATTTACGAAATTTAAACTCAAAAATCTATATGAAACCGTTGGATTCTGATATTTTTAATGAGTTTTTTTAAAAGATCATCACTTTCACTACCACCAACAATAAAAACATGACTTTCGTTGATGTGACGTTTGTCCTACTTTGATACCAAGGTACTCGAATATACTTGCTTTTCAAATTAATTTGTGAATCTTTCTTGGTAAAGTGTTTTCTTCGTGAAAAGTTCTCTACAGTTTAATTTTTTTCATATTAATTTGCGTGTGAAAAAAATATTAAATAAAGGCACTAAAAGGTGAGTCAGTAAATCTTTCATTTTTCGATCGGATAAAGAGTCTTGAGTGTTAGCAGAAAGATAATCGACGCCTTCTTTTTTATCTCCCGGCTTTTTTTGTGTCTACAGCATTTTCTGTAATTTTCTTCTTTCTAAGAAAGAAAATATTAGATATAATAACCACTAAAAGCATATTCCGATGGCAGAGGTCATACAACAGACGTAACTAAAATTGTATGTCAACTTGATAAAGCAATTTCATGTATTTGATTCCACTGTCTGGGCTAAATTTTGGGATTTTTCGAATAAATAATACAGCTTGATTTAATAAAATATTTTGTGTCTGAAATAATAAAATGGTGCCAATTGATGCTTTTTTGTGAATGTGTGTCAATATAAGATGCTTTTTTTCCATGTCCGCTCTCAATGTGGAGTACATGGTCTCCTAATGGAGGTATCTTAACAGAATTTTTCTACGAGAACTGCGTGTTACTCAGTTGCTCAACCTCTCTTTTTTTTCGAAGAGAGTAGGGATAGAAGGATAGAGCTATGACAGGACTAGTGGTTAGCTAATCGCTCTCGCTACGCCCCGTGAGGATGGGATGGATGGGAGGGAGGACTCGGACTACTGACAGACATCCATAAATCGATTGAAAGATCAATGTATGAAAACCGTCCGCACCGGGAATTGAACCCGAGACATCCGTAACCGTAGCCAGGGACGCCACGGACGCCGAAGATGCTTTTGGATGACACATAATAAAAGATTACATAAAATTAATATGTAATTTTATTACGCCCAATAATTCACTGCATAAACTAACCAAATAAATTTTTGAAAATAAAACATTATTTAAGAACGAAGATTTGTTCAAAGATAACTATTTATTGACATATTGATTGAAGTGGCTTTTTCCGCGAAGTTCTAATATTATATGGTAAAAAGAGTTAAGTATTTAGTTCCATATATAAATATATAAATATTAGGCATATATAAATAAAGTTTATGGCTATAACGGGATCAACTTATCGTTAGAACTATATATTGTAAAGTTTTGACGATGGCGTCATGCCGATTCTACTGTATTATATAATTATTGCGAAGTTTTATACTTTGCCATTCTTACAATTCATTTATTATTAAGTAGAAGTTTTAAGATTCCGTAAGCATCCTTTTATTGCTATAACTTTATTCTTCTAATATTAGAAATAATGAAATAGAACAAATAGTGAAAATGTTTGTTTTGCCGGTAGTCGGGACCGGTTGCGATGCTCACGAGTTTAAATCGCAGTACAGACAGATTCATAAATTGATTTTTTAAATCGATTTGTGCATCTGTGTTCGTGATGTCTAAAACTCCTTCTTATTTAAATGAACATAGAGAGAGGTAAGCTTATTGGTAGCGATGTCGTAGCTCTGTCCTTACTCGATTTTTAAAAAGTAGGTTGGGCAATCGAGTAACAAGCGGTTCTCATGGAAAAGACTGTTGAGATAATCTCTATATACTCAGATTGGGAGCGGACATGACTTATAAATAAATGTGTATATATACAAAACATTTTTGTTGTTTTATCTACTTTTTAAGTTGACAATTTACTACGATCTACATAAAAATAGATGATTTAACCTAAAGTGATTAAGATAACAGTCAAACGACAAAAAAATAAGATAAATACTGCAAAGTATTTAACATTGTATTTAATAATGGTTTACAAAAACTTGTAGCGATACATGCCACGTTAAAATTACGTAAAGTAATACTCGCATGTACGAAACATTGTCATTTTCGTCAGCATTATTGACTAAACATATTCTGCAGACGCTGCGATACAGGTGGTTACACTGAAAATGCAAGTCATGACGATTAAAGTAGGACACAGACAGTCGAAGATACAGTATAAATCAACAAAGAAGAAAGAACTGGATTCATTCTATCATCGCCCACCGAGCGGGATTCTGTCGTCACTCGCATCATCATCATCTATATCTACTGTTTAATCGCATCAAGCATAGGAATTATATTCCTGACAATTGTTGAAAATGTTCGTACAATAGTGTATGAGTTGCTAAATATTGTAAAAAGAAACGTCGATATGTATACAGATGCATAAGGAATTATAACTTAGTAGACATTGGTAAAAGTTCTGTTTATTTAAAAATAAAGTATTAGCAATATGGCGAACGCTATATCAAGGCTCGTCAAATAAAGATCAGAGGCGTAATATTGTCGAAACGGTCAAAACCATAAGGCGAAAGCTAGCTGCCAATTGAGTTTACCATACGGCCAGCATTGGCAAAATGTCAAAATACTATTTGCATAGCTTTACCTGCCTACAGACTGCATAAACCCAATGCAGTATACTCTCCGCCCACCTCGCCACGCTCTGTCGGGATATTTGTTTTGTCCGGTCGATAAAGCAGAAGGTTATAACATCCTTAAAACGGTAAGAGTCAAAGAAAGCGCAATGAAATTTTCCGGTTAAGTAAACGGTATCACACGAAGCTATTTGTCTTCGGTAATTTCTGAGATGTAACAGGGGGATTGAGTGAATTCCCTTGGACCATTATGTTATTACATTATACGTTTCATTTATAATTAATGGTATCTTAACAGGCATTATGTGTAAACTAAAATAATTCTTGTTTTTCTTACCGCTTTTGTTCAAATGTCTAAAAGCTGTTACTCTCTTGAGAAAATACTGTTTTATATTCTTGTTTATTTTTTTAACAGGTTAATGGCCGAGGACTCATATATTAGTCCTACGTCATACATTCCATGCTATTGAAAAAGTACTGGGTTATAATCGAGTTTGATTTCAAATATCAACGAGAGGTGGTGGTATACACATCAACGCATTATTTAACAAAACATAAACAATATTTTTACCACACAATTTTGTAAAACTACCCCTAGATGGTACGCGTTTACTTTTTTCTCTCTAGTTGTATAAAGCTTGCATAACGATTTATTGAATAGGCCATATGGCATTTTTTTATGGTGCTTGAGTCGTTATGATTACCGAGGCCTGTCCCGGGGTGACATGTAAAATCTGCAACAGGGATGATATGAGAAGCAGGGATTTTTTAGTAGATTTAAGTTTTTTTCACTATACCACATAAGTATGCAATCCACAAATATAGAGCCAAACGGTATTGATTTATGCGGCGAAGTATCTGGAAGCCATCAAATTAAATTTGGTTAAGATATCTCAATTGGTTTACAAATTATAGTGAATTTAGTGAAATGACAGCTTTTTAGCGAAAATGCGAAAAAGCGTGCGGCCGTTAAGCTGTTTATAAATTATAATTAATATTTTTCAAAATATTCGTTGACTAGTAATTATTACTTTGTTTTAAAACGAATAACACCTACGTATAATTACGGCTTAAATCGTTAATTATTAAACCATTTAACTTAAGCTCAATAGTGAAATAAAATAAATTGTCAACACAAATTGACCTCTTCATCCTGAGATTAAAATTTCAGCTTAGAGATTAGAATGTTTCAAGTACTGCCAGATATTGGTGTAAACAATTTAATACATAGGTCATTGGGATAATAAATATGTGGTGTTTTTTTTCTATTTTAAATGATTTAAAATTCAAAATATCTCGTGTGTTTTTGTATAGTAAATATTAATTAATCGAATTGTCATGTACTTGGTATAACTCCGTGTAGTAAAGTAAATATTATAAAATTAAAAAATATACAGTTATTGGAACGGGTAGAAGTAATATATTGTATCTTTTATGTTTTTATAGTGTTTTTATAGGCAATTCTTCTAAATCTATTTATTCAACAAATGAGCTTTAATTATTTTAATTCTATTCAAAACTGTAAAAAATCTTAGTATTATAATTTCCAACCGCTAGATTTTCGAGTACGCTTTTGTAGAGTTGCATTATATACGATGCATTTGGTGAGAAATACGATATGGAAATGTCACTAGGAATGCACTTTTCGTGAGGAATTTCGAGTTAGGGCCAATATTTTTACGTTTGTGCCAGCGTAAATCGTGATGGAGATACAAAGCTGCCTGACATGTGGATTGTCCCCTTACGTCACAATAACCGTTTATTTGTTAAGTTATATTGGTTATAAAAATACTTAAACAAACAAGCTTTCAGCGTTTTCGTTGGAATACGGATTTACCAGAGAGTTCTCTGGCTTAAATCATTACAAGTACAACAATATATGAATGACTAAGTTAGGTTTAAAATGAGGAGTGTACAGATAAAAACACAAAAATATGCAAAGTTGTTTGGTCTTTTAAATGCTATCTTTAGTGGTACCACAAAGACTCAAATGTGAGTATTTTGAACATAAGTTGTTCAATTTGAAACTAGTAATGAGTCAGGAGCTTAACTACTGATGACTAAGATCACATACATTTGTGCTTTTGGATACAAATCAATATTTATCATTTTAAAGATAAAACACAATCTGTTTGTACTACTTCAATTTGCTTATACTTTTCAGATCCAGTTTTGCCAATCACGAGCACTATCAAATGATGATCGTGATTACCAAAACCGGTATCCTGATCAATATAAACATTTGGAATTAGTACAAATAAATTGCGTTTTATTTTTAAAATAGAATGCCTTTCCACCAAGAATTGACAGTTAACATCTTAGAAGCAATATTTATCAATTGAAAGATGAACATATTATGGAAGTTTCCATTCGTTGATTCGAACCGTTGACTGCGTAACCAAGATGGACGAATGCACGAATCAGCCACAGGACGGCTGAAAATTATAAACAACACTAAATTTAATATAAAATTAAATTAAAAATTGATAACTTAGTTATTCCACTTGGTTTATCACTAACGTGACGCGTTTATCCTCTTTTTTTTGGATATTTTTGGGAATTTGGATACCTTACCCCCCTCCACACGTCCAGTAGAATGTAATAAAACCCACCCCCACCCTTTTAAGAATTAAAATCATCGTTTACCTTAGAAATAAATAACCTTGCGATACGGTTAGTCTGAAGATGCTTCTTAAAGAGGCGAAACGCGTCACGTTAGTGATAAGCCAAGTGGAATAACTAAGTTATCAATTTTTAATTTAATTTTATATTAAGTATGAACTTCCACAAAGTTGCCGCCGAATCCATAGAAAATATTAACACTAAAGTTACCAGGCATACTTTTTTGAAAATTTTATTTAGCTATAAAAATTCATTTTAACATTCACTTGTGTTTTAATGATTTAATAAAGATAGTTACCATGGTTATATACAGATTAAAGATTTGACATTCAAGAATTTCTGTATCAGAAATTCCACGAAGTCAATAAAACTAATATCTTTTGTTCAATAGTTGAACCTTTGATGCCAAAAAATATAATAATTCAATAACAAGCAATATTTCCAGTTTCTCAATATAGTGACACAAGATTTCCTTGAATCCAAGACTGAGTTGTGTATTACGATTAAAGTGGCTTCGGCAAAATTCATATTTTGTCAACCTATCAACAATTCAGCGGGAGCTTTGCCTTGTTTGCTCTCGTCAAAATAATATTTTATACTAAGGCACGTGTCACCGTTGTATAAAAAACTGCTACAACAATCATTCAAAAATGTATTTGGCCACCATCCAAAATATTATTTGATGTTTATTCATTGAAAATACAACACGAGGAATAATACGTTATATGCTGGGGAGATTTCTTGCTGGCGTCGAATGGCACATTGAAGCTTTTGAAACGTCATTATAGTGTTTGTTTTTGAAATGCAAATGTTGTACTATGCGAGAGGGCTTTCCCTCAATAATAAAATAGTGCACAACGTATCACGTGCAATAAATCACCGTAATATTATTCCAAAGTTCATGTTTTTGATCGTGCAAATCGTAGTTTGTTATTTTGTGCATGAATGTCTAAAACAAAACGTTATAACTAATTTCATAAAGCTGTTTAGATTTACGGTAACCTAAGAAACATATACACGAAATCTCAAATATAACTTTAGTCACATATAATAATAAGGTTAATAATCTATTAACTTGTAATGGTAGTCTAACTTCTAGAATGCAGAATCCTTCGTTTAGATGGAGGTTACGTTTTAGTTGATATGTTAGCATCTTAGGGGTGTTTTTTTTAAAACATACTTGTTAGCCATGCATATTGTGACGATGCAATCAGTCATCACTGCCAATCCTTGTAAAGTGGGCGATTTCATTTAACTGCGTCAGTGCATCCGAGATTGTCTGCATTGAAATCGACTTATATAGATACTATTGTTCCAGAGCCGTCTTCTGCACTACTTACTGACTTTTACTAAATAAAAACATTATACTTTATATGGAAAACAATACAGATCAACAATATTACCATTTTTAAATATGTACATCATAATTATTTATATTCATTTACAGAATTATTCTGATGCTCCCTTAAATTACTTTTAAGATATTAACTTTAAATTCTTGGTGGAAAGGTATTATATTTCAAAAAAATATAACCACTATCAAGTATTATCAATTGATAATGCTCGCGATGAGCGAAATCGATCCTGATCATTATAAAACATGTGGAAGTAGTAAAAATAAACTGAAATTTTTTTTAATAAATAACTTTTAGAAAATAAATTATTTATCTATTAACTTATACTGATAACATAGCTTAAGCTAGTATATTTTGAATAAAAAATGAATATTTATATTATTAAAGAAATAATTATTAAATATTTTAATAGAAATCGAACTAAGTAATAGTTCCAGGGGATAAATTTTGGTATTTAATAGAGTTCTACCGGGCAAAATGTTTGTTTTGTTGAATTTAATTTGATTGCAAATTGAACTAAATTCACTGTCATTAAGTCAATAATTGATTATAAAAGGAAATTATAGAACGGATTTACGAGTGACAAAATGGACATCTTATTTGAAAAGCATACCCTTAGAAGAGGGAAAACCATTTTGTAACTTAAAAATTACAACGAAAACCATCCTTTTCATCTCAATTTCGAGACCTTTCAAGATAAAACAAATCTTTATAAAAAAATCTGTCTTTGTGTCTAGGTGAAATCTCAGCCGGACGGACAAAGAAGCTCTTTCTAACAAGAAGGAAAAATCATGAAAACGAAAAATCTTTTTGCACTCTGAAAGGAAAGAGGTCAAAAGAGTTAAAACAAAAGAGTCCGTGGGAAATTATTTTAAACGCGTAACGTATAAAGATTGTAGAACTTAATTTCTCTGAAGATTTACTGTTCAAATAAAGGAAGTGAAAAGATGACATCTCGTGATCAATTGGGCACATTTTTAACTGCAATATACTGAAAACTTTACTGAAGATAAGGAATGATTCATTTTATCAAAAATTCTTCTCCTTCACTACGTTTAATCCAAGATGAAAAATAGGTCACGCACAAGGTCACGCAATTTCTCTCGGTCTATTAATTTCTAACTATATGCAGAAAAAGGAGAAATGAGTGTCACACTTTCAGGCGGCATCCACGGTGGTGAGGTTATAGACTCTTAACTCATTGTAATATTTTCAACCCAAAAGTACTACTACATTAAAATAGTTCGTCTAATGCATCATTTTAAAGGTAAGACGCCAAGACTATAGCACCGTAAAAGAGCAGTGAAAGAGCACACGCGTTGAAAAGACTCCAAATTATTTGAGAATATTAGTATATGAGAACTTTTTTTCATGAAGCTTTGAATTGTGTAAAACTGATAACAATTAGTGGGTTACGACAAATTGCTGCTAATCAAGGAAAATATTGCTATAAAAATGTTCTTTCTGAATTATAATTTTAGTAATATAGATCGCGGTTGTTATCAACAATTCATTTAATTTTTAAAATTTACATGTGTAACGCTGACAGGTGACACTGCGGTTTGGAAGTAATTAATAGTTTAAAATAACGATAAAATATATCCAGTATAAAATTTGTCGACCGTTCTGGCTGAATAGTTACGCTTCTAGGCTTCCTTATATCCTTTTATTTACTTAAGCTTCGTATGGCAATTATTATCTTCGTGTTTATGATTTTGTATTTTTTATCACGTTGCATGTCAAATATGTTTTTCTATTTTATCACGTAAATGGTGTAAGCTATTAAATCAAATATGTCACTCGTTGAGGAAAAGCGAATCATAGCATGTATATTACAATCGTGGAATTAATACTGCAAATGTGTTGAAAACTTTTACTAGCCAACCGATACATCCCTTGTTTGAATAAAAATCCTGTGGAAAATTAACTAAGAATTATATTTGTTGATAAACGTTGACTTAAGCATTTTTACTGTAACTGTTTTCGATTACGAGGAGCAATATACTATTATGCGAAGAACGCTAGGCGAAAACTGTGCAGTACGTTGTTATCCTATTGCAACACAAAAATAACAAATAGTATCCAGGTAACTATGGTTGTTTTAAATCAAAACCTCGTACGTTACATTAAAAAATATAGTATATGTATTTTATTAAAACAATATATACATATAGTTCTATTCAATATTCTCGTGAAATTAGATTTTTGAAAGAATACGATATATGCATTGTTGCCGTGTCTTTATCTGAGAATTGGTTTTCACTTGTAAAACAATATAGTAAATAGCAAACTCAGGTGCTTCGTGGAATTTCAATATAATTGTTTTGTAATTTTGTGTATTTCCATACGTTTTGTCTCTAAAAACCCGGGATTCGCCATTCAGCATCTTCAGGTATATGAGTACACGAATGAGCTCAAGCTCACAGTTAGTAAATATGCGACTATTTTCCGAATTAAGGTGGATAATTATTATAATTGAAGGACCTTTTGGGTATACAATGTTTATGAATATGTTTTGTTTTGATAAAATGCATCTTTGGAACTATCTAAGTAACGGAAATAACAACAATAAAAAAACACTTCAGAATGTGCATTAAGCTTAACTTTGTTTCCGTTACAAAGAAACTCGCAGGAAAAGCTTCACTAAATATTCGAAGAATTTTCACAGTGCCTTCAGAAATCTTGAACACAGGTTGTATTTATAACATAAGCACACCTTTTACCAAATCCTTCACAAGCGGGTTTTGTTCAAAGATGAACGAGGAAAAAAGAAAAAGGACCCCAAAGTACAGAAATCTCTTTAGCGAGATGCAAGAAAAATTTTCAAAGTAAGCTTAGTGAACACAAAGGAAAACTTGCAGTTTTTTATTCGATGTTTACCCGCGTGAACGTTCGTTGTCCATTGCAGTATGCAAGACGTATTCAAAGAAACGAGTATTATAAAGATATACGTGAGAATATAAGAAATCTAGGGGTCATATGTGACGTTCTTTAACCCAAACTGTATAAAAAACTTACTTGATATAAAATTAACCACATTTATTTGGTATAGTGAATTTTAAAGAAAAGAGCAAAAACCAACCGGTAATATAATTTCGAGCTTTTTCTATTTGTTAACATCTTGCGAATGAAAGATAAAAAAATTGAGAGAACTGCGATGCATCAAATTATCTAACAAAAAATACTGTATCAATATTTAGGAAATTAAACACATTTTTCACTAATTCTCTCAATTCTTAGATAATCGTATTATTAAATAATATTGTCAACACATTGGATGTAGGATTTTTGAAGACTATAGAGTTTTTTTAGTCAGGTACATCTCTGAATAGCTACTTTTTATTTTTATTTCTCCTTGTGTGAATAAAAGCTATGTTTATTTTTAAAATTAAAACAATTTTTCTTATCATGTAGCATTATTATATTATTTGCTAAAGCAGGATGTAATTTTGAAGACTAGAGTTTTTTTAGTCAGGAACATCTCTGAATAGCTACGTATGACGTTTTTATTTTTATTTCTCCTTGCGTGAGTCAAAGCTATGTGTATTTTTTTAAATTAAAATCTTATCATGTAGCATCTTAATTATTTGCTAAAGCAGCTTAACTTACTAAAGCAGCAAAGATAGAAAAAAAATGATTTGTTAATACTGGTGGTTTTGGGATAGGTTTAATAATAAAAAAAAAACAAATTAGAACTAGCGCGACACTGTGTTGGACCTCACTGACTGACTACTTCAACTAGACGCTTTCGCTTCTACCCAAAAAAAGCAAAATACCATGAGGGATGTCAAGGCTTCGAATACGACAGCGCTTCATATTGCTGTCAACCTTGAGAAGAAACAACGAAGTAGAGAGCAAAAATAAAAATTGACAAGATAAAAAAAAAACATTTCCAATAAATATATTATACAATCACGTGTCAGTTAAAATGTTATCGAAAAATTTCCTACGGAATTTCACAAAGATTTCACCTTTGAATTAAATAAACCATTTCGTACGACAAACTTCTATTTAGGGTACTTCTATTCAGGTGAAAATATCCAATCTTTTTACTCGTATGTTTAGAAAATACTTTGTTACTGTTCAAAGAAGTTTGTTTACATGTAAATAGGTCCACTTGTTGCTACTTCATATTGTGAATTGTCAAAGATGTTATATTTAACATCAGCTGTTTATGTGAACATTTTATTGTATTTATAATGTAAGTTTATCAAATTACTGTTCAAAAAAGTGTTAAATTATACAAAGTTTAATCCCTCTGAGGTGTCAACTGTCAATTTTTTATCGAAAAGCATTACTTATATTTATATATACTGTCGGCGTCCGTGGCGCAGTTGGTAAAAAGTCGCTGGCATGGTTACGGATGTCTCGAGTTCAATTCCCGGTGCGGACGGTTTTCGAAGATTGACCAATCGATTTAACTGTTCGAAGTGTGAGTCCTTCCCAATGGCATCCTCACAGGGCGTAGCGTAGAGTCCACGAGCAAACCACTAGTCCTGGGTCTCTAGCCCTATCCTTCTATCCCTACTTTTTGTAAAAAAACTAAAAAGTTTTTTTAGCCAGTAACTGCGTAACAAGCAGTTCTCGTAGAAAAAATCCTTAAGATAGCTCCGTTGTTAGAATATGATTAATTGGGACGTCATGAAAAAAAAAATATTTATTTTTCAAATAAAACACAATTTATTCTTTAACATACTATATGTGAAAAAGGCTATTATAAATGTAAAACACAGTTTGGATTTTATTTTATCCAGATGATAATGCTCATAACGAGTGAAAGCGGTCCTGATCATTATAAAAATGTAGAATTAGTACAAAACAAATATTATCTTTCCGCCAATAATTGAGAGTTAACACCTTAAAAGTGATTTATATCTATATGTAAAAATAAAGTAAAATTGTTGTATTAGGTCAATAGAAAATGTTCGCGATAAGCGAAACCAGTCATAACAGTTTGGAATTAATTTAAAACATATAAATATACAGGGTTAGGTTAATCGTATAAATTTTGACATAAAATGAAGGATAATAATTATTATCTTCTGGTATGTACGTTATTTGAAAAAAAAAAACTTAATAGTTTGACTTGATAACGAATACTTTTAAATTTACAGGTAAGTGAAATGACTTAAGCTTAATTAGTTTTGTGAAATTCAAAAAATATAATTATTTCTTCCGAAAACTGTATTTTTTTTTATTCACAAATACCCAACTGGATAGATTTTTTATATATATCTCAACGAAAGTTAATGAAAAAAAGAACGTAACATGAATATTAATTTATGAAATAAAAGAAAAGTCTTTTACTTTTCGAAAGGTGAAAAAATAACTGTTTAGTCTAGACTTCAATGGCAGGTATTGGCAGTGTATAGTCCACGAGCAAAATGTAGTCTGCAAAGTGATTTTAGATAAGAAAGCAATAATTTTTGTAACATAAACTAAACAAAAGTATTTTTATGGCAGTAATTGGTAACATTTGTGACCTAATAGCTGTTGTTACGAATGATTACTACATGTTCATAATCGAAAATATATTTTTTCTTATTTAAATGATTTTGAATTTTCTTGTTTTAACGATTTATATCGATAGCAAAAAATTATTATAAAGTAAAAATGTTTGGTTATTATTATTAGTTCAGATGTAGTTTCGAAGATATAAGAAAAGAAGATATCAACTATATTTTATATCAAATTTGAATTATTGAGATTTTGTACGCTTCCATGTATTTTGTCACTAACGACTCGGGTTTCGCCTTTCGGCATCTTCAGGCATTCGAGCGCACGAATGAAATCGAACTGACAGTCAGTTCGAGTCCATTCGTGCGCTTGAATGCCTGAAGATGGCGAAAGGCGTAACCCGGGTCGTTAGTGACAAAATCTCAATAATTCAAATTTGATATTGAAATTCCATCAAGTACCCTCAGTCGATGTCTTAAATTATATTTTATATTATTTTATAACTCTTGAGAAACTAAATGTTTAAGTTATTGTAATTTTAGAGACGTTGCAACAGCGTCACTTAATTTCGACAGCCCTAATGAAGAAAGCATTCATTTAGTTTTGGTAATTTTGTAGGAGAGTGGAAATACGAGCATAAAAAAATATCGATTAACAATGAATGGTTTAGAATTCATAGAAATAAATAAAGGCTTATTATAGCAATTAATATAAATATGAGTGAAAAACATTTCTAAAGCTCTTAAAATAACCAAATCTTGTTTTATTCGTGTTGGTTATCGATTTGAAAAAATTCAATGGGAAAATTTTTGAATAGGAAACCATTTCACAGGAAAGTTTTCAACTCCTTCTCCGAAGAGCGAGGGGACTTAAGAAAATGAGACAAGAATCGCCGCAGACAATGACCGATTGGCCAGAAGTATTTTTGTACCTGCAGAAGGAAACGAGAAATCTTTATTTATTTATCTCAAGAACAAATGAAAATTCGACTCAGATTTTCCTCAAGATGAAAAATGATCGGGCGCTTGGGAAAAGCAAATTTCCATAGGGCCGTATTTTTTCTCTCTCGTAAAAATTTATGTCAGTCAAATCTTAGATTCGTTGAATGGTTTCAGCTCTTTTTATGGCCCACGTGCGTATTTTGATTTTGAAAACGTGAGTTTTTCAATCGCGTGTCAGACGTGAACATTATTGTAATTTCTATTATCAGCATTATGATAATATAAGGTATTTTTAAACATTATTTGAAGAATAACTTGCTATAAAAAACAATCCTAATCTTAAATACCTGACTTTAATTAACTTATGAAGTCGTTGATAAAACTATCGACTAAAACAACGATTACAACATTTTAAGCAAGTCGTGCAACAGTTTTTCATAATTACGTTTCTTGGTACAATTAAAAAAATTACTACGTTAGTTGCATGGTTATGAATATTCTGATAAACATTTACTGAAAAAAAATTTTCAAAACGATTTGTATTATCATAACGAATATGTTCTGCTCAAAAATGTATCACAACAGAAATTGTTTTTTCGAAAACGGGTTGTTATTCTATCTCTCAATCTATCTTTTGCAGAATGAGTAAGGATATAAAAAAGTAGGGTGCTAGGAAAAGACTAGCAAAAAGCTTATCGTTATCGCTAGGCTACGTTTTAAAACATTACAGATGTTATGTGAGTCGCAGAGTCGCTAAACAGGCTCCTGAAGGTTTTTAGAGTTTTGAGTAAATCACGAAAAACTGTTACTTATAGGCAGTATGATATTTTTATGTATAACTGAAGTTATTTTGTGTTCCAGTGTGTGAAAAAAAGTGAAATATTCTTTTATGCCGTCGTTTTTTTTGAACGCGTCAACCGCGTAAAACAAGGTTCGACAGCGTGTAAAAAAACGATATTCTTAAGCTTGGAAAATGTTGAATTTCGAACAGGGGACGAAATAGCAAAAATTTCTTCAGACTTGCAACAGTAAAAATTGATAGAACTCATACGTACGTTAAAAACTTATTTCATTGAAAAATTGCCAGGAGTGTTTTAAACGACGTAGCGACTCATTTATTAATCTGAGCACAAATCAAAAATAAATTTATTAATGATTATTTATATACGAATGAAAATTCGAGCCAATGGATACTACAACTGAATAAGACAAATTTTCAAAACCGTTGACAATTCGGCTACAGGATTGGATAAGAAAACTACATAATTCTTCAATTACGCGAACAGTAATGAATGTTAAATTGTAGAAGATAATTTTTATGTACTCAGTTCAACAGGGTATTCAGGGGATACTGCGCAATTAAATTAAACTGCCTTCTAATACTGTTACTTCTTATGTTTACTGTGTTTGTAAATTTATCCCCGATTACCCTTGCTGGAATTAAATCAGTGCTTAAAGTAAGACACGGAGTTTATCGCAACCTTTCTCAAGATGGCCGCGATAAGAGACTGTATAAACATTCAAGATAAGTTGTTTTATTTTCCTATATTCTTTAGTATAGTAGAGTAATTAAAAACGTTTAAATAAGTGAAATTCCGTTTTAAAATATTCAGTGAGTTTTCATCCACATATCGTCGACTGAGGTAAACAAGGTTCCATCTGTCGTTTTTTTTACAAAATCACTTTTAAATGCGGTTGTATCTGCATTTAAAAAACTTTACAATTGTCCGTCAATCTATCACAATTTAAATTAGAAAAATGTTATATCTGAAAAACATACAAATTTTACAGTGCATTAAGGTTCAATCTGAATATATAATTAGAAATACCGCATGTAGGAAATCACAGTCTCAAAAGTCGTCATGTATTTCATTCACGTATGTGAATGCATAAGTGTATTATATTCAAAAAGTTTAATTTGATGAAATCTAAAATTTCTTCTCTTGAACAGTTTTAGGTTTTGCTTAGAACCTTGTTTATCCATGCCGACGATGTATTTTGTGGAACACATCGCTCATTTGCTCAACATCGGATTTTTCATCAAACTTTTTTTATACTTTGATTTTAGTACAGTATAAATCATTTTCTCATAAAATGATTTTCATTTAAGGCATTTCAAACGTTTTCTGAAAAATTTTCAATTTTGGGTTATGTCATTGTTGCATCAAATAAACTAAATCATGTCGCTGTCTGATACTAACGGAATTGAAATCTCGTACGTTTTTATTTTAACCGTTTTAACCACAGGTATTTTTTTGTCGAACTTTTTACTTTAACTTAAGTTTTTAGGCTATTGGCGATGTCACATTTAAAAATATATTGTTATATTTTTTAGCAATTAGAACCGTATTTGTTGTTAATATGCTATAAGAGCGATTGATGTGTTGAAAATTTAATTTATATTAACATAAGCATAATTTATATTCAACTTTAATATCTCCACAAGTTTTTACAAGAAACGACGAAATATTATATATTTCAGTGATATACCCTTTACAACGCAGCTATATTTATTATTGAAGTGTAAAGGTATTCTTTGAATAGAATAACTATTCTAATTATCAAATTTGGATTATTGAGATTTTGTACAATTCCATGTATTTTGTCACTAACGACCCGGGTTTCGCCTTTCGGCATCTTCAGGCATTCGAGCACACGAATGGACTCGAACTGACGTGGAAGTGACGAACTGACTTGGAAGTGTACAAAATCTCAGTTATCCAAATTTGATATTGAAATTCCATCAAGCACCCTCAGTCGATGTCTTAAATTATATTCTAATTATAATTAATTAACAATCTTTAAACGAAATTAAGAGCTGAATTACATAGCTTTAGCCACTGAAACGGACGTTTTTACGCGAACTGATTGTCAGTTGATCGATTAAAGTTTATCTTCAGAGAGGGTAAGGAAATGATATATTGTATGAAAAAATGGAAAGAAAATTTGTCGATTTAAAATAATACCAATAATTCATAATATTTTAAAAATAACCTGATACTATTTCTGAACGAAATTTGAGCAGAAGAAAATTGTGTTGTTCAGATTTAAATATGAAATTTAAATTCAAAGTTTCCATTAAATTCTTCCAGTTTTTCCTATCTCCAACAATCCGGATTGAAAATTAAAACCAATAAAGCTCTCGCGGGCAAGCCGGCGTAAACTGAACCTCGATTTGAAAAAGAGAATTTATTAGACGGAAAATTATAGTTTTTCATTTGCATGAGTTTCAGATATCCAAATCCGACTAGTGCAGGATTTGCTCCATAAGGCAGAAAGAAAAAGGGCTCGCTCTACCGATAACATATTTTCGTTTATCGCAGAGTCGGCGATTTGCACAGACTGCATGTAGAAAAAATATATATATGCTACCGAATACGCTATTAGGGATGGGCATAGAAATAATGAAACGTTATCGATGTTTAACAATTTATATTTAAAAATCAAAAGTCAGCTAAGGACTGGGCAAGTTAAAGTAAACTTCTTAAATTAAATATCACTACTATTAACCCAAAATCAGTATTCGTTAAGGGTTTTTCTTTATTGATTTTGACATTTAAAACCTTTAACCGTCATATTCTTTTTTTATTTAGAGATTACTTAGTTATAATACCAGCGGGAAAGTAATATAAAGACTTAGTCTTTACCCACCCTAGAATTAAAAATAGTCAGTAAACTGAGAGCTAAAAAATACATTAGCCATCTGAAATCGTGATATCGTGGCTTAGGGATATTTACAGTACATAAAAATCAATAAGTAGCGTTACTTTAGGTCTTTCGAGTCCTTTCTATATAAATCAGTGTTTCCCAAATAGCTGTCGTAAATGAATTGAAAAAAATCACGTTCATAGTTTAATATTCGGCTCCGTGGTGCAGCGGTTAACGGCGTTGGTTACGGTTACGGAAGTCTCGGGTTCAAGTCCCGATACGGACAGTTTCATAAATTGATTTTTCAATTGATTTATGGATTTTGGTCGTAGGCATGAATGTTTGTGATCTCTAAAATTCCCTCCCACTCATTCGATCCTAAAAACAGGGCGTAGCGAGAGCTATTAGCTAACCACTAGTTCTGTCTTAGCCCTATCCTTCTGAGCAAGTGAGTAACAAGCCGTTTTTGTAGAAAACTTCTGTTGACACACCTCCACTAGGAGGCCATATGCTCTATATTAGAAGTGGACATGGTAAAAAAAAAGTTTAAAATACTGAAGGTGAAGTAAGTTATGGCATAGCTTTGAAAAACTTATTGAAGATAATTTGGTTGTGTGCGATTGATTAAGAACTATATTGCTGGCAAGAATTAAAACAACTGCATTAATATGTTCAATGTATCTTTGTGGATATTCATTTTTAATATAAAAAAAACTTATTTAATAATTACACTCAGTATAGGTTGAGAAACGTCTGTTTATTTTTTTATGTTTATTACATAGTTTACTTATGTTATTATACGACGAAAAATAATCCGTAAAATGCAAGTTGATCTAAATAATATCATGAAATAAACTCTTGTAAATGTCTAAGTGAAGTATTCCGAGAAGACCAGTAATTGATATAATTCGTTCGTGGCTATATATTCTAACAAAAGATCGAGTATTATTTCCATCCCATCCCTTATCTGCGTGCACTCAACTATGAAACACTTTGTTTTAATAATTTTGCGATTTAATTCACAAAGCGAATCCCGGGGAGGGTTTTTTCTTCCCAACATTGGTATAACGAGAGAGCTCACCTAGAAACATAGAAATTGTTTTACATAGATTGTCAAGATGATGGCTTGCCTTAAAAGCCTGGAACATATCTCACTGTATTTCTTACTCATCAGTTTTGATACATTGTAAAAGTAGCGTAAGATTTTTATATTTCTTTAAAAAGAGAATTTTATTCCACATATTGCAATTTCCATGCTATGATAAGTTAAGTAAGTTTACAAACTGAAATAGTATTTTGCTTAAAATTAGTTACTTTAACTGATTTTTTAACAATGTGCATTACTAGTTTGAAGAACATGGAACCTTGAAGAAAACAAATCGTCGCTATTCTGGAAGAAAACACTAAATCAAAAAAATTACATATTGAGTTATTTATACCAAAATGTTTCTAATTTCAAATTCTACCGTATAAAACAACATACTTGTTTTTATAAATTACTAGTGAGTACCCGGCATGCGTTGTAATGATACTCAAAGAAAGAAAGTGTGTTATAATTCTGTTTATTGAAGTTATTTTGGACACACAATATTTTTTGTTTTCTGTCTGTTACGCACATGAATAAATCAGAAGGTTTTCCAAGATGTCGCTATTTGTACGAATTGGATTCTTTATATCAGATTTCTCTTTTTTAGATTTTAGAAATATCTGGATTGTGAGATTGATTTTTATATATAATAAGACCTTCTGTAAGTTGAAAATTGAAACATTGAGATTCGGGCTCGTACCTGATTGTAATATGCCTATAGTCATCGCGCAAGTGCAAGCAATAACTTGCCAAAGTTTCATCGGAATCGGATGAACGGTATGGCAGTGCATAAGATACGAACAAACAGACATTGATTTTTATATATTAGATAGTTTTACTTAAAAACAGTTTTGTACAAACAAATATAACGAAAAAGGTACAGTGATTTCAAACATTTGACAAACTTCGAAGTCCAATTACTCAAAACAAGTATTCTTCAGTTAGTGTCTTCTTCCAGAACAACGACGATACAAAAATTTTCTCCGGAACTGACTATAAGTTGGAAGTTCAACGTCTCTTCAAAGAGAGTAAAGATAGAAGGATTGGGTGAATAATGGAATAGCAGTCTGCTAATCAATTCTTCAACTCTCCGATTTCAAGATCAAATATGTGGATTTTTATGAGAACGTTACAAATACCCATACATTTGATTGACAAATGACGCTTAAATTCGAGGTTTACGCTATTTGAACCTTTTGAATTTTTGAACTCTTTGAACCTTTTGGGTATGCTCAATAATAATGTTTTTTAAATCCAGAAGAGATATCTACATGATCAATCATTTTGTTCGACTATTCCATGTAGAGTTTTGCTATTTTTAGAAATGGTGACAATCTGAGCAGCTGTGGACATTATTTATTTCTTAATAAATCAAAAACTTAACCAACAAAAGTGTCATTAAGAAGAGCAATTAGATACAAACGAAAATACTTACTGAATAGTGATCAATACTTGTGGATGAGAAATAAACACAAGCACTTTAAATATATATATTGTTGTAGATTGTCTATTTTAACTGTTATATTGTTTGTCACGTGCCAAAAGCAATAAAATTAATAAAGTATAATACAATACGCAAGCAATCAAATTACATATTTCAAAGAATAAGAATATACTTGCCTAACTTCTTGAATATATCCTTAAACTTACTAATATTTTGTTTGATTTGTTCAATTTAACTATTTGATAATATTCAATTAGTTAGTAAAAAAAAATATTTAAATAAGTATTTGGCTAGATAGAAAGATAAATGTATATAAACAAATGGCCACTTTAATAATATATATATGACGATAAAGTATTTTCTTTTATCAAGCAAAGTAAATTGTCAAAATTTCAAGTACACAATTCATCTATTAATATAAGTTATTCTTAAAGAGAAAATGATATATAAACTTTATGAACACGAATAAAACGGTGATAGTTTTATATATCAATTTCAAAAGCCTTTCAAAATGAAACATAAATGAATTTTAATTACAAATAAATCATTATTTTCTCACCATTGAAATATAAGTTTTAAAATTTCTTTCATTACTTTCAAAAATTGTATGATTTTAGAATAAGTTAAAATACACCTTAAATAAAGCCTAAAACTATGATAAGTGTTCTTTGTTAAATAACTTTATGTAGAATATAGTACGAAGTTTATTATAACGGAATAATATAATTGTAAAAAAAACTATCTGCTGTCGAATGTATAATGTTATTAAACATATTTCACTTCTTTTTTAGATTGACTAGACAATTTTTTGCGTATCTTACATTTGAATAGAAAGATTCTTTACTGAAACCAAATAAGTGTAGCTTAAACAAGTAATTTATTTTATTTACATTTCTCGGAAAGTAAGCACGCAACGGATTCAGTTATTTTATGTACTTCTTAAAATTATTCATTTCGAGTAACTCTACCATGGGAAGTTACATTTGTTTAGATTTTCAATTTACAAAAATTTTTAACAGTATTTTTTTGAAAAATAGTACTGTTTTCTTTTTCATTTAAATATTTTTATAAAACTTAATTTTTAACTATTACAAAGTGAGTCTTAACTTAGATTTTAGATACACAAATAAAATAAAATCGCAAGCTGCTTAAATTTCAGATAACACTTTTTTTACCATGTCCGCTCCCAACGTGGAGCACCTGGCCCCCCTGGCCTTTTCTATGAGAACTGCTTGTTACTCAGTTGCTCAACCTCTCCTCTTTTTTCGAAGAGAGTAGGGATAGAAGGATAGGGCTAGGACAGCACTAGTGGTCAGCTAATCACTCTCGCTACACTCCATTTTTGAGAATCGAATGGGTGGGAGGGAGTTTAAGACATCACAAACATTCATGACTACGAACAAAAATACATAAATTGATTGTCAAATCAATTAATGGAACTGACCGCACCGGGACTTGATGAACCCGAGACATTCGTACCTGTAGCCAACGATGTTACCAACTGCACTGACGCAGCCGACACGTAACATTATTTAGTATCTATTGTCCTTCTTCTATTATATAGTGAGAACTTTTAAAAGTGTTTGATTGTCAATTGTTTTCACTTAGTGCTTATTTTCAGAGATATTTTGAAATAATCTTTTACATCTTTTATGTTATGATTGTAAATATGAAAAGTTTATTCTATAAAAATAAGAGGCTACCAATAAAATCCATGGTAAAATAATATTAATTTGAAAAGGTTTTTTCGGAAATGATTATCGACAACTTGCTGCTAAAAAATGTTAAAATTTACCGTTCAACCATCTATTGGTTTTTAATAAACAAACCTTGTTTAATTTAAGACATCGACTGAGGGTGCTTGATGGAATTTCAATATCAAATTTGGATTGTTGAGATTTTGTACACTTCCATGTATTTTGTCACTAACGACCCGGGTTTCGCCTTTCGGCATCTTCAGGCATTCAAGCACACGAATGGACTCGAACTGACAGACAGTAAACAGTGTCTAACGTTTATATACCCTTTCGTCGAATTGCATCCCGTCGAAACCCACAATGCTATTATAATTGTAAAATCACTGGTAACTCCATAAGATGTTGGAAAGCGACAATTCGCCACTCTGTAAATGTGGTGTTTACAAAATAAGGATTAAGGCAATGCTCGAAATTTTAACTCAGGTATCAGTGTGGCTCTCAGACGTATAATATCTTACCTCGTAAATAATATTTGTCGTATTTGTATCTTCTATATAAACGTTAGACACTGTTTACTGTCTGTCAGTTCGAGTCCATTCGTGTGCTTGAATGCCTGAAGATGCCGAAAGGCGAAACCCGGGTCGTTAGTGACAAAATACATGGAAGTGTACAAAATCTCAATAATCCAAATTTAAATCTTGTTTAAAGAAATTTACGTCTGACGAAGTTGATTATTTATATTAAATATTCTTCTTTGACTACAAAATTATAATAGATAAAATAAACCGCGGTGGGAATTGCCGGATCTGGTTTTAGTAATTTCTTAATCTTGGTTTCACATTTAATTATTCATTAACAAAAATGCGTAACGGGCTAACAAATGAAAACGGTGTTTACACTGTGGCACTAAGTCCTCCAGATTACGGAAGCGGAGCGGAGACCGTTAAAATATTTGAGGAAAATTCAACAGCGCAAATAATCGAAAAGGTTTTTCTCGAAGGACTCGTAAAAGGAGTCGACTCAACTAATAGGGGGATGAAAACTCGAAAAGAAAGCCAAATAAAACCCTAAACTTCCCTCAAAAAATGCCCACTTACTTGTATAGAAATAAATTTTTACATTCATACATATTTCACTGGAAGTACTCGAATATAAAACCAAATCGGAAAAATCTTAAGTATTTTTTAAGCGCATTCTAAGAGTTTTTATATGGATTTACAAATATTTGTGAATCCCATTGTGATGTTTTGAATAACAATTCAAATTACGTCTAGCTAAAAATAAAAAAATATATGTATATTGAACGTATGTAAAATAAAATAAATACGTACCTATTGAGACATTAAAAACAAATAAAAATATGATGTTGTATGATTTTGCTTCAATAATCAAGTAGGACAAAGTGAACTCGAAGATCAATTTGTGTAGAACAAAGAATAAATCCAATTCGAGATCTAACTATCAAATAAAGAGTTATTTTTTTATTAAAATCATGTCTGTTTTGGATAAAAAATATTTCTTTTGTAGCTCTAATATATCTTCAAAAAAATTTATACCAACGATGTGTACATATGAAAAAAAAATCACTGTATATGATATTAAAACAAATTTAAATTCAAATTATACCTATATACAGTTTTACTATGTTAACTGAGACGCTGAGTCGCTATATACGCTCTCGAAGGTTTTTAGAGTTTTGAGTAAATCATGAAAAACTGTTACGGGAAATATGATAGTTTTAAGTATAATTTAAGTTATTTTGTGTTTTACGGTGTATAAGGGAAAATGAAATATTCTTTTACACTGTCGTTTTTTCGGAGCGCGTCGATCGTGTAAAACGAGGATCGAGATCGGGTAAAAAAACGACTTTTTTAAGTTTGGAAAAATTTTGAATTTTGAACAGGGAACGGAATATAAAGAAATTTTAGACTAACAACTGGAACAATTGATAGATTAAAATCTTACTTTATTGAAAAATGGCCAGGAGCGTGTTTAGCGACTTAACGACTTAGATTTGTTAAAAACTGGTGTTTTAAACGTATAAGAATTGTTAGTATTTACAGTAAAGTTATAATTAATAGAATAAATTCAATTCAAACTGGCTTAAATTGTCACAAATAAATATACATATTTAAAACAAAAATGACAGGCACACAGTGGGCATCAGTGTCAAAGAATTCAAACTAATAAATCCGTACGTCAAACCGAATGAAATTTACAACGCCTCGAAACAATAAAATAAACCGATGATAAAAACCGTTTCCGTACTTATTGACGACCATAAATTTGTAATTCTCTTCCCAGAGCATACGCCTTGTCACATTACAGGAAATTTAGACAGTTCAAATTAGTTGTTTTCAAATTAGCTAAATAACGAGCAAAACTTTCTGCTGTTGGTTAGTGGCATGTGATTCAACATGCAGCCCTAATGCAATTAATCAGACACGAACTGCAAATCTACCAATGGGAACATTCAACCATGTCACTGTATTTAACTTTCGACAGCATTCGGTGTTATTTGTTTGACAGTATTGTTCAAATCATATCTTAAGATAGTTTAGAGTTGACGTTCGTTGAGTAAAGACTACATGTACCGCATACAATAAACTCAAAAATTATAATTTCATTCTGTTCGAATATTTCGTTTTTTTTTTTGTTATGACCGTTCCCAGTGTGGAGCATATGTCTTTCTAATGTAGGTATCTCAACAGAAGCTTTCTATGAGAACTGCTCGTTTACTCAGTTGCTCAACCTCTCTTTTTTGAAGAGAGTATGGATAGGAGAATAGGGATAGAACAGGACTAGTGGTTAAATAATCGCTCTCGCTATGACCTGTTTTTAGAATCGGATTGGTAGGATGGAATTTTAGACATCACAAACATTCATTCCTACCAATTTATGAAACTGTCCGCACCGTTAACCACTGCACCACGGAGCCGACAAATTTCTGTTATTTCAAGTTACTAAGCGAACATTATAGACTGTTTTAAAATGCTATTTTAATATGCCTAATTAGTGTTATTAATTAATTTGAGCAATTTCGGTAAAAGCATTGTCAAAAAGTTTGTGCTCTGTTTAACACGACGAGATAAAAAAAATAAGGCCATTTTATGATTCAGTACGGGGTAAATAGCAGCAAGATGGACGGGACATGTTATTTTAATTATTTTTTTTGTTTCATTTAAATGAAAGTTGTGTATTAGAAATTTGTCAAGTCATGTTGTCAGCTGATTGAAGGAATGTGTTGTTTAGAAACAAGGCATGCCGATTATTTCTCACTCGAAAACGCTCTCTGCACTATGCACTATACAAGGCAGCCCGAACGATAAAAATTGAAAGCGTTTGTTTCGTAGCCAAAGGGCTTATTGCGCGGCTCATTGTGAAGCTTTTCCGTACTGTGTGGATATTGGAAGGTCTACGGCGTAGACGCGATGTGCTGTGGTGACAAAGAGTATTTATAAAGCCAACTCGCTGTTGTAAGGTTTTAAGTTATTAAGCCTCGTGGGCTTAACGAATGCATTTTCCTACGTGAAATCTCGAATGGGTAACTCTCGGTAGTTGAGTGTTCTTGCAGAGAAAATTAATTAAATATACATACTATATCCCAAATATTGACTTAAAGACGAAAATTACATTTAAAAACACATTTTTTTCGTTCAAAGATATTTGTGAACGACAGAAAATAAGTTTTGTTTTTTATCCAGAATCCTTTCTATTAAAAAGTTAAGTGTATATGTTTCTTTCCTCGACCAAATGCCAAATGGTACAGGCTCAAGAGTTCTTAAATGTAAGAGTTAATCATATTAACCACATATATTGATTTGAATTTGTAGAGAGATTAAATCACAGCAAGTCTTCATTATTTCACCCTTACTGTCTTTAAAAAATGTTTTTGAGCGTCAATTTCATAAATCTATATGAATTAATAGTTTAAATGTCTTGTAAGAGTGATTGCAAATCATTTTAGTGTTAAAACTTTATTGTAATGATAAAGCAATAGTGAATAAACTATATCTAAAAAAAATATAAAAGATACAGTTGATTGTTATTTCGGTTTCAAGCCATCGTCAGAACTTTTAGCTATTAAAACTGTTTGTAGAACTAATTGTTCAATTAACCTAGCATTTTTTACCTTATTTCGTTTTAGATATGATCAAAAACTACCATGCAAATATTATTACAATGAATTATGAATTATTAACATGAAAAGTAAATATTTCTTCAAAACGAAGAAGCGGGAATGAATTCTTAAAATGAAACGAAATATATTTATAAATTTATGTAAATTTAAATAAACTTAATATTTTTTATAATTTTAAGACATCGACTGAGGGTGCTTAATGGTATTTCAATATCAAATTTGAATTATTGCGATTTTGTACATTGCTCAAACGAAATCAAACAGACACTTTATAACAATTATATACAGAATAACATAGGACAAATCTTATCGCTGTGTCTAAGAAATTACATCTGGACTAGTGACCACCTTACGACTGAACTATATATTTAAAAAAAAACTTTGAAATAAGTTTGAAATCACTCGTGTGTCACTCAATAATTCAAATTTGATATATAATATTGCTGACTAATAGTTCTGGAAACAAGTGTTTAAATTGTAGTTGAATTGAAAATTCTCACTAGCTGAAAAATTTATGATCAAAGATGGTTGCTACAAATCTTATCATTCAAATAGCGTGTGTCACTTTAAATCATCGTTTTACCTTGAAAAATCTGTAACTAAAAAATAAAATAAATCAATAATAATAGGACAATCCATAGCAATGGACCGATTGAGCGGTTGTTCAACTAGAAACGGTCAGTTTAAAGTAATTTTCTTTGAATTATTAAAGTACATAAATTACGTACTAAAAGTAAAAAAATAGAAATAACGTGTTTGTATAAAAAAGCTCTCCTGTTGTGTTACATTTTGCGAAAAAATGAAACTTCAAGCTGTTGTAAAAGGTTGACATCTCCACCAGTACTTCAGAATGTTGTTGCAATACGTTTGCTGAAGGCTGGCGCGCGTATAAAGAAAAACACTTGGCTTTATAAGAGCCTTAAACGAATAAAAACTGTTTGCACCGTATTTAAGTACATAGCCTTTTACATTGTGTGTGTAAATGTGCAATACAAAAAACTTAGTAGCCATTTGTCACAATAAAAAACGTAAATTTTGTACTTGAATTTATCCCCGTACTGATTTTTACTTGAGTAACTATTGCGATTTTTGGTAAGTAATTAATCAAAATGATCGCTAACTAATTCGACAAATGGTTAGTATACACGTGGTCAGTTAGTAAAATAAATGGTCAGTTATAAAATTAAACTGTAAGACATTTATATAAAACGGTCAGTTATCTAATAAAACCTAGCTTAATCTAACCAAAACTTTATTTATTTGGCAATTATTTACTGACCAGACGTAGATATTAATTGACCATTTACCGAATTAGTTAATAACCAAATAAATAGTTGTCTTTACTTATACGGCAAGAAAAATCCTTTTTATACTTTTATGAAATGAGCTGTCAATTATCAAGGATACTTTTTTATATGTTCAGGATCGGTTTCGCTAAGCGTGTCAGCATTTTTAACTGGTAAAAGATGGGATATTACCGTTTATAAAAATGTATACTAATTATCCAATTACTAAAATATAGTTTATTAGTTAATAAATGCAATGGGATTCGAGTTTTTGGGGTTCTCAATTTTCTATTCTGAAGTATTAAATTATAACTTGATCGTGACATGTCTGTAAATTTGATTAACAATGTTATTTGTTGTATTAGAATTATTTCCAGATAAGAATTGAACACTTTTGTTCACACTGAACTCACACAGTTAATATTTAGCACAGTAAGCAGGTTTTCTTTATTTTTTGCCCTATTCAATGCTTTACTCTAACATAATCTTGGTAGTACAACAGTACTTGCGGGAAATACACCCGAGAAATAAAAATAGCCAGGAAATTTCATATAGTTTCAGCATGGAAATAAAACGTTTTGTAATGATAACTTGTACGGTCGACAAAATCAATGTAGTTCAGCAAAACATATCAAACAATATACCAACTACCTAATTAGATTATTTACTCTATCATATTTAGATTAATTCAAGTGATAGTTTTGTGAATAGTACATTTCATTATGACGTACATAGCTTTTCAATTATTACACTGTATAATGTATGCTTAATAAATAGTGTTACAAAAACAGTTACAATAAATTTCGAAATAGCCGGAACCGTTGTTATTGTACTTAACAAAATATTATGACTGTAAAATATTAATTTCGCAAGTTAACCATTTAACTGTCGCCCCATAAAAAGTTAAGTATTGCTAGTAGGTTTAATTTTAAGTATCACGTTTAATTGTCGCGAAGTGTATAACGGGCCGCGAGTAAACGTGAAAATTTATAACCCTAAATAAAAACGGAAACAGCCCTGACTCTTAACGGTTTCAATTATAAAATAACGCCGCGAAAGCCTGGACGCAGCCGGCTATTTCCGGTGGCAAATAACGGAATTAATTCCCGCTAACGGAAGTAAAGATTAATTGGGTGCGAGTCTACGGTACTCCGACGGAGTGACTCCAAGCCGGTTCAAGGATTGTAATGGTGTAGAAGTAAAATTTACGCGCGTAATATCATTATATACTACCATAATTTCTGTCTGATTCGCAAAGTAAAGAGTAAGAAAATCAAACTTTGATAGACCAGTTTTCGCGGTTAATATTAGTTTTATTTGTCTTCTCTTTGATCTTCGACTTCAAGAGAGCTTTTGGAATATGTACATCATATAAATATTGATTTTACTGAAACATGAGGTAATTAGATTATGAATAAAAAATATATCAAATTAATTTTATAATTTGTAAATAAATTAACCATAAACTGATTTAAGATGAAAATACTCTAATATAAATCAAACTATTGCTCCATTGGTATTTTAGTTTAACATACTGACTGAGGGTGCTTTCAAGTTCATTCGTGCGCTCAAATGCCGAAAGGCGAGACCCGGGAAGTTAGTTACGAAATACATAGGAATGCTCAAAATTTGAACAATTCATTAGTATATTATTTAAATTTGAATTGTTTAAAAATTGTACATTTACATGTATTTCGTCAGTAATGACCCAGGTTTCGGCTTTCGGCATCTTCAGGCATTCGAGCACACTATTGTTGAAATTTGATATTGAAATTCCATCAAAAGAACTCCGTCGATAACTTTTTTGTTGAATGGATGTATTATATCGTAACATTTCTGTGATTAATCTTGTTATTTTCAAAATGTAACGTTTTAATGCACACCAGTTTATTTAATCATTAATATTGTAATGTTCGATTTCATTTGTTTGATCATATAGTTTAAACAATCTCTTGGTAAATATTTTGTAATCAATTAATTTTGTAATGTTCGGGTTCTTTGGTGCGGATTTGATTGATCTTTCAATCGATTTATGGATTTCGTTCGTAGTCTGAGTCCTCCCTCCCACCAATCCCATCCTCACGTAACGAGAGCGATTAATAACCACTAGTCCTATCTCATAGCCCTTAATTCTATCCCTACTCTTCGAAAAGAGTGCTTGATGGGAGTTCTCAAAAAAATTCTGTCAAGATATTTAAAAAAAAAAAATAACTTTTTTAAGACGTCGATCGAGAGTGCTTGATGGGATTTCAATATCAAATTTGATTTGGGGGGGGGTTTAGATTAACTCAGGTATCAGTGTGCGTCTTAGACATAATATTTTGTCGAATTTTTATCTTATATATAAACGTTAGATACTATTTACTATTTGTTAGTTCAAGTCCATTCGTGTACTCGAATTCCTGGACAAAACACATGGAAGTGTACAAAATCTCAATAATTCAAATTTGATATATTTTTTTACTATACCCGCTACCATTGTAGATACTTTGGCCTCCTAATGAAGGTATATTAACAGGAGTTTTCTACGATAACTGCTTGTTACTCAGCAACTCTACCTCTCTTTTTCGAAGAGGGTAGAGATAAGAGGATAGGGCAAGACTAGTGGTTAACTAATCGTTCTCGCTATGCAACGTTTTTAGGATCGGATGGGTGGGAAGAAATGTTAAACATCAAAAACATTCATGCCTACGAATATAAAATCATAAACGGATTGAAAATCAATTTATGAAATTGTCCCCACCGCAACTTTAACCCGAGAAATCCGTAACCGTAGCCAACGATGTTAACCGCTGCACCACGGAGCCGGTCAATATATGTACCACTATAAAATATACGTGAATTAAATTATTGATGACCCAATTTATGGTATCGTATTGTTTAATGTTAAAACTATAGAAAACATTTGATTACTACGTTATGAAAATTTAACTGTATTTTTATAGTTTTGAATTTAAATTCTGGATTATGTGCTTCGTTTAAGAGAAAAATGCGCGTCGTCTGTGAAACCCGTTTACTTTATAAAGTGAATAAACTATAAAGTCGAAGGAAAAGCAAAGCTTTCTAGCAAACACGTAGTCAGATAGAATGTTATACACTGTCATAAGGTGAATAAACGTAACATATTAAACGATATAAAATGAGTAAGATATTATCTGTCCGATTTTATTAATAATATGCCATTTAATGGGTTGTATATTTACATTATTTACTCTCAAACACTACCCAGTAAATGTAAGCCTTTCATAATTTAATTTTACGTTCATATATTCAACTACCGGTATTTCGCATTTGCCAAAACTGTAATTCAGTAATGAAAAAACATTTGAAGTCATGATTCCGGTTTCGCTAAAACTGCCGTGCCAAGTAAAACCACAGTACTTACAGAAAATGTCAAAATTAAAGTGAAAATTTTGGAATATTTTACGTAAGAAAAATCACGTTAAAATTATTTTGTATTAAAAAAAAGGTCAAAATGTTTTTATATTTATTTGTTGAGATTTTGTACATTTCCATGTATTTCGTCACTGACGACCCAGACTTCGCCTTTCGGTATTTTCAGGCATTCGAGCACACGAATGAACTCGAACTGATTTGCCTGAAGATGCCGAAAGGCGAAACCCTGATCGTTAGTGACGATATACACGGAAATTTTACAAAATTTCAACAATTCAAACAATATTTTCCGTTTTTAAAAACCTTGTGCCAGTCCAAACACAGCTTTCTGACAACAATGCTCCCCCATATATTCATTGCTCCTCATGCTGCCATCACGATAAAGCATCCATTAACCCTCTATAGACAAATGGGCCTCGGGTATGAGGCGCTCATTAATTTTATATTCGGCCAAAACTCCTCCATTGCCCTACTTCACAAATAATGCGGCCAGTCTGCGTACAAAACGTCAGTTTTCAAAACGAAAGGGGCTTTTTTAAAAAATATATCATTATATCAAGTCATTCAAAATTGAGTAAAAATGTTTATTTTTTGACAAAATCAGCAGAGTTTTATGAAAAATTTAAGCAGAAATAAATTAGAGAAAAACATGATATGAAATCAAACTGACTTTAATTTATCGAATGCTTAATAAAACTGGAAGTCGTAAGCAACAGAATGAATGACTAAGTAAATTAATGATAGGGTAGAAATAACGAAGAATTTTATCGGTTTTTTTAGAGCTTTTTCAGCTTCACGTCATCATCAGAGCACTCGGAACTATGTTTAAACATAAATTTTAGCGTTAATATTTTTGATGGACGGTAACTTTATGGAAATTCGTTTTTTATATAAACTTAAGACAGGTGGCTGGCTCACCACTCTTAAATTTATTTCCCTTGGCATTTTCACCGCCAAAGCACTACTAATATTTTTTTGTTAATTAGTAGTGTTATGGTAATTAGTATTATTATAGAATTATTATCATCTCGATTCTTCTAACATAGTGAATTTTATTTAAAATTAAAATATGAAACGTTAAGTACTATTTGTTTATTTCAGTTGTTCTGGAGTTGTTCTGTTAAGGAACAAACATGATATTATTATAATTTAAGACATCGACTAAGGGTGCTTGATGGAATTTCAATATCAAATTTGGATTATTGAGATTTTGTACACTTCCATGTATTTTGTCACTAACGTCTTGTCTGAACGAGCAGCTGAACCTACCCCTATTCTCCGTTACTGTATCCTGTACGTTGAATCACCTAACAGATGCCACTAAATTTGGAATGATTGTATATATTTACCCTTTCGTCGAATTGCATCCCGTCGAAACCTACAATGCTATTATAATTGTAAAATCACTGGTAATTCTAAACGTAGTTGGAAAGCGGCAATTTGCCACTCTGTTAATATGTTGTTTACAAAATAAGGATTAAGGCGATTCTCGAAATGTTAACTCAGGTATCAGTGTGGATCCCAGACGTATAATATTTTATCTCGTAAATAATATTTGTCGTATTTGTATCTTCTATATAAACGTTGGACACTGTTTACTGTCTGTCAGTTCGAGCCCATTCGTGCGCTTGAATGCCTGAAGATGCCGAAAGGCGAAACCCGGGTCGCTAGTGACAAAATACATGGAAGTGTACAAAATCTCAACAATCCAAATATGATATTATTAATTAATCGTTAAAATAAATGCATTGAAATATTCAGTTATCATTCGGCTATGGCGATCGAACCTGTTTTTTAATAGTACAAGTATATTTAATATTTGAATAAAATGTTTATAGAAGAGATGCAATAATATTTGTATGTCATTTTATGGCCAATTTGAAAACTTGAATATTTACAGTGGTATCAATGGAATGCATGAATAAGAGTACATACATTTCAGGGATTTTTTGTTATCCTTGTCAACATTTTCCCGTCATGAAGAAGACACGTATGTATTTTTACAAGTTAAGCTGGCGACTTACTTCTTTAATAAACAGGTATTAAAATACTAAGTTTGAAATAAAATTGAACGCAGTTTTGAGTGGTTTCCTTAGCAGTTTTGCGATTTTGTAGTAACGAAACATGAATATGTAATGATCGACAGTTTGCCACCCGAGCTAGTCTGTTAACTACTTGCAACACGGTCTCACAGGGCTTTGTATAGAAAGGGTTGAAATATTATACTTCATATTTGCAGGATATGGAAAGTGGCACAATGTTGTTTATTACTCAGCAAAGAAACAAAAATATTTAATTTATTTTTGCTGAAAGTTATATAACATTTTTATCGATGTTGATTTTTTAGTTAAGCATAGTTGTTTTGTAAAAATAACTTCTAGATAAGATCAACTATACATTTCGCACAAATTATGTATAAGTATTGACATACTGCAATCATAAATATGATGAAATAACTGTTGATTTATTAAATTCTGGATAATACAAACTATCTTATATTTTGAAAATATTTTGGTAGTACTCGTGAAATAGAAAAAAGTGTACTAAAATGAATAGAGATTTTTGTTAATATTTTATACATTAAGAAAACAACTGTCTTATTTTTTATTTACGATGTCTGCTTCCAATGTGGAGCATTTTTACAGATGTTGCTTAGTGAAAACTTGTAGTAAATCAGTCACTGAAAATTTTTCGTCGTAGTGGTTAGATGGAGAGTGACCGGTGGGGATTAGTAGTTAGATAAGAGATGCGTCGGTTATTGAATTTATTCATTCAAGGACCGTGTTAAGCTCCAGAGCATAGTCAAGTAAGATGAAATCCCGACATTGTTAATCACCCATTTATGGGCCCGAAAATTTATAAAAATGTATATTTGTATAAACAAGTAGCATTATTTGAATTTATTTTTACAAAATTTTATTTGGGTATACAACGGTACTATACAGTGAGGTATCTTTATTATGTTACAAATAATACAGTATATATAATATATTGTACTTAAAAGTTGTTGGTAACAAAAAAGCCTTTGCATTAATACATATTAAAAACTTGAAAACGTCCACTAGGTGTTCTTTCATTCTTACACCATTTGGTAAAGTTCATTTTGGTGTATAAGAAGCTTTCGAAAAGCTTCAAAAATAAGCTCGCCTTTTTCATTTGGCATATCTGACTTCCACTACGCTGAGGACATTGTAACGGCCAACATATTCGTAGTGCATTGGGCGACGAGGCTCTCCTGCAGCGGGAGGCTGCATTATGGCCGCAGTAAAAACTGAAATGATTTTCAGTGCGCGTGATCCATTAGCAAAAAGGGGATGGGAGTTAACATAGTTAGGTTACACGAGGCTGTAAAAAGGTGCAGCGACTTTCTGCCAGACACTACTTACTGCGATAAATTCTTGGGTGAAACGTATGGTGCGTTGGACGACGGAAGCCATTTAATTACAAAGTAGAGTTATTAACCAAAATTATTCATTAGAACTAGTGAAATTAAGCAATGTAAAAGATGTTGTGGTAAACAACGGGTGTTTTTAACCCATGTCTCCTCCCAGTGTGAAGCATATGGCTTCCTAATGAAAGTTACTTAGTCGCTCAACCTCTAATTTTGGAAGAGAGTGAGGGAAGAAAAGATAGGGCTTGGACAAGACTAATTATTAACTAATCGCTCTTGATATGCCCCGTTTTTAGGAACGGGTGGGCGGAGCTTAATTTCAGACATCAGAAACATTCATGTCTACGAACATAAATCCATAAATCAATTTATAAAACTGTCCGCACCTCAGTCTTCCGTTACCGAAATCAACGACGTTAACCACTGCATCAAGGATTCGATAATTTAATGATTAGTACAACAAGAATCGTAAATAGAAAAATCAATGTATGCAATCGCGTATTTAAAATATCCATATTCCTAATTTAATCTTGCAATAAGAAGTCGTTTGCGTACATATGGATAAATAATAGATACAAAAGTCTGTATGAATTTTTACTCGCACCATTTAGTATCTAGTCTCTAGTCGATAAAAATACAAAATTGCGAATTCGATAAGCGATCGTTCTGCCGTTCATTGGAAATTTATTAGTAGCTGAATAATTGTACTGAAGTTTTTAACACTTTCTAAGGGTAATCTCTTAAATTTTATAAATAAATAGTCTATAAAAAGAACGAGACTTATTTTGAATGATGTTTTAATTACTTCAAAAAATATAGAACCCTTTTATTATTGTCATTTTCAAATAGAAATTAATTTGTAATTGATATCAAATGACTTTTTAAAGTGTTAAACGTCAATTCTTGATGAAAAAGAAGTATGATTTAAAAATAGAACACAATTTTTTTACACTACTTCCACATTTGTATAATGATTAGGACATCACGAGCTCGGTTGATAATGGTCTTGATGAGTGAAACCAGTAATGGACAAATTTTGTTTTATTTTTAAAATATGATGTTAAATGAGTAAACCAACTTTTCTTATACTTTTATGGCATAAATATATCACCGGTGTTTTGGCCATTTGATGTAACCCTCAAAATTGAAATTTTTCAGGAGAGAATAAAAACTGTTGAGTTTCGTTATGAATCTTTGAAATTCACTGCTGTAAATTATCATGTTTGCAGATACGGGACTATACGTAAGAAGTGTCGGTATAATAGTGACTTACATCAAGTGGCAGGGTCTGAATTTTTGTATTTAAAACCAATGTAAAATGATGCTTCCTGAAACCTGAAACCTGCTTTGTCCTCTTTAAAATTAGATCGAGTCATTAACTTATTTTCGTATTTTTTGAGGATTACATCAATTGGCCAAAACACCGTCGATATATAGTTCATCAAAATAGAGGATATAAACAAAAAAATGTATCACAAATAATATTAAATTTACTAGATGTTTTATTTCATGGAGGAAATCTCGGCGTAATGTGCTGTTGTCGTATTTGAAAGATTCCAAGAGGCATAGGCGAAAAAATCTGGCATCGTTCATACAATAATGCTTACTGGGTCAGCATGTTAGCGTACGCCCAATCAACTGTTATGGAGAAGCAGAAACAAGCGAGCGAGGCGGCGGGGACGGACAGGAGGGTGGCGCAGAAGAAAAGAAGTCGAAATTATTGTTTTGACAGCTCCCCATTTGAGCTGAGTAAACCAATGAAAATATTGGAGATTTTCCAAAACTTGTTCTGGCATTCGCGTCGCCGACTGTGAATTGCTGCAAGTGCCAAAAATTACTTCACAAATCAGGGATGTCGAAATTAATCGGGTCAAATTATTCAACAAACGAACCAGAGAACAGTAATTTAGTAAGATAACTCAAGTAAGAATTTATATGTTAAGGTAAATGTACCAGTAGTTGACCGCTTAAAAGAAAAAATCAACAAAAATAACGATTAACGTTTAGCATTAGACCGAATGATGACAAACAAGTGTATTCATAATGTCTTAATTAAAATTATTGTTCAATTTTTAACAACCATGTTTGTGTTTCAGTAGTTGCCTATTCGAAAAATTGAAAATTCCAGTAGTTGACCACTTTTTTTTCAGTAGTTGATCATGTCTAATCAGAGGGTTTGTTTCCTTTGGATTCAGCGGTAATTTTGTGAAAATTCATTTTAAGTATAATATTAAAATTACTTTTAAGGCGTTAACTGTCAATTCTTGGTGGAAAGACATTATATTTAAAAAATTAAAACACAATTCATTTGTACTACTTCCACATATTTATAATGATCAGGACCGGTTTCGCTCATCACGATCATTATCAACTGATAAAAATACAAACATAACAGGCTTATTTATATAGAATTGAGTATAAAAATGAACAGCTAAACAGCTAAATGGACTTTTATGGTAGCTATATTTGTGATTTCAGATTAGTATTTAATGATTTGCAAGAGGTCCATAACATTTTAATTGTAGACTCTTTTATTTGATTTATGTATAATTTGTTTGCTAATCAGTATTTTCTTGTCTCAGTTCATGAACCATCAGTTTTATATACCTTCATTTTTACACTCAATTTTATATAAATAATCTTGTTATGTTTGTATTTTTATCAGTTGATAATGCTAATTTTTTAAAATATTAAAATTGGTAACTTTGTTATTCCATTGGCTTTTTCCTTAACGAGACGCGTTTCGCCTCTTCAAGAGGCGTCTTTAGACTAACTATTTCTTCCATAAGGTTATTTATATCTAAGGTAAACAATGTCGTTGGCTACGGTTACGGATGTCTCGGGCTCAATTCCCGGTGCCGACGATTTTCACACATTGATTTTTCAATCAGTTTATGGATTTCAGTTCGTAGTCTGAGTCCTCCTTCCCACCCATCCCACTCTCACGGGGCGTAGCGAGAGCGATTAGCTAACCACTAGTCCTGTCCTAGCCCTATCCTTCTATCCCTACTCTCTTCGAAAAAAAAGAGAGGTTCAGCAACTGAGTAACAAGCAGTTCTCGTAGAAAAGTTCTGTTAAGATACCTCCATTAGAAGACCATATGCTCCACATTGGGAGCGGACACGAAAAAAAAAACAATGATTCTAATTCTTAAATTAAGCCTACCTTGCCCTTCATTTTTAATTGAGGAATTTGAATCAATGTTCACCTTAGAAAAAAATAACCTTACGAAGCTTGATACAAACTTCAAAAAAATTTAAATTTCATATCAAGCAATATAATTTGGCTCCGCGGTGTAGTGGTTAACGTTGTTGGCTACGGTTACGGATGTCTCGGGTTCAAGTCCCACTGTGGACAGTTTCATGAATTGATTTTTCAATCGATTTATGGATTTCTGTTCGTAGTCATGAATGCTTGCCATGTCTAAAACTCCTTTCCATCCATCCGATACTAAAAACAGGACATATAGAGAGCGATTAGTTAACCACTTGTCCTGTCCTAGCCCTATCTTCGAAAAGAGAGACGTTGAGTGACAAGCAGTTCTCCTAGAAAAACTTCTGTTGAGGTACCTGTATTAGGATATTAGGAGGCCATAATCTTCACACTGGGGGCGGACATGGTAAAAAAAATATTACTTATCACACACATGCGTAAATTTGAAGCGAAGTGCCAAAAACTACTTTTTTCAAACTAAGCAAATGTTGAATGAACTAGTTTGTTTCATTTACTTGAAATATATTGTAAAAAGTTTTACGCAGAATGACTTACTTAGGAAATTCCACCAAAAATCTTAGTATCTCGACATTTTCAATCGTTTAGACGTGGGTCTTTAAGTAGTAATATGAAAAACGAATACTTGCTATTTCTTTGAAAATATGAATTTATACGCTTAAACTTGGTCTGTTGAAATGTCAATGATTTTTTGATTCTATCAAAAGCTCATTAGCTAATTTTATAGAATACGTAGAATCGATAAATTATGTTTTTGCGAAGCGTAAATTTAATAATATAAGCTAGGTAATAATCTTCACAAACGAATATAAAAATGTTGTTCAAGAATATTTAAATATAAATGAAATTCTATTTTCACTTCATCTGTTATTAATTTTCTACGGGCCATTCCATGAATAAACTAATTATGTTTTTTGAAGATAACGTATTCGAAAGTTTGACAATATAAGGAAAACATTTTTTAAATCGCCGAGAAATAAAATTAATGGCCGGCACGCTCACGTCAATTAATAATTATTTATTTTGAATATTTATCTCTCTGACAATGGAGTCAATCAAAATAATCTGAAAAGAAATAATATTAATGGAACGTTGTTTACAAGAATAGAAGACATCATTATAAAACGTTTCCCGTGTTTTCAGAAATAACAAAAACTAAGATATTTGATGAAGAGTTTATCCGACGTTTAGCAAGAGCCTATGATATATATTTAAAATAATTATCACGATATTTAAAATGATTTATAATAAAAAGTATTTACAAAAAAAAGTTAAATATTTTAAGCATTTCACATATTTAAAAAATCAGCTATAAGTTTTCATAGATACATAACGTCGTTGTTCTAGAAGAAGACACTAACTGAAAAATACTAATTTGAGTTGTTGAGATTTTGTACATTTTCATGTATTTTGTCACTGAGGTCAACGGCCGGGTTTCGCCTTTCGGCATCTTCAGGCATTCGAGCACACGAATGAACTTGAACTGAGACAAGCAGAAAGTTTATAACAATTATATACACAATAAATCTTTTCATTAAAAGATATTTATCTTGTATTTAATTGTCGACGATGTCTTAAATTATGAAAAATACTAGTTTTGAGTAATTGGACTTTGAATGTTTTCAAATATTTGAAATATTGAAGTTTTTTAGCCAAAACGTATTTATTTATTTAAATTAAGAAAGAAAAATAAATATTTAACATTACAGTATTTTCTTTCAGTTGATAATGCTCGTGATGAGCGAAACCCGTCCTGGTCGTTATAAATATGTGGAAGTAATACAAAAAAATTGTGTTGTATATTTAAAATATAGTGTCTTTCCACCAAGAATTAACAGTTAACACTTTAAAAGTAATAACTAACTCAATCCATTAAGTGTTTTCTTCCAGAACAACGACGATATATACTATATACTATTTAAAAACACGGCAAATTTGGATTCAGGGCTCAATCTGATATATTGTTTAATCGGGGATGAGTAAATTTTAATTATATTTGACGTTATAGAGAATCGCCATGGTGTCAGATATTTTAAACTTCAAATTTTCTGATACTTAGATTTAAAAGAAAATCTTGAATGAAAAAAAAAGCGATTAATTTTATGATAAATTGTAGATGATGTTTCAGTCAAGCCAAAATACTTTACACACCTTTATCGTTATTTTGATGTAATGGTGGTATCACACATTTTCTATCGGCAGAGTAGGCAATGGATAAATATGAATTTACTAAACCGTAAAAACGGAAAGACAAAAATTGCAATCGATATTAAATGTCACTTTTTCCTTAATTATACAACAATATTATATCAATTAACATTGGAAACTTAATTAACGCGACGCCTGCGACTAGAATACATTAAAAAGAATTCATTAAAAAATATGACAATCTTTATACGTGAGACGTGGGTCCGAAATATATTATATTTCCGTCAAATAATTTACAGCTTTTAAAAAAAATACAACAACCAACGATGTAGTATAAATATCTAATATAAATGAGTTTATTTTTAAATTAATTAAAAAAGTAAAACGGCATCTGTCAAATAATAAGACTCGAATAAAACATTTCGACCATTCGTAGGAAAATGCAGAGGTTGAGTGAATATAATAAAAAAAAAAACACGTCATGCTCTAAAAAGCGCATGGGGCGAATTGCTACTAACAGCGGCGGTGTTGCCGAGCACTTTCAGTCCGCCCAAACTTTCATTTTATTCGACCAAAGTTGCGAAAGCTCGCGACGGCTTTCCCGCCCCGGCGCGGAGCTTACACAGCCTACTACTTGTGAGCATTTTCGGCGTAAGTTTTGCCTCGCGATCCTTTTACCAACATGGGTAGCCTACAGCGAATAACGCAAACAAAACAATTCTATTCATTAACACAAAAAGAGCTTTTATTCGAAAGCAGTGCGCATTTTTTAAATGTGTTTTGTAAGCCACAAGTTTTGCCAGACAAGCTTTACTTTTCGATTAAACAGTTTTAGATTCCACTGAGAGAAACTGGACTAGATCAAACTTTAAATTTTTTTTCCATGTCCGCTCCCAATGTGGAGCAAATTTTCTACGAGAACTGCTTGTTACTCAGTTGCTCAACCTCTCTTTTTTCGAAGGGATAGAAGGATAGAGCAAGGACAGGACTAGTGGTAAGCTAATCGCTTTCGCTACGCCCCGTGATTATTGGATGGGTGGGAGGGAGGACTCAGACTACGAATAGAAATCCAAAAATCGATGAAAGATCAATCTATGAAAACCGTCCGCACCGGGAATTGAACCCGAGACATCCGTAACCGTAGCCAGAGACGCTACCAACTGCGCCACGGACGCTGACAATTTTATAATGGTTAATTTAGGTACGGAAATTTGTTAATTGAATTGATATTAACTTGATAGAATTCCATTGTAAAATGGTAAAAGTTTTAAAGTATTTAGTTTTGTACACGAGAATAATTATTACATAGCCTGATATTGTTAATAGCTATCAACTTATATAAAATTCGTAACATATACACTATTACACTGGTTGAGTAGTTAAGTGTGACACCTGTTTTACTCATTTGAAAGCGTCTTGAGACTTGTTGGATCTTTATCAAAGAACAGGAATGTAGTAAGTCTCCTTTAACAGACACGGAGAAGGGAAGATGTAAACTATAAAACTACTAATCACACGTGTATGGAGAAGATATCAGTAACAAGAGTTAAGAGAGTGGGAACTTTAATAATGAAGTGATATTTGCTGTGAAGTGTCGAACTCGGAGATAAGGTAACGGATCGGGCAAACGCCCTGTCACATTAGCGGTCATGGAGAGACGTTGGAACGGGCTGGGTTACGTGCTTGCCTCTTCTTCCGACCAGTGGGATTCCTGCGTCGTGGAAGAACATCGGGTACTATGTATAAGATGTAATCGGTGGAGCTGAGGTACTTTGACATGTCATGGGAGGAAGCAAAGCGATTGACAGGTAACAGGGAATCATGGAGGCGCCGAGTGGTAGTCATATGTATCACATAGGGAGTGAATATGGTCGAAGAAGAAGAAGGTATTTCTTTATAACAAATTGCTATTTAAAAGTAATCGAGTAAAGGTTTATTTTCGATTTATGTTGTCATTTAAAACTCGAGTTTTTCCTTTCGGTAACTGAAAGTTTTTACAAACGCGTATGACATACATTGTTGATATTTTTTCAAAAAAAACAGTGAAATAATTTAAAAAACCAGACAGAAAAGGTTCACTCTTCCGCGTTTTATGTGCGTGTATATACAAAACGTGGAAAACAGTGTCGCGCATTATCGTGTCGTGTATTCGTCCTTAGGATTATGTAAAAATCTACACGTCTGAATTTCCGCCAGAACAGGGGAACAGGAAATTCAGCGTGAGAATTTCGAAGGACTTATTTGCTCTTTGCAGAAGACGCCTGTCGCAATTTCGTGAAAATGCCAGAATACACCGTCAAGATTTTAAAAGTGTTTTTTTGCAGTAAATTCCACAGCAAAATGGCAGATATAAGCCATTTTCATTTATTAGATTATTTAGGCTTAGATCACAAAAAAATATTAGTTTGAAATACTCATTACCTCAGCGATAGTGGTTTTGATTGTACATACAATATTTAGAATATGAAAGATTTATAGCTGTTAATATCATTCTGTCAAAGATTTCAAATTAAATCTACAGAATTTATTTTGATAACTAAGTATGTAATTTATTCATATTCAATAGCTACATCTAGGATTACAATCGAATAGTCGAATACATTCGGGTCTCTTTTGGTATTCGGTTATTCGAATATTTTTCGTTCATAGTATTTATGTATGTAACAAAAAATGTCATCATATCTTTTTATCATTTATATTATTGTTTATTTAAATACTACAATAATATTCACTCTAGACACGTGCTGGCAACTAGTATAATATACCAGTATGTGCCTTGTGATCATATAAATTAAAATCGCAAAGGCTACTTCATGATATATTTATGTAACGTCACGCATATTTTTTGTTATTTTCTCTGTGAGGTTTTGACTGTTTGACGTTTTCTTATTTTTTAATTATAAACGAAAATATAATAACTGTAAAAGTGCTTTAAGTGAAATTTAGGATTTTAGTACATTTTATAATCTGTGCCATTTCTAATGTTGTTTAAGTCAACGTTCAACAACAATATGACTTTCGAAATTGTTTGCGTTGCTATGATCACAGATTTCACGTGAACTGGGAGACGACTACAAGTAATAGAGATTTAATTTTGTCCAGTGATCCCGAAACATGAAAAAACGATGAATATTCAAATTTTATAATATTATTCCAATATTAGATTTAAATATTTGCATATTTGTTTTCAACGAATATTTAAAATCCCAAGCATCATTTTTTCTTTTATATTTATCTTTTATTAGAAAACTATTTTGACGATAATTGATAGATATCTGCGATTATGCCATTTGTCGAAGTCTGTTATGTTTTCGATTGACTCAAATATTTTAAAAAGCTAAATATGCACACGCGTTATGAATATCCATATATTATAACTAATACAAATTTTCGATTGGTTGCTACTCTTATCTACTCGTGACTGCAGTTTTTCAATGTAAAATTCGTAAATAAAATGAATATAACCTAAATTCCAAATTAAGTGCGTTATCTTGAAATATTTCATTTCGTAATTTAAATAACTGTATATTTTTTTAACACTGGCTGAATTTTTATGTTATTCCAATGAACCAAACTATTTTAAAATTTGTTTCCTGCAAATAAAATTAATAAAAAAATAATAATTATTCTCAAATGATAAAATTAACTTGGTACGTATTTACGTAAATTTAAAGCGTATGTTAATGCTTGCGAGAGAATTCGAAGATATCGGATATAGCTCATCTGATTCGAGGAAATTTCGCTACTTACGAAAAATTTCCTGAGATGTAGAGGAAGAGAATTTTCACGGGTGAAAGCTCACTCACCTGCCGCTTTTCTTAAGGCTGTAATTATTTATATAACGGTATTTCCCGCTAAATACACACACCAGCATGAGAAACGGAATGGTTCTGTCGTTTTAAATAAAATTCATATAATATATTTTTAATTTAACAAAAGTTATTTTGGATTCCTGTGCCTTAGGTAGTGTCTCAGGATGAAATAACACAAATAATGATGTTCTTATTTTTATGACGTGTCGGTGAAAGGATCAGTAATTCTTTCTTATGTAATTGAAGACGTCGGTCTAATAACAGCAAATGTCACAAAACTCCTTTTTTCCTGGGGGAGTAAAAACATAATATCTTGGTTATAAAAGGCATTTTTATATGTTTGACAATAAGAAATTACGGAAGAGCACTATATGCACTATATGGGTGTTCAATTTTTACTCGTTAAATTTGGTTAAATAGACATTTAAAAAAATAAAGGTCGTGACATTTGCTGTTTTTACACAATTTCTTTGGCCTTTGTTGTTTTTAAAGCAAAATCGAAAACAAAAATCGAAAGTAAATAGTATAATTTTACTAAGAAAACAAAGAATATATTCTTTTAAATAGTTTTAAATCATAATGCAGCATTTTTAGACATATCGTTACCGACATTTTTTTTTGAATTTAGGAATCTTTTATTCAACTTGTGTAATTACAAATATTTTAACATTTTTGAATAGATCTGCTGCCAGCCTTTGCGGTCGACGGTTAGTGAGAAATTATTGTCGCCCGTTTCAGTGTGTGAGGTAGTCCGGCTTCTATTGCGTTCTGTCTATCGCCCGTCTCGGTGTATGGTATGACGCATTATGTTGGTGTCTCTGCTTTCTACAGTGTTGGCAGCTCATCTGTGTTGTAAAATGTATTTATTTTTTCCCACATAAATAAAATACAATTTGTTTTGTACTATTTAGACTTTTTATCATGATTAAGACTGATTTTGTTCTATCACTAGCATTATCAACTGAGATCCATCAGCCACCGTATAGTGATAAAAGTGCAGAGCTACAAGAAATTTGCTTTTACAAAAGCGGCATATTTTTTGAAAGCTGATTTGAGGTGCTTATGAATTTAAAAAGTAAAATGTCTTTGCACTGTTTTGTATAGAATCATAGATAGGGTATCGAGACATGTAATATAAACGAAAATGGAAAAATGTGGACATTTGCTGATTTTAAGGCTGAGGTCTTCAATTTCTTTCTAGTGTAATTCTATCCATGTTTAATTTGTCCTGTGCTATTTTGTCATGTAAACATATTCCTTATATCTTTTATTCCATAAGATTTTTTATATATCAATACAACACTCTTAATCTAAATCAAGGTGCGTAGAGATTTTTAATCATAACTACTTCTCACCACTCACCACTCATGACCATAAAATATTATATTACATAGCAATGCAAGGGCTGGAACTAAAGGTTGTGTGATACTGCAAGCGCTGTAAAAAATATGGTTCTTGTGGACTTTTTAAAACTTATTACAATAAAAGTCCTATCTAGTAAATGGCACTTTAATCAATAAACTATGTTTAACTTTAAACGGTAGTAGCAATTTCATACAAATTAATTTATTCATAAAAAATGTACCACAGGAATCAAGAATAGAGGCACATCAGCAAATCTCCTTTGTCAACGTACCACCAAAATATAAAAATCGATTGCCTTACTTTGTGACGGCATGTTACATTTTACAATTGCTTTTAAAAACACGAATCATTTTTAACAGTGTAAACGCTAGAAGATAAAATGCGACAAATATCATTTACGAAATTATGCATTATACGTCTGAATTAATGAGTAAAATTAATCAATCATAAATGTTTTCAGCAATTGAATCGAAAAACGTATTTTGCAACACAATCTCCAAATGCGGAATTGTAGATTCGATTAATCTCTAAATATTATTTAATCGTGCGACGAAGCGGCGATTGAGGAGGGGTAAATTGTCGTCCCGGGGAAAACAAAGAAATTGCTCGAGTAAGTAATTAAAAAGTTGTCGCTACACACAGCGGTCGGCGCAAAATTGCCACTTGGGCGAAAATAACTCTTGCCATGTTTATCGACTCGGCCCACTCCGCAAGAACAAAGATCTCGGAAAATGTTTGCTCTGCGGTTTTGTCGGGTTTCTGGAAATGCTCTTTGTCGCATAATTATGACGAGTTTCTTTAGTTGTAAAACGATCAATAATTGTATATTCAACGAGCACCCTCTCCCTGCGAATTGCATAGTATTGTTCAATAAAGATAGAATAGAATCATTGTCACAGTGTATATACCGCCTCTCTTGTGAAGACTGTCAAGCTTCCTATATAGGACAGACAGGTAGAAGCTTTAATATTAGAGTTACAGAACATATCAGATATCTCAAAAGTAATAATTTTTCAGAGCTTGCGAATCATTTAATTGAAAATGATCATAATTAAAATAATAACGTAGAAGTACTCCATCGTGTGAATAAAAAAGGTACTAAAATGAATAGCTTAGAAGTTTTAGAAATCAATAAAACCATTAACAGTAATGGAGGATTAGTAAATAACATTTTAAGCAGAACAGACGGCTCGCCATTATTAAATTTATTCCCCTTGGGTTTTCACATCCAGGTGCCAGTAATTGATTTGTATACAGTGTAACAGTGTTTATATCTTACCCCCGTCCACACGTCTAGTAGAATGTAATAAAGTCCACCCCCACCCTTTTAAGAATTAAAATCATCGTTTACCTTAGAGATAAATAACCTTGCGATACGGTTAGTCTGAAGATGCTCCTTAAAGAGGCGAAATGCGTCACGTTAGTGGTAAACCAAGCGGAATAACTATGTTATTAATTTTTAATTAAAAATGAACTTCCACAAAGTTACCGCCGAATCCATAGAATATATGCACAGTACTATTTATTTTCGATAAAGAAAGCGTTAAAAATTTGAAATCCATAAATTTTTATCTGAAGAAGAATTTAAATCAACTAATTTTCACCATCTAACTCATATGCTTTGGCTTCCATGTAACGTTTTTTCTTACCTAATATTTTAACCTTCGTAAGCTATGAAATGCGTGCCAAAATTTCACAGCTAAGCCAAGTATATCCTATATATGACTGTCAACTTTCTTCTTATATGATGGAATCCATCCAGTCGTAAGATTAACCAAACGGGATTCAAGCTCCGTAATATTGATAGCTGTCTAACGATGCTCATTAATTTTAAAAGTTGCATATGGCTACTCTTTCCTGAAACTAGTGTCTTTTTTTTTTTTAATTAAACACAATTAATTTGTACTACTTACACATATTTATAATGATCAGGACGGGTTTCGCTCATCACAAGCATTATCAACTGATAAAAATACAAACATAACAGGCTTATCTATATAAAATTGAGTGTAAAAATGAAGGTATATAATTCATTTTTGCACTCAATTTTATATAAACAAGCCCGTTATGTTTGTATTTTTATCAGTTGATAATGCTCGTGATGAGCGAAGACGGTCCTGATCATTATAAATATGTGGAAGTAGTACAAATTAATTGTGTTTAATTTTTTAAAATATAATGTCTTTCCACCAAGAATTGACAGTTAACACCTTAAAAGAAACTAGTGTCTATATAGCTTTAAATGATTAAAAAAAATCGTATTTGGCATAACATCTGAAAATAGTTAAGGCACCAGACATTTTGAAATGTGTAAATCACGCGTAATAAACTGGATGAGAATTTTTAATGTCACTCTTGATCAACTCAGAGAGAAAAGACATTACCATAAATATTTAATTTGGTGTTAATCTTGCTGGGACATGAACCCAAACCCATCTAATCGCTAGAGAAAAGTTCTTACCACTAGACTATAGAGGCCGACTATTGGCTGTATGTCGGTAAGTATCTGTTTTTCAAAGCTCAGTTAACGGGTGTTTATTAAGTACCTTGCCATGCAATCTTAAAACAGCATCGTCAGATGTATGCAAAAAAAGACTTCTTCAAATTTCAACGTATTGATAATGAATAAAAAATAACTATTTTTTTTTTCAAAACGTAGAAAAAACAATTATGTAAGAGAATCTTCGAAACATGAATAATGAAAAGTTTACCTTAGAATTACAAGTAAAGTATACATTTATTAATTGCTGTTGATAGATCAAAATTCGCTGTATAAATAGTTATTAAGAATTCATCAAATGCCTTATCGAAAGCTTCGCTTATTGAACAAAATCAGAGCTTTAAAGTCTGTCATCGGCGCAATACAAAAGCTTAAAAACAATTCACTCAAAAGACAAAGCTTTTCACGACTCATGGACCGAGACTACATCCTCCGATTCGGGTTTAAGTCGACGTTAAGTTTGCATATTGAATTATAGATGAGGACTAAAGCAAGTGTAAAATATTTGAAAAGCTTTTAGGGACATGAACTTTACGTTAAATTTATACCCCTGTGAAGACGAACTTCCTACCCTTGTATAATGTAATACAGCGTTCAATTATATCGATATCATATTTAATACACAATGCTTTATAAAGTATAATTTTAGATCACAGAAATTTTTTCTTTTTATTCTAAATACAAATGGGTTGTGTTTTATTTGAATGAATTATTTTCTTGGTAGAAAATGAATTGCCCTCTAGACAGAAAATGTCATTCATTGTTTTTTTAAGAAGCTCAAATGGACATTGATGAAAATAAGAACGAAACAAAAAAATGAGTTTATTTTTAACAAATTAATATCTGAGCCATTTTCACGCCATTAATTTTGGGGTTATAAATAATTGCACTTTGTGTTAGATAGTATTCACTTGGTGCACTTATTTCGATAGTTTACACTTTGGATAAGTCAGTATTAACTTAGTACACTCAAACTTTGACTTTGATAGTTCCCACTTAGTCACAGTTGTAGTAGGTTATGTTAGGGTTGGTCTGGTTTGGTTTGTCTAATGTATTATAATGCGTGCAGTAAGCACAATATAGGCAATTAGTAAAGAATAAGTGACATTTCATTACAGTTTCATGCAACTAGCTATTTCAAAGTCTGAATATATTGAGTGAAAACTATTTTATCTATGCGAAAATATTTTTTCGTAAGTGTAATATATTTCTTCAATGTTAAAATATATTTTATTATGAAGGATCACTTTATTTTTAGTGAAAGAATTTTTTTCACTTTTAAGGTGTTAACTGTCAATTCTTGGTGGAAAGACATTATATTTTAAAAAATAAAACACAATTCATTTGTACTACTTCCACATATTTATAATGATCAGGACCGGTTTTGCTCATCACGAGCATTATCAACTGATGAACTATCAGTTGATAATGCTCGTGATGAGCGAAACCGGTCCCGATCATTACAAATATGTGGACGTAGTACAAAGGAATTGTGTTTTATTCTGAAAAAAAAAAGTGAAAGAATTTGTTTTTTGTGGAATGTATTTGTTATATGTTAAGACTATTTTTATGAAAGTGAATATGATCCAAAGTGCATTGAATTGTAAGCCTTAACTTTGTAATGAGTAGTGTTATGGTAATTGATACTATTATCGTTTGTGTCTAACCGTCTTTCCACGTCCAGTGGAAAAAAATAATCTCTTCCCACCCTTGAAGTAGAATTATTGTTTACCTTAGAAATAAGTTACCTTGTTATAAAGTTAGTCTGATGATGCTTCTGAAGGAGGCGAAACACGTGTCACATTTAAATAATAAAAGTTGTCAATTTTAATCTAATTTTAAATATTATTTTTAACGCTAAATCTGTATAGTTTTATTCGCATAAGTCTTCCATTTTTTTCATGCACTAAATGACACTCATATAGAATGTGTTAAGCATCCTGCTTTATAGCACCACATTTGCAAGTCGGTACAGCCTTCAATAGGACCGATCGGCCACGCTAACTTAGTGGCGAATAAGAAAAATTACCAGGTCTTAATTTGCGGCGTCTTAGCTAGTAGACTTCAACTTATAGAAGCTTTTCATTTATCTCTAGGAATTGATTTTCTGAATACTAGAGTGCACGCCACTAAGTCTTGGGCAGTTGTTCCAAAGATACTCCTAATGATACGGCCGTATAAAATTACAGGATGGGAAAACAGTGGTGGGTGAAGGAGAGCAAGGTGGTTATATTCGCATTTTTATAATATATACTATTTTATCTACCATTATATTTAATTATTAAGATTAGGGTAAAAAAATAATCTATTACTGTATTAATATAATTTAAGATAAAATTTAAGACATCGACTGAGGGTGCTTGATGGAATTTCAATATTAAATTTGGATTATTGAGATTTTGTACACTTCCATGTATTTTGTCACTAACGACCCGGGTTTCGCCTTTCGGCATCTTCAGGCATTCGAGCACACGAATGGACTCGAACTGGACTCGAGTCGGAAACTCGGAGTTTATGTGTGGGCGGCGAAAGTAAGCTAATGCAGATCTGAGAGACAAAATAATGCCACGTCTGTCTTTTTTTCGTGTGTTGGTGAAATTTCTCACAATATGTTTGCTTCATTTTTTTTTTATGTTTATCAATATCGATTGTTTGGTCTGTCAATACGTATGTGATGGATGCCAAAACTAGTCATCGTAGAAAATTGTATGAAACAAATTTAATTTGAAATTTAAAAAATCGGATTTAGCCTATTCCTCTTGTAATATATACATATAAAAACGAATAATTGCTTGTTTGTTTGTCAGGTATGCGTTCCTATACTATTCACCCAATTGCAATGGAACTTTGTTTAGTTGTGCTGCGCACACTCGTGCAGGTTTTTAAAAAAAATCTAAAAAAAGAATCAAATACGTACGAACAGCGACATTTCGGAAAATCTTTTTGATTTATTCGTGTACGCACGAGACGGAAACAAAAAATATTGTGTATCCAAAAGCACAGAATTAAAACAATAACCCTTTTCTTTTAGTGGAATTCCAATGCATGACGGATACTCACTAGTATGTAATAAATACGAAAGTTGTACAAACTTACTTCATATAATTGAAATAAATATAATATAGCATAATATAGTCATACATAAATTATATAGAATAATGCTAATATTGTAAATTGGGTAAGATTATTCCATTTAGATAGTTAGTATAATATTAATTTATAGTTAACGGGTTTCCTCAATAAATAATCTCAAACTTCGAAGTGTGCCAAGATCTAAGATATAATAGAATAGACCCGAGCGAATTTATCACCAAACTGATTGGATATAAAAACAAAGTCGCCGGTCCCGAAAGGCGGTAGGCGTTAAAGCAGAATGGAAACGATATTTATATTTACGGAGAGACAATAAGGAAAGTTATTAAGGCTTCGGGCAGTCATTCTATTCCCAGGGGACAAGCGATAAAGAGCTTCTCGTTTTTACCGTAAGATGGTGGTAAGCCCACTTTCTTAAGTTTTGAGATCGCATACTTATCGCCTTAAGGAAGTATCATCTACTATAATTTTATTATATGGTCGGTTTATTAAATTTGAATCATATTATTTCATCCTCGTTTTGTGTAATTTAATTTAAAATTGAAATATATTTTTTAAGAAAGTATCGTGTTTTTGTTTTTGTTTTTTTTTTTAAATGTTCATTTATAAATTTGTAGCTGGGAGGTAAATTCTGAGTGGAAAATGGAGTTAAGTCAAGTCAATTGGAAATGGGCCAGATATTCTAAAAAAACTACAATAAAAAGTGTCATTTCGCCAGTGGTCGACCAGTTAAGCGACAGGTGTACTTTCAAAAAGGATTTTGAGTCAATGAATGATGAATACATATTTGTTTCACTGTTATTCCATTAAACAGTGATAAAGTAATGTAACCAACTAAAAATAGAATAGTTAATATTGTACCAAGCATAGAATAATATAAGTTTACAAAAAATGCCAATTCTCCCAATGGTCGTCCTTTCTTTGCCGAGTGTTCGGTCATCACTATGAAACTTCATAAATATCGCGAACGATTTTTCTGAGAGTAGACAGAACAATAAAAAACATAATGATGCAAAGCATGACAATATAAAGTATAATTTGTTAGTGTTAGATTCATACAACATGAATTTGTCGAAACTTGCGAAGTAAAAATGTGCCTTTTTTTAATTGCGTATTGCATAATATAGGTCAGTATAGTGCAGATATACATTGGAAAGTGGCAAGACTACCTACACGAATTTAAAAAATCTGTTTTTTTAAATGTATCCCCAATTATTTATGTTTTAAGCTCAAAAGGCCGACTGCTGGCGACGGCCGACTTTAGGAACACTCGCCCTACATGCATATAATATAAAAAGGAAGAGTCGAATCACTGTTGCTGAATTGGTAAAATTCATGTTTATATGTCAATTTTTTCGTAAAATTTCATACAAATGCAAATCTTGTTTTGGCTCTCCTGAAAAGTACCAATTTTAGACTTAACACATTCCTCCTTGCGCAAACAAAATTACACTATGACAAAATTAACAATTTTTGACTATGTTGGAGGAATATCACTGGTTTTAAATACCACTATTTTTTATGATTCTTGAGTTAATCAAAAATGTCATCAATCATAGTTGAGGTGTTTTTCAACAATAAATAATGTAAGGGAACTTTAAGATAAAATGTATATATTCTTGATGTTATATCCTTCGGAATAATATATAACTTGGTGTAATATACCGTTTATATTATTTTCTAGTAGGGTTACGACATAGTTGAGTATATCACTGTAAAGAGCGTCGCCAAGTATATTGCAATATGTCGATATCTCAATTTTGCCAAAAATTGACATAGTGTAGTTTACCTTTCAGATACTGTATGAAAACGTCAAAGCAAAAATGAAAAATTGAATTTGTTCGTTTACTCGAATTAGTTTTATATAATATAATATACTTTTAAGTTTTTCCCGTTAAAACTGGGAAAAATATACCTCCTAATGCAGCGTTGTCCAACAGAAATCGTTTGGCGGGCCAAATAAAATATTACCGGTATATGGTGGGCTGCATAAAAAACAAACAATAAAGCAAACGTAATAAAAACACTTTATTAATAAATAATTACCAAGACATTTATTTTTTTTATTTTAAACAACTTATCAAAATGTTTCATTTATTTAATAATTAATGTGACACTTGTTTTTATGTCGACCTTAATTTATTCTATGCACATCGCAGTTGCTTTGTCAAGTTTTCATCAGCCAACCTGTCGCAACATTTCGTTTTCACTATTTTCAATCTTGAAAAAAAACGACTCGCAGCGATATGTGGTCCTAAATGCAGCTGTAATTTACATTGCCAGTTTTTTAAATTTCAGAAATTTATCCTCGAGGATATATTTTTGATAAAATTCACGTTTATTTCCTTCAAACATGTATTTTAACTCGATGCTTGATCCGCAAAAAATCTTAAAATGGGCCGCATGTTGGACATAGTTGTTCTAATGGATACTAAAACACATACTGTTATAAAGACAATTTAAGGAAGAAACAATTTCTAAAATATCTCTAGTGAAAGGCTTTAGACTGAGCATAAACTATCATACAAATCAAATTTGGATTATTGAGATTTTGTACACTTCCATGTATTTTGTCACTAACGGCCCGGGTTTCGCCTTTCGGCATCTTCAGGCATATGAGCACACGAATGCCTGAAGATGCCGAAAGGCGAAACCCGGGTCGTTAGTGACAAAATACATGGAAGTGTACAAAATCTCAATAATCCAAATTTGATATTGAAATTCCATCAAGCACCCTCAGTCGATGTCTTAAAGTATATCATACAAATCATTCAGAGAACGTAACGAACGTAATGAATGTATTAAGAAATTTGAATTGCAACTTGTAACTTTTAAGAAGCATAAAAAAATATGCTTTATTTTTTGTCGGAGTGTTTAATTTCAACGCAAAATTTCGCATTATGTTTTTCATAATATTATGATTTAACATATTGCGAAGAAAATTTTCATTTGAAATAAAAATAAATATGAAAAATTGACGTAGATTTTTCATTTTTTCGAGAGAAATATTTATAAACTTTAACATGGTACAGGGTATTTTCCCCTCTTAAATCTTTTGTTTGGATTTTACTGTGTACTTTTTTTTACTTTTACGCAGTAGACGGTTAAAGAAAGTGGCTTGTAAATTGAGGCAGCCCTTCATACGACAGTACCGAGGGCCATTCAAACCAGCTCCCACAATTTTCAGTAAACAAGGAAATAAATGGGGGGCAAGTGGACCGTGAATACCGTATTCACTCGTTCTCAAAGGATGCGCATTCTGGGACCTTTTTAGTCACTCTGTTTAATATTTGAAAGTAGCGTTTTCTATTGATTGAATTGAATTTTTAATTTATGGAACTACATTGTAATAAGGTGAGGTATTTTGTTTTACAAGAATTATAAGATATTTATGATAGCTATTAAAGATTCACGCGATCGTCAGAACTATGCTTGAGGAGATTTGGGTTTATCTATATAAACTAACTTAGAAAGATGGTAACCGGAAAAATCAAACTACTCAGTAACAAAACAGCACATAATATTCTTGACGTATTTATTTATTAATTATATTCGTCATATAAAATCGATTACGAATAGCTGGAGCAACCTTCAACTCAATGTGGACAGTCTGGGGCTCATGGTTATACTGCGTCAGAACCAAAGAATTAAGCGCATGTATTCTGACGATGTTGCTATACGGTTGCGAGTCATCGCACATCAGTAAAGCTCAGCGAACCGTACACCATGCTTAGAAAACAGATGCTTATGGTGAATACTAGAGGTACGGTGGTTTGACTTTGTCAGAAACTCGAAGGTAAGAGAGCGGAACAGCCCCTTATTACGTCCAAAATAAAAAAAAATGATTATGGATCTGGCTTGGAAATGTGCTGTGGATACCCCAGAGAAGTCTGGATCCTGCCTACCTTTTCTACCAACTAGATGGATTGCGTCACGCTGGAAGGCCGATGATGACCATCCATAGGATGTATTCGGCGGAGTTACGGCACGCTAGAATGACCTGGGAGGAAGCAAGAAGACTGGCGGAGGACATATAATCTTGGAGGAAGCGTGTGATGGTTATATGGTTCGAGTAGAGAGCGGATAAGGTTTTAAAAAAATCAAATATGGAGTGAATATGACTATGGTATTACTTCGTGATATTACTTTACTTGTTATATTATTCCTTATTGTTGTTTGCGGCGAATACTAGGGGTACGGTGGTTTGATTTTGTCGGGAACTCGATGGTAAGAGAGCAGACAGACCAGCCTCTTATTACGTCCAAAATAAAAAAGCGACGATAGACTTGGCTTGGACACGTGTTGCGGATGCCCCAGGGGAGCCTGGATCCTGCCTGCCTCTTCTACCAGCTAGATGGATCGCGCCACGCTGAAAGGCCGCTAATGACCATCCATAGGATGTATTCGACGGAGCTACGGGACCCTGGGATGGCCTGGGAGGAAGCAAAAAGACTGGCGGGGGACAGAGAAGCTTGGAGGAACCGCGTGATGGCCATATGCTCAGAATAGGGAAATGGTATTGTAAGAGTTTATTATAGATATGTACACTAAATGTATTGAGGAGACATGATCATCGATGTGATACAAACAAGTTCGTCGAATTAAAAAAAAAAGAAGGAATATGTTAAGAATAAAATGGAAGAAAAAATGGTGATCTTTTCAAGTTTATGATTGAGAAGCTTCGCACTAAGATATATCGCCTTTTCGCGGGCGCTGAAATAGTCTACGGCGACTGCAGACGTGATATGAAGAGATTTTTCCATTTTCCACATTTCCCGTTTGGCGCACACGGCGTGTTACCTTCGACTCACTTTGAGTGGCGGTGAGAAATAACTATGAATAAATCACACCGAAACGAAGAAAAAAATACTCACACATGAGAAGGCTTCAATGGGAGTCACTCAAAATATGAATTTTGTTTACGCGTGTATAATGTTATGACTAAGAAAATTATACAAAGTTTTTTTTAAATGCAAATTTTTGAAAATTCATCACTCAATTCAAAATACATTTATTGTACTTATTTTAAACCTGACAATGAAACTACATGCTGACCAGAAACAGGGTATGGGATTCTTTTATACAATCGCATATAGCGTTATTTTCAAACGTTTTATATTTTCAAATATATTTAATTTTTTCGGAATAATTTTGTGATGAGGGTTGAGGTTTGTTTTTAAAAATGTCACCATTCATTCAATATGCTTATTTTATTAAACAAACAACAAACAAAAATCCAAACGAAATTACAAAAACTGATTAGAAACGAACAGTTTTAATTTAATTTCAGTTGATAATGCTCGTGATGAGCGAAACCGATCCTGATCATTATAAATATGTGAAAGTCGTACAAATGAATTGTGTTTTATGTCTTTCCACCAAGTATGGACAGTTAACACCTTAAAATTTTTAATTTAGCTCATATGTGATAATTTCAAAAATATTAATTTTGAACGAATTTTTTTTTCTTGTGCTAACTTTTAGGCAACATTTGTTCCATAAAGCTAAAATTGATAACTTTTATCGATAAAGTTATCAATTTTAATTTTAAATTAAAAGTGAACTTTCACAAAAGTTACCGCCGAATCCATAGAAAACATTCGTTCCTTTAAGTGTTAGCAAATATTTTTGTTGTATGACTGACGATGTACAATATAAATACAAAATCGACAAATACAATAATTGGTTGTTAATATGATGACCCATTGTTTTACGTAGTTAAAAATGGGTATTGACAAAAACTCTAATTAAGAATTGCATAGTATAATATCAGAAATGATAATTACAGAATAATTTAAAATACATCAAGAAAGTATGTATCATTAATCAGTTGTTTTATTCCAATATAATATATTATATTATAATAGTAGATCTAACATAATGCTCAGTGCACTCAGTGGTCAACGTCCACGGATTCAAATCCCAGCACGGATATGGAATTCTGTGATATTTAATGAGACGCTGAGTCGATAAACACGCTCGTGGCGATTTTTCACAAAATGAGTTTTTAAAGTACGTATGTGTTCTATCGATAGATCTACAAAATTTTCCAGTTAAAACTTACTTAAAACTATCATACTGCCCTTAACAGTTTTTCGTGATTCACTCATCAAAACTCTAAAAACTTTCGGGAGCGTGTTTAGCAACTCAGCGACTCATTTGTATATCGAGTGTAAAAATTCTCATATATATCCAACAGTTGGTTCAAGAAATTGCAAAATATGTTAATTTTCTTCACATAGTATCGTATTATTTATTCTCACACGTTGGCAATGTCTGATCTTAAAAATATTGTTTTTTGTAGATAAACAGATGTCAATTGTAAAAACATTGTTTTCACCATAAACAAGTTGTAGATTGACCATAGTGATAAAAGAGTAAGTCGTGGGTAGATACATCGCTTTATTGTCTCGATAAAGCCGATTTAAAGCTCTTTAGCTTATGTCTTACAAGATAAAACAACCATGTTTCGCTTGATAAACAGCCGTCATAGTTGATAAATTAAAAATAATCTTATATTTTATTTTTTAAACATACAATAAATCTCTGAGCGTCTGGAGATAGGCATTCCAATTGTGGTCTCGGGACAAGATAGCTATGAGAAATATGTATTAGGAGGAAACAATAACAAAGAGTCCTGTCGGCGCCAACTTCAGTCAACAACACGCCCAACATACACATGTTCCAAAACAAATGTAATGGATATTCGAGCGTACTGACAATTCACCAAAACTTCAATTAAATTATCTATAGAATACAAAAAACAAACTTACGCGATTAAAACATGAATACAAACGGTTGATAATATAATATCGACGTTGTCTTGGCCAATTGATATAATTCTCAAAACTGACATTGTTCACGAGAGAGTAAGAACTGTTTTTATCGAAAACATTGTATGGTGAGTTTGCGTTATGAATCTTTGAAATGCAATCCTGTAAATTCTCATTTTTGAAGATACGGGATTATACGTAGGGAGTGTCGGTATGATAGTGGCCGGGTCAGCATTTTTATATCTAAAACCAAAATGTAAAACGATGTTCCCCTCCAATCATCTGGCCGAGACCTGCTCTGTCATCTTTAAAATGAGATCCAATCATTAATTCATTTTAATCACAATCTTTTATCGTGCTTCTAACATGTTCGCGGGATTCGGAGGAATAAATACAAAACATTTACTGTGGAGGGGTTAACGGGAATATCCAAATAACATAAAATAGAATGAAAAAATGTGTAGTTTTTATTTTAAAACGATGTCGATGAAGAAAATTCTAAATTGAGAGAAGTAAAAATGAGAAATTGTCAGCATTTGATAATTAACATTGTTTGATCATTTAGAATGAAGTAGTGGTACGCGTTTGCTAGATAAAAACAATTGTGTGACAGAACCAACTACTTTTTTCATCGCATATGGAGAAAACCCAGGGCACGAAAATGATTACATAATAAGCCGGATGCAAACTGTTGGGAGTGGAATCGGGCGAGCCAAAAAAGAGAGCATACGGTCACAAATGAAATGGGTTCGGCACTAAGTCGAAAGCAGTAACATCATCATAAACGGTGAACCGGATCCGGGTTCCGGGTATTATTTTCGTGCCAAATTGCAGCCATTTATATGTGAAGAGTTAAAGCAGGCTTCGTAGGAAATGGCGTAGCATATAGATTGACGCTTACCACGCGAGATAAAACTGCATTCGAAATTGCAGTCGTTATAGATTCAGGGTAATTTAGCACGGATGCGGTACATCCATATATATTTGATTTACACCCTTACCATTTTCGCACGCTCTTAAATATTGTATGAAATATTAAGAAATTATAAATTGTTTCAAGTCTCGTTCAGACTTTTCATTGCTATTATTAAGCGTTTGTCCTAGTCAGTTGCACGGTCTTGCTTCAAATACGCTCGAATGTACACATTAATTCATTTATTTATACTGTCGTGTTGACCTACTTTTAATGGTCATGTTTTGCTTTGATAAGTGTTTATCTGTTATGCAGCGTCTGATAGAATAGCGAATATCGGTCAAATATTATTTGCCGATTAATTATGCATAGTTAATAATGCTGACGAAAATGACATGCATGTTTTGCTACAGGCGAGTTTTACGCTTTGTAATCTGCAGGGTCATGAATTTTTGCATTTTTGTGCACAAAATTATAAATATCTTTGATAGTGTCTTCCCAATCAGCCTCTATTTCATCTCATAATAGAGCTCGTTGGCATAGAGCGCCAAATATCTTCCTCTAATCCCATTTGTTGATCCTTACACTCTCCAAAGATAGAAACTAATCAACTCGTTTCTCGTAATGCCATTTTGTTTGCATGCTCAGTTATTAGTCCAGATGATCCATAATGACACTGGACACTGTTAGAATAAGATTTCAAAGAATTGTATTGTGTAAATAATTCACATGAAAGTGAAGAAAAAACCTACTTGTTTGACAATGGGATAATCAAATAGGTAACTAACAATAAGACACAAGTCCATATTTGAACACAATTTTTTATGGACACGACTTAAAGAGAAAACAAGCCTTTTAATAAATAGAACAATACGACCACTAAAACTTCATGTATGTATAATAGAGATCATGAGTTAGATATCCATAAGGTAATACTATTCTTAACTTAAATAATTTTTTTCCCATGTGTTAATTAATATCGTTGGAAATATGGACATAATAACACATATTGTTTGAAAATTATAAATGGATTTATGTATTGAAAAAAAATTTGGCATTTTTGGTGTGAGGAAAATAAATCGGGGCTTCGGTTGGGGCTCGGGTATCAAGTGTTATCGGGCCAGTTCTGATTTCGGGCACGGACCGGGTAATTCTTGGAGACTTCTAATGTTAAACTACAAAATAATGTGTCGTGAATTTGATCTTAAAAGTTAAGGTGAATTAAAACATATTTTTTTAAAAACGACAACCATTTTTTAATTGAAAATGCAATTAACTACAGCAGTTTTAATTACAATTTCAAGTTCAAGAAATACGTCACTACCAAATTTTAAATTACCGAAAAGGACAAAGGATCTTTTGTTAATTAAGAAAAAAACCTTAACTAAAAAGGGTCTAATTAAAATCAAAGTACATTGTCCCTAGTTCAAATTCAAATGAGAGTCGTCATAATAAAATAAAGACATTGTCCTCAGACAACGGGAGACAAATTTAAAGTTAAGCAATTTATTATTTTAAAAAGCTGTGAGAGGTGAGAGAAAAGAAGGGAGAAAGAAAATTACAGCCAATAGGAGTTCATTAGAAATGTTGCCAACGACGAAATGAAAGAAGAATAAAAAAAAACACCCGACCCACAATATAACAAGAAATGTTATCTTTTAAATAGCAACACTTGTTTATTGTTGTAACCTTATCTTTTAAGTAAGAACATGCCAGTGGTATGCCATTATTTTCTCAAAATAGGATTTAAATGTCGATACATTTTCATCCTTCAGTAATAATTATACAGAAACAAACAATGTATAAATAAAATAATATACAAATAGTTTGCTAAAACAAAATAGGGCTGCAATTTGCAATTCAATTGTTTGACTTTCATTGTTAACCATTGATTTTTTTTCTGTCAGTTAAATATTTTTAGTAGATGAATTAATTAAAATATTTAAATTGAAATACTGAATGTCTAAAGTAGCTGTTCTTTAGTTTCCATAACGACGCACTGATTGTTGGTTGTTTGCCTCGGTTTTGCGTCACGTCAGAACTGTTAGTATCGTTTTATACACTGCGGACGCTTAGGCCATTCATACCTACATGTGATACGTGATAATAATAAAACGTCGACGTCTACGCCTACAGACCGGTTTGGGCTATTATATATATATAAGATAATGTGTAAGGTATATATAATGCCAGTTCAAAATGATATAACAGGTAAATGGTAACATTCTTGCGATGGATTAAAATATGTACAATTTTTAAAAATTCTAATTTAACACCTTTTTTTCACATTTTATTTTTGAAAGGACATATCGTCGTTGTTCTGGAAGAAGGCACTAACTAGAAAATATTAGTTTTGAGTAATTGGACTTTGAAGTTTGCCATATGCTTAAAATGCCATACGTTTTTCATTTTATTTGTTTATACAAAACTGTTTTTAAGATAAAGTCTAATTTATAAAAATAAGTGTGTTCTGTCATGCGGTAGAATTTGAAATAAGGAACATTTTAGTATAGCGAACTCAATATGTAATATTTTAGATTTAGTGTTTTCTTCCAGAACAGTGACGATATAAATTATGTTGAATATTGTACGATATGTAAGGATTTGATGGATGAATGTTCTCTTTGCTTCTTTTCGTTATTTAATTGCACGAGTAGAGTATACGGTGTATAACCTCGTACTCCGGCTCTAAGGTCCGACACTAGGTTTTAGAATCACGGGATCCATACACGGCTCTAGGATCCATGGTGAAACATATACGTTGTTTTACGCAGAAAGCAGTGTAGTAAAAAGTGACAAATTATAGAGCGTATACTCTACCTAGAAATGAAAACTGACCCTAACTTTACGTTACGTCAAGTGTGATGTGAAACTAAAATTAAAAAAGACGCAATAAACTTCCCACTTCTCAGTAATGCGAATAATTCATTAGCCGTTATATCCTTATTCAAAATATACAAATAAAGCAGACTGTAAAATCACGGCTAGATTTATGGTCACGCCACTGACAATCATCCTGTTGAAATTGAAGAAGTTAACAAACAGAAAAAAAGAAACAACAGATGATTGCGAATGAAATTCGCGAAGTAAAAAAGTTCGTTTGCGTAAATACGCGTGCACAAACTTTGTTTTAATGTTTACAATTTTCGTATTCGGCCATACTTTTAACAATTTTAGGGCTTTTCTGATAACGCAGGTTTTATAGATCGTTAAAACGCACGTTTTATTATACAAGTAACTTACTATTCTTTCACTTATCATCCATGTAAGTGTATAAAAATGAAACATTCAATCTAACTAATGAATGAAAAAATGTGGACTATACAACGGTAAAGAAACATAAAATGAAAGAAAGATAAAATTTTAATGCTGAGAAAAGGAAGGCATATTATATCGAAAATAATATTTTTATTTTGAATGGTTTGTTCACACATTAATAATTTTTATTATACGTCAAGTGTAAGTAATGTTTTCGTTGAATACAATGATATTTTTACACTCCAATAAGTATTGTAGTCGAGTAATAAATGCTCCCTCCCACTCTCCCTAACCGCTCATAAAAACGAAGCTTAGGGAGAGCAATTGGCTTATTGCTAGTCTTATCTTAACACCATCCAGTATGTGTAAACTTCCACATTGGAAATTACGTAAAATTTACAAAATATGTAATGATTTCTTAAATAAATATTCAGACAAATAGTATTCAACTAAAAAACTCAAAAACAATGAAAATTTCAAAAATATTTGATTATTAAGTGAGCTGCCAACTTCATATTCTGTAAATTCAAACGAGATATCGGGGTTGTCGGCCTATTTGTCAAAATTCTAATGAAAACGGAATAATTAATAAGAAACCCTTATAAAAAAATCAATGCTTCCTATTCTAAGCCGCAGGGAAATTCTTTATAAATGTTTATTTATCATAAACCCTTTTTGTGCTCGTCCCAAACCGCTCATAGATCCGAATGGTTAAAGGTCACTTTAAAAGGGTTCTATTGTGGTTCGTTTGTAATATTATATGCGATATAATTCTATCATATTAATTACGTATAATCTTATACAAAAATGCGTTTAGTTTTATAAATTTTAGTAAGCTGTTTTCAATAATAAAAGTTATCACTTATTAAAAAAAATGTTTTAATTTTTTTTGCATGGGTTTCTCCGTTAATTTGCTGTCAATCAGCAATAATCGTTTTTTCCTCGCCGTTTATATTTGGTGACTGGTTTCTTAATTTACAAAGTCTCGTTAAGTATATACTGTAAAAATCTAATATAAGGAGTCCATATACCGCACATTGGATACCGTTATTATCATAAAAAATACACAGTATTAGATATTCATTCAACGTATATTTTCATTTGAATGTTAGTTGGTATATGGTAACAACAATTCATTGATCATATTCCAAATTATATAGTATTTAAAATAATACCGGCTTTGCTTAGAGATCAGTGGCGACTAACATTTTCTTGTGGGAAAGCCTCATTCATTTATCTTATCAAATATGGCCGCATTAAAGAAACATACATAAAAATGTATGTACATTATTTTGTAAATGAAGAAAAACATTGAAATTTAATTATTATTTTTAATTAATTTAGTGTTTACTTCAGTCAAAAGGACGCACTTGAGACCCTATAAGGCGCAGGTTCGTCAGTCGTGGCTGAGATAGAACTTTTAATGATGATACAATACTGACTAACTGAGCGAATCCTGACATTTTTTTAATAAACGAAAGCTTGATATTAGTGACGTTTCACATGAAGGGGTGATTTTTTTTGTTTTTATTTATATCAGGCCTGTGAAGTCGTTAAGAAACGCGACTCAAATTTTTACTTAACAACCAACCAATTTCCTAAAATGACTGGTTTTAACATCTATTGTGTACTCATATATTTGTCAAATTAAATAAGAAAAATGTGAGGGATTTCATAAAACAATGAGTAAAAGACAGATATATAAATACGTTGTAACTCAGACCTGCATTCACTCATTGTCGCCCCACAGATTCATTATTTCTAATACACATAAACCATATTTTTAATTTTTAAAAAAGCTACAAAAAATATCTAGAGTCTTCCAACACGACTCTGAATCCCTGAATTATTAAGTTCGGTATTAGAACGTTTCTAAAGCATCGATAGAGAATGGTTTGCCAGTAAATAAAGCAATGCAATCATAAGGGATCTTTGATGTTGTGCTTCCCGCAAACAGCGGCTGACAGATGTTATGTTCTCCATAAAATATTGCGTTAACATTGTTTGGAATAACAATAAATATTTAGATATGAAACAGTGACAGCGGGTCGCGAGGGGTTAGACTACTGCATCGAGCTAGTGTTGCAGTTATTTTTTATCAGGACGCTACTTCAAATGATCTTAATCAATTACTAGCTGCCCGTTTCCGATCGAACAGTCTGAATAGAGTACTTGAATCACATAATCGTTTTTTTCGTCGTTTAAACTAATCTACTGTAAGATTTTTAGCTGTAACGTAGCCATTTATTCTAATTATTTACTTAATATATGAGAAATATAAAGTGGGATTTTTCTTTAGCTGGACGCGGAGAGGGGAAGGTGCAAACTAAAATACTATTTTAAATTTGTGAGTAGGGGAACCATGAAGCATCGGAAATAAACAATATAATATCAATTCTGGTGTATTCATGAACGATTCAACTAAAAACGTTTTTTTATTTATTATAAGTAGGTATGAAATTTTCAATTGAGTAATTATTTCTCGTTATTCCGAACTTTATATGAGAAAATACCTTTCCGTGTTATAAGACAAATTTATTTACATTACTATTTAAGCATAAGACATATTTATTATCTCTGAATTGATTGGAAAATAATATGTAATATTGCGTTCACCCCTCATAAATCAACGTCTCATACACCTACTCGTTGAAAGTGAGCAACAAATTATCCAGGTAATATAATATTATAATAATATGAAGATAACACATGTAAACTTAAAATTTATTTGACCTCTGACTCCATTGTAAATTTGTCTATGGGCCTTTAAATTTATGGTTATTGTTATTATACATCGCTGCACGAAAATCGACCGATGAATTATGATAACAGATTATCGATTTTTCATTAACATATAAATTGACTTATTAAATGAAACCAAATTATCTTTAACTCTGACTATTTATTGGTATTAAAAAAAAACTTTATTTTATTTATTACTGTTAAGACGTAGTTTAATTAGATGTTATAATATTAGCATTTATTTGGTAGGTCAAAATTTTAATAGATTTAGCATTAATAATAAGTTTAGTTTTAGAATTATTGGCAAATGTTGTTAACAGCTATTTTAGTATCGCCGCATTGTAAGAAATGTGCTCAAAAAGTTTTTTGCTTGCTTTTATATTATAATGCTATTTAAGAAGATGTATAAACAAAAAAAAACAATTAAAATATATCCAAGTCATATATGTTATAAAAAAATAAATCAATATGGCAGAGTAAAAAAACATGTAATAATTAGGTATAATAAAGACAGTGGTGGACTGGTCATACTATCTAGGTTGCCCGATGGCAAGTGGCCCCCGCTGTATATTAGGGGCCCTCGGTAAAATCAAATTACATTTTAACTATTTAATTTTACTAAGCACTTTTGATTTCATGAATACAAATAAATATTTTTTTCTTACGATATACACAATGAACCTCATCTCATCATGATAACATACTTATTCTCTATGTCTGTTTTAGTTGTTTGTAAGATGTGAATTTTCGTAATTATAAAAAAAATTGTTAGTACAGAACATATAAATTAGTATATAGGGTAGGGGACCCCTCCCAATTTTGGAAGGAGCCCACTTTGGGTGGGCCCCCATCGACGCTTGGCAACCAATATTTCTTGAGCCAGCCCGCCACTAAATAAAGATAAATCAACAACACAGAACTTCACCAGTTCAAACAGAGAGAGAGTTTCAACAGTTGCTTAAGAAGAGGTTATTCATTAGAATTTGTTAAGTTATAACGTAAAATATGTTTAGATCTATCTGTTTATTTCTTATTCTTTGTTGCATTCAATTGACGTTCTTTGATGTAAACAGTCAAAACGGAATTTGATATTAGATGATTCGCAAAAAAGGATTCAAAAATATTGTTAGATGTATCAGTAAGTGTTTCCAGAAATACAGTAAAATTATAGTTTAATTAGTTTTTTTTTACAGCACGTTTTCTCATTATCGATAAAACATATTATAACTCAAAAAAAAATATGAAATTTTAACGATTCCAATGAGATTTGAATATTGTAATTCACCTCTCACGAATTACATCACAAACCAGATAAATGACTCTATTGGTTTTACATAGAGGGAAGCGTGACTAAATTTATTTTTTCTTTCGTGTGACGAAAAAGTTGATTGCGGAATAATATTTCCATATTTATCATCATAATATTTAAATGACAATACAAACAAACACGTAAAATTATCCATTAATAAATAAACATATATACTAAAAGATGAACAAAAGAAATTTTCTCGTTAATATTTTTAACATCTTTTACAGTTATGTTAGAAAAATAAACAAAAATAAAAAATTATGTACAGATTTCCAAACACGAATATAGTAGTTTGAACAAATTAACGGAAGTGAGGCGACGCAAGCGTGGTTACGTCAAAAGACGAATGAAAAATGATGAAAAAAAACGTTGAGTAAAAAGCAGTAGGACGAACAGGTTACTAAAGATTGAATTATTTTTCTTCTCGTGAGAAGAATATATCTTATTGTAAAAATAAACTCATTTTGAATTTCTTACCTCGCTTCCTGGAAGTATGTTGTACATTTATTAAAAATAAGGAGAAGAATTCGGCTTACCTGAAACAAGAGAAAAAAAAAATTAGCTACATGTCAAACGGCTACATATTAAGGGAAAGAGCAATATATAATATTCCGATTTATAATTATAGACAGATGAAAACATTTTTATTGAAATCAATATTGCTCATAGTGTTGGAATTTGGATTCTGTTTCGCAAAGATGTTAGCAAGTCCCATTTTATGAAGGATCAGAAAACTTTTGGCAGGAAGCTTTTGGCTTGTTTTTAAAAGTTTCGTAAAATTCATTCGTTCCGAATCCATGGTGCAGTGGTCAACGTCGTTGACTGCTATTATAGATGTCTCCAGATTAAGTACCTGTACGGACAGTTTCGTAAATTCATTTTTCAATCGATCTATGAATTTCTGTTCGTAGGTATCGACGTTTGTGATGTCTAGAATTCCTTTCCACAACTCCGATCTTAAAAACGACGCGCAGCAAAAGCGACTAGCTAATCACTAGTCCTGTCATAGCCCTATTCTTATATCCTTACCCTCTTCGAAAAAAAGGGGGATTGAGCTACTAGTTATAAGGATTTCTCGATAACTAACTTCTATTGAGATATCTTCATTATCAGTACATATCCTCCACATTGGGAGCGGACATCGTGAAAAGAAATACTCTTATATTTGAAAGTGATGTTTCTCTTCCAAAAGTGGTCAATTTATTTTTCTAATTTAAATCATTTGGCCGAGACCTGCTCTGTCGTCTTTAAAATGAGATCCAATCATTAACTCATTTCCGTATTTTTTCAGGGTAACATCAATTGGCTAAAACACGGTTGATATTATTTTTAGATGATGTGCTGTACGTGGCTTGGCAGGCATATCAATCTTATAATATATTCCTAAACCGATTTATAGGAGGATGTTAACACTTTTTAGTTTCTTTACTTGTCGCTTATCAAACACTTGCATCGAGAGCATCTCATTTTTAAAGACCCGTCAAGATGGGATGATAGTCATGACCAACAAAATAATAATTGAATGACACGATATTACGGTAGTGAGATAGCATCAGGTAAGGATTGTGAGTATCATCAGTAAGTGCCGGTTATCGCGATGTAGCGTTTGTTATATATCTCAGAAGATATTTATTACTGGAATAATGATGATTTCTAAGAATCGGAACAATTGACTGACTGCCCATACTGAATATGTGCCCAATAAATCTAATATATAATAATGTGGGTTTGTTCGTATCTTATGCACTGCCATACCGTTCATCCGATTCCGATAAAACTTTATAGAGTTAGTGCACTTGTGCGAAGAAAACATGCATAGTACAATCAAGTCCGGCCCTGTCTAAGCCCGACTCTCAACATTTTAATTTTTAAGTTACAGTAGGTCTTATTATATATAAAAACTCAATCTCATAATCCAGATATATCGAAAATCTAAAATAAACAATCAAATTTGTACAAATAGCGACAACATTTATTCATGTCAGCACCAGATTTCAAAAGCACTTTAATAAACAGAATTATAATACAAAAACTTTCTTTCTTTGAGCGGAATTGCAGCGCATGCCGAGTACTCACTAGTTATATATAAATGTAATAGAAAGGTCGCGTATAAGAGAAAAACATTTTTGATGAATTTAAGGGTTATTGAATCAGAAGTCATTTTCAATAAAATATTAAGTATTTTCGAAATTCTGAATTAAGGCAATGGAAAGCAAAAATCGATACATACAAATTTTGTCAAAATTGAAGAAAAGATGCGTACATTATATACTATGGGTCATTTTACACAATACATGACAAATAAATTGCAAAAAATGTTTAAGCTTTTAATGACAGTATTTACAATCAAATGCCGATATGTCCAATTTTATTTCATGCTTTCAAACATACTTTCTTTAATTGTAAACACAATGCAACGAAAAAAATAAACTATTGCTAAAACTAAAAAAATGCGTGAAACACAAAAACATCGTTTACTGCTATACTAATATTCTTTTTGTACGTTTGATTTGTTATAAGTGAGTTTCCTGATTCATTATTGTATATTACATTAGTAACGTCATTAAAAATTTTGTTCAGCTAAATGGACTTTTAATGTAGCTATATTTGTGATTTCAGATTAGTATTTAATGATTTGCAAGAGGTCCATAACATTTTAATTGTAGATTCTTTTATTTGATTTATGTATAATTTGTTTGCTAATCAGTATTTTCTTGTCTCAGTTCATGAACCATCAGTTTCATATACCTTCATTTGTACACTCAATTTTATATAAATAAGCCTGTTATGTTTGTATTTTTATTAGTTGATAATGCTCGTGATGGGCGAAACCGGTCCTGATCATTATAAATATGTGGAAGTAGTACAAATGAATTGTGTTTTATTTTTTAAAATTATAAGTGAGACTTGTTTAGCTCGTTGCTAATCTTTTTCATATTATCAAGGTAAAAAATAACTTGATGATATTTTTTTATGTACCTTAACATTGCTGATAAGAGTAATAAGAATGATAACGTTATGGAGAGTATAGTAATTGTTGACAAAACGACTATTGGTAGCATCGCTGGCTACGGTTACGGATGTATCGGGTTCAATTCCTTAAGGGGGGTAGAGAGAGCGATTAGCTAACCACAAGTCCTGTCCTAACCCTATCCTTCTATCCATACTCTCTTAGAAAAAAGAGAGGTTGAGCAACTGATTAACAAGCAGTCTCGTAAGAAAATTCTGTTAAGATACCGCCGTTAGGAGACCATATGGTCCACATTGGGAGCGGACATGAAAAAAAAATTGTTCTCCTTTAAAATCGCTTATTGATCTTATACTCATAAATCCACCCATCATAGATTTAATTTAAGTAGATAACAATTGAATTGATTGATTCAATATAATACAAAAACAGTACATCAAAGAAATCATGATTACCATCTTTTTCCGGATCGATCATTTGACAAATCCCACGAAATCATTGTAGAGACGTATATATATAAAAAGCATGCATAAACAGTTCCATGTTACATTATACGTGAAAAGTACACTGTTTAATTGTATGCAATTCACACACAAATAATAAACATCGATTTATTTCAAATACTATTTCCGTAGTAACGTATTTATTCGTCGTATATTATTATGTATGTAATATCAAAATATAGTTGCATATATGTGTACATATATATATATAGTAAAAGTGCATTGAGCTGGTAGTAACATGTGCATGTAGTAATAAAGTAAAACAAAAAGCGCTTCATAATGGCGGCTCTGTGGAGTGTTCAGCTGTCAGATAAAGATGACGAACGGTGTTCACGCAAGCTCCGCCGATTTTCGCAACACCAGGTGCATTTATGAACAGTTTCCACGCTGACACCCGCGGTGCTAAACTCGCCGCGCAGTATCCAGCGGAGATAGACTCGAACAAGAATGTCCGTAAAGCTGAAGCTTCTAGATATGAATGATTGCAATATTTAATGGCGATGTTTTAACCTGTACATTCGATACGCGTAGTCATGTCATGTTTAATAGTGAAAAGAATAAAATATCGAGTGATAAACAACTGTTTAACATGCATAAAGTAGCAGTCATTGTATCATACCGATTCTTGACTCTCCTGCTTTTTGTGATAGTTTAGAAACAAGTTTAATGAAAACGGTTGTAAACCAAAAATTATTAAAAGTCTAATGCAATTTATTACAGACGAGCCATCATCTTCGGTGAACGGCTAAAACCGTACAGGAAAACAGCGGACAGAAAAAAGCTAACAGGAAAAAACCGTACACAGAGGAGAAAAGAAATATTCACATTTTAAATACTTCTTATCGTTTTATGAGATTTTCAGCTTAAAAAAATGTTAAAATCAGATATTTAATTTCAAATAACGTCAAATAATAATTTTTAGAAACTCAAACTCCGACGACGAAAGATTCATTTGTTGCGTTCTATCTTTGTTTGAAAGTGTGGAGTTGTGGATAAATTGTATTGAGATATTTATTATTATTAGTACGTGGTTCTTTTACTATGTGTGCTGTTTTTTTCATGTCAACCTTTTTCCTGTACGGTTTTTTTTTCCTAGAATCATCTGAGAAGACCCCGATCGAAGAGAGGCGAGCGGCTGGTTATCCGGAGTCCTGGAAGGGCTGATCTCAGACAAACACCATTTCAGATCCGGTTCAAAACTTACTTATTTTCCATCAACGATGCAGTGGTTTAATATTACACAAATATATAAATCTTAACACATAAAATTGATTCTACATTTACATTTACTTTAAGTTATAATACAAATGACACAACGAATTTAAATTAAATCCAATGCAAATCAAAACACAAAAAACAAACAGTTCACATCGTCACGTCACCTTCGCCGCGACGAGACCTCGCTCGTCCGCCTCGGCAGATCGTAATCGACTGTCCACAAAAATTAAAAAAAACTCCCTGCAAAGTTGGAGCTACCCTTTTCCGTAAAATGGACTCGTCCAGCGGACTTAACCGGGGGCTATTTGAACGCCTGGCAACAAGAAAGAGCCTATTCTGCGAAATATTGCTGTTTGCCGCAGGCCGATTTCAGTTCAGGACACTAATGACACTTATACTTAACAAAAACCAGGGTGTGTCACATCATCTTCATATTCTTCTCCTTAGATGCAGTTAAGAAAATACTTTAAAACGAAAGTTTTAAAACAAGTTGGCAATTCATGTCAGACTATTAACAACCAATATATTAGCCGTCAAGTCTTATTAAATCTTATCAAACGACGTTGTTAGTTTTAATTTAAGATGTATTTTATACTGTACGTGCGATGAATTTGTAAAATTCAACATAAATTAACAATCAAAATATTGAAATACCCATATTGATACCATTCATCCGTCATTCCATAGTCACCCTGACTAAATCCATTAATTTGGCATAAGAAGTGGTTCTTCGAATTGGATTTTAAAACCCTCCATTCCACCGATGACACGTTTGTTTTCCCAACTATGCAATTTGGTTTATTGTGAGTTGTGGCCTGTATAATTTTTTGTTTTTCAAAAATGTGGAATATTTTCGTGCGAACCAAGATTGTACAGTATTTCTAGAGAATATAAATGTATAAAATTACGTAACATTTTTTCAAGACCAAAATATCGTTTCGTGTAAATTGGGCTTCACTGTGTGTATTTAAGTATTGAAGAAATAAAATGACGATTTGAGACGTATTAAAAGTTTCTTTGTCGGGTTCGTGGTGCAGTGGTCAACGTCGTTGGCTACGGTTACGGGTATCTTGAGTTCAAGTACCAGTATGGACACTTACATATATTAATTTTGTAATCATTTTTTAGGTTTCTGTTCGTAGGCATGGATGTTTGTTATATCTAGAATTCACTCCCACCCAGCTGATCCTGAAAACGGGGCGTAGCCCTATCCGTCTATCTCTATTCTCTTCAAAAAATTTTATTTAACAAGCATTTCTCGTAGAAAAACGTCAATAGAAAATATCGTTTTTCTCATGGTTTTGGATGAAAAAATTAATTTTTCAAACACTTGATTTCTTTTATTTAAAAACACTATTAGCAAAAATTGATACATGAATTTTGTTTATGGATTTTATTTTATCACCACAGAATCTTTTGATTTATTCTTTATATCGCTTTAACCGGCTTTAACGCTTCCATAAACGCTTAAAATTTATCTGAATAACGGCATGAAAATAATTTAGATTCGATTTGACGATAAGCATCATTTATTTTTTTGATTCTCACGTAATATTTTGATTTTAACCAATTTTTATAGACTTACTGCCTTATTTGTCTATTTTTACCGCGGCATAATATGCTGCCTTATCTTGAAATTTATCTGAACATCAAACCATAAATAGAAAACAAATAAAAATATATGTATTTTAATCATTAAATAATTCTTTTTAGCCAAATTTTATTAGGATAAGTTTTATAACTTTATCGGGAAAAAATGTCCGTTTTATTTTCCCTTGATAAAATTTTTGATCGTATAAATTAAAATCTAGTTTAAAGTTATTGGACATGATAATTAAATATGAAATTAGGAAGTGAAATCATTCATATTTAACGATCTGATTTTAGATCATTTATTTTTTGATGAAATCATTGATTATTGACTTGAGATATTATAATACTTTAAAACTTGTTTAAAATTACGTGCAACTTACAGGCAGCGAAGAAACCGCGCCGTTTTTGGTTTTTTTCAATCACGATTTCTTCGATGAAAAGCATGTGGACTAGAGATTCCAACTATCGAATATCATACAGTAAAACTAAAACTGTTCGAATAGTTTCTGTATGAAAATAATATTAAATTCGATTTGAATAATTAATAAATACACAATCCAATAGCGTTTCATTGTATAACGAAATTTAAAATTTGCAACTGCGTCGGATTAATATAGCGGTATTTCTATAATAATGACTGAAATTACGGCATGTTTAAAGGGTTTGTTTAGCCTGAAGCTATTTGTCAAACTCAAGTATTATGATAAGATAATGAATGCGACCGATTTGTGTGAAGGAAAAAAACACTATTCATTGTTACTCTTGACATCTGGAGAAATTGTGATGTGATCTTTAGTCGATATTGTTAAATATTTCATTAAAAAATATTAAAAATACTATTCGGATAGTGGGTCAAATATTCGAATATCGAATAGTTAAAAAAATGCCTAATATATTCGGATTTTTAGCATTCGAATATTCGAGTTGAATTCTCTAATATGGACACCTAATGAATCAACTTTAAAAAAGTATGTCAAGATATGTGATTGTTATTGTGTTACTCAACCTCTCTTTTTCGATGAGTAAGTGAGTGTATAAGGATGAGACTAGAAAATAACTAGTGCTTTTGTGCTTTCTCTACGATTCCTTTTTAGAATCAGATGGGTATGTATGTGAACATCAAATACATATATTTATTTGAACGCAATTACGTAAATCGATTGAAAAGTGTTACAAGACTTGAACCCGCAGCTATTTCAGACGAATAAGACGAACTTTTAACCCTTACAGCGCAAGCCGTTTTACCATGAATTTATTTTCAGTGAATTAATTTGTTAAAACGCTCACTATGGCTAAAAATAGATCTATTTCAACAGTAAAAAATGGAGGATTATCAAAATATTAATTAGTTAACCAAAATATATTAAGAAGCCAACTAAAATTGTCGGATTCTTGCTAAAATAAATCAAAGATAATGGAGAAGCTGAAAAATATTTTATCAACGACTTGGCTGCGGCCAGTCTTAAGTATGTGTAATACATAGGCCTGACGATTAATGCTAGGTATCGGCAGTTCAAAGCTGAATTTCGAAAGACTGAATATCAAGAGAAATTTTCAAAAATATATTTCTTTGTGTTCTACTTGATATTTTCATGATATTGCTTAATTATTCTACCTAAAGGTTTGAACTATTTTTTAAAGCATATATCCACAAGCGTGTGATTCCAGTTTGGCCGGAAATACGAGATAAAGTCTTGGACAAGTAAACGTGTCCAGCGCGTTCATCGGGTTAAGACCGCTCGATTGTAGGATTGGCAATTAGTCGTATGGTGTGAAAATTTTGTGTTAGGACATTAGTTACGTCCATATATTATGGGAGTGAAACGGATTGCCACGCGGTCTGGTTCAAATCTGTATTCAATTAAATACATTATAACGACGAAATAAACAAAGCAGTTATATCTCTCAAGAGACGTGTATTACCAGCTTGAAACGATAGAACGGGTGTCGTGTAGCAGGAAATAAAATTGATATTTATGTAGCGTTTTATTGTTGTTGTCGCTAATTGCCTAATCATCGCGTTAATGTACCGAAGGAATAAATTCGTTTCATTTAACATTTGCAGACCACATGTGCGTATGCGCGAGAGATGCCAAGTTCTAAAATTAATATACCATGATATATCAATTAGGCTTGCTATACAGTGCGGATGTATATATGGCGGAACGTTTCTAAATCTATTTATAATATCTACAATGTTTTTACTTTTATATTATTCAAAAAATAATGTATTTAGAAAGTATAAAAGTGATTAGTGACAGTCGTTACTTTGTAATTGTGTTATGAATTTTTGATATGCTCCCCTGTAAAATCGCATATCTGCAGATACGGAATTATACGTAGAGAGTGTCGATAAGATATACAGTACCTGTTATTTAAAGATTCGTTTTTTTTTTATTTTCGCAATTATTCTGTAAAGCGAAACTTACTTTGATGTTAAAATTGATTTTGAAATCGATAAACGGGCTTAACGTCTTACAGGCGTGATGAACTAATTTTGAAATAATGTGTGAGCGTTGTGTGCATGACTGCAATGAACGTACCAACGCGGACAAATTTAAATGTGACTTATGTATGTTTATTCAGTATACATTTTTTGACTGCACCTTCTGCACCCTTTTAGATTTTCGGAAGAGGCGACTGGCATCAAAATAATAAGTACCGCCTGGAAACGACAGAATTCACATTCCCCATGTATATTTATTTTATGGGTGGAACCAGTTGCCGGGCATCAGTTGTGAATATGCTTTTGCCCCATAGAAATGCAATGGAGAATTTCGATTTCACTCTTGTTTTGACTTCTATAGCCACTTCACGGCTAGATTTCTCCAACTTTGAAAAATAAAACCGAGAGTTCGCGTTACATAAATAGTGTTGGCAAGTAAACCAAGAATGTATTTCAAATTTTGCTTATCATCTCTAGCATGTATTTGGTTTCTGTTTCAGAAAATAATGGAGAGTATTGAGTAGTTTATATAATAAATATAAATAAGACTTTGAAGTTTGTCAAATGTTTGAAATGCCATACCTTTTTCATTTATAAAAATAAGTGTGTTCTTTTATATAGTAGAGTTTGAAATAACGAACATTTTGGTATAACTAACTCGATACGTAGTTTTTTCGATTTACTGTTTTCTTCTATATCAACGACGATATATAAAAAATAAAACACCATTTGTTTTGTACTACTTTCACACTTTTATAATGATCAGAATCGGTATCCACCGGTTTACCAGAAGTCGTACAAAACAAATTGTGTTTTATTTTAAAAATAATACATCGTCGCTGTTCTGGAAGAAAACACGAAATCTAAAAAATGACATGTCAATTTACTTATACGAAAATGATTCTTATTTCACACTCTACCGTATGGAAGAATACACTTATTTTTGTAAATTATACTTTTACTTAAAAACAGTTCTCTAAAGACAAACAAAATGATAAAGGTATAGCAATTCAGAACTTTTACCAACTTCAAAATCCAATTACTCAAAACTAGTATTTTTCAGTTAGTGTCTTCTTCCAGAACAACGACAATATTGTCTGAAAAATATATTTGAGAAGACCCCGGATCGAAGAGAGGCGAGCGGCTGGTTATCCCTGGAAGGGCTGATCTCAGAGAAACACCATTTCAGATCCGGTTCAAAACTTATTTATTTTCCATTCAAGATGCAGTGGTTTAACATTACACAAATATATAAATCTTAACACATAAAATTGATTCTACATTTACATTTACTTAGCAACTGAATTTACTTTAAGTTATAATACAAATAACACAACGAATTTAAATTAAATCCAACGCAAATCAAAACACAAAAACAAACAGTTCACATCGTCACGTCACCTCGTCGCGACGCTCACGAAACTCGGCAGCTCGTAATCGACTGTCTACAAAAAATTAAAAACTCCGTGCAAAGTTAGAGCTATCCTTTTCCGTAAATTTATGGAAAACGTCCAAAGGCCGAAGCAGGGCTAAAAACGCCTGACAACAAGAAAGAGCGTATTCTGTGAAATATTGCTGTGTCGCTGATTTCAGTTCAGGGCACTAAAGACACTTATACTTAACAAAAACCAGGGTGTGTCATGTTATATTAAATTATCCTTGTATCATTACGACACGAATTGACTGACACTCTAAGGATTAAATTTGTAAAAATAAAAACGCTTGTTGAAAATGCGAAACCGGTTCTGATAATTCAATAAAAACAATTTTTATTGTTATGAATATGATATTTTTAAAATAATTTTTAAATTAGTTTGCGATATTAAATGCAGGAATCATTTGAAAATCCGTTGTAGGATAAACAACAATATTTCGATGCATCTTATATTTATTGGAGAACACTGCGCTTAGAAATGCACATTTTTTACATGCCATAAAATATTTCGCGACCATATAAAATTTCTCATCCCGAGTGACGGGGTCTGAAAGCATACGTGAATGATTTAACAATATGCAGCCTCAGACAATCGGGCTGTATCAAAAATTTTGATCGTAAAACATTTTTTACTACAAAAATAGCTTGTTTATATAACAGACGTTGAAACGAGCAAAAAATGGCGCTACCTTTATAAGGAGTCGATACTTTTAAAGTCGAAAATATTCGATTCTTTTGAAACAATGTGGTTACTTTATAGTGTTACTAATATGAAAATTATTCAAAGTGGCAGCTGCATTCGCAGAGTGTTCGCGCAAAATATTGTTTGGTTGACTATTGAAACGAAATATTTTCTTTGTCTTATATTTATGTTATTGATGACATTGTCTCATTATCAACAGAAAACGTTTGTTACTTACTAAGAGTTGCAGGTATTTCTACGCTCTTGTAGCATTTGGCCCTACTTGTCATTGTGTGGAATTTCATATTTAACGATACGCTGCGACGTGTACCCCGACACATTACAACGTAATTGGCCATCTTATATATAATAGCCCACAGACCGCTCTGTGGACTTTTATGATTAACACATATCACATGTAGGTATGAAATGTTTTCATGATCTAAGCATTCGCGTTGTAAACAATGCACACACAGTTCCGACGTACTAGCTACTACGACGACATTCAGTATTTCAATTTTAATACCGTCATCTATGACGGGTTTATCAGTAAATGACAGCGCAACCATTGCATCAGGAATGTTGCCATACTCAATCAGAAATTGAAATTTCAATAAATTCCAAAACTGATATTTTAGCGATGGTTATTAAAAGTATACATGGATTTTCGAAAGATATTTAATAGCAATTGGTGAAAATTATTCCAAACTGACAATTCTAGTTTCATATTCGGTGGCGGCCAAGTAATGTTGGTAATATTTTGGTATTTTAATATGTTTCGGATTCGGCAGTAACTTTGTGGATATTCATTTTTAATACATAATTAAAATTGATAATGTTTCAGAGTTTGCGAATCTAACTAACTAACTCAATATAAACATTTTTCGGTTTAGTGTTTTCTTCCAGAACAACGACGATATGGTGAGTTGCTTTATGAATCTTTGAAATGCACTCCTGTAAATTCTCATGTTTGCAGATACGGGATTATTCGTAGGGAGTGTCGATATAATAGTGGCTTACATCAAGTGGCCGTGTCAGAATTTTTAAACTTAAATCCGATGTAAAATGATACCTTTTCAAAGAGTCAATTTATTTTTCTAATTTACATCATTTGGGCTGCTTGCTGCTCTGTCGTCTTTAAAATGAGATTCGATCATTAACTCGTTTTCGTATTTTTGAGGGTGACATCAATAGGTCAAAACACCATAGATATATATAAGTACAAACTGGTGTCTTTTGCTCCACATTTGGAGCGGGCACGGTTAAAGATAAAAAATTTAAGAAATTTTAAAAAGAACAACCTGTGATAAATTGTTCTCACCATATTTTCGATTACAAAAGTCGAACTGTATCAACTGGATTAAGACTGTTCAGTATTAGAAATAAGAATCACACCAGGCAGGAAACGGCTAATAACTTTGAACGGCAAAGCTACTGAGGAATATATTCATAAAAAAATAATACAAAATGATTAATTTACGACGGATGTTAACGTTTTACAGCAGTCATATTAATGAATATCACAATAAATAGTTCACTATCTCTTAAACGAGATTGTTTTGTGATGTTCCGTTACATATTTTAAATGATGGATGCTATCAATCTTCAAATTGTATCATAATTATAACTCCAAGACTTCCGGATTACCTGGCATTTCATGTTGGCAATTGGATCATTAGATAAGACCATTATTTTATTGACTGAACTGGTATTTATGCATCATAATTTTTTTGGAAACGGATCATTCATGTAGAGACACAGCTATGGTAAACAGCGAATTAAGGTATTTTTATTTTTAATTTACATCGTCTTGGTCTGGCAAACACAAAATAAAAAATACTAATTTCGTTTTAATTAATTTCCAAGTGTGTGCCTGAAAAATTTCATATATGTAATTAATATCTTTAATATAAAACAGGAAATACATGTGTATATTTGTCTATCTGATGAACTCCTCCCAAAACAATGTATAGTAAGCGACGTCAGATTTGCACGTGCCATTTCCGTACCAACTGTGATATGTTCAATATTCAACATAAACTAGCATAGCTAGCATAAATAACGAGTTTGAATTCATCCTGGGTTATAAATAAAGTTCAAATATCGTAAAAAATAATTATTAAGAACTGAATACATAAAATTGAATTTGTTATTGCACTAGATGTGTACACAATTTCATGTACACTGAAAATCTTAATCTTTCCAAGTCGTGTATATTTATTATTTTTTCAATAGACATGTTGGTGTATGTTTTACTCTTCAGATAATATTGTATTTTGTTTGATATAATAATAATGAAAAATGCATTAACGTTTTATATGATACAGGCGCAACTGAGCGGGTTCATCATCTTTCTCCGGAGGCCACCGTTAATAGTGGCTTAATAAATTACACGTTATCAAAAATGTTCTAAACGATATCCCGCTTTTGTGCGATGCCAAGGGACGAATGCAATTTCCCGGGATAAATTATCGATTCCGGGATTTGACAAGTGTAGCCACGGGATTTTAAGGAGTAAATAATAATTATACATAATATATCATCAACTAATTGAACATTTAAAATGAAGTTTTTTAAATAGAACTACATATATGTAAGTCAGTCATTCAACTTCTCTCTCTCTCTAGGGAGAATAAGGAAATAGGGATGATTTTTGGTATATTGATTGTTCTCTTTCTCTCAGTCTTGATTTTCCAGGATACTGATTCTGAGAATCAGTAAGGGGTGGTGGGGAAGGATAACAACATGACAGAAATGTCTCAAAAATTAATCTAAGTATCTTTCTATTCTAGCAGTTGAGCTATTGAAAATTTATTTATTAGAAAATGGATATCGATAATATTATATATGAAAGAATCAGATGGGGATAGTAATATTAAGACTCGGGCTAAAGCCAGATCGTGTCTGAAGATTTCGGGCATGGACAGAGTAATTATATTAAATTTCGTCCCTTGCAGACCTCTATGGACCACCATAATATTATATGAATAAAGAAGCCAGTAGAAAAAAAAACTTATGATCATTTTTCAATATTTATACATATTTCTGGAAACTTTGCAAAAAAGAATTACTGCTTTATTATTTGCGAAGAGAGGACTAATGAACAGATTTTTTGAATACTTTACATCTTATTAAGGATTTGGAAGCTTCTCAAAGCGATTAAAAATCGGAACCATTTTGTTTTAAATCCCGTGATTTAATAGCCGGGATTGTAGGCTTGCAATCCCTATGATACCACATACACATGCCAGTAACTAGTGACTAGACTTACACTAGAGGCCAATATACAGATAATGAACAGTTACAATGAAGACACTAAACGTAATGTAGCCGTCACGTATGAAGAGATCGTTAACCCATTGTAGGCTAAGCTATTATTTTTTTTATTATGATAATAATATGCAGGATTGTATGCAGCCAAGTCCATTCAAAGCGAAGACAATACTTAATTGAAAGAAAAAAACAGAATATGGTTTGCTTAACACGATAGAATAATTGATTTAATTCGAATAAAATCATTATTGTACGTACTGTAAATAAAAGCTTCATATTTTGTTTTGCGAGAATTCTTTAATATTGATGATAGTATGTTTGGCATCGTGTTATCATCAGGATTCAGTTTTACAATAAAACAGATTTTTACTTGCTTATAAATATATACTAACACAGAAGAGATAGACAATATGTTACAAAAACTTTATTATCTTAGTAACACCATAAGCAGGTTTTGTTTGCCTGAATATGTTTCTTAAAGAAGTGGAAAACGAGTCACACCCAGTTAGACAATTAGTGGTAAACCAACCATAACAATTTGAATTTGATATAAATTTATGTTTTACGAGAAAATATATTGAATGAATGTTAAATAAGCTTACTTAATTTTCTCAACCCACCACTGTTTTCCTATCCGTTAATTAATATGGCATTATCCAGTGGTGTAGCTAACGTTAAGCGTAATTACAATTTTTTTCTTAGTGTGTTTTAAGAACTCAAGACTTGGTGGCGTACACTTAAGTGTGCGTAAAATCAATTCTCTGGATAAACAGAAAGCTTATATGAAATTTGAATTATTGAGATTTTGTACACTTCCATGTATTTTGTCAGTAACGACCCGGGTTTCGCCTTTCGGCATCTTCAGGCATTCGAGCGCACGAATGAACTCGAAGCACCCTCAGTCGATGTCTTAAATTATAAGCTTATATGATATAATTTAAGACATCGACTGAGGGTAACAGATGGAATTTCAATATCAAATTTGGATTATTGAGATTTTGTACACTTCCATGTGTTTTGTCACTAACGACCCGGGCTTCGCCTTTCGGCATCCTCAGGCACTCGAGCGCACGAATGGACTCGAACTGACCAGTTCGTTCCATTCTGTCCGAAAAGTTTACATTTTGACACTTATTTATACCCTTAATATTTTTTTTATATAATGAATGAATGAATTAAATTTAGCACGATTCAGAGATAAAAATTTCAGCGGTTCATGTTTAAAGATACGAAAGATACGATATAATTATAATGTTATGTTAAAGAGTGAAGTTTTTAAAGCTACATTTATAATAAATATGACGCCGGAAAATTTGTGAGCAATTTTGAAAGCTTGAGAAATAAAACAGACGAGCTTAAAAAGCTTCTAGTGTCTTGAGGGTTTTTGATTCTCAAGTTTGTGGTGTCGTGAGTGTACTACTCGGAAAAGAGTGAGCGGGAGACACTGATGTCTAATGATTTATACACTTTGTTTTCCTCTGAGGCTAAGGTATTTCATTTTGTTAGAATTCTTTCGTGTTACGTCTACACGATATGAAATGTTTCACGGAAGAGTTTTATGAGCAGGAAAAACTAAATATCTGGGGTGCGTTTTATAAGTTTGGCATTTATGAGACACTGCTCAAATCTAAGCGAGCGAATGTATCATTGTAAATATATATTGGTCATCTTAACTATCTTGGGCGTGACCGTTTCTTTGCTACAGTATATCCACGATTATCTACATAATACTGAGTTTTAAGAGTGTTTTTTATCTACGCGTATAAACGTGTATACATACATCTATGACCAATCGAATTCAAATTTATCTCAATGTTTTTGTGCATGCAATTAAATGTTTTCTTTATAACACTGCTTAGGCTAGCATAACATAAATGGCGTGTAGGTGCACATTGAAAAAAAGTTTTGTCTTCTGCCAGAGCATTACCTCGTGTCAGCGAAATTTATAATAGTTTTTAAAGAGAAGAGTTTCCATAAATTTACACTTATATCAAGACATCACATCACACAACAGCAGTTACAAAACGTGATAATTTTAAGAACAAATATAAATATGTGATTGTAATTGGAAACGCGATAGTTGGAAAACACAATATAACGATTGAAGAATATAGAAAAAGAATCATCAGTCTGTTGCCACTCTCCGAGCGTGAACATCCACTCTGAACAACATTACCCACATTACAAACAACAACATCATTCGTCGTATAGTTAAATCGCGTCTAGCATTCAACATTGGAATCACATATTCCTAAAGACGCATATATGAATAAAAATACATCAAAAATATTGCTTCACTCGATGAAATATTGTAATGTATATTCTACGCAATATTTCACTTGTATATACAGCTCAAGAGGGCATGTTTTGTATTTGTTCATATATGATGAAATCGATTATGGAGTTCAAATAAAAGATTAGAAACTCCCATGAACGCTATGTATTATTATTGCAGTGGTATAAAACACCGTGTTGTTTTTCTTTTATTGCTATTTGGCGTGGCTGATTATCACGAGAATTAATGGATAGTAAAAAGAAAGATTTGAACATTATAAATCAATCGCATTCAATTATATATGCTTACAGCATGCAGTTGTTTTAGAGTAAATCACTAATTTAATTATTACTAATTTATTGTTTAATACCTTATTCGAATGCAACGATTGAACTATGTTAGAATGGAAAAGCTCTAATTGAATTTTGTATGTTTGCTGTATCATATTTTATTTTTTACATTAAGTTTAAAGTAAATTGTACATTTCACAAACTTTCGAAGTCTAAGGAAAAAAATGTCTATAAATTTGATTATTGGGTATTTTTTGATGTTTTTGTAGACATCAAATTTTATCACAAAATATTTCCACCTCCTGTACATATTTAAACTCTGTAAATAAAAAACGGAGCTTTTTATTTAATTATTTGATTTTATATTTATTAAGGTATATTTATTAAGTACCGTTATTTATAGTATTACCAACATTACTTGGCCACCGCCGAATTAGGAACTAAAATTGTCAGTCTAGAATAAATTTCTCCAATTGCCATTTTATGCAAAATAAATATCTTGTTAATAACCGTCGCGAAAATATCAGTTTTGGAAATTATTGAAATATCACTTTTGGAAATTATTGAAATTTCAGTTCTAATTGAGTATGGCAACACTACTAACGCGATGGTGGCAACCTCACTAGCGGTCAAGTTGAATTGGTACATCTATAATTATGGTATACACTACTTATGTTAAATGAAGTTGTTCTAAAATTTTATACAGATATCTAGATATAACAGTATATATTGACACGCCCTACGTATAATGTATCTGCAAACATGAGATTTTACAGAAGAGCATTTCAAAGATTCATAACCCAATTAAAAAGTAACGACTGTGTGTATCTCCTACAAAGTTAGCTCCTAATGGATCTTTTCTAATTGTTCTATAAGAGCTGCTTGTTATTTAGTCGTTCAACTTTTCTAATCCCTCTTGTTACGTCCTGTTTTCTTAGGATTAGATCGATACGAAGTTTTCAATGCAATTCTTGAAAATTCTCTTAAACTATAGAAGACAGAAGAATTCGAAATATTTAACAAAACTTAGAAGAAGCATACAAGCACACACTCGAAAAACATTCCGCATAGATTGGTATTAACTCAGTTAGATTCTGCCGTGTTTATGGAATCCGGACCTTTTCACGCTGCAGCGAAACATTCGATACGTATGCCAGCACGTGTATGGTTTTTTTCCCAACTATTATTTTTCCCCAAGCGACACACGTGAGGCGGTCATTAGTGCCATCTCTTAATGGGCGAGCGTCGTAATTGGATGTTTATCTGTCTTCGTTGCTGCAGAGTAAAACACGCTGAAAGATTAATCCGTTTTAAATGATGGGCCGGCGACCGAATCGGCGACACGGGATCGCGGCATTTAAAAGGTTATAAGATATTGACCTATTTTTTTACGATATCATAACGACCGAAACTTTATGTATCATTTGAAATTTTGTCTATGATTAATTTCAAAACTGTACGAGTAGTAACGCGATAACCGCTAGGGTTTATATACAAATCCGATAAGAGATCAAATGTTCAAGTCCTCAAATAGCAAGATTCGTACATATTTAGGAAAGGTCTTAAAAAGAACGATCATCTAGCAACTATTTCTATCACCCGTCTTCCTCTGCCCCTTCATCTCTCAAGAGATACTTTGACCAACTGAGTATCAAAGAGTACTGAATAAAAAAACTTGTGATAAAAAGTTACATTGTTAAAAATACAGCCACATAGTAAAGTAAATAAATATTTATAAAAATAAAACACATTATTTTGTACTAATTCCAATAATTGTTATAACGACCAGGAACTTATTCGTTCATCGCAAGTATTTTCAACTGATGCAAAATAAATTCCAGCCAGCTTAATTATACTATAATTACGTTGTATGATTTATGACAAGGTAAAACAATTGGTAAACGCATTATGGCTAGAATGGACATACAGTTGTGTCAATTTTAAATTAATTGAAATTAATTATCTACAATACAAATGTTAAACAACTCTTAAAAACAAATAATTGAAAATAAATCTTATATATAATAGCCCAGACCGCTTTGTAGACGTTTTAGTTTTATCAGATGTGGGTATGAAATTTTCTCATGAACTAACCGTTTACGGTGTATAATAAAATAAAATGTTATGCAATGCACACACACAGTTCCGACAAGCTACTTTAGACATTCAGTATTTCGATTTCGGTTATACTAGTATAAATATGATAGGTAAGTTTAAAAGTAATTCCTAAATATTCATTTAAAAAATTGACAAGTGGTGATTGAGAGTCAATTAAATAATTACAATAAAAATTCACGTAACGATACCAAATAGTATTATAAACAAAGCTTCTAAACATCAGGAATCTAAAGTGGGAATGAAGATTTATTCCCAATCTAAAACAGCCAATAGACATATGAAACGCGATGAGCGACACCGCTCCGTATCATTTCAAAATATTGCTGAATTGGTATGGAAAAATAGTGTATAAAATAGTGAATCATAATGCTGTTCATCAATTCACTCTTTCGACAGTTTTGCAAGTCTTCTCACGGAGTATTTGTTTCGTTGTATCCGATATCTAACTTCTCTGAAATTGTTTAGGCGATCATCGCAGGAACACGTTTGCATGATAAACTTCCTCCAAAAACGTGCACCACGATGAACCACATCTATGTAAAATATTATTGTCTGAGAACAGAAACGGCCATCGCACACTTCGAGTCACAGGCATAGTTAGAATTACTCTGGAGCACAGTTCCAGACATTTATTGGCGATATATCACAGATGCATGTGGTAGAATAAATAACAAAGGATTTTACATGGCCTCTCGTTTTTGCCGAAATAGAAGAGTGAAATATTGTGTTGGAATACACCGCTTACACGACAGTTGCTTTTTTTTAAATGTAAATTAAAATGCGGGATATTTATGTGAATTTCAATTTAGATATTTAAATAAGCTGTAAAAATATTGGAAAACGAAAAGACTTCGTAGTTATCTTTCATTCAAATAAAACAGGACCTTCTTAGTTTGGAAAGTGGTGTATTTTTATACAATGGTGAGATTAATTATAACATAACGATATGAATCGATTCCAATTATTCTAAGAAATTGAAAACATATTATTAATAAGAGATTTTAAGTAATACAACTATTTTTACTAGAGTATACAGCGTATAAATTTGCACTTTTCTTTCTACACTAATACGGTTTCTGTATACTATACAGAGCGTGTCAGTGTATTAGGATGTATGGGTCCCGTGTATGTACCAATATGGATCATAGAGTCGTGTTTGGATCCCGTGATCTTAAATCCTATGACCTTAGAGTACACGCTGTATAACATTGCACTCCGGCTCTACTTTAATGTATTAAATTGATTATCTTTCCATGTCTGCATGTTGTTAAACATTTTTTTTTCCATGTCCGTTCCCAATGTGGAGCATATGGTCTCCTAATGGAGGTATCTTGACAGAATTCTTTCTACGAGAGCTGCTTGTCACTCAGTTGCTCAACCTCTCTTTTTTTTATTTTTCGAAGAGATTAGGGATAGAAGGATAGGGCTATGACAGGACTAGTGGTTAGCTAATCGCTCTCGTTACGCCCCGTGAGGATGGGATTGGTGGGAGGGAGGACTCACACTACGAACGGAAATCCATAAATCGATTGAAAGATCAATCTATGAAAACCGTCCGCACCGGGAATTGAGCCCGAGACATCCGTAACCGTAGCCAGCGACGAAACCAACTGCGCCACGGACGCCGACATTAAACATACACATCTAATTCTCTTTTTGTACGTTTTGTTTTTACACGATTTAGAAATAGGGAGGAGAAAGGGGAATCACATCACAGCCATGCATGCCTTCGAACAAAAATCTATAAACCGATTGAAAAACATATTCATGAAACTGCCGGTACTGGGGGGTCTCGCAATGTTGAAATGTTAAGTCTTTTCATTTGAATCCAAATTTTCGTTTCATTGTTTTCATTAACTTAAAAAATTTTGCTCATATATTTTTTAACATTTTATATCTAATTGATATTTATTGAATGCAGCCTACTGATTTGGCAAGGTTCCCCACCCGTAGTTAACAACATTCAAGTGATTAAAAAATAAAGAAAAAACTAAAGAGTGCGTGAAGTTAAGTGTGCAATAAATATTTATGAACTTCACTAGTTTTGTATCAAGAGGCGGGCCGTATAGCAACAGACCATTCGTATAATAAAAATGTTCTTTATCCGACCAAAATATCATCCGTTTATTGTGGAAACAGCAATCCATTCCGCATATGCGATCTTTTATTGTTACCATTACCATAAAATATGTCGATATATTTTTTTCTCCCTGCCTCAGAATGGATAGGCCCTGCAGACAAAGAAATGGAAGCCGATCAACTTTCCGAAAGATTATCCTACTTTATAGTCGACTTTGGACGTGATGCAGTATGAAATAACCCACGAAGGGTGATTTATAACAAACATTATCGACCTAAAGTGCAACGCATGTAGCTCACAACATAACGAACGTGAGTTTTAAGTGCCAAGGATGAACTCAATTCTGCAAAGTATTCAAATTAAAAACCGTATCAAACTGATTTTTATGATATAAAATTAAAATTGATAACTTAGTTATTCCATTTGGTTTATCACTAATGTGACGCGTTTCGCCTATTTAAGAAGCATCTACAGACTAACCATATAGCAAGATTATTTATTCCTAAGGTAAACAATTGATTCTTATGCTTACGTTAAAAATAAAGAGTATGGGGTTTTATTCCATTCTACTGGAAATGGGGAAGGGGTAAAACATACTCACTGATGACAATTTACAAATCAATTACTGGTACTTGAAGGTGAAAACCCTAAGGTAAATAAATTTAATAATGGTGAGCCGCCTGTTCAATTTAAATTTTTATTATTTTTTAAATTATAAATTTATTTAAATTATTAAATTTATTTCTATTGGGTTTTAAATTAAATTATCAATCACATGTAATAATAAATATTCAAATACAAATTTCAGCATAAGTTGCGTTGTCGTCTCCAGTGAGTGTTCTCATCAACCAGACTCCCCTTCACAGTACTTACAACTTTAACCCGATGAACGCACTTTATCTTGTATTTCCGGCTAAACTAGAACTCCTTAAACGGCTTTAAAAATAGTTCAAACCTTTAGGTGGAGAAATTAGGCCACAGAAAATGAAAATATCAAAAAAGCTGTCATTCAATCTTTCGAATTTCAGCTTTAAGCTGCCGATACGCAGAATTAATCGCCAGCCCTATGTATTACACATACTTATGCAGTTACGCGCTTGCTTGTTTGCGTGTTGGCGGTGTATATGAAGATTGAATACATGAAGACATTTTGCTTGCAAAGTCGTAGATTAAATATTTTTCAGTTTCTTCATTTTCTTCGATTTATTTTAGCGAGAATGCGACGAGTTCAGTTTACTTCTTCATGTATTTGATACAACTAATATATATTTAACATAATTCTTTATATTTTACTGTTGCATTTGATCTGTTTTTAGTCATAGTGAGCGTTTTAACAGATCAATTGACTGAAAATAAATTCGTGCGAAAACGGCTTGCCCTGTAAGGGTTAACATCGCTTTTGACGATATCGGTTATAGTAACGTATATCTTAAACCGCTCATTGTAAAATCAGAGCATTTACTTGCTCTATGAAACTGATTCTGTGGAATATTCTATACTGAGGGCTTTCGGGACATAGTGACGAGAGGCTCATCTATTTTTCAAAGTAGCAATTGACACAAGAGCTTCATTAGGTGTCATAAAAATGATTATATCAGAATTATAAGTCAACTTTCAGTTGACGATCTATAAATATGTATGTACTAGCTTTGTTTTGTTTCATGCAGATATAACTTTTGGCATGTGCGATCATCTAAACCGAACACTGACCCGGAATATGCCTGCCCCTTGTAAACTTTGCCAATCGCGCTGATTTAAAATTCAGCGACTGCTTTCGGACAAACTGCTCACGTATAAGGTTTCAATATTTAATGCCACGATTTTCTATTGCTTTGTCTATTCAAGCGGTTGCAAAACTGCTAGATGGGAAGTCGTTTGTTATGTCAAACGTAAACTTAATAAATATTTTTATTTCGACAGTCACAAATAGTTAAGTTATGAAGTGATTTTAAATATGTATACAAATAACATATGCACTATATATGTTACGTCGAATGTGTGAAATTGCTTATTACATGTAATGGTTAAAATTTTGAATAGTTCATGAAATAAGCAAGCCCATTCCTCATTCATTAATTAGGTAAATTATCTACCGAGTGCGTGAATTCGGAATGAATTTTTCTGCTTAGTTCATGAATACATGTTTTTATTTTCTTCTAAAACTTCTTATATTTTATTGATTAAATTTGCATTTACTTATTTTAAAAGAAAGAATTTAGTTAGTATAAGAACAATTATAAGATACAGTTTAAAGATATTTCGGCTTCACAACATCGACAAAACTATTTTGACTATTTAGTTAGAAGCGAAAAGAATCATTCAATTGTAATGATAAGTTGCCAACTAGTTCGATGTTTCTATTGCGTGTTTGAATATTTATCAAATTATATTTTCGTGTGAAGGACGTTATTCTTGCCGCTGTCAACAAAATGTAAAAACCATTTATACCGTTGATAATAAAAAAATAAGCTTTAATATTTCGATGCCTCCATTTTATAAATAACCATATGTTTTATACAATCAAATATTTGTTTGATTATTGTACTATGAAGAAGTTTTTTTGCAGGTAGATATTATTGGTAAACCTTGAGGTAACGAACAATGTAATTATCAGCGACACGTAAAATATACATCAAATAATTGATATAATTTAAGACATCGACTCAGGGCGCTTGATGGAATTTCAATATCAAATTTGAATTATTGAGATTTTGTACACTTCTATGTATTTTGTCACTAACGACCTGGGTTTCGCCTTTCGGCATCTTCAGGCATTCGAGCGCACGAATGAACTCAAACTGACAGACAGTAAACAGTGTCTAACGTTTATATACAAGATAAAAATACGACAAATATTATTTACGAGATAAAATATTATAAGTCTAGAATCTACAATGATACCCGAGTTAAAATTGTGTGTGACACTGTTTGTCATCTGTAGTCATTGAGGACGGACATGGTTTTTAATATAACTTAAGTATCAAATTTGGATTATTGAGATTTTGTACACTTCCATGCATTTTGTCACTAACGACCCGGGTTTCGCCTTTCGGCATCTTCAGGCATTCGAGCACACGAATGGACTAGAACTGTCTGTCAGCTTGAGTCCTTTAGAAAGGCGAAACCCGGGTCGTTAGTGACAAAATACATGGAAGTGTACAAAATCTCAATAATTCAAATTTCAAATAATTGAATTGCGATCAAACCTGGCCTGAGCAAACAATAGATCAAGGACCACATGTGGCCTGACGAGTGTTTTTCTTTATTTTGAGGCTCGTTCATATTTAGGGTAATTAGAGAATCACTTCTTTCTAAATACATATTATTTTGCGGCACGATGCTCATCTTGTTGGGACCCTGGAGACAAAAAGTTTTCCCAAGCCAGATGTAAAGTATATTTGATCTAGAGTTAAAGAAACTTAATACCCTTATAACTCAAATTTAAATTATTGAGATTTTGTACACTTCTATGTATGTTGTCACTAACGACCCGGGTTTCGCCTTTCGGCATCTTCAGGCATTCGAGCGCACGAATGGACTCGAATTGACTGGAATTGATTGGAAGTGTACAAAATCTCAATAATTCAAATTTGATATTGAAATTCCATTAAGCACCCTCAGTCGATGTCTTAAATTATGCCCTCATAACTCATTTTTAATTATCTCGAGTTGAGTTCAACATTATACAGTCGTGTTTAAATTTTAAAATTTAATGACATTTAAATCATTTCAACGTCTCGTTATTTTAATACAATCGAAATGTATTGAAAGAAAGATGAATTTTGCCAAACTGCGACATTTCAAGTATTTATATTAGTACTTAAATTGATAAGTAATTGAAATGAAAAACTATGTATTAAGTAAGGAGTGCGAGCAGTTGAGGAAAATCTGTTGGTCAACACTATAGAGTTAAAGAATATAATTTCGTGGAAAAACTTGAATTAAAACGTGAAATAAAACTTTTGGTTTTATTAAAAACTTTGCTTGACTCAAAAACTTCGGCAATTCAATAATATAAAAGTAATATTATATAATTTGAACAGGCAGACATCCATTTTCTAAAATAATTTTGTGTTCGCTGAAAGGTTAAACGTTTGAAGGCTACTGCGTATTAAAAAGCTTCTAAATCTTTGGTGTTCTTGGAAATAGTGAAAAGTCAGTTAATTAGAAATGGTGAGTAGAACTTATGGAAAATGGTGGCCGAGCTGGAGCGCTGTTACTGCTGTTATTTGAATAAAAGGAACTCAACAAAGAATATTAAACAGTGGCTTTTGTGTTAGTTGCAGAAAGTTTTCCATTCATACTGGTATTACTAATTTTTAGAGTATTTTCTTGGGGGCAAGAGATTTTTCTTGAAATTGTAGGGAGTATTAACAAGTTTTTTATTTGTTTAACATAGAAAACCTTGCTTACAGACAACTATAATATTTACAAGTACAATAAGAAACTTGTTAACTAAAAAACTAATTAAATTTGATTGATACAATAATTTTATTCGTGATAATATTATGTAAATATATGAAACTGACTTCGGAAACTATTGATATATATATAATTTAATTTAAGACATCGACTGAGGGTGCTTGATGGAATTTCAATAAAAAATTTGGATTATTGAGATTTTGTACACTTCCATGTATTTTGTCACTAACGACCCGGGTTTCGCCTTTCGGAATCTTCAGGCATTCGAGCACACGAATGGACTCGAACTGAGAGACAGTAAACAGTGTTTAACGTTTATATAGAAGACACAAATGCGACAAATATTATTTACGAGGTAAGATATTATACGTCTGAGAGCCACACTGATACCTGAGTTAAAATTTCGGAAATCGCCCTAATCCTTATTTTGTAAACACCATATTAACAGAGTGGCGAATTGCCGCTTTTCAACTTCTTTTAGAAATACCAGTGATTTTACAATTATAATAGTATTGTGGGTTTTGACGGGATGTAATTCGACGAATGGGTAAATATATACAATCATTCCACATTTAGTGAAATCTGTTAGGTGTTTCAACGTATCGGATATAATAGCGGAGAATTAGGAAGGTTCAGCTGCTCATTCAAAGTTGGCAAGGAATTTAACTGGGCTCTTTTAATTTCCAAAATTTCTTGATAAAATAATTTATGATCCCCCATGTTTTTATGCAACAGTTTAACCCCATCATCCGCATTAAACGTATGGTTCTCCATTAGCAAGTGATTTGCGAATGTCGAAGTTTTGAAACCCGGGTCGTTAGTGACAAAATACATGGAAGTGTACAAAATCTCAATAATCCAAATTTGATATATATATATATATATTTTTAAGCCACATTTTTTGTGAATGTAAAAACTTTCAGTTCATGGTGGAAAGGTATTATATTTTAAAAAAAAATGATTTTTAGCAAAATCACATTATTTATATCGATTAGAACATCTTTTGATTATCGCGGGCATTATCAATTGATGAAATATATATTTTAACAAGGTTATTCAAAAAAAAATTGTGTAAATATTTTTTATTACCACGTCGGCCAAATGTTAAGCATATGGATTCCAAATATAGTTATCTCAACACAAGTTTTTCACAAAACTGCTTGTTACTCATTTGTTCAACCTCCCTTTTTTTCGAAGAGAATAATGATAGAAGGAAACGGCTAGGACAGGACTAGTGTTTAACTAATTGCTCTCGTTAAGCCTGGTTTTTAGGATCAAATTAGAAAGACATCACAAAAATTCATGCAACGAATATAAATCCATAAATTGATTGAAAAATCAGGTAATGAAACTGTTCGTACTGGGATTTGAATCTGAGGCATCCGTAACCGAACCAACGGACGTTGACCACCGCACCACGGATCCAACTACCGTTCATAATTACCAGGTATATAAAACAATTCCTTCAATTACAACGTAAATCGAAAAATGATACATTGAGTTAGTCATACCAAAATGTTTCTTATTTCGAACTCTACTGTATGGAAAAAAAACTTTTTTTTATAAATTATCCTTTTACTTAAAAATAGTTTTTTACAGAAAAACTAAATGTAAAAGGTATAGCATTTCAAATATTTGAAAAACTTCAAAGTCTAATTACTCAAAACTAGTATTTTTCAGTAAGTGTCAGAACAATAACGATATATATATATATAAATGAAATTAAAAAAAAAACAAGGAGAATACTTGTGTACAAGAATTCTTCAAGAAGAAATTGAACAAAATTTAAATTGAACTAACCAACAAACGTGCTGTCAATGAGACCCTGCTTTCCAGTGTGTGTAAGGTTTGAGAAGCCTCGTGGGCATTTCGCTTGCACACAATATCATATTCTGAAAAGTTTGTTTTTGCATGTTTTCAGTACGTGCTCATATATTTTCCAACAACGTCAACTTTCTGTTTCTTTTTTATTACGAATTTATGAGAAACAAAGCGGAACGGATGATAGACAAAGGTGTTCGTAGTGTTGCCAGGAGTTGCAGCATGAATAAATAATAGCACTATGCATTTATTACTTAGCGCAGGACTATACCGAATGGGAACGGGTAAATTTAGAAACCGTTCCTCAAAACAATATAACGAATATTCCCAACGCTATATTTGAATCGTTTAAAGTATTTAGTTATACGTGAATGATGCAGATTTTTTAAACCATATTCACTCCCTTCGGAACATATCGTCGTTATATTGGAAGAAGATTCTCTGTTCCCCGCTAATTTTCTTGTTTCCTTTCCAGGTTATCCCAGTGGGCCGTAGCTTCACCGAGTGCATCCTATGGATGGTCATCAGCGGCCTTCCAGTGCGATGGAATCCATCCATTCGATATAGATTATTAATTCGGCTTCACGCCATCTAAACCAGGGGTGACGAAACTTTTCCTTTCGGAAGGCCGCATTCATTAATCTTTAAATTAAATAATGCCGCTTTAAGAAATATATTTAAAATGATTTATTATTTTCTGTATATATTTATTTCAATCATAAGGCCGCACTTGAGACCGTATATAGCCGCATGTAGTCTAAAGGCAGCAGGTGTTTCACCCCTGATCTAGACAATATATCATGTTATGTACTATAACATCTCAAGTTGTATTGATTGAGTTTAAAAAAATAAAACACAATTCATTTGTACTACTTCCACATGTTTTCAAAATATAATGTCTTTTCACCAATAATTGACAGTTGACTGAATTGGCATTTTCAACGGCAATCGTCATTTCAACATTTCCTGTATGAATTGTCCCTTTGATGTCTGGAATATTCGATTCAATTCCATCCAATGTGATAAATGTAAATATATTAATTTTACGTGTAAAATTTGAATTAATTTTTTCTAAAACGATGTCATACAAGAATATTATTTCTTAGTTCATCAACCGTGTTATATCTAAACCAATGCACCGTGCTATACGAGGGCTGAGTGAAAAAGACTATAACAAAATGCGTCTAATAAAACGTTTTTATTATGGAAGCGCAGTTCCTCAGAACTTGAGAGCCTTGAAGCACCTGAGAAGATAAAAGATTGATTTAAGCACTCTGAAGAATACAACGGTGGAGACTTTGATATATTTATAATGGTCAATTAATTTATCAATCCTTAAACGAGGATCCATTGATAGTTCTTTTATGTCCCAAATCTATAAAATTGATAAAAATGGCCTCATGAATTTTGTCCAAATGGGTTTTATGGGAAGGAAAATTATTATTGTGATCCAAAAATACCTAGCTGTGTCAGTAAAAGATGAGTTATGATTTGATAACAAAATATTGCGATATGATAATAATTAACGATGAAAAAACGAGATCAGAAAATATGACATGCCACTCAATCGATAATTCAATATACAAAATATAATTTTCAGAGCCAACGTATTAATAATTATTGATTATTTGGAAGGCAAGACTATAAAAGCTCACCTGCATGGGACAGGTTTTTTGATCAAAGAAGACAAAAGGCTTATTTTCCAACTCTAGATGGAATAACATCTTTAACAACATGTTTGGATTGATATAAAGCCAAAATTTTAAGTGAAAAAAATAATAATATGTATAGCAGTATGATTTAAGACACCGACTGAGGGTGCTTGATGGAATTTCAATATCCGGGTTTCGCCTATCGGCATCTTCACGAATGCCTGAAGATGCCGAAAGGCGAAACCCGGGTCGTGAGTGACAAAATACATGGAAGTGTACAAAATCTCAATAATTCAAATTTGATATAGCAGTATGCATAAGACCTTTCAGAAGAAATTTGAAAAAAAAACAATTGTTATTTACATCCGACCCGACGCGGAACTTCATGAGACAGATCAGTGCGAGGTTTTTCAATCAAGGTCTACTCCCACTTTCGAGCATATAGCCTGTTAATTGATTATCTTAACGTAAATGTGCTGATAATGATGATTATTCCACAAATTTTGAGTTTTTAGGGTAATTCAGACAGTTAAACACACCAGTTGAGTACAAGTTATCTTAATTGCAGTTATTTGGTACAATGCACAGTTTCATAATTAAAAATTACAAAAAAATGATTACAAACTACACGAAGCACAAATTAAAGAGAATAAAACAGAATCGTTCGGTTATTTAGCACCGCTCAAGGAACGAAAAGTATTGACAAAGAATTTCAAAATGGCAGACCTTTTGTAAATACTGCCGAGTACCTAAGGTCGGTCTCAACAACTTTGGCCCATTTAACACTGGCCTGATTTCGAAACACTTTGAATTGATTGGCATAATACTGTCTATCTTTCTTGCTTATTGTCTTGGTGAGAGATGATTCGAAGAGAGTTCTAGACACAATTCGCGACTGATCCGTACCAAACACGATTGGGCTGTGTAAAAGTTTTTTATCGAAACTTGATCATTAAGTAGAAGTTAAATCTTCTTCTTCGAAGAGCGTAATGAAAGAATATTTCTTTTAATAAGTAGTCTCATTTTTCAGAATCAGACGAAGTGATGCATTTTGGATAAAAAAATATAAATCGATTGATACATAAATGAATGAATTCATTTGGGATGTGAGCTTTTAAACGCGCACCAGAATGGACAAAATCCTGACTGCGGTGAACATTCGGCTACGGTAATTGAAATAAGAAACAGATACTAAAATTCTAAATGGGTACTCCTATATAGAAGATCAAACATGATTCAATTATCAGCACCAAGGAGTATTAATTGTTCATTAGATACGCAACATTTCCGTTGTGATTACCTGATTAAGCAGCCAATAGCATGGCTGACAGCCGTATCATTCACCTGCACAAAGGCTAATGACGAGATCATCTTTGGCGAATAAGGCTTTATTATCCCCGACATGCAACAATAATGCTTTTTGTTCCATTGTGGCACCGTAGGATGTTTAACTGTCGGTAAGTAAGCTCTCTTTATTGCCGACGGGGATTGAAATATGGCGGCACTTAAGGGGAATTGGTAGCGTGCGTCGCATGGACACTACATTTTTGTAGCTACAACGATATACACGGCCGTAGTTACCTCTGGTACATACATACAACCTGTGTCAGGAGTTGTAAGTTGTAAGAAACCGGCAGGAAACTAATTCAACTGATATGTTACAGTGGAAATGGAATACATATTGTATTTTTCTCTTGGAGCAGCGTCTCTTATAATTTTAGCATTCTGCGGGCGCCGATGAATTTTAAATGGGCGATTGAATATTGTGATGATCTCTTTCAATCATTGTGAAACGGGCGCTTGAATTTATTTGCGGCGATGTATCCGAATTCTTCTGAATTACAGTTTAGTTAAAATTGGCACTTATTCCAAGAACTCCGTTGCGATGTATACATTTATATTAATTATAGAATAATCTTGGAATTAAGTTTTTAAGTAAGAGTTGATTCATGAATATTTTTATTGTGTTATAAAGGGCGGTTAGCTGCAATAAGGTTAAGAAAAAAGGCCTAGCAATGATTAAACTGAAAACAATCAGAAACTTTTTGGGTGATTTAGTGGGAGTATTGAAGATAAAAACTTTAAACGTTTTAAACCTAAATATATAAATATATATCTACATGATTTTCAGTCACCTGATCTCAAAATCAACGCGAAAAGTAGAAGAATTCTTAAAAGAAAAAGAAAAAAACGAAACCAAAAATTTATCTATCAAAAATCATCTTTTTTCAAATCGTACGTGGCTCATTTTTTACCAAATAAAACGCGTATACACAGAAAGTAAAAACCTAGGTAAAACTTAACTCAATGTTTTACATTACTTTTAAGTAATTCCTGATGTGATTAATATAAAGCAATCATCACTTTTGGAAACGTGTCCATAAATTAAATTGTAAATATTTCAAGCATTCATTATTTCAAGTCGAAAAGGAGTATCTTTGTATTTTATTAAGGTCCTGTATTTTATTAAGGTCCTGACACTCCTGACACAGGATAATAAATAATTGAGCTTACTTTGAAGCAAGAATGCGTAAGATGTTGATTTACTGCATCAATGATATGTGATCAAGCGATGACTTTATGAGAAACACGTAGAAAAAATCTCAAATTATAATAGTTTTTTCTACTGTTGTGAAGTTAATAGATTTGTGGTGGTCAAATAATTGTTATTTCTTATATCAATCTGGGTCAATCTGGGTTCTGAGGGTTTTTGTATTTTTTATGGTTCGCCATTGCAGTTACGTGTGGTATTGTTCTACATAGAAATGAACAAATGTCCTAAGATGAAATTTAATTAACATAAATAAATTTATTGTTGTCACATCTCGGAAAAATCTTCTGACTTTTTCATTTACGCACCAGACAGAAAAATAAAAAATATGGAGTATCCAAAAACACTTCAATAAACAGAATTAAAACAGAAACTCTTTCTTTCTTTGAGTGGCATTGTAACGCATGCAGGGTACTCACTAGTATATTATAAATTATGGACTGTGTGCTTATTTTTTCTTATGATTATACCTGTTTTTAAAAAAAAAGAACAAATACTATTTGGTACACTACATAGCGATATTCAAACTTATTTACAAACCTGCTTGGAAAACTGGTTTAGTACGACGAAGTAATATGAGTATAAAAAAGTGCTGCATGCTTGTACAGGGTAAAATTTGATTATAAAGAAACATTTTTATACAACCTTTTTTACCCTTTCTAATTACACCCTTAAATATGCTAACTGGTGTAATATTAAAATATTTAAAAAAAGTACGAGGCACAGTGGTTTTGACAATGATTGACACGGCCGTTTTTTTGGATACTTTGATATTTGAGTTGAAATGTAACCAAATATTACTTTACGTCACTAAAGCTTGGAGAGTATAAATTTAATGTCAAAAGGTGATATATTTTTGAAATAAAACAATCTAAATATACTTTTTTTTATATTTACATTTAATATATTTAATCAACACTGTAGTTTGAGAGTGATAGAGACTTTTTAACTTTCGTCTTACTCGGTTTTTTGGACCAGAGTTACAATCAATAAATGGATGAAGTTATGTATTTATTTTTCAATCGATTTATGTACTATATATTTTACTTCCTTCACAGTTTTTACAGCCAGAACGGTTTTCTTATTACAATTCATTTTTAACCCCATTCTATCTGAGCACTTAGTGAGATATTTAACAAACGAAATAATATTTTTATACATAATTTATCTTACGTCAAAGTTATATGGTATTCAAATAATAAACGGTCACGTAATACAATCAATGCAGAAACTAGACAAACATCTCTCTAAAATACTGTTTTAACAGGTAAGCTCTTTACCTAACACAGGTAAGCTCGTTACCTAACACTATCTTTTTAATAAATTAGTCTTTTAGTGAAAACAAATTATTTGACTAGTAATCTGTAATTCATTCCGCAGATTTCTTACAAATATATAAAAGGCCATTGCGAAATCTTTTAGATCCATAGTCGAGTGGTTAACGTTATTGACTTCGGTTAAGGTGCTCACGGTTTCAAGTCCCATTACGGACAGTTTCGTAAATCGATTTATTTATTGTTTTGTGTATTTATGTTCGAAGGAATGGATGTCTGTGACGTCAAAAATTTCCTCCCATCTATTCAATCTTAACAAGGGGCACAAGTCCTGCCTTAGCCCTATCTTAGTATCCATACACCGTTTGAAAAGAAGAGGTTGAATTACTGAGGATGAAACGGTCTTTCTAAAACAACTTCTGTTGAGGTAAGCCCCGTTAGGAGTCTATGTGCTCCACATTAAGAGCGAGTATTGTTATCCATATATGTATAAAAATGAAGATTTGTTTGTTTGTTATGCATTCCTCTACCATTCATCTGATTTCGATCAAACTTTGGGGAGCTGTTATGCTTACATCTCGTGAAGGTTCCTGAAGAAAAAAAAATATATCTAAAATCTAAAAAAAAGTCTAAAACAAAGAATCAAAATACGTACGACTAGCGACATCCCTGAACCAGACGAAAAAACAAAAAATATTGTAAATCCAAAATAGAGGTCTGCACGGGCTCGGGCGGGTAAAGATAATTTAGATTCGGGCTCGGGCCGGGCCCGGGTAAGGAATTCAAATTTAAGAAAAATATTTTGTACTATGTTCGAGTCATGAGTCAGCAATAAGGCAATAGTTTTCATAACTTAAATAATTTATTTTCCAAGTGCTATGAATATCGTTGGAAATATGAAAACAATAACATACCTATTTTGTTTGAAAAGTGTAAATGAAATATTAAAAAACAAATCGGGTTTTTCAGGATAAGAAAAATAAATCTGAGTTTCGGGTCGGGTTCGAGTAACAAGTGTGATATTGAGACTCGGGCTCGGGCTGGCCGGGCTGGGCCGGGCTTGGACCTGGTAATTTTATGAATTTTCGGCCCGTGCAGACCTCTAATCCTAAAAAGCACTTGAATACATAAATTGAAACACAAACCATTTTTCTTTGAGTGGCATTGCAACGCATGCCGGGTACTCATTAGTAAAAAATAAAAACCGTGATTAAAAGGGTGGTGTTAGTCATTAAATCCTCATCTCACACTGTAGACCTGTGATGATGAATAGCAGTTAGTCATTAATTGAAAACGTTTCAATTGAATTTATCTGTTAGGATAGTGTGTCGTTTATCAGCATGATGTAGCGAAATTCATAAAACGTTCATAGTAACAAATTATCCTTATTCAAAATAAGAGGCGCAAGGTTTTATCTGTGGCGATCATAAATAACGCTGGAAAAGTGAATTTGGTTGGATTTTATTTCCACTTGGCGCGTAAATCTTTTGCCTGTCGTAAAAACTGTCTGCTCAAAACGTTTTTACGAAAGTTAAGCGCTTGTAATTGAATCGAATACTTATAAAAGGGCGGAAGAAACATCGTGGGTAAATAAATAAAAACTTCAAGATATGAATCATCACAATGTGAATGAATTCCAGGAAAATTTTCTTCCATGTGAAAAATTCGTACGGCAAAGCCCTCAGAGTGGATTTAAATCAACTAGAATAAATATAATCATTAAAAAATATACTTGTACATAGTACATCGAAGAGTTTCTAGATGTTCGAAAACATTAAGCAATCTGAGAGTTCAATGTATAACTTATTTATTGGGTTATAAATAATTGCATTTTGTTTTAGATAGTATTCACTTGGTACACTTATTTCGATAGTTTACACTTTGGATAAGACAGTATTAACTTAGTACACTCAAACTTTGATTTTAATAGTTTCCACTTAGTCATGGATTCTTTTAACAAAGTGAGTTAGGTTGTAGTAGGTTATGTTAGGGTTGGTCTGGTTTGGTTTTTGTAATGTTTTCTAATGCGTGGATCAAAGACAATATAGGCTGTCGGCGTCCGTGGCGCAGTTGGTAGCGTCGCTGGCTACGGTTACGGATGTCTCGGGTTCGATTCCCGGTGCGGACGGTTTTCATAGATTGATCTTTCAATCGATTTATGGATTTCTGTTCGTAGTCTGAGTCCTCCCTCCCTCACACCCATCCCATCCTCACGGGGTGTAGAGAGAGCGATTAGCTAACCACTAGTTCTCTCATATCTCTATCCTTCTATCCCTACTCTCTTTGAAAAAAAGGGAGGTTGAGCAACTGAGTAACACGCAGTTCTCGTAGAAAAAGTCTGTTAAGATACCTCCATTAGGAGACCATATGCTCCACATTGGGAGCGGACATGGAAAAAAAATAGATTTCAAAATGTGAGTATTTACATTGAGTGAAAACTATTGTATATCTGTGAAAATATTTTTTCGTAAGTGTAATATATTTCTGCAATATTATGTGGGATCACTTTATTTTTAGTGAAAGAATTGAAAACTACTTTTATGAAAATGAATATTATCTAAACAAAAGTGCATTTAATTGTGAGCCTTATTTATTCAAAAACAAAAATTACAGAACACGCTTTTGAATACTAAAATTGGATTCGTTGTTATTATTTGTATTCAATGTTGGTTTTTGAAGACCAATACGTATTATGATGCCTAATTAATTATATGTGTATTTAAAGTTATTCTCATTGTTTGATTGTATTTTTAGTATTAATTTATAGACATGTTCCTCGATCCTCGTAGCCGACTAGCAACGCTCCAGGACTTGCTTATCGATTTTACGATCAATGGTTAAAATTTAATTTTTGCATTTTAATTGTTTTTAACCACTTGTTGTGAAGTGCGTATACACACGCATGGAAATCTATGATGCTATACCTTCTACATTCCTGAATGTAATGAGGAACTGACAATTATTACTCTCGTCATTATTTTATTCATATCCTCTACTTATGAAGTTTAAAGGAGACATTATGAAAAAATATGACTTACTGTGTAGAGGCTATTAGTTTTGCTTTTTTCCTCTTAGCCAGTATTCAAAACATGTGCTCATTTTTAGTGAAACTCTGCTTACCTGAAATAAATAGAAAAAAAAAACATTATTAATAATGTAACATGATAAACAAATCTCGAGTTAAAAAATGGCTTTTTTGAATGAAATCATTTTTAAAATTGTATCGATTCATTGATTCATCGTTTGGGTCAAAATTTTGACTAAGTATTTTAACATATTACAAATTAATAAGTACACATTGCGTTGCAATGCCATTCAAAGAATGTAAGAATGTATATAGAAATGCGTTTGGATTAGAGGTTTGCACTGGCAGAAAATTTATAAAATTACCCCGTCCGAGCCCGACATCTCAATATCACTCATTTTTTTTCAGCCCGATTTTTTTCTATATAGAAATTAATTTATACTTTTCAAACAATATATCTTATTGTTACCACATTTCCACCGAAATTCATAACACGAGTGAAATAAATTATTTCGGCTATGAATAGTATTGCCTTATGGCTGACTCATGACCCAAACATAGTCCCGTGAAAACCTCTATTTCGGATACAAAATAATTTCCCGTGTGCGTACACGAATAAATCAGAATTTTTTTCTGAGATGTCGCTGTTTGTACGTATTAAAATCTTCTTTCTAGATTTTAGATTTAAAATTGTTTTCTTCAGAAACATTCACTGGTCAAACTCCTCATCAAAGTTTTTTTGAAATCGGATGAATGGTAAAGGAACGTATAGAGGACAAGCAAACACACATTTTATATTTATGGATAATGCACCTTTGTGAAATACTAATAAGGTCAACAAAAAAACAAAATATAATATAGCTGTCTCAAGAACAACAATACATAGAGATCGCATTCGTATAGTAAACCAGCGTATAGAAAAGGAGAAGATTGCTGTGTCAACAACCACAGTAATTGGAGTGATGAGATATAATAAATAATTATATCTGCATGCAGAAGCTATGATTTACTTTCCGGGCACTTAACATTCATCCGTTTTGTCACGTAAATTTGACGATGATAACTTTTGATAAGTCAGAGCTGACATATGGGTCAGAAACGTGGACTACGAGTTCCACTAACTCTCAGAAACTCTGAAAGTATTTATTATATTTGAAACAATAGTCTGTAGGAAAGTTTTATTTATCACTTTGGGGCATGGTATTGTTGCTGTAACTATGAGCAATATCGTCGGTTCAGAAGTAATAAACATATTTGATCAATTTTAATAATATCGAGAATTTCGTGTAGAGTGGTAAATGATCTTGGTCTTTCGTCTTCCTTCGATGCGCTGTCAAGGGATGAAATCCATGAATATATATTTTCACAAAATATTTATTTTCCAATCACTATATAGGTGTCTATGAGGTTTTTTTATTCTTTTCCATCCACCTTCTCAAGCCCGGACTAAAAAGACTTTTCTTTACTCCATCATTATATCTTGACTATTTTCATGTCCTCTTCTCCAAATATCAAGTGGAAATGGTTGTTTTCTCTCTTTATTAAATTATTTAATTATGCGTTACACATGTTTCGCTTCTTTGAGAAGCATCTTTAAATTAAATGAATAGTTTTTTTCAACTATCACTTAGGTGTTTATTTAATCTGTTGATACTTATGCTTTAAGAAGTGAAACATGTTTCATATATAAGTTATCAAACAAATAGATGACCAAAAAAAAACAAATTCGTATTGAAAATGATGCTTCGAAAAACCCGTGTCGAATTCATCGAAATGAGAGAATTTTGTTTGAGAAAGTCATGGTTCACCTCCAGCTGTTAAGTTATGATGATGATACATCTTTTCGTCTTTTCTGTTACAAAGTTGTATATCTGTAAAATTACCTTCTTTGAGGAGAGCAGAAAGACAGTTTAAAAAACAATAATACAAAACACATATATTCAATTAAATGTACCGGTAGTTGGCCTTTTGTCAATAAAAGTACCCAACATAAGAAACGTAGACGCGGGATTGCTCTAAATCGTAGAGTTCAGACAAGTGAAACCATCTTTTGTCGGATTGAGGAACTAACTCATCAACATATATGTCATTGGCGTGTCATAGCGGCCATTTGAAAACAATACTTTATGCAGTAAGTATTTAATTTTGAATTTCTTATAATTATTTAATGTAGTGTAGTCAACTACTGAAACATTAATATAGTTGTTAAAAATTGAACACAATATTTTTGGAACAGACCCGTTCCTAATTGTTGTCTTATCATATTAATAAAGACATTTGATCCATTATGAATACACTTGCTTTGTCATCATTCGTTCTAATGCTAAGCCTTATTCGTTATTTTTGTTGATTTTTTCTCTTAAGCGGTCAACTACTGGTACGTTTACCCTATTACATTTTATTTTTGATTTAATTCAATAACGTATTTTAAAGTGAAAAAGACGCTTTGTATTTGAATAAGAACATGTCTGAATGCCGTTGTATCAATATACAGCATTTTTCACAACATGCAACAAGCCCAAATTGCAATCTAAAAATAACAACATAATCTAAAAACATACCCCTCGAATTTTGTGTTTAAAATAAAAACAACACCGTGCCGCGCCTATAAGACCACGTAGAAATATAACAAAGGCCTTTATTAAAAAATGAATAACTCAATACCGCTTAAATAAATAATTGGGTTTGGTTTTAAAGCAGAGACTTCGACATTTTGTGAACCATCCCACGGGGAAAGCTGCACAGGATTTTCAGTTTTACGACACGGCCCGCAAGTAACAGTTATAAATATTTAATTTGCTCCCTAAAGTTTAACAGCGAGAATACAATAAAACCATGAAGGCAGGGGTTGCAAATTATGATACAACAGAAATATATCGAAGTCAAAAGTTAATTGATTATTTCTTTTTAGTTTTTAGTCCCGTACAATGAATGAAAATTTGCTCACAAAATAATCACTGTCTTTATTATAGTGTGTTGTGTCTGCACATGAGAAGCTAATAGTCCTATGTACATTTTATCAACTTTACAGGAGGAGCAAAATCGTGTTTCTAAAACGGTTTTTATTTTATATCAATTGGCATATTTAGTTGTTCTCTTATTATTTTCGTTCTTTTGCAGTTGGATTGATGAGGGGCATAGAGAGTTTCATTTACAGGTGAAATCATGGTTTGGTTTTAGGATTTAGTAGGCATAGAATTGTATTCATATTGTGACATAGGACTAATTTTGAATACGGTTTTATGGTAACCAGCCCACATAAGCGAATGTTTTATTTACCCATCTACAGATCTTAAAATTTCAAATAATGTGACATTTATAACACAATTTCGCTATTTTTTGACATAGAACTATAAGCCTCTGAGGTACAGAAGTATTAAATTCGAAGTGTTAAAATTCTCTAAGCATTAACCCTTTGTATGCCCTCCCACCAAAAGCAATTTATACTCTCACCCCCAAAATTTTAAGAATTTATAAGACAGTAATAATATTAAAATATAAATTTAGAGTGATACAATTAAAATAGAATACAATATTCATCCCGGATATATACGGAACGTTCATCGAACAGGCTTAGCTACCATCAGTACCATGGTCAGATACAGATACACAAAGTCTCGTTACATATATGTTTTAATGTCGTAAACTTATAAATATATATACAGCTTAAGAATATTAATGTCTTTAATGTCAATTAAATATTTAATATTTTGCTTCAAGATATTTTCTCTAATGATGATTTTAAATCTCAAATAGCATTAATAAGTACTATAAGATGGCTGAATGAATTTTAAAACATTGTAAAAACCAAAACGACAATGCTATTGTAGAGAATATGAATATACGATAATGTCTTTAGTGGTTCTTGCATTTATTCAATATGCAGTGACGTTAACATCATACAGTGTCAAAGTTTAAACAAAGTTGGAAAGCTCTGCAATGAAGGCTTATCGGGCGCCGATAAAGCGACGCTTTGTTTCATTTAGAGGCTTATCTTTGGCGCCGGCGTCTCGGGGAAAAGAAAAGCAAAAGAAATTGCCCCGATACCATTTTGAGAATCGTGACCTGGGTGCTGAACAGAATCGCTAATGTCGGCCGAGGGACACTCCAGTGCTGGGGCGAGGTGAAATGTTAATGAGATCATGTAATAAAAATAAAGAATACGCCATACCTGAACTCTTTATCAGCAGCAATTTGTTTACATAATGTTTTCAATTTAATATAAAATATTTAAAAAATACTGAAATTAACATTTTTGTTTTGTAAATGAATATGAAGATACATTGCATTAAAGCTAACGCCAATTCGCCATGCATTTGAAAAATTTAATCAAAGTGTACATATTTGGGTAAACAAGGTTCTATCTGCAAAAACTAAAACTGTTCAGTATATGCAATTTTAGATTTCAGATAATGTAACTTTTTGAATGAAATATATTTATGCATTCACATACGTGAATAAAAGGAACAGCCATTTTTGAGACTGTGACACGTGGTATTTCTGATTATGTATTCAGATTGAACCTTGATGCACTGTAAAATTTGTATATTTTTCTAATTTAAATTTTGATGAATTGACGGACAATTGTAAAGTTTTTTAAATGCAGATAGAACTATATTTTTAATGCGAATAAAACTGCATTGGAACCTTGTTTACCTGAGGCGACGATATAACAAAAAAATGCAATAACAATAAAAACATTTTTTAGAATTGAGAAAATAGAAAAGATAGAAATTTACATAAGAAAAGAATCTAAAAAACAATACACATATTTCGTTCAATCAATGCATTGATCATCCAAAAAGCCTGGCGACTAATGTGACTGACGCATAGAACAAGTTTTAAGAATATCTCCGACGTAGGATAAATCTAAAAGAAGCATACGAAGACTTATATTTAATCCAATATAATTATATTTGCAGAACTAAATACTTGTGTTGACATATAGGTTATTTAACCGGGTGTTTTAATTTAAAAATTGATTTAAAATAGTTATTAGTGTAAATTTATAATACCATTCACTCCATCCAAGGAGATGTAACAATTGTCCCGCGTCTAAATATCACGATTAAGAAACAATTTTAAGAGTGGACCCCGACACAGCCATGATCGAAAAAAATGATTTATCGGTTCTACTTAAATATACCCCCTCTATTTATTGGCATTTTTATTACGGCGTATTTATGTTGTTAGTTCTAGAAATCTTAACAATAAACCAATTTTATTGCGCTTACACAGGGTCACAGTGCGTCCATGTTAACATTGTAAACCGAATTCGTAAGCTTAAAAAAATTCAAGATTTATTTGGATGCCATTTTTTGTTCAATTTCGCAACAGGTTGATTTTTATGTTCCAATTGATTAGTTTTTTTATGTAGATAATCATTAAACTCTCTTTGTTGTTTTTACAAGCTAAACAATAAACATTAACAGCGTTTAGTTGTGCCAATAAAATGTTTATACAACTCGTGCAACTTTAACAAGCTTTTTTGTGTTACATAATATTTATATTATATACGTAGAGTCTTCAGCTGATTCATAATTTATGTAACATAACATAAAATAAAGATTGATAACTTTCACTTTTAAGGTGTTAACTGTCAATTCTTGGTGGAAAGACATTATATTTTAAAAAATAAAACACAATTCATTTGTACTACTTCAGTTGATAATGCTCGTGATGAGCGAAACCGGTCCTGATCATTATAAATATGTGGAAGTAGTACAAATGAATTGTTTTATTTTTTTAAAAAATTGATAACTTTGTTAGGTATTTCGCCTCTTTTAGAAGCATCTTCCGACTAATATTATCGTAGGATAATTCTTGGTGGAAAAGCATTATATTAAAAAAAAATATTTTTACTACCTCTAAATTTTTATTTATGCACAGTACAGTAGCATTATCAAGTGATGAAATAAATATAAATCCAATCAAGGCCATTTATATAATGTTCTGTGGTAATAATTACCAGATATAAAACATTTGTCGGCGTCCGTGGCACAGTTGGTAGCGTCGCTGGCTACGGTTACGAATGTCTCGGGTTCAAATCCCGGTGCGGTTTTCATTAATTGATATTTCAATCGATTTATGGATTTCTGTTCGTATTCTTAGTGTTTATGATGTCTAAAAAATTCCCTCCCAACTGTCCGATCCTCACAGGGCGTAGCGAGAGCGATAAGCTAATCACTAGTTCTGTCTTAGTCCTATCCTTCTATCCCTACTCTCTTCAAAAAAGAGAGGTTGAGTAATAGAAAATTTCTGTTGAGATACAACTATTAGGAGGCTTTATGCTCCACGTTGGGAGCGGACATGGATTAAAAAAATATATAAAACAGTTTCTTTAAGAAGTATGGTAAGAATTTACACATGATTATACAAATTACACATAAATGAAATTAAATAGTCTATAATTAAAATGTCAAGGACTACTTAGAAATAAATAATGACTAATCTGTAATTAAAAATATTAGCGAAATAGGAGAAAAAAATATCGTCAGATATTAAATTATTAAGACTGGAATTCTTATCTTTAAGTCTGTTCAAGCAGGGCGAGGATAAAACAAATAGCAATATTAATAAATTGTATTGGAGAGAAAAGTGACATGAAAAATATACTGAAAAAAAATATAGAAATATTTTATGAGGTAAAATTAATTGAAGGAAATTGTTTATTAATAAAATAGCATCGTTAACAAGAGGAGTAAGATATTCAGTTTATGTCGTCGTTGTGCTGGAAGAAGACAATTGAAAAATACTAGTTTTGAGTAATTAGTCTTTGAAGTTTGTAAAATGTTTGAAATGCTATACCTTTTTCATTTTGTGTGTTTGTAAAATACTGTTTTTAAGTAAAAGCGTAATTTAAAACAATAAGAGTGTTCTTCCATACGGTAGAGTTTGAAATAAGGAACATTTTGGCATAACTAACTCAATATGTAATTTTTTCGATTTAGTGTTTTTTTTTCAGAGCAACGACGATATGTACATGTTGATTATTGTGACGAAATGATTAGGTATTTTTTTCTCCCTTTGGATATCGATGAAAATTTGATTTAAAAAATACACAAAAGCTTTATTAATTCGCAATAAACTAAAACGAGCGGCTTGCAATTTCGTATTGGTAAAAACAACCAAATTCAATCAGGGCAAAACGTTGTTTGTACGCCAGCCACATACATTGTTTTACTCCCGTACGTGTAATACTATATATATTATGTTCTCTTGCTATATACAACGTTCCTGTTTCCTCCCTCTGGACACTGTATTGTTTCTGATTTAGCTAAACAAATTGCTGGCGTGTTCGGCTGGAAGAGAAAACGTTGTATCGTCGAGGAATGTCGACACGAGTATCGAATACCTGGGTACCAATATAACGTATCGAGAAATGTGAATTAAACAACGAAATAGTTGAATTGATTTTTAATAAATACTAAGCCGTTTTATGGAGAAAGTAACAGTATTAGTTTTCGCTCTCGCTGGATTTTTTAAACCATGTCCGCTGTCAGTATTTCATATGATCTTTTAAATGTAGGTTTCTCAACAGAAGTTGTCTACGATAACTGCTTTTTACTAAGTTGCTAAACCTCTCTTTTTTCTAAGACAGAAGGATAGAAGGATAGTGCTAGGATAGGACTAGTGGTTAGATAATCGCTCTCGCTAAGCCACGTTTTTAGAATCGGATGTGTGGAAGGAGATTTGAGACATTAAATCGATTTAAAAATTAATTTATAAAACTGTCCGTTCCGGCACTTGAACTCTAGATATCCGTAACCGTAGCCAAAGACGTTGATCTATGCACCGCGGATCCGACAAATAATCTTATTCGTAAGTCTGAAATGATTTAATTTTCAAAATAAAAATTGGTTACAATTATTTTTTTAACCACTGCAGGTCGAAGTATACATTACATATTAACTACATTCTCAAATATTGTCGAATAACAATAGTTTTTTTAGTTAAATTGCTCAAATACTGAGATGACTTTGAAATGCATTATTGTCGTTGCAGGAGTGCATTAGGAGAGGAAGAGAATAAGCAACGTATGCAAACGGTGGGAATAAGATTTCATATCATCTGTGCCCATGTATTTACCCTGCAATCTACGATATGCGATATCACCTTTCAGTAATGTTAATGTAAACTTCTTACTGAGAACAACAACATTTCACAGGAAAACAATGTAATAAGCGCTAATTCAAAGACATACATAAGACCGAAATGTTATTGGTTAAATATAATTTAAATAAAAGTATTGCGAAATGAACGAATCGAGCATTTGAGTGCTTTAGTATCATAGCTCAGAATATTCGTCAATGCTTGTTGTTGGCAAATCAAGATAAACATACAAATAAAACTGTGGAATAAACGCTTACACCATGATATAAAAACGAACACAAGTGGTCACGATAGTACGATGCTGGAGCCTTATCGACTGTAATGGAGATTATTAGTTTGATGACAGAATATGAGTTTTGAAATGAAAAACCTTTTCACATTAAATTTGGATTATTGAGATTTTGTACACTTCCATGTATTTTGTCACTAACGACCCTGGTTTCGCCTTTCGGCATCTTCAGGCATTCGAGCACACGAATGATTAAACCATAAATTTTGACAAACAACACGATATTTTAACACTAATTTACTGTAGAGTTCAGTCGCAGAAACCCGGGTCGTTAGTGACAAAATACATGGAAGTGTACAAAATCTCAATAATCCAAATTTGATATTGAAATTCCATCAAGCACCCTCAGTCGATGTATTGCTAGTACAGCAAGATTGACTGAACTCTACAGTAAATTAGTGTTAAAATATCGTGTTGTTTGTCAAAATTTATGGTTTAATCATTCGTGTGCTCGAATGCCTGAAGATGCCGAAAGACTAAACCCGGGTCGTTAGTGACAAAATACATGGAAGTGTCCAAAATCTCAGTAATCCAAATTTGATATTGAAATTCCATCAAGCACCCTCAGTCGATGTCTTAAATTATATCAATATTGCTCTTAAATTACTTTTCACATTAATTTTACATGAGGGTTTGTAAGTTTAGAAAGATATTTTAATTGGTAGGTGTGAACAATCCTGCATTAATAACTTTTTTTTTTCGTATATTGGAGATTATGAGTTATATACTAGACCCCCCTCATATGGTTTAATATTTTAAGTTTGATCCAACAAGAGTAGACACCATTACATTCTAAGACTGCGATTTGCTACTTTATCTATGCTCGTTGATAGTGTTGACAAACACAAAATGGTATCGATTAATTAAGAACATAAATTCTTACAAAAACGTAACGTTAACAAACTGCGACTGTGTCCCTTTGCAGACTTTAGTTACTTTGTCCAACCTGGTTAGTGATTAAAACGAACAATTATTTATGTACTCATTTAGGTATCGGTTGCCAAAATGATCGAATACATATCATCGGCAGATTTGTATAATTGTGCACCCCTAGTACCGGTCGACTCTCGCCTGTACTTATATAGCGGTTCGGTGGATCGCTGCTATTCCCTGGAGTCAATAAGTAAAATTTTACGATAAACAAAACGCTAAGCAAACTGAAAAATAACCGAACGGGCTTTAGGTATTCCGGAAAGCAAAATGACGGAATATGAAATGAGACTAACAATTTATTTCAAATTGTTTGCCAGATTTTTATTCGATAAAACGGATTTTATCGCAAGTATTATGTTTTAAGTATTGTTTTATAAACAAATACATAGTCTTGTAGCGAAATCGTTAACGCTGTACACGGGTTTAAGTCCCTGAATGGATATTTTCATAAATTAAATTTCAATCGATTTATGGAGTTTTGTTTGTTTTATGTCTGTAATATGTGCATTACCTCCCTACCAGTGAATTCCTGGCCTCATCATTATCTCCTTTACCCTCTAGATGTAGAACAACATAAAAACAACTATTTATCGTCAAAAAGACATCCGTTGAAATGTTTTAAGATTCTGCAGAGAGGCTATATGCTCCGCATTTAGGGGGACGCGGTTGTAAATAAATATGTTTATATATCGTCGCTGCTCTGGAAGAAAACACTTGATCGAAAAAATGACATATTGAGTTAGTTATACCAAAATGTTCCTGATTCCGAATCCTACCCTATGAAAGAATACAGTTATTTTTTATAAATCATACTTATACTTAAAAACATTTTTGTACAAAACAAACCAAATGGAAAAGATACAGCATTTCAAACATTTGAAAAACTTTAAAGTCTAATTGCTCAAAACTAGTATTTTTCAGTTAGTGTCGTCGTCTTCCAGAACAACGACGATATATTATATTATATAAACGAAAACGTTTTTAAAACAATTATTTATTTAATCATGTCCGTCCTTAATTTTAGCGTATATTTTTCTGGTGGATCATCCTGGCAAATTTTAAGGGATAGGGAGTGTGTGGAAGAAATAAAAAAAACAGACTTTTTCTTATATGAATCTAAAAATCGATCGAAAAAATAAATGTACCAGAGTTACGGAGCCTTTGATAGGATGTACCACTCGGTTACGGTACATGTGAGTAGAGTATTCCTACTAAATTATAATATATTTAAATATTAAGCAAATATAGCATATATAAAATGAAACGTTCTAAGAATTTGCTTTATAAGTTACATTTTAACCATACAGCAAAGTAAGTATAGTTTGATCATAACTAACACAATGTTTAACGTTATATTGACTATAAACAACATGAATTTTCTTACTCGCGAAAGAAATATAGTCTCGGTGTTAATATTCAAAGGTAAATGATGATCGTGACTTGGAGTTTTACGAGCTTGTGGAATGTAAATAAGAAGAAAGCATTTCGTATAAGTGTGAAGAAAAATGTCTATATTATAAATATGCTACTTTAATGTTTTTAATGTTTGTCTAAATTTCGAACTAAAATATTAGCCGTAACATAATAAATAACATTGTTTTCATTTATTTTTATATTATTTAATAACTATCGATTTAGATATAAATTTTATTTGAATGTTGAATTTTAACCTTTTTTGTGCCGTAGATACTTGCATCGAATGTTCGTTCACCTCAGGCTGCAAGCGAGCAATAATAAAATTATATTTTTTTTCGACATTTTTAACGAAAATCATTAAAGCCTGTACCAGACGTACATGATATTGTAAAATTAAAACGTTTGCAGCAGGTTTCGTACCAAAAAGATTGTTTAATGTTAATTTAGGATTGTCGCAAAATAAAAACAAAGTAATATGAAAAAGTTTCACAATACTGCTGTAAAAGATTATATTTTTTCCAATGTCATAAACTAAATAACGTCCTACGTACTTTTGCATTGAGGCATACTTGCGCTAACGTCTCTCGGTGAAACTTTTGTCTAAAACCATGCCGATGAAAACTTTACTGAGGAAAAAAAATGGAAAACTCTTATTAATAAGTGTTTTAAAATAATAAAACACACTTTGTTTGCACTGCTTCCATATGTTTATAATGATCAAGACCGGTTTCGCTCGTCATGAGCATTGTCATACAAACATAACAAGCCTATTTATATAAAATTGAGTGTTAAAAACTAGGGTATATAAAACGATTGGTTCATGAACTAAGACAAGAAATTACTGATTATCAAACAAATTATATATAAACCGAATAAAATAGTCTACAATTAAAATGTTAAGGACCTCCTACAAATCAATAAAAGCTAATCTGAAATCACAAATAAAAGTTGCATTAAAAGTCCATTAACTGAGCAAAGATGACATTACTGATGCATTAAGCCTTAACATTTTAGTTCTTAGTTCATGAACCAATTGTTTTATATACCTTTATCAGTTGATAATGCTCGTGATGAGCGAAACCGATCCTGGTCATTATAAACATGTGGAAGTAGTACAAAAGAATTTTGTTTTATTTTTTAAAATATAATGCCTTAAAAGTATAAAGTGTTAAGTAAACAATGGTGCCCAATTATTATCAGGAAAACAATTCAAATACAATATACAGCAGTGTTGATCAATTCGTAATTTTACGTTTAATCTTAAAGAGTTTACTATAACTTGCGTAGTCAGAAATTGTTTTATTAAATAATTATTTATATCCAACTAGTGTTGTTTATGAATTATTTCTACTTAACTAGTCCAATAACTTTAAGATATTGTTGAAAGGTTTATAGAATTATCTGCCAAAGTAACCATAAACAAGAGGGAACCATATTTTTTAAAACGACACATATATCTAGCCGGAGGACGAAAGGATACTCGAAATGGGACTATAAAACTAATTTATGGGAAAACCTATTATCCTTAACACATAAACAACGCGCAGAATCCCTAACTAATGCGTCTGTTAACAAGCTGTTAAAAAGAACTTTTCAATATTTCAGAGGACGAAACAAATCGATTGTTTGTGTGAAAAACGGATATTTAAATTGAACTATTGACTAAATAAATGGTTTCCCAGAGTTTGCTACAAATTTTTAGCAATATCCGTTGCCAATTTAGCGAATATCAACGTCCACTGGAGAAATTCAACGGAATGCGTTTAAAGCATACTGCTCAGAAGACAGCTTTCCAACTCTCTTCTTAGTAATGTTTTTTTTGACTATGTCCGATTCAAATGTAGAGCATATTGACTCCTTATGAAAGTATTTCAACAGACGTTTTTCTGTAGAAGAACTGCTTGTTAGTAAGTTGCTCAACCCCCCTTTTTCAAGAATAGTAGGGTTAGGGTAGAATTAATGGTTAGCTAATCGTTCTCGCTACGCCCCGTTTTCAGTGTTCGATATGAATGTGTGCAATGAATTGAAAAGTCACAGACACACAAGGTTTTCGATACAAATCAATACGTCGATAAAAAAATAAATATTTAAAATTGTGAATTCGTGGACTCAGAGCCTGCATAACATAATTGAATGAAAGTCTACTCGGCTACGGCGATCGATTATATTTATATCGATACAAATATTAATTTAAAAAATGAATGTATGAGTATACTTTGAAGATTCAAGCCCTTTAAATGGCAATCGGCAATTTAATAAAATATTTATAAATGAAAACATCAGTTCAAAAATCACTATACGAAAATATTTACGGGGTGATTCGCACCCGTAACCGAACAGAATAAAGGCCTACTCAGCAATGACGATCTAAAATATTCTTTAGCAATACTATAAAATAAAGTTCAATCTTTTCATTGAGTAAATAATTACATTTTCACAACTCTATTGCACTATAAAAATTTCCCATTTACTATTTCTGTTAATGAATATCAATGAATTATTTTTCACACATAATTGACTTTTTATATGGCTTAATGTTTCATTTCATATTAATAGTTATTTATTTGTAAGAGGTCCTTAACAATTTAATTGCAGACCATTTAATTTCGTTTGTACATAATTTGTTCGATTATTTGTAAATTTTTGTCACAGTTCTTGAAGCAATTGTTTGATATACCTTGTAATTAATTATTATTAACACTAAATTTTATTTAAACAGCCTTTTTAAAATTTATGTATTATAAATTGATAATTCCTGAGCGATGAGCGTAACGATCATTATAAAAATGTGTAAGAGTACGAAACAAAGTGTGTTTTATTTTTAAAATAGTGTAAATAATGATGTTCAAATTCTTCTTACAAAGCACCTGCCAGATGATGCATGTTCTCCTAATAAATTAATTTCTAAATATAGTTTGATCTCGAACGTTTTTTGATTATTTTAATTACATTTGGACCTCATTATAACTGAAACTGATCCTACTTTACAATATTGCCTTCGTTTGGACATACTGTTATCGAAGAATATTTAAAAAGAGGGATACGCTCGATGACTTCGATACCCGATGATAAAACGGTTTAATTATTATTAAATTGTCGGTAGTCGGCTTCCGTGGCGCAGTTGGCTACGGTTACGGATGTCTCGTGTTCACAAATTTTCGACGATTTTCATAAATTGATCTTTCAATCGATTTATGGATTTTTATTCGTAATCTGCGTGTTTGTGATGTGTAAAAACTCCCTCCCACCCATCTCATCCTCAAGGGGCGTGGCGAGATCGAATAGTTAACCACTAGTCCTTTCCTAGCCTTATCCTTCTATCCCTACTCTCTTCAAAAAAAGAGATATTGAGCAACTGAGTAATAAGCAGTTCTCATAGAAAAATTCTATTGGAGGTATCCATTGGGAGACTATATGCTCCACGTTGAGAGCCGAAATGGAAAAAAAATATTATTAATTATAAACAATGAAATGTATCTCACTGTCATGAGTGTTATGTCAAACTTAGCGTAAGTAAGCTGTTGTAGTAGAGGTAATGTGCTTGAATCTCAACTAAACAGTGAGACAATTTAGTAAAATGTACAAAGCAAATACTTTTTGACGGAATAAGCGAAAAAAAGTAGAAAAACGAAGTTATCAGTGTTTTTTTTTTCAATTACTCATAAATATCCAAACGCCTAACTGTTTTTATATGTACATATATATATATATATATATATATATACATATATTTATATAATAATAATTCAAACAATTCATTTAAAATATTACTTTTTCTTATTTACAAAACTCGGATTGAATACAATTAAATAATAGTTAAATGTATTTATTGACATAATAATTAAATTATTTAAAATACAAAATTTTTAATTCTGTGGTATGGGCTATCTTGTACATAATATCGACGATGTTTTGGACAAATGATGTAACCCTCAAAAAATTCGAAAATGAGTTAATGATTGGATCTCATTTTGATGAAAGATGAAAGAGCAGGTCTCGGCCAAATGATGTAAATTAGTAAAATATATTTACCACGTTTTGGAAGGGAAACATCATTTGACAATAGTTTTAGTTTTAAAAAAATCGGACCCGGCCACTTGATGTAACCCACAATTTATATCGATATCGTATCTGCAAACATGAGAATTAACAGGATTGCATTTCAAAGATTCGTAACGTAATTCACCATATAATGTTTTCGATAAAAACAGTTTTTACTGTTTCCTAAACAATTTAAATTTTGAGGATTACATCAATTGGCCAAAACACTGTCGGTACGTTATGTGATATCTTGTCAATGATATAAAATTACACCCAAATCAAAACGGAGAATTATAATAAAATAAATATTTAGAATAATTCTAATGTAAACGCTAAAAAAACCTAAATTGCAAAAATCATACGTACGCCATTTTGAAGTTTGATTGGAATAACTTTTTATGCTTTAACAGCGTCAAATTAGCGGGTATTTATTACTTAAATTATTATAAGTCATTTACATTCTCAATAATAAGTTAATTCAATATATAAAGATAAATATATTACGTTTATAGATCTATACAACTAAAAAAAAATGTCAGCATTTTTGTATTAATTGTTTTCAGTGAGTTTCATTATATTATTGGTTACAAAATGTATCGTTTACACCTTATTTTACTCTTGTTCAGTGGAAGGAATTCTGCTCTATTCAGTATTGAGATAATGATGCCTCGGGTGGAGGCGAGAGGTGCGGGCATTTGTAAAGCATACAACCGATATTCGAAGCGAGTAATTCTATACCACGTTTCTACACAATTATTATTCTACCTTTAATATTATTATTTAATATAATATTTAGAACCCTTCTGATACCGAAATAACGAAAATTGTTTAGTGTAGTTGGGTCATTTCGCCAGTGGTCGGCCAGTTAAGCGACAGGTGTACTTTCAAAGGGGATTTTTGAGTCAGTCAATGATAAATACATATTTTGTTCGTTGTTATTCCATTAAACAACGATTAAGTAATGTAACCAACTTAAAATAAAATAGTTAATATTGTACCAAGCATAAAATAATAGAAGTTTCCAAAAAAATGCCAATTCTCCCAGTGGTTGGCCCCCAAAATCCAATGGTCGGCCTTTCGTTGCCCAGTGTTCAGCCAACACTATAAAACTTCATGAATATCGCAAAATAATTGACTGATAGTACACAGAACAATAAAAAACATAATGATGCAAAGTATGACAGTATTAAGTATATTTATACGAACACGAATTTAAAAAAATCTGTTTTTTTTAATTAATCCACTATTATTTATGTTTTAAGCTCAAAATGCCGACCAAATGGCGACGGCTGACTTTAGGAACACTCGCCCAATCACATTTCCAGAAAAATATGCGGACGATTCATAAAATACTGATTGAATTCAATTAGAATTTGCTTAGTAGAACTCTATCATAAAATCTATGTGTATTTAGTTGTGGCGTTAAAGAGGAAATTGAAAGTAAAAAAAAATGATTGAAATGGCATTTCTTTAGAATAAACGCAATTATTATAATATGGTGAAATTATCGTCACAAGAGTAATGGAATATAATATTTTAAAGCTATTTTTGTTTGAAGTCATGAATATTTGTGATGTCTAAAAAAATTCCCTCCCACCCTTCCAATCCTAAAAATAACGGGGAATAGCGAGAGCGATTAGCTATCCACTGGTCCTGCTCTAGCCCTATCCGTCTATCCATACTCTCTTCGAAAAAGAGACGTTGAGTAACTGAGTTTCAAGCAGTTATCGTAGAAAACTTCTGTTGAGATATCTCCATTAGAAACCCAGATGCTTCACACTGGAAGCGAAAATGGTAAAAAATAAAACAATTGTAATAATATTTACCTCCGTCAAAAATTAAAAAAACAGAATCCACCGAACGAATTATTTGTTAAGCTGTTGGATGCTGCGTGTACATACTACGCAGCACCAAAGACAACGCACTCACTCGGCGCAAGGTGACCTTGCCAATTAACCCTAAACATTTTAACGCCTTGTGCGTAATAGGAACCACACAATGTTTACAGACTCGCTAGACACTTTTCATTACATGTTTCTCTCTTTCATACCACTACCGAGAAAGATACAATTTTGTTTATCTACAAGTTAATCAGTATTAAAATTATCAAATAATCACTGGAGTAAAATTTACAAGAAGACTGCAAAACTGTAATATTTTTAACACCCACTTGAAACCTAAACGTTAAAACTATTTTAACATCGCAAAAGCGCAAAAGAATTCGATTGTAGTAAGTGGAGTAAATAAAAATATTCTTATTATATATAAATATCACGCACGCCAATTTTCACCCTCCCTTTTCTGAATCTATATATAATATAAGATGCTATATTTTATTTACTGTAGCAGGGTGACTTAAGTCCTTTTTTTAATCTATTCTTTTTTTTTTGATGTTATCGATTCGTACAATTTTATGTACATTTTGTTAATACAAACGAGATGTAGGAGCATTTTCGTGGCTAGGGCCTAATGCTTTGGTTACACTCTTAAGTGCATCTTGTATTCGAAACAATTAAAAAAGCTTTGTTTTGTTTATTACTTCATCTCTAGATTTATTAATAATTCACAGAAAGATATTGTTGTTAGAAAAAGGTCGTATTGGAATTATAGCATGTGGTGAAATCAGATATAAGTTTCATCGTATCGCCTGTTTATATCTATCCCTAAATTGTAATATTATTAAACGCGTAATCAGCATAAATCATACAGAATTCATAATTAATAATATATATATTGTTATAATTCAGTAATAATATTATAAGAACTAACATAAATTGTTTATAGCTTCTATTATTCTCTCCGTGATTTCCTTGTTACCTTGAGATTAACGGAATGATTAAGCTCCCACATTTAACTTTAACCTTTCCCTTTCCAAAGCTCTCTTTCAAGGACACTCAACCCATCAGTGCCACCCGCACACCACACATAAACAAATGAACACTGTCAAATAGGTATGGCGCCTAATTGCACCTCAAGGAAGCTCGTATCCTTAAATAAAACGACTACACACAAAGAGAAGGTTAATGGGTTTAATTTCATGAAAGAATGCTAGTTTCTTAATGTAGTGGAATACTGTTAACATGAAAACATTAATAATTATTAGAAATGTATTTTTTTTACTATAAAATCTGGGTGTGAAGACATTGGAAGATAAAGTGAAAAGAGTGTAAGTTTTTAAAGTATTGATAATTCTTAACTAATAAAAAAGTAAATTTCCTTCGTAATAATTATGAAGAAGTGAGAGTTGACAAGATATGTGAAGTGAAACTAATGGTTAAATAAAAGGAGAAGAAAATACTTTTAGCTAAATTATTAAGTATAAATAATTTTCATTTATATTGGTAAAATCTTATTATACTGTGACTTCTACAAGCGCACCGATTCGCCATTGTGACTGTATAGGGAACTCAACTTTCCCTTCACTTTTTCTCAGCCTTTAAAAGAAATATTCTTTGATTAAAAAAAAAGGAATGTAAGGATGAATCGAAATGAAAATATACACATTAACGTCAAAAACATTACAATATGTGTATTAAATTAAGTTAAGATTAACCGGCAGGCAGTTTTTATTTAGCTAAGTCGCGAAGAAAAATATGAGAATCTTCTTCTTCTGTTTTATAGTAAAAATTCATAGTAAACTCGTAAAATTATTTTTGCCAAAATTGTACTTAATCTTGGAAAGGCTAGTCTCAAAAAAAAAATGTTATTATGTGTCGGTACTATTCACATCGGTAGTCAGGAAAATTGAAGGATGCTGTCGTAGACAGGAAGCAAAGCGAATGGCGCGTGATATTCCTGGAGACGCCACGTGGTGGTCCCATGTGCTCTATGAAGAAGAACGTCATATGTAAAACTCAGATGCATAACTTTCTTTGCTATGATCACAAATGCCCTTTAGTTTATTCTGTAAAACTGTAATTGTATGGTTTTCAGATTGCTTGAATAAACAGGATGTTAATTTCCTTTTCCTTTCTAGGATCGTGAATTAAAGATCACGTAAGTAATTTGAAATGCGATTTCTATGTGAGACATATAAATAAATCCATTACTCGAAGGGTCAGCTAGTTGAGCTTCTGTCGGGAATATAGGGTTGGAGTGATTTAATGTATTTTAAGAGTTGTCAAAAATTCGAATATTTTTTTAATTATTTTGTATTTGCTCGAATGGACTCGAACTGAGTCCATTCGTGCGCTAGAATGCCTGAAGATGCTGAAAGAAGAAACCCGGGTGACAAAATACATGGAAGTGTACAAAATCTCAATAATCCAAATTTGATATTGAAATTCCATCAAGCACCCTCAGTCGATATCTTAAAATATTTATGTGTGTCATAATTGTTTTTGTGTATTTACTAAACTAGGGGTGACGAACCTTTTCCTGTCGGAAGGCCGCATTTAAGAAACATACATAAAAATGTATGTACATTATTTTTTAAATGAAGGAAAACGATGAAATTTATTTATTCATATATATGTTCGTTTCAGATAAAAGGCTGCACTTGAGAACTTATAAGGCCGAAGGTTCTTCACCTCTGTACTAATCAAATACGAAGATAATCAACGAATTGCTCTCGTATTGTAACTATTATTATTTATCAATAAGGGTGAAATTCAATAAACATATGAGCTTATATAATACATTAAAATCATAAATATATAAACTGTTGGCGAAATTATTTATCGACTAGAAATAAATTTAAAGATAATAAGTATGTATTATTTAGGATTGTAGAAAATAATAAATTCTGATGACTTTACAAGGTCGACAAGATAAGCAAATCTACATCAGCTGAAGTAAAAACCAGTTGCGTGAGACCTTTTTGGCAGTATATTAGATATGAAAATACGATACATATTGAATTTTGTATAATAAATTTTGACTATCACAGAATAAGAGAAATCTTGAAGATTCTTGTATCTGATAGTAATATATTATGTACAGGTATAAAATGAAATGATTTTGTATGAAAAAAATTTTCAGTATGAAAACAAATTAATGATAAACATTTAAATTTGACGAGTATTGACTAACGGAGAAAATGATGAATTTTTTTGTTTAATTGATTTAAAATATTTGATAAATGTTATTACTTCTATTCTTACTCATTCTAAAATAAGCTTTCGAAGTGAGTTCTTCAGATATAATATAATATTATAAAACCAAGAATTTATGGCTAATAGTGTTAAAAATGATTCGATCAGCTGAAGTTTAAACGTGGACAAACTTTGATGAATCCGAATTACCGATAAATTAAAAAAAAAATGAAATTAAACGTTTCGGAAAATGTAGTCGCTAATATCTAATAGAGTTGATTTGATTAATATTGAAAATTAACTAGAGAGAATTAAGAGTTCAATGAATTTACCATACTGGGGTATTTAAAATGCATTCAATAACTATTACAATAATAATAAATGAAAAGAGCTGTGATAATTCAGTTTATATACTTCACTTTTTCGAATATGGTTATTTATATGATCTATTACTTAAATAATAACGAAATACTTTCGAATAATTTGAATCAATTAACAGTAAAAAAATGTTCCCCTTGCCGTAGGGTTTTTAATGGCTGATAAGACTCCACATATCTCACAATAACTCCCAAGTTTAAATGAGACAGCTCCTAAAAACTTTAACGCATGAGAAAGCCGAGTTTGGCTGGAAGCGTGCGTCTTTATCTTAATTGTGTATTCCCAGACTGTTTAAAATTATGTTACTTGTTCAAGTTTGCACGCTGATTATAATCAGTAATGTCAACGGGCACCTATTCAAGCACGCTGGATTTACACTGTATTAATAATCGCCACAAACCTGAAAAACGTCTTCGAGGCATGCGGGCTTTATGCAAAGGTCATATTAACACATGTTAAACATTCGCGATACAATACCTGCTTCGCGAAGGAAAGAAGAGTGTTTTGAGCAGGTTATGGGCCCCCATGGTTCAAGCAATGGAACACGCTGGGCCCCGAATGCTCGCAATGAATTATTGCATTTAAGCATTGAAATATTCTCGACGATATTTAATTATATTTCATACAAAAGCAATGTGTACATCGTACACCCAATGGTTATGCTATCCAGAGCTCGGACTCGACCGGAACGTATCATAAAATCCGCAGAAAGAATGGCGATCTTTGACAAAAAACAATGAATATTATATAATTAAGGATTCTAATTGAATATTCGTAAGTGTTCTGTACTTTTTTTATATTCGGATATTCGAATATTTGATTATTCCAATATTATATTTTTTAACGTAAGCCAAATGCACAAATTTCGATTGATTATTTAGCCAAATTGTAGATCATATACATAATCAGTATTACACGAATAGATATTAAGATCAGATAATTGTTTTAACAAATTTGAGCATTTTAATGCGCTGTTACAAAATGGGTTCTCGTAGATATTGAATTATGAAGAAATATCTCTAAGCAGACTCTTTTAAATGGACGTGGATATTTTTTTAATTTATTTGAGTAATAATCAGAATATAATGGATTTCATTATTATACTTTCGTGCAGCTTAAAGTCTTTAATCTATGATATAGTAGTTAATCAAAATAAATGCTTTTAAAAATCTGTAACATAACAATTTTGATGGGTTTGTGGTAAAATGAGGGAAGATTCATATATTCAATACTTATAAAAGAGTTGATTAAAGAAAATTATTGACAATGTTTCAAAAGTTATATGAATAAAATTTTCAAAATATTGATGGTATAAGTCTTCACAATTTTATTACGAGTAGTGCAGAGTACATATATTATGTACCGCATATCATAGCACTGCATCTAAAATCTAAAAGCTCCACGATACACTAAGTAAAAAAGCTTGGCAAGGCGCCGCGTGAAAGTTTCCTAACCGCGGCAGCATTTCCAATAATAATTACAAAATAGTTCTTAATGAAATTATAATGGCAGGCAGGCACGTGATGTGTTAAGGCGATGCGTGTATCGGGTATTAAATCATCACACTTATGGAGTGTGCTAATAACGACCAGGGCTGCAACATCTTAGATTATCAAAAAAGCTTGAGAATTTAGGTTTGAGTTTATAATTCAGCTTCTAATAGTTTTTCACAATCATCCAACTAGATTAATTATACTAATTAATTTATACTTTTAAGGTGTTAACTGTCAATTCTTGGTGGAAAGACATTATATTTTAAAAAATAAAACACAATTTGTTTGTACTACTTCCACATATTTATAATGATCAGGACCGGTTTCGCTCATCACGAGCATTATCAACTGAAATTAATTTATAGATTGCATGGTGATTTGGAAATGAAAGTACAATGAAAGTACAAGAGGCACATGTTTACAAACTATTTTAGGAGAGAATTCCATTTCTAATCTCTTGTTATACTGTTTCAGTTATACTATATTTCTTTGTATATTTTAATACATACACTAGGTCAAGGGAAACTAAACTTTTTCTGTCTGAAGGCAGTATTTAAGAAACTTACATAAAAAAGTATGTACATTATTTTGTAAATCAAGGAAAATAATGAAATTTATTTATGCATTTCATTGTTTATTTTAGTCAAAAGACCGCACTTGTGACCCTATAAGGCCGCCAAATGAGGCCTTAAGACCGTAGGTTCGTCACCGGTACACTAAATCAATATCGCAAGAAATAACAATCAATTTTGTAAATTAAACGACCATAATAATTGATGAGTTTTATACATACATGCTTCTCCTAATAATATGCATATAATATATATTTGAAATCAAGGTTTTCACAGGAAAATCGCGGCTAGAGATTTGTTTGCCCAGTGACAGTCTCGTCTCGCTAAAATCGAGACGTCTGGCAGCCCTGATAAAGACCTTAACATACACACCACTGACTGCAGCTTGCATGCGATCTTTTAAATATAAAATAATAAATGATAAGTGGGCCTTAACGTGTTTTCTTGATTGACTTACTTGTTAACTGTAAATAAAAATAAAATACCAACATAAAAAGTCCAGCGAAAATGAACACCTATTTTTAGACTTTCACGGATAGTATTTAATAAATTTTAGTCTGGGAAGACTCCGTGCGAATTCATTGGTGATGATTACGTTTAAAAACTGTAACAAACTTAAAGGAATGTAATTTGTAATCAATCAATAAGAATGCGATATCAAAATTTTATTCGATCATTATTTGGCCACAGCCCATGATGTAAGAAGTACAGGTGAGCTGGATAAAAGGTGACAGTCGCCATTTTTGTATTTGTTGACGTCACTACACACTAACACAGTGTCTTCTTGAAATAATAATTTCATAAGAAAATGTATGTATATAAAAATACTTTGAAAGTTGTAAACTGTATCTGTGTTCTGATATTTTGTTGATTCAACCAAGCTAAGAATAAGTCCAAGTTCAATTTAATTGTATTTTATTTTGTGCAATCATCTATCATATTAAATATTCCTTTAGTTTTTGTTTTAACGTAATGGAGACGTATAAAACCTTATAACTTTTATTAGTAACATAAGAACGAAAAAAGCATTGTGAAATAATTATATTAATGCAGGATGGGACAAGTTTAGAATTACATATATAAGAAAAAAAAAATGTCTTTTCTAAAGTAGTTTTTTGTGTAACGGCGTCTTTAAATTGTCAGAAAAATAGTTCATACAAAAAATTAAAAATTGTGCTATTTCTATATAATTTTAGTTCTACAAATATTAAAAAATTAAAATTACATTACAGTTTACGTCTTCTTTGTATAATTAATCATAATTTGAAAATGTCAATTTTACCATAGAAAAATACAAAATTATAGTATGGTAACAATCGGAGATGCATGACGTACCGCATGCAACCGTTTTGTTTCAAACGGCATCAAGACACCTCTCGAGCTTGTTCTGCTATGAAGAATTTCGATTCTTGCGTCTTTCGATAATTTACGCATAGTTTGATATGTATTTCAGGGTTTACACACAAAATATGATATAAAATAATTACTTATTACTAAATAAAGCCATATTTCAATTTCTGAAATTGTCACTTCGCTTTATAAATGCATTTATATGACAAAAGCCACACGGCAACGACATCTGACTGCATGAGATGCGAAGGTATTTTTAGCATGAAAACGGGAAGGTTAATAACTACACTTAAATAAGGCTTACTACATTGGTTATTAAATATAAACTTTTGCTTAAAGCTTATATTGCAGCGCAAAAATCTTGGTAACTTTCACCCCAACATGCAAACCGTTCCCTGCCGATTTAGGGGTATAATTAGCGCCGCAGTCAGAGTTTTTCCGATGGCACTAAAGGGTTTAAAAAAATCGTCGAGTAAATCCAAATAACCGTCAAAAAACGACAAGCGAAAGTTTCAACCCCTCGGGTGCTGTTAACAGTTCGAAGCGGCTCTAATTACGGTTCGCAGAGCCCAGATTACAGCCTAGGACGACGGGTTTATAGAACTTTGTTGTCGCTGGTATCAGAGTTACGCTGTGATTCTTGGTCTTCGGTTGGTTAACGGTTAAATAAAATTTACCTTGATAGTAGTTCACAAGTAATGAGATGTTATTAATTCACAGAAGAAATTATTAAAAATCGCTGCATAACTTAATAATATTGTACAATAAGAAAAATTATTTGCAAGTACAGCTTTTGTACAACTAATTTTTAGAGATTTTCTCATTCAATTTGCTTTACTTTACTGGTGCCATGGTAAAGCTGTTAATTAAATAATATTAAAATAAAACATTTGTGATTATCACTGTGAATTGTTAGTTTTATTATCAACCAGGTCTCAAGAAACATCAATGATAGTTTGTTGATTAAGATTGGTTTTGAATAATTTTATTAGTCTTTTTATCTATAACGCAGCACACACACACACACACAGCACATACGCAGAAAAAGAGAGTGTGTCAGTGTAAGCAAATTTTAACAGTTGAGTAAATACTCACACTCATTTTCTCTGTGCTGCACATCGTTAGCATCAATCTTATTACCCACTGAATAGTATATGTGATATTGTTATTCGAAATAAATATTTAAATACTGGAAAAGGATATAATCCAACCAATAACCAACGATCCTCATTAAATCAATAGCTGAAAAAAGACAATTATCCAAAATATTATGTATACATCAAAGAAAATGTTTGCGAACATGGTTCTCTTTTAAGGTGTTAACTGTCAATTCTTAGTGGCAAGCCATTGTATTTTGAAAACAAAACACAATTTGTTTGTACTGCTTCCAAATGTTTATAATGATCAGGACTGGTTTCGCTCATCACGTGCATCAGTTAAAAAAAAGAAAACATAATAAGGAACTATTGGTTCAACATGTAAGAACTATAAATTAGTTTTAGGCAGTCAATTTACTGACTATAAGGGAAAGTACATGAATAGAATATTTGTATTGAAATAATAACCTTTCATCAGTGTAGTGATTTTGTTAATAATATTGTAGACTATTTCTCACTCAAGTTATTTAAAATGCTTCCGTACACCGCCAGTATTTCACTATCAGTCGTTCGAGAACTGTTGGTTCTATAATATTAGTAATAAATGAATAACCACAGAGATAATATTAGCAGACCCTGTATTCAAAAAGAGTAGAAAAACATTTTTTTTACTGGAAACATCATTTATTATTTGTCTATAGCCCATGTCTATAGCTATAGTAATCTAAGCATACCAAATACGCATCTCTGTAAATAGAAACGACCCGTGTTTTCCGCAAACAAAAAAAGGGAAGAAAAACCATAAGAAAGCATAATTTAAGGGAAGGTGTTGGAATGGTGTTACACTTCCACGCGCCCGTATTTTTCCGTCCGCTGACATTCAGTTTTTCTTATCTGCAAAACTAATTTGCTCGGCCCGGAGTCTTGGCCCCGACAGAAGGTGTTCTTCTTGAAATAGGGGTAGTTAAGGGCCGGGTAGGGAATTATTTTTTAAGGTGCGGATAACAGGTAGAGTTTACAGTTATTTCGAGGTGTGGGTGGATTGAATAACAACTATGTTATTTAATAATACATTGGTTGGTCAGTCCTATAGTGCAATGAAACAATATAATAGGTATATCGAAGGGCAAGTTTGATAGTGATGCAACTAGAAATTGGTAGTTTTGAGATATGGCCAATTCCAAAATTTTGACATCTAAACTGAGTCGTAAAAAGTGATGGCTTATTATTTGTATTACTGTTTCATTTCAATTGGTTGTCAATAGTTTATAGTTTTAGGATTAAAGGTTGTCTCTTTATGGAACGCCACGATTCACAAAAATATATTTCGACAATACGATATTTTGATATGCATGTATATGGAATTGAGAAATTATAAAATTTTGCTGATTTTCATTCGTAAATATCTTTCTTTTGAGAGAAAACATGTACATTTTACAAGCTGTACTTTTGTGGTGTTCAAATATAATGGCCAGCTTAACTCAAAACATCAAATTTTTGACTTATCGTTCTATGGAACTGGGACATCGATATATTGACAATGCCCTCTCCCAATGTGGAGCAAATGGGTTCCTGATATTTCAATATAAGTTTTTCTAAGCTTGTTACTCAGTTGCTCAACCTCTCTTTTTTGAAGAGAGTAGGAATAGAAGGATAGGGTTAGGAAAAGACTGGAGGTAAGCTAATCGCTCTCTCGAAAACTAATTCTCATAAACTTAGTATCGCAATTAGAAAACAACGAAAGCTCTTCATTACATTATCACCTTCGAAAATGAATAAATCAATTTTTAAAACGTTACGGATCGTTATGAATCTTCGAGACTAAAGTATTGATTTATAGCATTTTTTCTTCGATACTGCAAAGTAATAATTCTAAGAATATACATACCAAAGACTTGCAAAAAAACACTGACAAAAACTGGTATTTTATCCATTTCTCGCCCGCAGTAGCAGGTAAAATACTGTTGAAAATACCTGGAAAAGGAGATTTTTTTTATATTAGCTATATCTACGATGACCGCTCCTGGGTGTAGAACCCTGACAGATGGGCAATTAAATCATGACATGGCACTAATTCAGTTGTCTCCTTTTGCAAGGCCAGTTGGCTGCCATTTGTTTGCGGGGAACTTGTCGCAAAAACAACTTTATCCGGATGTAGACGATTTGTAAAGGTAGAAGCTTCTAGTAATTAGCATTTTTTATGTAATTGATTAATTTACTGAATTGCTTGATAGGATTTCATTATATTAAAGTAAAAAAGCATTGTATTTATTTTAGACAGTAGTTATGAAGTACTATTATGTACATGGTCAATAACTATTTCATCATCAAGCCGCTATTATCATCTATTATGTTTATTTGCGTAAAATTACTTTGATTTTGTAAAAACACCACAAGGTTTCCTTCCTACCTTAGACCTCTGTCTCTATTTATTTTGAGTGTCTTGATGTATTATTTAAGTTATTTATAACATAATTCACCTTTAAATAAAAAAAAATTGACGTAAAAGATTCTTCTTCGGTCCGTGGTGCAGAGGTCAACTTTGTTGGCTTCAAATCCCTGTAGAAACAGTTTCATAAATCGATTTATGGATTTCTGTTCTTAGGTATGGATGTTCTTGATGTCTAAAATTCCTTTCTACCCACCCATCCGATCCTAAAAACGATGCGTCGCGAGAGCGATTACCTAACCATTAGTACTGTCCTAGTCCTATCTATTTATCCCTACTCTATTAAAAAGCAACTGAGTAACAAGCAGTTGGAGATACCTCCATTAGGATTCCATATGCTCCACATTGGGAGCGGACATGGTAAAAAAAACGATACGATTTCCGATGGTACAGGCTTATTTTTTTATCAATTTACAATCAATCAATTTACAATTATCAATCTGTGATAATATATTTAAGCGATTAAACAAGCAGAACACGAGTTGTTTCTTCGAGAATTACTAGTTATGCAGTCACTATTTCAGAGAAGGTAAGGGTAAAAAGATAGCTAGGACAGAACTAGTACTTAATTTAGCCCTCCTAATGATCTGATCATAGACATCCATGTCTTTGACGACAGATCATATTGAAAAATCAATTCACGAAAGTGTCCACTCAGGATTCGAACCAGTGGACACCGACAACAGAGCTTTGACCACTCAGCTACAGGCCCAGTAAACGTATACCCATACTACAATATACTGGAAGCCTTTAAACTAATCATATACCTATGTTAACAGTTTCATTAATTACAATTTCACATCACAGGATTTGTCATTTCATTTTACATAGATATAAAAATGCACTAAAAATCCTAGCAAATAAATCGTCGCCTATTTAACGGGACGAAAACGGAAAATTGAAAAACATGACAACACTAAAAACGGCGCAACCAAAAAGAAATTATTAATAGCACAAACACAACGAGATTCTATGGCGGGAAAAAAAATGTGACGAGCGAAGGTACAATTGCTGAGTCAGATTGTAGATACGGTTTATTAGCAGCCAGGCAGTTAAGTTTTTATCTGTCAAATCGCTGAATTACAGCGCAGGACATAAACTACTTTGTTGACATCACTGTAATATTTCATCACGTTTTATTGGCGACGAAAAAACACTGAATTTGTTTCGGAGAGATGGCCGAGTCTGTTCCAGCGACAAGACCAAATTCGCTCGACAAAAAAGACGAAACTGATTAATAAACAATACATAGTAAAAAGTTTTTTTAAAGCTCGGCACGATTTTAAGCACAGCGTGTTTAATTTTAATGAGATTGATTAAATCAAATTAGTTTTCGTGCAAAGTGTACATAATTGTTTAATTTACTCTGATTATTTTACGATAAAATATGAAAATAAATAAGAGAAAAAATTTTGTTTAAAAATCTGTCTTGTCTGTATGTAAAAAAAAACATAAATTATGATAGTTTCACAGTGTACGCAAACAATCAATTTTACTGTCTTTCTGTTGATCGTCCAGTTCATTTCTTAGGCATTTCCAAATAACTTATATTGAGATAATAGGGAAAGTAATATTCAAATGATCACCATAGATCAAATATTATTGATTTGTACAAGAGTTTTATACATTTTATAAACTGGTGTTTAACAAATTAATACTTTCTGAGTATAGAAAGTAGAAGGATAAGTATTTAGAAATATCAACATTTTGTTTAATTCTATAGCATGTTATCTGTCGTAGCATTTTTGATGGCATTTTCTATTTGAGTACTGAATCAGATAGAGCGCAAAATTTTACATACAACTGCATATTTATTAACTCAAATTCATTTTTTTTTTTGAGTTATCTGATTAAAGAACTGCACGATCAATATGTGTCGGTATTTCTTTTGCTGGTTTCGAGGTTAACTGTTTTTTAGAATCTGAAAACTTTTCACAGAAAATAACCTAACGCATCATTTTGATAATAAGCTTTTAAGGAGGTCATGCGTCCTTTACAACTTATAAAAATAGATTCCCTTTTATCTGTTGTTGATTTGTCGGTACCGCTGATAGCGTAGAACCCAACCAACGGAAGGGTGAGGCAACAAAAAAGATTATATGAAGTAGGTAATAAAATTCGCCAATAGTTCAAACCTCGATGGGCTTGGCAAATCGAGTGATGGCGAGCCTTTTGTAAGAGCAGTAATCCAGTGGTACCCGAGAGATTATTCGGAAAAAAAATTACCCATTTAATCGACCAAATAATAATTGCTGGATTTGTGTGATAGAGTATTTCTATAGACTGATGGAGTGTAATATTTTATAAATATATTTTTCCTGGGAAAGCACCGTAACGCCATGATGTATTGAAATTTTTTTTAGTAAACTATGATGTAAGTACAGTAGTGTTTAAGTATATCCCTTCAGAATGAATCCTGATAATGTTACAAAACGTCGGTTAATAAGCACCAAACATAACACGATGACTTTCCAAAACTATATTAAGCCTATTGGGGTTTTGGAATTGAATCTTAATACATTAATAATACTCAAATTTTTAATACCATTAACAAATATGAGATGAGCGCTTATTTTTCAATATAGTATTGACCATCAGATAATCTCCATTATGCTATTATACAATTCAGTTATATCTTAAAAAATGTCTGGAATGATTGTTTCATACATATTCTTTCATTCGATACAGGTAGATAGATACACATGGAATAACTTTCGTAAAAAATATGGTATTATTTATCCAAATGTTTGTAAAAAAGGCGAGAATACAATTCATTTTTATAGCATGGATGTCGATGAAGTCAAATTGTGTTACTTTACATTTAGTGAACGAATTCACAAATGTATTAGTTTTTATGATAATATATATTGTTCTACCAAGCAGATCTCAACGATATTTTCAATAATTCCAGCCAACAAATGACATTATACAGAACTTATTCTTTTATTTAGTCCTTGTTCAATTGCTTGCTCTACTCCCATGAGTATATTCACGTGGTTCATTTTGGGACCGGACAAGTTTGAAAAAAAGAACATAAATGTTTATGTTAAAAAAAATGGTAGCAATTTTTGATATTGTGGACCTAGTACGCTTTTTACCGTGGGACCGTAAAAGGACTTTAAATAAATTACGGACAATACCGCTGCGGCAACATCAAATAACGATACGGACAATATTGCGATCGGCTAAGGGTAGCGCGACCCACCCTAAACGGACATCAGAAAAGGGTTACTCTCGGCGGGTATTCCCCCGAACAGTCACGTAAGTCCACCTACGCCGCACGTGTTGAAATAAAGCCCGGGAAAAAACCATAGAGTATTGTCTCTATTTATTATTTGACCGGACGTGGAAACGGGGCGTCCCCCGGGCGCCGTGACGGCATAACTTAAAGGCGGGAAAACTATATGATTACATTCAAATTGTCGCTAGAGGAAAACGGAAAAGTAATTTATTTTCATGCATAGAGATACGAATTTAGGGTTATTGCAGTGAGATTATTGTGGGATTTCCGCAATACGTTTATTTTAATATTAACGGTAGTTTATATGGACTTACAGCATGGATAATAAATATTTCACCAGCCATGGCACAATAGCTAAATACGCTTGCTTTTATACAACTGTTGCGTCTCAAACATGTACGAGTTTATGATTATTGACCGATATATTGGTATTTTATTAGGACTACAATAAAGCTTTTTCCACGTGAAAACATTCCCCACTTTGTGGAATAAAAAATGTTGTGTTTTACCGAATTCTTATTATCTATTTCATCAAAATCTTACTATATTTAGAGATCAAAACCGGTTTCACAGTTTAGTAAGCATTTTTAAACAAAACGAAAACATGTTGATTTTAAGGGAATTTATAAACAATAATAATTGTAAGTATATACTCGTTTTCTGCTTTAGTTTGTTTCCAAAATTCGCTCGATTGTTATTTTGCACTATAAAGACGTTCTAGGAACTGACGACCAAAAAAACGTGTAAAAAAGACACACTAAACATAAATAAACCAGAGATAGCTAACAACAAAAACGTATTAAGTGATATGATAATATGAGTAGATACGTAGTTTTCACGAATGGACTCGAACTGACTCGAGTACTCGAATGCCTGAAGATGCCGAAAGGCGAAACCCGGGTCGTTAGTGACAAAATACATGGAAGTGTACAAAATCTCAATAATCCAAATTTGATATTGAAATTCCATCAAGCACCCTCAGTCGATGTCTTAAATTATATCAATATTATAATAGTTTCTAGTTTTCTAATAAAAACAACTTTAGGAATATAATTACAAATGTTTGAGGATTGACGAGATGTAACTGTAAGTATGACGTGTGTCGAATATGCAGATCCGGACGCGACAACTAAATATCCGTAATTCCCTTGGACTTCCATATATAACGTCGTCGGCTGCCTGTGTTCTGCTTTAGTCACCATGAGTTGCCATTTCAGAGCGTTCACCTTTATCATTACGTATGCAGAATTTTCTTCGTATATCGGCCATCACTTGATTTCGCTGACTGCATTTTCAAGTGCGTTAACTTTTACAATTAATATGTTTGATAAATAAAATATCATTTGTCTCGTCTACATTGATAACTCGACATAAATAATCTGATACAAATATTGACAAGTATAACGTTTCGTAAATCTGCAGCGTCATGTTGATGATTCGCCATACACCATAGTGTAAAACATGTGTGCAAATTAGAATGGCTATACCAACTCTTTTAGAAACTTTCCATAGTTATATCAATGTACTTCTCGTATTTTCGATATTACGTTTTTCAGCCAAGTTGCTTGGTAACAAGTCAAGGCATCGAGATTTTCACTCAATATTAAATTCGTATTTATGTCAGCATATTGACCGTAACAGAAATACTCGGCTAGCCTGAACAAATAAAACTTGCTTCGTTTCAGCGGGTTGAATCGAGTGGCATGGCATGCGGGTGTATTTTTACGATATCCTTCTTTTATTCCTATCCGGGAAAGGGATCAAAATACTGGATTTTATAATACCGAGTATTTCCTAAATCTATACTCAAGTACCACCAAAAGCCCGTATTTGCTAGACTATACGGTGACTCTAAATACAATGTTCTTTCAAGCATTTTTATACAAGAGTTTATTGTGTAAAAAGGTGTTTTAAATTATTTTTATTATTTACACAACATGAAAAGAAATAGAATACGAAGTCTATCTATAAAATCCTTCTGTGACAAACAAAAATTGTGTAAATATATCAAAAAGAACTCAGAGATGCAATAATATACATTTTTAGTGAACGAAAAGCATTAAAACTTTCAATTAACATGTAATCATTGCTTAAAAACATTGTTTCCGATATTTGAAAAAGAAATTTTCCAATTGGGAGATTAGATCAAAACTAATATACTGGCCCTATAGCCACGTAGTCAACGCACTTCAACGTGTATACCATTCAATTGCGTAATTTGAGTCCCCGTATGAACTCTTTAGAACATTTCTTTAAAACGATTTATAAATTCATATTCAAAGAAATTGATAAATGTGATATTTATATTTCCTCCCACTCATTCAGTCCTTAAAATAAGACGTGGGGCGAACCATTAAAAAATTACTGATCCGTTTCTAGAACCATCCTTCTATCCATCTTCTATTTGAAGAAAAGAGAGGTTTAACTGATCGGATAAAACAATATCTATCAATATTCAATAGGTATTTTTGATTTTTTTTAAAATAAAACATAATTCATTTGTACTACTTCCACATATTTATAATGATTAGGACCGGATCAGGACAGGCTGTTCTGCGTTCTCCACTTACCATGGCTGTTTATTGTTAATATTAATTAAAGTTTAATACTTCATTGTTTATAATGGTTTACTAATTTCTTTTTAAAATTTTCCCAATCTGCTATTTGCTTAATGCATCAGTAATGTCATTAAAAAATTTTGCTCAATTAATGGAATTTTAATGGAGCTATATTTGTGATTTAAGATTAGTATTTATTGATTTGTAAGAGGTCCATATCATTTTAATTGTAGACTATTTTATTTGGTTTATGTATAATTTGATTGATGATCAGTAATTTCTTTTCTTAGTTCATGAACCAACTGTTTTGTATAACTTAATTTTCAACACTCAATTTTATATAAATAGGCCTGTTATGTTTGTATTTTGATCAGTTGATAATGCTCGTGGTGAGCGGAACCGGTACTGATCATTATAAACATGTGGAAGTAGGACAAATGAATTGTGTTTTATTTTTTAAATATAGTGCCTTCCCACCAAGAATTGACAGTTATCGCCTTAAAAGTGAGGTATTATTGAAACCTGATCTCATTGCTTAAATAAAATATTTTTCCTGAAAAAGATGATACATTTGCTTTCTTAAATCATAAACCGATTACCTGATTAAGTATCTACTCAATAATAGTACGTTAAATTGAATGTTTCCGGAAAACTTTCATCCGTTTTCCTTAAAAATTAGTTTATAGCTGATTAAGACAAAGAACGAAATCTTAAACAGAAATATGTTGTGTTGAGATTGTCCATTTTGAAAGAGGAAACGGGTATGAAAAAAAAAACACGAACCTGAGTACAATAAGCTCGACATCCCTAGTTTTGTGAGTAAAAGTTTTCCAAGCGGACCCGTTTTCATCCCCTTGTTTTGTCAACGCGTACCGACTCAAACTTATGCTGCGATTTTTTTTCATGGGCTTAATACGAAATCTTTTCTGAACAAACAGGGAGAATATTAAGGACCCCGGCAATAATAAATAATGCGATAAGAAAAGGGAAGAAATCATATTGCCTAGAAAAGTAAGAAGTAATAAGGTTCAAAACGAAGTAAGTGATCCAAAGGGATTTTAAGAAACGAATAAATTTCAATAAAAACCTTTGTACAAATAAATTAATAATATAATCAAGCGTGGTAAATTACAGTCTAGTTAGTAATAAGGTATTATAAAAATTCAAAAATAGTTTAATTTCTTAATATAAAAAGAAAGCATTAATAAAAAAAATGTAAAATAAAACATTAACACGTCTGTTCATTGAAAATTCACATTCAGTATTCGTAAGGTGTTTTCCCATAAAATGCGTTGATCTGACGCTATCTTCAGTTCGATAATGATATTACTAAGCAGAGTTTCTATCCATCTACTCAATAACTTAACCAAACAATGATGATGCATTTCGTAAGCTCCATACAGTTTTAGTACAAAATTAAGATAAGGATATCCTCAATATGGGGTCATCGATGTTGGTACAGTACATACAGCTGGGGAAATGAATTGAACTTATGGTATCGAAAAGGTTTTTATTTATCGCAAAAGTGAGCAATCACCTCAAAGAAGATTTTAAATGAGTGAAATGAAGCCTTCTTCTACCGAATTGATTGAAAAAAACATAATAATGTTGACATTTTCATACAACTTGTGGAAAATTGCATAGAAGACTAGGTGTTCGGTTAAATTCCGAAATACCTCATTAAATATATTAATATATGTATAATATGATAGTAAACTAATACCCGTAATAATAAATCGTGGTAAATAGTATCATTAAACTAGTGTTCGATCGTTGGTTAAGTGAATGCGGCGATTAATATTAATAGCGGCGCTGTGTGAGCGCCGCGACGTCGTTGTCGGGTTAATGGTTGGGCGTCGGATAACGGAACGAGGCCCAGCGCCATGGTGGGTGCCTCTGTCATTAATTACGAACGCAACTTTTGCACTTTGCATGATTTATATGGAAACATGTCGGCGCAAATGTCCCGCTGACTTCTTGAAATGTACAAGATGATTTATAGACAAAGATGTTTTGCTCAACATATTATAGTATCAACCAGTCAGAGTATTTCTGTATTCCGGCGACATTATTTCACCAAGAAAGTTGGTATTCGTTAAGAATGGTAATTATATAAATATCTCGACTTCATTCCACAAAATAGATTTGAGACTTAATGCTGGAAATACCTTAGGCAGATTGTGACTTAAGTGTAAAAAAGTACCTCTAACTGATCATTCTTTTAATGGTAGAAATTCCCATGACAGCCGATTTAAAATGAATGAAATAAAAGAAAATCTAAAGCGTATGTCAAAACAATGTGTCGGCATATTTTACACCAAGAAACGCCTATTTTGTCATAAGCAATTCAGATGTTGGGATTTACGAGTACAAGAAGTGTCCATCACATAGGCAGATCTAACACAAAAATCATCACAGTATTTGGCAACAGTAACGTGACGTCAATATAATACAAAAACAACGATCCAGCTCACCTGTAAAATATGGCCTCATGTACTTCATAACAATTGATGCATAGTAATGAATAAGAAATAACACGTCTTATTGTCTTGTTTACGCCCGTGCGCTGTGTGCAATAGGAGTATCCAACTGCCCGAGCATTTCTTTGCGCAATTATTGCGTGACCCTTAGCTGTCAATAAAATAACTATATCTCAAAAACTATTCAACTTATTTGAGTAAAGTAAAAAGCATTATCAAAAATAAGGGATTGTTTAAATTTCACAAAAGCTTTGTTCACTGTTTATCCAAGTTGATATAATTTTACATTAAAGTTAAAGAATCAAAACTGTAAAAAATAAATTAAAAACTATAAAATTATTAAAAAAATTGGAAATTAAAACTATTAAATTACAATCAAAACCTTAAAATTACACACAGATTAAATATTTTTTTTCGTGAGCAACACTTTCGTCTTTATATAGCCGACCTCTAAACTTAGATGTTTGTAAAGATAGACTTATTACGCATTATAACAAAAATGTTTATTGAATCCTAAAATAAAATCATGATTTGGTATCTCAAAGTCATTATTTATGTAAGCTAATATTCATATTTTGAAGTCAGTGTATTCCGATATCAAAATGTGTCATAATCAACGGTCCCGTACGGAACCACTGGGCGGTTAAAGGTCAACACACACTGAATAGAAAATAAAGAAAAAAATAATTAATAAGTATCGATAGAGATTGAAATGTAATGGATAATGCACAACGATCATAGTTGGAGTTACATGGTTTGTAATGAAAGACTTCAATTGTATTGAATGAATCTGTTAATAACAGATAAGAGATATTTCCTAGAAAGTATTATGACAGTAAGTAATTAAAATGAGCTCGACGTTTTCTTATTGAGCGGAGGGTATGAATTGAGCACTTCCATGTATTTTGTCACTAACGACCCGGGTTTCGCCTTTCGGCATCTTCAGGCATTCGAGCACACGAATGGACTCGAACTGACAGACAGTAAACAGTGTCTAATGTTTATATAGAAGATACAAATACGACAAATATTATTTGCGAGGTAAGATATTATATGTCTGAGAGCCACACTGATACCTGAGTTAACATTTCGAGAATTGCTTTAATCCTTATTTTGTAAACAACCCATTAGCAGAGTGGCAAATTGCCGCTTTCCAAAATCTTTTAGAAATACAAGAACGGGATGCAATTAAAATCATTCCACGTTTAGTGACATATGTTATGAGAATTAGGAAGGTTCAGAATTGGCAAGGAATTTAACTGGGCTCTATTGATTTCCAAAATTTCTTGATAAAATAATTTATGATCCCCCATGTTTTTATGCAACAGTTTAACTCCATCATCCGCATTAAACGTTTGTTTCTCCATTAGCAAGTGATTTGCGAATGTCGAAGTTTCTTTTTTTAATCTAAAGGCAGCTAAATGTTCTGATACCCTTATATCGATGTCTTAAATTACTAATATTAGTTGACGAAAGATTTCAAAAGTATAAATATTAAAAAACAAACATACCATCATTACACAGATGTATACTCACCAAGTAAAACTATTCCCGTTGAAATGAAGACTCCTCATAATAAAACTGTCGGCTTTTGAGATTCGCGGAAAGAAAGATGTCGGATAAATAAACTTCTTTTCACGTCTTTGAAAAAGTAGCTCGATATACGTACGACAGGTGGCGCAAATAATATTATGAAACTTTTTCGGAGACATTACTATTCCACGAACAGCCGCTGGTATTTCGGATTTGCGGAGTTTGTCATATTACGACAGACGTAAATGATTTTCTGTACAATATTTGTAGCGAATGAACGGTTCTAGCTATTATATTCCACGGTGAACATTATAGTATCCAAAATTCAATAATTTGCTAAAAAAATGGGCTTCAACCTGCTTGGAAGATATCACAATAAATACGATGTGCGTTTCTTAAACTTAAGTGAAGCCGTTATTTGGTTTTGAAGTTCCAACAAGCACCCTCAGTCGATGTCTTAAATGTTATCAAATTTGATATAATCAAGCACCCTCAGTCGATGTCTTAAATGTTTTATATACCTTGTAATTGTTAACATTCAATTTTATATAAATAGACCAGTTTATAATGCTTGTGATAAGAGAAACCGGTCTTGATCATTATGAACATGTGGAAGTACATAGCACAAACAACAAGAATTGACAGTTAGCACCTTAAAAGTGATTGAATGAAGCTATCCTCTATAATTTTTTTTTATTTACACTATTCGACGTATATATCGATCTCATGCAAATGATTTTTTGTAATAAGGGGGCCATTTAAGTAACACTGATTTGAATGTAGAAGATCTCGGATACGCTAAAGTAAAGAAATGAAGGCTTACAAGCAGCGCCTCCCAAATGCTTTAAATATTTTAAGAAACGCCCACCACATTTTTAACACTTTTTCAATTTCGTTTTAAGAATCTCGTTCCTAACTCGTATAATTACAGAGATTTAATTTAATAATAAATTGGCCATCGACGGCCAGTGAAACAGTAGTGTCGTCCGTCCGTGTGTAAGGTAGTACGGCTTCAGTTCGTGTCTATGTTTCTGTTATAGTATTGCCAGCTGTATTGATTCATTCCCCACATAATAAAGAATCACTGATTGAGATACTCAGGCAATTAAAATATTTAAGAAAATCAGCTATATTTAATACCGTTCTGATAATGTAAAATGATGCCAAATTTGGAACTAGAATTTTCAGTTGAGAATAAATTTCTCCATTGTGAGATTATGCAAAATAAATATCTTTTTATTTTAAATAACCGTCGTTAAAATATAAGTTTTGGAATTTATCGGAATTTCAGTTCTTCTTGAGTATGACAACATTTTTAAGGCGACGATGTCGCCCTCACTAACGGGCCAAGTTAAATGGGCACATCTATAATATTTTTAAATTTTAAATTATAAAAATTAACTAACGCGTTCACAGTATTCAATTAATAAGTTATGTATGAAATTGGAGCATAATAATGACAAAGTAGGATTTAATAATTTTACATTTGTATGGAGTATACTAAAGCGCCTGTAAGTGAGATGTGGGGGAGTGGCTGGAGGTGAGTAAGGAGAAGGTGCTAGTAAATGGCAACGCTGAAGAAAACTGACGATGCGAGAAAACGTGCCCAAAAAGAAAGTGTTAATTTCCCGGTTGGTTAAACGACATTTTCCAAAACGCATTGCACTGGCTGCTTAAACTCATTTTGACATAAAAAAGATCATTTATGTAATTATTTTACATTACAAAATAATGTGATGTCTTTATAATTGTACATAATATATATTCTTATATCTGCGACATATCACAACTTTTGCTAATCGCCTTGACCAATTTGTAACGTCATGTTGCTTTAACCTATAGCCGATTGGTCGACTACGTTGGCTTCGATTGCACTGTTCACAGGTTCGAATCTTAGTATGCACACATTCCTAAATTGATTTTTCTTTCGATATTTTACAATTACGTTCAATGTCATCGATATCAGTGATGTCTAAATTCATCACCTAGACCTATCTAATTCTTAAAACGGTGATTAGATAGCCACTAGCCCTGTCCTAACTCTATCCTTATATCGTCATCGTTCTGACAGAAGTTGGTAAGTAACAAAATTGACGGAAACTAGGCAAGTGCACAATGAGATCGTTGGATATCAATTAATTGTCTGGAATAGCTCAGTAGGTGCATTAAGTATACCAGTTAGGAAAAACACAGCAATTTATTTTAGCCGTAAGAATATTAATGCAGATTTCTAAGCAAACAATCGTCTCGGTCTATTAATGCCTAACATGATTAGTGTTAAATTAGCATAAATAATAGGATAAAATAGCAACGTATTGAGTTCTACAAATTTTTTATCAGGTAGTTGACAGTTATTTCGGCTTTACGCCATCGTATACTTAAACTTATTTTTACTTGGTGACACACCCTGGTTTTTCTTAAGTATAAGTGTCATTAGTGTCCTGAACTGAAATCGGCCTGCGGCAAACAGCAATAATTCGCAGAATACGCTCTTTCTTGTTGCCAGGCGTTTAAGAAGCCCCCGGGCTTCGGCCGCTGGACGAGTCCATTTTTACGGAAAAGGGTAGCTCCAACTTTGCACGGAGTTTTTTTGAATTTTTGTACACAGTCGATGACGAGCTGCCGAGTCGGACGAACGAGGTCTCGTCGCGACGAAGGTGATGTGACGATGTGAACTGTTTGTTTTTGTGTTTTGATTTGCGTTGGATTTAATTTAAATTCGTTGTGTTATTTGTATTATAACTTAAAGTAAATTCAGTTGCTAAGTAAATGTAAATGTAGAATCAATTTTATGTGTTAAGATTTTTATATTTGTGTAATATTAAACCACTGCATCTTGAATGGAAAATAAATAAGTTTTCGAACCGGATCTGAAATGGTGTTTGTCTGAGATCAGCCCTTCCAGGACTCCGGATAACCAGCCGCTCGCCTCTCTTCGATCCGGGGTCTTCTCATTGGCTATATATACTGTTTAGAAGAGATAGACAATATCATGTCATCTCACGTATTCAAACATCATAATGTTTATTTTAAAATAAAATCATTCAAGGTACTAAACGTGTTTTTAGAAAAAAGGTTACATGGTGTCATTAATTAGTCGTTAAAATAAGTGTATTGAAATTTTACTGATTATGCGTAATTACATGGGCTTCTTGTAATGGTTTCAGTAAGGGTGATAGGTTAATATTTGTTTGTCAATACACTTATTTTAACGACCAATTAATGACACCACATAAGCTCCTTTTCTAAAAACATGATTATTACCTAGAATGATTTAATTTTATAATAAACATTATCATGTTTGAATACGTGAAATGACATGATATTTTGTATCTCTTCTAAACAGTTTATACAGCTAAGTAAAAATAAGTTTAAGTATAGTTCTGACGATGGCGTAAAGCCGTAATAACTATCAACTACCTGATAAAAAATTTGTAGAACTAATTACTCTGTTATGCTATCCTATTATAATGGAGTTCTACCAAGTAAATGCTAATTCAATCAAGTAAATTAGCATATCTATATTTGGACATCATAATTATCTATGTAACATAAAAAACCGAGGCTTAAGACTTTATCCTACGATCTAAAAATGTTATTTGTTGTTTACCCAGAACTGTCAATATTTTACTTAATAACTACGTACGGTGACAATTGACAATATACTGTCTTGAAAGAGAGGAAAACTCATTTTTCATAGAACAACATCTGTTGACTATAGACTCCATTTGAATTTAAACTTTTTAGAGAAAACAGTCTTTATTCGTTTAGCAACGGATAAATTTGATTAACAACGACTCAACCTTGCGAGCTGTACAGTTAAGTAAAATACTTTCATAAATCAATATTCGTTAGTGTAAATAATTAATTTAAAATAACATTAAATACTTAAAGTAAATAAGAACTCACCGTATATATCTCAGAACAGATGTCAAGGCCTGTTTTGGCCCTTCCTGACCTTTGGATGGTCCACATGGGAATATCCCAGATCCTCTAGCCAGCCATGAAATTTACCTCCTGAAACAATTCAACAAAGGACGATGTTAATGTTATTATTTTATTTGGTAGGCATGTAATAACTTAATTACTCTAAGGATTTCGATTCGTATTGTTTTTGTGTGAAATTAATTTCCATTTTGCGAAACATGATATTATACATTCAAGTTAAGCGTCGAGATATAAGTAAATATAATATTATAATATAGATGGAAATATTCTAACCCGACCTACTTAGTTAAAACACTGTCCGTCTGGTTTACTCCGTGTTCGTAATATATTGTATAGAAATATAAAGCAATACCGTGTTGGGTCCGTGGTACAATGTTCAACATCGTTGGTTTCAGTTACGGATCTTACGGGTTCGAGTCCGAATTCGGACAGTTTAATAAATTAATTTTTCGATTGACGAATGAAGGCATGGATGTTTGTGATGTCTAAAAACTCTTCCTTCCCACCAATCCGATCCTCACGGGGCTAGTTCTGTCTTAGTCCTATCCTTCTATCCTACTTTCTTCGAAAATAAAGAGAGGTTGAGCAACTGAGTAACAAGCAGTTCTCATAGAAAAATTCTGTTAAGATAACCCCATTAGGAGACCAAATGCTCCACATGGGGAGCGGACATGGAAAAAATATATATATCGATAGCTCGGTTTCAAAGTTGCAAAATGTAACAAATAGCAGTCTTTGGTTGTTTTAAAATGACAAAATGATTATTATTACTTCACATCCAAACTGTACAAAACAGCTACGAAAATTCTGTGAAAACTCCTATTATCAATATTAAACAAAATATTTGTATTTTATTTTTTAAGATAGTCCTAGAATTGCATTGAAACTGCATAAGAACTTGTTTAATTACCTCTGAACTATGCTTTTTGAGTTGTTACACTTTAGAACTGAGGTATCGACATGTTTATAACAACACTAGTGTCAATTATTATCATAGTATTCCTAAACAATAAAAAAAATTACTTTAATCGACTGTTTCTTAATTGTGCTCGCCACATTGTGGGCTTTGTTAAAATATTTTTTAACATTTGAGTGTACTGCAATTAGGGCTTCCAACCCGTTAAAACCGAAACCGGTTAACCGGTTTATCACGCGTTATTTCCCGCGGTTAACCGCGTTTTTAAAAATTCCTTTATTTATATTATTTTTAAAATTTAACGCCTTTAAGTGGAAAAAATGTACATATTGTTGAATAATCACCTCTGTCACATTATCTGTATCGAAATTATGGACAGAAATATTTTATACAATAAAGAAAAATACGGCCTCATCAAATGACACATGCATTCTTTACGCTTAAATGCATGATTTTCAACTTTTAAATAAAAAAATATATTCATATGCAATAATTAGGTGAGATTATAGGAAAAATCATAAAAAAAATAGTTTTTTTGATATATTTTCACCCAAAAACACTTTGTACTTTATGAACGCTATCGTGCATTAGCGACATAAAATATGATACTTACATTAAGTTTAAGTTGTATTATTAAAATTAAAATTTTATTTGTTGTAAAAAAAAAAAGAAAACACTCAATGTTTAAATTTTGGGTAATTAAAAAAAATACTTTTATATGATTTTTTGGAAATAATGAAACTAGGTATTCCGATTTAAACCGGTTAACCGTTTTTTTGTCAAAAAAAATCGAAAACCGGTTAATTAAAATCTTCGGTTAATTGGAAGCCCTAATTGCAATGATGCCTTCAGTAGTTTTGTGACGGACGCGTCCATTTCTTTGCATTTGTGTATTCAAGTTATTCTGTATTAAAATCCGTTTCTTATAAATTGTCCCTTTTACGAGAGCCCCATTGCATGAGGAACATTTATTATTAATGATGGATTAGTTTTTGAATTTCGTTTATACTGGGGGAGTGGAGTTGTAAAAAAGGTTCAGAAAGACTGCTCTAATTGAACTCCTTATTATTATAATATACAATATCAAATCCTCAGCAATAACAATAAATGTTGCACCTTTATTGTATCGGCCACAAAGTTCAACACTCGTATGGCAGCTAGCAATAAATAACGTAATTAATAAATTATACCCGAGACATAGTGATCCACTCGTAAATTACTGAAGATTTTACGGGGCCATAAAAAGGTCTTGCATCATTATTACCTTGTCATACACAATCGGGATTTTGAAAGGTTCAAACTAATATATAAAATCAATTCATATTCTTGGAATTGAATGACATTCATCGGTTACTTATTATTGGATATCATTTATTATCGTTTTGTACGCTGGGATACATTCACTCGATGAAGACATGATTTTCAATTATTAAGACGAGGTTCAGGATGTTGGTTATGTGTTCTATTTTAAAATATAAAACAATGTGCTTTGTACTACTTCCATATATTTATAATGATCAGTCATTAAATCTAATATATTTAACAAACCAGTTGATCAGTTGATAATGCTTGCGATAACCAACACCGGTCCTGATCATTTTACACATTTGGAAGAAGAACAGAAAAAAAAAAGTTTTATTTTTAAAATTTAATGCCTGTCGGCGTCCGTGGTGCAGTGGGTAGCGTCGCTGGCTACGGTTACGGATGTCTCGGGTTCAATTCCCGATGCGGACGGTTTTTCATAGATTGATCTTTCAAACGATTTATGGATTTCTGTTCGTAGTCTGAGTCCTCCTTCCCACCCATCCCATTCTCACGGGGGTAGCGTAACCACTAGTCCTTTCATAGCCATATCCTTCTATCCCTACTCTCTTCGAAAAAAGATAGGTTGAGCAACTGAGTAACAAGCAGTTCTCGTAGAAAAATTCTGTTAAGATACCTCCATTAGGAGACCATATGCTCCACATTGGGAGCGGACATGGAATAAAAAAAAATGCCTTTCCACCAAGAATTAAAAGTGTTATAATGTCACAAATTCAACGCTGCTTTACGGTTGCGAGTCATGGAACCTCACCAAACCACAGAGTAATCATATACTATACTTTGAAAACAGATGCTTACGGCGAATACTATTGGTACGGTGGTTTGATTTTGTCAGGAGCTCGGAGGTAAGAGAGCGAACGGACCATCCTCTTATTAAGTCCAAAATAAAAAAGCGACGATGGACCTTGCTTGGGTATGTACTGCGGGTGCTCCAGGGTAGCCTGAAACATCCCTGTCTCTTCTACCAACAGCATGGATTAAGTCGCTCTGAAAAGTCGCTGATAACAACCATCCATTGAATGTATTTGGTGGAGCTACGAGACGCTGGAAGAAAGCAAAAAGACTGGCGGGGGAGAAAGAATCTTAGAGCGGATATAGTTTTAAAAAATGTACAGTGAAACCGAGCTAGGAAAATAATAAATTGACATAAACTATCGTTTAAAATTGTATGCTATAAATATATTTAAATTTAATATAGAATAAAAGGTAAAATATATTTTGATACGGTTTTGTATGGATAATATTTCACATATATAGGAAACGAGATATTTATTAAACAGAAAAAATTCGGTAAATATAAAATGCGATACTAAAATGGGCACAACAACTAAAATACGACAATCCAGAATATTTGAACATGTGAAAAATCCGGAATATTTTACAGATGCAAAAAATAATTATTTTTGCCAGAATATAATGTGTTGTCTGTGACAAAAATACAAACAGAACACGTCCTAACTGTCGGTAAAGTGACAGTTTTATCAAAAATAAAAAAAATATTTGGTTATTGTCCCTACAAATATTATCCCAACGTAAAATTCAGCATTGTATGAACAACATACTTGACCGCACATTAAAGAAATGCAAGCAGTTAATGAAATGAGTAAATAAAAAAAACTTTATTTATCTATTGTAGGTAACATTATACAATAAATCCATAGACTAATAAGCTATTTTACCACAGAGCAGAAATTAAACGAAATTTATGTACGCATGTTTGTAATCATTAATAGTCTAGATTTTATGACACTATGGTTGAATTAAAAAAAATATATTTATTGACTAAAGAAGTACTGGCAAAATACGGAAGCATATTCGAACACACCTGTTGTGAAATACATGTTCAAAGAAGTTACATGAGTTTAGTAGAAAGCGTGCTTGCAAAAATGCTACCTATCTCGCTTCAAAGAATGCATTTAACTAAATATACTCAAATTATATTACATAATTTAAGAAGATGCATGCGGAGTACATTCTTATACAAAAACTAAGTATTTATTTTAACAAAATTTTATTATGTAGTTGATAGCTATTTCGCCATCGTCAGCACTACTTTAACTTATTTAAGCTTACCTATATAAATATCATGATGTTTGAATACGTGAGATGACATGATATTATCCATCTCTTCTAAACAGTATATAAAGCTTAGCTATCAACTACCTAATAAAATTTTGTAGCACTAAATACTTTGTTATTTTATCCTATTATCATGAAGTTCTACCAAGTAAATGCCAATTCAATCAATAATTTTAAAGTAAAATCTGTACATGGGAACCAGAGTTTACATTGAAAGAATAAATGAAAAAAAAAAAGTTATTAAAATTTTATAAAGCAATCGCGATTTGTTAAATCGATAGCTTGAATAATAATAATAGGATAAAATAATAAAGCATTTAGTTCTACATTTTTTTTATTATGTAGTTGACAGCTATTTCGGCTTTACGCCATCGTCACAATATCTTGAATAATAGTTTGAAAATTCAAACTTTGTATCTCAGTAAAAATCAATATTTTATTGTTTGCTCCTTATATAATATATAAATATGTGTGTGTTTAAGCTTTATATATAATTTTAATATATTCTTAATAGGACGATCAAGGGTTAAAAAACTGTTTTAAAATTATTTTTTTGTAACTATGGATAAACATTCTCACTGGATGAGCGGAACCGATCCTGTTGTTAAAACCTAAACTGTTGAGACGCTTGATTACAGTGTGTTCATAGTTGACACTCAAAAATATATAAGTGTTAACAGTGATAAAACTATCGTAAACGAGCAATTTTTTAAATTAAATATTGCCTGATATGTCCTAATAATCTGGATAAGTTTGTTTTATATTGTTACTTCTGAATTACTACTGAATTAATTTTTGAAATTATTCGGTGTAGGAATATCCTTTACACGGCTGAGCAGGGAACGAGATAAAATTGTGGATTGGTATTTTCTTTCTGTTACAAATGAAAAAAATTAAATAATTTTTGCATTGAATTAAATCTGCGTTTATTTATGTCACTTTGAGTTCGTCAGATGTTATCGATATTTTATATAACGATCAAAGACCTGCACAAAAATAAAATAAATACAAAGTTTCTTCTATAATTTCATAGCGAAGCGAGGCATCTCGTTGCATTGCATGTCTCAATTATTTATCACAGGCCCGTGCCTCTCTTGTTCGTGCTGACAGCAAAAAAACTACAAGCAAAAAAGTTCCCATAGAAAAATTCGACTATAGCGAAGAAACGTTTACATACCTTTGATAAAGAACCGGAACAAATTTCCAATATCATAGAAGCTATTTATTTTTATAACCATCAACACAAAGTCTATAGATCTTCAGGGACAAAGATGGCGGTCAACAAACTATGAGACGCTATAACGATCAAACTGATGACGCGGCAATAAAAATATGATGAATTTTTATTACATTCATGGTTTTGAATTATTACATTTGAAGCAGGGAGTCGGTATTGTAGATTACCGGGTCTTAAGTACCGGGATTCTAAGCATCCATTTTAAAATGCAATTCATTTTAGTACGCTTTGTGGTTTATACTTATACTTAATTACTAGAATGGTTTCAACTGTCAATTATTAGTGGAAAGATATAAAATGTATTAACATATCACACGAAAATAATTTTATTACCCTTTTCAGATGTCTAAATATGGTTGAAACCATTTTTGCACAACGAGTGACCATTGCCAACAAATTTAACTGAATATTTTCGATACGATTGTATGGGGTTATTTAAGACTAATCACGTTTCACTATTTTTTTCAATTTTTTGCATGAACTTATTATTTGTGTGCAGTGATTAAGAAACTTCGAACGATTGACATAAACTTGTAAAACAGTTGCCACAAAAATAAAAAATATGTTCTGGATTTTAGAATGAAAGAATATTCAACATATAAAATATACGTAAAAAAATTTCTATTCAAATCGGTGATGCAGAAACTGCGGCCCAAAATAACAAGTAATAAGTAGTAAAATTATGTAACGATTAAATTGAAAATAATAAAATGCATATCAGGTCTAGTATAATGTATCATTACTTTCCGACACTTTTACTATATGATGCCCGTTGAAAATTATAAAATGGACAAACTAAACTGGCCCTTCTTGCAAATAGATTGTGCACTATTGATTAAAACTAGTAATTTTAATGCGAGATTATTGAATGGTCATACAGTACAAGCAATGATCTTCACAACAAGCAAGGAGTCAAACAGATTCTTGTATTCGTGTAAAATCTGTGTTTCTCGGTTAATGATAAGTCCCGAGACATTGGCAGCCCTAGTCTAAAGTAATCGAAAAAATTCGATTAAGAATACGTAAAGCAATCAATGCATTTTTTTCATTATTCTAAATTCATTTAATTATTTCATAAGAATTATTCTAATCCTATATATTTATGCAATAGGTTTTCTTGACGTTGACAACTTGGCTACAACCCCGGTGTACATTATAAAACTAACTCAGAGTCATGTTTTTAAAACGATAAACCATAACTGAACGCTCTTGTTATTGATTATTGGTAAGCAAGCGAAGCTTTTAAAGATATTTTTTATCAAAGAGATGTAAAGGCATCTGAAATCTACTTGATAGATCGGTTGATAGACGTGGTTTTAAGCTTTTTAAGCACGCATCGGACACTGGCGATTACAAAGGCCAAGATAAAATGTTCCCATGACGGGAGCAGTTGATACATAAAGAACAAAATCAGCTTACCAATAGACAAGTCTTTACTTTTTAAGATCTAAATATCTAGTCCGGTGTTGGACATACACAAAAAGATTCCATTTTCAATCTGAAATCAGTAATAGTAAATTTTATTTAGATAATCAATTTTGTGAAAAACATAGAGTTGGGGGAAATGTTACCTCTAAACTGCGAGTGTTCACGGCCACGCAGCAGTTTTAGAACCCCACGCACTGGTCTTAATTGGCGCGCACTCCAATAGAAACTGTTCAGACTTAATTTCTGAAGAAATATGTAAATATTTTTTTTCCAATACCTATGAAATGTGCATACACATGTTAAAAGCATCAAAAAAACATAAATTTTGCAGAACATATATGTATATATGACAGATTGATGTTTTCTAAAAGTTATAAATTATGTCGCGCATTTGTTGTTTTGGCCTGCTCAGCCTATTAATTTTCAAATATTAACCCTTTGCCTGCCCAACTGTCATTTGAGATTTATCCTCTCGCATACAAAATGTGCAGAAGTAAACAATGAAGTGAATAAGACAATAAAATGAATGTGAAGGGTGAATAAAAACTTTTTTCAGTTTTGGCGACAACGATATCTAATTTACAAAGAATGTTAAATGATTTGAAAATGAAAATTATGTACCTCACGATACCAGGCACTCCTAATGTTATCAACTATTACACTAACCGTTTACTATATAAAGCGGATAAGGCGTCAGTGACACCTTGAAGAGCGAAATTGGTCCATTACAACGAAAATCCAATATTACTTTTTTCTAACTATACTAAACATAAACGATAAGTAGCTGAATTACACCGAATCTTTTTAGTATTGTTTTGTACTTTCATAATTAGACAACCAGGCTAAATATGTTTCGAAATCAACACCCCTACGTATAATCCTGTGTCTGGAGATATGAGGATTTTACAGGGAGCATTTCACAGATTCGTAACGCAATTGCAAAGCAACGACAGTATGTATATTCTTCAAAATTGGGACAGTGTTACTATTTTTAATCTATTTTTCATTGTTGTTAGATGCCTACCGATAGGAGCTGAGTGCAGAGACAACGAAAAAGAAAAAATACGTAATACTATATATATAGCACTAACGTGATTATATTGTCGGTGTTTTAGCCAATTGATGTAACCCTCAAAATTCAAATTGTTCAGAAACTGTTTTTATCGAAAATATTATATGGTGAGTTTGCGCTATGAATCTTTTAAATGCACTTCTGTAAATTCTCATGTTTGCAGATACGGAATTATACGTGGACAGTGTCGATATAATAGTGGCTTACATCAAGTGAGGGGGGTCAGAATTTTTAAAACTAAAATGTAAAATGATGTTTCCCTTCCGAAAAGTGATTAATTTATTTTAATAATTAACTTCATTTGGTTGAGAGCTGCTCTGTCATCCTTAAAATGAGATCCAACCCATTAACTTATTTTCGCATATTTTGACGATTACACCATTTTGCCAAAACAACATTGTAGGATATGTAAGGAATGTCGAAATAGCAAAAGATAATTTAAGGCATCGACTGAGGGTGCTTGATGGGATTTCAATATCAAATTTGAATTGTTGAGATTTTGAACATTTCCATGTATTTTGTCACAAGCACCTTTTTCGCCTTTCGGTATCTTCAGCACACTAATGAACTCGAATTGACAGACAGTAAACAGTGTAACGTTTATATACGAGTCGTTAGTGACAAAATACATGGAAATGTGCAAAATCTCAACAACAGATAAACTTAAATTTAGATACAGTGAGTGATAAATTAAGAGATCTGGGCTTTTAAATTATCTTTGTGTGTATGTTGGAAAAGATAATGGAGTGTCTGATCGATAAGTATATTTTTTATAGCTCGAATTTAAATAGTTCACGTTTGCTGGGTGTGAATATCTTTTTGATAGCCATACAGACGTTTGCAGTAATATCTTTTTGTATCTCAATCACTTATCTCACCGATATCATGGCAGTTTTTTTTATTCAACAATTCAATAGGGATTCTTTAGATAGGATAAACTATTACAGAGCGAATGGTAGCCCATATAGTAGCCGTATTTAATTATATTTTATAGAACCAATTGTAAAAGAAAGAGTTTTTCGAAAACTATCCAAAGAAACGCTTTCATATTTTTATATTACGTAATGTTGTCAACAAAAAAACTTGCCTATTACCACGTCTATGCCATAAACGGTTTCAAAGCATATTTTTTTGTTTAGTTATAAAACGGCGTTTTATTGGATAGCTAACCGAATAATTACATATAATACATACAATTTAAGACATCGACTGAGGGTGCTTGATGGAATTTCAATATCAAATTTGGATTATTGAGATTTTGTACACTTCCATGTATTTTGTCACTAACGACCCGGGTTTCGCCTTTCGGCATCATCAGGAATTCGAGCACACGAATGCACACGAATGAACTCAGTTCGAGTCCATTCGTGTGCTCGAATGCCTGAAGATGCCGAAAGGCGAAACCCGGGTCGTTAGTGACAAAATACATGGAAGTGTACAAAATCTCAATAATCCAAATTTATAATACATACTATGGAATTTCTCCTAGAAATCCTACCCCAGTCTTCGTTTTTAAATTAATAATTAGAATCATTGTTTACCTAAGAAATAAACAAGCTGGCGATATAGTTAGTCAGAAGATGCTTCTTAAAGAAGCACAACCAGTGGAATAAAAAAGTTATCAACCTTAATTTTATATTAAAAATGATTTTCCGCTAAGTTACCGCCGAATCCATCGTAAATACGTAAATAAAATTTTTTGAATCGTCACCTATTTTCCCTAAAAAAATATCATTTTTTGGTACTCGTATAACAATTTTATCAAAGACCAGTACAGGTTTCTCTGATTAAACGGATTTTCAATGCATCAGTTGATAAATAATTATTAGTTACTGTGAGTTAACAATGTAATAATGTTTGTGTTTTGAAAAAATATACGCTATTGATCATTTCAGGTGAAATAAATGAATATTCTGTAGGTTTTGTGACTTAATAATTCATAAGCAAATAAGTCACTGTATACCATACAAACACTAAATATCTACTAGATGTGAATCGAATAGTAATCTACTTTAAGCGCAGTTTATATTTAGCATTTTATACTGTTAATAATTGACAATGTGACAAATATTTTTAAAATTTAAATCATGTTTGATGAATTCAATGAGAAAAAAACTCTCATGCTGAATTGAAAAAATCAGATTTGATATTGTCTTTGCAGTGGTTTGAAGCCTAGAATAATCTGATCGCTTGGATAAAGTTTTCGTCGCTGGACCACACATACAAACAATATAAATAAGGGTAATAAATAATTGCACTTTGTGTAAGCTAGTATTCACTTGGTACACTTGAACTTTTATTTCAATAGTTTGCACTTTGTGTAAGATAGTATTAACTTAGTACACTCAATAAACTTAGTTTTCACTTCGAAACGGATTCTTTTAACAAAGTACCACAGACTAATTTTGATAGCTTAACTTTGAAACGGATTATTTTAATTTTGTATGTTATGGACATTGAAATAAATTATATTAACATATTGCATGTCCACTTAGAACCCTGCTTCTTCATAAATACCACTCCTATAATATACTAGTGAATAAATTCTAATGCGTGGAACAAAAACAATACAGGCGACCTAATATAGAGTTGCGACAAGTAAACTAGTCTATGGTGGAAAATCGTATGTTGCAAGTAGTAAAGAATAAGTGACATTTCAGTGCAGCGTTGTGAAACTATCGATTTCAAAGTGTGAGTATTTATATTGAGTGAAAACTATTTTGTCTATGTGATAATATTATTTCGTAAGTGCAACATATTTCTTCAATGTTTAAATATGTTTTATTATGTGGCATCACTTTATTTTTAGTGAAATAATTTGTTTTTTGTGGAATGTATTTGTTATAAGTGAAAACTATCTTTACGATCTAAACAAAAGTGCATTTAATTGTGCGCCTATAAATAATAGTTGAATATGCCTATTTATGTATGCAGATGCTATTATTGATAATATATTATATTGTATTGAGAATTTCCCGGTTAGTTGATGACAACGCATAAACTTTAATAGACATGTTTAAGCGCCAAATATAAGATGTGTATCCGGATTTTGGGGAACACCAGTTGGTCTGACATATCTACCATGTTAACGAACAAAACATCTCGATGACATTAGGCACGCACTGGAGCGGACCATTGGGCCCCCGCCATCAATCCGACGAAAACCGTAAAACAAAGCAACAGAAACACAAAAAAAAAAACTACCAACTTTCCTTCACCGTAACCGTAAAGGTAAAAGAACTAACTTTTTACAATAAAATACAGAGTACCTTAAACTGTCAAAGCGCTTTGGAGTCGTTTATTAAACATTTACTGTGGGTTCGTGATCTGACGTTTTAGAAGGCTGGATTTTACAACCTGAAATAAATCCAGAAAGGATAAAGTGCAAAAAAGATAATTATTTGAAAATGAATCTATTTCCATTTGACCGAGTAGCACGGAAATCTCAGAGCGTCGACCAATCAGCTATGTGACAGTCTTAATAATATAATAGTATTTAAAATTGATTTTTACAACGTTCTTAGTTTCCACCATTTTGCAATGTGGAAAACTTCAGTATCCCAACTAATACGAAAACAGCCGATGTCTAAATTATATCACTGCTTATGTATACTTTATTTCAATGCGTTTGAAACAGATGTTATGATATATAATTATGTATTATTAAACAAAGTCAATTTCTTTATGGGCAATGCAAGCAATCTTGGAGCACGCCACTAGCTTTCAATAGTGTCTTTTAAATACAAAAAAAAACACACATTACAGTTAGATCTCATTCGATTTATAACAATTTTAAATATAAGGTATTGTTTTGCGACATGTTGGACCTTTTTAATAGTATTAGCGATGGCAAATGAAGCATTTCTAAATATTTATTTGGATTTTGAATTTTTGGCACTTAGTATGTTCTTTATTTCGGCTATTTAAATTAATGCATACAATTGTGCGTTAGTATTTTTAATAACTTAAATATCACAGTTTGTTAACTGTCTAAAGATCTTTTCGCTAAAAAAAAGACCGATTGTAGATGATTTCAAGTTGTTATGCTCTCTTTGTTTGTGTAAAAAATGATACTCGAAAGGGTTGTTAGTACACCCAAAACATATCGTAAAAATAAATTGTTAATGAATCAGATAGTGCTGAACTACACTTAAAAAAATTGTGATGAACATCTTTAAAAAAAATACATTGAATCCAGTCAGTCCAGAATTTAGTCAGTCTGTAATAATTCTTTCAAAGGATGATTTATACAAAAAATATTATTTATTTTAGTTAAGATTATCAATGATCTGACGAATTTACTGTCAGTTCTGCTTATTAATTGTATTTTGTTTTTCGAAGATTATTTATTCACAAAAGTAAATGGATTGAATTTCAGAATATTTACACGATAATTAATTCAAATATTCTAATGTTTGAAAATCCCAGACAGCGGGCCATATGCCGCGGCAGAAAAAAGCCTGGATCGTTCCAGCCAGGGTGGAACTAACCGCATCGTTCCAACGCGCCCTGCGAGAGGAAAGGGCGGCGAAGAAGGAAGGGCTTTAGGGAGTTTCAAAACATGGCAGTGATTTTCAACTTAATATAAGACTTCAAGAAAAAAATTATTCATTCAAGACAGCAGACAATAAATGTATACAAATTGTAGCTACAATAAAACATTATTCAGATACTATAGTCTTCACCGTTTACGCTACTATAAAATTAACTGTCCACGATTTTTAAACAATGAATAAATTTATAGCCAAGGACATATATGTATATTTGTGGCGTTATAACTGAAGTCGAAATGTCAGTTTTATCTTAACTTACAGGAGAAGGAAACTTAACGTACAAATTAAACGGATAATACGCTAATTCAATGGATCTTCTTCATGGATAATGACTAGCATACCGAATTTTGACACCAACCATTCGTATTGAATTCATTATAATTAGTGGTATAATTTCAAAAGTAAACTCTATATTTGATAAATCAAAACAGACAATATAAAAATGTATTTGTAAATTAAATTGTCAGATATGATTTGGACCAAAATTAAGTATACCACATTCAAAACAATTAGAGAGTGGAAGTTAAACAGTTGACACATAAGCAGATTTTTTGGTAGGTTTTGAGTGTTACACTAAGACTTACGATATGTTTTCTATTATGAATATCAAGCAACTATAGTATTACCAACATTACTTGGCCACCGTCGAATGAATTTCTCCAATTACCATTTTATGCAAAATAACTATATTGTCTACTTTAAATAACCGTCGCTAAAATATCAGTTTTGGAATTTATTGAAATTTCAGTTCTGGTTGAGTATCGCAACGTCCCTAGCGTGACGGTGGCACCCTCACTAGCGGCCAAGTTAAATTGGTACATCTATAGTTAGTCATTAATTCAAAATATCTCTTGACGTCCTCTTCTATAGAATGGTTAAGAACAAATTCCAGTATCTTTCTCTATATCCAATACACACGTCAATTATAATAGTAGTACACACGTGCGTCGGCGTTCGTGGCGCAGTTGGTAGCGTCGCTGGCTACGGTTACGGATATCTCCGGTTCGATTCCTGGTGCGGACGGTTTTCATAGATTGATCTTTCAATCGATTTATGGATTTCTGTTCGTAGTCTGAGTCCTCCCTCCCACCCATACCATCCTCAAGGGGCGTAGCGAGAGCAATTAGCTAACAACTAGTCCTATCCTAGCCCTATCTTTTAAAAAGAGAGGTTGAGCAACTGAGTAACAAGCAGTTCTCGTAGAGAAATTCTGTTAAGATACCTCCATTAGGAGACCATATGCTCCACATTGGGAGCGGACATGGATTAAAAACAAAAAAACACATATCTATTCTTGACATGTGTTTAAACAAATGGTGCATGCTTTAATTCAACACTTTAATCTTTTAAAGTTTTCAATAAACCTACTGAGTTCTGAGTTAATTTTGAAAAATAATTGGATATCAATTTGACGATATTTTTTAAAATTTAAATGCGTGTTTTTAGTGTTTATATTCAGTTATCAAATAAATAAATTAATTAATGAAATTAAAATCACGATTGTCATATTTGTATTCCAAGCCTGCCAATTTGTCGTTTTGGGGCTGAACGGTCGGTCTTGCATTTGAACGACTCTAATTTCAAACACATTGTCTGTATGTTATCCAAATCGAAGAATAGTGTTGTCCCAAACAATATATTTAAGTAATAATGGAAACGCTCGATAAATAATTTAAGATCTCTGTTCGTCCCAGAGCACGATACAGTTGTCAAGTCTAATTAAGGAAAAGGTCTCGAGAATAGAGACGTAAAGTGAGCTGGCGCAGTCTGGCCCATTCCATTTGTCCTGCCATTTCTGCAGTGGTGCCTCCATATAATTTCCATTAAGGGTAAACATAAAACGTTGCAAAAATTTAAATTCAAACTGAAATACAATGAAATAAAATGATAATATATTATATATTCCACAATAACTATACGATATTATTGATAGCTTAACCGGACGGCTGCCAATAGTATCTTAAGACGCGCAACTTTCCGTGAACGGAACGCCGCTCATACAAAAATGACGTCTATGGACGTTCCGCTTTAAAGGGGATTTTACAAACGTAAATCTATTATTTAAAAGATAAAAATCTGTTGAAACCCAAAAACATTACGACATTACGACAACACAACAACGATAAAGCTAAAGCAATGAAGAGCTGTGTGATGTGTTCATCGAAAAAATTTCACGGCGAGCAAGGTACCGCCATACATACACTTACCGGCAGTTAAAAGGTTAATAGATTGATCTTATTATAAAATACATGTCAAGCCAATCGATATGTTTGAAGATATATTGTGAAATATCTGAGAGCTAACAACAATGATTCATATGTTTATTAACGTTTAAACGTCTTAGTTCGCGCAAACCCATACCACACTGTTTTGTAAAAGAGTTATTTCAAATGTTTGTGACGAGAAGTGACGAAAAATACGTGATACGTTTAGTTATTGAGATACAATGAAAATTGATTAATTGATACGATGAATAATATTACATTATGTTGTATCATATGTATTAAATCCAATCCCTTAGTTATTGAATATAATAGAAAATTAAGGGTTGATTATTTCGCCCCTTAGAATAATCATTAATTGGAAGGCTGGATAAATCCAAGGATTCACGACAGTAAATTTTTGTTTACTGATAATCAGAAATTCACAAGTTCAATTCTTTTTAAAATAATCTGCATTATCGAACACACTCCGCGCATGCTGTTTACGCATAAAAATGTAAGTATATATTTCTATTTTACTAACACGTTAAATATAATTCGTTAAAAATATAATTTTATATCTTTAGTTACTGCTGCCACTGTCCAGTCTACTGTTTAGTTCATGAGAAATAATAATGGTTCTCGAAAAACGTAAGTAACAGTTGGTCGCAGACCTGCGTCTTTTTGTGCACAGGTAAATATAATACCTTTATTCGTTTGACGGCTAAGGTGCCAATAATAAAAAAGGATGACAAAAAAACAATGCCATTATCTTACAAGACATAAGGTCTACCAATAATAATTGCCGAGATAAATATGACTACTCTATTAGTAGCAAATGAAGGTCGAATAGTCTTTATGTAAATATATTGTTTTACTTTTCCGTGAAACCGAATTTTGACGTTTGTTCAAAATTCGAACAAGCATATTTATGCAATTTAAATGGATTCCATATCTTGTCAGTGTTGCCACAAATTTGTTGAAACAAATATTTGCTCGATAGAGATAACAAGATAAACATGAGTATTTGCTAATTAGTTGACAGAGCATTGAGATTGTGCATTTCGCAGAAATCGGGGAGAATCAGACGGTAGAAAATGCGTCAAAAAAGAGCGGCAATTGGTTGATCAGCGACAGGTAGTCGTCGATTGAGACGTTATTAAGTCTAGTCTGCTGTATAAAAATACATGCAATATTAAAAGGGGATTGCTGCTGAGAGTCCTGAGTGAAAAAATTAATCTAAATGGAAAATCAACAAGGCATACATACTATTATTTATTTGGAATAAATTAAATTTCTCGGTACAGTTATATTCGCTGCCATCAACCATAAATATATTCGGTCAAATATCTTTCATATTCTGTGTTTCAATTATACTGTAAAAATCAATAGCTAAATCCTCTTTCCTCTTCATTTAATATTATAGATATATTTATAATCTTTGTTAATATTCGATTTGTATTATTGCATGAATTATTAATAAAGGCATATCAGTAACACTTTTTCATCCTTAGTAAAGTAACATTAAAATAATGTGACGAAAGTCACCGTTTACTAAAAATCAAAATTTTATTTCAATAAACTCGGTGTCTTTTTCCGAATATGTGTTTTAATAATTTTAATCAATTAATAAATAAATAAACCTTTATTATACACGTGGCATTATTATATATCAGTAAAAATATGTATTTTTTCTGAAATGAAATAGGTAGGTAACCTAGATGTTGGTATATAATCATAATAATTATTATTATTTAGTGCGATTTTGTCATTGCATAAAAACATAAAACGAAACTCGATGACTTCTGCAATCATCAATACAATATGTATTATAACTCGCACTTTAAATAAATATATACGTACCTACTCAAAACTATCTATTCAGCTTGTGACGTTGTCGACAAACACTAATTGAAATAATTAATTCATCAAACGTCAGCCATTTGCATTTCTGCGAAAGCGGACAGATAGAGGGAAGCAAATAATGTCTGACAGCAAAAACCGCGGCAAAAAGAGCGGGAATCGTTGATCAGCGACCGCCGCGCGCGCGTCGGATGGCGGCCGATTGAGACATTAGCCTGGTCTGCTCTCACGGCGGGTGATTTAGTCTCGCATAGCAAGGCAGATGAAGCGAAGGAAGGATGCACTTGTAATTTGTTACCTGTGATACAATCAGGGCTGTCGTCACGCCGCCGTCCACACGCTTAATTGAAATTTCCCTCGGATTTATTATACTTGCTTTATTCATAATGGATTTTTTAAGCGCTTAGCTGGTTGTCTTATGTTGGTTATTCGTGAGTTTCCAATTATCAACGAATACAATCATCAATATAAAACCTAGACACTCCCATTTTATTGCGCTTATAATGATGTAAATATTATTTTGGAGCATTCTAATTGAGTAACAATAAAAAGTATTTAGTGCAAAACAAAACAAGAACACGACTTAATAAATGACATCACAGATAAGCAAAACTGCGACATGGTTTTTTATTCAAATTATGCTTATTATTTTACAATCGCGATTATGAGTTGTATATTTACACGAATACGCGAATATACCGTTGACCTAATGACGTAAAAAAGTTCGAATATTCATATTATTGCTCTGATAGTCGAACATACAAAACTGAAACAATGTTTTACTGCCACAACCCTATGTCACATGTACATACTATGGACTATTATAACTACTTCTCATTGCACCCACTAAAAATTAGAAATATGTTATAAATAAACTCACGACGTCTAGTTTACAAGATATTTGTGAATTTTTTTTGAAGGTTATTAGCAAATAAGTGACTAGCAACCCTGGATTATAAAAGCATCGTTCACAGGTAAGTAAATCCTACCAGTCCGACTAACTTAACTTCACTTCGCTTCGGATTAAACGTCGAAGTTATCGGTCTCTGGACCCGTTTTTTCTTTTTATTAGTAAACCAACATTATTTACAACAAATAAGTATGTAAACGATTTTTATCAAAGTTGTTTAAACATAACACTGTTTTTGATTTATTGGACCGATATACACTATTGCACCCTCCAACAAAATTGTTTTATTACTGAATACATATTATAAATCTTTGCACCTTTTACAGTGCATTGTGTCTAGATGGGTTTATGCGCATATAAAAACGCACTCATGGCAATTGTGGAAACGGTAGATGCTCACAAAATAATTATAATACATTTGAAATAAGTAACAAATGTAATACCAAATTTGGATTATTGAGATTTTGTACACTTCCATGTATTTTGTCACTAACGACCCGGGTTTCGGCATCTTCAGGCATTCGAGCACACGAAAGGCGAAACCCGGGTCGTTAGTGACAAAATACATGGAAGTGTACAAAATCTCAATAATCCAAATTTGATATTGAAATTCCATCAAGCACCCTCAGTCGATGTCTTAAATTAAATGTAATACCCCTTAATCCGATGAACGCGCTGGACATGTCTACATGTCCAAGACTTTACATCGTATTTCCGGCCAAACTAAAAGAAAACACTTGTCTAAATATGCTTTAAAGATAGTTCAAACCACTAGGCAGATCATGAAAATGTCAAGTAGAACATACGGAAATATATTTTTGCAAAGAGTTATTGATATTCAGTCCTACGAATTTCTGTTTTCAACTGCCGATACGCAGCATTAATTGTCAGCCTTATGTATTACACATACTTTTGCGGCTACGCGCTTCCTTGTGTGCGTGTTGGAGGTGTATATGAAGACTTTTTGATTGAAAAGACGTAGATTAATTATATTTCATCTTCTTCGATATATTTTAGCGAGAATGCGACGAGTTTAGTTTACTTCTTGATGTATTTGGGATAACCAATACACATTTCACATAATTCTCTATTTTTTACTGTTAAAATTAATCTATTTTTAGCCATAGTGTGCGTTTTAATTGACTGAAAATAAATTAGTGCGAAAACGGCACGCGTTCTAATGGTTGAAACAACGATTTTAAAGATATTCCATTCCATATCAAACTTAATATTTCTTCATTATTGAATAAAATCAAAAAGATAAATATAAAATCCCTTTATACCTAACACACAGTCCACGCAGTTATATTATAATATTATTTCATAAGAAACTATATATATGCAATACATATTCAAAAGAATAAAATTTGAAAAAAAATATGTACATCGTTCTTTGGTAACAATGAGACATAGAATAAAATATTTTTTCAATAGCCTTTTGACGTATTCTTTTTAGAAAAGCAATCACATCTTCAGACCAATAGATACGCTTTCTTAAAACCAATATTTGAGGTGGACTTATAATATTTTACCGGTTTATAAATGTTGGGAATTTATGTTTTATTCATAATAATATTACTTAAAGCAGATAATTTAGTTTTACACCTAATTTTATATCATGATATACATACATAATAAGTTGAATACTGTTTTAGTTCGAATTCATTAATATTACATTTATACATATATATTAAAAAAAAAAGAATAGAAATTTGGCCAATTGATGTAACCTTCAAAAAATACGAAAATGAGTTAATGATTGGATCTCATTTTAAAGACGACGGACATTTTGACATAAATTAGAAACATAAATTGACCAAATTTGGATTATTGAGATTTTGTACACTTCCATGTATTTTGTCACTAACGACCCGGGTTTCGCCTTTCGGCATCTTCAGGCGTTCGAGCGCACGAATGGACCCGAACAGTAACCGGGTCGTGAGTGACAAAATACATGGAAGTGTACAAAATCTCAATAATCCAAATTTGATATTGAAATTCCATCAAGCACCCTCAGTCGATGTCTTAAATTATAAATTTACCACTTTTTGAAAGGGAAACATTGTATCGACAGTCCCTACGTAAATACTACGTAAGATTCATAACGCAACTCACCATATAATTTTTCCTTAAAAAACAGTTTTTACTCTCTTCTGAATAATTTCAATTTTGAGGGTTACATCAATTGGCCAAAACACCGTCGATATTATGACGATACGACACTGGAGGGAGGGGATCTAGAATAATGTTTAGAATAATTTATATTTAGCCACCGACAACATATAAACACTTTTTTACAATAATTACAATACATTAGAAGATCATGTACGTATGACAAAAATATAACTATTGGTCATAAATAAAGAAAGCTTTGTTTTAGATTTAGCTTCTATTAGCTTATAGATGTAATTGTTTCTATCTTTTCTTAACAAATAAGATATAAAGTATTTAAGTCATTCACTGTTCACTCATAACACGAAAACATGGTCTGAAATATTTTTCTGAAAATTGAATTCCTTTCCGGCCCCGAAAATTATTTGTCTTTACGCGCCAGACCGGTAGAGACTCGCGGGCTCAGCCCCGGCCCGTGCAGGCATCTAGTATATATATTTCTTTAATATGGCAATTTATGACAGAATCATATGCAGGGACTATCGTCTATTCGAAGGCCATAGATTAATGTTTTGACGTTTAAAAATACACCTACCAAAGGTGTTCTAATTTTAAATATTATTCTTCGTTGTTTTTGAGTGCATTTGTACTAATGGTAATGCTACAAAAATTAGATTATACTGCATACAAAATGAGAATGAAATTTCTTAATAAAGCGAAAGTATAAATTACCTAATTGATTTATTATCACCTTAAAAGCGAATAATAAAGAATGTTTAGTTTATCACCCGCCATGTTTAGATTTTAATGAGCATGTTTAACGACCTATCACGATAAGGCTTCGGGGGAGGGAGACGGAAGTTTCAAAATCGGCCGTACATCACATTGGGAATAATGACTACATCCATCTCGCTCTATTTCGTAATAACCTATAAAATTATTCATGAAGACATTAATTTGAATATTTTTATTGTTCTAATCTTGCATGGTAAGAAATCCTTTGAATTTGTCGGTTTAATGGGGAACATTAAATTTAGACATTTTTAAGCGCTTTTATTAAGCATAAATTCCGTAATTATTTACATATATAAAGTATCTACCTCAAATACTTGTTCCAGCTTTTAATTAGGGATGAAAACAGAGGTTTAGCAGCAATAATAACTACTGTCAATTGTCATAAATCTGACATTTGTCAAAAAAAAATAGATTGTTATGATAACTATTCAAGACTCTTGAGAATGAAACCAGTAAAAGTTTCGAAACGTCGAATGATTTCCACTAATCAAAGTATGTAGGAATGGTGTTTTTCCAAGATAATATCTTAATAAATCACATGATTGTGTTATTTGATAAATCTCGGTAGAAAGTCTTTATATGTACAGAAAAAAAAATATGATTTACATAATAATTAATAATATTATACGAATATTTTTTATTTAAATATTTTAGTGGTTCACAACTTTATTTTAATATTTCTCATTTGCTCTTTCAGTTTATGAATAGTTATAAATTATTATTAAACTCATTTTCTCACACAATTGACTAGTATTTATGGATTTATAAAAAGTGCTTAACATTTTAATTGTTGGCTATGTATTTAATTTCATTTATATATAATTTGTTTGATATACCTTGCGATTATTAAAATTCAATTTTATATAAATAGTTATGATTTATATTTTATCATTTGACAATGCTCGCGATGAGCGAAACCGGTTCTGATCATTTTAAACATATGGTAGTAGCACAAAATGAATCGTGTTATATTTAAAAAAAAACTAGTGAGTATTTAAATTGAAATACTGAATGTCTAAAGTAGCTAGTTTTAATTTTTTTATTATAATCAAAATGTATACCTAAATACATGTGATAATAACAAAAGGCCTACAGACCTGTCTGGGCTATTATATACAAAATATAATGAACTAGAAAGTGATTATACAAATAAGAATTTATAGCTGGTGAAAATCGGTCAGTCGAGGTTGAAAATTGATCTGTTGTAAACGCTGCATTAAATTCCGGAACGTTCTTAATCTCATATTGAATTCCGATAAAAGAACTGAGATGTTTAATTGACAATAAAACAGAACGACTTTGTAATAAAGCGATTCACAATATTTATCCTATAAATCAATAAAATAAATCTGTGGCCTACGCCCGCGTCATAGGATTTAATTTATGGCGTAAATTTTGCGTTTTTTTCTGCGTAAAAGATATGTAATTACGTCACGGATCGCTGAGGATTATCCCATTGAAAATGTTTGCTCGGAGTGAAAAAATGCGCGTTATAAGCAGCTCGTCGGTAGGGATTAAAAGGTATTGAAATTTAAGCCCCCTTCGGAAAGGGATTATAATTTTCGCAAAAAAAGCGCCGCCTTTTTAATAACAGTTTAATATTTCGGAGAATGAAGCTAGTTGAAATAATTTTATAATCAAATTGACAGGATTGTGATTTTTCTCTTTTCATTTTTATTAGTTTTGATAGTTGGGCGGCGATGATGAAGTCAATAATAATTTAATAAATTTCAATTATATAAATACCGCACTGGCCAGATTAACTGAGGTAGTCTTATATTCGAGTCTCAAATAAATGTACAGCAATGTAATGTTTTCCTTTCATATTTATAATAATGACGCATTAAAGTTGGAAGCTTTTTTCATCAAATAGAACATTAAAAAATTAAGCTAGATTATTAACTGGGTCAAAAGACAGCTAGGAAAACACGGTAACCTTAAATATTTATACTAATTAAAATACAAAAATCTTTTTATCAGTATAAAGTATATTTTTGTTTTTGTATTTAACTTAGCGCTCGTGGCGCAGTTGGTAGTGGCGTTGGTTACGGGTGCGGACGTCTCGGGTTCAATTCCCGGTGAGGACAGTTTTTATAAATTGATCTCACAATCGATATATGGATTTCTGTTCGTAGTCTGAATGTTTGTGATGTCTAAAAAGAAAACTCCTCACCCACCCATCAAATCCTCACGGGGCGTAGCGAGAGCGATTAGCTAACCATTAGTTCTGTCCTAGCCCTATCTTTCTATCTCTACTCTCTCCGAAAAAAGATAGGTTGAGCAACTGGGTAACATGTATGCTGAACACATCCTATGGGAGTGGCATTTAATTCATGACGAAAGGGACGAGCTGCGCAAGTCGGTCAGACCTACCATTGGACCGATCGGCCATGCTGACTTGGTGGCGAATAAGGCAAAATACGAAGTCTTAAAAAAAATTGCGGCATCATACGGTGAACGAGTAGACCTCAATTCATTGAAGCTTTTCATTTATCTGGAGGGAGTGATTTTCTGCACACTTAAGTGCACGCCACCAAATCTTGGGTAGATGCTCCAAAGACACTCCCAACTAAGAGAAAAAAGCTGTAGATACGCTTAACATTTGTTACGCCACTGGATACTGCCGTATAAAATCAACGGATGGGAAAGCAGTGGTGGGTGGAGGAGGGCAAGGTAACTGAGTAACAATCAGTTCTCATAGAAAAATTCTGTTGAAATACCTTCATTAGTAGACCATATGCTCCACGTTGGGAGCGGACATGGATAAACTCAATTCAGCATCGGTTTCGCATGAAATTAAAAGCTTATTAAGTATTTAATATTTGTACATAGTATACTTTGTAAATATTTATGTACCAGTGTAAACAGTAGATGTAGATATTCAGATGCAGTAGGGAATGTCTTCATCACAGACGCATCCATGCTTTTGAAACAAATCAATTTAGGAAAGTTTTGGTACTGGGATTCTGGCCTATGGATTGAATTGAGTGACGTTGACCACTCGGCTACATGCCTGCGGTATATATAACAAGAGCCGAGTGGTCATAATTTTCACCAAAAAAAGACTTTGCCAGCCCCGGTAGAAGAACTTTTGGTGAGATGCTCCATTCGGAGTGCATATGCTTCACATAGTGAGCAGATATTACAATTGAAAAGAAAAATATTAAAGCCCTGTCTGAAATGCTTTTAAAACTTCTGCATTAAAAGTCTCAAGAATGTGAGGCAGAAGTCACTTATGGCTTGTTATTTTCGATGATAACATTATCAACAGCAACAAAAAATCGTCCAAACTGAAAACGAATACTTACGTGAGGTAGATATATCTACTTCCAGCGGTTCTTAAAATTTAAAATTATGTATTATATTGTCCGTGGTGCAGTGGTCAACGACGTTGTCTCCGCTTACGGATGTCTCTGGTTCAGATGCCGATACGGACAGTTTTATTTATTGATTTTTTTAATCGATTTATGAATTTCTGTTCGTAGGCATGGACGGATGTTTGTGATGTCTAGAATTCCCTTCCAACAATCCGAGCTTCCTTGCCTTATCCCTATATCCCAAATATCTTCGAAAAAAAGCGGTTTAGCAATTGAGTGACAAGTGGTTGGTGCAGAAAAAACTTCCGTTGAGATAACTTAACAGAGTTTAAAAACTAAATATATTCGGGATAAGCCAATGTTATTTTTGAATAATAATTTAACATTACTCATAAAACATATGTGTAAAATTCATAGAATAACATTGGTTAAATCTAAATTTATTCAATATTTAAACTTTCCTGGTCATTTCTTTAAAGTAGGTCGTTTCGCCAGTGCTCAGCCAGTTAAGCGACAGGTGTACTTTCAAAAGGGATTTTGAGTCAATGAATGATAAATACATATTTTTTCGCTGTTATTCCATTAAACAGAGATTAAGCAATGTAACCAACTTAAAATAAAATAATTAATATTGTACCAAGCATAAAATAATAGAAGTTTACAAAAAAAAATGCCAATTGTCCCAGTGGTCGGGGCCCAAAATCCAATGGTCGGCCTTTCGTTTCCCAATGTTCGGGCATCACTATGAAACTTCATGAATAGCGCGAAATAATTTACTGATAGTAGACAGAACAATAAAAAACATAATGATGCAAACCATGACAATATAAAGTATATTTTGTTAGCGATACCCATACAAGATAAATTTGTCGAAACTTGCAAAGTAAAATTGTGCTTTTTTTAATTGCGTTTTGCATCATATAGGTCAGTATAGTGCAGATATACATTGGCAAGTGGCAAGACTACCTACACGAATTTTAAAAAATCTGTTTTTTTAAATATATCCACTATTATTTGAGTTTTAAGCTCAAAAGGCCGACTACTGGCGACGGTTGACTTTAGGAACAAGCACCCTACTCAGTTTGCTAGTTAATATGACGATATAATAATATTATAGTTACTTGCTTTAGATACGCAATCGCTTATTGAAATTGGAATGTAGGACGATTTCACGAACTCCAATTAAAGATCTTTTTATATTGAATATAAAATGGAATAAAAATTAGACAAGGACTTGCAACATATTTATTAACATTAATATTTTTTATATTTATTAAATAATCAATTTAAAAATATGAAGTGAAACATTCTAATTATTTAGAATATAGTTGTATATTCTTCAACAAACTTCACTCATTTCATTCGGTTTCTGCTAAAAGCAATTAAAATAATCAAATACAAGCAGAGACCAAAAAAGTCTCACTGGATTTCGATGTACATATATAGCAAGAAGGTAGACTTACAAAAACGCTGTGCCAGTTTGGGTCGAGACACTCGAGACAGATCTATCCGAAAGAGTTTTGTAACCATTTGTTTTTCGATTTATTTTATTTCTGTATCTGTTGTTTTATTTGTAAGTGTGACAAGTCTAAAAGAAAAAAACAAATTACAGAATGAAGAAGCTATTAAGCGCTTCCTGCAAAAGGAACAAATCAATAAAGTAACCAACCATCACACAAAAGCCGATGGACAAAAAGCAATACCCAGAATCTTAGATAAAGACTTCGAAACTTCTCAATGGTGGAGAACAGTGGAGGGTCGAATATTATGATCAAACACAAATCATTTCGCAAAGCCGTTATATTTGAATTAATTATTACTATAATAACATGCCGATCCTGTGGTTAATTGATGAAGTAATGGTGATTCATACAACTCGGTTACATGGTTAAGGCTTCAAGTCTCCGAAATCACACTATCTTACAGTTAAATGTAAAAGAATTTTTCAAAGAAGTAATACATGGTATCAAAGTCGGACAAACGCCACATCCCACGAAAGTCATGTTTTTATTGTTTGTGGTAGTGCAAGTGATGATCTTTTCAAAAAACTCATTAAAATACCAGAATCCAATGGTTTCATATAGATTTTTGAGTTTAAAGTTCGTAAATAGTTTCAAAAGCGGACACTAAACATCCATTTCCGCGAAATCAGAGGACATGTGTCTACTGATTTTGATCCACACATTGACACATCGTCCACACGTTGATCAATCACAGAGATAGAATTTCCTTTAGAGTGTCATGACTGCCGGGCTTGATGAAGTGTGGAATACATATAAAATGAAAAATCACTTCTGCTGTACATTTTAATAAATGGCTTATGTCCGTCTTTGACAGCAAAATACTCACATATTATTAAAACAAATTCTTATAATAGTCTTGCGTATGCTGTAACCTGTAACTGAATCGTGAGGCTCTCATGTTTCATATTACTCGAATACACCCTAAGGGTGTGAATCTCTGAATTGTTTAACAAAAAACTTTAATAACCTTGCCGGTCCCGTAATCAAATGGTAGCGCTCTAGCATTTTTTCTGTACTAGTGCGCGCTAAGGGCTTCTATCATTGATTTTTCAATATATGTGTCAATTTTTTTCCAAAGTCATGGATGTTTTCGTACCTTCACAACTAGCCTGAAATCGTGAACGATTATCTCACGAATATTTCTGTCATAGTCCTATTCTCCTAACCTAACCTTATCGCAACCTGTATTCTACCTGGTAAAGCTTTGTTTGGCGATAAGAAGGTTTCGGCTGTTAATCTAGACAATTTCAATGTCATATTTTAATTAAGTGAATTTGTTGCTGTGTCTTAAACGAGCATTGATTATAATTCAGCCGCTCAATTTCTCTTTTCGAATACGAAATTACGCCTGCGTACGCCGCTGCATAATTATTGCAAGCAGGTATGAAGCGGTTACATTGATGCAAAGTTACCAACCTGTTAAGGTAAACCTTACCACGACTTTAAGGGCTAACAAGGCAAAGACTAACATCACGCTAAATTAACCCTCGCTGAGAACTATACCTGTCAAGAAGCAGATAACAAGTTACGGAGAACCTTTTCTGATAGTTTTGCCCCCAAACATATTAATATTATAATTCTCCGGTGAATTAAACATATCTATGGTTTCTTGAAAGCAGGTCGTAATATTAAATTACGAATAAAGGTTGTCAGGTGAATATTTAAATCATTTCTCCAGTAAATTGGATATATATGAATTTCCACAAAGAGACTGTCAACAATTTCACTTTCCTATTTCAACAATTGGATTGATCCAGCACTACTGTTCTAAGTTCAAACGGGTGCATGAACTTTGAAATATTATTTTCCTTCACGGTAGAATCCTCATGTTTTCAGTACTCGAATAGACCGTATTATTGTCTTATATATAAAATATGAGAAATTTTAAATTATCAGATTAATTTAGGTATTATTAGATACTACTACGAAATCAATAATTTCAATTAGGTAGTAGCAAAAGACAGACCAGCCCGTCCTTGTGTGGAATTTGTCAAAGGCCAATTTGGGATAAAAAAAGCTAGTTTTAATAAGACAGTTTTTGTTTGTAGCATTATTTTTTTTTTAATTAATACGTTAGATCGTCACTTTATAAATTGATGGATGTGACCAGCAAAGATGGAGTGATTTTAAATATCTTTAACTGGAGTAGATCTTTAACTGACAGAAATTTTGTGGTAGTCACTTTTGTAAATTGTTTATTAAATACGATTGGGTAGTTTTTTTTAAATACAGGGTTGTTAATAATATATATATAAATGTGCACACTATACTTATTCACCTGGCTCTCAAGCACAATGTTTCGCACGACTGATTTTAGCCCTGCATGTCCCTCGGGGGTGATTTAGCATATTTACAGTCTTGTTAAAAAATCGAGTTTCTTGCAGTTCGTTACAATACCCCTTTCACGGGTCTCTATTTAATATCAGGTATTGAAGTGTAACATAATAACGAGGTATTTAAAAGTTTTTTTTTTGTACTGAAACCTTTTATTTTAATTTATATTGTCTACCTGTTCGTTGTATTGTATAATTTTAAAGGTTGCTAGTTTAAAACTAGATGAGATACGTATTTATTCCGGGAGACTGAATATGAAAGTTGAGCAGATTGCTTAGAAATAATTTAGTAAAATGATTTTTTTGAAACATCTATTTTATTATATACGGATATTACCAGTGGCTTAATCAAAGGCAACTTACTATTTGGTCTGTAATTAATTCCATCAATGATCAGTGACTAATTCCATAAATGGTCAGTCAATAATTGCTGCGAAACCACCTTGACCAGTCGTTTCGCTGCCACGCTCAAAGAGCTTGGCCGGTTAGTGGATAGGCCAACATGAAAATATGGTACACTAAAGCAGGATGCTGAACATATCCTATGGGAGCGTCATTTAATGCATGAAGAAAGGGAAGAGCTGCGCAAGTCGGTCCAACCTTCCATTGGACCGATCGGCCACGATGACTTGGTGTCGAATAAGACCCTCGTCATACGGAGAGTGAGTAGACCTTAACTCATACAAGCATTTCATTTACCTGGAGGGAGTGATTTTCTGCACACTTAAGTGCACGCCACCAAGTCACCTTAGTCACCAACTAAGGGTAAAAAACTGTAGATACGTCACTGGATACTGCCGTATAAAATTGGCGGATGAGAAAGCAGTGGTGGATGGAGGAGGGCAAGGTAGTCAAAAATTGCCAAGTTAGGTTAGGTTTAATTAAAAGACTGACCGTTTTATATAAATATATTGAAATAGTTACTGATCCAATAAATGCAGGCCTTAATCAAATTCAACGTTGCTCACTTTTAATTGTTTGAGAAATTTACATGGTCAGGTTTGAAGCAACCAATGAAAATGGCAGTGATTTACTTCAAACCTTCTCCTATTTAGCCTAAAAGGTTATTACTCACATAAAAGAATAGTGGCTTCAATTGTAAAACAAATCTGGTATAAAATGAAAGAAAAAAACAGAAGTATAAATGTTATGTCAGTGATATTCTTATGCTAATTTATTAGACTTCTGTGCACTAGGTATTTTTTTTCTTTCTATGGTTACATATGTATTATTCTTTCGCAGTCTTATACGATCGTCACTTTGAGTTTAGGAATATTGTACGAATAGTACAAAACGTTAGGTGCTATTTCTATAATTATTCATCTTTAGTAAGAGATAAAAGTTCATAATATTCTCAATTTCCCTCCTTCCTTCTTACCTTGTATTCATTGAAATCAACCGGCACGTAATTTTTTAGTAGGTTAAATAGTGATAAGATTCAAAACAAAAACCATTGGATAATATTTTAGCTAGGAAGTGAAACGTCTCACAAAAATAAATAGTAAAACAAAAATTTAATATACAATTATACACATACAATTACAATCCTAGATATGTATTCTAACCAAGATATGCCGAAAATACAATTAAACTTTTTACAAACTACCATGCGACAAAGTACAGTGTGCTGTTTCCAATCTTTTTCTAGTTTTATGACCGAAACAAAGAAACACAATTTTAATTGCTACTAGACTCATTTCTCACTTTATGGGTATCCTATATCCGTCCATTAAAAGATTTTAACGAACAAGACGAAATAGCTAATGAGATAAATGCAACAAACAGAGCTTAAGGTAAGATAGGAAGAATTTATTTCTGTGTATTATCACTCTCGTAACTGATAATATGTTAATGAACAAACGCTTGGAAGTACACAGATTCAATTTTGGGGAGTAACAGGGGACTGCAATGACACTCGGTTCTTTCGATGTCTGGATTTTATAAAAACTATCCGAGAATTCCGGAATATTTTATTGTTGATAAGTCTATTTCGGTGATTTTAAGATGGATGTTTTTCGTTTATTGGTGTCTCTGAATTCGAGGTATGTCATATAATCCAGTGCTCCGTCACCTATTCTCACCTACGGCACACCTATGCACTCCGTTCGCGGTATACCGCAAGAACAAATATGTCATTTTCATAAACAGAATTTACATTAATCGTTTTTTTTAATAATTAGCGATTTTTTTACTATAACCAATTAAAGCCCGCTTCGAAACAGCTCAACCTTATTATCGTGTTATCGGGGAGTCTACTGTAATAGCTCAATAATGTTTTATCATCATATTAACAAAACACTTTTAAGGTGTTTACTGTCAATTCTTGGTGGAAAGACTTTATATTTTAAAAAATAAAACACAATTCATTTCCACAAATATGTGGAAGTAGTACAAATGAATTGTGTTTTATTTTGTTTAAATATTAACAAAACTTGTTTTAAGATAATTGGTGGCAATACAGTTGATCAACCCTTCTTTCTGGACATGGTAAGAACAGAAAGGTGATGCTAGGAAATGATAAGTAGTTAACTACTGTATCCTATTCTCACTGCAATTTATCACAATCAGTTTTGATTCAATTTGTGTTCATTTTTGCTGTTTCCTGACTAATTGAATGAATACGTAACTAAATCTTCTTCAAGTAAAGTAGAATAATTATGATGATCTATTTAATTCTTCGATTCCTATTTACCACAATTATATTCATTCGATGATGTGGAATATGCGGGAATAATAATTATTATTTTATAGGGATGTTTTATGTGACAGTTTGGTTCGAGAGGAACTCTCTATGAAACCCGCTACATGGCTATAATGATGCCATAACGAGGGAAAAAATAATTAACAAAGGACTGCAATGCAACAAAGCTCAGAATTTAAAGTTTGAGCGATAATTTCAGATAAGTTGAATGTGTTATTAAATATTCAATGAATATTTCACAAGGTTTAATATTTCAAATTTAAGCTAAATTATTCACGTATTTATGAATTCGAATGTTTGTGTTACTAACATGAATATACCTTTGGCAAGATAACATTGCCTTAGCACCGTTATACTATTATCTATAGGTAAGGACATAACAGAATCGTCGGGAATCATTTGCTATCTCACCGTGACACTGTTTTATCAATCAAGGCAGAGTGAAAGATCAAAAGATTCGTGGAGATTCTTATATCAATTGAACTGCAAGTCATTTGTTTCCTCACTTTTACACATTTTTGCCAATAACAAGAGAAATGAGAAAATATTTGACTCGTGGTCGTTTTGGGTCTAAATGAACACTGTACTCTCGTATAGATTGGTGGCAAGTGTTACCCATTTGACTTGTTTAACGGAAAAGCTGAACTTTTGTCCTTTCTATAGAATATAAGATAAAAATTATGTCAAGCGATACAGTTACAACCAGAATTTATAATGTATGCAGCGATATAAGATATCGCTCGCAAAATAAATATTGGTTCAATTATTGAAAATATCAAATACATTGCTCATCTTTCACATTTCGAGCTGTATCACTCCTTGAGCTACAAATTATGATTGTTACATGTTATTATTATGAGATTCAAAGGCGCCAGTGTATAAAGAATGTAATATTCGTTTTATTATATTTATGGATTATTATTATCATCCTCTCTGTTATATTTCGTCATGTTGAATTCCAGATTTTTCATGGACCAGTATTTAAATAAGTAAATTTTAAATTATTAACCCCCATACTAATTTCACTTACAAACCGTATGACTTTGTAGAAATAATTAATGTGACAGGTCAGTTAATTGTCGAGTTGACGGAAGATTTTCAAATAGCACTGTATAGCGTTGCTAGAAAAAAATGTATTGTATCATCGTAACTAATTAAATAAACTGAATTTTGTTGGGAAATGGTCAGAAGGACTACTTGTCAGCGAATAATACATTTAGTGTACCTGCATTGAGCAGCATGAAATAATGGAGTATTTCAACTGTCAGCCAGCAGTTGAGTAGTTGCTTGCGCATTCAAGCATTGAATACCCAAACTGAAATATTAATAAAAATATTCTATTTATGGACATTTTTCTTCCTAGCCACCATCCCGTATCCTATCCTGAAAGTGGAGTGTAGAGAGAACTAATTCACAGTCCTTTCCTAACCACATAATTCTTTCTTCACGTCCCGCAAATGAATATTTTGTCTTATTGACTTGCAAACGGCTTTCGTTGAACAATTTATATTGAGATGCTCTACTAGAAAGTAATCTTAAGCTGCATATTACATATCTACACTTCTACGTATAATAACCTAAGTGCCACATACGTGATTAAACGTCTGTTGCATTTTCGTTGTCTACACACTCAGTTCTATAGGTAGGCATTAAAAAATATTGGGAGACGTATCTATTTCACCGTTTTTTTGTAGAGTATAAACACTTAAATAGCCACTTATACGAAAGTATTTACCTAAAATCCAATGTTGTATCCGTAAAACTTAAAAAATTAAAAATTTTAAGCGAAAACTGTATAAAAAATAAGAAACTAGATTTAAAATAGTAGTATTGTCCCAATTTTGAAGAAGATAGATGCAGCCCTTACTTTGCAATTGCGTTTAGATTCTTTGAGACGCTCTCCTGTAAAATGTCATGTTTACAGATACGAGATTTTAGGTAAGGAGTGCCGATATTATGTAAGTGGAAAACCTTTTGAAATATTTTAAGTTTACGAGTGTTTGCTAGTGAATTCCTTAAATTCAGTATTTCTTAAAATTCATGTCGTTAAAGGTACAAATATCATAAGTTATTCGAATTCGTATATTATAGAGGAAATACTAGGCTAAGCTGCCACACTATTCCACATTTAATGAGCCAGTTTCATGTAGGATTACACGTGAAAAAATATTATTTGGCCATTTCGATGGTGTGCGTGCGTGTATCGGTGTGCTGTCGGCCATTACATGCATTATCATTATGGCGGGAAGGTAATTGACAAGAACAGCGCACAGCCAATGGGGAACGTTCGAAAATCAAAAGATCACCTGCGGAACAAGCCAACTTCAGAATGGTAGGGTCTCAATTCATATCCCGCCATTCGCGCAATATGGAGGGCTTCGTGAGTACGTGATACAAGGGTTGAGTTTTTTTTTTGTTTATTTTTTTATTACGTTAAAGCTAACGAAGCGTGAGTAATTTATTGGTGGACGTAACTGAAGTGTAAAAGTAATTTTCATGATATAATATTTGATTAAGTACCGATTGAGTTTTAATTTACTTTGTAGAACTTCATTATAATAGGGTTTTAAAAAATATTACACAGTAGCTGTCGATTTAATGTAGAAAAAAATATTTTTTTTTACCATGTCCAGTTCCAATGTGGAGCATAATATGACCTCCTAATATAGGTATCTCAACAGAAGTTTTCTACGAGAACTGCTTGTAACTCAATTGCTCAACCTCATTTTTTCGAAGAGAGAGGAGATAGAAGGATGGAGCTAGGACAGGACTAGTGGTTAGCTAATCGCTCTCACTATTTTTAGGATTGTATGGGTAGAAGGGAATTTTAGACATCACAATCATCCATGCCTCCGAACAGAAATCGATTGAAAAATCAATTTATGAAACTGTTCGTACCGGGACTTGAAACCGACACATCCGCAACCGAAGCCAACGACGTTGAACACTGCACCACGGACCCCAAGAATGAAAAATTACTGACCAATTGAAATAGTTACTTACCCAAAAACTGCAGGTCTCAATTTATCACCACTCCTAAACGCATTGCAGTAGCTCTTTTAAATACTCTATATTACTACACTTCACAGTATTTTTTTACGAAACATTTAATTTATGTTGGAATATTTTCAATCAATTTATGAAACTAGATTTAAACCCGAGACATCCGTAACCACTGCTCCACGGAGCAGACAATATGAATAATCTAGTTCAAATATTTTCGTTTATTTTCATTAATAAATAAAGTCATCACACATCGAGAAAAGCGGTCCTGATCATAATATAGAAATAAATGCGGAATAGGACTATAAATATTTATTCTAAAACGAGTAGATGTAACGTTTTAACTAAAATACGTTTTTCAATTATTGTTTATTATGATATTTATTTAAATATTTCTGAGGATAGCAATAATTATATTGCAATTTTGTTTTATCAACTATGCCATGTAACATAACGGATATCCGTAATCTAAATACGTATGCGTTTTAAGCTAGTATCGGTAAAAGATGGCGGCGACTGAATTTAGACATAGTCACTGAGTTTACTGTAACTGCCGAAGCATGGACAACATGGTGCTTAATCTTGGGACATGCCCACGGTTGGTGGTGATGGACGATCAAGAGGCTGGTGTTTTTGTTTTCATCCTCTCTAAAGTTCGAATTGAATGCATAGATTTACAGGTAGAATCGCAATGCTTGATGGATAGATCATCGTGGTATAACTTGATTGAAATCCATTATCGGTGGTGAAGATTGCAGCAGCTTAAAAATTAATTTATTAAATAATGCGATTTGAATTAGCAATAGGAGTTTTAGTAAAAAGACGAAAAACTTGGATATATTTCTCGTGAGCTTAGGTAAAATTCAAATGGTTCGTTGAATTTTTAACATTTTTTTTTACCAATAGAATCTAAAACTATAAAATTTGACATAGGTTTGTAACTTTTACTATCATTATTCGCTAAGGCTAAACGCTTGCATTTGGTATTATTTGTTTTGGTTTATTACATGTTTGGTAAAGATTGATTTTTCGTAAAAACTAACCTATAATTTGAATTATTGAGATTTTGTACACTTCCATGTATTTTGTCACTTACGACCCGGGTTTCGCCTTTCGGCATCTTCAAGCATTCGAGCGCACGAATGGACTCGAACTGACAGACAGTAAACAGTGTCTGACGTTTATATAGAAGATACAAACACGACAAATTTTATTGACGAGATAAAATAATATCTATAGTCTAGGATCCACACTGATACCTGAGTTAAAATTTCGAGAATCGCCTTAATCCTTATTGTGTAAACAAACGCATTAACAGAATGGCGAATTCCCGCTTTACAACTAATATTAGAATTACCAGTGATTTTACAATTATAATAGCATTGTGGGTTTCGACGGGATGCAATTCGACGAAAGTATAAATATATACAATCATTCCACATTTAGTGGCTTCTGTTGTTGGTGACAAAATACATTGAAGTGTACAAAATCTCAATAATTCAAATTTGATGTTGAAATTCCATCAAGCACCCTCAGTCGATGTCTTAAATTATAACCTATGTCTTAAATATGTCTTGTAAATTAAGATATTACATATTAATTGCTTTTTTCATTTTTAAATAATTAATTGTGAGCAATTACGTAGTGCATGTTAAATTATCTACAACGGATGACAATTATTTTGACGTAATGTAATAATATAAAAATGGTGTTTTATAATATTTACATATTTTTTCAACTTTTGTTATATAATACAAAAATGTGATCACGAAATAAAATGGGCAATACGAAAGAAAACCTCTATAAATTGGTTCATAGCTGGTTATGTTATTGGGCGAACGAATCATCGCATATGAATAATAAAAAAAGCTATTGATAAAGATGTTAATAATCTAATCATTTCATTGTACAATTATTGATGATTTTAGGAAACATTTTTTTGTAATTAAAAAGACCATAATTTTATTTCAAATCTATTGTCGCTCATACTCCTCGATTTGAAGTACACCAGAAACAACACGATGTAATGATAGTTCAATTATGTTGTCCTTACGGTATTGTAACATCCCAATACGATTGAAGTTAGAGTCAGGCATTGGTAAACAACTGCTGCTATTAAAATATCGTATATTAGCAAATATAAATGTACATTAACCTTTATCTACCCAGTGGTCCCGTACGGAACGTTGATGATGACACATTTCGCGATCGGAATACACTGATTTATGATAAAAGTATTCAAAGTAAAAATAACTGAGATACCGAACCATAAATTTATTTTCGCATTCAATAAATATTTTTGTCATAATAAGTAATTCAAATATCAGAAGTTTAAAGATGGTCCATATATAGACAAATGTTTTAAAAATTGGTATACGGAAAAAAATAATCTTGGTTTAATTTTAGGGTTTTAATTGTAATTTTATAGTTTGATACGTTATTTTTTTAATACTTTTACAGTTTTTAATTTAATTTTGATGTAATATCTACAGTTTTCATTGTTAAACTTTAATTTAAAATTACATACATTGTTAAAAATAGTGAATAAAATTTTCATAAAATTTAAATAATCACTTTTTACTTTACCGTAATAAGTTGATCAGTTTTAGAGATATAGTTATTTTAATGACAGCTTAAGATCATGCAATAATTGCGCAAAAAATGGTTTGGACGGATAAAGGTTAAATTAAGTATAATTCAAATTATTTTCGACTATAAAAGCTATATGGAATTTCTTACGAAATATCACATTCCCAATTGCCTGTAATCACTAAATTTGATGGTTAGATTTTACCTGTCAATTGTCAATTATGGCGAAATGCGGGGTGCTGAAAACATCCACTGAGATTGTCAATTTATGTTAACTGAGCGGAAAGAATTATTCAAGTCGGTCCGACTAGCTGTCACACACACAGGCTACGCCGACTTTGTAGCAAATATGCCAAACTTTTTGAAAATTTGCGGCGTCTTACGGAGAGAGAGTAAACATTCTTTCTTAGTAGTGTAAGCCGCCAAGTATACGACAATTGTTCCCGAGGCAATCCCAGAATAAAATTGAATAACGCTTAACGGTGTTACGTCACGGGAAACGTCTGCTAAAACCAGATGTACGACCTGCTTGGTGGTGGAGGGTATAGTGATGTCAATTATTCTAAGTTCAAGAGCATTATATTTACATGTACTATTTCCTAGACTTTATATCATCATTACGACCGGCTTCGCTCATCGCGAGTATCTTCAACTGATTAGCCTGAAGATGGTGTGATTTTAGAATAACTATAAAAAACATTTTATAATTCTTGAACTCTATACTTTACTATTATATACTTTTTAAGATGTTTTTTGATTTAAGTACCAAATCAATAACATAATACTTTAATTTAAGTTTTATTATTATAGAAAATAAAACATTGAGTAATAGTGACTTTAAAAGAATTCATGACACACTGTCTTCATAACATTTTCCGACACAGAAAATTCTGTGAATAATTGACATATTTTCACCTTTTCCAAAAATTATCCATTTATAAAACCAGGCTCATTGCATTTATTTAGGCTTTGAAATTTTAGTGTGTATTTGTTCATCAGAGAAACTGCTAAAAAATGGTTTTATTAAAACTAGCTTCATTGCTTCAAAAATGAAGGGACAAGAGACAAGGCAAAAATCAGTTAATTGTGTATTAAAGTGAAACAAGTAGAACGATATGTTTTTGTTATTTTTTTCATTTTAAAATAAATGAGAAATCAATGTATAAATTATTTTAATTAATATTGATGTTTTTTTCCAACTATTATAACATAAAATTAAATTAAAAATTGATAACATAGTTATTCCACTTGGTTTATCACTAACGTGACGCGTGTCGCCTCTTTAAGAAGCATCTTTTTTAATTTTATATTAAAAATGAACTTACACAAAGTTACCGTCGAATCTATAGAAAATAATAAAGATTTTATTCTGCTTTGATGCAAAATTATTGTATTTCGATAAGCCTGTTTTTGCCTTGTACCCTTCATTTATATAATTTTGAATCGAGTCACTACTGTTCCAGGCGAGAGAAGTCGTATTGATAAATTATTATTGTTTACAAATCAGTTGTTCTCAACTACAGGCGTAGCGCTAGCTGAAATCATCTCCATTGGACGCCAATCAAACATATTTCTTCCGAGAGTGCGGTTATATACGAAAATGACTGTATACTGTAAGTGTTCTGTGTAAGGCAAGCAAGTTTACAATCAAATAAAAAATAACTACGACAGCATACACACACTGAAATAATACACCGTACTTATATGCAGTGGTGTAGGTGTGCTTAGAAATTGAAATGCGTAAAAAGTGTTCATCGAATAAAATGACAGAATAATTTGGCTAATTGTGACTATGATCACTACATTTGAATCTGATCTATTTTTGAAGAAAAGAACAAAATATTTGATTACAGATTACAGCAGATGTCAATGCGCCATGCGCTTGATCAATATAATGTAGATATAAGATGAATAAAAAAAACTTCTCACGGAGGTGATAAGGATTTGATAAATACTTCGGTCGTAAGTTCATCATACCATCCATAATTTCACCAAAAAAGCTGCACGACTGTATAACAATCAGTTCTCATGGAACAACTTCTATTGTCATGCTCCATTAGGATTCTGTATGCTCCACAATAGGAGCGGACGTGATAAAAATGTATTCAAATGGTTTGTGCTAGATTCGGCGGTGACTTCGTAAAATTAATTTTTATTATAAAACTAGTTGGAGAACCATGTGAATTTATCAAACTATTTTTTAGTCATGCTCGTAATACGATTAGTCCTTTAAATCGTCATTTTATAAAACACTTATGTTGTGATAAGTATTTTAGACGAAAGAATCATTTTATGAAATATACGTCACAACATTATCAACGTTTGAGTAACACTACTTTTTAATAACTGTTCGAAAACAAAAGAGCTGATAAAAATATAAAATTTGAAATTATTATTGATAGTTGAAACAAAATTTAGATTCCAAATTTAAAAATATGTTTTCCTTTCAGACACAGCACTGGCGACACTAACACAGACATAATCAAAGAGTTCACAGACACAGAGGTAATGATAATGGCTTAATATCATACCGCCGGCTTTTGTGCTTTCACGAACACAGGTATAATAATTGTATGATGATACACTTCAACACACTCGCGCGATGCATAGAAAATGTGAGTTAATATAATATTTTGATATCCGTCATGAGTTTTGTGTTTTTTTCAATAACCAATAAATTTGTCTCCCAATGTTGTACATATAAAATATTAAAGACAATGTATTGGATACTTCCCATGAAACTTTTAAGCTATGTCAGTTCCGAATGTGGGTCATACTGACTTCAATACAAATGGAGAATCTTCAAAGAATATATTAGTCGAGAGTCAGTCGCTTGACAGGAATGAAGGATGAGAAAATAAAAGTAATAGTGACTTGTAAATTGTGATCAGTTCAACTTATGTAAGAACCCAAGATATTTTTTTTTACCATGTCCGTTCCCAACATGGAGCATATGACCTTTTAATGGAGGTATCTCAACAGAAGATTTCTATAAGAACTGCTTGTTCCTCAATTTCTCAACCTCTCCTTTTTTTGAAGAGAGTCGGGATAGAAGGATAGGGCTTGCACAAGACTAGTGACTAGCTAGACATCACAAACATTCATGACTACGAATATAAATTCATAAATTGATCTTTCGATCAATTTATGAAACTGTCTGCACCAGGGTTGAACCCGAGTTATCCGTTACCGTAACCAACAACGTTACCAACTTCAACACTGAGACGAATTGCTTTACTTTACTACATTTTTTTAAATAACGATGGCACTATTTTTTCCGAACTTGCAACATTTTCCATGTTTCACGGTATTCCCACAGTTCTCGGAGTAAAACGTGACATTTTCGAACACACCATATTTAAAAGTTGGATATTATATTCTATGCTGGCCGGTTGTATGTGTATCCAAAAGTTATTACTATGAATTATTATCTGTGTCGGTGTCTAAAACTAACAATATAACTTTTCTAATAATATGTCTTCGCGTTTGAGGAGTGAGGAGCATAGGGTATTCTCCCTCTGACACTATTAACCTGGGCAGAGAGTTATGTGTATTTGAATTCCGTCAAAGCGTTTTATGAAATTTTAAACGATATCGTTATTAATTTTCTCAAAGAGTAAACTCCGTTCAGAGTGCAGCAAAGGTAAGTTAATGGCGACTCGCGGCATGCGAGCTGTTTTAACTATTCTGTGTATTGAATTTATCGTAATCGACTTCTTTTTTGTCCAATTGATGTAACCCTCAGTCTTGTCGGCGTCTGTGGTGCAGTTGGTAACGTCGTTGGCCACGGTTACGGATGTCTCAGGTTCAAGTCCCGGTCCGGACAGTCTCATAAATTGATCTTTCAATCGATTTATGGATTTATGATCGTAGTCATGAGCGTTTGTGATGTCTAACACGCTAACCACTAGTCCTGTCCTAGCCCTATCCTTCTATCCCAACTATCTTCGAAAAAAGAGAGCAGGTGAGTAACAAGCAGTTGTCATAGAAAACTTCAGTTGAGATAACCCCATTATGCTCCACGTTGGGAGCGGACATGGCAAAAAATGTAACCCTCAAAAAATACGATGTCATTTTATAGATGACAGAGCAGGTCTCGGCCAAATCATGTAAATTAGAAAAATAAACTGACTACTTTTTGGAAGGGAACATCATTTTACATTGGTTTTAGGTTAAAAATATCCTGACCCGGCCATTTGATGTAAGCCACTATTATATCGACACTACCTACGTATAATCCCGTATCTGCAAAGATGAGAATTAACAGGAGTACATTTCAAAGATTCATAACTCAACTCAGCATTTTATAATGTTTTCGATAAAAACAGTTTTTACCCTCTTCTGAACAATTTCAATTTTGAGGGTTGCATCAATTGGCCAAAACATTGTCGAATAATATAGATATATCAGGGATTGTGACACTTTTAGTTTCTTGACATGTATTAAAGGAATACGCGATAAATAAATCAATACCGACACATAATGTCAATTCCGGTATTACAGAAGTAAATATATAAAAATTGAAAAAAGACTGATTTAAATAGATACTTTAAATTGATTGTATCTTTGAATTAAAATGTGACATTCAAACAGCTAATTCATCCATGTTGGAATTTGTCGATTTATCTATTTGTCGGGAACGATTTTAATAAAGTATGTGTTGAATTGATTACATTTTATTTTCTAATGCGCTTTATTTTTAATAAGAAATATTGATGTTATACTTTCAAAACCGATATTTCAGTATTGTAAAAAAGGAATAGTAATACCGGGATGTCAGTTTTGTGAATATAGAAGTTGCGATCTCTATGGAACGGGTATTATACTGCTGAAGCAAGGGATTGACATAGAGTTACTAAATTGATGATAATAATTCATGTATATTCATTATAAGGTAAAGACGAGAATGTGGCGTATTACTGGTGAACACACTTCCTTCTACGGCTGCAATTCTAGTGGCATTCAATGTACACAAGCTTAAAGTGTAGAGTTAATATAATGGTAACCATGCGTCAACTCAGAAGTGGAACAAGGAAAGAGTATTTTATACTCAAATATAATTTATCTTGAATTGGCAACATTCTTTATCTATATGCTTATTTACCCTGGAAACGATGTCTACTGATAAACAAACCATTATCCATACTCTCTAATCAATATTTAAATTCTTTCACTATTATGTAAGGGGAAGAGAAACGTCGAACTTTCAAAATTGACATAAATCCAAGAGTAATTGAAAAAAAATCACGCTCTGCAAAATTTTGAAAATGATTTGATTGATTTACGTTAGACTAGACCTACAAATTAAAAATTTCTGGTGAGGTACATTACATCAATTGAATTAACATGTATTGATTGAATTGGCATTTAGTTGGTAGAACTCGTATATAATAGAATAAAATAACGAATAATTTAGTTCTAGAAAATTTTATTGGTTAGTTGATAGCTGTTTCTGTTTAATGCCATGGTCAGAATTATGTATATACTTATATTATCTTAGCTATATATACTGTTGAAGAAGAGATAGACAATATTATATCATTTCACTTATTCAAACAAAATATGTATTTAAAATTAAAATATTTGACGTATTAATAGTGTTTTTGGAAAGGAGCTTTCGTGGTATTATTAATTATTTATCGTTAATTTTTTTTATCGAAATTATATTTCTTTCCAATTTAAATACATCGCTATAAAAGAAATTTCGCTTTGACTATTTCATAATTTCAATCGAATCATGATAATTAAAATGTCCTTAAAAATAAAGTTTTGTTTGATATATTTGATTAGTGGAAGTAATGTAAATATCTTTAATGATAATACATACGACTGATGATGTAAAGTGTTTCAAGGTCGCAAAAGTATCTTATCGGTTTATTGGCATTGTAATATTGTTATAGCAATTATGTTAATTAGGTACTCCGCCAAATACTGAAAAATATAATTCCACGGATTTGAGTTAACAAAGAGCTTTGTTCTTTCAAGGTTATAAAAAATAATTTGGATTTTTTGGAATTACTTGGAAGTCTTGGAACTTTGCAAAACTCAGGTAGAAATAAAATAAAAACATAGCATTAAATTAATTCTATGGTCACCACAACTATATTATGTTTGTTCAAGAGGTAGGATTAACTTTCGTAAAACAAAATCAAATTGAATTAATATTTTCGCAAAGTTTTGCAGAGTTTGCATTATGTATAATTAATGTAATAGTATTAACTATGCGCATATAAAAGACTTTAAATGCTGAATATAAACTATATTATTTACTAATATGTGTTTTAATGTAGTTTCTCTGTGGTTTCATTGTTTGAAATAGTATTTATTAATTATATTGCGTTATATGTACTTGTTTACTTGATGCAGAACAAACTATGAACAAAATATGTCAATGTTTGTAGAACCAAACAGCAATATGTCGTAACCCAGTGATACTCCAATGTTGGTCCGTGAACTGGTACGTGGGTCAGCGACTATCCGCGGTAAGTAAATAAACAAGAATAGTTACGATCGACGTTGCTTTAACTCTTTCCCCAACTAACAATTGAACGTAATGAAGTCTCTGAAGAAATTGAAAGCAGAACTTACAGATTTGTATGAGCTTGCAAGGAAAATGTTTTTTCCGCTTGCTCTAACCTAACCTAACCTAACCTAACCCATGAGTTTAATTATTACACATCAAATTCGACATTATCTTCAATAAACCCATGGATAAGGTATATATTAACACGCCAACTCAAATGACACATATGTTTTTAACATAAGTACATTGAGTGGAAATTTGAGTAGGCGACAGGGTTATATTAGTATATTTATATGCTTTTCTTTCTTTATAACATGCTTACATGCCAATCTTTTTCTTCCCGAAAATTTAGTAAATGCTGCTATTAACAATTAGAAATTTAATTACAAATAGGAAAATTCCAAATTACCATACATATGAATCAGGGAAATTGGCAATTTACGTGAAATAGGAACATAATATCAATATGAAAAACTTCTTAGATTAAGCCATAGTTAAAATTTCACATTTTTTGACAAACAATATTTTTTATTTCACGTAATTTATTGGTTTCCTTTATTCCAATCTATAACGTTTCATCAGCTTCCCTAGATAATGGCATTGTTTTTAGCAGCATTAAGTAATTTATCAAGCAGAATAAGAGTAGCGTGTTCTAAAGCATAATTACCAATATATTAATGTATATCTAACTATTCGAATTTTGTTTTTCGATTAAATATATAAACATATGCACCAATATATATCATTTTATATAAAAATCAATTCGGACCCTGGGAAACATTGAAAATTATATACCGGTCCGCATACTGAAGTTTAAGTAGCACTATCGTAACCCACATATATTTATGGGTTACAAGTAATTGCACTTTGTGTCAGATTGTATTCGCTTGTTACATTTGAACATTCATTTCGATAGTTTGCACTTTGCATTAGATAGTATTAACTTAGTACACTCAAACTTTCACGGATTCTTTTAACAATGTGAATTAATTTAAGACATCGACTGGGGGTGCTTGATGGAATTTCAATATCAAATTTGGATTATTGAGATTTTGTACACTTCCATGTATTTTGTCACTAACGACCCGGGTTTCGCCTTTCGGCATCTTCAGGCATTCGAGCACACGAATGGACCCGAACTGACTCGAGTCCATTCGTGTGTCTCGAATGACTGAAGTTGCCGAAAGGCGAAACCCGGGTCGTTAGTAACAAAATACACGGAAGTGTACAAAATCTCAATAATCCAAATGTGAATTAAGTTGTAGTAGGTTATGTTAAGGTTGGTCTGGTTTGGTTTGTGTAATGTATTCTAATGCGTGGAGCAAAGACAATATAGGCGGCGTAATATAGAGGAGAAGAATAAGTGATATTTCATTACACCTTCCTGCAACTGTCGATTTCAAAGTGTGAGTATTTATATTGAGTGAAAACTATTTTATTTATCTGAAAATATTTTTTCGTAAATGTTAAATAAAATACATTTGATTATGTGGGATCACTTTATTTTTAGTGAAAGAATTTATTTTTTGTTGATTGTATTTGTTAGAAGTGAAAACTATTTTTATGAAAGTGAATAATTATGATCTAAACCAAAGTGCATTTAATTGTAAGCTTATTTTTATTAGTGGCTAATGCCATTTTCGGCGTCCGTGGCGCAGTTGCTTTCGTCGCTGGCTACGGTTACGGATGTCTAGGGTTCGATTCCCGGTGCGGACGGTTTTCATAGATTGATCTTTCAATCGATTTATGGATTTCTGTTCGTAGTCTGAGTCCTCCCTCCCACCAATCCCATCCTCACGGGGCGTAACGAGAGCGATTAGCTAACCACTAGTCCTGTCATAGCCCTATCCTTCTATCCCTACTCTCTTCGAAAAAGAAAAGCGAGGTTGAGCAACTGAGTGACAAGCAGTTCTCGTAGAAAAAATTCTGTCAAGATACCTCCATTAGGAGACCATATGCTCCACATTGGGAGCGGACATGAAAAAAAAAATGCCATTTTGTTGTTTTTCGTGCAAAAGATTTATTTTAAATTTGCTATAATAAATACCATATGTCTACGGAAATAGTCTGCATATATTTTTTAATATTCACGAATAGTTGAATATAATAAGCTAAAAACTACATAATTACATTTATTATGAATTTAAATTTCGTTATTATGTATGAAATATTGCCTTATGTTCTAAATCAAAATTTACTTATTTATACGACGTCTTCGATGGCCGAAAAAAAACTTTCACTTCACCTAAGCCGATGGAAAGTTATCGTATAAAACTAAACTATAAAAGTTTTGATTTTTAGGACAAGCTGCTGGTAATAAAAAGCGTCATGCTGTAAAGTTATAAAACAAGACAATCGTAACGTTTATAATCGTTTCCCAAAAAATATTACCACGGAACAACCGTAAATTATACATATAATTTCCATACATACATTCCGTGAGATCATTTAATGACTTTGGTATTATTTTACACGTAATTATTACAAGTTATGTTCGGCTTGTGTTAAGAACTGTAATTAAGACATTAAAATAAGTCCATATACAAAATTCATATTAAAAAAAAATGTATTTAGTACATTAAATTACAAGCCCGATAAATACCTTGATGATATCGCATAATAATTTAAGGCATCTATGGAATAAAAATGCTTTAATATTTTGTTTTACAATTGATAACAATTAAAAAGACTATTTCTCGTATTGAGTATTCGACTTTTATTCAAAAGTATAAACGTAATTTTCAACAAAACCTATGTCGATAACAGAAGCAAAGTAAAATATCTCTTTCGCAATTCCTTTCTGTTTCACTATGAATTATTTGAAATCTTGATGTTTTCCAATGGATATTGATTTTTAATATTATCTAATTTGTATTAAATATTATGGGATTTTTAGATTTATTCTTATATGTGTTTTTTTGAGAGATAGTAATGAAAGAATCTCAACCTCTCTACATCTCGCTTTTAAGGTCGGTAAGGGGTTGGGAGGGAGGTACGAAAATATACCAGACATGTATGCCTTTACATACAAATCCGTACATCTTTTTGGTAAGAAGTTTCCATATCAGAACCACGTGAACGAAAGACCGAGAACGTTTAACACTCGACTACATGGCTGACACTTTTGTTATTACTCTATTTGAAAAGATTTAATATTTTAAAACCTGTGGTTGTAAAAATAGTTCATTATATAAAACGTATACAAAAGTGTGATTAATTCAAAAAAATATCGTCCAATAATATAACGACAAAATTAAAAATTAACGAAAGGAGACGATATTGATATTGATAACTAAGGAACAGGGTTTCTCAAACAATGTTCTGTAGAACGGGAAAAGGTATTCCGTGAAAACTTGTAATGTTTTTATACGGTGCTACAGCTGCAACAAATTCAAGCATGTTTGACTTCATATTCATATAAAATACTCAACAGAATAAAGAAGGTTTCCGTTAAAATTTTACAGTTAAAGCGTTCCATCGCAAGAAAAGTTTGGGAAACCCTGCTATAGAAATTTATTTATTCAGAAAAATACAATAAATAATTAACGCTGATGGACACTGCCGTTATAATTTCTACACGCCTCATTGAAGACGGACATGGTTTTTAATACAATTTAAGTATCTTATCGTAAACGATTCAACAAAAATTATGATACTTACAAAAAAATTAACTGTAGACAAAAGAACCGATTAAGAAATGATATTTCGGTTTTTTTGTTGTTGTAAACTACAAATTTATGCGAGTCTAAATAATTTTATTATGAGAAACGCAGCTGTTGTTCTACATAACGGCTTACTGGAGGAATAAATACTTCACGTCTAGACATTTCCCAATTTTGAGGGGAAAATTATGGCATAAACAATAAATGTATACTGCCAACATGCCCCACATTTTTGGTAATTTAGCGATGAAAGAAAATTTGCCAAGCTTTCGAATACACCATTAATTACTTTAGAAAAGTAATATACATTTTTGTCTTAATGATAATTGACTAAACAACGATTTATTATTATTGGTTTGAGCTTGAAAAATTTTATCCGAATTCTTGTGTTAGATTCTAGACATCTTTATTATTATTTTATCGAATTTGGTTTCGATGAGTGAAGAAACATTATTGAATATGTGAATATATATTTTTATTTAAAGCATCTATTTCTATAAACCGATCAATTTGGTAAATTTAAATACTGTCTCCCGAAAATAAATTGTGGGGTGACATTATTTAGCTATTTAATCTGAATTATAGACTGACTAAAGATAGATTGACACTTTTATGAATACCGTACTGCATTACATAAAAAAAAAACTAGTGCGGTGGCGCGCTTACACGTAGGACAGCGTTGCCGATTCGCCTCTTTTCGTCATATATCAAATCGCACCGACATCGCCGCGCACTGACTTCGTCCAAGCAAGATACGGTGTTTCAGTATGCGTCGCAGGTGCTCTAGAAAATTACAATAAATTAATCCGTCTGTTAGACTAACTTATACCTGATATAAATGTGATGTAATTATTATTATTTTCTGGTCCCAAAAGAATAAATTTTCTCATTAAATAAATATTTTATATTCCTAGAAGTACAGGTCCATTAATTATTGTTTTAATGACATTTTGTTAAATATCCAAACATTGCTGATGGATGGAAAAGTTTGACCCAGTCAAAAGACCACAAAATCTCACCCCCCCTCCCCACCGCAACTCTGTTGTGAGTTTGCAATTGGCGTCTCGTGATACTGACGGGAATAACAAATTTTATTACATCAATAATTTTACCGTTAATATGTTATGTACTCAAGATTTTTAATCTTATTAAATTCATACAAAAAAAAACATTTTAAAGAAAGATAAGATCCTTAAGCATCTTCTAAATATTATAGAATGTGGGAATTTATTCAATGGAAATATTTTACCAAACAGTTCATCGGAATACAAACAATTCGACCAGAAGAAAATATCAATAGGTAGAATTTGTAATGATTTCTTAAAATTAAAAAAAAAAACGGTAGATACTCAAAATCTATTCGGGTATGTACGTAAAATTCTGGATGTAGTTCATAATAGATGTATTATAAAGCAGGGGTCACACTTGATCACGCTTGATTTCCTTAAAGACTTACAACATCCGCTTGTGGCGAGACGTAAATAAATAAAATGAGACGGACAGGGCAGGTGCGGATTTAGGACCGGGCGAAGGATTATCGGGCCGGCATTTAAATTTTTGGACGACTTTATTAGTAGGTGTGTAGTCTCTGATTAAGTTGTTGGTGTTTTACGATGAAAGGATACGGCAATATTGGTAAATACGAGTTACTAGAAAAATATTATTAGAATGTTATGAAGAATTAATCACACATGAATTAAACGACTTTTTAATAATCAAATAATTTAGCTAGACAAAGGAAATTGCAATGCAACTGATTAAAAAAATAATTGATATTAAAACCCATTTACTCTCAGAGGGTGATAATATATATGAGCTTAGCTTTTTTCAGATGTGATGTGATCAGAAGTATTCAAAGCCAAAAGAATTGTAAATATATATATTGGGGAAAACATAATTTTAATTGCAACGTAGAGACTGTTTTTGGTCTCAAAAATCTGTTTTTTAGTTAAAATTTTTTGTTGTATACAAAAATAATATAATAATATTCGTTTTTTTTCTATTTTTCAACATAAAATAGATAGGGAAAAATGTAAATTAAATAATATAGAAATGTAAATAATCTCTCCAAACCATGATTTGTATACCTTGAACACACGAAAAAAAGCTTCAAAGTTTCACAAAATGTGAAAGTTGTTTATTAAAAAAGTTGAGTGGGCGTAAGAGGGTCGGCGTCCGTGGCGCAGTTGGTAGCGTCGCTGGCTACGGTTACGGATTTCTCTGACTCAATTCCCGGTGCAGACGGTTATCATAGATTGATCTTTCAATCGATTTATGAATTTCTGTTCGTAGTCTGAGTCCTCCCTCCCACCCATCCCATCCACACGGGGCGTAGCGAGAGCGATTAGCTAACTAGTACTGTCATAGCCCTATCCTTCTATCCCTACTCTCTTCAAAAAAAAAGAGAGGTTGAGCAACTGAGTAACAAGTAGTCCTTGTAGAAAAAATCTGTTAAGATACCTCCATTAAGAGGTCATATGCTCCACATTGGGAGCCGACATGGAAAAAAGGCTTAACTAAAAATGCGAATACAAGTTTGAAAATAAATAAATCACACTACTCAATATAATTTGAAATAACGTTTATGATTGTAAACGTACTGTATGGGCCGCAAAGCGCATATCATTGGGCCGTTACAAAAGTTTATCCGTACACTAAAGCTTATAACATCGTCATATCTTTCAAAGTTTACATTTTAATTCCACAGCTGATTAAGTTGTTGTAAAAATATATACGCCAGTTCTATAAATTATCAATGCATGACGATTAGTTCTGGAGAATTGAGGATAAACCCTAGTGTGATTATTTTTTACGGGCCCGATAAATCCTCCGATCTCGAAATCGGACGCGTAATAATTAGTAAGCCCATATGCCTGGTTGTAATATATGACTAAATTACGCAAAATATGATAGGCAGTGCTTTGAACGTGTTAGTTGATCGGACAAGATTGTACGAGCAAAAAGAGTGGAAATAAATTTAATGTTGAATTTCAGATTCAATATTAATCCAATGCATCTAATAGAATTTTGTCCTAGCGCCGCCCGAGTATGATTGAGGAAAGGATCTAATTATTGAATAACAAATATTTTAGTATACGTTGTTTTATTAAAAAAAGCTATTTTTTTGCGTAAGTGGGCGCCGAGACATTTTTAACGAGACGACGTTAGCTTGCGGCGGCATTTTGAGTAACTCTTGTGAAAAATTAATTGATATTCGAATTGAATCGATTTTTATCCAAATTTTCAGCTACATTTCAAATTTATATTCAATACAGTATTTGCTCATTAATAAACGCAATATAGTGTCGAAAGTAGATAAATATTGTGTGAGTAAATAAATAATCATTTGATTATTTCATATAATCAATAGACGTGTAATTTTCGACTAACGAAAATGTTTATTGACTGAGTAAAACAGCTCCAGAAAGAATCAATGATTTTTTTAAGGCTTTCATATTTTGTTTTGTTTATAGCATATATTTTAATGACTTTCCGCCAAGTATTGATAATCAACGATTGGCTGTCCCACCACATGCAACTGCCCATAGAAGTGATTTTTTGATCCGTATGGAAACAGATCAGGCAGTGCTCTATTTCGTCAGTGGTGTTGGAAAGACGTTGGGTCTTGATGGGTAACGTGCTACGGATGCTTACGGAGGGCTTTAATCCGCCTCTTTTCCCGACCAGTGGGTGGGTATTGTCCATAGGATTTAATCGTCAGAATTGAAGGAAGCGGGCATGTCATGGGAGGAAACAATGGTCCAAGAAGATTTTTTTTCTACTATAACATGTTAATGATTTCGTCTTTTCAGTTCTAAGCCATCCTAAACGCGAAACAATAAAATTTGCAGGAGAGCGAAATTAAAAAAAATTAAGAACCTATAATTCGACATTAATTCTTTTATATGGAAATATTGAAAGATAGTCCTAGGTGCTTAGGATTTTTAAGAAGTGAAGAGTTTAAACTATTATTACGTTTTAAGACTATCTTAAAGACACTTTCGAAGGAGGAATTTTTAGTGTTTGGCGCTTAGAATAAAAAAATAATTATCGAATAGCTAAGAAAGTACTGATTTTTTTTCATTTACAATTAAGTCTATATGCCGAAAAACAACGTTAGTTTTGATATTTGGTTTATTTTTGTAAACATATTTATCCAGTAAAAGATTTTTTGATCAATAAACCGTCTTCATTCATCGATGATAAATATTTTCGATAAAGGGTATATTACAAAAACCAACCGCTATTATCTCTGAACAACGTTTTAGGACAACGCTGTTTTTTCTGCATATGGGCTCAATTATACAGAAATGCAGGAAATTTCATAGTGAATTGAAGAGAAAAAATGTATTTTAAAAAATTGGCGTTTAGAATAGTTTAGAATTGAATAGACGATATGTACATAGTATTTCTTAGCCGGGACGTGTATTTTGAGAGTATTATTTTTAGTTTTGGCTTTGAAATTTCATACTTAAACTTCGTCGAAAAAATCAATATTTTTTGCTAAGCGGATGATAGGTAGCAATAATTTATGAGTGCAAGAGTGTTTTTTTTTGATAATTTTTTGGTGAACGTGTTTGTTGAACCCTCACAAAATTCGCTATCATATCGAATTGGCTATTTTAGGAACGAATCGAACAGCCATCAACCAGTCATTATAAGTAGCCAGTAAAAAAAACTAACATTATACTCACAAAAAAACCTCCGCATAATAGCAGTTTTGCTGCAAGAGTCGACAAAAGAACCTTCAGTCAGATGCTTGCATTTTTTTAAGTATGGGGCTTTTAAAAAAACTACGATTATTCCAATACGAAGATTGAGAGCGCCATTTTGACAGGTGCATAAAGGCGAGATAACTTCATAAGATTTTTTGCTGTTAATTAAAACCTGGTTCATTTTATTCATTTAATTAATACCTTACTTAAATAAAATGTTTCAACGAGCATTCATTGTTTTAAGTTGAAACTGCGAGGGTTCAATTTTTTAACAAGCTTTTTTGAAAAAAAATATTCAGAGCCGAATATCGTTCTGATGGTGATAGAAATACGTGGAAATAGCTATCAAATATTATACTTATATACAACGAAATAATTTAGATTTTTTATCGTGTCTTAATGGAGTTCTACCATGTTAATGCTTATTCATTCAATTGACAAAAACATATTAACACTACGCGAGTAAATATTATATGAGAGGAGAGTGGAAAAAATAAGTCAAAAGTATTTGGAGAAAACGTTATCACCAAAAGTGCCAAAAATTTTCACGCGTGGATTAAATGTTTAATTGTAGAATGATTTCGAAATGTGCTCAAAGTAAAACTTTTTAATCACTAAGTATTCACCGACAATTTGGTTGCAATATAAATAAAATACATTATTAACTCAATATTGACCGACCTGGACATAATAATTATCACACCACCTGTGCTTTTTTTAATCATCAATACATTAGATTATTGAATTTGATATTACATAATTGTCACGCTTTCTTCGGCATAAATATATCATAATATTAAATAAGCAGTTTTAAATGTTCAATTGATAAAAGTGTGTTTATCTTAAAATGATAATGTAAAAGGGAAAAATGTATACTATTTTCAAATTTTAATTAATACAGTTAAAATCTTAGTTAGCTGTCCGTCAAATGTATGCAAATACACATTTTTTCTCGCGGCATCATAAAGAAACAATGCATTGTTTTGCATTAAGAGAATGATACATCATATCATTTCGGTGTGGCGCGGCCAACACAGATACTTGTTGATAAAACGATTGTTTAAAAATCGCCAAGGCAACCAGCTGTGACGGTGGAATCAGCGAGGGAGTTGATACGAGAAAACACCTCAAGATTACGGTTGATGGCGTGCGGTTTTTACCAGGTATAAGTGAGATATTAACCGAAGCTGTGGTCAGGGGTTTGAAACATTTTTTTTTATAACAAACAAGGAAATGGGAAAAAATTCAAATAACCCTGCTCTACCCTTCATTTCCGAATCGGACCGTGCGTGTCATTAAGAAGGCCTTTTTTCAACCATATCCGAAACACAATGCATCATATGAACACATGATACCTCCAGAGAAACTGTTTTGACGAGGACAGGTAGATCACTCGTCACTCGTTTCATCTTTTTTGAGGAGGGTATAGATGGGATGTCGGCGTCCGTGGCGTAGTTAATCATTTAATCGATTTATGGATTTCTGTTCGTAGTCTGAGTGTTTGTGATGCTCAAAAACTCCCTCCCTCCCATCCGGAGCTTATAGTAAGAGCAATTAGCTAACCACTAGCCTTGTCTTAGCCCTATCATTTTATCCCTACTCTCTTAAAAAAAAAGACAGGTTGAGCAACTGAGTAACAAGCAATGATCATAGAATTTTTTTGATAATATAACTCCATTGGGAGACCATATGCTCCATGTTAGGAACGAACATGAAAAAAATTACATGGGGTTAGGAAAAGATTGGTAGAAAGCTGATCATTACACACTGTTGGTAAGATTGGCTGGATGGAAGGGTATATAAAAATAGCAAACATCCATTCCCTTGAACTCAATTCAAGAAAGTGTCCGTCCGGGGATTCGAGTCAGTAGTTTACACAATCGATTAGAAAGAACGCTCAATGGCGTTGACCACTCTGCTACAGGACTTTTAAATAGAGTGTGTTCTACAGCTGCTATTAAATAATCACTGGTTGACAATCTATAAAGGAAATTTACACCATTATAACAAGATTCTCTTCAAGCGATAACGAAAACATTTGCCTAGAATATTTTCTTATGTAAATGAGACCGAAATTAAAAACAGTTAAAAAATAACAATAGGAAATAAAAAAACCTTAACTTAAAGTCAACTAATTATCTGGCCAGTAACTAGTTCGATAAATGGTCAGACAGAAAAAATAATTATGCTTGATCAATAAATAATTGTCAAATGGTCAGATTAAGTTCAGCATACTTAAAAATTGACAGTTTTATATAAATATCTGACCGTTTAATTTAAAATTGACTATTTAATATGCTACTCCTAAAATCATTGCAGTAGTTCTTTTAAATACTCTATATTACTACACTTCACAGTATTTTTTTCGAAACATTTAATTTATGTTGGAATATTTTTCATCGATTTGTTCTTTACAAACATATGAAAACTTATAATTTAAGACATCGACTGAAGGTGCTTGATGGAATTTTAATATCAAATTTGGATTATTGGAATTCCTTCCAATTCTAAATGCGTAGCTGAATTCTCCGTTATTGTATCCTATACGTTGAAACACCCAACAGATGTCACTAAATGTGGAATGATTGTATATATTTACCCTTTCGTCGAATTGCATCCCGTCGAAATCCACAATGCTATTATAATTGTAAAATCACTGGTAATTCTAAAACTATTTGGAAAGCGGCAATTCGTCACTCTGTTAATGTGTTGTTTACAAAATAAGGATTAAGGCGATTCTCGAAATGTTAACTCAGGTATCAGTGTGGCTCTCAGACGTATAATATTTTACCTCGTAAATAATATTTGCCGTATTTGTATCTTCTTTATAAACGTTAGACACTGTTTACTGTCTGTCAGTTCGAGTCCATTCGTGTGCTCGAATGGACTCGAACATGGAAGTGTACAAAATCTCAATAATCCAAATTTGATATGAAAACTTGTTCAAGTATTGAGCACGTTTCTTAAATTACTATATATAATTTAATGACATTTTTCGTGTTATCAAATTCATTGCTACTCGTTACTAATTATTTTTCTCATGTGTTTCGAATTATAAAATGTTTCCGATGCCTACTTCACACATCTCCTTCGAAACAAACGAGCGCTTCTCGCGTTGGCATTTAGACGTCTTAATTATTGGGCATCTTTTGATCTCTTTGTTTGAAAATCGGCCCTTTTGCTGGCAATAATTTATAGCGGCATGATATATTACCAGCACGCCACCTCGTGTTATTAATTACGTACAATCGCATAGGTATCCTTACCCGAATAACATCTTACTATTTTTTTTTTGTCCAAGCTTACAAATTAACAGTTTTACTAAGTATTAGACAGTTTCGTTCGACCTTTCCTTAAGTTTATTTTCAGGAACAATCAACGTTAATCCATGATTGAATGACCAGATCATTTATTTTTCCAGAGATTGTTTTATTGCCCCATGACGACCATACGCGACCCGATCCCCGACACACTATAAGGATCGGCGGACGTTTGATTTATACGCGACCCGATTAGGCAAGGTTATGATCGGCGGACATTTCGCTGCAGCGCCACTTCGTGTTCGTTAAGAAAGACGAGCTGTTTTTTGATGGTACAGTGCTCTGATTCCATGGAGCGATCGTGAGGGACTTACGATGGTTACGTTTTTTATGCTGTTTTGAGGACTTTGGAGATTTACGTTTCCCGACATGCAGCATTACGAGGCGCTATTGCGGGACACTTTGAAAATTATTTTGTTAATTTGTCAAGTTTCATGTGGTGATTTGGTTAAAAATGTGTGTTTTATGGAAGATTTTGTTCCAAGTTTAGCATTTCAACAGTGGTCATTTCTTTTTTAATCCTTATGTTTCGGGATTTTGAAGATTTACTTTTGAGACCCAGTGAAATTAAATTGGACGAAAATTTAAATTAAGCATTATTAAAATGACAGAAACTGAAGAATTATATCATTTAAATTACTGAGAGTTTAGGCAACCTTATTGGTTCACGTGTTCGAACTCCGGTACGGACGGTTTCATTCATTGATTTTTGAATTGGTTTTAAGTTTGAAGCCAAGTATCGACACTCCTTACGTATAATCACGTAAGTGCATTATATTTGATTACATGTCTTTTGCACTGTCCTAATTTCGAAGAAGATACATGCAATCACGTTATGAATCTTTGAAATGTTCTCCTGTAAAATCTTACGTTTGCAGATATAGGAGTATACGTAGGGAGTGTCGGTATGTCTGTGATGTCTAAAATACCGTCCCATCAACCGAATCCTAAAAACGGGACATAGCGGGAATGATTACTTGTACTATCTTTCTATCCTTTATTTCTAGCAGAAAAACTTCGGTCGAGATGAGCTCCATTTGGAGTCCGTATGCTGCACATCAGGACCGGATATGATAAAAAAAAAAACATTTAAATACTAGCGGAAATGGATTGGCAGGCAAGTAACATGATCCCACCAACACCGCTACGGATTTACATCTTGTTCTTTTTTTCCTGTTTTCCAGTTTCCTGGCTAAAGTCAGTGCTAGGGTGGGTACAGACTAAGTCTTTATATCCCTTTCCCGCATGTAAGCTAGCTACGTACTGCTGTCTAAAAGATTCTGTCAGCTGAAGGCTTTGTGTGGAGAAAACATTTAAGAAAAAACCCCATACGAGAATGATTGTCTTTGAATCATTAACAAAAGTTCAATTCTTAACCAGAATTGCTCGTAATATTGGCGTAAGTTTGAAGAACTTACTTAGCTTATTTTAGACTTGCCCAGTCCCTAACTAAAATGGTCGAGCCCGGCTCGTTACTTTAAGATTTATCTCTTAGGGCGACTTATTGAAGACCGGCGTGGCCGTCACATCTTGTTCTGGTAAACCAGTAAACGTCATCGTCAGAAATGTAGAACTAAATACTTTGATATTGTATTCTAACATAAATGCAGAACGCCTAACACAAATGTATAACAACAAAATAACTATCAACTACCTAATAAAATTTTGTAAAACTAAATACTGATATTTTATCTCAACATAAATTCCATATTATATTATATAATATTTATATTACATCTGCTCAAAGCGCTGGAAGTTCAAAAAACTATTAAAATATTCTCTCGGAATATTTTTAGAGATGATTAGTAGCCCAAGAATACATTATATTATATTATGTACATGCAGGTTCTTTAAACCAGATTATATCAAACTCATCAATTGCTTTAACGAGCCGCATATTACTCTATTACTGGTATTACGATACGTCCATTACATATAATATATATAGAGATGCTGAATAATATATTATATTTTTTTTTACATTATATAAAATTTATAATATGTATTTATTGTATCCATAGCGTAGCGTTAACTATTAAAGAGTACAAGGCCGCAAAGATAATATGTCTAATATAAGAACACGTCAGTACACGGCAATTTTTATGTATGACGTAAAAATACCCCAAGAAAAGTTAAAATTTTATTCACAGTTTCGTTTTATTGCCTGGAGAATGATTTTTTTGAGAGTTATCTTTACTTATGTCAGCAGTATTGATATCGGATAAAGCGAACACATTATATTTGTATTGTAATATTAAAACACGCTTTATTGTAAAACATTACCCGTTTTTCTTTACAAAACAAAAATATGTGTCCAACCAAATATGCTATATATATTATTAGTGTTAATAATTTTTTTTCCACGTCTGCTTCCAATGTGGAGCATATGGTCTCCTAACGAAGGTATCTTAACATAATTTTTATACGAGAACTGCTTGTTAATCAGTTGCTCAACGAAGAGAGTAGGGATAGAAGGATAGGGTTAGGACAGGACTAGTGGTTACTTTATCGTTCTCGCTACGCCCCGTAAGGATGGGATAGGTGGGAGGGAGAACTACGAACAGAATTCATAAATCGGTTGAAATCTATGAAAACCGTTCTCACCGGGAATTGAAACCGAGACATCCGAAACCGTAGCCAGCGACGCTACCAACTGCACCACGGACGCTGACAAATAATCATTTAAAGTTTGGTTTGATATACTTGATAAAATATTTTCATTGTGAAATAATGACGTTTATAATCCATGTGGTGCGTAACGACTCATTAAAATTTTTGTCAAAACAATCTTTTAGTGGCACTGTATTAATTAAAAAAAAAGGCTAAGCCAATGTAATGGGTATAGTATAGATGGACCAACGTAGACCGTAGTAACTACTGAATTACATACATTCAAAAAAATGCCATAACTGAATTTTAGTAGTGATTTAACACACGCTAAACAAATCTGGAAAAGAATTAATGAATGTACAACGTCTAGGTGTTTTGTACGCATGGCCACAATGAATGGACCAATATATAATTGCGTTGTACCCACGCAATGAACGTCGTTTGAAAAAACATTCAGTACGAGTTATGTTGCGACACGAATGGCGAATTAATATAATACATAAATACGGTTCTATTGAATAAATTTTTTAAATTTTAATTAAAAATAATTCATTGAATTTTAGTGTTCTAAACTTCTTTTAATTATATTCCTACATTTTAGAGATTTCAGATTATTTTGATATATATATTATTTATGTTTCGCATTTTAAATCAGTCGAATGAAACGAATATGGTAATTTAGGGTTAAAGAGACGAAAAAAACTGCTCTCACAGGCGGCGGCAACAGGTTGTTTGCTACCAACAAAATAATGATATGGCAAAACATTAATGACGTAGGAAGTAGTTAATAAATTGAACGTCTATATCGAAATAATTTAGTCATCCAATTATTATTTTCCTCCGCCACGAAGGAGGAATGTATATTTTAACCTTTTCAAGGCGTAAAATATGCAAAATACAGACGTAACGAAATTGCCTGAACACATCCAGTTAAATTAAGTTATTATAGAGTACTCGTTTTATTTAATGCGAACTATATAAAAATATGTTTTTGAATAAATGAATTTTTAAGTTAAGAATACTGTACTGTACTTTAAGGCGGTCGCCAACCGGTGGTCCGCGAGGATACTCTGGGGTATCAGAATTTCATTTCGGCACCGTAGTTTAGCGATGAATCCATTACCTTATTTCAAACAAACAGTGACAAATATCGCTCTTTTAATCTGTTATAATTAAAAAGTGTTAATAACGTTTCATAATAAAAATGCAACTTTTATGATGATTATTTTATACATGACTGTATTTTTTTAAGAAATTTTAAGGTGTGAAAGGTTGGCAACCGCTGAATATGAAAATTTATATTTTGATGTTATTTGAAATCAATGTTGACTAACAAAAAGCTGTATTAATATTACGTTGGGAGACACCGTATTGTGTTTAGTTGTCGACATTCGACGTCTTACAGCCAATTTTATATTATACCTATATAATAACAGTGAAAGCAAAAAAAAAACTAAAATTAAAATCTGTATCGCTTATGATTACACTAGAAAATAGGTTTTCGAATTTTTTTCTAAATGCAACAGAAAATAGCCTATATTCAACATCCATAACTAATCACTTTTAAGGTGTTAACTGTCAATTCTTGGTGGAAAAACATTATATTTAAAAAGATAAAACACAATTCATTTGTACTATTGCTACATGCTTATAATGATCAGGACCGGTTTCGTTCATCACGAGCATTATCAACTGAGTTAATGCTCGCGAAACCGGTCCTGATCATTACAAACATGTGGAAGTAGTACAAATGAATTGTGTTTTATTTAAAAAAATAATTCATAACTAAAACAAAAGACTGATATATTCAATCATTTTCGACTTTTACGCAGTTGGAAACGAGTTATTCATAGATTGATCTTTCAATCGATTTATGGATTTCTGTTCGTAGTCTGAGTCCTCCCTCCCACCTATCCCATCCTCACGGGGCGTAACGAGAGCGATTAGCTAACCTCTAGTTCTGTCATAGCCCTATCCTTCTATCCCTACTCTCTTCGAAAAAGAAAAGAGAGGTTGAGCAACTGAGTGACAAGCAGTTCTCGTAGAAAAAATTCTGTCAAGATACCTCCATTAGGAGACCATATGCTCCACATTGGGAGCGGACATGGAAAAAAAATAAATACTATTTTATAGTAGGTATCACTGTTTAGATATTTTTTATAGATTTCATGCATACCAACCGCTATAATTCATTAATATAGCTAAAGCTTCTGAAAGCTAAGCTAATACATATTTTGACAGATTTGCGTTTATATTTTTTTCACTATTTATTAAAGTATGTTTTGCTATGTGATGTGAGAAAGCCAGGTCGAAGGGGAGCGAATGCCTGGTTATCAACCCTCGCTAGCTGACGTTTTCTATGACCGATTCTTTCCTAGAAATACACCGTGTGCTGTGTCCACAAAAAGAAGAACGATATCTATTAAAATTGCCTAACGAAAGCTAACCGATGGCTGTTTTGAAACATTTAAAGGTCTAGAACCCGAAAATATTGGGCCGTGTCAGATGTTGTGCCAAAAACATTTCATTAGTATATCATATGGCGTTGATTTTATGTTATCATATGACATTTCATTAGTATATCATTGGCGTTGATCTCGCTTTTATCGTGTGATTCACAAGTCTATCACTGAATAGTAAGATAAATTAATGGTTAAAAAATACTATAATTGAAACCTGGTCCGGTAATGGTGGAATTGATTGAGGTACATTGCCGTTGAAATTTATTTGTATTAATAAATGCTACAACGACATATTTAATATTTCAAGACAAAAATATTATTTTTCTTTTGTCTTGTCACGGATAAGTAATTTATTAAAAAAACAACGTTTCTTTAAGGACCATAAAATAAATTAATTCTTTGAAAACAAATCAAACGCATCCTACGCATATATAAAATGGTACGAACAATTTTTATAGAAGTGTAAACTGGTTTGTAAAAAATGTATAAACTATATTTTCCCTACCCATAAAAATTTGCAAATCAAATTTTTTCCAAGTCAATAATCTCATAAATCTATATCGGTATTTATCACGATATTTAACTCCCACTTGTATATTATATCGTAATACTGCTTAGTGAATTTGATTTACAAAAAAAAAAAGACTATTTTACGCCATGCCATTTATTTTTCCAACCTTCCATAATTATAATATATATTAGATTTTTCAAATCAAATCAAAAATATGCGATATGTGAAACTGAAATTCATTATGAATTGTTAAACGAAAAAAAACCGCATGCATACTAGAAAAAGAAGTATTCCCATTTAAAATACTTCTAATCTTTTCACGAGTTTTTCAGCTTGAAAAATTGTTAAAATCAAATTTTAAATAACGTCAAATAATAATTTTCAGATATTCAGAACGTCCGACGACGAAAGATGCATTTGTTGCGTTCTGGCCGTTGACTGTGAAATTTATAATCTTTACTTGAAAGTTTGGAGTCATCAATATGGACGATGCAAATTTACAAATAATATTTATCAAACATTATATTTATAAAGGTTAACGCCGATGCAAATGCAGTCATAAAATTGAAGCAATGGCCGATATAGACGATGCCAATTCAGCATATGTTATAAAGGTGAACTCCCTGAAAAAGCAAGTCATCAATGCAAGTAATGACTAATGCAGAAAAGGACCGATATTCTATCGTCGCACTCCGAACTGAAGGCATTTCTCCAGATACACATAATCGTCATTTTAAATTACCATCCTATACCTAAAGCTAAATCTCGTTAAAGGTGCAAAGTTTGGAACTGAATTCCTAAATATGCATTCGGAGTCCATGTGCTCCATATTGGGGGTGAATTTGGTTACAAAAAGATTATATCAAAAGGAAGTTATATAAAAGGTTGTATCGGATCCCTTATACTGTTTTATAAGCTGATGTTAAATGTAGGATATTATAACACCTATATAAATGAAAAGAGCTTTAAGCACTACAAAAAGCTCAATTTACTATCCCCACGATATGCAGTGTCAGCATACATTTAATATAAAAGATATAATATAGGAGAGAAATTCGAGATACTGCCTCGATAATAAAGGCATACATGTCAGGAAATGCGATACCTTCTCCGTATGTAATTGAACCTCTTTCAAACAGGTATTTTATACCATCGCGGCCTGGCTAGGGACTCTGGATACGGTACCGGGATGAACACAAAAAATAGTTTAGTAAATATTTGGTAAAAGAAAAAGTCAATATTGAGTATTATTGTTTATTTAATGGCGTTGAACGATAAATGAAAATAATTTACCTAAGAAATTCAAACTTCATAGAAAATTAGTAAATAAAATCGTACTATTATGGTAATTCTTGTGTTGAATGTATTATTTTAAGCTTTGTCACCTGGTGAAACAAGCAATTCATTGATACTAATTATATAAATTCAAAAATGATTTCTATATACCGTAAATTCACTGCTGAATTATTTTTTTTCAACCATATTCGCTACCAATGAGGAGTATTTCGAGCAAGGCTGCTTGCTCTTCAGATCCTCAACGTTTACTTTTCGGATAAGGTAAAGAAAGCACGTTATGGCTAGTAAAGGAGTAGTAATTAGCTAATGAATGGTTCTCATTGTGCCCCGTTATTAGCATTGTATAGATGGGAGGAAATGTAAGTATCACAGAAAATCATGCTTTTGAAAAATTATTTAAGAAAGTGCTTGATATAGTTTTTTTGTATGCTCTCAACGTGGAGCATATGGCCTCCTAATGGAGGTATCTCAACAGGATTTTTCTACGAGAACTGCTTGTTACTCAGTTGATAGAAGGATAGGGCTAGGACAGGACTAGTGGTTGGCTAATCGCTCTCGCTACGTAAGGTTCGGATTGGTGGGCATCATAAACACTCAGACGACGAACAGAAATCCACATAGACATCCGTAACCGTAGCCAACGACGCTACCAACTGCGCCACGGACGCCTAAAAAATATAATTACGATGTTTTAATTACACTTTTACTAAAAATAATTAACTCACAAATATTCAACAAAGATTTATGTACTCAAAACGAATAATAATTTATATAGTAAAGCACATTTTTTACTTTTTATTGATAAATATGTGTACTGAAAACCAGCTTCGGCGATAATCAGCGAAGGATCATTTTCAATTCAACAAAAATACTTTCGACTTAACTTGCTTTGCCAGAAGGACAACGGTATTGATTTTTTTTATAAATTAACAGTAATACATATTATTCAACAATAAATATATTTAATTATTTTTAAGTATACTTGTACACGCGGTGTAATATATTTCAAATAAGCCATTCATCGCAGAGGCTTAACTACGTCATTATATTCGAATAACTGAATCCTGTTATCCCCTTTATGAGAGATAGTCTATTGTTAACGTGGGTACAAGGATAGCGCTACTTCTCCATACATAACTTGAAGATTTTTACGTAATGTAAAATAAGCTAGTAATTTATTGAAGTTTGGTGCACGGGCTTGATGAAAATGCGTATATAATAGTAGAGGACTTGAACCTGCTCTAGGATGTATATTATTCACTTTGAGTGAGTTAACAGAGCCGAAGTTACGGCATTCGTTTGATTAAATCAGTAAATAATAAAAATAATTGCTCGTTTTTAATGTAGCAACTTTCAATTTGTGGTAGAAAGAAATGTTTACAAAAAATAACATTTTTTTTACTACTTCCATAATTTTATTTCCGGTTTCGCAAGTTATATCGTAGAAATAAAAGTAGTATTTACAAAAAAGTTTAAAAAAAGGGTTTTGGTAGTTTTTTCGACGTATTTATAGACACAACACAAAGGAGCTATAGGTAGTTTAGTCGAAATCTGAATTAACCCTTCCGTACTCATGGTGTTACATTGCTTTACCTACAATATAGTATTAGATATAGTTTAGTAACAATTAGTATAGTCTAGTAACGACCCGAGATGCATGACCTAACCGTATGCAACCGTTTTTTTTTAAAACGGCACCAAGATACGTCTCGAGCTTGTCCTGCTATGAAAAATTTCGATTCTTGTGTCTTTTGATAATTTCGCACAGTTTGATATGTATTTCAGGTTTTACACACAAAATATGACTTAAAATAATTACTTAATACTACATAAAACCATATTTCACTCTTCGAAATTGTCATTTCGCTTTATAAATGCGTTTATATGACAAAACCCACACGGTAACGCAATGTGACTGCATGATATCGAAACGGATTTTTTTAGCATGGAAACGGAAGGTTAAAGTCATTGATATATTTTTTTCATTTACTCTAATAATCAATACAGGATCTGTGAACAGTACAGTTACGAATCTCACGGGCTCAAATCCCAGCACGGACAGTATCATAAATTGATTTTTCAATCAATTTATGGATTTCTGTTCGTAGGCATGGATGTTTGTGATGCCTAAAATTCCCCCGCACGTATCCGTTCCTAAAAACGGGGCGTAGCAAGAGCTATTAGCTGACTACTAGATTCTATTCTTGCTCTTTTCAAAAAATAGAAGTTGAACAACTAAGTATCAAGCAGTAGAAAAGAACGTTGTCACGTTAATGATAAAACAAGTGTAATAACAAAGTTATCAATTTTAATTTTATATTTAAAAAAAACTTTACTTAAGATACCTCCATTAGGAGTCCATATTGTTCACATTGAGTGAATGGTAAAAAAAATACGGAGTAATATCGTATAATGATCGAGTTATTGACACTACGAGGTGGACCTGTTACCTCGTGTCAGATAGATATAACGACTGAGCGATGTGCGGAAGTCGTTAGGATCTATGTGAGGATGGCGTTACAAGCTGACAGTACTAAGTTCGTACAATGTAATGCGTTTAATACAATAAGGACACGAAAAGGAAACGGTTACGAATTTGAGACTGGCTTTAATGTGATACATACCTTCCTGAATGCCAACTGTTGACGGTATGAAGTATGATTTACTGCTGCCAAATGAGAAAGGAATATTCGTCACAGATTACCAGATGCACGGAAGATGGGTAGTTATGATGGGAATTAATCAAATATGTTACGACTAGACTTAATAGAAATTTAGCCAACGCTGTGGGTTCGTTTAACCTTTCCGTATTCATGGTGTAACAATGAGTTACTTCGACCTTTAAACCTTTAAATTTTCTGTGAAATTGGTCAATCAAAAAATTGAAAATTTTGCTATTTATAAATAAAATAGTTCTACAAATAATCAAAAATTAAAAATACATTGTAGTTTACGTCTGCTTTGTTTAATTAATCATAATTTAAAAACCTCGTCAATTTTACCATCGAAAAATACAAAAATATTATATTGTATAGTAACAATCCGAGATGCATAACCGTACCGTATGCAACCGTTTTGTTTCAAACGGCAGGGAGACACGCTTCGAGCTTGTTCTGATACGAAGAATTTCGATTCATGCGTCTATTGATAATTTCGCATAGTTCAGGTTTTACACACAACATATGATATAAAATAATTACTTTATAATACATAAAACCATATTTCACTTTTTGAAATTGTCATTTGGCTTTATAAATGCGTTTATATGACAAAACCCACACGGCAACGCATGAGATTCGAAGGGATTTTTTAGCATGAAAACGGGAAGGTTAAAAGCTATTAACTGTTTTAACAATAATTGAAAAAAGTCCTCTCCGTATACATTAATTCATAATTTTATCAATATGTGTTTTTGTTTGTATTTTCTTGCCGTCCTACATGTTATTTTATGGGAGAATTTTTAAATGTTACATAATAATACAGTAACTTAAAATTAATATATAAAGTATTATTTTAAAGAGGTATTTAATAAAAAGTTAAGGTATTGGTTTTTTAATAGAGTAAACGATCATAGTATTTAGTTCTAAAATTTTTCATTAGTTGATAGCTATTTCGACTTAATGCCATCGTCAGAACTGTCTACGTTGTTAGTTCTGACGATGGCGTTAAGCTGAAATAGCTATCGACTACCTAATAAAATTTTGTAGAACTAAATACTTTGATATTTTACTATATTATAACAGAGTTTTACCAAGTAAATGCCAATTCAATAAATATATTGGTTTTTTATGAATCAATCGGTTGGCTTTCTTTCTACCATTTTAAAAATATATAAACGGAGAAATTTCTTTACGAACTCGAGAAATAGCCATATTACTTTTCATATAGCGGAAAAATCCCAGTGCTATTCTTTGGACCCTACTGCGACTCACTGTTTCACGATTTGCAACAGGTGTTGCATGTTGCAAATCACTCTCTATATAGATTTGTATATTTTTTAACTGAATACAATCATAAAATAGTCCCCCGAATTGATTTAGTCTAGGATCTTACTGTACATAAATGCGAAATCGTAATTTTAACTTTGCCTATGGAAGTTTTTTTCTTCTGTTCAATGATTTCTAATTCAATTAACCATGTCTAATAGCACAATTTTTGACGATGGAAAAGTGAAAAGTGAACCTTGTGTGTGAAAAGTGAATCAAGCTGTCTGCGGATGTAATTGGGTTAAGCCCCACCACTAGCTCCATAATATTGCATTAGTTTTGTATCTATGTATGCAATAATTATATTTTCGGTAGTGCGATGGGGTGGAATCTAATAATACCACGAGAGTGGCGTGCGGGTGATATAATCATACAGACACTATACGTTGTTAAATATTGTAATTGAATTATTTTTTGAAACCACGTCTGGCTAAAATATGTTGCATTTTGACTCCACTGCTTGTTACTCAGTCGCTCAACCTTTTTCTTATTAGGAGAGGGTGGTAGTTATCTAATGTTCTCACTATATCCCATTCTAATTGAATTGTAAAAAGGTAAAACATAATTAGTTGTGAGGAATTCTCAGTACGATAGAGTTCTAACGGTGGTGTGGAGACAAGATAGTTATCAATAAGTTATACAAAAGCAAAAACGCCTCTGTCCTTCTAAGTAGTATCGTGAGAAATCAAATCAAACCGATACTGCGATAATTCTTATATTTTTTACGAACATGTGTGTTTTAAGAGAATTGATATTGTCTAGCAATATAAAGGAGAGTAAGAGACTATGTCCTCTTTTTTAATAATCTCATGGAACTAAAAATGCTACGGTATTGTTTTAAGTTATCATAATAAACTTCTAACAATAGAAAGGAGAGCAGGAGACTGTACTCTCTTATGGAGAACGGCACTGGTCCCGGCCAGACTTAATTGTGTTTATTTCAAAAGTGAAATAATTCCGTGATAAGTTGACGTTTGAAGTATGATGGAAGAGAGCCTTCACGAAACAAAATAATGTTATTAGCTACGGTATGGGTTTGAGTCTTGGGTCGTGACTGATTCAGTCGAAAGCCGGAGTCTTCCAGAGATGCCACGAGAGGAACTCGCTCGCAAACGGATGGCAATCATAATTATTAATTTAAACAGTTCACATTATTCTTTTCATATCAATATAATATGGCCTGCATATATTGGGTCAGTAACTATTTCAATTGGTGGTCAGTAAAAAATAATAAATGGTCAGTAATTAATTGAAAAAAATTAAGTTTGCCTGAAGATGCCGAAATACATGGAAATGTACAAAATTTGGTCAGTAATTCATCAAAATTTTCAGTAAATAATTCGATGAATGGTCAGTTAATAAAATAAATGGTCAGTTATTAAATTAAACGTTCAGATATTTGTCTATACTTTCTATAAAGACCAGTTTTTTAATTAAACCTAAACGAACCTAACCTTTATTTAATCGGCAATTATTTACTGAGCAAGCATAATTATTGACTGACGATTTATTATTTCTTACTGAACAATTATCGGATTGGTGACTAACCATTTATGGAATTAGTTACTGACCAAATAATTATTTGCCATGTAATGTTATGGTTAAAATAATTCTGCTCTTAGGTTATAAAAGCAAAAGAATGAGAAAATCATTTTTATTTTTCTAAATTATTAAAAACTTCATTAAATTTTCGACCTCAAAACCGACTCTTGTTGTAATATTTTTGTACATGAAACTTTTGTAGCTCACGGAAATAAATATAAACCTACGTCGCTCATCTCGTCGAAGAGAGTAAAGACAGTTTGGTGCTGAATATGTCCACCTGTCAAGGCAATGCATTGATCAGCCGAACTGGCCAACTGTTCCAACTTGCAACCCGTATGACTGATGCAAAGAACAAGTCTTAAGAAAAAAATATATCTTAGTTGGGAGCATGTCATATTTATGGACTAAATTATATCCCTGGAAGATACGAACGCATTTTAGCTAAGTGATCCAAGTCGGCCATGTGACGGAACCGGTCTTGGAGCGGGGCCCTCAGTCGTGTCGGAAACACAAAAGATGTCCAACCGAATGTAATGAACAATTTAGATATGAAATGAATATGACATAATAGACTCTAGCAACATATTATTATATCGGGTGGCTCAGAATTAATATGCGTCGACGTAAAATCAACTCTGTTATAGATTGCGTATTGAAATTTATTGCCATTCAATGTAGTATAACATTTTGATGGAGGTTTAGAAAAAACTAAACTATGATCATACAAACTAAAAAAAATGAAGTATTTATACAATTCCGTTAATTCCGCTAATCCGACCCCGGATCGAAGAGAGGTGATCGGCTGGTTATCCGGAATCCTGGAAAGGCTGATCTCAGACAAACACCATTTCAAATCCGGTTCAAAACTTATTTATTTTCCATTCAAGATGCAGTGGTTTACATTATACAAATATATAAATCCTAACACATAAAATTGATTCTACATTTACATTTACTTAGCAACTGAATTTACTTTAAGTTATAATACAAATGGCACGACAAACGATTTTAAATTAAGTCCAACGCAAATCAAAACACATAAAAAAAACAAACAATTCACATCGTCACGTCACCTCCGCCGCGACAAGACCTCACTCGTCCGGCTCGGCAGATCGTAATCGACTGTCTACAAATACTTAAAAAAAAACTTCCTGCACCGTCGGAGCTAACCTTTTCCGTAAAAATGGACTCGTCCAGCGGACGTACCCGGCGGCATGGTAACAAGCTTTGGGCCGATTCTGCGAATTATTGCTGTTGCCGCTGGGTGATTTCAGTTCTGGACACTAATGACATTTATACTTAACAAAAACCAGGGTGTGTCACATAATATAAAAAATACACATTTTTTATCAAGAAAAAGACCGGTTTCGAGCATTATCTAAAATAATCATGCATATACTCAATATTTTTGGTAAAATTTATTTCATTAGTAATAAGTGTAGTGCCACATTTTTGATTGAATAAAATGAACTGGTGTATTAATAATACATCTGATATATATAACACTAATTAGATAGTTTTATTACATTCAATTGATCGTCGTCATGGAAAATATTTTATTGTGAGAATAAATCAAATATGATAAGAACGAAAATTTACCGTAATGCCACAGAAATATAGTTACAAAATGTCGATAATGTAGAATGTGATAATATATTCCATATTCTTATTCTTAAGACCTTCCGGTATTAGAATCATCAAGAGCTTGATCTTGATGTTGATTAATACATCATGAGAATTGCATTTGGATGAAAATACATAAATTATTTAAAAAACAATTCATGCAGATACTTTTGAACCACCTCGTATATAATACATTCTTACTAGTCAAGCGATGGTATTTATTTACCCGATTTAAATTTGGTCATTTAATAATATGAAATCAGGTCGTAACACATATTTGTCTTTTTTAATCTTTCCTTTCTCTTACAGAATAAATACAAAATCTTTCACCATTAGTAGGCAAATATTATTTACTACAACATACTATCAGATGGTACCTGTCAGCATTCGGTTTGATGCGAAACGAGAGAGAGAGTGACATGCATTTAAAATGTACACTACACTTACTCCCTTGACAGAGAGAGTGCGCGTGTGTGTGTGCTGCGTTATGAATAGACAGATAGATAAAACAATTGTTTTATAATACAAAATAGAACAATTGAGTCACTGATATTAATGGATCTGTTACTCGAAATATACTTTTCAGGAGAGCCAAAACAAGATTTACGTGTGTATGAAATTTGATGAAACGTTTAAACATGAATTCTATCAATTCGGTAGGATTGATCCGACTCTTCCTTTTTACGTTATATGCATTTATGTATTGTAGTTATTTTAGAATATTTTACTTGTTTTTAAATTAATTCTACTTGACTCCCTTTTCCTTTCGCACACAGAAATATTAGTTTTATGCAATTTATTATTGACTAAATAAACACACGAAGTTGATATGAGTACCCTGTTTACACTTAGCGATCTTTTGGTTTTGGATTTGGTTCCTTGTATAATCAGAATTTCCTGAAAATGGATATTATCAATAATAAAATTGAGATCATGGACATGGCCTTAAGCGATATATTTCCTCCGCAAGTTGATCTCAATTGATTGATATTAGGTGCATATATATGAATATTATTTTATTTTTAATTACCTTATTAGAGTCGTCTATAAATAAGAAGTTGGTCTGCGGAAGGCATGAATTAATTTGTATAATTCTACCCAGATGAATCACGAAGACTAACAATAATTTTAACTGTGAGAAAATATATAAAGAATTCTTAAGAAACATGTCTAAATGTTTTTAAAAAAATGCCAAAATTAGACAATTAAAATGACATTAGTGCTCACTTCCAATCTGTCGTCAAACACACAACGTGTTCTCTTTTTTATTTTATTTACGGCTAAGCAAAATAAAAAATGATACACGCCTGTCATATTATTCATCGTAATGATGACATATTGTTCATGATTAGTTAAGCATACGAGTTTAATAATATTGTAAAGTTGTCTCAATTTTGATGTACATCTTTTCGATTTAAAATTAACGCATTATAAAATATGGAAATAAAATTTAATATTATAACGAACTTAGACCAAACAGTAGCTGTTTTGTTAATAATGCAACACCGTACGGAATAATATATGGATGGCCTAATTTTAATACTCCATGTATTATCTAACTATTATGACTTTTTGATGTAATTAATTGAAAGAAATTTCCGTCTTAGAAGCTATTTTTATATAAAAAAGATAATATCTTAGTCATATGCAAATGATTATGAAAAACTGTACAAATAAACCTTCTCTGATATATTTTATATAATAGGAATTATTAAAAACTTTTAAAAGTTTTACTTACACGTACTTACATATTTTTTTTTTTTACATGTCCGCTCCCAATGTGGAGCATATGGTCTCCTAATGGAGGTATCTTGACAGAATTTTTTCTACGAGAACTGCTTGTCACTCAGTTGCTCAACCTCTCTTTTCTTTTTCGAAGAGAGTAGGGATAGAAGGATAGGGCTATGACAGGACTAGTGGTTAGCTAATCGCTCTCGTTACGCCCCGTGAGGATAGGATTGGTGGGAGGGAGGACTCAGACTACGAACAGAAATCCATAAATCGATTGAGAGATCAATCTATGAAAACCGTCCGCACCGGGAATTGAACCCGAGACATCCGTAACCGGAGCCAGCGACGCTACCAACTGCGCCACGGACGCCGACATATATTCCTGTAAAATTTAAAAGGCATTTACGTGATATTAACAACATTCCATTGATATTTATAATTGAATTGGCGCATATCAAAAAGTTATTTCTCGAAAAAAATTGATCGATTTCGTGAGAACTTTGTAAAAATTCATCCTTAATATGAAAATCAAATCAAAAGTGGGATAATAAATTTATGGGCTATTTTTTCTTACAGTTGTTTTGGTTTATAGTCATTTAATTAAAACAGTAAAGACCTCCTTATTCGATGATGTCAAATTAAACTTTTTGAATTTAAATGATTTTGAAAACCCGAGGTGGTTGGTCAACACAATAAAAGTCAAAATTGGTCAAGTCGTTTTTTGCACACAGCGTGTTGTGATGTTTTTATAAATACTACCATTCGACCCCTATAGCAGGCAAACGTGCAATAATAGTATTATATATTACCAAGAAAATTAAATTTGAATCTCATTAACTTGATTCCATTGCATTCATTGCTCGACAATTAATCTTTTTACGATGTTTATAAAATCCATTATTTTATGTGATTTAAGTAGACAAATTCATATCCAATAATGATTAACTAGAAATTCTAATTTAACCTTCTTCGCATACGAAACATGATTTTCCAAGCTCATATGATCGATGATAATTTGTATATTTAAATAAATAAACGATAAAATACAAAAGAAAACAAATAAAATCCATCTGTATGGATATCTGCAGTGCCATGGATGATAATAGTTATAATCATTCCTTAGTAGGCGTTTTATCGTGGAGTTGATACAGCGAAATGGCTTCAAAGAATTGACATCCAGAGATAAGATGGTGTAATTTGAGAATTTGCCGAACAATAAAAAGGCGAGGTTATTTTTGTTTTTGAATTAAACACGCATGTTCATAAAATGAATGAATCTGAATGCATAGCTAATGAAATGATATTGCAGATATCGCATCAAGGCAGTTGTTTGACACCATTGTAATTTAAGTAAAGTTTTTAATTAATTTGTTGTGTTTATATCACTCCTAGTATGGATCGTATAGACGCATAAATAAGTACTTAAGGAAAAAGTGTTTAGCGATTAGCAGTTAGCTGATTGTTGTCTATACATCTTGTTACAGCATAATTAATAAAAATAAGTGTCTCCTTCCAAACGATAGAGTTAATTAATCAGTTGCTCAAAATCTCTTTTTTCGAAGAGAGTAGGGATAGAAGAATAGGGATGGACAGGACTAGTGGTTAGCTAATCGCTCTCACTAAGCCTCGTGAGGATGGGATGGGTGGGAGGGAGTATTCAGACTACGAACAGAAATTCATAAATCGATTGATAGATCAATCTATGAAAACCGTCCGCACCAGGAATGACGAAAGACGAACGACGAAAGACGCCGGCGTGACGATATGTACTATATAAATAACCATATTACTGATAAATGCATCTATTCTAGCTTGCTATCGATATGAGTATACTAGATTCAAGTGTACATGAATTTTATTACCCTAGATCAAGAGTGTCCAAACTTGTTAGCCTAAGGACCACACTGACTTTTCCACTAAGTCCCAAAGGCCAAGACCCTAGCTCATCATACCAACATACTGTAGTTTTGAATTAAGTCCAAATTTCGGTTGATACTTACGGGCATACGGTGTCAAGGACATTTCATCGCGGCGGAGATAGCCGACAAGGAGAAAATTAATTTATACACTTATATTAAGTCCTTTCGACAAAAAATTTGGTTGATCAGTTGCATAAATTTTCTCGTCGCTTTTTTACCGATTTTGGCACTACTTATCTGTGTGTAAAAAAACTATGGCGGGTCGGATTGTTGGTGATAGCGGGCCGTTAGGAGACTCTTGGTATTTCAGAATGAAATCGTCACCAATGCAATTTTGTAATATGTAATACTATTTTAAATCAGCCACGAGAATTAACTAAGACTAAAAACAAAATCACTACAGGTGGGATTAGTTTAAAAAGGTTCACGCGGAATGTTTATTTGTTGTAGCGGGCGTTTGAACAAATGTTTGCGTAGGAGTTTTTATGCATTTGTAACACGAGACGTTGATTATTTGATTAAATTGACCTGTTGGATTCGCAAAAGAGGAAAAATAAAATACGCGAGAAGAAGACGCTCGTGCGAGAATAAAAGACCGAATTAAATACACTACAAGGCATTTAAGGCGCGATATAATATCTAATTTTATATTTAACCCTTACAGCGCGAGCCGTTTTCGCACGAATTTATTTTCAGCCAATTGATTTGTTAAAACGCTCACTATGGCTAAAAATAGATACATTTCAACTGCATATAATGGAGAATTATGTGAAATATATATTAGTTATCCGAAATACATAAAGAAGTAAACTAAGTTCGTCACATTCTCGCTAAAACAAATTGAAGAAAATATTTTTTTTAACCTACAACTTCATATATAACCACCAACACGCACACAAGCAAGCGCGTAGCCGCATAATTATCTGTATTTCATAGGGCTGACGACACTCAACATTTTTACTAGTCATTTTCATGATTTGTTGCGTAATTTCTCTACCCATAGGTTTGAACTACGTCCACAAGTATCCCTTCTAGTTTGGCCGGAAATACGAGAAAAAGTCTTGAACACGTAAACATGTGAAACGCGTTCATCGCGTTTAATAATTCGAAATCTTATCGGTATAACGGTTAAATTTTTCACTTGTGGTTTAATTACTGTAGAACGGAATTATATATAATATAACTAATTTGCCTATTTAAACAACACGTAGATTAATAAAATTATCCATTTTATTTTAAATACGAACCATATAGTATGTTTGTTTCTAATCAATGGTTGAATGTCATATTTAAATCAATAGGAAATAATCTCTGAAAGGAGTTAATTATTAATGAGAATATCTCCCCTAAGTGAGCTTATAATAATATAATGACAATAATTGCTTTACTTATTTATTTTGTATAACAATCGAAAATAAGTCTCAACTTTTAATATAAATGCCACCGATTTTTTTTATCAGCTCATTAACAATTGAGAAGAACTGGTTTCGTTTTTTAAATACAAAAATTAAGGAATAGTATAATTTAAGACATCGACTGAGGGTGCTTGATTGAATTTCAATATCAAATTTGGATTATTGAGTTCAGTTGAGTCCATTCGAGTCAGTTCTAGTCCATTCGTGTGCTCGAATGCCTGAAGATGCCGAAAGGCGAAACCCGGGTCGTTAGTGACAAACTACATGGAAGTATACAAAATCTCAATAATCCAAATTTAAATTCAAAAGTAATAGTATGTTCGATACCTTGGTTTTTCATTGGCTTTCTTTCTACCCAATAGCAAATGATATTTAATTTATATTTTTATAAGTTAATTGCTTAATTGTGCTATGATTTCTTTGATAATATAATAATTCAGTGTATTACTATTTTATCTAGAGTATACGAGACGCTGTTAATACAGACAAGATTGTGTATACATCATCAAAGTGAGTTACGCGGAATACATATTCAGACGTATCCTATGCCTTATTAAATAAAATTTGAATACACCTGATAATATCTACCTTAGATGCATTACGTAGACAGATAATACATCTGAGATACCGCTTACAAGAATGTAGCTAACAGAATAATATCATCAGGCTGGCGGCAAATCTATTCAAGCAAAAGTATTAAGCAAAATCGGAATCTACAATAACAATTAAAATCGAATATAAAACGTTGTATTTGCATTGTCAATAACCAGATTGTTAATATTCCTCGCTTATCATTCAATAATTTCACCAAAGTTTTTAAGTAATTTGTAGATTTGTTTAATACTAATGTGATAGGTAAATTGTGGAATTATGTGATTAACTGTTGAATTCTGTTTTTCTTGACTGTTTATATAAACGTTTGATTATTTAATATTTCAATAGATAATAAATAGTTTATTAGTATACAATCTCGGATGTAGTTTTTATGTTGAAGTACGCTTACAATGCCTTACATGTAAATTTGTTTTAAATTATTGTTGGTTGCCAATATTAAAATTATTTAATATTGATCATCAAGCATGAATATCTATTTCAATATAACTGCTGAATAATGCTTTTATTTTTACTGCGAATATTATAACCGGTTGATTATTTAATTTATCAATACATAATAAATAGTTCATTAGTATAAAGTTTCAGCTGTAGTTTTGATGTTGAAGTACGCTTACAATGCCTCACAAGTAAATTTGTTTTATATAATTTAAGACATCGACTGAGGGTGCTTGATGGAATTTCAATATCAAATTTGGATTATTGAGATTTTGTACACTTCCATGTATTTTGTCACTAACGACCCGGGTTTCGCCTTTCGGCATCTTCAGGCATTCGAGCTCACGAGCTTCGAGGCGAGTCAGTTCGAGTCCATTCGTGAGCTCGAATGCATGAAGATGCAGAAAGGCGAAACCCGGGTCGTTAGTGGCAAAATACATGGAAGTGTACAAAATCTCAATAATCCAAATTTAAATTTGTTTTAAATTATTGTTGGTTGGGAATATTAAAATTGTTATGATGCGTGCATTTATAAAGATCTATTTTAATAAAATTGTTATATTGCTTAATATAATATTACTTTCTTTGACGGCGAATATAGCCGGTAGATTATTTATCAATAGATTATTATATAGTCGCAACTGCAGTTTTTATTTTGACGTATGCTTACAATGCCTTACATGTAAATTTTTTATAAATAAATTGTCGGTTGCTAAAATTAAAATTAATTAACTGAGCATCAAGCATAATTTATCAATGCATGCATTCTCACTAGTTTTCATTCGGTTATTCGAGCTTTTGAACGCACAATTGAATTGGATACACACACAAGTGAGTTTACCACTCGGCAACGGCACATTTTATTAGACCACATCATATACCAATGTATATTTCAAACGATTATATCCATGTTTTTCATGAATTCTCAGCCATTTTGAATGTAATAATATGTACGTAAATCGAAGTTTCCTCGAACACTATAATATATATGTTGTAAAGTGCACTATTGACATCCGAGTAATACAATAGAAGCAGTCCGCAGTGAATAACATGTGTTGAAGATGTTATTCCTGTGAGATTTCTATTCCTCAGTTGAATATTACATCGGAATGTTTTCAGTTACGCGAATGAGACATATTCAAAGCGTTCCTCCGTCAATTTAATATGCGGGTATCTTATTTCAAAACGGGTTAAGAGTAATAATCAATTACATGTAATCTACAAATGATTGTATTAAAATTGACTTATATAATGAAATAAAATCTCCAAACAATTTAGCTATATTTAGCCAAAACAGAATTTGAAACGCAATTATATGACAATGTTAAAAGCCATATCGTGAGAAATCAAATAAAACCGATGCTGCGGTAATGTCATTACATATAAACTCATTTTATAAATTAATTTTTCACAGTTTTATTGATAAATATTCAAGAATATGCGAATAGTAAATTCGTGTATTCATATTATGTAATTTCCGACGTTTTGTGAAGAGAGGCGCCTTTGCTTTTAACGTCCTCATATTATCGTGGTCGTTAACTGTATCTATTCGATGGATTTGTCGATAACTTTATGGAAATTCATTTTTAATATAGGTTTATAATTAATAACTTTACAAATTTACCATGAAAACTGATCGAAAATGGTCCTGATAATGCAATCAAATCATAATATATTGAATTCGACAGAGGTATTAAGCCTGTAAGCTGTAAGGTTTTTACTTTAATTGCTTTCATTTGTTTGCGAAATAATTTAAAAGATCTAACAATGTAAGAAGTATCCTTGCAACTTAAATATAGTATAACAATTGAGTCGAGACGGGGTTTACAAGTGGAGAGCTCTAGTTATAGAACTGCTTGTGTCGGATCCACCTACCGTCGTCTCCGGAGAGTAATTCTCGGGTATGTTATTTTACACCATCCACCCCATTGCATTGTGGAAGTACAATGATGCTCACGTGGTATACTGCAGTCGACAATGCAGTGGCGTCGGGTTCTTCGAGTGTGATTGAGAACGGATTTAGATTGAGGGTCTTCTTGCCTTTCTGACAGTTCAATTCGGATGGCGGATATCTCGCGTGCAGTTTGTGACGATTCACCATCTTAGTGCTGTATTTTTAACACTACTCTTCGAGATTTGTAATCAACCATTTTCACAAAAAGATTTTTTAATTGAAATTAATTGTATTTATTCAATTAACTTGAAATAAAAATTAGCACTATTTTGAACTACTTTAAACAATTATAAAATTTAAATTTACATTCAGGTAGTAGCGTCGTCGGCTCAGTGTAACGTCGTTGGCTACGGTTACGGATGTCTCGCGACCAATTCCCGGTGGGGACAGTTTCATAAATTGATTTTTCAATCGATTTATGGCTTTCTGTTCATTAGCATAAATGTTTGTGATGTCTAAAATTCGTTCCCTCCCATACGATCTTAAAAACTGGACGTGGCGAGAGCGATCAGCTAACCACTAGTTCTGTCCTAGTCTTATCCTTCTATCCCTACTCTGTTCGACAAATAGAGGTTGAAAAACTGAGTAAAAAGCAGTTCTCGTAGAAAAATTCTGTTCAGATACCTCCATTAGGAGGGCATATGCTCCACACTGGGAGCGGACATGGTAAAAAAACATAGTAATATATTGAGTTACACTACATTAAAAAAATACTAGAAACTTGTAGAATTAATAACATTTATTGAACAAGTAATCTGAAAGTTATGCTAATATTAAGTAGTAATAAAAATTCTCAAAAGAATTTGTTACACAGTACTGATCTAGAAGGATAACATACAATAACGTACATGTGATAATTTGATAGACGCCTACTTCACTGCATCCATAATATGGCAATACAGTAGAGTCGGCAACCAAGTGCAGCCGCAGCGCGAATAAAACTCGCGGTTGTCTGTGGTACGCACTATCCAGACCGCAGCTTTATCGGGCCTCCCCCCGGAGGTCGCATTTCCAAAGCTCGCGCACGGACAATAATATTTACTCGCGAGAAAAGCTCTGAAAATTTCGCACAATCTGTCTTGTATGAAACGTAATGAAAATTTCATTTACAAAAATGATTTATGGCCAGCTGTTTTTCTTTTGCTTTGTTGAGCAGGCTGCTGATTTCTTCTCGGAGGAGTTTTATTATTAAAAAGATAGTCGGTACATAGCTTAAGACAAGAAATGTTGGAAGGGCTGGTTAATATTGTGTTGATTTATGTAGGTATATGTGCACCTGAGAGGTTAATTAGGCATATGTCCATTTTATCAACTTTACAGAAGGAGCAAAAACGTTTTTCTAAAGTAGTTTTTATTTTATATAAATTAGCATAAGTGTTCTGTTTTTATTTTCATTCTTTTGCAGCTGATAGATTAACGGCTTGGAGAGTTTCATTTACAGGTGAAATCATGAATTTTTTTTGAGGATTCAATGGACATAGGGTTGTTTACCCAGTAAATTCAGTGTGATATAGGAATTAGGAGCTTAGATACGCCAAAGTTTTATTTACTCATCTATAGATCTTAAAATTTCAAATACTGTGACATTTATAACTCAATTTAACTATTTTTAGACATAGGACTATAAGCCTCTCAGGTACAGACATTAGAAGTATATTAGTCATGATATAATTCAAGATTGATATAAGAGAGCATTTTTTCTTTTAATCGGTGCTAATCTTTCAGATTTCCTTTCTTTATTTCGTTCCGAACGTGGCATTAAAGTAAAAGAGTTGAAATGAATCATGGTATAATTTAAATGAGATAAAATTATTTCACATTATGAGCATTATAGTCGCGTATTTGTAAAGGTTATCCCAATTTTTAAGTAGGTAACTTATTGATTTCTAAGAAAGCTTTATTGTGCATTTATTTTTTGTAAGCTAGCAGTCAAGCTTTGGTAGTGTCTAGATAAGAAGCGTTAATATTATTATCAGAAGATAATATCTGACAAACAGATTTTACAGACGTCAGATATTTGCAGATGATAACGACAAAATTCCAATACGCCCAACCGGTCTTCGTACTGCATCAACTTACTGTATTTATCAGCAATTTAATCACCATAGACGCTATCGCCTTACAATCTTATACCCAGCAAGGGAGATTTAATCATAGCTTACCAGTTAATAAAAATACAATGTTGATTCTTTGAAATTACGCGTTCACTTTACGTTAGTGGGTAACGTTTTTTTTTTGTATTTTTCGACAGCCCACACCACCCACTGTCCACCAATCTTTTGTCCCGTGAATAAATCACGTCATAATTTTTACCCACCCCATCTCATTAAAACTTCAGTAATGTCACAAATTGTATTACGTTAGATCCCGTCTCCACTTAAGGTGTCAAGTCGTATTTGAACGGCCTGTTAGTCCAATGTCTCGTATTTAATAATGTTACTCGATTGGGGAGAAAATACATTATAAAAACCTCTGCCCCTTTTAAGGTGTAAACGAAATTTTCGCACAAAGCGAGCATTATTAAATGGTCGTGATCGTTATAAAAGATGTGGAAGTAGTACAAATTATGTAGTATCTTATTTAACCCGATGAACGCGCTGGACATGTTTACATGTCAAAAACTTTATCTCGTATTTCCAACCAAACTAGAAGAAAACACTTGTAGATATATGCTTTAAAATAGTTCAAACCTTTAGGTAGAGAAATTATGCAACACATCATGAAAATGTCAAGTAGAACACAAGGAACTATATTTTTGAAAAGAACTCTCGATATTCAGTCTTTAGAATTTCAGCTTTAAACAGCCAATACGCAGCATTAATCGACAGCCCTATGTATTACACATACTTATGCGACTACGCGCGTGTTTGTGTGCGTATTGGCGGTGTATATGAAGACTGGCCGTAGCCATTTTCGTGGATTAAACATATTTCGACTTCTTCATTTTCTTCGATTTATTTTAGCGAGAATGCGATGAGTTTAGTTTGCTTCTTGATATATTTGGGATAACTAATATACATTTCACATAATTCTCTATTTTTTACTGCTGAAATTGATCTATTTTAGCCATAGTGCGCGTGTGACAACGGCTCGCATTTAAGGGTTAAAAATAACCCCTAACCTTGATGTCAAATTTTAACTCTCTAGAACCTGAAATCTACCAACCTGTAGGCAGAGTTTTTTCCTCTGGATTACAGAGGTCGAATGGGCATTGATATCATTCGTAAATATTAAACTCATGGTTTAAATAACTTGCCAATTTGAACAAACTGTTGTATTTAAATACTAAAGATTAAAATGCTTACCGGCTAACCGAAACCGGTCCTGATGCATAACGAGTAGTACTTGAACTCAATTATATATTATAAGCCATAAAAACAAGTTATGTGTAGATTTCAGTCTTCCTTACTTATTTTTCTTTCAAGTATTTTGTGATAATACATATTTTAGTTAAACTTGTTTTAGACAATACCTGTATTTATTATATTGCCTGTTTCTTGTTACAAATATATCGCAACTAGGTTTAGTACTCAGTTCTGCTATTATGTTTAAGTGCGTGCTCTATTATGAGGATAGATTAACATTTTAAGTCAATGCATTCAATAGTTATGATCAATCATCATAATTAAATAAATGGCTTTTAGCTTTTAAGAGACGTTGCATTATTTATTAAATTTCCATCCGTATCAATATCTCACCCAATTTCACGGTCAAAAATGTTTCGCCACAGCGCTTTCGTGACTGCGCGAGATGTGAATCTAGGGCCGCGGTCCTACAGCGGACGGACGGATGTCAAAGTCAGATAAGTCGGCTGTCGATTGACATGTAAATAATGTCCGTACTCGGCGAACTCATGCTTAGTCGGATAGACGTGTTTGTGATATTAGGGTTGTCAGAATCGTCTCATTGTTTAAAAGATTAATATTCTACTCAGTTCGAGATTATAACAAGAGGTATCTGTAAATTATTAAAGCATATCCTAGTTACTAAGTCAAATTAAAAAGTTTCCGACCCAAACTTGTTTGAAATCTCACCTGATTATTTTTAGTAGTATTGAACAGTTAATTAGCCTTTCTAAAAAATGAACTAAAATATAAGCGATCAAAAAAAAAATGTAAATGAGACATTTTTTCTATTATCTCATTAATACCATTTACTCGAAATTTTTGAGACATTACAAGGAATGAAGAATGCTTTAATCTTTTAATAATCGTATGATGTTAATTCGCGATGGACAGACATTGTAGGATACAATAATGAAAACAATTATCATATTTGTACCTTCCGGATTTCCCGTCACTCGTCTATCACTTTGCTTACTTGCTTGCTATTTTACCACCCTTATGACCCGATAGTCGTACAGGAACTCCACCAGTTGGAAGACGAAGTAAGTAAGATAGAGGATCTCCGGAGTCATGCCTCTGGAGAGGCCGTACCAACGTAAACGATAAAGCAGTTAAAAATACTAACTGCCTCAGCAAAATCTATATCAGTGTTCAAATAAAAATAATGCAATTCATACTATTCTTGCCTGTCTCTTTTACTAATCCTGATGACCATCCATAGGATGTATTCGGTGAAACTACGGTACGTTGGGATGACCTGGAGACTGGTGGGGGACAGAGAATATTGGAGAAACAGTGTGATGGCCGTATTCTCCAAGTAGAGAACGGATATAGTAATAATAATAAAAAAATGTATCGTACACTAATAAGGGGAAAGACATGGAAAGGATTTGGAGATTAGGTGAATCTAAAAAATACTCTTCTCTAATGAAGGGTGTAAGTTTATCAGTAAAAAACAAGGGAATGATATCTAACACTTTTAATGATAATAAAATATAATTGACAAGGGCTTATTTAGTAGTTTAAATCAATTTATTTTATCTGCTTTATTATTAATCAAACAACATATCTACAAATGATACGATTGCGTGCGTTAATCTTTTGTATGTTTGTATTAATATGTTCGAGATAAATTGGGCACCCCTATGCGATGTTTACAAATTGCCTGGGCACGGCGTCTAGACAAGGAGTATTTAAGGGCCCGGTTGACAATGTATAAACACAAAATGGAAACGTTTATGTTTTTTGATCGACGGATAAGTTTTGTATATTTGTCTGTCGAAGCGCGAGATTTATTTCTGTGATAGTGGGTGCACTGTCGTGAGGGAATGTTGGTCCCAGAAAATCTTTTAACGGTGAAACAACAATGTAGCCGAGTGAGCTAGAAAGTTGAAGAGAATGTATGATATGCAAATCACGAGTAATTTTGGCAAGTAACTTTTGGACAAAGGTCGTACTGTAAGCGGACAATGTTGCTAGTTCAATTTACATAGATGTCTATCTCCATGGCGCGTTTGTATTTTTTATTTTCAATAATAAAACTGTGTTTTTCATAAAGATATTCGTTTCATTAAATATATCATTTTAGAATATTCTTATCTGTATAAATAGATTTATAACGGCGTCGTCTATCTTAGCCCAACGGAACGCGTTCCTCTTAACAATCAGATAAACTAGGTTACATCCCGAGCATGGTAAATATACATATGTAATGCTGCATTTTTCTAGTTGATATTTAATAATTTTGGTAATGCTTTGTTTTTACACGGGAGTTTTTATAACTCTTTGTAAGTGCTTTAAAATATAAAAATATCTGGAGCGTTAGTAGTAAGCCGCTGTGATGCTATTATACATTACATTTGTACAAAATTGGTTATGAATGCAGCATTGATCTTCGTGTTCACACCTACCATTTAAATTATAAAATATCTAATTTAAGACATCGACTGAGGGTGCTTGATGAAATATCAATATCAAATTTAGTCCACTTTAAGAACAAATCTGGCATTTATAAATTACAATGCAGTGATTGCCAACATTTCTATGTGGGTAAAACCACACGTACATTAGATATAAGAGTATCAGAACATTTAGCTGCCTTTAGTTTTAAAAAAGATACTTCGTCATTCGCAAATCACTTGTTATTGGAGAACCATACGTTGAATGCGGATGATGGGGTTAAATAAGTGCATCAAAACATGGGGGATCATAAATTATTTTGTCAAGAAATTTTGGAAATCAATAGAGCCCAGTTAAATTCCTTGCCAATTCTGAACGAACAGCTAAATATTCCAAACTCCCCGTTGCTGTATCCTATAGGTTGAATCACCTAACAGATGCCACTAAATGTGGAATGATTGTATACCCTTTCGTCAAATTGCATCCCGTCGAAACCCACAATGCTATTATAATTGTAAAATCACTGGTAATTCTAAAAGAAGTTGGAAAGCGGCAATTCGCCACTCTGTTAATGCGTTATTTACAAAATGAGAATTAAGACGATTTTCGAAATTTTAACTCAGGTATCAGTGTGGATCCTAGACTTGTAATATTTTATATCGTGAATAATATTTGTCGTATTTGTATCTTCTATATAAACGTTAGACACTGTATACTGTCTGTCAGTTCGAGTCCATTCGTGCGCTCGAATTCCTGAAGATGCCGAAAGGCTAAACCCAGGTCGTTGGTGACAAAATACATGGAAGTGTAAAAAATCTCAATAATTCAAAACATATAAAATATCTTTCTAAACTTAACAACTCCCATTTAAAATTTGGATTATTGAGATTTTGTACACTTCCATGTATTTTGTCACTAACGACCCGGGTTTCGCCTTTCGGCATCTTCAGGCATTCGAGCACACGAATGGATTCGAACTGAGAGACAGTAAACAGTGTCTAACGCTTATATAGAAGATACAAATGCGACAAATATCATTTACGAGGCAATACATTATACGTCTGAGAGCCACACCGATACCTGAGTTAAAATTTCGGAAATCGTCCTAATCCTTATTTTGTAAACACCATATTACCAGAGTGGCGAATTGCCGCCTTTCAACTTCCCTTAGAAATACCAGTGATTTCACAATTACAACAGTATTGTGGGTTTTGACGGGATGCAATTCGACGAATGGGTAAATATATACAATCATTCCACATTTAGTGAAATCTGTTAGGTGTTTCAACGTATCGGATATAATAGCGGAGAATTAGGAAGGTTCAGCTGCTCATTCAAGATTGGTAAGGAGTATAACTGGCCTCTATTAATTTCTAAAATTTCCTGATAAAATAATTTATGATCCCCCATATTTTTATGCAACAGTTTAACCCCATCATCCGCATTAAACGTATGGTTCTCCATTAGCAAGTGATTTGCGAATGTCGAAGTTTCTTTTTTTTAATCTAAAGGCAGCTAAATGTTCTGATACCCTTATATCTAATGTACGTGTGGTTTTACCCACATAGAAATGTTGGCAATCATTGCATTGTAATTTATAAATACCAGATTTGTTCTTAAAGTTTACTCTATCTTTATTGTTAATAAGTAATTTGCCTAGAGAGTTTTTGCAATAGAACGCCGGTCTAACACTATCAGCGAGTTGTTTTTTAATTTTAAAGCTTGTGCAACCTAAATAACTTATTCTATGCCAGATTCTAGGGCGGTCTATGTCTTTAGACAAGTTCATATATGAAATGCTCCAGCGTATAAACTTTCCAAAAGAGCTAACTCTCTCATCCGCAATCACAGTAAATTCAAGCCATTGTATAGTATTAAAAATTCATTAGAGTTAGTAGATAAAATTAAAAATTATAACATTCCGTTAAACGCCAAATTAATTTCTTTTGACGTTGTTAGCTTATTCACTAATGTACCTGTAAACAAATGTAAACAAATCATCAAAGATACCCTTAATACGCGTAGAGTTAATCCTGTCATTACTACGGAATTACTTAATATATTAGACGTTTGCGTTGACCAGAACTATTTTCAATTTGATAATAGATTCTATGAACAAACCGAAGGCCTTGCAATGGGAAGTTGTTTGTCACCACTATTAGCAGAATTTTACATGAACCATTTAGAAAACCTTATTTTTAGCAATAAAACAGAAGTTAGAAACGTAGTTTATTGGTTCCGTTACGTAGATGACATCCTTTGTCTATTCAATGGAACTGAGAGACAAGTTTCTAACCTTCATAATTTTTCTTAACTCACTAGATGATAAAATTCAATTCACTTTAGAAGTAGGGGGCAAGAATATAAATTTCCTTGACCTTAATATTGATATTAAAAACTCCATTCATGAATTTAAAATTTACCGAAAACAGACGTTTTCAGAAGCCGCGATCCATTTTAAGTCAAACCATCCTTTCTCATATAAATTGGCTGCTTTCCATTCTCAGGTTCACAGATTAGTCACTATACCTCTAAATAAATTTAATTTTGAAAACGAACTAAACATTATTAAACAAATTGCCATTAATAATGGCTATGAGGCGTCTCTTATAGATAGTCTTGTATCAAAAAAACAACGTAAATTAGCAGAAAAGATGCTATATTTCGGGAACTTGTCTAAAGACATAGACCACCCTAGAATCTGGCATAGAATAAGTTATTTAGGTTGCACAAGCTTTAAAATTAAAAAACAACTCGCTGATAGTGTTAGACCGGCGTTCTATTGCAAAAACTCTCTAGGCAAATTACTTATTAACAATAAAGATAGAGTAAACTTTAAGAACAAATCTGGTATTTATAAATTACAATGCAATGATTGCCAACATTTCTATGTGGGTAAAACCACACGTACATTAGATATAAGGGTATCAGAACATTTAGCTGCCTTTAGATTAAAAAAGAAACTTCGACATTCGCAAATCACTTGCTAATGGAGAACCATACGTTTAATGCGGATGATGGGGTTAAACTGTTGCATAAAAATATGGGGGATCATAAATTATTTTATCAGGAAATTTTAGAAATTAATAGAGGCCAGTTATACTCCTTACCAATCTTGAATGAGCAGCTGAACCTTCCTAATTCTCCGCTATTATATCCGATACGTTGAAACACCTAACAGATTTCACTAAATGTGGAATGATTGTATATATTTACCCATTCGTCGAATTGCATCCCGTCAAAACCCACAATACTGTTGTAATTGTGAAATCACTGGTATTTCTAAGGGAAGTTGAAAGGCGGCAATTCGCCACTCTGGTAATATGGTGTTTACAAAATAAGGATTAGGACGATTTCCGAAATTTTAACTCAGGTATCGGTGTGGCTCTCAGACGTATAATGTATTGCCTCGTAAATGATATTTGTCGCATTTGTATCTTCTATATAAGCGTTAGACACTGTTTACTGTCTCTCAGTTCGAATCCATTCGTGTGCTCGAATGCCTGAAGATGCCGAAAGGCGAAACCCGGGTCGTTAGTGACAAAATACATGGAAGTGTACAAAATCTCAATAATCCAAATTTAATATTGAAATTCCATCAAGCACCCTCAGTCGATGTCTTAAATTATATCCCATTTAAAATGTATGAGAAAAATTTGTTCATTTTCTAAGCTAATAATCTCGATTCCAGTAAATTAAGGTGCAAAATTGTACTGTCATGGCCACCAGTGTTTGTTTACATATCATGGTGTAAGCGTATGTTCTATGAATTTGTAACTGTAGCACGAAATCGGTTTGTTTGTGTTTGCTAAAAACAAGCATTGATGGAGATTCTGATAGCTCAGAGTCATCATATTTCAAATTAAAATACAGTTAGAAGGGTGGGGGTGCACACAAAATCCATTCGGATGTCGGTGGCTTGAGTGACCGCCGGTGGCCACCATTGTAAGGTACACCAAGAAAACGTCGATTTCTTTGATTGAGATTGTTTCAATGGAAATAAATATCTCAGCATGCAAAAAATACATCAAGAAAATCAGAAACTTTAACTTAATTTTTGCCAGATTCTCATGCAATCGCTTATAGAAATTTTATTATTTTTCCTGTAAACAAACTCGAATATGATTAAAGTTGACCTTAGTTACTATGTTATTAAATGCCATAATGAGTAGTTCTTTTTGTTATTGGATAATATTATCACATTATGATACTTACAATTTCAAAAGTGTGCAGAATCATCAAGGAGACTTCCATACAGCGAGAAATATATTCTCGAATACCTCACGAAAAAACCTGAAACAAAGAAAATTTCAATTATTTATTAATGCAGTCCTCTCATAAATATGTATTACATTTCAATTGATATTTTTCGTCGTCGTTCATATCCCATGACGTGGTGTTCTTTAAATTGACATGTTTTTAAAATAATGGTTTCATAATTATTTTAAACGCATGTGCCATTTTTATAATCGAAAAGAGGGAGGTTTCGCTTATCGCGATAATGCCCGCAGTAAGCCAAACAATCGTAATCGTTTTAAAAATGTGGAAGGGTGTAAATCAAATTTTCTTTCATTTAAAAAAAATGCATTTCTTTCCACAAAGATTTGACAATTAACATCTATAAAGAGTATTAGAATTATTATACAAAGTTTTTACACAGTTACTTCGTACATAGAATACATGCGTGTAGAAAAGTGGATATGAAAACGTTGATCTATAACATATGAAACACAAAATAGCCTTGAAACAGGGATTTCGCTTCGCAGGACACAGTTAATTTCAGAATGTAAATAAATATAGGGGGGGGATAAATACATTTATGAATATTCTATGAATAGCACGATTATTAAGAAACTGGTTTTATTTGGTCAAATATTTATTCAATAAAGTGTTTTATTGTTTTTGAAAATACATTTTACTGTATTATTAAACTATACGCTATATAATTTAAAAAAATGATAAACAACTTTCCCTTTTTTATAGCATTTAGTTTTATAGTAGTGAGATTTTCACATCGGTGACACTAAATATCTACCATTTTATGGCCAACAGTAAAACCATCACACGCTCTTCGCGTAAGCAGTAAAATAATTTCCAATAATTCCGATGCAATTTCAACACGGCTTACCAATAATTATCAAAGATTAAATATATAATAAATTAGAATTGATTCGTTTGGAATACGAAAACCTGTTTGTGGGAACTATTCGAATATTCTAATTACAAAGTGATTTATGCTCCTATGTATCAACGCGATTAGGGATTGTACTACCGGTATTATCGAAACCGGGATTCCGGTATTTTAACTATTTTATAATTATCGAATTATCGGTTTAATTTTTTCTGACCATATCCACTCCCAATGCGGACTCAAAATGAAACTTTTTTCAACAAGATCTGCTCGTTAATCAATTGTTTACCTCTATTTATTCGAAGAGAGTAAGGATAGAAGCATTGGGTAGGGAAAGACTAGTGTTTAGCTGATCGCTTCTGAGACACCATGTTTTTAAGATTGGATGTGCGACGCAATTTAATACATCATAGACATCCATGTCTTTCAACACAAATTGAAAAATCAAATTATGAAACTGTCCTTACTGGAATTCGAGAACATGAGCACCGCAACCGAGCGTTGAATCTCAGCTAAAAACATGGCTAATACAATATATTCTAAATGTACTGTAAATGTGTTTTAAATATATCTAAAATAATATATTAAATGTACATTTTTTACCATGTCAGCTCCCAATGTGGAGCATATGAACTCCTAACGGAGGTATCTCAGTAGAAGTTTTCTACGAGAACTGTTTTTTACTCAGTTTCTCATCTATCTTTTTTGAATAGAGTAGGGATATAAGGCTAGGGATAGGACAGGACTAGTTCTTAGCTAATCGATCTCACTTCGCCACGTTTTAAGAATCAAATAAATGGGAGGGAATTCCAGACATCACAAAAATCCATGTCTGCGAACGGAGATCCATACATCGATAGAAAAATCAATTTATGAAACTGTCCGTACCGGGACTCGACCAAAAACGTTGACCACTGCACCATGGTCTGGACATATAATTATTATAATAAAACAATTTTATTACTCTTTATCTAACAAGCGTTGAATCTCACATGGATTTTCTGCAGCACGATAGTCCGATCAAATTGACAGATTTCAGCATTGAAGAACTAACTTTTTAAGGTCATACACTAATTTAAAGAAACTATTAATTTAAGGTATATTGATAAAAATCAATCTTTTATGATGACGACATATTTGTTAATGTCAGTACTCATTAATTATTTCGTAAAAATTGGAATATTATATATTCTTTTTGTTTATTTATGTATACTATCTTTGAAATACCGATGTCTATATAACGAATATTTATATTCCGGTATTGCAAACCCTGAACGCGAGTATTAGATGAGCTCTTTAATGGTGTTTCATTAGCATTTTTCTAATGCAACTAATTTTTAATACTCTTACAAATCTAAAGAATTTGCTTATTGGTTATTTGTATTCTAATTGTATGGATAAAAGATTATTTCTTTTGCCGTGAATGGTGTTAAATGAATGGATAAAGATAAAGATAAAGATGGTGAGTTGTTTTCTTTAATATTTTTAACTAACAAATCTTTATTTTAACTGAGTACTCAACGTTGTTCCCAGCAACGCAATTTACGGATTTACAAATCTTATTGAGAGTATGCCGTTACGCGTAACACATCAGCGCTTAGCGCAATTTTAAATGATTGCCCAATGTATAATTTGTACGATGAACTTGTGGCGAGACATGACGCTGCAGATTACGAAATGCAATACATACCTGCAGCAGCGAAATTAATTGGCAAATAATATTTGACTGATATTCGATATTCTGCATATGCATATGCTGCGCAACAGGTGGGCACTCATAAACGTTATGGTGACGAAAGTAGGACACAGACAGTCAACGCGACAGTATAAATAAACGAACAAAGAGCAACTGGATTCATTCTGTGTTGACGGCCGAATGTAATTCGATAACCGCTTTCTGAATGTGATTTCTGTCGTCACTCGCTGACCAAACTCTGAACTGCATCAATCATCAGCATCCGTCCTACTGTTAACATTGAACTCATATTCCTAAAAACTATTTATGATATATGACCATGACCGTTTTCACTCAGCAAATCAATAATATTAAAATAATTCTGGACCCGTGACTTAGAGGTTAATACATGCTTTTGAGTTATTTTTCATCCCGGATGCCCAGTAAAGAACTCAAGTCTTCAAATCGTTTTATGGATGTTTATCCAAAGGCACTAATTTTTGTAATGTTTTTTAGTCACCCCACGCACCTTCTATCTTATCCTAGAAGCCCATAGAAAACAATAAGCTAACTACCATATAATAAGAGTCGTTTTGTAACTATTTCTATATTTGTTTTCAATCTCTTAATTGAAAGCTTGAGCGACTGACAGTCTGATCTCTTTAAACAAATCCTGTTGACTAACGAAACATGTATTTGTTCGATAAGGAGTCCATACGCTCCACGTTGAAAGCGGTACTATTAAATGATGTATATAATTTAAGAATACGTTTGTTTTAAATGTGCTGCAATTCTGTGTCAAACGATAGTAAACTTCATATTAATTGGTTACAAATTAAAAAGGAGAATAAAATCTGCTACAAACTTAGTTTGTCCATAAATATTTAGTGTTTTTATCATCGTAACTTTATAAAATTATGCGCGAAGATTCCTGTTTTTCCAATTCATAGTTTTGTATATTGAAATATATTTGGAATGCCGACTAATTTAAAATAAAAAATCCTGTTTTTGGAAGTGTAAATATAATATACATATACTCATTAATTATTTCATACTAGCCCTGACATCTTTATCATAGACAGTACAATTCAAAATTTATTGGAATTAAAAGTTGCACGCGTGTATTCTTTTTCATACATAAATGAAACAACCCAATCAAATATGCAAATTCAATTAAAATCTAATTCTGTAATATTCTTATTTTAACTCGTTACTCGTTTGAATATCAATAATATTAATGCCGTCGTAACTAAGTCCAGGTTTACGCATTAATTTTGATGTTTATCCGAAGAGATTTATTTGTATGAAGAAAACTTCCATAAAATTTACTCCAAAACCCGTTTTTTTATATGTTCGAGTGTTTTGTTTATTAACACTTAAACTTTAAAAAACATCACGTCAAAGGAACTGGTAGAAGATTACCTGTCATGTAAAGCTTGCTGATTCATTTTCTGATAAAAAGAAACATTTTTAGTTTCATATAGAACTATAAAATTATTTGACAAATCCTCGTATTATAATGATTGCACTTTGTGATAAATAGTATTCACTTGGTACACTTGAACTTTTGTTTCGATAGTTTGCACTTTGGATTAGATAGTATTAACTTAGTACAATCAAACTTTATTTTTAATAGTTTCCACTTAGTCACGGATTCTTTTAACAAAATGAGTTAAGTTGTAGTATGTTAAATTTGGATTATTGGGATTTTGTACACTTCCATGTATTTTGACACTAACGACCCGGGTTTCACCTTTCGGCATCTTCAGGCATTCGAGCACACGAATGGACTCGATGTACAAAATCTTATTAATCCAAATTTGATATTGAAATTCCATCAAGCACCATCAGTCGATGTCTTAAATTATATATAGTATTTTATGTTACGGTTGGTCTGGTTTGGTTTGTGTAATGTATTCTAATGCGTGGAGCAAAGACAATATAGGAGGCCTAATATAGAGTAGAAGAATAAGTGACATTTCATTACAGCTTAGTGCAAACCATAAGTATATTGAGTGAAAACCAATTTATATATGTGAAAATATTTGCTCGTAGTGTAATGTATTTCTTCAATGTTAAAATTTATTTTGTTATGTGGGATCACTTTATTTTTAGTGTAAGAATTTGGTTTTTGTGGAATGTGTTTGTTATAAATGAAAACTATTTTTATGAAAGTGAATATGATCTAAAAAAAAGTGCATTTAATTGTTAGCCTTACATTAATATATCCGATAGAAAGGTGATGAAAAATCTTTTCAGCTCAAACTATCTGAAGCGAAAGGAACATTTTATTCAATGAACATTAGTGTAGCGTTAATTGCAAAAGTCTGTCAGCGCTGATTATTTATAATATTTTAATACCCACTACCCATAGTGATCCAAATTCCGTACCAAAAGGTTCTTCCAATACATGGCTACGCTGAATTCACTGTATTGTTTGAGGGTCGAGTTTAATTTTTTCATTAGTATTGAGTACCAGATAGAAAAAAATGTAATAAATTATCCCATCGTGTATTTTATTTAATTTATGGAAACCATGTGGAAACAGATATCACGATATCACTGATGTGTTATTATGACGTTTTTTTACACGTTTTAAATGAACAATATTATCAAGATGTAGATGAGAAAAAATGTGCGATTTCGATCATGCAAAATTCCCATATCTTCTAGAAAAAATGAGTATCTTTGCAATATAGTTGGTCAGAAGATGCTTCTTAAAGAAACATTAGTAATACAATCAGTGGAATAACTAAATTATGAATTATAATTTTTAATTATTTTCTCTTGCCTTTTTCAGTAACTAAAAATAAAAGAAACACACAGAAGATGTGTACAAGAAAATATTTTGATGTCTTCTTCGCTTGGAAGTACGTTGCTCTTTCTCGAGTCACTCGTATTATATTGCCTATGCCTTGGACAGTGAGACACTAAGTAACGTATATTTATTACGATAAACTAAATTTATATCTCACAGTAATTATACAATAGTTATCAGCCAGTCTTCGGCCTTGATTCCATAACTTACTGTTAAAAATGACAGTGACATTTTCATAATGACTGTATCGCCGCTGTAGGTGGCTGGCCGGCGATAAGCGGTCGCCCTGCCGCCGCCTAGTAATTACTAAGCAAACCTGCAGCTAAACAAACATTCCGGTCTCTTATCTATTACTTGAGACGTCTTATTTCTTCACAAATGTACAGGCTGACCTCACTGTTTACTTACTTGCTCTTATCCCGCATCGTATAAAATGAACGGTTGATTGTATTGTTGATTTTTTTACGAAATTAATTTACTTAACCTGTGTGGATAATAAGGGTTTCTGAGAGGTTCTTCACTATATTTTTATTCGTCGTCTTTCCTCTTTTCTTAATAATTTCAAATAATATAATGTATCCTGTATTATTTAGCTATATCGAATTAATAATGGTAGTTTACTGACTGTTTTGAAATTAAATTGGTAAATTTGCAAAATATCTATTTATCCACTTTTCTGCATCACGCATTGAGGTAAAACATTGATTTAATAGATTTTGTTGGCTTATTTTGTTTTTACTTTGTCCGCTTACAGCGTGGAACATATACCCTCTAATTGAGGTATCTCAACAGAAGTTATCTACGACAACTGCTTGTCATTCAGTTGCTCAACCTCCTCTTTTCGAAGAAAGTAAGGACAGAAGGATAGGGCTAGGACTTTTTAATAGGAGGGAATTTTAGACATCACAAATACTCATGCCTACGTACAGAAATTCGTAAATCGATTGGTAAAAATCAATGGCTTATCTATAACCTATCTGAAATACGTTAAGATTGAGACAATAATAATCAATTAAGCCCTCGAGAGGTGAAATGGACCAAGCGAGAAAGTGTTGAAACTTCTTTATTGAAAGCTTTAGTTTAATGAACTTCTTACGTTAATTTACACGTTATTGAATTTTACTTCTTACAAAATAAAATATTATTGCAGTCTGTATTTATTTACTTAGCTCACTTCACTTTTATGATATTTTATGACAAGCAAAACGCGACTAACTCATTTTTTTGAAAATATTAGTTGGCTAACTTTACTTCTCATTGCCTCAATTTACTAGCACTGTCATAATTAGTTTAATTTAAATGTTATTAAAGTAATTTGAGTTTTTTATGAATATTAAAGACATATTTATGTTAGTATTTGCTTAACCTAAAGCATATTATGTATCATCGAATGAACCCAGTTTAGTTATAGTTATGACGATAATTTAATGCTGAACTAGTTATCAGTAACATTTGACAATATTTGTAGAACTCCATGATAGATGTTCAACATTCTAAACAGGATTTTTCTTAGTTATTTTTTGTTTCCCCTCAACTTCTTCAGACAACTACAAAGCTCTAATAGTACAGAAAAAATATAAATTAATATTAAGACTAAGGAATATAAAAATATATATATTTAACACTAACGGTCTCACTGTTCTGTACTTTATGACAACATTGTTGTCGATTTTTTTTATTTGTATTCAATCATGTTCATATCTTATTTGGTAATACTTACGGAAACTTCACGGGATAAATATGTCTCACCTTTTGAAAGTTCAAAATGAATATACATAGATTATTATGTACACATTTCACAGTCCAACAAATGGATTTGTCATATATGTAGATAACTCTTATCATGTAGACATAACTTAACTTCTGTACGACACGACGACATCTTTAAACATATACTCCATTAGGATTTTTCCCCGAATACTTAATATATCTGCTTACATATCAATAAAGCTTTTTAATTACGTACCTTACAACATATTATAAAAGTGTTGAAATCGTCATGTTTTTCATCTAGCTGATATACAGTCAATAAATGATATCTCCTTTAACCGGTTGACTGCCGGCCACGCACTTACGCGTGATATTAACATGTTACTTCTATTCGTCAGTATTCCGTCGGCAGTTGTCGTGTTAAAAGTATATTATTTTATGTTTTTGAAAATTTAGATTTTATAGAATAAGAAATTGTGTGATATTTTTTTTATCTGAAGAATCGTTTCAGTGATTTAGAAAGACATAGTTCACGTTATTTCGGTGATGCGTTGATTGTTATTATTGGTGGTACAAGACGTTTAGAAGGCATTTCATTTTCAATGTTGTAATACAAATTTACAGTAAGTTGTAGCAAAACAGAATGATTAAAAGGTAGAAAATTACGTTAAACCTTATTAATAAAAGGCTATTCTGAGTTTGATTTTTATTTGTCAATATTAGATGTAAAATAAGATATAAATCATTTATTATCTTTTACCATTAAAAACTTTAGGTTGAAGAAGATTCTTTTTTGTCATGTAAATATACCAACATGTTTTTTCAAGAATTATCGAATGGCAAATAAATAAATTGTAGCTATTTTTTTCTGTAAAAAAACAATGCGAAAATATCCTTATCGGAAAGCAATAGAGATATAAAATAAAAAAAGTCAATTTTGAGATAAGTATGAGTAATAAAACAACGAGATAAAAAAATGAATCAATTAACAAAATAAATTTTGCAATCTCAATTTTGCTTTTATTAATATTTCCCTGTTACTTCAAAGCATCAATGTGATGAGTGGAATAACTAGATACAAATAATAATATAAATAATCTTACTATTATCCTGTGACATATACAGCAAATGAAGCTAAAAACAACTTTAATTAACTAGTTTAAAGGTATAAAACAAATCTTAATATTCAACTATCTCGAAACTATTTATTTTATTTTTCTTACTGTGGCTTTCAGGCAGCGATACATGCATAAATGAATGTTTAAACAATACATTAGGTGCTTATTTAATTCATTTGATTGGATTTCAGATATTCGATAACTCAAAACTATTATTTCTAACATAGTGTTTATTAAAAGAAAGATAAAAGTATGTTTTAGAATACTAGCTTATTGAAATATTACTAGACAGGTGAGGCACTTGAAATAATGTATTTAATTACTTTCAAATCATCATTAGTATGTGTTTTAAAAGTGTTTTCTAGAAGATATCACACAAACAAGCTAATGACACATTGTAAAGGTATAGAAAACATGGCAAAGCAATTAGTCATATTATCCATGCTAACAAATTTCAGTTACAATTTGTAGCACAGTTCTAATTGTGTTTGCCCAGAGTGAATATTTCAAAATGACTGTCACGTTTTTAGTCAGAACTGACACAACGCATTTGAGCTTTAGCGGTATTTTAAGTATACTAATATTGCTAAGATACTTTATTGTTTGATCTATTGTTAAAATGGAGTTGCCACATACCGGTGCGTCGACACGACGCCTAAAAGAGTGCGAGTATCAATAAAATGTTGAATTTCAGAAAATGTATTAGTTTTGGTCCATAATGTAACTACCAATATTTATTATGAAAACATAAATTTAAAAAAATGATTGAAATGTTTCAACTGAAGCAAGGTTGCCAGATTATCATAAACGTAGATCGAGATGTAAGAGAAATTAAGACATAATTGAGAATTTAAATTAATTATGATTATATGTCCATAAAATCAAACAAGAGTTAACATAGAGGGCACCGAATGATGAAATCGTGGTGGGCCGGACAAAATCGCTGGACAAATGCAGTCATTCAGTGGTACCCGAGGGGCACTAAGCGGCCTCAGGGGCGTCCCAAAACCCGCTGGATTGACGAACTTGTCAGGTTCGGTGGAAGTACGTGGCAGTGTTATGCTAGGAGAAGAGTGGAAGGAGCTGGGGGAGGCTTTCATCCAGCAGTGGATCGACCCCGGCTGAAAATGGTATGTCCATAAGAAAATATACGCAGAAATTCATAGAAACAGTTTATAAAAAATATTAAATTATATAAGTATTTGTGGTAGCTTTTTTCCTTGTTTTTTTTCAAATATGGACGCCATCTTTAGTCGTATTTTTTTAAATTAATGCAAGTGTATTTTGTCGTTATTCTGGAAAAAGACACTATCTAAAAAATACTAGATTTGAGTAATTCAACAATGAAGTTTGTCAAATGTTTGAAATGTTATACCTTTTTCATTTTGTGTATTTGTACAAAACTATTTTTAAGTAAAAGTTTATTTTATAAGAATAAGTGTGTCATGCTATAGGACAGTTTGGTATAACTAACTCATGTAGTTTTTTCGATTTAGTGTTTTCTTCCAGAAAAGCGAGGATTTAAAATATAGAAGCTGTTTTTTTAGGATAAATTATTGTTATTTAATTCAATGATACGGTAACGATGGGAGGATAAGGCTTGTAGAAGGATTTAAAACCATGTATGCTAAGCGTTAATTAACACATCCGATTGAAATATAAAGTATGTATACAATCGCCAGGAATAATTTAAATGGGTGTTCAACCAACACCCACTTGGATAATTCTTAAACAGTTATTTATTTGCACGCCGTGATTTTCATAGCGCCATAATTTTCGTGATCTTCTTCATAACGTTATTCAATGCTGCACACCGCGTACAGAGAATTAATAATGTAAGATTGTAAAACAACTTCACTGAATATAATATTGCGTCGAAAAGACGAAGATCAAAGGTTAAATATAATAAATATAATATAATACACGCTTCAGTACAAACATGTAGAGGTAACAAAGATTATTGCGTCAGGAATCGGAAATAAAATAACAGTTTGCAATTAGACCCTTTTCATAAAAAGGGTTCTTGGTCGGATTTGATTGGATAAAAAAGCTTGACAATAGTAATTATGACTATGTCTTGGGCTTCCGGTTGTATTTCTTTTGTCACGTGAAAGATGATTGCAATTTAATTATTTGTTTCCTCGATGTCGTTTGTTACTGCTGTTCAAATAGCCTCAGAAGACATTGTATTCATGCTGGGCGAAATTAGAGTAAAGGATAGTTTGCAACGTTTCAAGATAACAAAATAAAGGAATATGGGTTTCGTTTATATATTTGACAATCTTCAATTCGTTTTTCTTATATAGATAAAAATAGCTGAAAACGTTTTGACAAAAAAATGAAGAAATATATTAGTTTAATTTTGTTGCGGTAACGAGAGACTAATAAAACACAAGAGTACGTTTTTCAGTACTAATAACTAATAATTTGTTAAAGAAAATTTATAATGAGTCCCTCTCCGTAATAGGGAAATCTGTTTTTTCGTTGTTGGAGACTTTCTTTTTACAAGAATAGGATTTTAGATGGATCCGGCGGTTAGCTTACGGAAATTCAATTTATTTTCAATGTTAAACTAAAATTATATTGATTAAATTGGTATTTGTTTAATATAACTACATAAAAATTATAACTATCCAAGTGATATACCTGTAATTTCTCATATTATCTAATATATAAACATCAATGTGGGTTTGGTCGTATCTTATGCAGTACACTACCGTTCATCCGATTCCGATAAAACTTTGTCAAGTTATTGCTAGCACTTGCGCGAAGGATATAGTACAATCAGGCCCAGCCCGGCCCGAGCCCAAATCTCAACATTTTAATTTTTAACATACAGTAGGTCTTATTATATATAAAAATCAATCTCACAATCCAGATATATCTAAAATTTAAAATTAAGAATCAAATTTGTAAAGATAGCGACATCTCAGAAAACCTTCTGATTTGTTCGTGTAGGCATCAGACAGAAAACAAAAAATATTGTGTGTCCAAAAGCACTTCAATACACAGAATTAAAACACAAACACTCTCTTTCTTTGAGTGGCATTGCAACGAATGCCGGGTACTCACTAGTGTAGAATAAAACACAATTCGTTCTGTATTAGTTATTTCCACATGTTTTATAATGTCAAATAATTTACAAAATGTGGAAGCAGTGGAAAGCAAATTGAGTTTTATTTTTAAGATAAAGAGCTTTTCCACAAAGAATTATTTGACAGCTACCACCTTTAAAGTGATTATGTAAAATATTTAAAGAATCAATGTATACCTACCTACGTTAAAGTTGAAAACCTTGCAGTAAAATTAAACTTTGTTATCGTAATAGTACTGTTAAGCTATCGACTTCATATTAATATAAAATTACAAAAAAAAAATAACCTGTAAATGCCTCTTACACTTTTTTACTTTGTAATTATTTCTATAATTTGTAAGTCAAGTGTACTGTTTTAGATGTAGTTATAACTAATGAGACGGTGGTAAGGAACTTTCAAAATATTAATTATACGAAGGAATACTGAATTGATAACATTTTTTTCCGATATACATACCAATTTGGCATTTTCGTGTGATGGATTATCTCAAATCACAGGTCTGAGAGCCCCGCATGGTTTCGCGCAGCCAATTCAATATTTTTGTTTGAGCTTATCCAAAATGCCCGCAGCGGAAGTCGGTGCAGGGTTACTAATTAAAAAAAACTTATCGAAACATAGCGAGGGCGTGTCGCGCAAACTTTTTATTTGAAGAACGACTGCAGTGAGAGCTGTGCGTCGATGGTGATAATATATTCGTCAATCCTGTAAAATATTTATTACATATTACTAAGCTACTTCGCTGAACGAAACCGATCTTTGATATTTAGAACTGTTGTTAGATAGAATAGATGATTTATTTATCAAAAACAGTGTCAACATAAATTAAAATTTGATAATGGTTTTTTCCACATCTTATGTAACTAATTATTACACTTTTATTCTGTCAAATATAGTTTAATTGCAAAAAAAGCAACCGTTTCTATATATGAGGCGTCTAAAAGCAAAAAAAAATCCAAAGTTTTTTTATTTTCACGTTGAAATAAGTTGTTTTATCGGTAGTTATTATTTTATTCGCCTTGTATTTACATTTAAAAACAATAATTATTTTTATCAGCTAGTCAACCACAGTTTTGTTTGTGATTTCCGTGACATGTGGAAGTGTTCAAACATTTCTTTCAGATGCTAATATCAAGTTTCGTAAGTTATTTATAATAATATAGGTTGATTAGCTTCTTTATTGTTTTCGAAGAGATTGAAATATGGCGGCCAAAACGGCACGTTCCCCCGTGGCTGACATTATCAGCAACCGATAATTTCTTACATCTAATACATCTAATCGTAATTTATATTTAGAAAAGATGAACGATACATTTTTAACTTTGCTTCGCGAGAGATGATTCACGTTGAGTTCTGCGCACAATTCACGGCTGGGTCTTACCAAATACGATTGGGCCGTGTCAAAGTATTATGTAATGAAATAATAATGTAATGTACGTATTTTTTTGTTAGGTTTCGAGAAAATGTGGACTCTTCGGTTTTTTCTTTTAGACGCCTCATACGTGATGTTTGTAATTTCTACTCTTTTCGATTACTTCATTCATTTTATCGCTTTGCAAGAAGCTGACAAGTTTTTTTTATCAATACTATGTAAGAAAAACGGTTGGGACTGCAAATATTTGAAAAGATTGTTTATGGAAAGTATGGCAATGTGACATTTAAATAAAATACAATATATATATCATATTTAGATAAATCCTTCCAGTTTTATTATAAAGCTGATGCTGATAAATTCTATGCTCAGGGTGCGAGTGGCGTAAAAATAATATAAAGGGGATTTCTCAAAACGCACCAAAAAATAACAAGAAGTCTCAGGATTTCCCGAGCTAAGCAAACAATACGGCTGAAATTATAGTCCAATGTGCGAAATTTATGACTGTTTGATAAAACGGAGTAAATTCGCCGAAAAAAATATTGCCGAGGATTTTCAGTACTGTGAGATAAAATACGTTATAATGTGCCAACAAAGGAACGCGCCATAACTGATTAATGGATACTAAAATGATATTTATTTAACTGTATTATTGTTTTATTAAGAGATAAATTGTTTTAATTACAACCTTGACCTTTTAATTTATGCGGGTACTATTAATATCCTATTTTTACTACGCTTTCGAAATATTTTTTTCTTTTTACTGCGATTAAATTAAAGTTTTTTTATATTTCATAAATCATTCGTTTCGTCAGTTAAAAAAATATGTCAATGATTTTTTTAAACTGGCGATCATAAGCCGCGGCCGTTTTAATTTCATATGTGTGTCCATTATTTTACTCTCTTGAAAAATTGTCAGAACCTTTTTAGATTATTATGAAAGAATTATAATAAAGTCAAGCAGGTATGTAATTAATATAGGTACTTAATTACAAACGGTGGGTCATGCTAACTTATTTGCAACAATGGCAAATTTTTCCAAGCCATGTCTATCGTCGCTTTTTTATTTTGAACCTAATAAAGGACTAGTCTGTCCTCTTTCTTACCTCCGAGTTCACGACAAAGTCAAACGACTGTATCCCTAATATTCGTCGCAAGCATCTGTTTTCGAAGCACAGTATAATGTTACCCTGTGCTTTAGTGATGTGCCATGTACCGTAAAGCAGCAGCGCCAGAATGCATGGTTTTTCTATTAGTGATTTCCTTCCCTTAGCCAGAAGATTGCCAGTTTTAAGGCAACGGATTGCATTTCCTGATGGTTGCCGCGGGGAGGCCAGCAAATAGACTTGCTGGCTTAAACATTTCCCATCATTTACTATGTGCGCATCCACTGGCATCGATGTGCTCACTTGATATCCACCAACCATTTACCACGACCTTGCTGGGTCGTCGTTGAGCAGGCCTGAGCTTCTGCGGTGATTTTGTCGTAATCTGTTTTTTTTTAAGAAGACCGGGTGATTAGCTCTGCGCTTCCGAGGCCTGAGTCACAAGGACTCTACAGGTTGGCTCAATCCGTTTTTTCTGTCAGGAATTTCCTTCCCTTAGCCATTCGTATAATATACTTACATTTATTGGCAAATTAATTATAATATAAAAAAAAGTATTTTCGGCGTCAATCGGAGAGTGATCTCAACTTATTGAATTTTTCCAATCTATAACTGTCTCTATTTCAACACAAATAACGACAAAGACATTCCTTGTAACAATTTAAAAGTGTTTAACGCTGTTGTATTATGAAATACTTTCATCAAGGGCTGTAGCGGGTGGTGGTGTGAAGTTTGGTACATTGGGAAGATGGAGATTTGATAGCAGATTAACAATAAGCTTATTAATTGACTTATAAGATTAGTTCAGTTTTTTATCTGTGAACATATTGAAAAATGCTATATACATTTTATTTTATTTTGGTACAAGTAGCATATCATATAGTCTGTGTGTTTTGTTCCAGATTGAAAATTTTCGTAAAATAAAAAGATATTTGTTTGGAGCAGCAGAAATTGAAAACATGAACATACGCAAAGGCATCAAAAGTCAAAAGCTCTTTACTTAGGCTACTCTGTGTGATACAAGACCTAGCTCATTTGGCACAAAGTGTTCATTGAATCGTAAAATTGCGTTTCAAAATGTTTAAGCGGCACGTCACTGATGCTACAATGAGATAAAAAATGAAACAAACTGAAGGCACACTGCCCTGTTAAACGTTTTTGGGTATATGACATTTTTTGATATTTCGAACTTATAATTAGCCCACTTATAATTAAATTGTTTTTAGCCATGTTAAAATATCAATAAAATTAAAAAAAAAAAACATCCAGCATTACAGCTGACAGCTAATGCGCCAAATATTTTTTAAATTAGAAAATCATACGAGATAAACTCGATGAGAATTTTTAGAAGTCATTCATGTCCTAAAAAAAATCTAAATTTGATATTGATGCTCGGAATTGAACCAGAACCCACCAGATCAGTAGATCACTTACCACTAGACCACAGAGGCCGACATGTAGAGTTTGACTAGAATAAAACCGTAGAAGATTTTTTACGAATTTAAAAACAAAAAGATAACATTTAAAATATTCAAATAATGCATACGTTTTTCTACTGGAATAAAATAATTGAGGTGAGGAGTATAGCAATTTACTGACCTCGTCAATTTGACAGTAGTAAATAACTTGTAGTAAGTAACTCTTGTAGTCGACTTGTCAACTCTTTCGGGCAGTCTTCTCGCATGGTAGTGGCGTTGAATCCCGTAGTTACCCGCAATCGCTACTTTTGTGAATTTTTATTCAAAGATATGTAATGCCTAATATTTGCTTCTACTCATCTAGACGATTTATTATCTTCTAGTAGTTTCCTAGCCCAATATTTCAATAATCATCATTCGCGAAAAAGCAGAATCAATGGATGGCAACTTTATGGAAAGTAATTTATAGTTTTTCACCAAAATCTGTTAACCTGTGATAAAGTTAGTCTGAAGGTGATTCTTAAAAAGATAAAAGTGAAAAAAGTGAAATAAAAACTTTAGCAATTTAATTGAATATATTTACAGTGCGAACAGAATATATTAAAATGCAAGGGTTTTTTGGAAAAATGTGTACGAGATGTAGGGCAGATTATTTACGATGAATTTTTAAAACAAGCAACATATTTTGCTGACTGGCTGGCTCGTTGTTTATCTTTCAAGCCTCGCATTGTAAATCAGAACCGAGTCAACATTCCTCAACAAAGCGTACCTTAATTTTCAGAGAGAAGACGAGAAAAGCGGTATTTTGATTCCTGGAAACAAATTTTTCATAAAAGAAAAATTTAAGAAAAATTATTTGCTTGTTAACCATGCCTGAATGATTTCAAAGTGAAGTACACCTGATCACCTTTCACCATGGTTTTTTTTACACGTTTTAAAAAACGGAAAATTTAAAAAAATCTGATTTTTCTGCTTTAAAACGGATTATTGTCAGAAAGCTGAACCCTACATGTATACAATATAATTTAAGACATCGACTGAGGGTGTTTGATGGAATTTCAATATCAAATTTGGATTATTGAGATTTTATACACTTCCATGTATTTTGTAACTAGCGACCCGGGTTTCGCCTTTCGGCATCTTCAGGCATTCGAGCATATATTTTAATATAATAATTTTAGCATAATATTTTACCTCGTAAATAATATTTGTCGTATTTGTATCTTCTATATAAACGTTAGACACTATTTACTGTCTGTCAGTTCGAGTCCATTCGTGTGCTCGAATGCCTGAAGATACCGAAAGGCGAAACCCGGGCCGTTAGTGACAAAATACATGGAAGTGTACAAAATCACAATAATCCAAAAAAAACAAATGTATACAATAATTGCATTTGTATAATTCATTTAATAATTGAAAATATAATGTATAAACATAAAAAGTTTATTTTCAAATTGTACATAAAGTTATCTATCTATCACAGGACTTCCTAAACTTTTCCTGCCAAGAAACACTTCGAAAATCAGGTAACACAATATGAAGCCATACAAATTTTAATTTGTTGCAGCCGTAGTAGCATATGAAGCCATTCCAGGTTGCCGTGGAACACTTACTCACGTTCGGCGGAACACCAGTGTTCCACGGAACATAGTTTGGGAAACCCTGATCTATTATATGTCCACGTTAGGGAAAAAAGAATCGGGTACACGTAGAGCTTTTTTTGATATCCATATTATATTTCCATTGGGTAGATATTATTTTAAAAGAGAACATGTCAATTGATTTTTTTACACGAAGATAAAGTTTGAGATTGCAATAAATACATAATATATGTTGTTATTGTCGGGTCTGAGGTGCAGTGGTAATCGTTAGTGGCTTTGTTTACGGATCTCATGCCAGTACGGATAGTTTAATAAATTCATTTTTCAATCGATTTATGGGTTTCTGTCTGAAGGCATGGATGCTTGTGATGTCAAAAATTCTGTCCCACTACCCATACGATCTTAAAAACGGGGAGCAGGGAGAGCTATTAGCTAACCACTAGGCTTATCATTATACACCTACTCTCTTCGAAAAAGTTATTCATAGATATATAATATAATGAAAGTACAAATAAATCGACAAAAACATAAAAAATGTTAGATTAAAAAATGATGTCATGATGAAGAAACATGTCATTTACAAAACGTAGGATCAGGATTTCATAATATGTATATTAGGTAAGGTATTACATTGTAATGAGTACAGGTTCATAAAAAATTACAGTGCTTGAAAGTTTAGTATTCGCTGCTTTTTTTAAAATTGTTATAATTTTCTACGGATTCGGCGGTAACTTTGTGGAGTCTGAAGATGCTTTTTAAAGAGGCGAAACGCGTCACGTTAGTGATAGAACCATTGGAATAACAAAGCTATTAATTTTAATTTTATATAAAAGTAATAGTAAAGTTAAAATCATGTTTACCAAAAATATGTCACAATAGAAACATTCAAATAAAATTTAAGATTGGATGTTCAAATGAACTAATTTACAAAATCCATGGCTTACTTAAAATACCTTAAATTATTATGGTAAACTTTTATAAGTAATCTCACTACCATGTATTGTAATATAAAAGCTGATGTTAAAAACAGTAACATACTATGTAAAAACCTTGTATTAAAACTTGAAATAAAAAAAGCAAAAACGAGAAGTTTTAAAAATTAAAATCTCTATATAAAATGAGAATTTCAGCCCCCGTAAAAAAAGTTAAAACAGCGAGTAAAATTACGGGCTTTTTGATACGTTAAGTTTTTTAATTTAGAAACCTGATTTCCTGTAACAAGACTTGCTTGAAAAGTTTTTCTCGTACAATTCTAAAATAAGCATATGAGTCGTAATGGAAATAAAGAGAAATTTAATTTCCGAAAGTTTTCCTTGAAGAAATCCACTGAATGCGCGATTAAACTTATTGAATTTCGATTTATATAAATAGAACACGTTTATATTATTTAAAAGTTATGAACGTTTCAATATATTCTTTGTAAAATACTATTTAATATTAAAATCAATAATGTCTTACATTTTGAAAAAAATAATTTAAGACATCGACTGAGGGTGCTTGATGGAATTTCAATATCAAATTTGGATTATTGAGATTTTGTACACTTCCATGTATTTTGTCACTAACGACCCGGGTTTCGCCTTTCGGCATCTTCAGACATTCGAGCTCACGAATGGTCTCGAACTGACACGACAGTAAACAGTGTCTAACGTTTATATAGAAGATACAAATACGACAAATATTATTTACGAGGTAAAATATTATACGTCTGAGAGCCACACTGATACCTGAGTTAACATTTCGAGAATTGCCTTAATCCTTTTTTTGTAAACAACACATTAGCAGAGTGGCGAATTGCCGCTTTCCAACTTCTTTTAGAATTACCAGTGATTTTACAATTATAATAGCATTGTGGGTTTCGACGGGATGCTATTCGAGTCCAGTTAGTCAGTTCGAGTCCATTCGTGAGGTCGAATGCCTGAATATGCCGAAAGGCGAAACCCGGGTCGTTAGTGACAAAATACATGGAAGTGTACAAAATCTCAATAACCTAAATTTGATTTTGATAAATCATAAATGGTCCAAAAAAAACTTTGAAGTAAATATGTCTCCGGTAAAATCTTGATTGAAATAATACGTAGTTGCAACAGCACAAGGCAACTTAAGTTGACATTAATAAGCATTTGTGATACTTACGGTGACCATACATTAGAGGTCTGATTTTTAAAATATAGTAATTCATTTATATTTTTCAAACAGTGTATGTTATTGTTTCCATATTTCCAACGATATTCACAGCACATGTGAAATAAATTATTTAAGTTATGAATACTATTTCCTTATGGCTGACTCGTGACCTGAACATGGTAAAAAATATTTTTCTTAAATTTTAATTCCTTACCCGGGCCCGGCCCAAGCTCGAACCTGAATTGTCTTTACCCGTCCGAACCCGTGCAGATCTCTACTATACGTTCTTTATTTAACCCTTTAGACGCCTATGATGGAGAATATACGTCATGCGTATTCGATGCTCACACGCTAGTGTCAAACATTTTGCACTATTTTAATCAACCAAATATATTTTTTCAGTGTCATATTAGAAGTAACGTGTGTGGCCATGCAAAAACAGAAAACAATGATAACTCTAATAAATTGTGGCAATGAAGACATTGTCATTGGTGGTGTATTGCAAAGGGTTAAGAGGAAATACGTTCATTTCATTGATTTATTTATTTTTTAAAATAGTATTTTTTTCTTTTATTTTGAGAATTGAAATTGTAAATATGTAATTGGCGAGCAGCACAAGGCCCACAGTATACATAACTGTCATTCTACCGACACGTTCTAGCGACGCGGCACCGGTGCCGTTTAAGTGTGTGTGCTGTATAAATTTACATGATGAAGAGGTGAGTCGACGTTTTGAAATTTCAACATTGATTGCCGTGAGTTATTGAGGTACTATTTAAAAGGTATTGCATATTCGAGTATCTGCATACTAAAAATTTCCCCAATTGTTTATATCTTCTTTATATTTTAAAAAACATATGGTCACCGTAGTGGTACTCCAAAAATTATGGTGACCGTATTTTGCAAATTTAAGAGGGTGACATTAAAATCGTTCAGCCCGTATGAGTAATGAAAAATATTGCAGAATGTGCTTATCTTTTTTGTCTTTTAGTGAAAGAATACAATAAAATGTACTGGTTACATCTTACGACTTACTAAATCAATGTACAAAAAAGCAGTAAGTACTGTTAAAATCAATACGCATGGGCACCTTACTAAAATGTATAAACTCTTCAAAAAAAGAACGTTTTCCATACACGAGAGCAGAAAAACAACGCATCCAAAAATAAAAACACCACTCAGCACACAAAACAAAGATCAAATTTTCACGTAAATTTTACGCGCGCGCTGAAAAAAGGGTAATCCCCGATTTTATTATTCCTTCAATCTCATGCCACAACAGTGTCCCCCTCTCTGTCGAGCAGCCAAAAAAAAAAACGGCGTGACATAAAACAAGCCGACAGAACTTCGCCAAAGTCGATGGTCGATGAATAATTCATTGAGCCGATAACATTATCGGCACTTTTTAATATTCCCCGGAGCATCGGCGCACGAGTCTCTCAGTGTATTTTATTGGGGGCGTCAATTTCCTGATTACAAAGTTTGCGGATTGAATGAAAGATTGAGTCTTGTTTAACTGGGACTGTTATTTTTGTGTCGGTAATTTTTTTGGCCTGCATTTGTTTGGTCAGTATCTTATTCAATTTTGGAATCAGTAAACCAAATAAGTCGTCCGTATTATATTTCCGGGCCTTCAACCGAATGATAAACGTCGTTGGTTTCGGTAACGGTGTTCATGGGATTGAATCGGACAGTTTCATTGATTTTTCAATTGAGGCATTTAAACAACAAATAATGTCCACTATTTTCCATTTTCATTTTACTACATTTCTCCATTCCACTATATACAACTGTGCAAAGATATATTTTAAAAAAATAATCTTAAATCCCTCAAATCAGCTCTCCAAAATATGTCGCTTTTCTAAAAACATACTATAGTCCAGGCCATTTTGTATGGAAACAGTTAAGGTCTTTTACAACCAAGATATTATGTTTTTATGCCAAGATCTTCAATTCTCTCCCAGCCCTTTGATAACTCAATCGCTAATCCTGCTCTATGTTTTCGAAATAAGACACTTTGAGCAACTGAATAACAAACAGTTATCATAGAAAAACTCTGGTTAAAATAAACCTCTTTGAAAGGCCACATGCTCCACATTGGGAGCGGATATGATTTATTATTCTATAGTCTTGACCTGTAGTCGAGTGGTCAAACCACTTTGGCGTTCACGTCATTCAATTGCGGTGTCAACGGATTCAAATCCCGTGAATCCCGAAAAATCAAAATTAAATGTCATTTTTTAATGAGAACCGAAATCAGGTAGAGGCATTAGTATCACTGATTTGAGGTGCATAATTTGAAAGGGGATAAATTTATCTTTAAATATTGCTGAAAAGTATATAAAGATGATCGTTATACATAAAATGATATAGATATAAGTCAATCGATCTAACAGTCGGATGTCGGATCTGTCGGCCCCATCGCCATTCGTCAAATTACAAGCCGTTAAAAAGTTGACGGCTTCCTATGAAGAACGAGAGAATCTCAACTCCTATAAGCTTTTCCATGATATATTCCATTTGACTTTCTACAAACTATAGTGCAGGGTAAACTACAGCCCAACACGTACTTTAGTGCGGCCCACTAAGCGGTCAATAAATTATTTATTATTAGAGAATCACACATTATTTATGCTGAAATTCCTTTTTCACGCACGGTAATAAATACTGTTTCTAATAACAGTATTTTACTTACAGCCCGCCGTTTTTTTCAATTTTTTCATGTGACCCTTCAGTCGCAAATTTTTCCTGGGCCTGCTAAAGTGCATGCAACAATGTCTTGAAAATTTTTTCTTCGGACATTCCAGGGAAAAAAAAGAAACACGAGTGACGTAGCACTTCGGATTACACCACGTAAGAAGGGTGTGGGACAGTAGCGGGTGGTGGAGGTTACACTGTTACCTTGATAATGTTGTATAAATACTAATAAAATTTCAAGTTTAATGCAAATTACAGCTTCAGTGTTATTTCCCAGTGCCGTACTTACTAAAGGTAAGATAATACATTTGTGTTAATAATTATTAAATGCAGGCTAATTAAAAATATGGATTAGGTACTGCTTTGCACTGGCTATATTTCATTTGTGTGTGTACACGGTTAATTCATTTCGATTATCAAATACGTAACATGGCTCTCGAATCAATTTCCGGCCTGCCAGTACGTGTTCATTTCAAGACATAATATACGACGATATGAACAGAGTAGAATCTTCCAACAATGAAATTGAATTTTAATTAATTATACAATTTAAATATAGCTTACACAACTATGGGGCTGACCCTTAAAAAAATAGAAGACTTCCGCAGTACATAGCGTAGCGTCTGAAGAAAAGTTATTTTTTTAAACTGGTAGTATTTCAGTCTCTCAATGACCCTTTTTTGAAAGGGAAAAAATGGAATTATGAGCCTAGAAAAGTATTTGTAGATAGCGAATAGCTCTCGTTTTTAGCATACCATAGGCGGGGGAGGAATGTCAACATCGTATAAATACATCTATGGCCTTTTTAAACAAATCTATAAATCGATTGAAATATTTTTTTATGGAATGTCGAAATAAGAAGATTTGATCTCGTGGAAACTACAATCGAATCAGATGATCCCACGAGAGTGTTGACCACTCGGTATAAGGACCGGAAAAATTATATCCGTAACCACATGTTTTAAATTATTAATATCAGAATCAGTTTCGCGTATTTTCAATTGATGAGAGAGACCGCTCTTGCTCATTACATAAAATTGTGGATGTCTTTCCAGCATGAATTATTAATTGAAAATAAAAAGTTTATTAAAAAAAGCTTCCTTCCGACGTGTAGTAGAAAGGAAAATCTCAACCTTAATATTATCAACTATAAGTGAAGAATTATAATCAATGTCTATGTTATAAATAAATAACTTACGGTAGATTTAGTTTTAAGACGCTTATCAAAAACGCAAAACACGTGTCACAACTAGTTACACCAACAGTGGAATAACAATGTTATTCATTTTAATTTTATATTAAAAGTTACATACATATCTGCTTTTGCCAAGCAGATACGTATTCCTATCAATAAACTTTACTATCGCAGACCCTTTGGCGCTACACGTCTCTTCAAAATTGATAACTTACTTCTAGTCTAATATAAATTTCATAATACTTCCGGTTACTGCCGTCTTGTTATGGGAGTCATGTACATTACAGAAGTACGGTTCGGTTTGCTACTGTGCACTTAGCACACAAAAGGTCACAGAGTCGCACTGAGGGGATAATTGCGATTGTCTCAGAAATGTATTTCCAAGTCCGCAGCTGCCGTCGTGACGATGCGCTGGATGCTGCCATGTTGTTTATTGGAAACAAGATGGCGCCTATTGAGATAGCGCGCTGGTTAAACGGGTGGGCTTGCCATGCCTCTGGTTAATTAAAATTAAACGAAAATGTAGCACCCGTAAGACAAAACGTGAATGGGAATTGTCGTGCTCTCAACTCAACAACGTATTTCATTTGGAAACGAAAATTTAAAAATAGTTTTTCTTATTTAATGTAATGTTTTTTGTTTGCTGAAAGTATTATTAGGTAATTAAGTCATACGAGATAAATATTGACGAATCTATGAAAAATTTTATCTCTGAACAACGTCGTCAGTATATTGGGAGATATTTTTTTAAAAATTATTTAGTTATTATGAATCATGTCGGCATTCGTGGCGCAGTTGGTAGCGTCGCTGGCTACGGTTACGGATGTCTCGGGTTCAATTCCCGGTGCGGACGGTTTTCATAGATTGATCTTTCGATCGATTTATGGATTTCTGTTCGAAGTCTGAGTCCTCCCTCCAACCCATCCCATTCTCATGGGGCGTAGCGAGAGCGATTAGCTAATTACTAGTGCTGTCATAGCCCCATCCTTCTATTCCTTCTCTCTTAGAAAAAAAACGAGAGGTTGAGCAACTGAGTAACAAGCAGTTCTCGTAAAAAAATCTGTTAAGATACCTCCATTAGGAGACCATATGATCCATATTGGGAGCGGACATGGAAAAAAAAAATGAATCATAATGTATGCTTAAAGATTGTTATCATTATTTCTGTCGTAAAGATATGTGCACAGGTATTCCATAAGTAAGGCCTGCATTTATTGGGTCAGTAACTTTTTCAATTTTTAGTCAGTAAGAAAAAATAAATGTTCAGTAACTAATTCCATAAATGGTTAATTAATAAAATCAACGGTAAGATATTTATATAAGTCGGTCAGTTTTTTGATTAAACCTAACGTAACCTTTATTTATTTGACAATTATTTACTTACCAAACATTATTATTAACAGAACATTTATTGAATTAGTCACTGACCAAATACTTAGTTGCCCTAAGGTAACCGTTGCTGACGACACCTTCCACCATCGAGCCATTAGTCGGTTAGTGGTCCTTCCTTCAGGATTCACCGTTAAAAATAAGAATTAAACCTTTATTTTTATTTTTCAAGGAGCTTCAAACGGACACTGAAACAATTCTTAATAAAATCTTACAAAAAAAAATATCGCATATTAACATTGACTGTCGAACTGTGCTTAGGAGAGTAAGGCTAATTCATGATCTCCAAAAACGTTTATTTTATGGTTAAAAGCATTAACTATAAATTGCTAGTTAAGGTTCAAGCAAATGATAAAAAGAGACGGATAATTAAAAATATGGAAGTTACATTTTCTGCAAAAATCATTTAAAGCTCAAAATTAGTAGAACTGACTTGCGTTCCGTATATGGCAGCTCCATTTATTATTTTCGTAAAACGATCACCTTGGCTGATACCCCTTTCTTATGCAATAAAATTTTATCGCTTATACGAATGGAAAGATACCATTTTATCATTCCTTTTATATCATTTATCATTTTTTTATGCACTGGAAAGTACCTCAATAAAGCGAGATTTTCGGGTTATAAAGTAAGTTCATGAGAGATTAATATCAATTCCGATCAAATGAAATCGTTTTAAAGGGTTTCAAGTGTGATGGGTAACGAAAAGCTTTTTTTGTAGATATCTCGAAATATTTGTTGATACGTACATAAAATTATTATAATCTGTAAGTTTATAATTTACCGATTAACATGTCGGAGTAGTAACGCTTCGTAATCAATGGTTTAAATCTATGAAAATACATATTTTTAAATCGATTTTAATTTAAACTAACGGAAAACTTAAGGAATACACTGGTTGTAAAGAAAGCGACTCAATTAGTTGTTGTCTATAAATTACGTCTAACGATTTTTGATACTTTGAACCCTCCGTGGTCGCATTTTGTCATCAAATCTTTTTAAACCTCTACCCTAGTATTATTAATTGATATATTAAGATTTTTTGACATTATTCATTGTATAATTTAACCCCCATCACATTGTCACATCATTATTTATAGACAGATGGCTCCTAAATAATAGATTTTATTATATAGAAAGATTATTGTCGGTCATTTAAATGGCAATAAACAATAAAATATAATATTATTATCTGAAACAATAAATTACTTGCATAAACTTACGAAACCGTTTTTAATGATATTTCTACATATAATATCTACATTCGAATAGTGTATATGTGAGCTCCACAACTAGTGTGCGACGAGACGATCATAGGTGTGCCGTGGCACAATGTGTCAAAAAATGAGAAAAATTCGAGTAGTAGAAATTAGAACCATTCAGTTGCTAAGATCTCCTTTTATATTATTCTCGTTGAAAGAAATATTTTATTGTTTTGAATTTTAATAAAATAATTGTATTGTGCAACGGCATTGATGGAGGATATAAAATAGTTTCTCTCGTGTAGAAAACAAAAAAATTCTTTTGTATAAATTACAAATTGCTTTATATTATCAGGAATTATTACAAAAGATTATCGAATGTTTAAAATAACACATTATCGAATGAATTGCTTTAAATTCGTAAATTTTTAGGTCAACGAGACTTTTATTAAAAAAATACTGATTATTTCGATTTGGCTAAACAACACAGTATTATTGCAAAAAAAATGAAAATATTGTATTGCTTGTAAACACTCAACTTATAAATATACATATATTTGCTTGTGGTGTGCTGTGAAATTCTAATGGGTGCTTAGGTGTGCCGTGGGTGAAAAAACGTTGCGGAGCACTGGTGTATATTGCGAAACATGACAACTCTCTACAAAAATAAATGGACAGGGTATAAAGTTGTTTAAAACTGGACATCATAAAGCAACTTAACTTTCCCACCATGTAAAAACAGCCTAGTCCACACGTGGGTAGAGATATATACAAACACCTAGGATGTTTGTACTCTTTTGTTAAGTAAAAGCTTCTAGTTAAGTTATGAATAATCATAAGATAGTGGAAATTGTAAATGAATATGTATGATTGAGTTTCATATATAAAAAAGTATAGGTAAAGTGTACTTCGTGTTAATAATGTATTGGGTCGATTTAAAAAGCCACGTGCCGTGAACCAGCTGGCTTAGGGAAATTTTTGATTATGTTTTTCATTTTAGGTAGAATCGAAAATAGACACTGAATGGTATTCAAAATAAAAAAATGAATATTCACCGTACTGTTTACAGGAAGCCCGATTGACAATATTTGAAAGTCAATTTTGTTTAAGATTTATATTTAGTAGAATGGCTTAAGATGTACCAACAGAAAAACCGTGGAAAAATGAATTGCGTCTTATTAAATTAAATTGCTTTTAAAAAACACATCTCTCAAGAAATTATTAAAATAAAAACCTTTAAATTTCGAATCTTTTTATAAATTAAATTCTTAAGAGGGTATAGTAGATTTTTTCCCATTTGGAGAAATTCGTTAATTATTTCCCGTAGCCGAAATCTGAAACGAAACGTCGTTATTTTTTGAATTGTGATTAAAAAAATCACACCTCAAAATATAACATTTCATAAAATAATTAACTGATTATGATAGCGCCTAACTTAATTATAATTTAAAAAACAACGAGCGTGGTGTCAAGGCAGATGACGGACTCCGACTTCATTACAATATAAGGTAATAAAAACATGTCCCCCAAAGATGATTACTATATATATCAATATTCTTGTTAATTTGACTTATACAATAGAGTGAATTGTGTTATTGTATACCAGGCTTCTTCAAACTTTTTAGCTTAAGGGCCACACTCACTTCTCCACTAAGTCCCAATGGCCATCACCTAACTAGCTTATAATACCATTATACTGTATTTTTGAATTATGTGCAAATTTTTTGTATTGGGACTAGCCGGTGGAATGGACTACCGCGGGCCGGATTGGTGATTCTCACGGCCCGTAGTTTGGAGGCCTATGTTGTATACGATTAATATAAAACTAATATTAAACATCTATTTACTCAAAATTTGCATTACTAAAGGAACATTTTTATTATCAAACACATAGATCTAATATTTTTATAAAATTATTATTTTATATTGATATTGTCGTTTTTTAAGCAGGAGTCTTTAAATCGAAGAAAAATTTTGCTACCGCTCGACTGTAGAAAAACTGTTTCCATAAGTGAAATGTTTTTAATAATTGTTTTCATTTAGTTAACCGCCACTGGTCTATAGAAGATTACTTCGGCACAAATAGAGATATCCACTCAGTAGGCCTGATAATAATCAGTGTGGGTCTGAATACCTGCCGCTGACTTCAATAATTTACATCCAACAAACTCAATTGGAAACAAATGAAATATAGATGTGTTTTCAATAAACGACATTTTCGAACGGGTCCCGTCTAATTTTTCGTCTAATTAAGACGACATGATTGTATATTGATTACGGAAAGACTGATTTGCCTGATTTATTCGGGAGTTTTATCTTAATTAAACGTATGCTATATAAATGTTTTTTGTTTTGAATTAATCAGATTTCAGGTAATTTAATGAACGTGCATACAACCGTTGACGTTGATCAGGCTCTTCTTCAGATCGCTTTAATTACCTGATGAGCAATTTATTTAAATTTTAAACAGTGCTACGGTAATGGTTTCAATACAAACACAAAAGAGAAAGGCTTAATAAAAACTTTGCTTTTACGCTACTTAGCATATCATTCATTCAATGGTTTTAAATTTAAATCATAGATTTTAAATGTCCGTTTTGGTCAGTTACAGATAATAATGTATAATAGTTATTTTGCGCATATATTTTCTTTACATATTTATATTGTATCTTAAAATAGTAAACTATCAGTAAGTGATCGTGATTTAAACTTTGAGAGCTGTTGTTAATTAACAAATAATATAGATTAATCTTCACAACGTATTTATAAAAAAACTTTTAATGTTAAAATATTATATTGTGTCATCTTACGCAAATTTTCATATTAATTAATCAAGAATAGTTCGTTGTAAAACCAATTTATATAATAATCAAGCCGTAAAAGCCATTAAAAGTGTCATTAAACATGACGGCGTCCGTTGTGCAGTTGGTATCGTCGTTGGCTACGGCTACGGATGTCTCGGGCTTAAATCCCGGTGCGGACGATTTTTATAAATTGATCTCTCAATCGATTTATGGATTTCTGTTTGTTTGTGATGTCTAAAAAAAAATCCCTTCCACCCATCTGATCCTCGCGGGGCGTAGCGAGAGCGATTAGCTAACCAATAGCCCTGTACTAGCCGTATCCTTCATCAGTTGATAATACTCGTGAAGAGCGAAACCGTTCCTGATAAATATAAACATGTGGAAGTAGTGCAAACAAATTTTGCTTATTTTTTAAACAGAATGTCTTTCTACCAAGAATTGACAATTAACACCTTAAAAGTGATTTAATTTTATCTTGTAAACTTTCAACTCTCGTTTTTTTATCATGCACGGTAGCAATGTGGAGCAGCTCAGCAGAAGTTATTTTTTTACGAAAACAGATTATTTTTATGATACTGTGAGATTGTATCGGTCTAAGAATGGACAATTCCAACAGGCACCCTCAGTCATCTTAGACTATTGATTAACTTATCACTTTCCCTACGTCCATTTTTAAGGATCGCATGGGTAAAAAGGGAATGTTGACATAATAAAAATACTTGTAAGGTGTTAACTGTCAATTCTTGGTGGAAAGACATTATATTTAAAAAAATAAAAAAATTGTTTTTCAGATATAAAAATTTGGTAGATGCTCATAGCTGCTCTGCGTTCTCCACTTAATATGGCTGTTTATTGTTAATTTAATTACATACTTAATATTTGATTGTTTTTAAGTGGTTCACTATTTTTTCTTATAATTTTCCCAATCCATTATTTGCCTAATGCATCAGTAATGTCATTAAATTTTTTTGCTCAGCTAATGGACTTTTAATGTCGTTATATTTGTGATTTAAGATTAGTATTTATTAATTTGTAAGAGGTCCATAACATTTTAATTGTAGACTATTTTATTTGATTTATGTATAATTTGTTTGTTAATCAGTAATTTCTTGTCTTAGTTCATGAACCATCAGTTTTTTTACACTCAATTTAATATAAATAGGCCTGTTATGTTTGTATTTTTATCGGTTGATAATGCTCGTGATGAGCGAAATCAGTCTTGATCATTATAAACATGTGGAAGTAGTACAAATGAATTGTGTTTTATTTTTTAAAAAATAACAAAAGTACATACCTTGGCAAACAAATCAAATAATGGATTAACAATTTCACGTAGGTACCATGACAGTTTTTGTTTCAGAGTATCGGGTGTCAAAAGTGATAATATTATTCCTTAATTATGCTCTAAACTGTGAGTGGAAATGGTTGACAAAAGAGTAGAAGGTATATCATACAAGTTGAAATGGTTTTTTTTTCACCTTTTCGTTACTGAAATTGAGCATCATCGAATCGGATGAATTCCGCGCCTCCTGCGGTGAGGCAATGTCCCCTAAGCGGCAATTCTCAGTGAGTCGGTTAATTAACTCGTCCTGACGATTGTGGGAAATTTGCCAGAAATGTAGCAGAATTAGCATGATGCGATTGCTGGCGAGGTGGAAGCGTTTTCGCTACCTCGACTCACCTGCCATGACGGTGCGGAAGGGTTAAAGTGTTCTTTTATACGGGGCAAAGGCCGAAGAACGAAAAACATTGATTGATGCAAGGGATTGGGTGAATCAGACATGTTTTCGTTGAAATAAGTTATAATCTGCAGAGGCAAAAAGTCATTTGAATCCTTCCTGTATACAAAAAAAGAAATATGAATTGTAAATATTCTACAAATACAATACGCTTGTACGTCATAAAAAAATAACACAAACTTGTTGTACTATATATTTTTGTAGAGCTTATAGACTAATAGTAATTCATAACGGAAGTTATTTTACGAGAGGTAGTTTTACTTCGATTGTTCAATTCTCTCATTGGAGATACGGTAATAAAATAAGCATTAGATTAGGAGAGAACTTATAGTAATTGCTGTAACTAAGTCTACTTTTTTAGATTGTATGAGGAAGGGAGGTAATGTAAAGATTGAAAAAACAATTTATGAAAGTGTTTGGGGATTCCAATCTGTTACCTCGCACCACAATAGTACGAAATTTATTTCGGATGAAGTATTCACTAACGTATTATTTTAAGTAAACGAGCATTCCTAATAATGTAATGGAATAACATTCAAGAATGAATCAAAATTATAAAATTTCAATAATGCCTGATTATAGAATAAAAAAAACCCAAATCTGATACCTGAAATATAGAATTTATTGCTATCTATACATACAAAGCAGTGAAATAAATGTACTTCGCCCTGGATATATTCAAACTCTGATGTAGGAAAACTATCGTCGAAAGCTGGGAGCTGAAAGTTTAAAGAAAATATTACCGTGGACCGAACCTCATGTAACACCCACAAACTATAGTCCATCAATTAATAATACTGTTAAAAGCTGAGAGTAGCACAGCTGATCTAGAAATGGCAGTCAGAATGACATGTGCAAATCGGCTGTCCAATTTTTAAGAATTCGTAACTACTTTTTTATAAATTCAGCTTGTTTGCAATTCAGCTGATAATTGATTATAATACGTACACTGTGGTTGAAATGGTGTTTTAAGTCAGTGAATGCAACATTTCATACTGTCTAATTTGTGTTGGAAGAACGAAGGACATGCAAGAACATGTTTTTTAATCGCCCTAAAGATTTTGTGTGAAAAAAAACAGGCAGCTGAAATGTCATGTAGCTACTGGCCATCGTTTGGGAGGTGTTCGTGTGAGAGACAAACAGACGGACAGACACGTAATTTCTGTTTTATAGGATAGATTAATGTTAATATTTAATTTACATGGTAAATATGTATGTTATTGTATTCAGCGGTTACTTTGTATAGAGAGTAAAGCTATGCCAAGTTGTCACCTTGGGTAAACAAGGTTCTATCTGTAAAAATTAAAACTGTTCTGGAGAAGCAATTTAAGATTTCATGAAATGTATCTTTCTGAATGAAATACGCTTATGCATTCGCATACTATGTGAATGAAAGAGAGAACCGCTTTGGAAACTGTGATTTCCTTCACGCAGTATTTCTAACTATGTATGCAGATAGAACCTTGATGCACTGTAAAATGTGTATGTTTATCAGATAGAACATTTTTCTGATTCGAATTTTGATGGATTTACGGACAATTGTAAGGTTTTTTAAATTCAGAAAGAACCGTATTTTGAATGCGAATAAAATTGCATTAAAAGTGATTTTGTGAAAAAACAGCAGGTGGAACCATGTTTACCATATATTATTCATTCAAACAGTATAAAAGCTTACTATCACGTCTTTGCCAACAATAATTGATTTTTATTTAGCATCAAGATAAACGCACCGCCTTGCTTAATGTATCTGCATTCGGTGTTTCTTCTTCCGGTGTCGAAAGGGTCAATGTACCACAAAAAAAAAGAATAACAAGCTGCGGGAACGGGGGCCGTGTGTTGCGGTCAACTGACAAAAGACTATTAATCAAAGAGCCTATAGATTATTAATCTCAGAATCGATTTCTCCAGAAATCAAATCGTGGGCCTTTTAGGCAGGCTGAGACGCGACTTTTTTATAATAATATAGAAGAAAAAAGATTATAAAAATTCAAAAAAAAAGTTTGATGTACCAATATGCAGAACGGGCTAATTAAAATATTCAAATAATTACAAATTACCAAGCTGTGGTAGTTGGAAGTCAATAGATTACACTGTGGATGCGAAACAATTGGTTTGCGAGTCGAGATGAGGATGCATCATTATATTGAATCACCAAAGCCATTCAAATATTTATTTTTGATATTCAAATGATGTAACACGTAAATGGTATTCATTTTTTGTGCGAAATTTCTCGTAACTACCAAAATACCGTACACTCTGTGATCTACCGATCACTTCTTTATGAAGCATCTTCCGTCTAAAGATGCTTCTCAAAGAGGAGATGCGCGTCACGTTAGTGATAAACCAAGTGAAACAACTAAGTCATCAATTTTAATTTTATATTAACATAGGCTCAGTTTAAATGTCACTTTAAAGCTAATATTTTCTTACATACTATATAAAATATAAAAAAATCTGTACTATTTAAGCGTACTCATTAAAAACAAAGATAATGTTAATGACTTAAATGTGTATTTTCGTACAATGTTTGCCAACAAAATCTTGTCCGATAATAAATAAATCAATGGTGTAAGTATTTAGAAGCTATTTTCTCAAAGACATTCTTAACTTGCTGTTGGCGTTCACAGTTTATATAATTATCGAATATTTTTTTTGGTAAGTTAGGGTGTTTTGATTCCTGTTAATTACAAACTAAATTTAAACTAATAATATTATTAGATACGATAACTGGTAATCATTTGGGGGTGATTACCACGAATACAAAATCTTCTAACGTGTTCTCAAAACAATATAAAATTAATATATCTAAATTCTAAATTAATTGCGTTTCTCGTACACGGAAATCAGACATATTAAAAAAAAGCCAGTGGAAATATTAAATAATTATGTTTTCACTCTCAGAACACGCGTTTGTTAATCCTGATTTACACCACCGTCATACAGACAATGACGTAAGCAGGTTTAGACTTTAATTAAGTGATGTGTTAATTTAAGTGGCTAGTATTTTTTTGTCGGTGTTAGTGGCAATGTAACTCGCGATCGTGATTTCCAACATGTAAACCTGCCTTATGTAAGATCATCTAGAATCTTGAACATCTCGAGATACTTACTGTACACGGTATTCCAGAAGAAACTAAACTAACAAACTACATAATTTGAAAGGTCTAAATCGATTTGAAGTCTGAATTAGAAATGGTGACTAAACGATTAGAATATAAATAAATACGAGGATGGAAGATTTTAATCGACAATGCTTTTAAGAATAAAATGAAAATATATAAATAATATGTATGATGAAAAAACTTAGGAAAAGATAAAACACAATTTGTTTGTACTAATAACACATGTTTATAAATGATGTTTGCTCATCACGAGAAAGTAGTACAAACAAATTGTGTTTTATTTTTAAAATAGAATGCCTTTCCGCCAAGAATCGACAGTTAACATCTTAAAAGTGGTAGAAAAAGATATTGATTAAAGTATTCAAATGCAAAAATCATTAATGATTTAAATATACTTAAATAAGAACGTTGTAGGTACATATTTTAGTGACAAAAAACAATCAAATACATATTCAGAATTAAAAACTACAGTTTTTTCAATGGAAATTTAATACCCAAGTGTTGTTTCCTGTTGTAGTTATTTACGTGTGTATATTTTATAAAATTTACATCTGAAAAGCGATCGGAAAAAAAAATTGAATTTCCTTTATTCTTAATGTAAGTCTATTTGAATGTGTTATTGCTTTGTTGATACTATATTTTCGCCACAACAAACTTAGTGGTAATTTTCATAGTGTTCAAATGTAAATTTGTCTGTGAAGTATTATTACAAGACAATTTCAAACGATATTATAATCAATTATTTGCTTTAATATTAAAGTAGAATCTTCATAGATTAATTCGATACAATATTTATATCGTATTTAAAAAAAAAACACATCAAATTCTGTAACTACTATTCCATCAGTGAAACTTATTCAGGTTAAATTAAAATTTTATATTGAAATCTCATCAAGCACCCTCAGTCCATATCTAAAATCAAAACCGAATCAAGTAGGGAATCACTAATTTTTGCATTTATGTGTTTAATATTTTTAGGAACACTCGGTAATTTTAAGAGTAGAATCGGTATGTATTTAATATGTCTACTGTAAGATGGGCAGTTTGATAAAGAATGGTGTAAAAAAATAAAAAAAAATATGGCGGAAGTAATTAATGCGTTCGGCTGAATTGCAAATGATGCGAATAATTAAAAATGTGTTGCTCATTTATTTCAAAAACAAAATAAAAAATAACAAAATATTTTTACTAGGCATGCGTGGAAGTCGTCATTTATTATTTTAATCAGAAGATTCCGATTGTATTATTTATACGGACATGGCAATAAACGTTGATTATAAAATGTATTTTTTTATAAATAGTTTGTACCGCTACTGGTTTTATGTCTTTATCAAACTGCTTTTTTAAATTCCAAGCTAAGCAGGCATTTACTCGGTAATTCGTCGACGATTTCTAATGTTTATGTTATATAAACTGAACGCTCACGCTGTTGAGGTAGGAGAAAAAATCTACCACTTCCACAATAATTTCAGCATGTGAAAATCAGTCAATACTTATAAGTGCAATAACAGTTGCTGTAAAGGATAATAATACGACCAAACATGTTTAGGAATCGATATTACTCTTTTCTTATTGGGTAAAAGAATAAAATCATATAGAGGTGATGGTAATATTTTCGTTTTTAATTCGGTTTTAAATGTTGAAATATACATATTTTATTAGTCAATAAAAATACAATTTACTAAAATAACATAATATAAGATTTTTTTTTGAAGTAATTTTTAATGTTTAGTAATCGCCCAGAATGAAAAAAATTTCTTGCATCCCCCTGGATACCTCGAGCGTACCCATAACGGCGACAGCATTGCCACGTTGGATTTCTATGCTTATTCGCTGTCTAAGATATTCACCTGAGCGGCACTCACCCATTTAATTCGTTCTTAATATTAAATTGAAATTGGTAGTTAAGTTATCCCACTGGCTTTGCCACTAACGTGATGCGTTTCGCTTCTTTAATTTGCATCTTCAGACTACCTACATTATCAAGGTAAACAATGATGATAGTTCTTAAATTAAAAATGAAGGGTTTGTTTCGTTCTACTGGACATGGGATGGGGGTAAGACGTAAACAATTATAAACTCTCGTAATTCATTTTGTAATTAATAGTGTTATGGCAATAAGTACTATCATTGATAACCTTAGAAATAAATAACATTGCGATATAGTTAGTCTGAAGATGCTTCTTAAAGAGGCGAAACCGTCACGTTAGTGACAAAGTGAGTGTCGTAGCTAAGTTACCAATTTTAAATTTATATAAGTGATGGTAACTTTGATTAGTGATGAGCACTAATAAAGGAATACATTTTGACTACGGAATTGGTTTCTCTACTAATAAACATCTAAAAAAGCTTTAATACGTATTTTTTTTTATTTTTATCAGTTGTATCGGAAGTGTACAACGTGGCGAAAACAACTATTTTTATAGTCCCTGTGTTACAAAAATTCTTGCTTAGAAATAAATAGAGTTTTTTTATAAATAGATCGTATGAACATACCATCTATTTGTATTCCCTTGTATTGAAGAGCAATCAGTCGAACGGTGAAAATCTAAATGACATTTTTTTGAATGGTGAAAATGATTTCCATATCGAAAGATTGTAGAGTTTTCCGAACAGAGGCTATATACAATTGAAAAGGGGATGAAAAACTTTTTAAAAATGTAAAATTTCCAAAACATAAGGAAATTAATTTTGTTAACAATTGATTTTTCTTATACAAATACTTTAATTGATTTTCTTCATAGAGTAATTCAACAGAAGTTATTTCAAAAGATTTTCCTAAAAATTAGTCACACAATTTCCCTCTTAAAAGTAAAAGTGGGCGGGTTTAGGAAAGGAATAGCAGATAATTTGTCACCTACGTCTCATTTTCATGGTAGGAGAGGAGTTTTGAGAGGACGGATGAATAAACGCTAATTCAGAGATTCAAACTCAAGTACACTAACCACTAGAATACAATACATGAAAAGGATGATATTATTAATTATGCATAAATTAACTCAAAATTGATAGATTAAAAAATGAAACCCGATAAATCGATTTTATAGTTAATAAAAGCATTTTTTTAAGGCAAAGAAATGTTTATAGGATACAAATATTATTAATATGCCACAGAGGCCGACATGTGGGTGAATCAAAAAACAAATATGGCAAATAAAATAATGTTGGAAAACAGCTTCTTTCAACATCAAATAAGTAATGTATCTTTAATTTATAATACATACAACTTCTAAAAGTAAAAAATATATTTTCCGGAACTATATGCGGTATCAAAAAATAAAATTTCTTAGAATTGGATGAAAATAAATAGTTAACATTGCTGTTCTCGTCTCGCTCAAAGAATTAATAAAAATATTTCTCTGCTTTGAATGCTTGCTAAAAAATATTCGCCTTCAAAGAGATTTTATGGTTAGATGACTTTCGCATTCTGAAATATCTGAGGGAAATGCTTAGCATTCATTGTACTGTACAGTTTATTCATTTATTAAAAGCAAAAATATTATCTCAGTGTACTTTTGCTTCAAAATAGCTGGTAAAACGGCAAAATTTATTCATTAAAATTTTATAAAATCTTACTCAAATCGTAAAATAATTTAATTTTTTTATGTGGGTGACATTTTAGTTGACTTTTACGACAATTATATGTCATTAGAGTTTCTTTCATAACGAGGCGTAGATAGAGCAATTATTGAACAGTTCGTTTTTTATTCGTCATCCCCATCCTTTAATAAAAGATGGATTGCTTCAATTAGAACCTGTTGTTATGTTATTATAGTTAACCCCTTTTGTTAACCCCTTAAACTCGTAGTCGTATTAACCAGGCGTATTCGGTAAACATGAGCCTGTTTAATTAGTTTTGTATGCTTCCAATTAAATAGTATAAAAATGGTTTATTTAAGAAGGGTTTATTCGCAGATGAAGATATGTTGTAACGAAGATAATAATTAACACTTTAAAACGGTTTTTAATGTACATTAATTAATAATATAACGTAACAATTACAGACTAAACGTCTTAGTGTTGGTTAATAATCAATATTAAAAAATTAATTGAATCTACGTAGAATATATAGAGAAGAATTCAATTCCCAAATCGTCGCAAGGGTGAATGTATTTCACTCAAGTACGGTGAACGGGAAAGAAATGGCTAAAAAATAACAAACGATTGATACGTTTTTTTGATCGTTACATAAATGTGACCTTCCTCCCTCCCTCTCCAATTTAGATGATTTTTTATGTCAGTTTCGATTCTATCAATAAAAATTTTAAATATAGTAATATCATTTAAGCCATCGACTGAGGGTGCTTGATGGAATTTCAATATCAAATTTGGATTATTGAGATTTTGTACACTTCCATGTATTTTGTCACTAACGACCCGGGTTTCGCCTTTCGGCATCTTCAGGCATTCGAGCTCACGAGCTTCGAGGCGAGTCAGTTCAAGTCCATTCGTGAGCTCGAATGCATGAAGATGCCGAAAGGCGAAACCCGGGTCGTTAGTGACAAAATACATGGAAGTGTACAAAATCTCAATAATCCAAATTTGATAGTAATATCAAATGAATAAGTAAGATAACTGTTTTCTGGATTATTTCTACTTTATATAACTTGTTGAAAATAAATGTTTTCACAGACAAAGTTTGTCAAAGGTTGCCGATCGCCGGCTCTTCATGTCATAACAGGTAGACTTCGCAGGTAGGTCATAGCCGGACAAAAGCCTCGCGGCTGTGTGCAGCGGTACACAACCAGGGAGGGTCGCGCAGCAGGGGTAGATGTGGAATGAGCGGTCAGATATTGCATTTGACGTGAACCAAAGCATAACGGAATTACGGCAAACAACAAACACTACAGTAGATTGAATGAAAAGTCTCCAGCCACAGATGAACGAAGCTGGATTCTTTCGCAAAGTTAAACGTATCTACCCCTGAGGATATCGATTGGTTTTTTTTTGTAAGCTTTGAACAAAAATAAGGACACCACGGTACGGTTAAAAACTAAACTATTTTTGATAGAGCATCAGAAAATCATAGTTTAAATAGAATACTAAGCTAACTAAGGCAAATTGTAAAAATTATGCACGAATGAAATTAAAATTATTAATTTTGTTATTCCACTGGAGCTTTTAAGCACCTTGTTATACACGCAGTTGAATAAAAAACTTATCGCTTTATTTCTTAGCGGAAAAGTATATCCAAATCATCTCAAAGACAGTTCACTGCTGGGACAATTTATCGTGGAATTTATTCTTGTGATCGTTTGTCAGCGATCAATTTCTTAAAGTAGATTATCTGCGCGCGGAAATTTTTATATTTAGAAAAATGGTTAGAAGACATTAGGGATTTCAATTATTCGTTATTATCAACTATTCGAAAATATTCGTATATTCGATTAATTCCTGAACAACGAAAATATTATTAAAAATTCATTATGTAAGTAAATGCACATTCCAATACTGCTACATTGTCTAACAATTTTGAAAACTTGCAGCTGTATCGGATTAATACAGCGGTATTCTTTCAACAAATAGGATTAGGGTATGTTAGAGTTTTTTTGCCCCGAGTCATCAGTCAAACCGAGTGTAGTAACTGAAAAGTATTATGATAAGTTATTAAAAGCGCACGGGAAGGCAAAAATAGCCACTACCTGAGGTATTCGTTATTTTTATTCAAATCTGGAGAAATTGTGATGTGATCTTTCATCGCCATATATATATATATTCGGATATCAATTATTCGTATATTTGAGTTTGAACTCCTAGATGACATTCAATTATTTCTCGATGTTAATTTTTAGTATAGTTTTCAAGATTAAATATTGCATTATAGTTGGATATTTTGGGATGATTCTCAATTGTTAAAAATAAGCATGGGCACTTCATGATATACATCAGTAAACGGTAAGTGGAATAATATGATTTCAAAATACTTATTGGCTACATTTAACAAGAATATTTACAATTTTTCTTGTCAGTATATGTGAAGATTTCGATTCAACGTGGCAATATCGACAGCTTAAATTGATAAGCTTTTAAGTCGACTGTTTTGCCGTCTTTCATTGGGTTTATGGAGTGGTCGTTTGCTTTTCAATTTCATTTGCGGTCGCTCTGTCAGAAATTCAATCTAAAACTATCAGATTGATTGCGCTATCCAGCGGATCGCAGACTGCATGGGATGCAATGTTTTGGTGGTTACTTGAAGACCGTTTTAGAAAATGCAATTCGTACATTAATAATCGAAATTCAGATATATTATGTGATTTCATTTAATTTTTAAAGGTTTCCATATTTTCCTTGTGTGATAATATGGTGATATAAGTTTAAAAATTTCCAATTAAATTAATGATATCATAAGAAAAACATTTGAATATTTAAAATACGTTTGCATCCTGCTTAATTTACTATTTTTCGCTTCTTCTCAAAACTATTGAATAAACATTTTTTCAAATATATTCCTATTAGAAGTCTGGACGGGTGAAAATTTTGTAAAATTACCTGGTCCGAGGCCGTCATCTTCAGGCCCGGCCCGTTCCAAGTCTGAGTCTCAATATCACACTTGTTACCCGAACCCGACCCGAAGCCCACATTTATTTTTTTCAGCCCGAAAAAAGCACGTTGTTTTTTTCAAAATAGAAATTAATTTATACTTTTCCAATAAAACTTCTTATTATTTCCAACGATATTCATAACAGATGTGATGTACGTGAGTTATGTTGTGAATAATATGGCTTTATGACAGTTCGAAATATATTTTAGAAAACTAAATTTCTTACTCGGGCTGGGGATGGACCCGCGGACCAAGCCCGGGTCCGTGCATACCTCTAATTCCTATGTAGGGAATTGTCCATAGATTCAATCTCATGACGAAGGGTCGGATTACGTTAACCCCACCACCTAGATATAAAAATAGCTTTAGCTACATTTTTAAAATTTCCGTCAAATTTCGTTCAAGCTCCAATATGAAAAAACAATTTTAAGCATTGAAGAAAGTTCAGTAATATTTTAATACATAAATTTTCAACCCCTTTCGTCAAAATCATCACATTATATTAAGCCACGTCAGCCCTCTAAAAGCGTGTCTATAGTTTATAGTTTTCGTGATATTTAATAACGTTCATATGATATCCTATTGATGTAAAAATAAATGAAAAGTTTACTGAGCGTATTGGGCAAAAAAGGTAAAAGGGACTACCGCAAAATAATATCATAAATATTGAATTAATAATGGATAACAAATAAACAAGCGTGGTTCCTCTCTATTCATACCTATTAGAGACCCCAAATGGATGGCAGGTCTCTAAATATACCTACCCTTACGCGCGGGGAGGGGAGGATCGCGTCAAAGCCTGACTAACGACAGCATTATAATATTGCGATTCGGGAAGAGGAGCCATTGTCGAGAAGGCTGTTATGCTCAGGAGTTGAATCACTTTGAGGAAACGGATATAGCCATTGTTGTAAAATATATCGAGGGTTCAGAATCTGAAATAGGAAGATAGTTACTGTGTAACTTAATAACAATTTATTATTGCTGGCAAGGGTGGAAGGTAGCGTTAAGTAAGGGTCTCAAGGTAGACCTTGATACATTTCAAACATGTTTATAATAAATTTGTTAAATCAATACGACCCGGCAAAATTAAAAGGAGATATTAATTATACGGATTTTAAAGTTCATTTTCATTATGACTATAAACTCTACAATATTATTTATAAATATAAAGCATAACTTGAAAAAATCATTATTGAACAATTTTAATGAATGTCGATGTGAATCAGTTGAAAATGTTCCCATATATTGTATTTTTTGTTCAAATTTTTTACTTTTCCTTAAATATTCTCATCCTTAAGGAAGTATAGGTCGGCGTCCGTGGCGCAGTTGGTAGTGTCGCTGGCTAAGGTTACGGATGTCTCGAGTTCAATTCCCGGTGCAGACGATTTTCATAGATTGATTTTTCAATCAATTTATGAATTTCTGTTCGTAGTCTGAGTCCTCCTTCCCACCCATCCCATACTCACAGGGCGTAGCGAGAGCGATTAGCTAACCACTAGTTCTGTCCTAGCCCTATCCTTCTATCCCTACTCTCGCTTCGAAAAAAAGGGAGGTTGAGCAACTGAGAAACAAGCAGTTATCGTAGAAAAATTCTGTTGAGATACCTCCATTAGGAGACCATATGCTCCTCATTGGGAGCGGACATAGGAAAAATTCTCATTAACGACTCGGGTTTCGCCATTCGACATCTTCAGGAATTTAAATTTATATTTATAAAACCGGTATAAACTATCTACTAACTGTCAGTAAGAGTTCATCCGTGCACTTGAATGCCTATTTTGGAATCTTTATTTCGACTTGTGCAATTACAGAAATTTAAGCCTTTTGGAATAGATCTGCCGCCAACCTTTGCGGTCGACAGCTAGTGAGAAATTATTGTAGCCTGTTTCAGAGCGTGAGGTAGTCCGGTTTCTATGGTGTTCGATCGCGTTCTAACGGACAAAAATTACGGAAATTTGAGCGATTCAAATTTGATTTTAAAAGTGTCTTATTTGACGTACCATCATGAATGGAGAAGGAGACGAATTAAAAGAATATTTAATTATCATAATCTGTTTGTATCGAAAACTATGAATTCTTATGACTCTATAATCACTACAATATGACTATACTGCCTACTTCATTGGACGGCTATTAAGGCAACCATAAGAATATAAAAAGTATTTACATATTATATTATTATAATATGGATTTTTTTCAGAATATTTTTTAGATAAAAACTCACGACATTTCGACAAAGAATGTGTGAAAATGTTTCTTATTCATTTTCATCTGTCAAAACCAGTAAAAAATGTCTAATTTATAATTTAAACATAAGAATGATAATTATTATAGATATCCAATAACGATGGTATTTTTTTATGGTAGTTTTATCATGAAAAGGTGTTTTTACCGGACACAATAAATTATTCAAAATATTCCATCGGCTCTGAATGGAATTCATTTTTACGATTGTAATAAAGACATAAAATTTAATGAATAAGACAAAAAGATTTAGCCTTACAGATTACATTATAAATCATTTCGCAAATTGAGCATCGCACGTATATAATTAGATAAGGTATTTTACACATAAAAGTAGGTAATATATAAAAAAACGCCATAAAACTATTTCAGCATTTGAAATACGCGGAAATTATGACAAGCCGTTTATCGCCTTGTAATAAAAAAATGTGTTTCAAAAAAATAATTATATGCACATTCTTAGTGTGGAGGTTTCAAAGAAATAGATGTTCCACGAAATTTTAACGATGTTTTTTTATATGGCGCATTTGATTGGATTCTTTTCAACTTCGTAACACAGTTCTCATTCTTCGCGGCGATTTTGATGTTGCAAGCCGTGGGATGTTCCCACATATATTTAATATTATCTTAATATGGATTACATTTTAATCTCTGGTGCGTTCTGTCTGTGAATGAATTGATAATTATGAACAAAATGTTACAATGAAATATCGCGATATAAAAATGAAAGTTATTTTTTAACTATATTGAGAGCGGATCTTTCAATATAGGGCCAACTTAAATCAACAAGAATACATCTTACTGATGCTATTAAGTGAGAACAGTGAGTCAAAAAGAATAAAAAAGAGGGAAGCAAGACTACGTTATTAATATTGCGTTTAAAACGTAGGTTATCAATTATTGTACAAATATCATTTTTTTTTTTTATTTTTTTTTCAAGGATAAACTCATTGATCTTATGATAAAATATTACTAGAATAATTAGAGTTTAACTCAAAAAGATTTGGAAGTACGTTGTTATCGTCTTGTAAAGCTACCTATGAAAGCTTTAATGCCATTTGCCACAGCGTATCTCCACGAATCGTGATTGTCAACCCTTAATGAATAATGGTATGAATATTTCTAAAATGAAACATTACTATACTTGCTATTATTATTAAATTATTTGCCAATCAGTTTTAAGGTGTAAAGCATTGAAGGAAAACATTGTATATTTATAATAAAACACAATTCGTTATTCACTACTCTTATATTTTAATAACGATCAGAACCGTCGAATTGACAATAATGATCGTGATGAGCGAAACTAGTACTAATCATTATTAAAACTTGAAAATAGTACAACATATATTATGTTATACTTTATTTGCAATTGAAAACCTTTATTTTGAGTGGGGTTCCGCGTCTTTCATCTGACTGATGAAGGGGTCCATAGAGTAAAAAGGGTTAAGATCCCTTTGCTTAGAATAATTATCAGCCAGTCACTCTTGAGTAAATTCTTATAGTTATTTGTGAAATAAAAATATTTCTTACCGTTTTAGACTAGATACGTCAAACATGCTTAAGCCCTGTCACGCGATAAAATTTCATTTCAATATATTTTACACGCACATCGCAATGACAGAATTAATTTCAATTATTAAAGTAACTTACGTTTTTGAATTAAATGTTAATAAACAGTATTCAAAATAATAGTGCACTCAAGATTATTTAACCAACTTTAATTTCAATAAATATTTATTAGAATCTTTCTTAAAATGTTTATACTCTTTTTGGTAAAAGACAAGGTTAAGGACGAAGAAGCACCAATTGAAAAATAACCGTTTCGGTCTAACAGAGTGAGACGAACTGCATTAAAGCAAACACGTATTTCTGAGATCAGGGATGGAATATATATAGACAAGAGTTAATACATATAATCTGAAAATCTTTACAATGGTAACAGACATTGAGAGTAAGCGAGACAAACTGCTTCCACACAAGCACGTCTCGGCACAACATATATATTTAATACATAAATCATTTATGGAAATTCATCCTAATAATTAAGTTCTTATTGATATTCCATTTACATACATGTTGTTTTCCTTCTTCTAAAGTTCCTTACATGTGAGTGAAATAATTGAGTGATCAATAATTGGTATTTAAATTTAGAGAAGAAATATATTAAAATTTTTGTATTTGATATTTTATTACTATTTATGCTTCCATGATTTGCAAAGTTCTACAAGATTGACAAGAAAAAATGACTAATGGTCGGTATTAAAAAGATCGCCAATTATTTTTTATAGCATCCTGTGGCTATGGCTCATTTTGTTCAAATTAATTTATTTACAACCTCGTTATGCGAAAATAAAAGGATTATTTACAAGCGTCCATCAAAAATGATATTAAAAGTAAGGATGTGTCATATAAAACCTGATTGGATAAAAAAGAAACAATGCCACAAAATAATGATCAACGTTCGTTTAATGTAAAAGCCAGTGCCGTAGTTACTGATAATAAATTTTAAAATGTAATATATTTAGTACTTTATATACGTGAGTATGTAACACGAAGTAGATATGAAAATTGAACTGGCGTTGTAGCGCATGTAAATCCAGTAAGAAATTGTGCTTCATTGAAAAGTTTTTTTTTTTTTAAATAAAATTGGAATTCGTAAAATGGAAATTGTAAACTCTGTTTTATGCCAGAAATGTTCCATATAGTTATTTATTGCAATGGAAGAACCTCAAGACACCATTTACATTTCTTTATTAGTAGCTGTAAGAACGAGTCCCTTGATATACTGATCATTATTTGATGTGAAATTTGTATGGTTATTATTTCTACTATATTGCACAAAATACATGTATTTAGAAATCTAAATGTCAGAAGAACTCTTCCCAAACGGTGTAAAGTACAGACGTGAAATTTTCACATGTCTTTCTGGCTGCCATTTCAAGGCCAACTGTGCTATTTTCAACTTTCAACTCAAACTTTTAACTTTTAATCTTCAACTGAAAACGCTATATTTTTGATGTCTCAGTGAAAAGCAACAGAAAAATAACAGCAATTAGTTGTTTAGCAATCTCTCCATGCTAAAATAATCTTCTATATCTTCATAAAAACTGAATATAAATGTCACAAATAATAACTTTTTATGCGAATCGTAAAATTTGTAAAAAAAAAAATGAAAGTATTGAGCCGAAAATTGTACATCATTTATATTTATAAAACTTAAAATAATGAAATCCTCAAATCGTGGGTTTTACAATACCTATGCCCAAAAGGGAAAGAAAAGTGTTAAATGAACTAATTTAAGCCACTCCTATGTTGGGCAAAACCAAGTAAAAAATACTATTACAGTGTAAAATTACAGTTCATTTATGTTTTAATTACTAAAAAATAAATATAAGTAGCTATTTATCATCAAATGTTATAACTGTGAAAGCAAAAACTAAAGTGCGGTCGCTTAAGATTATTTTTTTGTTGAAATAATATCATAATCAGGACAGGTTAGGTAAGTTTGATTCAGGTAACAATCTAATTGAACAAAAATGTATTTATTTTCATGATAAAATGCTAGCTAACAAAATAATATAGATATATTTGTTTCTCCGCCACTGTATTTATCAAGCTATTACTGAGATATACTTTTTAAATACATTTATCTTCTGCTATAGTTAAATATATACGCGTATCAATTTTAATACTTGTTAAAACGTAACCTATACTCCAAAGAGAGTGGTTTGAATACAATAAACGAACAACCTATAATCACAGCGCGACGAATAAGAATTTTTTAATTTCTTCATATACAAAATAGATTCCCAGAATAATGGCGGTAGGTGTGCCAATCACTATGTATTATTTTTTACAATATGGCTGATGTTATTAGCAACAAGATTGGTGTTGATATTAATGGTTAAGCATATAAAAAACAAGGTGTGTTATATATCTATACCGAGTAAATAATATTACATCTGGCAACGTACTTACAGGTGTTATGCCAGAATGTAAACTTTTTTTAATTTTATTATTTTTTATCGAGAGCTTGTAAAAGACATAGTACATAGGAAATAAATTTTGAGAAGACTAACGAAACTTGATGAAATTGTCATTTATAAATGTAAGAATTTCACTCAATTAAGATTTACTGAAATAAATCACAACGTTATAATGTAAAATTCAATTAAATGGATTTAGCAGCAAATATTACAATGACATAATTCAGCCAATATGCTAAAAAACAGCGTTGTCCTAAAAATATTAATCAGAGATAATAGCGTTTTGGAGATACCCTTCATCGAAAATATTTATGTTTGATGAATGAAGACGGTTTGAGTAATTTTGTTGAGAACACGGTTTATTGATCAAAAAATCTTTTACTGGATAAATGTGTTGACAAAAAATATGAATTTTGCATGTTAAGCCGACGATATGTTTTTTTATTTTTTTATTTTTGTGATTCATTATTTGTTCCAAAAAAGATATTTTGATTGATACTTGAAAAAATTGAAGGAGCTATTTGGTGACATAAAATAAGGTTTGAATTTTATGTTAAAAATGTATTTCCACAGAGTGATCGCCGAAACCATCGAAAACATCGGCCTGATGCCATTTTGATTATACTTATCTTGAGTCATCCGAAGATATGAATAAATGCAAAAGCAGTTCCGATACTTCAATTTTAAATAATATTCCCTAGCAGCAGACTACCTACCTGCTGAAGTTCGATCTTACGACGATTGATCGACTCGTATAAAGCGGAATTTACGACTCAAAGTGCAAAGAAATGTTTTCGGTTTATACCTCGATTCGTCATAAAACCAGAATAAAGGGAAACCATTATGTTATTCAACTTTTGAAATTTATTATTCCAACTTCCCAGAGTCGATTTATAAATTCGTCAAAGTGTGCGATGAATATCGACTTAGGAATTAAATAAGTACTGATATGATAATATTACCTTTACATGTTTTATTATATTTCTATAAAATTAATAAATAACTAAAAAAATGTCATTTATATGTCACCGAAAAACATATTCAATGATAGATTATTAGCAATGTAGCAAGTAACGTAATATATAATTAATAAATAGCGGAGAAATAATATTTTGTATCTGGTAACGATGTTATTAGAAGATGATCTATAATCGAAAGTAGCTAGGTAAAATATTTAACAAAAATGTACATTTTGAGAGATTTAAAAGTTCTACTCGACGGGGAGGTGGAACGTCAACACACGTTGACTGCCCTAGGTCCGGCGTGGTGATAAGGATGATTCACAGGTTCCTTCGTCTTCTATTAAAACCCACCCATCAGTTTACCTTCTCTTTAATTGCAGTTAGTTTATACTAATAAATTCCTCGAACGCAGTAACAGATACACAAACCGAGTTTAAAATACACAATATCAATTTAAAAACGCAGCAAGTGGTTTTACGATAGGGTCGCAATTTCGAACTAAGCCGTGGCTTTGTCAGCGATCGACAACCAACACCTCAGGTACACCGAGTGCCAAGTGACCGTTTCCCTAAGCGTCTCACGCTTTTTGTTTACTGCTAACGGTAACCAAATAGCAGTAACAAACAAATATGACAAATTATTTTTGAACGCCTTAGCAGAGACATTTCATATTAAATTTGCATGAATAGGAAGAGTCTGTAGACGTGTTTTGAAGACCCCTGTCTGCCCTGTAAGTACGGGGCGGTGTCAAGTTGTATCATTTATTTTAATAAAATCATTGAAAGTTTATTTCTTAAATTATTAAAATAATAATCATGAAAAGAATTGACACTTTTTGATATAGAGGAATTTTAGTATCATAACTCAGAATCTCCGTCGATGCTCGTTTTTGGCAAATCAAGGAAAACCGTTTTCATGCTACAGTTACAAATGCGTTGTTTGATACAAATAAAACTGTGGGAGAGATGCTTACAATTATGTACTCTCATTGGCTGGAATGGAAATTATCAGTTGACAAAATTATGAAGCATTAGAGAATATGAGTTTTAAAAATGAATAACATTTTTACATTCATTTTATAAATTCGTCAAAGTGCTGAAGATTATGAGTATTGATATTAGATTCCTTAATGTTCAACTATATTATTCGTGAAGATAATTGATCATTTATTAAAGGCAAATATTTTTAATTTAAATAGATTCTAAATTATTGAAACGGCGTAATAAGACGAGCTTGCATTAAATAATAATATAGCGCAGATGATTTGGCTGTGGTATGTGGCAAACAATTTTGTATTATGAATATCCTTGAAAGGATTGCAGTTCTTTCTACGAAAAACCATCATTTTTGTGACCAAGAAGGATGTTGATACCATAGTATAATTATTAATTGCATTGTCACACACCGCAAAGCTTTAAAATTAAAAAAATCGACGTTTTTTCATATTATTTTGAGTATCTTTGATTATTTTTGAAATGGAATGAATGTTTTAATTTTTTACGAACTCGATCTATGAATGTATTAATAAAAAGGAAAAGTAGAATATCTTGTTTTATATATTTATATTAAAACGATATACATACCGTAACAACTTTTACATCATTTTTTATACGAAAGTATTTGGAAGATAAAATTGATATGAATCTACTAATGCAATATAAACTATTCATAAAAAATTACCACAAATTAATTTACGATTTCGCTTTGCTCGTGAGATCAGATATAAAATATATGTCAAAGCTGTAACAATATTTGAAAATCATTTTGACTCTAATCAAATCTAAATTGACATTGAAGTCGCAATGTTACAAGTCTGTTTGATGTGACATGTCATTTAGCACCACTTTACAGTCAAATGTTGTAAATAATGTCAGAGTGACATGGGCCCTATCAGATGCGAAAAGGTTACTTGTTGATTGATTTTGAGGCACATCTCAACGGCTCTTGAAATAGACCAAATCTGATCCCAGTGACGTCACATGTCATTCTATTTCACCTCCACTTGTTACCTTTAGAGATAAAGAACGTCAGACCTTACAAAACAGTAACAAGACGTAAATATATCCAGTAACGAACGGGGTTCATAGTTCTGCACTGGCCAAAATTTCGTAAAATTACCCGGGCCGAGCCCATCATCTTCAGGCCCGGCCCGGCCCGAGTCCGAGTCTTAATATCACACTTGTTACTCGAACCTGACGCGAAGCCCAGATTTGTATTTCTCAGCCCGAAAAAAGCCCGATGTTTTTTTAATACAGTAGTTCATTTATACTTTTCAAAGAATATATTATTTTATGTTGTTTCCATATTTCCAACGATATTCATAGTTCATGTGAAATAAAGTATTTAAATTATGAATACTATGGCTATTGCCTTATGGCTGACTCATTGCCCGAACATAGTACGAAATATTTTTCTTACATTTGAATTCTTTACCCGGGCCTGGCCCGAGACCGAATCTGAGTTGTCTTTAAAGGGCCGCGTAAAGGCCCGCAGACTAAGTCCGGGCCAGTGCAGACTTCCCGTTTTTTTTCCATGTTCGCTCCCATCGTGGAGCATATGGTATCCTAATGGAGGTATCTCTACAGAATTTTTCTATGAGAATTGTTTGCTACTCAGTTGCTCAACCTCCTTTTTTCCAAGAGAGTATGGATAATAGGATAGGACTAGAACAGGACTAGTGGTGAGCTAATCGCTTTTGCAACGCCCCGTGAGGATCGGATGGGAGGGTGAGGAGGAAGTTTTAGACATCACAAATACTCTAGTCAGAAATCCATAAATCGATTGAGAGATCAATTTATGATAACTGTTCGCACCGGGAATTGAACTCGAGACGTCCGTAAGCCGTTGCCAACGACGCTACCAGCTGCGCGACAAAGACCTCTACTGGGGTTGTAAGATATGACCAATAACCTCTTATTCATGTGATGGTGGTCACAGAACTTGTTAATTGCCAATAATTATTGTATAAATACGATGAATTGACGTAGTAGCATGACAAAGTATGCCATGTTAATAGATAATAAAGAATTCAACAAACATCGATTATTTACTTATATATAATTGTTTTGATTTATCTATCAGCCAGTATGTAAAGCAAAGCACTTCACTGAACTTGCACAGACAGAAAGAGCGTGTATGTGTGAGTGTATCTTGAGCGAACGTTGACAGGTAACACTACCTCCTGGTACACTACCATCTGGTGTATAAAAGTACTAGTTTTAATATATTTTGCAGTCGACCATTGGGTAAATATTAGGGATGTGATAACGTTTCGAATTGTTACATTATTCTATAACGTTAACCAATATTTTCCTCGTGTCGAGTATATTTTTACGATTTCTCGAGAATTGTGTGTCATTAGCAAGAAGATATAACCGCACCGATGTCAAACATAATATTTCAGAAACGTTATCGGTTATTATAAAGTTATAGAACGTTATAATAATACCGTTAATAATAACGTTATCGGGTATCGTTACGTTACGTTTCCCATCCCTGGTAAATATTTACTACTTATATTTCCACCAAGAATTGACAGTTGACACCATAGGAGTGCCAAATATATTTTTTTTTATCTAAGTATAGTAGAGATTTTGCAACGCGTTGGATTGAATTGCATTTAAATAGAGTTACAAATTTCAAATAATATCGACAGTTATTTCGGCCATCGTCAGATTAAAAGAATCAAAAACGTTGCATACCCCTCTAATAAATATCGATCCTAATAGATTTATTATTTTGAAAAACAAATAGGTAATCGATCTTCTTCTTGGGGAATATTTTGAAGGGAAAATAAACAGTTTTTACAATATTTACACGAGACAGAAAGAAAACTTGACTAGTTAAATAGTATTCAAATGAAAAATCATATTCCCTCCCTATTTAATCATTGTATTTATAATCAAATATTAATAGTTTGTGGCCTGTAACAAAATACGATAATGGAAAACGTTCCATTACAACAAACATTATCTTTGTAGACAAATAGAAGAAACAACGGCTCATAATATTGTGTTTATTTAGTACCAAATATAAACTGCAGTATCCGATTTCATTTTAGGTGACATTTTTTTAATACACATCTGATCGCTGGAAACAAAATCGTTCACAAATATAAAGAAATACTATATTCTGACATTGGATAAACTTCTATTGAAAGGCATAGGCGTACTAGTAACATTTTTTGGGTATTTGTTGTTTAGATATTAAATTTGAATGATTTACTATTTTTTTCAAATATATCTGTCTGCTTCCAATGTTGAATCTTAAATAATACTGTGTGCGAAAAGAAAAGTGCATTACGTCAGAAGAAGATTTGCGTTTATGTGAAGTTTGATAAAAAATGTGATATTTTAACGTGAAATTTACTATTTTTTAAAAATAAAACACAATTTTTATGTACTACTTCCACATGTTTATAATGATCAGGATCGGTTTCACTCATCACAAGTACAATCAACTGATAACAATACAATCATAACAGGGAAATTTATATAATATTGAATTTTAACAATTGGAAGGTATATATATATATATATATATATATATAAGTTGGTTAATGAATTAAGATAAGAATTAACAGGTCATCATTTATGTATAATTTGTTTGATTACCTGTAAATTCTTGTCTTAGTTCATGCTAGATAGTACAAAGCTAATCGCTTTTTTTGCACAGTGATTAGCCGACTTTATGTTGATTCTTAGTCTCATACTCTTATCATTACATTCTCTGAAAAAGACAGGTCATATGACTGAATAATAAGGTGTTTTTGTGAATTCTTCTCTCCATTACGTGTTTGCTTTACGCCGGATGCGGACATGATTAAAAAATAAAATAAAACTAAGAGAAAATTAACGTATTTTCACTTATTTAAATAATGCAATAGTTCGTACGTTACTACGAGCCACCTCTGTCACAAAACCATCAGGTAGCCAACCATTCGCCAAAGGTTCGCCCCGGAGACCGATCCGTGATCGCCCGCTTGAGCACGGATAAAGATTGTCAACCGAAATGTCGTCCCCGGCAAATGAAGAGAATTATTTCATCACACAAGTGATTTTGCACGCTTCGCCGAGATGCGGTAAGCTGCTATTTGCTTAGATTGATACACATTTCCAAGATATAGAAAAAAAAATCATTAGCCTGACTTACTGTGAATGGAAAATAAGGGAACGGTTGAAAAGTTTCATGTTCTGTGTAATTTAGGATTGACGAGGATTATAAATTTTATATTGGACTCCGAAAACTCCTACACTATCACAAGGATATCCTAATCAAAATTCGGTGTGAATTTATAACTCCTGATTTAATTGGCCAAATTTAGAACTAAATGCCATACTTAGATATAAGGAAAGCAAAAACGTTTAAACATTAAAAAAATATTTTGTCAGCAATTTCTTGGGCTTTGTCGATTGTAGGTATGTCCTTTTTATCCAATTCTAACCACAGCCATTCATTATTCCTTCCCCGTTGTAATGTAAAATCGTGAGAACACAGTAATTGCCAAAACTAGTAAATCGCTGATTGTTTTGTGTTAGTTATTTATGAAACTAAAAATTATATTGAACGCTTTATCGGTATTTGTATAAAAATATGAAAATTTTATTTCTGAATATGTACCTTCAGATATTTTACGATAACAAGATGTAACGCTCTGGGATAGAAATGGGAAAACTACAGCCCGTGGACCACGTACGGCCCATTCGTTAAATACTGTTGGTTATTTGATAATCACTAATTCTTTATGTTGAAATTTCATTTTCATAATAATACATAATTTGTATTTCAAAATACAATTTTGCTTGCGGTCCGCTGTTCATGTTGAATTTCTTATGTGGTCCTTCAGCCAAAAAAGTTGCCCTGCTCTAAGGCATCAAAAAATTGTACAAAAACCTTGTTGGATTACACTTTTTTTTAATGGAAAATTTTATTTCTTCACTAATGCATATTAAACTCAACACAATTTAAGTGAAAGCTGCCTTCATTGATTTTTATTAAAAACCAAATGTATTATTTATTATCAAACGGAACGGTGGATGCATCGATGTTATGGAAAATATTTATCACTACAGTAAATTGGCGATGGTTTAGAAATCTTGAATCTAAAATCACTCGATATCAACACGAGGAGAAAATACATCACGAATAACAATGACGTATAACATATTTCATATTGATGTTTCCAAGACAATTATAAACTTTCTTTATTTAATGTAGCTATATTTGTGATATCAAATTAGTATTTATTGATATGTAAGAGGTTTAACATTATAGACTTTCGTTTATGTATAATTTGCTTGATAATCAGTAATTTCTTGCCTTAGTTTATGAAACAATTGTTTTGTATTTTTTTTCCATATCCGTTCCCAATGTGGAGCATATGGTCTCCTAACAGAATTTTTCTACGAGAAATGCTTGTTAATCAGTAGCTCAACCTCTCTTTTTTCGAAGAGAGTAGGGATAGCAGGATATGGCTAGGGCTGGACTAGCGGTTAGCCAATCGCTCTCGCTACGCCCCGTGAGGATGAGGTGGGTGGGAGGGAGGACGCAGACTACGAACAGAAATCTATAAATCGATTGAAAGATCAATCTATGGAAACCGTCCGCACCGGCAATTGATCCCGAGACATCCGTAACCGTAGCCAGCGACGCTACCAACTGCGCCACGGACGAAATGTTTTGTATACCTTAATTTTATATAAATAGGCCTGTTATGTTTTATTTTTATCAGTTCATAATGCTTGTGATGAGCGAAACCGGTAATGATCATTATAAAACATGTATAAGTAGTACAAAATGAATTGTGTTTTATTTTCTAAAATTATAAACTTTCTATTCGATAAGCGGGGTTAGCATTTTTGAAACCATACGTAAAAAGCTCTTCTTCATCGTCATCTTTATATCCTTGCCCATCAGAAGTTCTGCAACAATCCTCGTTATATCAAATTACGCTATTAGGGTTCCACATGTTCTTTTACCGAAAGTTCAATTATTTTTTTGCATCAAAAAAGTTTGTGCTTTTATTAACTTGGCATTCATGAATACGGCCCGTGATAAAAATAGCTGGTGATTTTCAACGGAAGTAGGTTACCGTTTCCCAACAAAGGCCTCGTAGGCATTGTTATTTTGATGGAAAGGTGTTGATGAGCGATGACGTCAAGTGTGGAACTTTACCAATAAGGTTTTGTTTATTACTGACTAGTGAACATTGATACTGTTTTGTTTACGGAAATAGAACGGATTATTTCAAAGAGGAATCAGGTTAATTGAGATTGCAGTGCTGGAGGTTTCTTTTGTGATAACGAGGTCTCTTAAAAGATAAAAAAATAAACTAGCACAAACATAGATTGGTGACATTTTAATAACTTCAACTCAACAAAAGTAACGAAGTGTATTTTTGATACTGTTAATGGATATCCGTTGATGAAATTATTTTTTAAGGAGTTACCCAATTAGCAGCCGATATTCCACAATTTTTAATTTTAACGTCGTGACCGGTTTCTTCCTGTCAGTGAAAGTTCTATATAAATATTCGACAGCGCAAAAATAAAAAAATGTTAGAGAATATTGACTATACAGTTGTCATTTCGGAATCCTAAAACACTCAAGAGCCCAAATTGTCAGAATATCTTCATTAAAATAATAAACGAGCTCTCAAAACGTTCAACGATTTCTCGAATCGGAGTCAATCTAAATTATTTTTAAAGACCCGAGCTGAAGTCGTTTCCCTTGTTGAAATAATCTTGCTTTTGATTTTAATATTCAAATCGCCTCGTCAGCCCAACTTTAATAACTTACCTGTCAATCACCTCACGGAAATAATAATGGTGAATCTGGGCGAAATGAAATTGTTTTAGCAGAAAATGGAACTGGGAAATCCTATGTTTTTTAAGGAGCTTTTTAAACTAGGTAAATTGTAACATTGCGCAATTTCTACGTATTAAATATAATACACTATTCTTTTCATTCCAATATTCTTTTATTCAGTTATAAAAAAATAAATAAAAGTAAATTGAATCGTTTTCAACGAGATCGCTTTTAACACGCGGAATCTGTATAGTTAATGCCTGTTAACTGAGTTAATTATTTATTATAAGTGATTATTTGATTAAGTATATGAACCAAAAAAATTCAAGACTCAGCATATCTTAATTTTTTGAGTATCCAGAGCACTACATTCTTCTTACCTTTCAGCATAATGCCGCAAACGCAAAGCTTACTCTCAATCTATAGAGTTTCATTTTATAACTTTGCACTCCGGTTCTAAGGTCCAGATCTAGGATCAAGGGATTCATACACGGCTCTAGGATTGATCCTAGACTCATACACGGTTTTAGGATGACGGAATCCATACATACTAATAAACTGACATACTCTGTGTATTATACACAAAGCTTATCATTGTAGTAAAAAGTGCAACGTTTTAAAGTATTCACATACTCTGATTGATCAACTTATATCGTACAGTTAAACGTATTGGCTATACTTTTCTGTATAAATCCGGTTCGCAAAGTTTTCCATTTACCAGCCCTGGAAAATATAGAGAAATTAACTTAAGGTTTTTTGCTGTTACTATAGCATGTAAAAGATTGTTTATTGTGAGTGTGTATTTTATTTTAAAAGGAATTTATTTAACAGCTGGTGTCATCCGGAATGAACCGGAACCAGGTTTTGCGAGATTAAAGTGCATACTGTTACGCATCGATGTTTTCTTAAACTCACGAAGCGTAAATTGTGACGCTATATGTTTTTGAAAACTTCGAAAAAGTACAGCTGTAATTAAATACGATAATTATTTATTCATTCAACCACAATATTTTTGGTCTAAGCAGAAAGAAGACTTCATTATTTGCGATTGCTACCGCGTTTTGTAGGAACTGTTCGAGCGAAAAAAAGTAAGCCCAATTATATGACAATTGTTGAGATGCTTCCTTACGAAATTCCGACGGAATGATTCTTTGTTTGTGTTTTACCCGACGTGAGGCCAGGCGAAAAATTTGCGAAGCCAAGCATTGGTAATCTTGTCAACGAAGTCTTTTCTGTGCACCATAGAATTTTAAATAAAAAAAAATCGTAGCTAGAAGATCGAGCTCTGTAAATAAGACCATTACAACAAACTGAAAACTTTCCTACTTAATACTACGATATTTTGATGATTTTGAGATGACATAATTATTGTCTCTCCCTTCTAAACAGTATATAAAGCTAAGCTAAAATAAGTTTAAGTATAGTTCTGACGATGGCGTTAAGCCAAAATAGCTATCAACTACCTAATGAATTTTATCACATTATTATAATGGAGTTCTACCAAATAAATGTCAATTCAATCGATATAATATAATCGTTACTCTGTCTTTTTGTGGCAATTCATTCGAACTTAATAAAAATAATTTATCATTTTATTACAACGGATCGAATATCTTCTTGGAGTCGTGTATGAGATTATCAAGTGACAATCGATAAGCTCGCTTTCGCATTCAAAAGAGAGACCTTTTTCATTGTAAACCGATGATTATTTTGCAAACATATGTATTTACGTATGTTTACCGTTTATTCAAGCGAGGTACATCATTGGATCACATCTGAATAAAATATTGTCATACGTTTATACGAACAGGTATACACAACGTGTGGTCCGCACACTTTTTTATTTATATTATATAGCTAAATGAGGACGCTCATGTAGAAGTTGGCATTACTATGGCGACATTTTAGCGCTAGCTGATTTTGAAAATTGAAAGTTTTCACCATGAACTGTACCAAAATATAGGCAATCAATTATTAATAATGTTAAAAACCGCACAGTTGACCTAAAAAACAACAGCCAGAATAACAAAATACGTATCTACACATAAGCAAAATGTTCAGGAGAGTTTTAAAACTAAATAAATTCAGTTTTAAACAATGTTTTTTTTTTAATTTCACATATGTTACATGAATAATGATTTAACATTACTCGTATAGCAGAATTTGTTGAGTTTTAAAACTCTCTTGAAAGTTTTGTTGCAATACAGTTTTTTGAGGATTTTTTGTGACAGGCATATTAGTATTTTTTTCGTGTTATTCTATAGATATATCAACTTATAGGCTTTGAGAGCTATTGAACATAGAGTAGTTCAGCTTCGGAGACGGTGACAGAGAATAGTCATCGTTAGTTGTTAAGACGAGTGAGTGCCACTCGGGTGAGTACCTTGGACAGCGGATAAATATACAAATTCAAAGATGGAATGGTGTCACTGTTTTGGGTATGCTGAATGTGTTGTAAGATATGTTTTCAAGAACCCTTGAAAAGAATTTTTCGCTACATGAAAACGGTCTTTTTATACATACGATTAAAGTACAACAAATTTTATTATGAACCAAGAATATTCGAAGAATTAATTTAAAAAAATAGCCCAATACACGACTGTTCATGCTTGATTAGAATATTGTAAAAAGTTAACGTCAAAAAATATTTTTAAATATTTGTAGGATTTAAAATTGCTTTTATTGAGAGTTCAGACTTCAGGCAATCTCTATATTACCCTACTATGGTCGCGTGAGCGTAATAGCTCACTTTACGCACCTCTTTTTAAATGTCTCACGCTTCCGGCGGGTTGGCGTGTTGAGCACACCTGACCTTGTCATCCTCTTCCTTCGGGGGGTTCACATTCAAAACGAGATCTTTGTTAATAATTCAGCGACAAAAACTAATCTCGACAAATAGGAGCGCAAAGAAAGGCCATGTAATATGACAATGCGACTTGTTTGCATGTTTGGGCTGACAAAACAAGACCCTCTATTTGCAAGCCGTCTGTGGAATCGATCGCAAATAAAAATACACGGAGACGATGATAAACCAAGAAGAATGGTTGGATTTGAAGGGGATTACCTGGATCGTATTTCCTTTAATATACTGATACCAACTCCACACTTTGTATGTTATTAATATGGGAACAAATTCTTACGCGAATGAAATGCCTGCCAGAACGGCCGTTTTAATTTATGTCGAAAAGAAACACAGTTTACTACGTTTTCCAATCATTTTTTTTACCGTATTCTTTTCCTTTGGTTAAGCCTATCGTGACCATATGGAAAATTCTGAAATAGTCCAACTCAGCTACAAATAGATTTGCGTTTTCCTATCATTTTGTTTCGCTGTGTACAATCGCATAGTACATAGATAGCATCCAACGGTATTTTAGGACGCAAACTCACAAATCTGAAGAAGGGGTACGTAGGGATGAAGATCTTTGGAGGCATCCACAGCACTTGTTGCAACCGTTAACCTTCCCAATATGTAACATATATTATTAACGTGTATGTATTTAAGGTTCCCGGGGCACTCCTCATTACATCCGTCACCATATATTTTTTAAAGCCGTTTATGCTGTACCTATCTTGAATCAAAGTATTGTTAAAATGATTACCAGATGACACACCCTGTTTTTTTTGTTAATTTTAAGTTTTACGAGGGTCCATAACTGAAATCGCACAGCGTTAATGACAACGATTCGGAGAAATCGACCCAAATCTGTCGCTAAGGGCTCGGCCATTGCCTGCGGACACTTTCGTTCCATTTTTGACGGAAAGGGGTGGCTCCGACGATGCGGGAGTCATTTTGATTTTATGTGTTAAGTGGTCGTTTCAAGCCGGGAATTTTTTGTGCTTGTTTTGAATTGGACTTAATTTAAAATCGTTTGTCGTGTCACTTGCATTATGACTTAAAGTAAATTCATGTGTTAGGTAAATGTAAATGTAGAATCAATTTTAGGTGTTAAGATTATATTTGTGTATTGTAAACCACTGCATCTTCGATTGAAAATAAATAAGTGTTGAACCGGATTTTAAATGGTGTTTGTTTGAGGTCCCAGCCCTTTCAGGACGTCGATAACCAGCCATCCGCCTCTCTTCGATTCAGGTCTTCTCACAGGACTGTTTCAGGAGTAATTACCCAAGACTCTTTTTTAATGGATTCGCCGATAAATGAATGTTGGTAACTTTATTCCACTGGCCGTTTTCTTTTTCTAGAAACATCTTCAGACTAACTACATTACAAGGTATTTTATTTCTAATGTAAACAATGATTATAATTCTCAACATAAAACTGAAGGGTGACGTGGGATTATTTCCCTCTACTGGACGTAGAGGGGTAAGACACAAACGGAAACAGTACTAATTTGTAATTAGTTAATTACACCTCTCTTTGAAAGTGATATAGAGAGGTTGGAAACTGAATCACAGCCCGAATTAACTCTTTAATAAAGCTTTCTGTTGAAAAATATTATCTCCTTTCTAACTATATTTTTTTTCAATCTTATGAGAGAGTAGGAGAAAAACGACACAAATCACATCTGTCTCGCTCGCCGCTCGAGGGATGACGGTGTAGGAGAGCGGGGAGAAGCGGGGTGCGGGCTTCAACACGCTTCAAGGCCCGCGTCCTGGGACAAGGACAAACAAAGGAGAAAACAACGGTTCCTTCGTCTTCCATAAAAACCCCGGTCGTTTATCCGTATGCTCTTCTGGTTTATTGCAATTAGCTACAGTTTCACAAGACATTAGACACAACAGAATTACATACTTTTAATTTAAACTGTGTAAGTGGTTTTATAGTAGTCGATGGGATAAGCCGCTGCCGCGACCTCCCCTGGGAACGGCCGGGACTCCACTGACTCTGGCAGGATCGCAGGCCCTTCCCCCCACTTCAAACTGCAAATCAACAACATCAACCAACAAATACGACCCCACCCTTAACGCCTCAGGAGGGGTATTACATTCTTAAATTTTCATTAATAGGAAGAGTCTGCAGATTGGTTTTGAAGACCCTGACCGCCCCATAAGTACGGGGCGGTGTCACTTAATAAAGATTTTTATTGTTATTGCTGGATTGTCACCCAATGATGACTGAAGTGATGAACCAGTGCTTCTAATATGCTCCAAGGCACAAGAAATGTATCTACGTTTAACGTTTGCGAGACGTCACTAAAAACGTTATGTATGGAGTATGTAAAAATTGAATGAATATTGATTCCTGGACACGATCGCCGATTCATACTTCAATTATTACATTTAAAAAATGAATTTTGCGTGATTGAAAAAAGAAAGTTTATTAGATATCATATTTTATAATAAATTTCAACTGGCACCTACTTAAATCGAAATTTAAATCGGCCGAAGTATCTTTCTATTGTGTATAAAATTCGCTGAAAAGCATTGTTTTGCATTTGAAATGAAATCATTTTTGAATAAACCTTTATCTCTTAGTCACGTTCGAAATTGATTGTTTAATTTTTTCTCGCAAATATTCACACAAAAGAAATTCAAATGATAACTTTTAACCGAGATTTCAGCGAGGCGAGTTCTTTTTTTTTTGTTTTGTTACATGTAAATAATGGCGATTTAAAATATTCATTGCTGCGGTATAAATAAATTAGCATATTCAAGGAAAGCTAAATGTTTTAAAAAAATGTTTTGTTGCCATATCCCTAATTAAGCCCAACGGTACCACTAAAATGCTGTAATATCCTCGAAAAGAAGCACTCTTTTCCACTTTAACTAGACAGCGTGGTTATTTTTAATCCTCGAAGGTACCATATGAAAGTATTTTTAAGTTAAATCATAAAATATGGACTTGGGTTACAATTTTTTTTATATAATAATATGTTTATTCTTAAAGGAAGTGAATCGTTTAATTTTTTATTATCTGTTAATGCAAATGATAAGTTATTAAAAATAGCTTGAATATTAGTGTGTATAAGTAAGTACACATACATGCATATGTTTTGATACAAACTTATAAATGAATGTTTGAAAGTTTCCTTTCAGTAGATCGATAGCCAAATGATCAACGTCGCTGTAGTTGGCTGCGGTGTTTCACTTGCTTGAATACCAGAATGGACAGTTACATAAAATGATCCTTCAGATGTAGAAAAACTTCTGTTGAGGTATGCTCCGTAATGAGTCCATTTCAATGGCTTAGTTTGATAGTGATACAACTAGAAATTGTTAGTTTTGAGATATGGCCGATCAAAATTTTGGCTCATCTTAACTGGCTCGTAAAAAAATTTCTTTTTTATTCAAATAGGTGGTCAATAGTTTATAATTTTAGGATTAAAGGTTGTTTCTTTATGGAACACCACGATTCACAAAAATTTATTTCCGCAATACGATATTTCGTTATGTATATATATGGAACTGAGAGATTATTTAATTTTGCTGATTCCCATATGCAAATATCTGCGTTTTGAGAGAAAACTTTTACATTTTACAATCTGTAGTTTTGTAGAACTGTAAGTGAGGTGTCCGAATATAATGGCTAACTTACACATCAAATTCTTTACCTATCGTCAGATGAAACTGGGCCATCGATATATGCTCCACATTATGAGCAGAAATGTTTACAAAAAAGGACGAAAACCCAACAGCATTGCTCATCCACCATCTATCTGATCCTGAAAGTGGTGGAGAGAATAATTAGACAGTTATGCGTGTTTTTTTAGAGAGCTTGAGCGACCAACTTAAAACAGCTCTCGTTAATACAAATTTTGTTGAGATTTGAGATGTATATTAGGAGAGGACATGATAGGAAACCGGATGTCTTTCCGTGTTATTATTATCGTTGTATGGACGAATAGTGCCCTAGATAAGTGACTTAAAAAAATCAAACTATTAGAAATGCTGTTAGAAAGAGAAAACTTCGTCAAAATTTTGACAAAAAGATGTCTCAATAATATTGACGTATTTCACGATGACATTATTAGACATTCTGATTAAAAGAATTTTCGAATGATTCAATTCGGGGTTTGATAAATTTAAAACAAAGAAATATAACATTTATTTAAATAAGATATTTTATTATTAAACGTACATTATTAAATTTTATTAAACGATTTTAATTAAAATTAGTATCCAAAATATTCTATTGATACACGAAAACAAAAATATATTAAGTACGTTTTCATCTTACATCAAAGATGCTTTATTGCTGATATTATTACATACAAGAAAGCCTTTGAAAGCACCGATTAAATGCACGTGTTTTCTTTCTACTTATGAGCTTAATGAAATGAAATATAACTAAATTTAACAAGTTTATATTTTGAAGTAATTCTTTGCCCATCCAATTGCTTGCTGTTCGCTACATATGAGCAAAGCAAAGTCTAGGGGAAGGTTCGGCCACCCTATTCTCGTTATCCACCCATCTCAGTGTATCACATTAATTCCTAAGTCATATCTTCCCTTCTTGTAGACTCTTAACTTTTTAATGAGTTGTGTAGAATGTAGGAAGCACACGAGTTACGAAGTATTTATTATAAATTTTCGCAATTATTACACAGGTAAAACGTAATACATTCTGTTATTCGGATGAAGGCTTTCATTTGAACCACTATTATTTGGGACATTAAAAAAATATAGAATTTGAATGCATGTTTTTTTGTTACCATGTCCACTACACTGTGAAGTATATAGTCTTCTAATAGAGATTCACTTAACAGAACTTGTTCTACAAGATTTGCTTGTTACCCAGTCTCTCAACCTCTCTTTTTCGAATATAGTAAGAATAGAAATATGGCACTAAAACAGACGCATCAATATTATTTGTACCACTAAAGAAGCTCACTTAAGAACACCTCATTTATCATTGTTATTGGTCGAATAAATCTTTTTGTTTTTCTTTATAACAATTCGAAACAAATTTTTCGCATAAAATTTACTAAATAGTATTTTTAAACCATATCCGCTCATTACTGAGAGCATATGGCCACTATGAGATTTCTCCAAGAAGATTTCGTCACTGTTCTGGAAGAAAACACGGAGAAATGACATACTGAGTTAGCTAAACCAAAATGTTCATTAATTTGAACTCTATTGTATGAAAAAACACACGTATTGTTATAAATTATACTTTAACTGAAAAACAGTTTTGTACAACTAGAGCTAAATGAAAAAATATAGCATTTCAAACATTTGAAAAAGTTCAGTTACTTAAAACTGTTATTTTTCAGTTAGTGTCTTCTTCAAGAACAACAATGATATGTCCACCGTCGTATTTCTTGCTTCCTCCCAGCAGGGTTGCCAGACAAATCTCTAGTCCCGCATTGCCTTGATAATCCTGACTTGATAACATTTGTATATGTACAAAAATGTATCTATATAATTATTTAGTTAAAGAGGCTTGCTTAATTTGTATCGATAAATATGGCGAACATATTTTGGAACAAGCTAAATGCTCGGAAAAATACTTTTAAAAAGCTGTTATTATTGTGTGTATACATTTTTGCATTTAAATCAAAATGTAATTCCTATAATTGTATCTAATCAATATATTTTAATAACTGTGATTCCTGTGGATTTACTATGTGACTATTTTTTATATGTTCTCTTCTTTATTCATAACTAGTGAGTATCCGGCATGCGTTGCAATGCCACTCAAAGAAAGAAAGGGTTTGTGTTTTAATTCTGTTTATAAAAGTGCTTTTGGATTAGAGGTCTACACTGGCCGAAATTTCATAAAATTACCCGGTCCGACCCCGTTATCTTCAGGCCCGGTCCGGCCCGAGCCCGAGTCTCAATATCACACTTGTTACCCGAACCCGACTCAAAGCCCAGATTTACATTTCTCATCTCGAAAAAAGCCCGATTTATTTTTTAATATAGTAATTCATTTATACTATTCAAACAATTTATGTAATTAGTTCAATATTTCCAACGATATTCATTGCACATGTAAAATAAATTATTTAAGTTATGAAAACTGTTGCTTTATGGCTGACTCATGACCCGAGCATAGCACGAATTAAATTTGAATTCCATACCCGGGCTCGGCCCGAGACCAAATCTGAATTGTCTTTACCCGCCCGAGCCCGACCTGAGCCCGAGCCCGTGCAGAATTCTATTTTGGATATACAATATTTTTTTGTATTTTCGTCTGGTTCAGAGATGTCACTAGTTGTACTTATTTTAATTCTTTTTTTCAGATTTTTTTTTCTTTAATTTTAGATTTAAATTTTTTCTTCAGAAACCTTCACGGGTGTGCACACAACAACTCACCAAAGTTTGATCAAAATCGGATTAATGGTAAAGGAATGCATAAAGGACAAACAAACAAATCTTCATTTTTATATAGATTATGTAGTTTTTTACATCTATCATAATTTCATTAAAAACATGCACTTTTTCATAATTCTTCCTAAATTCTATAACTTCTTTTTTTTGATCATTCGAAAGAGTGAATGTCCCGATCTGTGATTTTTAAAATCTGGCAACCCTGCCTCCCAGGTAGTCCCAGCGTCCCATAGATCCTATGGATGATCATCAACGGCTTTCTAGGGCAACGGAATTCACCTGGTTGGCAGAGAAGAGACAGGTAGGATTCAGGCTTCCCTGGGGCATCCGCAGTACATGTCCAGGACATCGTCGGTTTTTTTATTGTGTCAGGGTTAAGCGTTTCTGTTTCCGATACCATCATCGCAGAATCTTCGGACGCCCAGGCTTGCCCGACGAGTAGTATTTAAATAAACGTCGTACGAGCAATATGGTGATAATACGGCATCTAGATATCTGAATCGAGTTAGTATTCTTGTGGTACTTAATAATTTCTTATGTTTTATCTAATTAAAAGAAACGTTTTTATGTAAAACACCTCACGTATTGCAACAAGGAAACGTACGTAATATTACGGATGAAGACTTTAAAACTGAGACGCAAGAAACTGCGATCATGCGTGAGATTAAAACGAATGATAAAACTTTAATTACCTTTCTGTCATTTCAGTGTACATGCATTAAAATGTTGCTAAGAAGAAGTTATAAAAGGAGAGGTATTTTACAGACAGTGTGTTATGAAGTCAGTATTCGTGCTCACAAAGAGTATTTTTAGGAAACATAAAAGTAAGCTCAGCAAAATAATTAAAAGTTTGTTTTGTGTAATTAAAAATACCATATTAATAGTAGCCGTAAATAGTGTATAAGATATTGAGAAAATATTAGTTAAGAAGGGATAATAATTATTAGTAAATAAATGACTCGAATATTGAATATTAAAACCGTGAAGGATTTGAATGTACTTGCACGGGGATACGTTCCAGTTAATATCGTGTAAAAAAAGGCAAGGGGCACATACAAAAATGGGAGATAGCTTCCATTACTCATAATACCATAATATCAAATTCTCAAACTCAAAAATAATTCGAATTTATTTTTTATTTATGTATGAAAATAGTTTTATAAGATACATAAATATAAGTAATAAATTGTCATGATTTGCGATTTAAATTACTCATTAGATATTAAAATATAAAAACCAGACAGAGAATAAAATCAAAACATAAATGTTTTATAGACAATAACAAGTCATGAAAGTCAAATCTTAAAATTCGTGTTATTTTAAAAAAGTGTTTATAAATATATACATAAAATGTATTAAATAATACTTTTCGTTTTTTGTAACCGTGTAAAAGCAAACAAAACAGTGTAAAAAATAATTGGTCCGTTTTTTTTTCCATGTCCGCTCCCAATGTGGAGCATATGGTCTCCTAATGGAGGTATCTTGACAGAATTTTTTCTACGAGAACTACTTGTCACTCAGTTGCTCAACCTCTCTTTTTCTTTTTCGAAGAGAGTAGGGATAGAAGGATAGGGCTATGACAGGACTAGTGGTTAGCTAATCGCTCTCGTTACGCCCCGTGAGGATGGGATTGGTGGGAGGGAGGACTCAGACTACGAACAGAAATCCATAAATCGATTGAAAGATCAATCTATGAAAACCGTCCGCACCGGGAATTGAACCCGAGACATCCGTAACCGTAGCCAGCGACGAAACCAACTGCGCCACGGACGCCGTCAGATTTTTTATACTGTGTACAAATAAACAGTGTAAAAACAAACCGTGCAAAAAGAGAATCGGGTGTATTCGAATAATTTTATTTAATTTTATAATTATTGAAACGCTAAGAAAAATAATCGATTTTAGTCCAGCCAGTGAAATAACTAAGTAATTAATTTTAATTTTATATTGATCTAATTTATTGAAGTCTAATTTATTTTCCAGACCGTTAAAGACGAAATCTACAATGGTTTAGAACATTGTTTCTAAACCGGTGGTCCGCGAAAATTTGTTACTGTCTGTTTTAATATATTTTAAAAAATAAAACACAATTTTTTAGTACTATTTCCACATGTTCGTCTTACTAGAACTTGTCTTTTTGCTTCCACTTGTATTTGTCCTACTTTTTACTACTTCCACAAACGAATTGTGTTTTATTTTTTAAAATATAATGTCTTTCCACCAAGAGTTGACACCTTAAAAGTATTTTAATATACTTAAATATTGTTATATCAGCATATAGTGTTGCAAAATTAATTGTTTTGAATAACAAATCATTTATTTATTTATTTATTACAGTGTTGATGGTCCGCAAAACATTTTTTTGATTTTTTTTGTAATCCGCAGATTAAAAAGGTTAAGAAACAGTGGTTTAGAATATTGAATGATTACCACCAACCACAAGACGGTTTTTTCACAAGAGATTCTACAAATATGAATTTGAATTTGATTTTAATTGAATTTATAAAAAATAATTTAAAAGTTATATTATTATATTTGAGAATACTTTGTTATTAGATTTTCCTGGACAGTAATGACGGTATAAACTTAAATACTAAGCCGAGTATTCTGTAGTAATAAAAAAATCATTTAGAGGCAGATAGCGTCTACTAAGTACGTAGAGACTCGATAAAAATTATTTATAAAGTGAGGCACTTTGCATAGACGAGGTCAATAATGAGGGAAAATTGCAAATAAAAGTGGACATTAGACGCACAGCACTGTTAATCTCTTTGAGCGAATGCAGTTAATTGGAAAACTAATCCAGATTAAAAACACTCGTGAGACGGAGCTCGCAGAAAATTTTCCGAAACAGACACGTACACTTCCGGCTCAAATTTTCTAGACCCATTACTATTTGTTGCGTCAGAGATATCGCTATTTTGTCACTTTAGGATTGATGTGTACCATGAATATATTTTTTTGAATAAATTACAGGTTTATCTAGTTCCTAGATCTATATCTATGATTAATTTTTGTTTTAAACAAAGAAACTAAGATACTTGTGGCAACTAATCAATACGGATGACAACACAGATGGCATGGCAATACTGACAAACTGGATAAAAACAAGCAGAACGCGCACTACCATACGGACGAAAAGACGTCAATACTCTTCCAAGTCCGTCTATACTTCCAGACAGGCTAACTACGACTCTATTCATAAATTAAAACTCTTGAATTATACAATATTATGAACACTACTCCTAAATACTCCAAATAAAGCTTTAAATCTGTAATTTACCAATAATAAAACAACAGGCTTTTGTAAAATTGGAATTTCCCGTGTTCGAAAAACCCTAAAAGGGACGGACGTTGTATGAAATATAAAGTATTAAAAAATAAAAATGTGAAGGTCGTTTCACTTTATTGAGTGTTATCTCCAGACAATAGTTAACGAGGCATTTTTAAAACTATTACGTAAACATTAATTTTAATAAGAAGTTATTGCAAATTTCAATTGTTGAAATTTTGTACATTTCCATGTATTTCGTCACTGACGACCCGGGTTTTGCCTGTATCTTCAGGCATTCGAGCACACGAATTAACTCGAACTGACAATGTACAAAATGTACAAAATTTCAACAATTCAAATTTGATATTGCAATTCCATCAAGCACCCTCAGTCGATTTTAAATTAGAACATATTACATTGAAAAACGTTTTTTGATTATGTCCGTTCCTAATGTTGAGAATATGGTTTTTTTATAGAGGTACTTCAACATAAATTTTCTACGAGAACGCCTCGTTACTCAGTTGCTATTTTGAATGAAGAGCTAGTTAGTTAAAATCATTTTCATGAATTATAAATATAAAATTGATAGATGACATTTTTTTGAGGCTCGTTTTATCCGTGTAGTGGTTAAAATTTTCCATATTATATTATTAATCCAAAATGAATACATTTCTTAATCATGATTTTAACAATATTGAAAATTTCCTATAAATTTGTGGAAAATTGCAAGAAGAAACGAAATTTTAGTAGGATGCTTAAATATTCAATGATTCAATGAATTTGCAGCTTATTCCGATAACCCGACTTACCCTGTTTACTTGTTTACATGTAGAAGACTTTATCTCGTATTTCCAGCCAAACTAGAAGGTTACTTGTGGATATATGCTTTAAAAAATAGTTCATCATAAATAGGCAACAGATCATGAGAATGTCAAGTAGAACACAAAGCAATATATTTTTGAAAAGAGCTCTCGAAATTTAGTCTTTCGAATTTCAGCTTTAAACTGCCGATACGCTGCATTAATCGTCAGCCATATGTATTACACACACTTATTCGGTTACGCGCTTTTGTGCGTATCAGCGGTGTATATGAAGAATGGCCGCAGGCATTTTCCTTGTAAAGTAAAACGCCTTGCGCTGTAAGGGTTAGTATAATAAAAGGAACAATTGATGTTAACCTTTTTCTTGCCAGCAGGATCAAAAGTTAACAAAATTAATCTGTGTTGAATAAAAAATAAATAACTTTCATTCAAAATTACTTCGTGCATTGTCTGTAAGCGTCGCAATACCCAGGACCCGGAATGATCATTAGGAACACTAGACACTCCGCTTCCAGGGGGTAAGTTTGCCGTTTTTCTCCCCCGTTTCTGCCGCCCCTAGTAAGTCTGCTAATTACACGCTGAAAGGGATATATTTTCAGTGCGAACTACCAACTTCTCTGCATAATATCCAACTAATCTTACGTAAAGTCACTCCGAATTAGATGCCCTGAATAAGATGTACGAAATTGATGATAATTATTCCTGTTTCGCTATCTACGCCTCAGTAAACGAACGCTCCAAATCTAAAACATTTATTTACATATTAAATAAGTCTGCTTTTTGAATTCGGTTTCTCTCACTCGATTTACACGGTAGTCAGTGTAATTTTAATTTGTTTTATACTGTCAACTATTCGAGTAGATAATTCGTTTTACACGAACCAGTTTTTTTTACACATTACTGAGATTATATGAACACAAAAAATTTATTTGGCATTTTTTTAAGATAAGACCAATCCTATAAATAATGATTTTTAATCTTTAAATTTTTTTTGAGCCATGCTTATGTAATTTATCTCAACAGAACTGCCTGTTCCCCAGTTGATCAATGTCTCTTTTTTCTACGAAAGTAGGGATGGAGGGATAGTGCTAAGGCAGGACTAATAGTTAACTAATCACTGTCCGTGCATTCGAACAGAAATTCATAAATCGATTGAAGAATCAATTTATGAAACGTTACTTACTGGGATTCGAGCTAGTGACGAACCAAAGCCAACGACGTGGACGACTTGACTGCAGATACAGTAAATCTAAAAATAATAGAAGAAAACTTCGTGAAACGTTATAACGTAATAATATTATAATAAACAATTAATATATAAGTGAAACCATGTCTCCCCGTTTCCCAAATGACCAAATGCTAAAAAATAAAATTCAGTATGAAATGTCTTCCACTAAAAAATAGTTGAACTGAAAAGTCCGTCTATGCAGCTGGTCCAATAATTCCACATAGCGCGACCATTTTTCGTCTCTACTCCAACGGTTTTGTGCTATTCAAATGAAAAATATTTCGTCCGAAATGCAATTCAGGAAAAAGACCACAATTTTTGAGATGAGTGTTTTGCAGGTATTTTAATAATTTCCGGCACATTTTTGTGATCAATATTTTTTGCGCCTATAACTGCATTTTATTTTTTATTGCATGCTAAAAATATTCAAATTCTCGGCAAATATTGTTTATAAAATGCCCATTTGAACAACGTTTTAATTATTCAGTTTTTTCGTTTACTTGTTTTATTGAAATATATTTAAGTATGAACCTATCACATTGTTTTATGAATATTTATTCTAAGACAGTACTGTGACACGAGGTACATATATTTATTTTCTACAATCTAATAATATTGTTTATAAGTTGTGTATACCGGAAAAGCGTTGGAAACACAGTCATGAAGAAATTGAAACTGATAAATGCGTAATACGGTTCAAATAAAACTCGAGAAAGGGAACAGGCTTTGAGATGAATGAAAAAAATCGTGTATGTGATTTGGGGTTATCACATAACGTTCAAGAATAGATAGCTTAGCCGCCGACCAGTAGATCGCGGTTGATGTTTTGCCACTTCCCTTGATTAATATCGACACTCCCTACATATAATCACGTCAGTACAAAATATTTGATTATGTCTTTTGCATTTTAGTTGTCTACTAGCTCAATTCTATTGGAAGGCATCAAACGACAAAGACAATTAGATTTAAAATAGTAACACTACCTAATTTCGAATAATATACATGCATTCGTTACTTTTCAATTGCATTATGAATCTTTGAAATGCTCTTCTGTAAAATCTGTTTGCGGATACCGGATTATACGTAGGGAGTGTTGATATGGTGACATCAATAAACATGCCATATTTTTATACACATTATGCGACCAGTTTATCCGACTGATACAACATTAAGCATCCATCTATCGGCGAAAGACAACGTAGCGGTAAAGTGAAGGCAACGAATCGATGTAATATTGTGAAGATATTTACCGCCAGCAGTAGCAAATATTTCACATGTTAATTTGAGTTCAATTATTGTTGTTTATGATTAATATATTATGTTACATATTCGCAGATGAATGCCTGCCAAGAAACAATATTTACAGTTAATTTAACATTAAGCAAACAACATTTGCTATTTCCGCGGAACGAGAATTTACCTACTGAACAGGCAACTATTTATTCCTGGGATGGCGTCGCACGGCGTCGGATCGGGAATCGACGCTCGCGGCGTCTCCGGCTTCGGCGGGAAAATTCCGCGGTGCAATAATAACGGAGGCTGCGTGGAGGAAGGTGGTTTTAATCAATTTCCTTGTTTGCGCGCTGCCATTTGACGTATTCTTGCAGCTGAGGATGATATTGAGAGTACGATGAAGGAAGTTGTCTATATAAATTTAATATAATATAAATAGAGTTTATTACTATTTGATGATTATAAATGTATAAAATTACTCGCTATTTAAGAATAACGGTCAAAAAACCACTAGTCAGACGTAAGTATAAAATTTTTTTCAGTCAGTTTTATAATAAAGAATGGTTATTTTGGTTTTATTTCACCTATTTATTACAGCATTATGTCAAAGTTTGCGCCGCTAGATCGGCCCTTTGGGGCTAAAAGAGTTAATAAGGCATACTTACGTATTGAAATGAAAGTCTGTCTCTGATAGTTAACAAAAGACTGCTAGAATTATCTGTCTTCATTAAGTTATCAGAAAGAAAAGAATCATCAAGTGATTCTTTGTCTAATACCGCTTCCTATACGAATCAATTTGCCATCAAGCTGTGCCTTGTGAGTTATAAAGTATGTACTTACAAAAAAGTGGTATATTTTAATATTTATCAGATATATACAAATGCAAAAAAAATATGTCTTTATTCCGATTACTGCAATGGCGTTGTTTTAGCTCTTTTGGCAAGTGCTTTGGAGAGCAAAAGTTTTGAAAATCAGTTGGACGAGCTATTATTTAAGATACTTCTAAGTATTACATATTGTTATATCAAAATAACGGCGGTTATCATACAACGAAAATAACATTGTAATCAGATATATCTTTTTGTGATTTCGGCTGTCGTTAAATTTGGACAGTCGATAATGTGCATTTTTTTTAAAGTTATTTATTAAAACGTGATACAATTTCAGACAAATAAAAACAATATTATAAATAAAATTTCAGATCAAACAAAAGAAAAAAAAGTTTGTTAGGTCCGGTCCATCGTAACATTCAAAATTGGAATATTTTAAATTGACCAATTTGTCCGTTTGTTGCGTGAAATTGGAATTGATATCGCTAACAAGACTTTGATCTCAAAATTTGCGGTCTCAATAAACTATTATACTTGTTACGGCCGTCCGTCAGTAAAGCTGGTCTTGTGATTGGCCAAAGAAAATGGGCGGCGCCATATTGCTACAAGCTATTATTATTTCGCCCCAACTGTCAAATGTCAAGGCATTTAAAATTTTAATGGCCCCCGAGACGGAACTACTCAAATTTTAAACCAAACTATTTCAAATTGTATTCCAGATGATTTACCCGAATTACTTTTATATTACCATAATTTCATTGTGAAAGATCGTATCTGAATTTGACACCGTATTATTTACTGACAGTTTTAGAATCTGCTTAGTTAAAGATTATTCTTACAAATAGTTCAAAAAATATCTTTTATATATTATTGTACAATAAAACACACATACTTATAATGAATGCTGAAAGCAAATAGTGCAAATCGTGAATTCTTCTATATATCATAAAAATATATTAAAGATGTCATTTTTATTTTTTTTCCATGTCTGCTCCCAATGTGGAGCATATGGTCTCCTAATGGAGGAATCTTAACAGAATGTTTCTACGAGAACTGCTTGTTGTTCAGTTGCTCAACCTCTCTTTTTTCGAAGAGAGTAGGAATAGAAGGATAGGGCTACGACAGGACTAGTGGTTAGCTAATCACTCTCGCTACGCCCCATGAGGATGGGATGGGTGGGAGGGAGGACTCAGACTACGAACAGAAATCCATTAACCGATTGAAAGATCAATCTATGAAAACCGCCCTCGCCGGGAATTGAACCCGAGACATCCGTAAACTTAGCCAACGACGCTACCAACTGCGCCACGGACGCCGACGTAATTTTTTAAAAGAAAATTGGTTATTATTGTTATATACAACTTATTAAATAAACAAAAATATTGCCTTAAAAAGTTTGGTGACTTTTGGAAAAAAGTGTGTGTTATCTATCATTGCTGTCATTACTGTCATATGGAACTCAGCTAAATATTCTTGGACAGACTATTCCATATACTCTATAACAGTGTTCCCCAACCCTTTTACACATGAGGACCGGTAAAAAATGGAAAAAAATTCGCGGACCAATAACACTGAAACAAAAATGGATTTTCATGTAATATTTGGTTAATCTTATACTTGTGACAGATGAACATAACTATAACAAACAAATATACATATGAAATTCTTGGAAATATATTTAGGTAGGGTTTTTCATCTGGATTCACTATCCAAGAGTAAATATTTCCGTTCTCCCTGAGTGTACCTGTGAAGATTTATGAATGTCGATTCTGGAAAGCCAGCGACCATCGTGCCGCATCATCCTAGCAATTATTATTATTTAACAATAACTGAAAATTCTAGTTAACGTGCAGGCGAAAAATCCTATAATTAATATTTTTGCATGGCGAATTTCTTGAAATTTGGCCTACTGTTCGAGGCCCGGCAGAAAGTCTCAGAAAGAAAGCCCAGTACTTGGCCGCGGGCCACCGGTTGGGGAACACTGCTCTATAATAATGATATTTATTTATTTGTTAATGGAAATAACAGTACCTGGAATTACAGCTGACGCCAATGCGCCATGTATTTAGACAGCAAATATAACAAAATAATAATAAAAACATTTTTAAAAATTGAGAAAATAGAATAAAGATATTTAAAAAAAAATATTTGCGTACAAATCTAAAATGAAAAATATATCTCAAAACCAATATGCAAAGTTCAGTGTTGAAAATGTTTACATCTCTAGGCAATGAGAATACATTGATCAGTCGAACGGCTCTTGCAGCTGGAGACTCATATGACCGAAAAAATAATGTTTGGTTATGGTTTCGGCCACGTAGATAAAAATTTGAAGCATGAAAGTTAATAGTTAATAGTAGAATTTCAGTATTATAAACTCAATCCGAAGAAGAGAAAAATACTTTAGAATCAAAAACGATCTTCGAACTCCAAGAGAGTGAAATGATTCCTTAAAGAAATTTGGTTGGGTAGTACTCTTTTAAGGAATTATTAAAAAGAAAATATTATTTTTTTTAATCGCTACAACTGCAAATTTGTAGGAATTTTCATATGTACTCCAAATAATATATTCATATTCAAGTGTATTTAAAACAAAGTTCGAAACACAGTTGGGTTTTCAAATGGTTTACTTTGCCTCACTCATATGAGTAATCTATACAACGTTTCATCGTAGACGAATCGATCCTCATTAATACGGAAAAGTGAATGATTTTTCGCGCACCGGGAGACTTTTCTCAAACCCACTACTGGTGTACTCAGCAATAATTATATTATTACAAGGGACGCTTGGGAATCAAATGACAGCCCTAGGAGGCTATCTGTCATCATTAATATATACTCTGGGCATACTCCGCGCGTCTTTCATAGATATATATGTAACTTAGTTCGAGGCTACATATTTGGAAGCTGAGACAAAAATCGATATCAGTAGTAATTAATTTAAGGCTGTTTGGATAATGGGTTGTATATTACAGTCGGCACTGTAGTCAAGTGGTGAACGATCTTGATATTTCTTTGTGATCGGCTATGCGGTCAACGGTTCGAGTCCTCAAATTAATTAATGGTTTTGTACCCAAATGTATATGATATCATCAATCATTAATATCGTCTCACCATCCAAACTTGAAGAGAAGGGCAGAGAGAAAAGATATTTTTGATAACCCAGGTCCATAGGACGATAACTCAAAATTTTGATGTTTTGAGTTAAGTTAGCCATTATATACGAACACCGCTTTTCTACAGTTCCACAAAAGTACAATTTGTAAAATGTACAGGTTTTCTCTCAAAAGGCAGATATTTGCACATGGGAATCAGCAAAATTATATTATTTCTCTTTGTGGGAATATTTTTGTGAATCGTAGCGTTCCATAAAGAAACAACCTTCAATGGTAACACTATAAACTATTGACCACCTATTTCGATAAAAAAGTAATACAAATAATAAGCCATCACTTTTTACGAGTCAGTTTAAATGAGTCAAAACTTTGGTCGGCCATATCTCAAAACTACCAATTTCTAGTCGTATCTCTATGGAACTAGGCCATTGTTATATACTGATCTCATCCTTCTGTCCTTACCTATAAGATAGTGGTTTCCGACCGAAGAGACAGGACTAGGGCGGTTTTTTGGATTGGATGTATAGTAGGGAATTATAGATATGGTAACCATCCATGGCTACGAACAGAAATCGATTGAAAAATCAGTTTATGAAACTGTTCGTACCGGGATTTGAACTCGAGACATCCGTAACCGAAGCCGATGACATTGATCACTACACCACAGATACGACAATAGCATTTACCTGGCGTTAACAACAATTATATTCAGTGTGCATAATATAAATCATTTTTTATTGGTAGGATACTAAAAGAAGTTTAACAAAATTGACACACAATTATCAAACGACTGAATCGTCCGTGGAAATGTGACGAAATATTATTTTCTCCAACAAAAAAACAATGATACAAATAGCGAACATAACTTGTGTTCTTAGCAATTTACTTTTCCTTTCCGTAAAGAAGTTTCCGCTTAAATACTAAATTTACAGCCCTCGCGTTAACCTCGAGATAACAAAAAAAAAACCATATAAAAATATTAAAACTAAGCTGCGCCAGGAAACGGTTTTATTCGCCACATAGATAAGCCAAATACCAAGTAATCTGCAGGGCTTGTAAAGCATTTCACTTTTTATAACGGTATCGTAAAATTGATAATCTAATATAAATAACAGCCATTAGCAGCATGCCGATTGTATCGCATTTATGTATTATAACGTTTTTAAAACTGAATTGAAAACGTGTTCATTTGATCTCATTTAATTTTCATTATTAATAAATGGTGATATATTCAGTTCTTTGTAAAACTCTTGAAAGTAAAATGAAACTAAATATTTATTTTTTTAAAACCATATCCACTCCCACTGCTAAAAATATATGACAGTATCTCAACAGATGTTGTATTTTACGAGAATGGTTGTAATTCAATATCTCGTTAAGGAGAGATTAGGAATAGAGTAGATCTTTAAAGCATTGTGGAAAAGATGGGGATGGTTTGAACACATTACATACAATTTATAATTTAATTTAAGACGTCGACTGAGGGTGCTTGATGGAATTTCAATATCAAATATCAATATCAAAAATACATGGAAGTGTACAAAATTTCAATAATCCAAATTTGACATTTCATACATTTATGCCATTGGAAACAAATTAATAAATAATTTATGAGTTTCCATTCTGGGAATCGAAAGCGCGAGGCAGACGAAAGTGTTGACTACTCGACTACAGGACAGGTATTTGCTATATATTATAAAAAATAACAGATCTGTACATTTTTACAATTATTCTATATCTGTTACAAACATTTGGCATATGTAAATCAACCATTCACACTACATTTTTAGAGAGGGTAAGTAAAGATGGACATGGGTAAGAAAAAACTCATTGTAGGCTAATAATTTTCATTTTAAGTCACTTTTTTCTGCATAATGTAGCTTGGATGAAACTGTCGTAACGTTTGTGCCTTCAGACAAAAAAAAACAAGTGAAACACTTTGATCTACACTAAAATAAATGATTCATATATTTGGAATTTTAAATAAGCAAGTATTATAAACGACTATGTGGTGAGTACATGGAGACGAATTGGTTAACTCTGAATTTAGCAAAGCTTATTATGTGCTTTGAAATGTTTATATATACGCTAAAGAAACTTCCCAATACTAAAGAAAGCTCAGTAGACGACGTGTAAAAGCTTTATGACACAATTGTAAAAAAAGATATTTATTTCGAGAGTTATGATACTAACATAAATTCATTATTAGTAAATAAATAAATTATATGTTATACCGAAACAAATTAGGATGGTTTTTAGATGTATGAGGAATGATTTTGTAGTAAACAATAGAGATAATTAAAAAAGACTTTGAAGCCTAGTTTATACAACATCGCTAAGCGATCCAAAGATTCCCGGTCCCAAGACCTGATAAGGTCAATATCCAAGGTTAATATTTTCAGTTTTACATTTGATATATTTCATTGCATTGTCAAATCTTTTCAATCTTATTTTTTTTTTTAAATAACTGGTACATTGGCAACTTGTAATAATTCAAATCATATTTAGTGCGTATTAAAAAGGTGTATTGGTTATTTTAACCTAAACGGCCATAGCTTCTATTGCATTAATTAACTGTTAGTCCTCATGTCACCATTGTCATAATATCGTTATACCTATTCTATTCTATAAAAGAGGGGATTGAGTTTATTTTGTGATGTGAAAAAAAGGCTACAAATCACCTGGATTTTATGGAAAAATTATCTATAATAAATGCAGAAACGACAAATTACATAAATAAATAGAATTGCAGTCGCTATAACAGGAAATTTATTATTATTGCGAGGATCTTGTTTAATAGATAAATGGCATTAGAATTAGGTTTATTAGAGACCACGCAAACATTGCGTATTTAATTAAATTTTATTTTGCAAATATTTTTAATCTGGCACTAAAAAAAAACTATACCCACGTTTGATTAATTATTATAAAACATGGTTTTCAATCGTCCATTTTAACCGGTTTTTTGTAGGAAACTGCATGGATTCCGATTGAAGATAACGGGTTTAAGAGCGGGTTTGATTTAACATCTCAATTAAGTTCTCTATGGCATGTTTGCATAATCCAATACATTACAATATTAATCAACGTCTTTAGTGTCAGGCTAACTTTTTAACGAATCGATCGTAGATAATGACGGCATGCGATAAATTAAATAATCTGGAAAGCAAACGCGCATATTTTTAATAGCGTAATATATTTGAAAATCGAATTATGTAGGATGCGTTCACTTTAAAATTGATGAAGATTTTATTTAGGATATTTTGTACCATCAATTTGGGTAAGTTTGCCATCAGTCTAATATTGGTCCACTACATAGGAAAAGGTGCTGTTATAATACCATGATAATACTAACGCCATATGAATATTTTTTAATTAAGCAAAGTATTGAGTAGCCCTTGGTGGTAAAAATATGAATGCATGTGCAACATATTTTGTTTTATTGTTGAATTTGTAAGCCGTCAGCTTGGAATGACAAAACACAGTTTTAAACCTTTTCTTAAAATAAATTGGATTTGCCGTATTCTCGATTTGTACTACTAATCTTTAAACCAAATGCTGTATATTTTTCCCCCGTCTCGATTATGTACAGAATATATGAAAGCATAAAGAATAGTTACCAAGACTTTAAAATCACTGAATTTATACTAATTACAGCGATTATTTGTATCGTGAGCCAAAGTTACACGAATTGGTTGAAAATGTTGCCAACATTGTTTTATCTATATTTATATGTCAATTATAACAATGAATCTATGTATATTAATTAAATTTCTATATAGAACAATACCACACATAAATGCAATGGCAAACCATCAAAATACCAAAACCATCAGAACTGGGCCAAAGTTACCCAGATTGACTGTAACAACATTTTAGAAACCTTTTTAGAATTAAAAAAAAAATTTAATTCAACATGAATTTTATTGTAATTATTATAATGAAATATTGTTGGCTATTGCCAGAGTTATGGGGAAAACTTTAGGTGGCGTGATAATATTAAAATAATTATCAACAAAAGTAGGAAAGAACAAGAAAAGATATTGATACGGTTTCTTTATTGTTTTCCATAAAAACCATATTCAACTGGATCGTAAGTAATGATGAAAACATCGCCATTTAATTTCCAATCCTATTTTCCTGTTGGATGAATTTATGGTTTATTTTTATTGACGATTTTTTCCAAAATATTTATCGTACTGCAAAATGTGTTGTTTGATGATAAAACAAAAATAAAACCAGCCATTCGTGATGGCATAAATTAAATAAGCGCTGATTGTTGACGATAAAAAGGGCATAAATGTTGCCAAATGCGGTGTGGGGTCCAAACGTAGATATCGATTGACAATTTAACAGCCTGCAGGACTGTTTTATTCAATTATCAACGGATGACCCTTCACACAGGCCCAAATTTAATTGTATTTGTTTGAGTGATATCAGTTATACGATATCGAGAACATGAATATAATTTTAGTGGACTTAACCAAGAGGTAAAAATCACCCGTCCTGTAGCTAGTGGTTAACGCTCTCGGGTGTCCGTTCTATTCGGTTTTGTAAATTGATTTATAACCAATTATCACTTCATCCGGGGTCGATCCACTGCTGGATGAAGGCCTCCCCCAGCTCCCTCCACTCTTCTCAGTTCCTAGCTTTATCCTGCCACGTACTTCCACCCAACCTGACAAGTTCGTCAATCCATCGGGTTTCGGGACGTCCCTGAGGCCGCTTAGTGCCCCTCGGGTACCACTGAATGACTACATTTGTCCAGCGGTTGTTTTTTTTTCGTGCGATATGTCCAGCCTACCGCCATTTCATCAATTTGGTGACCAATTATATATTTAAAAAAACAGCGAGTTGGAGGTGCGATAAGCCTATTACTCTCCATTGCATAGTCCCATCCCTCTATATTTATGCTTAAGAGATATTTTAATCTGTACAATATCGTTACCATTTAGCTTCACGACTGGTAAATTACAATATTCAATATAAATTAATTAAATACTACTATGGAACGATTACCAAAAAATGAAACGTTTTTCGAGATTTTCAAATGGTTTATAAAATTGTTAAAAAACCATCTATACTTCATTAAAATATACGTATGGCTGTTTATCTTGAAACTGTCTGCAAATGAGAAAGTTATTTGGTTAATTACGACCAAAGATTCACTTTTTTATATCTTGAGGCATTTAGAGCACATTTGATTTATTAAAAGCCATCTTTCAAGTACCATTTCGAAACATAGCTTAGCAATGGATAAAATACATCATTTCTGCATCATTAAAACTGAGTTCTTCTAATGTACACACACTGTAACAATAGATCATGGAGAGATAATCACAGACTCGATGTGATCAGGCTATATTTAAATATCTACAAAAACATTTTTCATAGCGAATTTCTTCGATACAAAGAAATTGTATGTACTATTTAAAATTTGCTGCAGCATTTATTCAGAATTTTATAACAAGTATGAGGACTATAGTATCATAACTCCATAACTCCATCAATGTTTGTTTTTGGCAAGCCCAAAAAGACCTTATATTGTTACAGCTACAAATGCTTAGAACAGAAGCTTACACCATGATATATAAACAAATACTGGTGACCATGACAGCACAATGCTGCTCTCTCGTTGGCCGGAATGGAGACAATTATAGTGATATGAGTTTTGAAAATAAAAAAAAAATTCACAATCATTTTTTATGGGAGTTTGTAAGTTTAGAAAAATATTTCAAATTTAAATGATAGGTGTGAACACGAAGAACAACGCTGCCTTCATAACTCATTTTTTGCATATACTGGAGAATATGAGTTTCGATACTAGACCCCATGTATGATACTAAAAATAAAATATTTCATAACTTAGCTCTCTTGATTACATAGCATATAGTTCTGTAACATAGTCAATGATATTTTAGAACTGATGTAAGAGTTATATAGAGATGCTGCAACATTAGGTGTCCATATGATATTTACATATTTTGAGGGAATATGTATAAAAAAACAAATTGTCTTTCTAATAATAATTAAAAATATTTATTTCATTGACAACTAGTTGTGATAATGGTAAAGATGACGTATTAATAAATTGCTTAAATATCAAAGCTCCTTTCAGTTACATTTCATTAATAGGGGTATATTCCTTTGCTTTGCATAAATAACACTATCTAATGAGAAGACCCGGATCAACAGAAAGGCGAATGGCTGGTTATCGAACGTCCTGGAAGGACTGGGATCTCAGACAAACGCCATTTCAAATCCGGTTCAACACATATTTATTTTTCATCGAAGATGCAGTGGTTTACAATACACCAAATTCTACATTTACTTAACAACTGAATTTACTTTAAGTTATAATACAAATGACACGACAAACGATTTTAAATTAATTCCAATGCAAACCAAACACAAACAATTCACATCGTCACCTGCGCCGCCACGAGGCCGGAAACTCGCCCGACTTGACAGATCGTAATCGACTGTCCACAAATACAATTAAAAAAAAACTCCCTGCATCGTCGGAGCTACCCCTTTCCGTCAAAAATGGACTCGTCCAGCGGACGTGGCCGCCGGCTAGTGAACGAGCTGCCTTGGCAACAGCCGGCCGATTCTCGGAATTATTGTCGTTACCGCTGGGCGATTTCAGTTCTGGACCCTAATGAAACTTAACAAAGAAAAACTCAGTGATCAATTCCACACTTAATGAACTTATTTGAATACTTATGATTTATTGATGTCCAAGGAAATAAATCAACCCGGAGATGAATTCATAATACCCCATGTAAACGGTCGCTTTATGTTTTTGAAAGGAGCTTTGACCATTCCTGTGGCAGCGACTCTAATACTGTGTCTAGTTAAGTGAACTGGTCAATTTAATTATTTATAAATATAATATTAATTGTACACATATTATTACCACACATGATAATATTCACGCGATCTAAACAAAAATGGCACGTATGTAGTAACTACTAAACTTTTTTAATCATATTGATTTTAATTCTTTTCAAAGTAAGAATGGCAGAAACTAGCGCAGAGAAACTTGTTTCTAAATATCGTCATTATTCTGGAAGAAGACACTCAATGAAAAATACTACTTTTGAATAATTGGACTTTCAAGTTCGTGAAATGTTTGAAATGCCATAACTTTTTCATTTTGTATGTTTGTATTAAGCTGTTTTTAAGTGTAAGTATAATTTATAAAAATAAGTGTGTTCTTTCATACGGTATTTTAAATAAGAAATATTTTTGTATAACTAACTAAATGTGTCATTTTTTCGATTTAGTGTCTTCACAATTTATTAAAATGACAATGAATATTTTCTTTAAATTGAGCTTGTTAAAGGTATAGAACAAAAAAAAATGATTTTATTCATAGTCAAGACAAGGATTTAGTTATTTATATTTCACCAAAATTTGCAGCTATGCGTTATTTTTGTCACAAAAAAATATTAGAAAAATTGTGAGACGGAGAGTGGATTTTTAAGTAATATTTTTTTCTTCATTTGGAGAAGATTTCTCACAGTTTAAAATAAATTATACATTTCAATATTTTTAAAATGAAAAATTTACGAGAAATATATTTAATATTTTAGGAATTGAGTATCACCTAACTAGACAATACAGTTAGTCTATGTTTTCAAGAGGGTATTGAGCTTTTGAGCGTGGGCCGAAAGCACTGCACCACTTTTTGGCCTAGGGGTAGGAATAGATGAATGCTATACCAATGTTTAAGAATAAAAAAGCTCTAAAACTTGCTATGTAACAATAAATCTGACCGGCCATCACGTGTTTTATATTCATAAGCGCTTTCAATAGTTAACCTTTAATAACGTGGAATCAAACAAAGAGGCATGTCTGCAATGTTCCCGGGACATCTTTAGTAATCAATTATAATTCCAGCCTACTACTCATGCCGCACGACGCATATTACCGAACCGTATTCATGGGTATATACAGGTATTCTTTAAATGCAAAAATAGGAAAAGAAACTAAAAAAATATTTAGATCTATAAAGATCTTCAAATATAGTTGATAACTATTTCGACATCACCTGAACAGAGTGTGTGGTACCGAAATAGTAAACTACTTTAGAGGTTTAAAATCGTTGTGAAACTAAATAATTGAATAGTGTAAAATTATTATAATGAATTTCAACTAAGTTAAACCCAATGCAATACAATTGTCTATAAACGTGGTAAGAATGCTATTTCAGTTTCACACCATCGTATACTATATTTCTAATTTTAATTTATTGTAGTATATATTTGTCGGCTCCGTGGCTCAGTTGGTAACATCGTTGGCTGGGATTACGGATGTCTCAGGTTCAAGTCCTGGTGCGGACAGTTTTTTAAATTGAACTTTCAATCGGCTTATGGATTTCTGTTCGTAGTCATGAATGTGTGTGATGTCTAAAACTCCCTCCCACCCACTCCATCCTCAAAAACGGGGGCGTAGCGAGAGTGATTAGCTAACCACTAGTCCTGTCCTAGCCCTATCCTTCTATCTCTACTCTCTTCGAAAAAAGGCAGGTTGAGCAACTGAGTAACACGCAGTTTTTCTCTTAGAAAACTTCTGTTGAAATACCCACATTAGGCGATAATATGCTAGGGAGCGGACATGGTAAAAAAAAGTATATTGTAGTAAGTATGATGATAATATATAATGTCTACCTCTTCTACACCAGTATATATATATATAGATAAACTAAAATCAGCTTAAACATAGTTCTGACGATGTCATGAAGTGCCAAAATAGTTAATCCAATTTATAAAATTCTTGTAGAACTATAAATTTGATATTTTTACCTTAGTATGACGGGGTTTGAGATAAATTTTCAACTTAAAAACCCTGAATAAAAGTGTTATCAATTTCCCGCGTAGGAAACCAGACAAGGTGTTGATGGGTTTTGCGAAATCGTTTAATTCAACATTCCATGTGCGTGTTTTCTGTATTTGGCGTGCTATTTTTACGCATGTTACATGTTTAATCCTTTAACTGGATGCGGTGGCATGTTAACACGAAAAAAAGTGGATGTGAGAGCATTTTGGAGAGAGTAATTGATAAAAAGGAGACGAGGGCAGTGGCGCATGGGAGGGGTCCAGAAAAGCAAGCGCTAACGTGCCCCCCGGGACGCCAATGGCATCCGGAAGGGATGAAAATTCGCGACAGGAGTGCTCAAGCCGATTTATAATTAAAACGCTGTAAAAATAGCTGCGAGAGTTTCCGTCAAGAAAGGAAAAGGACCAGGAAATAGAATAAAAATGGTCTACTAAATTATGATAAAATAATAATGGAAATCGTACGCATCAGAAAAGCAAGTATAATTAGCGTTACTCCAGTCACTGTTTTAGAAGTTAATTAAATATTCCTGTATTTCTGAAATTAGTTTCATGAGAGTAAAAAAGCTTAGTTTACGCAAACTTAACTTCATAATACTGCAAATGTGTTCATAAGGTTCTGGTTAATGTTTAAATAGTTATTTTTCTTAAATAAGAAACAAATCGTTTTGTACTACTTCCACATTTGTAGAAAGTGGAAGTGGTACAGTTGTACAAAACAAAGTATGTTTTATTTTTAAAATACACCTAATGCCTTTGTCGGCGTCCGGTCCTACGTCTAAACGGCGTCACTGGCTACGGTAACGGAAGTCTCGGGTTCAATTCCCGGTCCGGACGGTTTTCATAAATTGATCTTTCAACCGATTTATTGATTTCCGTTCGTAGTCTGAGTGTTTGTGATGTCTATAACCCCCTCCCACCCATCCGATCTTCACGGGGCGTACAGAGAGCGATTAGCCTGTCCTAGCCCTCTATCCCTACTCTCTTCAAAAAAAGGAAGGTTGAGCAACTGAGTAACAAGCAGTTCTCATAGAAAAATTCTGTTCAGATACCTCCATCAGGAGCGGACATGGGAAAAAAATGCCTTTCCAGCGAGAATTGACAGTTAGCACCTTAAAAGTGATTAAACAGTTGTGGTGTCAATTTCAATAATTTTTTTACACCTAAATACTTTGATAGTTTACCTGAGGTAAATACCAATTCAATCACCATGTTTAAAAGTAACTTTAAATAACAAATATCGCAGTTGAAAGATTGCCACGGGAACCTATATAGTCAATATAAATTATATTTTACTGCAAATAATAATATCCAATATTGCGTTCCCTTTAAATCATTGATTTATAGCTTCGTTCTATGGTGAACATAAACCTTGACTTTTTGTGGCTTTGAACTTATGTTAGTAATATGCATTTACCATCATTTTGATTTAATATAATCTATTTCGGAGTCGGATTCGTCTTGCAGTGGTCAAAGTCGTTCGATTCAGCTACACGGTGATCACGGGATACTATCCCAGTATGGATAGTTTCATAAATTGATTTATCAATCAATGGATGGATTTCTGTTCGAAGGCATATAAATTAGTAATGTTGGAACTTCCCTATCACACATTCAATGCAAAAAACGGGGCCTAGCGAGACCGATAAGCCTACCACTAGTCCTCCCTTAACCGTATCCTTCGTCCCCTACTGTCTTCGATAAAGAAAATTTGAACGACTGAGTAACAAGCAGTTATCGAAGAAAAACTTCTGTTAAGGTATGTCCATTAGTAGTTCAGCTACACGTGACGTGGTTAGAATAAAATTTTAGATTGAAAGTCATTATTATGTTTAAAAAAATCCAAGTGAAAATTTAAGTGTTCACATCATCGCAGTAACGAGTAAAAAATAAATGTGTATCAAAAAGTCTTCAACAAATTCAGCAATACTATTTTGGACTGTTGGCAGGTATAAAAATTGTACAAAACGGATTAATCGTAATTAAATTGTTATACTGATAAGTATATTCTGAAGATTCTTCTTGAAAAAGTAAAACAAATGTTACATTTATTAACGCAGTGAGTGGAATAAATAGCAAAGAACTTTAATTTCATATGAAAAAATGTTATTTTCCACAAAGTTATCGCCGAATCCATCGAAAATATTACAATTATCACTCTTTTTTCTACTAGACTATTTTTAATTATAGCAATTAAATATTTTAAGAATTTGAACCTTTGTTTGTTGTTAGGTTAGGTTAGTTTAGGACGGATACCTCATGCCAAGGCGGCACAACCGGTCGATCGCGAGACAAAGTTTTACTATTCAATATTTAACGATATTTTGCCATATAAAACTAATTTTATTATGCGATTCTTGTTAGAAGAAGATCGTCATGAAAATTAACATTAAAACTAACACCCAAGCTCAAAAAGGTATACGCCGCAACCATTTTGCCACATATATAGGTATATTTGATTTAAAGTTAGTATTATTAAATATTTACAGATCGAATATAAAATACCAGAATCTATAACTAACGTAATTCTATTAATTGAGGATACCGACAAACATAATTATATTCAACATAGATTATTTTGACAGAACCAGGACTGAGTAACATTTCGGTTGACTAATTTGGTTTGAATAACATCACTATTCAACTTTACAGAAGATCTCTGGACTATTCAATTATTGTAATCAGAATATACAGTCACATTATCAATATAGCAATAATAAATATTATCGGTACAGGTGAAGCTATTTGTAAATAAATTATTGGGGTTTCCCTTTGTTGCCGTCAGGAATCTACATTTACGAAAATTATTACTGCGTACATTGAGGTGAGCATTAATTATTATTTCACTGATAATTAATCAATTGGTTTACGCATCGCATAAACTATATTATATAATAAAGTGAAATTATTGAAAAACCTCAGATACCTATCAGCTATTATATTGTAATATAATGTAATATACATCTCCAGTATTAATTTCTACGGCGTAATAAAATAATATTAAATAACTAAGTCGTATAGAATCAACACAAATTGATTGGGTAAAGAGTAGCAATATATTTATTTGTATAAATATTGCTATATATAAATAAATATATCTTTTTCGGCATCATGCTATCATCAGAACTACAATTACTATATTTACATAATATGCTTACTTAAAAAAAGATAGAAAGTATTATATCAACTGAATTATTGTACGGATATATATTTCCACTTTTAATTAATTTATGTAATACTTACTATTTTATAAAAAAATAATAAACACATTTTAATGTTTATTTATAAAGTAATAATCTTGATTAAAAGTTAGTTTACCTACAGTTCCTACAATGAAAATAAAATAATCTGCAACTGCTCAATTAATAACAAATCTTCATGTTATCAAAAAAATAATTAAGGTTGGTTAAATCCATAGCTACTATAGTAGCCGCTGCCGAATTCGGAACTAGAATTGTCAGCGTAGAATAAATTTATCAAATTGAAATTATATGCAAAATAAATATCGTGTCTACTTTTAATAAACGTCGTTAAAATATCAGTTTTGAAATTTATTGAAATTTCAGTTCTCGTTGAGTATAGCAACATTCCTAACGCGACGGTGGCACTCTCACTAGCGGCCAAGTTATATTGGTACATCTGTAATCAGAGGGCACACGCAGCGTGTCAAATTTACAAAACCAACGGAGATTCGTCAAGAGTAAAATTCGCATTTGATTTTCACCATAAACTCGCTTTTTTCCAAAATAAATAAATTATTACTTTAAGAAGGAATGAAATTTTTACTTAATTTCAATTTGAAACGGAAAATATTAAAAAATAATATTTTTAGCAGGAAGTATAAAGAAATTGATTTTATAAATAACATTTTTCCATAAAATTGGATTGAAAGTATATTTGAATGTAGAGAATATTTAATGAAAAAAGGACGGATTTGGGTTTTAATACCGGGTATACGGGGTATATAAAACATTCAAATATCCTGAAAATATTAGATTTTATATATATTAGAACCGGACGAACTTTTTTTTATTAAGATTTTATAGTGATTCCAAATATTTTCCGGAAAAAAATACACCCAAAGAAACCTCAGAAGTAAGGTGGGTAGGTAAAAAACTGATAACATTGGGAAAACATCAAAGCGGCTTGTTGTTTTTTCTTCGGGGGTGAAAATCCTGCGGAAAATACTGACGAATTAATCTAAAATTTTTAAATAAAACTTTTACGTGACTAAATAAGTAATTCGTTTCTCAAATAATTTTTAACCAGAGTACAAAAAGGAAACGTCAAATTCAAAATTTAATTGAGATATTTAAACGATAATATGTTAAGTACCTAATAAGCCAATCACTAGTTTTAATTTGATCATTATAAAAATTTCGTAACCGAGTAGGTGGTTAAGCTCTAGAATTAGAATATCTGAATCTGTACTTACAAACATTGACCGATACAATTGAAATATAGATTTGTGTGCAAAAGATATTCCACAATTGCCTATCTCAATTCCATACTCTTCTAGACACTAAAAATATCCATACAACAAAATTCTTTGTTAATATTGTATTAAGGTAATAAATTCTTAAGAGATAGTCACCTAGTTTTACAAATTATGCAAAGCAAAAGTAAGCAAAATATTTTAAAACTAAAATTATGTTTCCTTATATAAGTTATAACGGCATTGTTAAACAAGCTTTAATGTTTCTTTTATCAAAGTAAATTCTGGACGATTCGTTTTATTTCTCAATCAATGTTAAGGATTCATAACGATTGTTTAAGATTACTACGAGTGTGTGGGAACTCTTTTGCCTTTTCTATGTTTGCACCATTTTTGCTAACCATGCTCTCTCAATGTGGAGCATAATATGTATATGGACTCTAAATGAACGTTTTTTTACTAGAACTGATTTTTCTCAGTTGCTCAACCTATCTTTTATCGAAGAGCGTAAGGATATGAAGATGAGACTAGGATAGAACTAGTGGTAAGCTAATAATTCTCGATACGTCTCGTTATTGGATGTTTATGAGGGAGAATTTTAGACATCATAGAAATCCATGGATTCGAACACAAATCCATAAACCGATACGTTAACCATTCGACTACAAGCGCAGTTTAGTAATCGTAGCCATATTATATGATATTTAGTTAAATACACTTTACAATAGTTAATATTTCTAACTATGAAACATTAACGGTTAATTGTTAATCCAATAAAACCAATCAAATGCCGGAATTATTATTTTACTATAGCTGAAATCCCTATTTAAGTAAGTCTTTTCAGTTATTAAGGACATTAAAAGTAAAATACGAAAAAACTATAGACATTAGGGGACATTCGTTTTAGTAAGCACTAATTAAATTGTAATATACACTAAAATATACTTACATCTTATGGAAATCGTTATTTCTTGATGTTATTAACATAATTATACTAATCGTAAAGAATGGTGTACTTACGTGCTATTGTCTGTCGCCCACTTTTCCACAGTTCCGATAGTTAATTATCAGCTGTTTCCACAAAAACTTCTCCACCTTATGGAAGAAGCGAAACTTACACTTTCACGGAGCACAACACAAAATGATATCACAGAACACAGATCTTCTCAAAATTTTTAACGATTATGCTTTCGCGGAAAACACTTAATTATTTTTTTCTGACACTGTGCCGTATAATATAGTTATTTACGAAATGTCAACTATGTGGTTAACTGAAAACATGTACGAGAAATGAATAATTATTATCATCAAACCATTCCTATCGATTTTTATTTACATTAATGCTGATAAGAAAACTTATAAAATTGGATCTATACCAAAAATCGCTTATCACAAATTAACATTTATTTACTGTGCAAAAAGCTCTAAATTCTGCCGGATTACCTGACAATAAGCTTAGATTACCTATTCATTTAATTAATTTTCCACAGAATTTTACCTTTAATACGAAAGTGTCTTATTTTATTCAAGTTATTATTCCCTATCAATAATAATAGATTAATTATTGAGCTTACATGTACTCTATAATATTTCGTTTGTACGTACAATATGAAATTACTGAAAAGATGTAGAATTAAATTGTTAATACGTTCTATGTAAGCTTAAAGATAAGACTACAAAATCAAAAATCCGTTATACATATCTACGCAATTTTTAAGTAAACATTGCAAAAAAATCAACAGATTTTAGTTGTTTTGCAGGATAATTGATATTATAGAATGAATTTGAAATAATTATTATTTACTTATGCATATTTTTGTAATAGTGACTCGCTGAGAAATTTACTTTCAAATTGAAACATACGTTAAAAAAAAGTCATCGAAAACTTTGTTTGTCGTTTTGATAACTGAGTCAAAATTCTTGTTTTCTGTGAGTAAAATTAACTACCCGATTTCTTCGGTTTGACATCCAACAACCGTTTGAATTATCACCCCTGTCAATCAGCTGTTATAATCTTAACGGGGGCACGTAAAAATACGTCCGTCTGGATTTTTCTCCATTTCCCGCGCACGAGTATTGTCGTGTTTGATTGTTTGTCATATATGTGAAATAAAACTATCCGGCGGGCACAAAAGAAAGTCTCTCCCGCTCGACACAGATTCAATTAGGATGTCTGTCGCATTCGTATTCCAGCGAGACAGATCTTGCGGTTGCCATGCCCTGTCTTGTCTCCGAGAATCCTTGTTTGAAATTGATTCTAAATTTAACCCAGACAAATATTACAATTACGGATGATACAAATCCAACAAGACAGCTGATTAAATTAAATTTAAATCTGTAACTTAAACACAAATTCAAAACAAATGCCGACGGAATTTTAAATTGTGAATTATTATATTTGCACAAAAAACTATGACTTTGTTTTATTAAATTAATTATTCAATTATTCAACTTCCACAAAATGGGCAGCCTTTAATAACAAGTAAGTGTCATTGTAAGGGGTTTAAAAAAGTTCATAATAATTAGTTTACACTGATAATAATACGAACCACTTTCTCAAAAATATTGGATGATTTATTTAGAATAAAAAACAATCATAAAATAAAGTTATCCATTGTTTTCCAATATATTTTAAGGGATGTTTTTATTACTATTGTTTATTTATATGTCCACTAAACAGGGTGCACTGTGTCATGAGAACAATAATAATAAATATCGCGATCTCCGAAATTCACCGCGGAGATTTCAGAGGAACAACCGGCGTCAACACGAACCCACGACCGCTCATGCGAGACTGACTGAAGCTGAGTAAAAACAAGTTTGGCAAGAGCACGAGGGAAGCCGGCGTTCGATTCGGGGATATTCGTGGCCGTACGGAAACCGCCGATCTATGCGTGAACAAGATGGCTTCGCGCGGGAAAAAGGGATGCATTGCAAGATGCAAAGGGCGGGGAAGAGATTGCAGGATGCATAGTGTAAAGTTTTTTCGGCTATAAACGGGAGACAGGGGGACAGAACTTCAGTAATCAGTTTGACACACTGCACCTTTATTTTTTTTTATTTTGAAATGTATAACTGATCTGTCATGTCTTCCGCATGGTTTCGATATTTCAACGGGACGTTAAGTAAACGGATAACGTTGACGAAAAAATGAGCTTTTAAAAATAAGGGATGAAAGCGCTATGCTCTACCAACAATATCGATTTACTCAATTAATTCACATTCACTTTTTGTTAACTGCCTCTTCATATTAATGAGACATTTTCTCATTTGAATTGTCATCTTTAAATATTGATACAATTATAATTTACAAAATTCATTTCATTATTTATTAATTTTAATAAAAAAAATACATATCGACTGTGGAAAGGAAAAAAAACGTAACTCACACCAAAAAAATTGTGGATAACACAAAACGTGCTAATATACTATATTTTTATAGAAATATATTATATATCGACTGTAGAAAAGCAAAAAGACTTATCCCGCCGTCTTTTCAAAATATTTTTTTTCGATAATCGAATATAATACACGTTTTGTTTGGGCCCTACACAATATTTTTGTGTGTGGGTTACGTACTTTTCTCCTTTCCACAGTCGATATGGCTACCTTAGGGCCATTGTTAGAAACTTTTGTGTACTGTATTTAAAAAATAAATAATTATAAAAAAATCACAAAGATAATCACTCGATAATTAAAAAATAAACTATCGACCAATTTTTTCATCCAAGGTCCACTTTTTGACAAAAAGTTACGATTCGAAATGGAATTTTTGAGCATCGTGAAAATCGGCACACAGAAACCTGTGCAGTTATGGCAGAAAAAATAACATTTAATAACCGCTAAAAATGACACAGATATAAGTAAATATGTTATATATATATAAAATATATATATATATAATATATATACCATATCGTATATTGTCGGCGTCCGTGGCGCAGTTGGTTTCGTCGCTGGCTACGGTTACGGATGTCTCGGGTTCAATTCCCGGTGCGGACGTTTTTTCATAGATTGATCTTTCAATCGATTTATGGATTTCTGTTCGTAGTCTGAGTTCTCCCTCCCAGCAATCCCATCCTCACGGGGCGTAACGAGAGCGATTAGCTAACCACTAGTCCTGTCATAGCCCTATCCTTCTATCCCTACTCTCTTCGAAAAAGAAAGGAGAGGTTGAGCAACTGAGTGACAAGCAGTTCTCGTAGAAAAAATCTGTCAAGATACCTCCATTAGGAGACCATATGCTCCACATTGGGAGCGGACATGGAAAAAAAATATATATATATATATATATATAATATTTATATATATATAATATAATAATACGTATGATAGTCGAATACAAAAACAAATGAATATTGATCAGAAAACGTGACAGTTCCGTCGAAAGCCTTTAAAACATCACATACATGCCTTTGTAAACAAATCCATAAATCGATTGAGAAATCAACATGCCAATTCAGAGATTCGGAATTTAACCGAGTAGGACGAAAGAAATATTGTTGGTATGGGAAACCTTTTCATTTCAGAAGATGGCATTCATTTACCTGCAATCCAATAAGACCACATTTAAGAAACTTCAATTATATCTACTCAAAGATGCGTGTCAAGGCCCCCTATAATTACAAGCCATGTACAGCATGGCCCGTCAGCAGGTATTTTTGTAGACGAGTGGTCCATTAGATTTACTGCGAAGTCATGAAATCGATATTTTTGGCTAATTACGACGAATTCTAGCATATTTTAATAATGTGAAATAGTCGGTAATTTAATGTAGCGTCTTTAATGTTAATAGGAATTAAGATATTTTTGATTTATTCGGCGGTAAATTTGATATTTTAATATTGAATTAAGGTTGATAACTTAGTTATTCCACTGGATGTGTTACTCAATGTAACGCTTTTCGCTTCTTTAAGAAGCATCTTAATTAAAAATGAAGAGTAGAGTGGGTTTGTTTTCTTCTACTGGACGTGGGGAGGGGGTAAAAAACTTAATTACTTTGTGTTTGGAGGTGATACAGTTAGTTATGGTTCGATATAGTTAGTCTGAATATGTTTCTTAAAGAAGTGAAACGCGTTATATCTAGTTATACAGCCAGTGGAATAACTAAGTTATCAATTTTAATTTCATATTAGGAATAAAGTTGTTTGCTTACTTTGAAAGAGTATAATTATAAAGCCTAGCCGTAATCAATGATTGTTATTAATCGACAATTCTAATAAATCTACCCTGTTACATATCGCATTTCGTGCCATTCACTACTATATTATGAAGATTGTACGATATAATTTATTGCGACGATTTAATTATTACTTAACATGCATATATGTTGGTTTTCGATGAATCGTAAATAATGTAATGATCATAGTAAAGAAACGCTGAATAAACTCACAAGAAATCTTTTCAAATATATGTTATATTCGACGAAAAACGGAGTTGAGAGAAGATCTTCGTACAACCGCCATACAATTTGTTGGTAGAGGCTGGGACTCCTAGGACTACTCGTAAATTGCAAATTTTCTTATAGCGCTGCTTGTAACTTAAGGTTGCTTTGTGCGTGTACATTTCGTAAATTAATGAAAACAACGAAATGATGAATTTAGATTTGGTCGAAACGCAGCATTTGAAGGCAGTAGGTTTATGCGTATGAAAAAGTATTATGTAATAAAGAAAATACAATACTAAAATAATCCCATTAAATATCAATTAAATCGCATAACATTCTGGTTTTGTACATAGCAGCTTTTGGCTTTTTGCCACCGAATTATACCAGCAAGAATATCGCACAATACATTTTGAATACAATGACACTGTAAGCCAGTAATGGTACCTTATATATAAGACTTTAATAATAATTCTTGGGCCTGCCACTTATTTCTTTCGCTGTCTTATTGGGTCGTTACATGTCATGTAACAGCAGAGGTGAGGGAAGTATTATTAATGACAGCATGTTTTTTATTTTATTCTCTTGCTGAAGACCGCACGTTATCTCGCTTGAAACGGACCGCTCAACTATTTTACGTTTTATTATTATGCTACTGGTAATAAAAACACCTGTCAAAATTCGATCAACACGAACACTCATACACACACTCTCTCTATATGCATGCGTATTGAGCGCAAGCGCTGTGTTGTGTGTTACATACAGACATACCCATAAATTAAGACAAATATAGAAGTATAGAAATTATCACCGGGCTAGAGAAAGAGAGCGTGTGTGTAATGTGCGTTAAAAATTTACTGACCCATAACTAATAACACACACATACACTACTTGCGCATGTGCTGACAGTGTGTGTTCCGAAACCTTTTCTCTACCACGGCACACCAAAACTTACCCCAAGATTTCCGCGGCACGCCACAAGTAAAACATATAGATAAAATATGTTAGATTAAATTACGTATTATAATAATTTGTTAAATAAACATTATAAAAAAACGCTGTATGGATTGGAAGTTCCAATTTGGAAGAGAATCGGATATTAGAGACAAATAATTATAATTTTTCGCAATGAAGTAATGCGCCACGGCATACATAACATCGCCTCAAGGGACACTAGCGGTTGCGGAGCACTGATATATTGTATTGTTTCTGGATTATATACTCACTGGTTTGTAAGAAATTATGTCAAAAGTATATTTTACTCCATTTAAATAAAAAAAGTATATTGTCAAATTATCTATGAAAGAATTCGTTATCAGACTCTGTCTCCACATCGCGTTAAAGGTGAAATACAGTACACCCCCCGATAACACGGTGTCCGACCACACGTTTTTCATTAAAATTTGCGAATGCTTCTTCATTACACGTTAAAATTGTAAAACACTCTTGTGCTGCATGCGTATCCTCTGATTTTGTATGAGTATGGTAGCCCCGATAGTCAGCTTCCAGATAGCTCGCCTCTTATCTAACGTGTTATCGGAGAGTCTACTGTACCTCCCTCTTGTGAAATAATGTTGTGTTCAATAATAAAAGGATAACAGCCAATCGCTATGCAAAAAAATATATCAAATTTGGATTATTGAGATTTTGTATACTTCCATGTATTTTGTCACTAACGACCCGGGTTTCGCCTTTCGGTATCTTCAGGCATTCGAGCGCACGAATGGACTCGACCTGACAAACAGTATTTTTTTTACCTACCTTTACTTTCCTATTGAAACTATTATGTGGAGTCCGCGAAGCGGACTCCTAGTTTCCTGGCTAAAGTTAGTGCTAGGGTGGGTACAGACTTTCCCGCATGTAAGCTAGCTAAGTACTGCTATCTAAAAAGATTCTGTCAGCTGAAGGCTTTTGTGTGGGCAGACAGTAAACAGTGTCTAACGTTTATATAGAAGATACAAATACGACAAATATTATTTACGAGATAAAATATTATACGTCTAGGATCCACACTGATACCTGAGTTAACATTTCGAGAATCGCCTTAATCCTTATTTTGTAAACAACACATTAACAGAGTGACGAATTGCCGCTTTCCAACTACTATTGAGAATTACCAGTGATTTTACAATTATAATACCATTGTGGGTTTTGACGGGATGCAATTCGACGAAAGGATAAATATATACAATCATTCCACATTTAGTGACATCTGTTAGGTGTTTCAACGTATAGGATACAGCAACGGAGAGTTTGGAAGGTTCAGCTGTTCATTCAGAATTGGCAAGGAATTTATATATTTCTCATACACGCATAAACTCTCTCCCTATATGTCTGCGCATCACAAAACACACACAGCCATATTTTTTTTTATTAAAAAAATGTTTTATTCTCCTTTGTAATAATTGTAATGCGTTTTGAGGTAGGGGTGCTGTTAACAATTTAAAAGAAATGGCTCGAATACAAAAACATGATGAAAGCACATTTCCCTTTTATAATATTCCACCCTCGGTGACGAATGTAGAACGAAATGTTCTACTCATATAGTATTTGAGAAACACTCTCTACGCCTTATTTCCCCTTCTTTGATACTTCCATATTTCTTTCAGGATCTTTTCAGGCAGTCAAAGCAAAGGAAATAATAACAAGTGTCGCCTTTGACGGCTGTGTTGCGACCGTAAGGCTCTACGGCAGTGGCGGGCAGATGTGGTGGCCACACGGATAGACCCGACAACCATAATTTTAATTCAGTTTTTTTTTTGTAACCATGCCCACTCCGAACATGTGGCATATGAATTCTCAATGAAGTATGAAAGTAATTTGCATTCATTTTAAGAAGATGCCGAAACAAAGCATAAAATTTAAACGAAAGACGAATTTGAATTGTTGAGATTTCGTACATTTTGTCACGAGCGATCCTGGTTTGGCCTTTAGACATCTTCAGGCATTCGAGTACACGAATGGACTCGAACTGACTTGATACTGAAATTCCGTCAAGCACCCTTAGTCCATGTCTTAGATTATAAAAAAAGAAAAGACAGGTTGAAGAATATATTTTTGAAACCATGTTCGCTGGACTCTTAATGGAGCTTATTTCTATATAAGTTTTTTTAAGAAAACAGCTTGTTACTGAGTAGCTCAGCGTACTTTTTCGGGGAGTGTAACGATATAAGGGTAGGGCTAAGGCAGGACTAGTGGTAACCTTATATCCTATTTTAGGATCGGATAGGTGGTAGGGAATAATTACATCACATAAATCCATGCCTTTAAACGCATTCAATAAAACATTAGGAATCTTTTATTATATAACTGTGTTATTACGGAGATTTAATTGAAGAATAGATCTGCCACTGACCTACCGCGACGGCCGGTGAAGTAATATTCTTGTCTGTGTTGTCTGGCAGTATGGTCCGTTCTGCCGGTGTCTCTGCTTCTACCAGTGTCGGAAGCTTGTCTGTGTTGCCATTCGTATTTATTTTTCTCCACAAAACTGTCCGTATTCACCTTATGAATTAACGAGTAAATATTTCATAATAAATGACAGAAACTAATTGCATATTTAAAAATTTTGAATCATATATAGAATTAGGATTCAATCAGGTCGAAATTTCACATTAATCGGTGTCTAAAATTTCCCAAATCAGATCCTTAATACCTGTCCTGGTTTGAAGAAAGTATCTCTAGGTCTAAGGAAATTGTGAGAATTGGATAGATAACAAAATACAGCCATTATTCACTGTGATTACTTCAAATTCGACTGAATCTCAACGTGTTTAAATTATATTCGACAATGTTTCTGCGAATTATCGTATATAATATAATAACCCAGACCGGTCTGTACGCGTAGACGTTTTTTTATTATCACATATCACATGTAGGTATGAAATTTTCTCACGACCTAAGCATCTGCGGTGTATATAAACAATACACACAGTTCTGACGTGACGCAAATTCCGAGGAAACAAACAACAATCAGTCCATCAGTATGGAAACGAAAGAACAGCTACTTTAGACATTCAATATTTCAAAACCGTCATCTATGACGAGTTTTGTTCCCACTAGTAATATCATTATGTACTCCCTTGTTTCAGGCCTATTTGCTTGAATGGTATAAACTGTCAATTTATTCTTGGTTGAAAAAAATTGTATAATATATAAAAACAAATGAATATTTCATTACTGTTATTCAATTTAATGTTTAGTCAGATGAATGAAATGATTATGTTTACTAGGTTTTTTGAAAATAGACAAAATACATATATAAAATTCCTAAGTCAACAACCTTGCTGGGTCCGTGGTGCAGTGGTCAACATCGTTAGCCACGGTTACGGTTGTCTGATCAAGTCGGTAGGGATAGTTTCATAAATTGATTTTTCAATCGATTTATGGATTTATGTTCGTTTGCATGGATGTTTGTGACGTCTGAAATTCTCTCAAACCTATCAGACCTTAAAAACAGGGAGTAGCGAAGCTATTAGTTAACAAACAGTTCTCATAGAAAACTTCTGTTGAGTGCCTCCATTTGGAGTTTTAGTAAAATTGATTCGATTTAAACTTTCTTTTTTGTAAGTATCATTTTTCCAGGCTGTAGAAAATTGCTGTCTAATTTCTTCCTAAAACAAATATGATAATATTTAAAGGTAATTATGGTCTCGGTAAGTTATTAATTATTCCTCGTGATGCATTTAAACCGACTGCCTATGGTTTCGTATTTGCCAGATCTAGGCACTAAGGACACTCCTGCGAGCTTTAAGCTCTCCGTTACAAGGATGCCGTTTTCTGAACTTCTCTTGATCCGCGTCGACCAACAATTCCACTTTGATAATGATGTTGCTGCGAATATTAATTGTATATACACCATTCAGAATGAAAAGAATTTCTTTTATCAATGACCGATTTTCTTTCAATACGTTATTCATCGCATCCCAAAATATGTATATATGAAGAATTCAAAAAAAATATTTTATACGCAGCTCAAAATGTTCTGAATGAAAGCTATGCAATGGCGTGATACAGAAGTAGCTATCGAAAAATTGATGATTTAATATGATATAATAAAAAAAGTTTATATTTTATTCATATTTCATATTTTAAAAAATAAAACACAATTCATTTGTACTACATCCACATATTTATAATGATCAGGACCGGTTTCGCTCATCACGAGCATTATCAACTGATAAAAATACAAACATAACAGGCTTATTTATATAAAATTGAGAGTAAAAATGAAGGTATATAAAACTGATGGTTCATGAACTGAGACAAGAAAATACTGATTAACAAACAAATTATACATAAATCAAATGAAAGAGTCTACAATTAAAATGTTATGGACCTCTTGCAAATCATTAAATACTAATCTGAAATCACAAATATAGCTACATTAAAAGTCCATTTAGCTGAACAAAATTTTTAATGACGTTACTACTATAATATACAATAATGAATCACGGAAATTATAAGAAAAAATTAATGAACCATTTAATTTTTTAATTTTTTCTTGGAAATAAGAGTTTTTTAATACTACATTTTCATTCCATTGAAGATATTCGTGGAACCTGTCGTACAGCTTCGATATGTCATCCGCTTCTTCATACATATTAAAGCTTTTACCGTGCTAGAAATCAACAACAAAAATAACCTGTAGAACTTTTCAAAGTAGGCTTTCGAGCGCTATTTCAGGAAGACCACTCACTGTCGGTGTTCAATCAATCCAAACATTACTTAGCACTTTAACCATGAAGACTATATTTGGACTAAACGCCTGACTAGAACTTACAGCTTTCTTCTTAGGTACTTAGTTGACCTATTGACGAAAATACTCCAGCATGTCCACTGCATACGATACCGGTTTTAATTGTGATGGACAACTATCAAAATACAAAAAGGGTTATCTGATAAAGTAATGCACACACAATCTTTTTTTTCTTTATTTCTAACACAAATTCGCGGCTGTTGATATTTTGAACAATACATGTTTTTGCAATCTGCATATACTCACACTTGATCATAAAAGGCGAAGTATAAAACTGTCATATACACATGTATACAGATATCGTAAAATAATGATAAATTTCTCGAGCAACGAAAATAATTTAATTCTTACAATTATACGCCGTTTGATATTTATCCAACAAATAAAAACCCACCATTTAAAATCAGTACGTATTTTTGTGTTACGATCTTTCCCAATTTCCTTTAAATGATAATTGATTATTATGGCTACCTGTTATTTCCAAAACCTACAAATTTTCGAATTTTTCAAGCGAATATTTTCCCAATTAAAACTAGACGTTATTAATATCAAATCGGTATTACAATAATTAATAATTTTTATTATATGTTAAAATTCTCTCTTATACATAAACGATATAAAAAAATATATTACTAACTCTTAGTTAGTTCGAGATTATCCGTGCATTTGAATGAATAAAAATGTCGAAAAGCGAATCAATAAAATGAAGTGTACTAAATTTCAACGATTCAAATTTGATATTTAAATACCACAAAGCACCAGTATGTTTTAAATTTTGTAATTATTAATTATTAACTATTATTATTATAAATTTGTTACTGATTTTAAGTGACTTCTAACTTATAACACGTTGAAATGTTTAGTTGAGCAAAAATAATTATTAACTCGATAGACGCTTATGATTCAGAACACCGAAATTAAAATATATTTTATATCATGATATTTTTAAATTTGGCAGCAATAGCAATGCTGTGTCCAACCCCGGTAGTATTATAATTTTTGGAGTGGTCTCAAAATATTTGCTAGAACAATGATTGCTTGTATCGATGTATCAATCGTTATCAGTTTTATCACTATACGAATTTTAATTGAAATATAAAATGCATAACTTTTACTTTTTCATGAGGATAAGGGAATCGAAAAAAACTGGCTAAGAACTATTTTTTTTGTAACAAAGTTAGTGCTCTTACCTCTCAGGCTTGGCATCGGGAAATTGAGCAACTGAGTAATATGAAGTTAAGATGCCTTCATTAGGAGTCCATATGCTCCACATTGAGAGAGGTCATGGTAAAATAAAAAAAATATTTCTACCAATACTCAATAGCCTCAATTTTTCATGTTGAAATCGTATATGGAGAACCTATAGCCTTGGCCGATTGATTTAAAACGGCTTTCATCATTTCGCGATAATTCTTTCCATGATGTTTTCACCATATTCTACAAATCCTACTCAATTCTATAACAAAGATTAGTGAAATAAATAATTAAAGGTATCGACTGAGAGTGCTTGATGAAAGTCGAATTAAATTAATGCAAAGTATTTAACTACTCTACTTACCCCATCGACCCGTCGTTATTGTAACTTAAAATAAGACTTAGTGATTGATTGATTAACTGACATTTACTTGGTATAACTCCATTGTACAATTTCAAAGTATTTAATTCTACAAAACTTTATTAGGTGGTAGATTGGTCATCGTCACGAACTATATCAGTGATCATCAAACGGTTGCTCACGAGCTACCAGTAGCTCACGTAGGATATTTTATCATGTTCTAGTGAGTATCCGGCATACGTTGCAATGCCACTCAAAGAAATAAAGGGTTTGTGTTTTAATTCTGTTTATGGAAGTGCTTTTGAATTGGAGGTCTGCACGGGCCGAAATTTCTTAAAATCATCCGGTCCGAGCTCGTCATCTTTAAGCCCAGCCCGGCCCGAACCTGAGTCTCAATATCACACTTGTTACCCGAACCCGACCCGAAGCCCAAATTTATTTTTCTTATCCCGAAAAAAGCCCGATGTTTTTAAAAATATAGTTATTCATTTATACTTTTCAAAGAATATATGTTATTGTTTCCATTTTTCCAACGATATTCATAGCACATGTGAAATAAATTATTTAAGTTATGAAAACTATTGTCTTATGGCTGACTCATGACCCGAACATAGTACGAAATATTTTTCTTAAATTTGAATTCCTTACCCGGGCAAGGCCCGAACCCAAATCTGAATTATCTTTACCCACCCGAGCCCAGCCCAGCCCGTGCAGACCTCAATTTTGGATACACAATATTTTTTGTATTTTCGTCTGGTTCAGAGATATACGTATTTGATTCTTTTTTTTTAGATTTTAGATTTTAAATTTTTTCTTCAGAAACCTGCACTCTCACCAAAGTTTGATCGAAATCGGATGAATGGTAAAGGAATGCATAGAGGACAAACAAACAAACAAATCTTCATTTAGTATATATAGTATATATATATCTTCATTTTATATATATATATATATATATATATATAGATTGTCAACAATTTTCAAGAAGATGGCCTTTAATCATAAATGGAATTGATAGAATTTGATTTGTGATTAGTCGCTTAAGAGAATTTGTATATCCTTTTGTCACAACAGAAAAGTATCGAATTTTAGTTCGAATTGCGCTCAAAATAAAGGTATTGTTTTGCTTATGTGAACCAACGTGTTAATATATAAGAAAGTGGTTAAAAGTAAATATAGAAACAGACTCACAGATCTACATCTTGATAATTGCATTCAGATGGTATTGAGAAGGTACTCCCTGAGAATTAAAAGAATGTGGAAGAAAGTGAATGCCATTCTTTTCACTATTTACTTTTTCTTTTATTCACACTGATTTCAAGATATTTTTATTTTGTTTATAAATAAATAATTAAAGTGCGCATTTTACGTTTTATTGGAAGTCCAATGTCGTAATTTAATGAGGTAATATCGTATTATGTATGGTACGATAAAAAACGATGATAGAAAATAATAAAGAAGAAATATGTATAAGTAGCTCACCAGATAATTTAAATTTTTATATTAAGTAGCTCACATCCTTATTGAGTTTTAGGACCACTGAACTATATCTGACGATGGCGTTAAGCCGAAATACCTATCAACTACCTTATAAAACTTATTTATTTTAGTGATTGATTTAGAAGCGTTCTGTTGAAATCCATTATTAATCCATATGTTTCACTTTGGCTGCGGATATGATTGAATGAAATAGACTATCGTATCTATACGTTCACTTAATATTTTGAGACACTCATTTCTTTTGAAAGTTTAGTTTTGTATGAAAAAAGCTTCTAAGTAATGATAAAGAAATACATTATTGATAGCGCGTAGAACTTTCATACACATTAAAACTTATCTCAAAAAGATATCGAAAAGCGAACAATAATTTCGTTGAAAGTCCACCGTAAGTTTTCATAGAAAAAGAAAAGAAAACAGACAGATGAAAAAAATTGCCGAACGAAAAAAATGCGTGCCTAATGGATGAAAATAAAGGCTCCACCTGCTTTCCTCCACTCCGTCTGGAATCTTCGCACCCTTTTTCTTATTGCCAAGGTCGTGTTACACATTGTAAAACATATTTTTTTTTTCACTGCACACATAAGCTCTAACGCCGAATTACTACAGTTACGTTATTTTTTGCTCGGACCGTTTCAAACTAAAATAATATGTTTTCTGAAATGGGCAATTTAGGCATTAATGTTAAGATAGACGTTGTGAATATTTTATGCCAGCAATGTGTCTCAGAACATATTCTTTTATAGTAAATGTTCTTGCAGTTAAATTTGATTTCTTTTTGCGTTTATGTATAACTTACGTGTCTGCCTTTAAAGTAAATAATTCAAGCGTAAATAAAAAGTAATAGGATAGAATACCAACGTATTTAGTTCACTTTTAAGGTTAACTGTCAATTCTTGGTGGAAAGGCATTATAATTTTAAAAATAAAACACAATTTGTCTGTACACTTCCACAGGTTAAACTAATTGGTTGATAACGCTTGTGATCATTATAAACTTGTGGAAGTAGTACAAACAAATTGTATTTTATTTTTTAAATTATTTAGTACTACACAATTTTGTAGAACTAAATACTTTGATATTTTATCCAACTATAATATAGTTTTACCAAGTAAATGTCAATTTAATCAGTAAATAAAGGGCTTTCTTAAATTATTTTCCCTAGTCAACGTTTTGCGGTGACAGTAATTTCAGTTATAATACACAGTGCGTAATAAACCTTCCCGTTTTCATTAACAAATCCCTTAGGATCTAATGCAGTCACATTGTGTTACCGCGTGGGTTTTGTCGTATAAACGCATTTATAAAGCGAAATGACAATTTCAAATAGTGAAATATGGTTTTATATAGCATTAAGTAATTATTTTACGTCATATTTTGTGTGTAAAATCCGAAATACATATCAAACTGTACGAAATTATCAATAGACGCATGAATCGAAATTCTTCGTATCAGAACAAGCTCGAAACGTGTCTCCCTGCCGTTTGAAACAAAACGGTTGCATACGGCACGGTCGTGCATCTCGGATCGTTACTACACTATATTTAATACTATACTATACTATAATGTTGTCTTTTTCGATGGTAAAATTGACGAGGTTTTCAAATTATGATTAACTATACAAAGAAGACTTAAACTATAATGTGTTTTTAATTATTTGTAAGGGTATTTTATTTATAAATAGCAACATTTTCAATTTTTTGGACGACCTATTTTACAGATAATTTAAATGTTTAAAGACCGAAGTAACGCATTGTTACACCATGAGTACGGAAGGGTTAAAAATACATGCGGGAAAATAACGTAAAGATTAGCTCATCAACCATAATAATAAATTAGCCAGAAACCGAATTTCAATAATGTATTTACATTAATTTAAATTACTAATTTGTTAAAGATAAAGTGGTTACATTGTCAATGCAACTCGCCTGAATGTGGAGATAATTAATAGTTTCCTAGTCTAATGCTTGTTGGAATGACCAAAAACAGAATAAACAGTGCGAGCAAGATTGCACTATCTCGATTTGTAATTTAATTCATCCTAAAGGAAGTTATCCGTGTGCAAGAAAACCATTTTCCTTGCAGTGTCCGGTTAAATGAAGCGGTGGTGAACCAGCGCGGTGGCGTCCACAATAAGAACCATGGTAAATGGTTGTTAGATGTTTGCGGTAATTTTTATTATTAATTTGTTGACGTTCTTTCTACGGTTTTACATAATTATTCAAGACGTAGTTCAAGGGAGCAATAATATGTACTTGAAATCTTTCATTCATAAAGAATATGATATATGGCTATTTTCAACAGTGTATTTGTTTTACACGAATTTTCGAGATAAGGTTAATTTCCATTTTAATTCACATACATATTCACTTAAAATTCTTTCAAGTCTTTTTAACAACATTGAGAATATAAGCTTCATAATTTCTTTTGAAAATGTGCATTGACCTGAAAAATTAAAAATCTTGCATTCAATGTTAATGTCAAATTAAAAAAAATAGGTCACAGGTATTGAAAACGTGGAAAGCCACGGAAACGATATGAGGAAGGTATTATTCTTATACATAACCATGATTGCAAAAGGAAAATGGAAAAGGAAGCCAAAGCATAAATTTTGTCTGTCTTTTTCAGAATTAACTAAGAATTAACGAAGAGTTAATTATTGTTCCACAATACGAGAGGGCATCGCTAAAATATATACATAACTGTATGAAAAATGGAGAGAATGATTTAAAAAAACGATCGAGGGAGAACCCTGGTGGTAAAGATATTAATATAATATCAAGAATAGCATTTGTAGTGAAATAAAGCTGGGATTTATAGAGTGCTATGTTCCTGGAAACAGTTGGAAAAGTAGTTTTAGAAAGTTAAACATAATATTTGTATACTAAATGGTTTTAACGCAGTAACCCATCACTGCATTAACAATAAACGCTATGAAGTGGAACTCAACACTAACTGGTTAAAGCCCGGCCAGCCCAGGCGAGCCAGCGAGGAAGTGGCTTTGATCGTAACTCGCAACATATCATTTGGCTTAAGTTATCGCTACTCTTGGCGGTTAAGCAGTCGAGTGGTTCTTTATGGTCCAACCATGAATCTTTGAGAAAGTTCGTACAGGTTAAAAACTTTATAATGGGGTTAATAAAAAACGGTGGCCACCATAAAACGCCAGCTTGTAAGCTTAACAATGAAGACATAGTCGTTTTCTGGGTTACTATTTTATACTAGGGTTTGAATATGATACGTATATTTTTTCAGAGATTTTCGCAATAAGGAATCGTGAGAATTATTAACCAAGTGACAACCATTTACATAATGCTGGATAACATTTAAAAATTATTCCACCAGATGGATCTTTCGAAGTAAAATTGAATTGTTTGATCGCTTTGCGTTTGATTTGAAAAGTAATGTAATTTCAGGAGCACAACTTTTATCCGAACGCTCTAATAGTGGTTTGTCAGGTAGGAAGCATTGCATTTTAGATCATTTTTTTAAATGCATAATATTCTACGCAAAGATATCTTTTAATGTAAGCAAAGAAACAAAGTCTCTTTTTTGGTGCGTTTGATTTCAACAGATATCACTTAGAAATGTAAAATAACAAATTGATAATGAATCCAGTACGACGAAAAGATGCTTTTTAGTTTTGTGTAAAGTCTTTGAAGAAAATATGAACCCATAAAAAGGGCACTTAAATTTAGTTACGACAGTTACAGATTGATGTAATTTTTTTAAAAACCGGTTTTCATATTTTACATAATGATAATGCAACATTAATGCACCGATCAATAATTGAAATGAAATCCTAGCTTATCATTAATTCGAAAGGGGTAGTTTTTTCGTCTATATTTCGTAATGAACCCCATACTTATTATGAATATATGGTATAATATGCGGAAACAACCCTCCAGATCGGCCATTATACCTTCCTCCAGAATGCAATTAAGCTCGACTTAAAACGAAGTTGAATGGGAACTGTTTCCAGTCGTGTGCCCACCTATTGCACCTGGCTTTATAATATGTGACTTGCATAAAAAGGTGTACCTATTAGGTACTCCATAGAATGATTATATATTAATTTAACTACAGGGTTGCCTAAAATAATAGTAAACGATACAAATAAATATTTTATAATTCAATCATGTTGGCTAACAAAAGTTGTTTCTATGAAAAAAGCTTGTATTTCGTTTTATTTTTTTGTTTTACAATGTTCAGATATAAGGACTGGGCTGCTAGTAAGCTAACCCCTCGCTACGCCCAGTTTTTGATATCGTGGGGGTGGAAAAGAATTTAAAAAATATCACATGCATTAATGCTTTTGGGTACAAATACGTCAGTCAATATATATGATATTTTGAGCCCGTGGCACCGCGACCGAACGTTGTCTACTTAGCTACAGGAACGACGATTTTTCTATAAACCAAATAAACGGTATTCATTTGCATTTTTGTACAGTGTAAAGAGAAATTAAAACTAACATTATACCTGGACCGATTGAAATTAGTCGGAAAGTAATAAAATTATGACAGCTATAAATTGTAAATTGTAACTTGAATTGTGAATTTCCAAGTGCCAGTAATTCAGACTGTGACAATTACTATGGACTTTTAAAACCAGTTTTGATTATTATTGAACAGTAATAAGCATCTGAATCACGAAAGCTTTCATAGTTTTTTCATATACTCCTGTAGTTAAAATTAAAAAGCTTCATTTGAAACTTTTTTGTGTATGTGAAGTGGTTGTATAAAATTACCGATTGTGCAGGCAAGCGCTTTAATTGCTTTTCTAAAATGAATATTGACGAAGTTTTTAATTTTCTATCGTCGAGTGTGTTGCATAAAAGGTAACTAGGTAGAACGTGACATTATTTAACCTTAATGATGTGAGTGTTTCGTTTTGCAAGTATTCCAGATATGGTTATATTATATTAATTTGTGTATTTTCCTTCTAAAACGTCGACTTAACTTAAACATATTTCAATACACTTTTAATAGAATGTATGTAAGACATACAATTTTACACGACGGTTGAATTTATTGAATAAAATAAAATATTTGAAACAATATTAAATATACGGGTAGTGATTTATTACAAAAAACAATAATTTCAAATATAGCCTAAATATTTTATAAATAAATACGAATTTTGGTGATGGATAAATTATATATAAAAGTGAATTATTTGTAACAGCGTTCTTTTTACGCCACGCTTGTCAGACGATTAACCATAATACTGTACATAAGAAAATGTTTGAGGGAAAACTTTTTGCTTGCAATAATTTGTTTTGTTTTTTCAATATCTGGCATTTCATCTGACAGTAAATACTTCAAATATTTTGAAAATTAGAAAATCATACGAGATAAACTCGATGAGCACTTTTAGGAGTCACTCATGTCCAAGATCAGAAATTTAAATTGAAAAAATCTAAATTTCATATTGATCTTGCTGGGACTTGAACCAGGACCCACCTGATCGCTAGGGTAAACACTTACCACTAGACTACTAAGGTAGACTTTACGATGTTCAATACATTTTAATAATGTTCAATACAATATGGCGTTATGTATATATACTAGAGATTGGTCGCAGACGTCACTGTTATAGAGCACTATTGGCAAAAAAATGGTGATAGGTACAGCCAATAATTGCCAATGCCAATTTTAAGTCACATGAAATAAGCTTGAAGAGAAATGACATCGTAAACACCCATGTCCAAAAACTAAAATAAATTTTTGATATTGATCTTGCCAGGACGTAGGGACAGAAGGCAGGTAAACTTGTAAAAAATGCTCTTACTGCTATAGCCTTAAGCAATCACTGTAATAAGGAACACCTCAATCAACTGAGAGATTTTTAAAATACTGGGGTTTCGCTAAAGATCATTGACTATTTTTCTTATTTTATAGATATGTAGTGGTACATGATGCTGCAGATTTACGAAACATTATGCTTGCCATTATTCGTTAGTAATATAGACGAGGCTAATTGGCAAATAATATTTTATTTCTTAACGCACTTGAAAATGCAGTCAGCAAAATCAAGCGGTCACTAATATACGATGCGGATTTTGCATACGTTGCGAAAGGGGGGAACGCTCTGGAAATGTAAGTCATGATAATGAAAGTGGGAGATAGACAGCCGACGACAGTATATTTGAACAAAGGAGAATGGACCGGATTCATTCTATCATCACCCACCAAACGGGATTTCGACATTGTAAATCGCTTCAAGCATAAAATAATTGGAATTATATTCCTAAAGATATCTTTGCCGAGAACCTGAAGTCAGCTAAAATAAATAAATATGGTTACCTGTTTCATCCGATAATCTCATTTCACTATGCATTAACGTTAATAGAATATGGCATTAAACATGATACAACATCCTAACCGTGCATTAAAATAATTTGGTTTACATGAATCCCCACGCTCTCGCCTCGTCCTAAGTCATGGTGCGTTGTATGTAAAACACGTCCACAGAAACGAGACACCGGACCCTCTAATATAATGATTCATGCTTAGCTAAAGGGTATGTAATTGCATCTCGCAAATGCACTCTGACATATGCAATTAGAGCGAGGATTTGGAATTATTATTATTGTTATATTGCGAGGGTTGGAGTAGAAGAAAAGTGTAATTAAATGAGACGTGGAAGATTATAATATTTTTTACTGTAACTTTACTTTACTTTGGCGTCCTTCTTATTCGGTTTTAGTATCCATGGCTTCGATTTGTAAATTTGTATTCAACGATGAAAATGTCTCTGATACTTACATTCCTTCTCACCTATACGATCCAAAAACCGGAGAGTAAAGGGATGGATTAACCAACTATCAACCGTTTTCTAGACTCACTCTTTGCCTCTTTGTAATATGGATTTTGAACCACAGACATTTCAACTTTTGGTGCTATGCTCCATTGGTCCATAAACTTCATATGATTTAAAAGCAATTAGCTCTCAGGTAGAAAAGAAAAGACGGCCAATTAGCATTCTTCCAGTGAAAATAATATTTATTTAGATGTATTACCCAGCTTTGATTTACAGTGATACTCGCTTAGCTCGATATCTCTAACAAAATCAAAATGGGAAAAATAATAATGCTAATATTATGCATTTGTAACATTGATAAGATTTTATATTTATGCATTATAATTTTTGCTCACATCGCTTGCTTAAGATTTGTAAGATTCGATTTTATAGTTAGATATAATTTGACAGAGTTTTGGATAAAATTTTAAACAATCAACTAAATTAAAATTAAATTTTCATTCCAATTCTAATTTTATTGACGCATGGCGATTCAAATAATATCAATGTTTATTTAGCGTCAATTATGCTCAGTAAAGAAGAAAGCATTCAATTCACAAAGTGGTTCAATTTGAAAATACAATAAAATATGTTTTATTAACAATACAAATTGATATATAAATAGTTAAACCAGCTCTTTATCTAGCGGTTTTGATGTATTAAAAAAGTTAACAGCAATATGTGTATTTTTAAAAATAAAATGTAGACTGGAATTTCAACTTCAATATAACAAAATTTTATTAATTGAATCGGTAAACAATATCATAATATAACAAATCGAAATAAATGTCAACATTTAGTAAAAAATAGGACAATTAATAAGTAAGGTGGAGGGAATTTTTAAAAAAAAATAAAACCATGTTTTTATTTTTACAAAATTAATATGTTATTAATAAATTCATTGTGGTAAGATTTCTCGAATTGTAGATGTCGAATAAATGTCTTAGGATATTATTTAATGTTGGGCATAAATAATACATTCACATCCGGCCGTGAAAGCCAAACTGTAACGAATTTGCTAGTCGCTAAAAGGATATTCGAGAAACGAGCTGGACTGCATCTCCTGCAATATAATCAGGTAAGCTGCAATGAAGCTTTTGTCACCTGGAATGCATCCAATTCAGAGGTTTTCAAGCTTAAAGCATATTGTTACGTAATTAATGTGTAATAAGATTTCAGTAAGTTTATTTTATTGAACAACATTAATTTAGCGCTAGTATTTGTTCATCTATGTTATTTATTAACAGCACCGTAGTGGAAGTTACATCCTCTGGTTAATCACTTTTGAGGTGGAAACTGTCAATTCTTGGTTTATACTACTGCCACATGTTTAAAATGATCAGGACCAATTTCGCTCATCACGAGCATTATCAACTGATAAAAATACAATCATTACATGGCTATTTCTATAAAATTGAATGTTAACATTTTCAAGGTATATACAATTGGTTCATGAACTAAGATAATAATTTATAGGTAATCAAACGTATTATATATAAACGAAATTAAATGGACTACGATTGAAATGTTAAGTACTTCTTACAGATTAATAAATACTAATATGGAATCAAGTCAATAATATGGAGTCGGTGTCCGTGGCGCAGTTGGTTTCGTGGTTTGCGGACGGTTTTTCATAGATTGATCTTTCAATCGATTTATGGATTTCTGTTCGTAGTCTGAGTCCTCCCTCCCACCAATCTCATCCTCGCGGGCGTAACGAGAGCGATTAGCTAACCACTAGTTCTGTCATAGCCCTATCCTTCTATCCCTACTCTCTTCGAAAAAGAAAAAGAGAGGTTGAGCAACTGAGTGACAAGCAGTTCTCGTAGAAAAAATTCTGTCAAGATACCTCCATTAGGAGACCATACGCTCCACATTAGGAGCGGACATGGAAAAAAAAAATATGGAATCAAAAATAAAGCTACATTAAAAATCCATAACCTGAATAAAATATCATGTGTAATTATGATTACCTGTAGATTCTTGTCTTAGTTCATGAACCAATTGTTTTATAAACCCTCTGGTTAAATCAAACTAATGTAAACCATCACCAAACTAATGTAATGACACCAAGTAAATACATTCTAAATAATATGCATATTATTTTTCATAGTTTCACTTTCTTTTTTGTTATCTTCAGCACTACATAAACGTACGAAGATTGGTCAGTGATACTGACTAGGTGATTTGCGTTAGATAAACACTAAAATCACTTAGGTGTTGACCATCAGCACTTGGTGGAATAGCATTAAATTTCAAAAACTAAAATACACTTTTTGTGTACTATTTTCACATTTTTTTAAAAATGATCATGACTGCTTTCGCTCATCCAAAGAATTATTATCTAATGAAATATAAATCTTGGCAAAACTGTTTGTTAACCTATTATATTTGTTATGATTGAGCTGTAAATTATTTTATTTTGTTGATAGCTTTGTTGAAGGAGGCCGTGAAACACCATTTGCATATATTTCACACATGAGAATGGTTGATGGGAATCCATCATAATGCTAATTATTATATAATTTAAGTAATTTAAGACATCGACTGAGGGTGCTTGATGGAATTTCAATATCAAATTTGGATTATTGTTGTGACAAAATACATGGAAGTGTACAAAATCTCAATAATCCAAATTTGATAATTATGTTTATATATACTGATTTAACTGGTAATTATTTTGTAGAATTCCTTTTCAATATATTCAAAATTTTAATTTGTTTAGTGTTACAATAATTGTTAAATATTTAAACAGCTATTTTGGCATCACTTCAGCGTCAGAACTTTTTATGTATAATTGTATTTTTGTTTGAATACACGTTTATGTCCTACAAAAGAACAGCTATTAAACAAAATATTAGCCGTCTTACATTATTAAAATGAGATAAATTTAAACGTTATTATGTATTAAAGTTGTCATATATAAAAGTTCCACGAGAATTAAATTGTAAAGAAAAATAAAAAATTTTACCTAGTAATTGCTTACATCAACGAAAAATATCTTTTGTATTATTATCTTGGTTTTAATAAAAAAAATGAAATTATGATTATTTCAAATTTCAATTTGCAATGCAGACCACGATTTTCATGCCCAGGGACTTATCACAATCTCACCTAAAAATAAATCATTGCAACCCAGTGCGGTACGTGAGGCACAATAAGAGAGGAGCAAAAAAAACTATTGTAAGCCGAATGGACACGGGTGACAAGCGTTTAACATTCTTTTCATTGCGCACCGCAAATATAAATATGCTTCGTCACACAATAGATGCGCTATAACTATGTTAACATTATATAATATTTGTTTTAAAAATAACGTTGATATTCAAAATAAATGTTCAAAACATGCTAGATCGTTTTAATATACAAAAGATAACAGAAAAAAATTTGAGTAAAAATTTGAGAAATATTTGGTAGGCCTCTATCCAATCGTGCAATGGTTGGAAAAGATGGTATTTTTGACAAACCTATTCGACAACTTCTATTAATATTGGTAAATTCAAATAATTACTCATTTTATTTTAAAAATCTACAATCTTCCGCAATTTTTTCGATGCCATTTTCCACCTGTGCAATAGTGAATGACAGATTACTGGTGGCATGTTGGCCTCTTTAGCCAATGATCATTTAAATATTTGATATCTGTGGATGAGTGCAATGTCCTTAAAATCACATTGAGTTTATCTCAATTGATTTGAAATTATATCTGTATATAATGTATTTGACACCTTGGTAATTTTTACATTTCATAATGTATTATTAATAAGTAAATAATGTACCACATGTGCCAAAAAAGAACTGTTAGCGGAATATATTTTTTTAATCAATGAACACAATCTATTGGCTATTAATATTAGTAAAAAAAACATCAATTTCTTATTACAAAAAGACTTAAAATAAAATGGTGATAAGTCCAACCTGTATATATTTGCGTTGAACATTTGTTAGTTTATATTAAGGATTCTAGCTATTTGTCATTATCAACTATTCATATATAGAATAATAAAACTTAAACTGTTCGATTAGTTTCTCAAGTATGAAAATACTATTACAAATTCAATTTGAATAATTAATAACATAGCATTATATAAATACACATTTTAAACCGTTCAATTGTTGTACAATATTTAAAAAACGCAGTTGCGTCGGATTAATACAACGGTATTTCTTCAATTACTGAAATAACGGCATGTTGAAAGGGTTTTTTTTAGTCCGGAGTCATTCGTCAAACTCAAGTATTATGATAAGATATTGAAAGCACCCGGGTTGGGTGAAGACAACAATATCCACTATTGTTCTTGAAATCTAGATAAATTGTAATGTCATCGTTCGTCGATTTTGTACAATATTTCATATCGAATTATTACAAATACTACTCGAATAGTTACCCAAATATTCGGACTTTCGAGTTGGAATCCTTAGTTCATAGACATGAATTAATTTTGTAATTTTTATCGTAATACCATTGCGAGCAAATCAAAAATAAAAGAAAAGCGTGTTTATCCCGATAGAGTGAATCGTTTACTCGTTCTGAACATTGATTGCAATATTTGTAAAATACAGTAATACCAAGAAACAAAAAAATAAAACACTAAACATAGTTCAATTCTCTCGGATTGAATAAAATTACCTTACGCATTGAGGATAACTTACTGAGTTCACTGAATAGAAACTGGTGTATAGTTTGCTCCTTAGAAACCCGGGACTAGTGTCTATTGTACTTGTTATATACATACAAAAAAGGTAGTAAGTCGGGTGGTTGTGTTGATTCTTTTGTCACTTAAATGTCTCTATTCAAATAAAGTCGACGTCATTTGTATTATGTTTTTCATATACCGGTCGTGTTAACTTACATCAAAATAATGATCGATTGTTGTCAATGAGTTTATTACCGAATATTTCTTTCGATTCAAGATTCGAAATTTGTTATGTGGCAGGGAGTAAGTACAAGTTCTATATTCTGGCATTCGAATTATAATAATATGAATCGTTTATTTAACTGATATATTTTTTCGTTTATTTAACAGAGATTTGATTTAAAGATAGATTTGCCGCCGACCTACCGCTGTCGACGGTCAATGAGAAATTATTCTTGTCAGTCCGTGTATTAGGTAGTCCGGCTTCTCTGTCGGTATATAGCGTTCTACCGGTGTCTCTGATTGCAATCAGTGTTGGCTGCTCGTCTGTGTTGTCATTCGTATGTATTCGCTTCTCACAGTAACATTCATATATTTTTTAAATTCATCACTTCTATGTTTTAATTAATCATTGTCAAATGCTTGGTGGAAAAAACTATATTTATTAAAAAAACAGGATTTTTTGGTAATATTTCACAATTTTTTCAAATCATCAGAAGCGATTCAATTTTTAACGATCATTTTAAGCCTAAACAAAGATTTAATTTTGTACCATGTCCGCTCTCAATGTGGAGCTTATAGATTTCTAATGGAGGTATCTTAGGAGATGGAGGTATCTTCGGCGTCCGTGGCGCAGTTGGTTTCGTCGCTGGCTACGGTTACGGATGTCTCGGGTTCAATTCCCGGTGCGGACGATTTTCATAGATTGATCTTTCAATCGATTTATGGATTTCTGTTCGTAGTCTGAGTCCTCCCTCCCACCAATCCCATCCTCACGGGGCGTAACGAGAGCGATTAGCTAACCCCTTTCATAGCCCTATCCTTCTATCCCTACTCTCTTCGAAAAAGAAAAGAGAGGTTGAGCAATTGAGTGACAAGCAGTTCTCGTAGAAAAAATTCTGTCAAGATGCCTCCATTAGGAGACCATATGCTCCACATTGGGAGCGGACATGGAAAAAAAAAATCTTAGGAGAAGTTTTTCTTGGAGAACTAATTGTTACTCAGTTTCCCAACCTCTAAATTTACGAAACTGTCGAGACATCCGCAACCGCAGCTAACGCCGTTCACCACTGCACCACAGACCCGACAATGCGTAATTTTGGCAAATTGAGAAAGACCGTGCAATTAATCATAGTTTGATAAAAATAAAACCGTAGAACAAACGCTTACACCATGATATGTAAACACTTGTGACCATAACAGTAAGTACAATGTTGTACTCTTATTGGCTGATTTGAAGATTAGTGGTTACGAAAATTATAGGTGATTAGAGAATATGAGTTTTGAAAATGAACAACATTTTCACGTTAATTTTAGAAGGGAGTTTTGTAAGCTTAGAAGGATATATTGGTAATTTCAATGTTAGGTGTGAACACGACAAACAATGCTGCATTCATAACGTTTTTTCGTATGCTGGAGATAATGAGTTATGATACAAAATGCTTCAAATAATAAATACGTGTTTTATGCAAGGGTATGGTTGAAGATGAACCGACTAAGAATGCAATTCCAGCAATCCGGTTTGACCTAGGAAGTAAGGTAGGAAAATACATTATTTTAAGCATATACTTAATGAATCCAAACGACTTGATCTATCTAGCGAACGAGAGTCACTCGTTGCTCACTATGGAAATATTGTAATTGAATCGAATCATTTGCTTAATAAAATTGTTTTGTCAATAATGGCAAGCAGAAGTAGAAAACAAAAGTTTCGCGGAGAATCCAATAACAATCAAATTGTGAGTTATTTGTTTTCGTTTAGTAATGAAAGAATTAAGCCAATAAAATGCATACTCGTTTCTAAAACAATGTTATGCGAATAAAGTGATTTAAATTTTTTAATTGAAATTATTCAATTAATTTATTATAATTTGATATGTCTGTTAAGGATTTTAATACTTGATAAATGGATAAGCATAACGCTCTGCATATTAATTGGAAAGGGTGCTTCATCAGTCGATCTGTGCCCTCAAAAACTTCAACAGATTTTAATCTGAATCATTTGCATAAGTACAAAATCTCCTGAAAAGAAGACGGAGATTCCCGACTTTATCTTTCATCCAGAATCTCTAGCGAAATAAACTTTTCCACTAATTAAGAAAATGCTTTCGGTATAAATATACATGAAATATAAATGATAAGATTAGGGGAGGCATTGTGTGAATCTTCCCTCACTCTTGAGAGGGTAGATTACTGCCTTTTGGAGGGCGCAGGAGCTTATGGTAACGACCGCAGCCGGTTGGTTAATGATAGGGATTGTAAAGCAGCAATTAGACACAAAATACCTGGATTTTTACATTAATTTCCATCCTTAAACTTACTTATCTATTTCATCTCCTTTTATGAATACTAAAAATAAAATTATGTAAGTTAATTTGGTAATACATTATATCGTCGTTGTTCTGGAAGAAGACGCTAACTGGAAAATACTGGTTTTGAGTAATTCGACTTTGAAGTTTAGGCCAAATGCTTGAAATGCCATAGGTTTGTCATTTTGTTTGTTTGTATAAAGCTGTTTTTAAGTAAAAGTATAATTTATAATAATAAGTGAGCGCTGTCATACGGTAGTTTGAAATAAGGAAAAGATTTTGGTATAACTAACCCAATATATCATTTTTTTGATTTAGTGTCTTCTTCCAGAACAACGACGATATATTATGATATACTTAGATGACGGGTTATCAAATAATCCACACACATTCAAACAAGGCCGTCTATCAAATTTTCTTTAAAGTTTATCAGTGCTAACTTCAAAATAAAGCAGAAAACGCAATTATGAAAAAATTCAAATAATTTAATCAAGGAACAAGCTGTATTTATTTTAATGCTGGAAGACATTTATTATTCCCCTGATAGAAAATGTATCTTCTTTATTCGCATTTGCCTCAATCGCAGCATATGCCTAAACACGGCACCTGTAAAATTGCGTTTCTTTTTTCCAGATTTCATTATCATTTCGATTCTAATAAACATGTCGTACAGAGAGATGTCATCTATGTGTAAAGCAAGCACTTTTAAGGTGTTAACTGTCAATTCATGGTGGAAAGGCATTATATTTTATCAAGTTAATGATGCTCGTAATTAGCGAAAGCGGTCCTGATTATTATAAACATGTGGAAGTAGCACAAACAATTTGTGTTTTATTTAAAAAAAAAATATTTTGATATCATCAAAATTGTGTTGAAACACTGCACACGGAGCCCAAAGTTTAAATGTTCTTAGAACCTTAATTCAGTCACTCGAGTAACTCGAGTTGAGTAAGACTGAAATGATGACAACTATTAAATAAACAATATATAATAATATTGCTTCAGCCAATCGGACTCTTTACTTAATTATAAAAGTGGGTAGAGCATGAAGACTGTAAAGGTTGTTACTACTCGTGCTAAAATGAACACAGAAAAATCATGTTTCGATTGAAAAACAATATTTAATCAACCGTTAAAAGAGAAGTTAACATATTTTTGTATCTCCACTCCCAATGTGGAGCAATTCGATTCTTAATCGAGCTTATGTCAAAAGTTGTGGTTTTATCAGAACTTCTTATAGCTCAGTCGTACAACGTCTCTTTTCCGGAGAACGTTATCATAGAAGGATAGGCCCAGGACAGGATTAGTGGATATCTAATCGTTTGAGAAGACCCGAATCGAAGAGAGGCGAATGGCTGGTTATCGACGTCCTGAAAGGGCTGGGATCTCAAACAAACACCATTTCAAATCAGGTTCAACACTTATTAATTTTTAATCAAAGATGCAGCGGTTTAACATACACAAAAATATGCTTAACACATAAAATTGAATTTACATTTACTTAACAACTGAATTTACTTTAAGTTATAATGCAAGTGACACGACAAACGATTTTAAATTAAGTCCAATTTCAAAACAAACACAAACAATCCACAACGTCAACGATGTCGGCCACGCTGGCAGGTAAAATCGGACTCCGTACCATCGGAGCCACCCCTTTCCGTCAAAAATGGACTCGTCCTGCGAACGTGTCCGCAGGCGATGGCGATCACCCTTTACGACAGATTGGGTCAATTTCTCCGAATCATTGTCATAAACGCTGTGTATTTTCAGTTATGAACCGTAATAAAACTTAAACTTAACAAAAAACCAGAGTATGTCACGTTATACCCTATTTTAACGATCGGATGGGTGAGACGGAATTCAGACATTATTAAAATCCATGTAATTCATCATGAATCCATAAATCAATTGAAAAATAAAACAATCAATGTCAATACTGGAATTCGAACCACCGCAATGAAAGCTAGCGTTGACTATTCGGCTAAAATCTGGCATATTACTAATATAAGTGCAAAAAACGCACTGTCTTCAATGCCTAAAATGTCGTTTGTGATGATTTTGGTTTTAGCTGGATACGTTTTTGTTAACTTCAAATCTGTTCCAAAAAATAACAGAAAGCAAACTTCAAATGTGAAAATAACACGCAATTTTAATAATTTATATGTTAAGATACCATACCATCCGCATCTTGGAAAGTTACAACAGAAATAACCCAAACCCCGTCGACATCACGTCCAAGTTATTTTGGTCCATTTCTGATTTAATTTGCTTGAGTACCTTTTGCAACTGACACGTTTCACTTAAATAATATATTATGAACAAAAATAAATGCAAGCTTTCTCTTGGCCGGAAAAATTGTGCTGAAAGCTCGCCGAGGCTCACCACACGTTAGTTCGCATTTACACTGAGCTTTTTACGCCAACGCGGAATATCAGATCTATGATCACTTAGTCTTTTTTTATATAAAATAACATATTTTACCAACCTCAGATTTTGTCACTGTCTATTTCCACAAGATTGCGTTACATAGTTGATAGCTATTTCAGCATCGTCGAACTTAAATATATGATAGTGTAATGGCAAAACAACTATTAAATATTTTATAAAATTCTTATTGAACTAAGCGCCTTACTATTTTAATCTTATTTGTATAATTTTCGAAAACAAAAGTCAAATGCACGTAATCTTCTTTTTTACTATGTTTCTAAATTGCACGGACCTATATAATTGAACCTATCAATAAATCATATGTGTGGCAAGGAGCCAAACAAGCCTATACAACAAAACCAAATAAAATGAGTTGATGATACAATTAAACAAGGCTAATCTTAGACCGATGGGCGAACTTACCCAAAGTTTATGGTAAATATTTCACTTATTTTTAGCTACTAAAAAATATCACAGAAACTATGAGCAAGAAAGAATACATTTTTTTTCGGTATTTTGGGTTTTTTTTATATTTAGATTTCATCGTAAATCTTACTTTGCCAAACAATAATAATTAATACATTGATTAGACTTCGTTTATTTTCGGTAAATTCATTTCGCAAAATTGTATGGTGTAAACGGCAAGTTCAAATGACTATTCTTTTGTGTATTTGTATTAAATATGAAGGAAATTTGGCTCAGTGTAAATGCATTCTATGACCGCTGTAATCTAATCTCTTTATGTAAAATTAGCGTAATTAGTTGGACCGGAAAAGTTATGCGAGAGGGTGGAACGCTAATGAAAACATACATAAAAGTCTTTTACAAGTTTTACTCGCTCAGAAATTAAAAAAAGGCTTAGCTGGGACTAAGGCTTCCAAAACCGGGATCCCGGTCAATTATTCTTTCCCGTAATCCCGTGTGTGATATTCATACAATCCAGGGATTTTTGGTTTCACTTTAAACGCTAATAAATAATTCATATATCAAATTAAAACTTCCTGATAACCTACATTGGTTTATTCATTACGTAGTTTTTTTATAATACCTATAAAATTATTATGAATTTATTGAAGTCTCCTTCACATATTTCGCAACAGCCCTTCTTAACCAATTTGAAAGGGAGGACAAATTAGGACCGCTTCTTAATTGAATAGAGGATAGCATTTTTAATTCAAATTCAAGGACATGTCCTCATTTTAGATAAAATATTGTAAAAGCTACAATAATAATGTAATAAATCAAATAAAATATAAGAATTACTTAGATCATAATGGTTTTTTTTTTTAAATATTTTTCTCTTTTTTTGTAAATGGTTGTCTGACTTTAAATCAACAAAAAAACAGTTGAAGAAATAATGGACACAAATTAAATTTTAAATGTACAATTTAATACACGAAATTACATTTAATGACCAATCCCGGGATCGTAAAAAAGGTCCGGGATTGGATGCCCTGGATGGGACCAGTCAGCTTTCCGAATAAGCAGCTCTGTAAACAGTATTTATAAAATTAATAAAATATTGTAGAACAAAGCTGGTATTATTTAAAATCCTCAATTTGTTTGTAAAAATTAGCGATGAATAAACAAATATAATGCTTATCCATCAGAAATTGACAGTTGACACATTAAGAGTTATTGTTAATTAGTATTTAACGGAAGATCAATATAAATTTGGATAGCAAAGATACCTTTTAGGTGGTAGGAAAACGTACTCAATTTCGGTTATCAATATAAATACATACCTTAAAGTTTTGTATGAACATACATATATACAAGCATTATTATTTCATACTTTATCTTGGTCCTCTTTCAAACGAAGAATATAATTTTCTGACGATTATGATAGTGAGATATTCGGAAAACCTTCTTTGAAAGTTGTGGAGTTAGGAAAATAACTTGAAATGTAAACAAATCAGCAATCAAATTTTAAGAAAATCCGCCTTTAAATATTAAAATACAAACCTATATCGATCTCCATAATGATTCAATTGTAGTTTTTATATATGGCCGATCAAAGTTTTGACTCATCTAAACTGATTCGTAATATAGTCAAATATAAAGTCAATATTTTATAGTTTTAGGATTAAAGATGGTTACTTTATGGGACGCCACGATTCACAAAAATGTATTACCACAATACGATATTTTGATATGTATATGGATCTGAGAAATTGTTTAATTTTGCTGCTTTTCATGTACAAATATCTGCCTTTTGAGAGAAAACCTGTACTTTTGTGGAGCTGTCGAAGAGCGGTGTTCGAATATAATGGCTAACTTAACTCAAAACATCACATTTTTGACTTATCGTCATATGAAACTAGGCCATCGATATGTTTGTAAATTCAATGGAGAGTAATGTAATAAAGAATCATCCCTTACGAATATTGAGTGCTTAAATTATTTAATACTAATTCCAGAACTACAATTTATTTGCAAATGTGTTTAAATTTAATAGATTTAATGCTCTTATATGCCAAGAAAACATATTATAAGTATCGCTGAAAGAATAATGAGCAACTATAGAGACTTAAAATATAGCTATGGAGTTAGCCGACCATATGCCCCTTTAAAATTTGGAGAAGTCCTGATGTAATAAAATGAACAAAAATACTACGGATATGACTAAAGATAGGCGCTGGAATAATTGCAATGGTGCTTCGCCCAGTCTGGCAAATGACCCCACTTTGCGTGGGCGTCGTGGCATGCCGGGTGCTACACCCGCCCTAACTAATGAGTATTCAAACGCATCTAGAGTCATACCTGTAATCAAGGGGACGTCGGACACGTGACTCACCGTACATGATATAAGCAGGAATGAGCAACAGTTATGCTAAATCCTGATTTGGAAAAATAAATGTCATATACCAACGGCGTAGACACAGATTCAAAATCTGAAGTTTAAATGGAAACTTTAATTTGTTATTGTGTCAATCGATTTATAGCTGATATGTATGACGTTTAAATCTTCCTCCAGAATTCCCTGAACCGATAAGGGTATTTTTTAAATCTCATCCCGCATTCTTTATCTTCTGTAAAAACAGAGAATGAGTGACTGACTTACAACTAGTTATCGTTAAATTTTATTAAGATGCTCTATTAGGGATATATGTACTGCACATTGTGAGTGTTCATAATAAAAAATATTTACTATTTTAAGGAATGTGTTTATTGGGTCAGTATTTACCTTCTTTATCTTCTCTGAAAAAAAACAATGAGCAACTGACTTACAACTAGTTCTTGTTAAGTAAATTCTATTAAGATGCTCTATTAGGGATATACTATATACTACACATTGGGAGCTCACATACAAATTATTTACTATTCTTAAGAACTCTGCATTAGTCCTAACCTGCCTGGATTTATTTGGTCAGTAACTATTTCAATTTTATTGCAGTAACTATTTCAATTTTTCGTCCTTAAGAAATAATAAATGGCCAGAAATTAATTAAAATTGTCATTAGCTATGCAACGAAAAAATTAACAACCATAGATCTATAGCGCTCTCCATTAACAGTAACGTTCTGGCCGGCATCGTCTTTGAAAAAATATGGACCAATGATTCCACCAGCCCGTAAAGCACACCACACTGTTGAAAATCCGGCAATTTTGTTTATTGACGAAGCCATTCAACCAGAAATGAGCCTCATCACTGGACCAAATTTCTTGGTAAAAGTCAGGGATCAGATGCAATTTTTGTTTCACCCCATTCACCGAAGTTGGGACGCACACGATGGTCAAGCGGTCTGTACATGGTGAAATATCAAATTGACGGTAACTCTTAAAATTACTGGCAGTCTAAAAAAAACATGTTTAAAATGTATTCAGTAAATTATGTTATGACATTTACAAAGATTAAAAATTATTATTAATTATTCTACGAAAATGTTTTTTATAACTGTTCTCCGTGCTTGTACAACTAATTTGTAAGTGATCCAATGTTGAGCCTTTGTTTACTGTATCACTATTAAATAAAGAGTTACTTGCATTGAAAACGAATTCAAAGTTTCAGAAAGGAGTGGAAATTCAATCAAGTGTTAAATTAATCATGATTTATTCACTTAAATATAAATGTATATTGTTGTTGTTCTGGAAGAAGAAACTAACTGAAAAATAATATTTTAACCTTTCTGGGAGTATGGACGTATATGTATGTCAGTATGGTAATATGTGTTTGTGTGTGTGATTTAAGCTTGAAAAAGTATTAAAATGTCATCTGTCGACTTCTGGGTATATTATTTCATCTTTCGAAAATAGGTTTGAACCTTAGAAACTGCAGAATTCTACTTCCGAAACAGCAAAACATCGATATTGTATCATTCATCAAATTGTGATGTAAAAAACCTCACTCCTCATAGCACGGCTATAATTAATAAGTTACTCCTGGTAAGGTTAAAAATAAAACGCAATTTTTTTGTACTACTTCGACATGTTCATCATGCTCATCACGAGCATTATCAACTGATCATCAGTTGTTGATCAGAATTGTCTCACTTGATCATGCTCGCGATGAGTGCAACTGATCTTGATCATTATAAACATGTGGAAATAGTATAAAAAGATGTGTTTTATTTTTAAAATATAATGCCTTTCCACCAAGAATTGACAGTTAACAAACTAAAATAATACTAGTTTGGAGCAATAAGGCTTTGAAGTTTGTCAAATGTTTGAAATGCTATACCTTTTTCATTTAGATTGTTTATACACATCTGTTTTTAAGTAATATACAAATGAATGTTTGTTTGTTTGTTAATCCTCTATGCGTTCCTTTACCATTCATCCGAGTTTAATAAAACTTTGGTGAGCTGTTACGCGCACGCCCGTGAAGGTTTCTGAAGAAAATATTTTTAAATCTAAAATCTAAAAAAAAAAACCAAAAAAGAATCAAATTCGTACAAACAGCGACATTTCGAAAAAACCTTCTGATTTATTCGTGTACTCACCAGACAGAAAAATATTGTGTATCCAAAAGCACTTTCTTTCTTTGAATGTCAGTGCAACGCATGCCGAATACTCACCAGCAATTTATAAAAATAAGTGTGTTCCTCGATGCGGTAGAGATTGAAATAAAGAGCATTTTGGTATAACTAACTCAATTTGTCATTTTTATCGATTTAGTGTTTTCTTCCAGAACAGCGACGATTTATATTGTTTGTGTGTACATAACTATATGGCACATTAATTAATTACTAATTTAACACGGATACATAAAAAATTATACTTTCCTACAAATAAAATTGAAATAACTTTTAGTAACTATTACATTAAATAAGGTATCGCAAAAATGTATCCAAACTTTAATAACTGGTATGTAATTTGCTTTAAAAGAAATTGGCTACATTTTTGCCACACTCTAAATTAACCTTTTCGTATTTATGGTGTAACAATGAGTTACTTCGGTCTTTAAGCCTTTAAATTATCTGTGAAATAGGACATAAAAATAGTTTAAAATGTTGCTGTTTGTAAATAAAAAAGTTTTACATATTATTAAAAATCAAAAATACATTATATTGTACGTCTTTTAATTTTCAATACATAGTTTGAAAACCTCGTCAATTTGACCATCAAAAAATATGAAATTATAGTATAGTGTAGTAACAATTCGTGTAGTATGGTAACAATTCGAGATGCATGACGTACTGTATCCAACCATTTTGCTTCAAACGGCACCGAGGCACGTTTCGAGCTTGTTTTTCTATGAAGGAATTCGACTCATGGGTCTATCGATAATTTCGCATTGTTTGATATGTATTTCAGGTTTTACACACAAAATATGACGTAAAATAATTACGTAATACTTCATAAAACTATATTTCACTGTTTGAAATTGTCATTTCACTTTATAAATGCGTTTATTTTACAAAACCACACAGTAATGAAATGTGACTGCATGAGATCCGTAGGATTTTTTTTAGCATAGAAACTGTAAGCTTAAGTAAAATTCAATTCATAATCACTATAAATATATGTTCCTCCATAATGTAAAAACTGTATTTTTACAATTATTAAAACAATCGCAGTGGTACCATGCCATATATATATATAAATGAGATTCAAATTATTCACTTTTTTCCATTGTAAACATGATTGCTTTATGATCATAGATTGAGCTCCAAAATTGTAAAGGCAGACTTTTATTTATTTTCCGCTTTCCCTTGTTTTCAAAATTTACAAGGGGTGTTCTGAAATAAGCGAATTCGAGGCGGTGCATGGTTTTGGTGCTATCTATGCAAATGGGTCGTTGAATTATTACTCTGGCGATAGCAAACAATATTTAGTGTGTGTTTGGTTGCAGTGTGAACAAATGGTCTAGGGAACCACTTTTGATATCGATAAATGATATGCTAACATTGCCAGCACAGCCCGGAGTACATAGAATATACAAGCGGCACTGTACATTGTATTTTATTCATACTTGTCGGACCTCAATACTAAAATGAAAGATTTAAAACTTCATACAAAATATTAGGATCACCTAGGATCATCTAGCGATGCACCTGGCACACCACTGGTTGCGGATCACTGCTATATACTATTAAATATAATTAGTATAAAATTAAAATTGAAAGCTTTGTATTTCAGTTTGAAAATGCTCCTTAAAGAGGTGAAATATATGTAGCACTTAGCAACACATCAACCAGTGGAATAACAAATTTTTTTAATATTAAAAATGTATTTCCACTAAGTTACCAGCGAATTCATCTGAAATAGTGTACTATGGGGTGAAGACCGGGGTACTTATAGCAAGAAAGATTTTATTTCGAAAAAGAAAACCGTTGAACAAAATCATAATGCCAAAATTTTCCATTTTATTTTGATTATATTGTGACGAATGAAATTGAAAAATTACCAAATAATATATCGTTTCCGGGATACTATTATATATGAACCGGAGGATAATGTGCGATGTAGGAAGTCTTAATGTTGACCGATAATTTGAATTGCAACATTTAATTTAATTAAGTTGATTGCATATTTGTTGAGTGTTTAATTTAAAGAGAGGTTTACCAAAGAGCAGTGAGCTATAAGTATAATTGAAAAAAAATTAAATGCTTCAAAAAGAATTTAATGAAAAATGGTGTATTTTTTATAAAATGTGAACTTTTATTTGACAAAGTAGGTACAATAAATGTATACCTATACACCTGATTCCCTTTTTAGACCAAGTTTTTTTATTATTAATTCAATTGATATAAAAAATGGCGTACATTTTTTTAGTTATTTAAATATTGCTTAAGGTTACTTTTTTAAAATAAAAATTCGTTTACATAATATATACATAAAAATTACGGATAATTGGTTTGAAGTTAAAGTAAGGCAACCTTTTATAAGGTGGTTTTTTCCACGATGATACTTAAAACGTATCGCAAGTCCTGAGGAAGTCAATGCCACCTGACCGAAGTGACCGTTGCCCCGAATCTGAGGCTATACGACCTAGAGTATGCTGACAACGCTGTCATATTTGACAAATCTGTCGAGGGTTTTCAGGAAACAATGAACAGGCTGCAGAGCAACTCGTATCGCATTGGCCTCAATGTCAATGCGAATAAAACCAATGTGCTCTGCAACAGTTTCTCTCCGGACCCAGACTACACTCTGACGAGCGCGGGGCAAGACGTCGAGAGAGTCGAAGGCTTCAGGTACTTGGGGGTACACATCACGGGAAATGGCAATACGAGTAAAGAGCTCACAATCCAATTAGGGATAGCTAGAGCAACCTTTAAATCAATACGGAAAGTCTGGGACTCATGGTTGTATTCGATAAGAACCTAGTGCCGCTTATTCAACGCGTGCATTCTGACGGTGCTGCTTTACGGTTGTGAGTTATGGCACCTAACCAAGGCACAGGATAACTGTATACTGTGCTTTGAAAACAGATGTTTGTGAAAAATCTAGGGGTACGGTAGATTAATTTTCTCAGGAACTCGGAGGTAAGAGAGCGGACGGACCAGCCTCTTGTTACGTCCAAAATAAAAAAACGACTATTGACCTGGCTTGGACACGTGCTGCGGATGCCCCAGGGGATCCCGAATCCTGCCTGTCTCTTCTACCAAGTAGATGGACTCCGACGCCTTGGATGTATCCGGTGAAGCTACGGGACGCTGTGATTACCTGGAAGGAAACGAGGAGACTGGCGGGGGACAGAGAAGCTTGAAGGAACCGCGTGATAGCCATATACTCCGAATAGGGAGCGGATATGGTTAAAAAAATCTGGTGTATATGCAACTAAGAATATAGAAAGCGGATCGCAAAAGAAAGACTTTCTTCTCGTAAATACCTCAAATATTCTTCAAAACTAGAATTCTAAATAAAAGTAAATATCCCAAATTAATTTAAAGCGAAAACATATATTTAAATCGTTAACCCTTCGTAAGTCACAATCGTTTTATTCATTTTTATAGCTTAACGTAAGTATCGGCGATATAAAAAATGCAATTATTTGGATTAAGTATTCATTCTAAATATTCTAATTATTATCAACAAATTACAACTCTTTTTAGAATTATTTGATTGTTGTCATAATTGTTACACTGTCACGGCAAAAGTTCATGAAAGTGTCAAGATTAAAAAGCAGCCATTCGATTACATAACTTTCATATTTATTTAAAAATTAAGTTTTCAAACTGAAGAAGGTATTTACTTAAATGTAATACCGACATGTAACTTTTTGAAAAGACATGGTAAAGTATTCTTCTGTAATAATTAAAACATTATATATTTTGAAAATTACAAATGTAACTAATTGACGTTAATGATTTTGTGAAATGCTCATTTGTTTTAAATGGAAAGCACAGATTCCTTTGATGCTTGTATTCTCTCCCACACTTTAAATCCCTAAAGCGGTGCGCGGAGATCGAATATTTAACTACAAGCTATAAGTACTTTCATAGCCACACGCTTCAATCCTTAACTTCTACGAAAAGAGAGTTTGAACGACTAAGTTGTAATCACTTCTCATGAAAAATTTGTGTTGAAAGGCTGCATTATAACTCCGTATGCACTGTATATAGGCTCCACATTGGATCTTGAAAAAAAATATTCATAATATACATGAAAGATGAGTCATTTTAAGTCGATTGCCTTCTTTGGTTCGTTATTTTGATTCGAATCACAAAGTCAATAAACTTCCAAATATGTTCTTATATGATATCTCTACTATATAGCACAAAATGCATGTAGAAATCTGTATGTTTCTATGTCTGTCAATCACAATAACTCCTCCCAAACGGCGTATATTAGCGACGTGAAATTTTCACACGTCATTTTGGCTGAAATTTTTAGTTGAACTGCTCTATTTTCAACTCTCAACAATTAACTTTCAACCTAAAACTGAAAACGTTTTATTTTTGACATTTCAAAGCGGAATAAAAAAATTAACAATAATAGTCGCCTAGCAACAGCTCAATACTAACATATTCTGTAAGTGACAGTTGAGATAAATATTTGTTTTAAATATTGAGTTTCATGTTTGTGATTTGGTAGAAAGTGGGTTTGTTAAATTTTTACAACTTGGTGTGCATCTGGAATCGTCATCGAAAATTAGTATATGACTCTGATCGTATGTTTAATTTGCGGCGCTGCATTAGCGATTATTAAATGTAGATCAACAGGCCTTCTACCTGGAAGTACTGCGGCGCCATAACAAGAGTGCAAGTGGCAAAATTGGCATCTTTTATTTTAGCTGGTTTAAACTATTATTAAATGATGGACTTTATTTATTGGGTGTAACAAAACATGTAAGGTTGACAGTGATATTTTCAAATTTCAAAATTAGCTAGCCAACGTCTAAATTTAATAGCCTTATATAAGAGTCCTCTATCGCGGGCGAAGCCGGGTAAAAAAACTAGTACTACCATAAAACAACTTATGTTAATTGTAGTCAATATAAATTTTCATTTATGAAAAAAGTTGATTAGGACCAAATAAATAATTTACCCCTCATAAAGCCCTTTTATTTAGATATAATTCGAAAAATAAGCAACGATTAATTTGTTTTTGTCCATGCTTGCTGGTGACAACTCGGTTTTAGAATACAAAAACCTGCGAGAAGCTGTTTAATTCTGATTAAATTCTCACAGATTCACTTGTCTTTATCACTTTGCCTATTATTGACAACGTAGTTTAGGGTCCGTAGCGCAGTGGTTAAAGTCGTTTTCTTCTGTTACTGATGTCTCGAGTTCAAATTCTGGTACGGGCAGCTTTATAAATTATTTTTTCAATCGATTTATCGATTTCTGTTCGTAGAAATAGATGTTTGATAATCTATAATTACTTTTAAGGTGTTAACTGTCAATTCTTGGTGGAAAGACATTATATTTTAAAAAATAAAAATAAATTATCAACTGATGATGCTTGTGATGTGCGAAACCGATCCTGATCATTATAAATATGTGGAAGTAGTACAAATGAATTGTGTTTTATTTTCTATAATTACTTCCCACCCATCTGATCTTAACAACGAGGCGTAGCGAGAGCGATTATCTTATCACTAGTCCTGTCCTTCTTTCCCTACTCTCTTCGAAAAAGAGAGGTTAAAACTGAGTAACAGTAGTTCAAGTAGAAAAACTTCTGTTCAGATACCTTCATAAGGAGTCTATATGCTCCACATTCGGAGTAAACATGGTTAAAAAAATATTCTGAAACGATTCGCTTCTATTCAAATGTTTCGATATAGCGAACGAATGATTCTCATTCCAAACGACGATTTTATCTTTTGGATTCGCTCGTTAGTATAGTGACGCAATTGTAATTCATAGAACTGAATAAAATAGAATTCTGTAACGTTTTTTTTTATACATTGAGTATGTAAAACAACATAGTTTTTCATTACATTATAAAAGATCTGTGAAACGAATTTTGAAGCTTGGCACCCTAGTTGGACTTCTATGAAATGTGCGACATATAAAACGGATAGCAAGCGGAATTCGCATTAGTTATTTATATTATTAGCGCGATAAAACATGTCATTGAATTGGAGCGTTGGCCCGCACAACATGCGATTGTTTTTGCTCATTTGTGGACTTCTCGTCGCAATTACCCGTGCTCAGAATAACACGGCTGGTATGACATATTTTTTATCCTTTTTTGTAAACTGAAAATTATTACCGACTTAAGACATTGTGTCAAATTTTGAGAATATAATTAATACTTAATAATATAAGTAAAGCAAACATGAACTACGCAATAACGGATATGTTTAAGTTTGGCAAAAGTTTGTCATAATCAAAATATTATTTTTCTTAAATCGGAATCAAAATAGAAGGTACAAAATTTATCTAATATTTTCCCAAATTTGGATTATTGAGATTTTGTACACTTCCATGTATTTTGTCACTAACGACCCGGGTTTCGTCTTTCGGCATCTTCAGGCATTCGTGTGCTCGAATAATCCAAATCTGAAATTGAAATTCCATGAAGCACCCTCAGTCGATGTCTTAAATGACTTAAATAATATTTTCCCGATAGAAAATTCATTAAAATCTTTAATATATTGTCGCTCAACGTTGTTATTTTCGGTGGTAGTGCTTATGGGTTCGAAGCCCAGTAGGACAGTTTCATAAATTGATTTATGGACCTGTGTTAGAAGGCATGGATTTCTGCATTCCTTCCTACCATAAGTCAGAAGGATTTTCTAAAAACTAGTCATGTCCTAGCTTTATGCTGCTTTCCTTTTTATCACTGAAAAAGAGAGGTTGAGCGACAATTTAAATTGAGATAAGCTCCTTTGCACACTCCTCAAATAAAAAAAAAACATTCTCGCTTAGTACAATAGAATTTATGTGTGTTTGGTTAAACATACATAAATCGTAACGGATTAATCAAACATCGATACCTCATTACACTCATCGTGTACTACAGTAGATTCTCGACAAATCTTTTTTAATGACATCAGTCAAAAATACGCATAGTGTTGGGAAAATTCGTGGCTTGGTCATTAAAAGTAAGAGGAGATGATTTGAAATGACAGTAAAATGAAATGAAAGTAAAAATCATTTCAATGGATAGGCAACCATTGTTGGTTTCACTGAAAACTGTTCTCATATTAATCTCCAATATAATCTAGATTCTAGCTTCAATTCCAGTGTTTTTTTTAAGTCATACACGTACAGAAAAGTGTACCAAATCACATTAATTACCTGCAAGTTTTTGTCATAGTTCTTGAACCAATTGCTTGATATACCTTGTAATTATTAACATTCAATTTTATTTAAAATAACCTTGTTATCAGTTGGTAATGCTTACGATGAGTGAAACCTGTCTCAATGTAAGCATGTGGAAGTAGTACAGAGATTGGTGTTTTATGTTTAAAATACAAAGCCTTTCCACCAAGAATTGACAGTTGATACCGTCAAAGGTTCACAATCATGTTTAAAACGATCATTGTAGTATATAGAAATGTCCGTTTTCGTCATATTGGTTTTATTCGCACAATAAAATATTTGCCAGCATGTGGTGGCAAAATTCGGTATGCTAATCATTATCAGCGAAGAAGACCCATTGAATAAGTGTATTATCCTTTATGAATTATACATTTAATTTGTAGTTTTGATAAATTACAAAGGTTCATATTGTTTCTATTGCACGCTAAGGTAAAACTGACCTATCAACTTCTGCCATAGCGCCACAGAAATAATCATCCATTGCGAATTGAACGAAAAATATTTTAAAAGTATAAAACGTTCAGTACCTACTGTATTATAAGCGACTAACAATGATTCGTTCGCATAATATAGTGCTATTTTCATACATTTATATACTTAATAATTACGATACAATTATGCTGGTATTTAAACGGAGCAAACTATTTCCATATAACATATTGGTTTAATTCCCATCTATCGTCTGAGGTAAAAAAAACATGTATCAATGTTTTATATACTATTTATATCTACTTCAACTACGTAAGTACATAAATTCAACGAAATAATGTTGGAAAATAGTTAATAAATAACCCTGAAAATATACATCGCTTCAATAAGGTCACTGTATTTCAGGAAGAATCGGTAATTATGAGTTAATATAATTAAAACAATAAATATTGGGAAGTAAAACGAAAACTAATATAAGACACAATGTATATTTATTAGTCTTGATTGATTCTTGGAGGAAAATACTTTATATATTAATATTGTTTGGTGTATGTAAACTAAATATAAATATTTCCTTCAAGTGTAATCTTTAGATAACATCAAATTTAATAAGAAATGGAAGAATGTGTTTTTAGATGTATTCCGAAAGAAACAATGTCAGTGTTGGGCTACACTAGCAAACTTTTTTTTAAGTTAAATTTAATTGATAATTGAAACTGTTAACAGTTAAGAATTTTTTTGGATATCAACTTGATGGAGCGTTAAATCCTAAGGCGCGTTAGTGTCATAGTTTCTTGAGTCTCCTTCATCTATAATGTTAATTTGTTTTGTGTTTCACTTCCATCGTTGCAGATAGAAGGGCGTGATCGCTGCAGAGATAAGCAAAGGATACTTAAACATCGTTAAAATCTATCCATATTATCGATAAATATTCAAAATGCAACTAGTAAAACTTATCTCAACTAATGTAAAGAAACTCTATAACTTAAACATATTCATTGTATAATTTTAAAATTTATTTTGTAGAAAAATCCTGAATGTGTGGAATGCGATCAATGAAAAAGCTTTTCGATTAATTCTTTTTCTAGCTGTATTCTTGTATCCTTGTCTTATATGAAAAGAGAGGTTAATTGAGTGATTAACAGACAGTTCCTGTTGAGTGCCTGTTAATTACACTATTAATTGTTCAGAAAAACAAATCACACCAGCACACACTAATATATATTTATGAGTTACTTCGGCCTCTCAATTATCTGTGAAATATGTCATACAAAAAATTGAAACTTTTGCTATTTGTAAATAAAATAGTTCTACATATAATTAAAAATTAAATATACATTACAGTTTACGTCTTCTTTGAAAAATTAATCATAATTTGAAAAACATTACAGTATGGTATAGTATTAAATATAGTATAGTAACAATTACTATAGTGTAGTTACGACCCGAGATGCATGACCGTACCGTATGCAACCGTTTTGTTTCAAACGGCACTGAAACACGTCTCGATCCTGTTCTGCTATTTGATATTTATTTCAGGTTTTATTCACAACATATGACATACAATAATTACTTAATACTAAATAAAACCATATTTCACCTTTTGAAATTGTCATTTCGTTTTATAAATGCGTTTATATGACAAGACACCACACGGTAAGAAAATGTGACCGCATGAGATCCGAGGGATTTTTTTAGCGTGACAACGGGAAGGTTAAATGTGATTTTTTACAAGATTTACACGCCATTTTCGTGAACGTTTCCATGACTTGATAACTTAAAAATGAAAATCTGGTGAAAAAATTTGCCAAACACAATCAAAAACCATACCCGTATTACATGGGAATTGTATCGCGTTTTGCAATTCCAAATAATACATTTTATTATGGCGAGTGTGGCAAGCATTAAAATTACGTATTGAATGTAACAATTATGCCTAACATAATCATTCGCTTTATCGCCACGAATGATATGAAGTATGGTAGAATTAATTTCCACACGGTCTGCTGGTTCGGTAAATCGATGGGTTTTTTGTTACCGATAAAAAATATAATGCGCAGTTTTCATTTTATTTTTTATTTGCGAATCAATGCGGCTTTTGATATACCTATTCACTTGTGTTGCAAAAAAAATGTATTTTATTCTCTGCTTAACATTTTTCCACTCCCACGCTATATTTACATAATATTATAAATATAACTAAATATATAGCTTATAACGAATAAAGCAGACAGAATTAAATGACGTCATACTTCTAAAAGTGTATTAAAATAATTTGCGTAACATAAATTTTTAATAAGTCAGCAATTGAATTTTAGATAACCCGGTTGCTCTGTGACGCCTATAGGGTTAAATTTAGAGATTTATAAGCCCACAGCCACTTGCTTAGTAAACGATTTCAATTAGGAGTTTTTCGACAGAATACCTTTATGAGGACCACACATTACCCTTTATATTAGAATGATTATGAAGTTATATTATTCGATTATAAGGTGTTAACTGTAAATGCTCGGTGGACATTCTTTATGCATTTATGTCAAAATTGCATGCAATGATCAGGATCGTCTTCCCTAATTGCGACTTTTTTGTTGTTGTAGTGGAAGTGCAGTTGAAAATGCTAGAGATGAGCAAAACCGGTCAAGAGCATTCGATTGTTCTGCAACGTTGAATCGAATCTCTGCTATATAGCAGAAAAAATATTTATAAATCTATCTGTCATTCTGGATATCTGTCGGCCACAAGATCTCTTCCCAAACGGTTTTCAGTAGCGACGTGAAATTTGCACATAATTCTGGCTGTCATTTCTAGGTCAACTGTGCTATTTTCAACGTTCAAATTTTAACCTCAAACTTGAAAACTGTATTTTTGACGTCTCAATGTGGGATGATAAAAATAAGAGCAGATGTGTCGCTTAGCAACCGCTCCATAATAAAAACAGTGATATTTGAGATAATATTACGCAAATATTTGTATTACCTATGAAAAGTTTCATGTTTGTGATTTGGTAGAAAATGAACAGGGTAAATTCGTACATTTTGTTGTGCATCCGGAATAGTTGGGTCAATCCACCAAACACGACATTGACAGGATTCTTCGAGTCCTGCAAAAATGATAGCTTTTTGAATACATTATATACTGCGATGTTTCTAAATTGTATACATAGGACAAGTCAATAACAAAATTCAATCGGCAAAAGGATTTTTATTTTTATTCAACTACCAAATTTTAAGAACAATTTTATAACATACATGACTAATACGGTAACTCAGAATACGGTAAAAAAGATATAAATTGCATTAAAACAATAATTGTCTTCTTTTGCAGATAGGCAAGCATGTAAGGAGAACGAAGAATTCAAGGACTGTGGATCGCCCTGTCAGCTGACCTGCGAAGACCGCTCGGAGAAACCTTGCGTGAAGATGTGCCGAGCTGGTTGTATCTGCATGCCTAATCACTTGAGAGATTCTACCGGGAAATGCATACACGAAAAAAACTGCCCTTAAATGATGATATTGATAAAACGAATTTATTTATATATTTTAAGTTTTGACGTAACATACAATTGTGAATTTAACAATAAATTAACAATAAATAAATAAACGGTGTAATAAAACCCATAATTTTTTTGATAATCTTTATTTTCCAGTGTTTAACGTCGTTGGTTTCGGTTTCAGTGTTCACGGGTTTGAATACAAGTGAGGAAAATTTCATTAATTGATTTATCGATCGATTTATGGATTAAATTCCCTCTCACCATTCTAATCTCATAAACAAGGCGCAGCGAAAGCGATCAACTAACTACTTGCCCTATATTAGCCCAATGATTGTATCCCTTTTCTCCCAGAAAATTCTCGAGAAGTTCTCGTAGAGCAACGTCTGTTGAGATAAGCTTCATTAAAAGTCCATGTGTATGATTACAAAAAAGTTTATAAAGGATCCTTCAAATTGACAGCTTTGTGGGATTTCAGAGATTGTCAAAACTTTGGCAATGGACAGCCAAACTTTGTTTTGCCGAATAGCTTTTGAAAAAGACGAACTTAACTTGAAATGAAATGCTCTTATGATAATTTCAATTTTAAAACGTCGATAAAAGTTTTAACATTTTTTCGTATGTTTTTCTCAAGTTTTGCAACTTATCTGTCATTAAATATTGTCTGCAATGACTCAGTACACGTAAATACGTATTTTTTGTTGGATTTGGACAAAACGTGTACGGTTTTTTCCTTTAATCGCCTCATTTACTCATAATAATTGTAACAATGAGAAGATTTATGAATATAATAATGCAAATAGTGAAATATTGCGTTTTAAAATTTTAATTCCATTCCTTATACTGAGAGTATCTGCAAAGTATATTCGATGTAATCTTGTAATGATTGGTTACAAAATATGCACAGTTTTTTGTATATTTTATTAAAAGCCTACCTAGGGCCAATTTAAACTATAACGAATAATATTAATACACCTACATTGTTTGAAAACATTGAAACACTTTTTGAAGAGCAATACGCTTTTTTGTTTGAAAGTAAAACAAAATTTAAATTTGTGTAACAAATATTCATATTAAAAGTATCAAAAAAAAATGAATTGGTTTTTATGTAAATAACAATCAGTAAATTAGCCTTTGTTAAACACATACAAATCTACACAGTCATGACATTATATTGTGAAAAAGGTATTGTTTTATTTATTGCCTCTGATCTGTATTTAGCATGAATGTGTGTTTAATTTGTATATTCGTTTTTGATTGAACGGAAACAATGCAATAAAAATTGTACAAACTATATGTGAATATTTAAAATGAATGATTCTTTATACTCTGTATAGAATCCTCAACGATGTGAATGGTTCATTACAAGAGGATCACTAATATTTTTGCAAGAAAATAATTTATCCTGGCGCATACTTCAGACAAAAGACGAAGCATTGGAAGACGGTGGCTTCGTTAGGTGCTTGGCAGGGTGGGGTCCAACGATTGTCATTGGAAGGTACATGAGCGAGTGGAATGAAGGGATTGAGGTTCACCGGGTAGAGGTGCCAGAGACGAAGGAGAGGAAGATATATCAGTTAAAAGAAAGTTTTATATAAGTGCAGTCAAAATTTAAAAATACTTGTGTAGATGTAAAATGGGAGAATACATGTTTTGGTATTTATATCGATAATAATCGTGTTTCACAGTGTTGGATAGTTACTTGTTTAAATCATACTGACTGGCATTGTTGAGTATATTGACGTCTAATGGAGCAATCGAATAAAAGTTTGACGATAACTGCGTGTAGTATCTTAGTCAATCAACCTCAGTATTTGGAAAGAGTGAAGATAAAAGAATGGGATTGAGAAAAAAAGTTAGCCAATCGCCTTATCTACGGCCAATTTTTATGACCATAAATAAAAACACCAAAGAATTAATATAAAATCAAAATTATTAACATTTTTATTTCCCTGATTGTGTTACTAAGTGCGACACATGTTTCGTCTCTTTAAGAAACATCTTTAGACTAACTATATTACAAGGATATTTGTTTCTAAGGTAAGCAATGATTCTAGTTCTTAACTTAAAAATGAAAAGTACTTTTAATATTTGTTTAACCCCTTCCAACGTCTAGTAAAAATAAGTAACGTCACCCTTCTCGTTATAACTAAGAATTAGAATCATTTTTACTTTAGAAATTAATAACCTTGTGATATTATTAGTCTAAAGATGCCCCTCAAAGTGCAACAGGTGAAACATATGTCACATTTAGTAGCCACAACCAGTGGAATAACAAAGTTATCTATTTTAATTTTATATCGAAAATGAATTTCCAAAAAGCTACCGTCGAATCCATAGCAAATACCAAAGAATTACTTTCAGCCAGAAAAAGCATAAATAAATGTACATATTTATTGTTCACTTCAGGATTCGGACCTTGTCTTGTATATTTAGTAACTAAGATACGCCTCTAACTATAAACGTATCTAGTTAGTTAGCAATGTGGGGAAACGAATTAATACGAGAGGTAACACGGACGAGCTGCCGACAGTTAACGAAAGCAGAGACACCAACAGAACGCGATCGAACGTCATATAAGCCGGACTACCTCACACTCTAAAACAGACGACAATAATTTCTCACTAGCCGTCGACTGCAAAGTTGGTTGCAGATCTATTCAAAAATGTAATTACACATGACGAATAAAAGTTTCCAAAAGCAATAGTAACCTAGCAGAGTTCGTTGTTATAAAACATTTATTAAATAACATAAAAAAAATGATTGACTATTTCTCAGTTCCGGTATATTTAATTTAACCACGAATAATAAAAATCGTAAAATAATTGTACCGGATATTTTCATTTACCTTTACAATTATCGCGTGAGTGATAGTAAGTTTAATAATACAGAAAGCGCATAGAACCTGTTCTTAATTTGATAAAATTGTTTTACTCGACAATTACAGCCATTAATTCGTTCATTGACAAGGAAGTTGTTTAACTTCAGTTATTTAATTAAATACAGGAATCCATTGTTGCAAAACTTAGTAAAACATAATATGTACAAATTATTTTTGTTATAATATATCAAGTAAATGTTATTTATTTTCATATTGCGACGTTTTTAGATTAGAGTTAAATATTCAGTCAATTCAGCAGTATCGAGGTGGATATTAATTGGTTACCAGTTACCACCACATCACGTTTTATTTAAATACAGGAATTTCGGGTAAAAAAATCCGATCCCGGGATTATAAATTATGACTATTTACAATTTATAAAAAGCCCTGACCGGCATCACACATGATGGATATATAGCGCATCGCTAAGACTTTCCCACTATTTTTCATTATTCCTGAATATACCTCATCTTTGTCTTGTTTCTGGTTGGTTAACTTAACATAACTTCAGTTTTGATCTGCCGTTAAAACTTGGCCGCAGGTAGAAGCGCGAACTAAAATAGTTAATCTAGGGCGTGTACCTGTCAAACGAAATATCACAACTCTCACAAGCGTCGTGAAACTAGATTTTATTAGAAATACTGTCAAAATAAGCTCGATAGGCAATTTCAAGTGTTTTAAAAACAATTCTTGGGTATGTGCGGGAGGTTATTCTAAATATTTCCATTCAATAACGCTGCGGATGTCGGCGGCGACCATGACAACTAAAGTAGTATGACAAAATTACTCCTTTGACACCAGAGCCCTCTTTAAACGGACAACTTATAATGGTCGGTCTGTAGTAAGTAAAAGAGTCAACGTATATCACCGTTTGATAGTATGTACATATTGTGGTTTATGACGTTTTGACCATATAATCATTAAATTATTTCTTATGGCGTGTTTGCGATTAGCGCTGCTATTAAAAAGCTGTATAACGAACATGTATGGTTTAAGCCTAACTAATCATAATCTTGTAAATTGATTAATATGTTTATAATTTGATTATTAAATTCAAATCGTTACGATTGCTTTAGTATTTTAAACATAATAATTACAAATAAGCGATAGCGATGCATGGATTTAGTATTTTAGGAATATTATCAACGTGGATTTATTTCTCGAATATCGGTGAGTCGACTTTGCTGTAATAATCAGCGTTTTAAAAAAGTATGGGTGACAATCTTTAAATAAAATCTGACTAGAGTAATTGTTGATTTTTAAAAGTGATCCTGTTTATTTAATTACTATGACAATTCTTCATTTTCAATACGTAAGCAGTTCGACCCTCTAACTCTGTATATATTTATATGAATAGATATGAAAAGGGTTCAAAATTAAAACTTTGTTCAATGAATCAATATTATTATTTCATACGTCACAGCACTTGAAGCTTATTATTGGTATTAATTATTCTTCTATATTCAAAATACGAAAACGGGAAAACAAACGAACTGCCATAATGATTTTCTCTAACTGTAAACTAAAATTAATAGAATACTTCGTATTTATTACTTTGTAAGTAAAATCAGTGTTTTTCTTTAACTACCCATTTAAATCCAGTACCTATTGCTCGATATAAAGTGTTCGAAGAAAAATGTGAATAAACTGTGACTGTTTTAAGTCTCCAAGCGTCAATATTGTGTTGTTATAAGGAACAGAATCAATATATTCTACAGTTCTACAAGAATTATAAAATATTGTGAATGGCAATTGTCTATCGGCAGAACTAATGAAGTTCTTCCAAGTAAATGCAAACTGAATCAACACAAATCTGTTACTTATTGATGTGATTGTATGAAAAAGACAACAATGGAACATTTAATGTGACCTTGGTTTTTTGAAAAATATGGCTTAAGTCAAGTATACAATTTCTTGTTGTGATTCATACTATTATGTACTAGTGGAAGCGCCCGTCATAAATGACGGTATTGAAATTGAAATGCTGAATGTCAAAAGTAGCTGTTATTTAGTTTCCATACTGACGGACTGATTGTTGTTTGTTTGCCTCGAAATTTGCGTAACGTCGGAACTGTGGGTATTGTTTTTTTTTACCGTGGACGCTTAGGTTATGTGATAATAATAAAACGTCTAGATCTACGCCTACACACCAGTTTAGGCTATTATATAAAAGATTTCAAAAAAATCTATCGTTTTGATCTGATCAATATAAACAAATATGTTATACAGAAAACTGTACAATTAAACACAAAAAACATTCATAAAAAGATAATACATATTTTACACAACTTTAAAATTTTTATAATGTTCAGGACTGGTTTCGCTCATCAGTTGAAAATGCTAGCAATGAGCGAAACTTTTATGATCATTGTCAAAAGTTGTGCACGTAGTACGGAAATAAAGGTGTTTTATTTTTATAAATATAATGGCTTTCCACCATGAATTGACAGTTAACATTAAAAGTGAACAATATACATTGTTAATTTTTAAATAAATCCATTTATCTCTAGTGTGATGGGTGTAATCAACGTTGAAAAATTATGAAAATTTCCCGATTTTAAGTAGCGGTAAATAGTAACAAGAACTTAGTCATATTTAGTAACTTTTAGAATGAGTATTAAAGAACACGACGTCTATAATTATAAAATTAATAATAACACGCATTGGATTATAAAATAATTGACTAAATACATACTGTGTGATAATTTTTTCCCTAAGATTAATATTATTCAAACTTAAAACAAAAACATGACGTCTTATCTGTCAAATATATTTCAAATATGGAAACAACATTTGTAAAACACGTCGATTGTGATGATTTGTTTATAATATTACATTAAGTAAGTAAAAAATGACATTGAGCATTTGCGTAGAATCTTTTTTTACGCCTCTGATGCCCTCTAGTGTTTTTCTTTTGCATGATGATTAGGTGGTGCGACACTTATTTCTCATTGCGGAAAACGTGACTGAAGTATGCAACGTTTGATAGTCGCAAAAATCTTCTGTCTTATTGTCTTGTCTTAAGCCAGCCATTTTGTTTATATATGGCAGTTAATACTTCAATTTGGAATAGAATCAAATGAGGAATGAAACATAAAAGAGACGTTTTATTTTTTAATACTGTGTAATGATATAGTGTTAATAAAATAAGTTACCGTTTTATACTTAAGGATTTTAAAATATTAATCCTTCCAGTGTTCAGGCTTATAAAATAAATAATAATACGCACACCTGAGGATTTTGATAATATGCAAAGCCATTAATTTTGCTTACTAAACAAACAGATTTAATGCCAAAACAGTGCCTTGGGGTTATTTAGCTTAAAACCATTTGATTTTCATAAAGCAACTAATTGTATTGGTCAAACCGAGGAAAGTTTATAACGTTTTATGTCACTGTTACAATCCTGTTAATAAGATTAATGTTTAATTGAATTAAAAGGATAATTCTGCCACTAAGCAATTGTGAGTTATTTATTAGAAGGTATAAACTTTAACGTAGATATATCATTTCAATAGACGGCAACGATTCACTTAAGAAGATGAAATTATTTTACATGACTGTTTAAATTTTAAACCCTATTTAGTTTATTATTATTAAAATTTTCGTAACTATACCAATTTGACTAAAATTTTTTTCACAATTTCATTGTTTAGTATAACTACATTGATGTACAAGTATCGTTTTTTTAAGCTAACTTTATTGTATATTTTTTTTCACATTTAGGTCTGCTTTCATATTTATTGTTAATCTCCAATATTAATTATATCAGCGTTGGCAAGGTTAATCAATTATCAAATCAAATAAAAAAAAAACAAAGATTCATTACTTTTATATGTTATGTATATAGAAAAAAATGCTTTTGAAAATACTGATGATGGCGTTATAGTTACCAACAATATTAAAAAATATTCGTGGCGAAATGTAACTTAACCCTATTTTAGTTCTAAAAGTTTATCCAAATTCAATTCCAAGTTTTGTATAATTGAAGAGATCTAACTTTAGTTATAGGATGGTAATTTAATGTGACGATTGTGTGGTTCCTGAGACATGTCTTCGGTTCGGGCGTGACGACAGAATATCGGTTTTTTCCTATGGTTGTCCATTTATACAGTTGTCAGCCGTTTGTTTTCTGCGTTAGTCATCACTTTTTTAGGGCATTCATTTTTATCATTACGTATGCAGAATTGGCGTCGTGTATATCGTTTATCGCTTGAATTTGCTGACTGCATTTGCATCGGCGTTAATCTTTATAAAGATTATGCTTGATAAATATTATTTGTATGTTCATCGTCCATTGCCATATCCTTGCAGATTAAATTAAAACATCAATTAAAACATTTTGTTTTCTTATTACTATTTAAAGGTCTTGCATCCAGTAATGTTTCCAATAGTTCTGATGAAGTCGTTCATCCGTCATGGAAGCTCCTCAGAGAGGAGAACGAAGATTGTGGAGAGAGTGCTGACAATAGGATATATGGTGGAGAAAAGGCTGCAATGGGGCAATATCCATGGGCCGCTCTTTTAGGCTACAAACGATGTAAGTTAAATTTATAAATATAAAAATGATAATAATCTTTTTTATTGCACTTGTGATTCTAGATTTAACCCGTGTTTCGCCTCTTTGATAAGCATTCTAAGACTAAGACTATCTTAAGATTTTTAATTGTAATGTAGATATTGATCATAATTATTTATTTATGTTATAAATGAGAAATTAAGAGTGGTCAATTTTTCTTTTTACTGGATTTGCGATAAGGGGATTCAAAAAATCACAATACTAATAACAATATTTTTAATTAAATATTATTAGATCGAGTCTCTGTCCGTGGTCAACGTCCTTATCTACAGTTACGGATCTCTCGGGTTCAAGTCTCGGTACGGACAGTTTCATAAATTGATTCTCCAATCAATTTACGGATTTATGTTCCTAGGCATGGATGTCTGTGATGTTTGAAACTCCCTCCCACTCACCCGATCCTAAAAATCGGATGAAGAGCGATTAGCCAACCAATAGTACTGTCCTAGCCATATCCTTCTATTCCTACTCTCATCGAAAAATAGTGGTTGAACAACTGAGTAACAAGCATTTCTCGTAGAAAATTTCTGTTAAGATATTTCCATTAGTAGGCCACACTATGCTGGCATACCGGGAGCGGACATGGTTTTAAAAAAAATAAAAATATTTATTTATTTATTTCTTATTGTAAATTGAAAAGGAGCCCACCGTCTTATTTAAAATTGTGTTTACTTATGAATATTATATGATTTCCATTGAGACTATTTTTATTTTTTTTAAGAATTATAAAAAAATACATTTTTAAGCCTAGGAAAAAACACTTGATAGACGTCCTTTGTGTCAAACTATACACGTGACTTATAGAACGACTAGGAATGGATGTTGCCGTCCGGTTGCTGACAAACACAGCGCTGCTTAAACAATTTTATTTTAGATAGGAAATCAATATAAATTTACGTTTACTTGCATTCCTAAAACCGGTATTTCGGTATTGAAAAAAAAGCGGAAATACCGGTATTGAGATTCCTAGCAGTAATGTTTGTCTCTCCATTCAACTTATATCTAATCTCGAAGACAGAGAAGATGCGAGAGCGATCAGCTAACGACTAGTTTATTACTATTCCCATCTCTCACTTAAACAATGGTGGAGTTACTAAGCACTAAGCTGTATTTAAACATACGGACGAAGTTTCAAGTTTACTTGTGATTTATTTTTTTATTTATTGTTTTAATTTCAGCTACGACGAAAAGAAAGCTTTTTCTGTGCGGAGGATTCTTAATAAATAGAAAATACGTCATGACAGCGGCTCACTGCTTGATAAACCCTGTGTAAGCAGTCACTCTGAATTAATTAAAATATCTTGAATTAATTAAAATATCTTGAATCAATCAAAAAAAAACACCTTGCTTGTGAATAGCAGTGTATAAATAATTTATTACTTTATTTGTATATCTCTTCAATCACAAAATATATTGATGCCGTTATATATTTTGATACAAATACTTATTTGAAACATAACAATTTTGTACTTTTCATTATCGTCACTGTACTGGCAGAAGTTGAGGCACAGTGAAATTTTTGTAGATCAATTGCTTCTGCAATCTGGAACAATAAATTCATTACGTTCAGTTATTATACCAGTCAGACAAAAAATGGCAATTAATTTTATCAATAAGCACATAAATAAATGTAGATTTATAGGCAGCCGATTGCCCATTTCTTTCAATCCGTAGCTTTGTTTTTTTCAGATCAGCATATATCCATCTTTATTTGTAGTTTTATCATAGTAATTATCAATGTAATATAACATATTGAGGCAAGAGACTTTATTGTGAAAGCTCAAATTTTCATTTTTTGTTTACTCAGACTCAGAACCAATGTCTGCAAGTATATATTATACTTTAATCACTAAAACCCCAAGTTTTGCCTTTCAGCATTTTCAGACAAGCAAAAATAACGGCTAGCAAATTATTTATATCGCTTATTATTGTATCAAATAATTATTGTGGTAATTGACTTACTCTTGGAAATATATTTATCATATTTATTTAATAATGTACACTGATTGATACAATGGTGAATCTTTGATTAAGAAACGTACAATAAAGAAAAGAATATAACCGTAATATATGTTAAATTAAAAGGTAAACTTATTGTTATTATTCTAAAGAATTTATAATATGATTAAGCCGGCCAGTTTTATCATAGAATGATAATTTTCAAAGTTGTTGAAAATGTCGTACAGTGCGAAACCTGTAAGCCCTCGTAATGGTAAAATAGAAACATGTGAATCATTTAGATGAATAGCCATAATAGTTATTACCAGAATCTTTAAACAATAAATCGTCACTGTTCTGGAAGAAAACACTACATCGAAAAAATGACATATTGAGTTAGTTATACCAAAATGTTCCTTATTTCAAACTATACCGTACGGAAGAACACACTTTTTTACAAATTATGCTTTTACTTAAAAACAGTTTTGTACAAACAACATGAAAAACGTCTAGCATTTTAAGCATTTGAAACACTTCCAAGTTCCAAGCCTAATTACTCAAAATTAGTATTTTTCAGTTAGTGTCTTCTTCCAGAAAAACGCTGAAATAATCACATAAATAGTCACCAAATAAATGGTCAATGATTAATTAATATTTTGAAATTTTTACTCAATGACAATATTGAAAATAAAACATTATAAATTATTAAATAATAGGAGAAATATGAAATTAAACAATTAAGTTGTCAGTTAATATATCAATGTAATAGACATATTGACCAATCGATCACCCTTACTTTATTTATCAAGAAGAACAGATCGGTCATATTTTCATTTGACAGTTTTTTGTTGTACCTTACAGAACAATCGTCAGACTGGGCGAGTATGATACTAGAACAGACGTCGACTGCTCCAGTCTTGTTTGCGCCGCCCCCCACCAGGACTTTACACCTGAGCAGATGATCACGCATCCCATGTACGACTCTTTCACCAACTATCATGACATAGGCCTTATTCGGCTGGACAGGAATGCCGACTACAATGGTGGGTATTATAATATATATATATATTTTACAAACAATTCATACGATAATTTCGATATATTCGGTGATAACTTCGTAAAAAAACATTTGAAAAATATTTATTTATACTAATTCCGTAATTTTATCAAATGATCATGGCTGGTTTCATTCAATATATTCATTTGATATAATTGTGGAAGAGCTACAAAAATTGTATCTTTTTCTTAATTTCTTAATTTTTTTACCATGTCCGCTCTCAACGTGAAGCATATGACCTCCTAATGGAGTATCTTAACAGAAATTTTCAATGAGAACTGCTTGTCACTCAGTAGCACAACCTCTGTTTTTTTTCGAAGAGAATAGGGATACAAGTATAGGGCTACGACAGAACGGGACTGTGGTTAGCTAATCGCTCTTGCTAAGCCCCGTTTTTGAAGATCTGATTGGTGGGACGGAATTTTAGACATAACAAACATTTTTTTTAATGCATCAGTAATGTCAGTAAAAACTTTGCTCAGCTAATGGACTTTTAATGTAGCTATATTTGTGATTTCAGATTAGTATTTTTTGATTTGTAAGAGGTCCATAAAGTTTTAATTGTAGACTATTTTATTTGATTTATGTGTAATTTGTTTGCTAATCAGTAATTTCTTGTCTTACTTCATGAACCATCAGCTTTATATAACTCCATTTTTACACTCAATTTTATATAAATATGCCTGTTATGTTTGTATATTTATCAGTTGATAATCCTCATGATTAGTGAAACCGGTCCTGATCATTGTAAACATGTGGAAGTAGTACAAATGAATTGTGTTTTATTTTTTTAAATATAATGTCTTTCCACCAAGAATTGACAATTAACTCCTTAAAAATGATTACAAATAGAAATCCATAAATGATCCCGAGATATCCGTAACCGAAGCTGACGACATTACCAACTGCGCCGCGGATATATCTTTCACATCTTTATTCGTTTAATATTATAGGTTGGGTGAGTCCGGTATGTCTTCCAAAACCAGGAACAAAAATTAAAAAGGAAGGTTTCGCCCAAAGTTTCGGGTGGGGGTTTGTTTCCAGGGATGACTATAAAGCGAATTTGGATTCAAATATATCCATCACTCCTGTACTTCGAACTGTTGATTTGGCACTTTTAACGAATGAAAAATGTAGAGCAAAGGCTCATATAGACAAGGTTGATTTTGTTTTCTGCGCTGGTGGTGGTGGAGAGCAATACGATACATGTGCGGGTGATTCAGGGGGTGCACTTTTACAGGTAATCATAATCGTAATAATATTAATATTTAAATTATAATAAATTGATATTAAGCGGGCCCCCAATATGTCGGATTCATTTAAATAGCGTGTTCACAGCGCGGGACGAATCGAAAAAGAAAAAGCGACTATTCATGTGTAAAGAAACTAGTTGGTTATTCGGTGTATATATTCGGGTTTCGAAATATACGAAACGTGGTTGGTCAGGTAATAAATTTTAATTGCCGCTAAAAATTAAATGCTCCAAATCAATGTTACCTCTAAGACGAGAGGATGTCTGCACGGAAAATCCAAAGGCTTAGCCAGCCAAGCCAACAAATGCGCGGCATAATTTTAACTTGTTGGCACAGAAATTAGTACTCTTGGTGTTCCTTGACATAATTAAAGTTAAAATATTTTTTTCATTTTAACATTTTATTAGCATTGCATAGGTGTAGAACATTAATTTATTTAACAATAGAAAATAGATGTATTATACTTCTTTAAAACTTAAATTTAAATATTTTGAATTGGAATGCGAGCAAACCGAAAACAATGAAGAATTGTTTTTTATTTTTATACTGTTTTGTTAATTTCCAGGTTCAATATGAAGATGACATTCCCAAGTATTTTGCGATCGGGATCACAAGTGTTGGATCTAAAATTTGTGGTATAGGATTGCCAGGACTTTATGTGGATGTCAGCTATTATATGGGATGGGTTCTGGATCAATTGAAAGAATAAAGCGTAATACAGAATGATTATTTGACTATCCTCAATAAATAATGTAAGCTTCATCTCCCAGATTTTAACCCGTCACGCAGCCGAAAGGAATACATCTTTACAGATTAAACCAATTGGCTAATAGACATTTGTTTCTATTTTATGAATGTTACCATCATAAAAAGTATAGCTTTGAATTTTTTACATAACATAAAGACGCGTTGAATTCCCGAAGTCCCAATAATTATTATTCTATTACCATTCCTACCTCCCCTAATTATTCGTATATATTCAATTCGTTTAATGTAATACGTTGTTCTTTGCCTATCTAGCGATAGTAGAAACTGTTGATTCACGATTTCATTTCATTACATGCGCTATCAATTATCGGGTTATAAAAATTCACCAACAACAATGAGGCTTGGGCATTAATATTCAATGTTTTCTTTGTGTTTGATACACCTTTATGTGACGTCACGCTGTGTCCCATTTTGTTAGCAGGTGATGTTTTATAACAAATTTAAATAATTTGGAGGAATCGGTTAAAATGTCTCTCGGCAAACTGCGGCCCGCGAACCAATGTATTCACCACTGAAAAACGTCTGCTCAACTTTCACTTGAAAATTGCTTGAATTTTGAATATTTATAAGAACTAAGTATCATTAAGTATCACCAATGAACATTTTTTCATCTATTTCTAGATCTCAACTAATAAATCGGTTATAATGGGGTATCATATGTTAACTGCAAAATTATGAATTTAAAGAAGAGCGATTTTAAACTCGTTCACATATCGACTGTGAAAGAACAAAAGAACGTAGCCCACAAACTAAAAATATTGTGTATAGCTCAAAAAAAACGTGTATTAAATTGTATATATTGTGTAATACGCGCGGACGAAAGACACAGGTTTTGGAGACAAATGAAATTCACTCTCGCTCACTCGCGTTTATTTTATTGTTGCAGAATAGGATTGGTACAGTATAAACTTTTTACACGGTTTTAAAACAAAGGTTTCGACACGTTACAAGTTGCACAGTCACAATTAAAAGATGTTACTCCAAACAGTTGATATCTTTACGACAATTTCTCCTTTAGTACGGAGAGAAAAAAAAGATTTTCGGGAGACAAGCAACACTTCACTTGCTCATCGGACAACATCACGCTGCCAAACAACAGTCGAACACAAAACCCCCCGCCGCACACAGTGGCATTTCCACCTTGACCGCGAGAACATGACTGTCCACAAATATCTATTACAAAAATATCATTACTAACGTCACCTCTGACTATCGATTTCATAAAAGCCAGCGGATGCCGATGCTGGCCGCTGCTAGTCTGAACTCGGATTTAAATCCAAAATGGCGTTGACACATTCTCCGAAAACCAACGGGACAGGTATAAGCCTTCATATCGACCCCGGCGATAATTGACTCGAAAAAATTGTTATGACTTGGCAACACAGCGCGGCAAAATTTGAAACTTAAAATTAACAGAGGGAAGATGAATTTAAAACTTTTACTAATTATTAAGATTTTACTCTTACTACTAAATCTTCTCAGTGCTGTGTTAAAACATGACATATTATGATATTTGCATTAAATAGGACGAGTCTGTAGACGGCTTTTGAATGGCGTGTAGACTCTGCCCGCCCCATATGTTCGGGGCGGTGTCATGTGATTATCGAAAATTACTATTTTGACAAGACACGTTCGGTGTGAGTTATATACAATGTTTTGGTGTGGGTTACGTCTTTTTACCATTCCAAAGTTGATATCATTATCCAACCATTGTGTTTTTAGCATATTCAAATGGAATAAAAATGTAAGGCGTTTACAAAATGAAAGGTAACACGCTAGTGACCCAATTATTACACTTATCACAAAATTACCAAAAATAAGTTGTAATTTAGAAAAAAATATGTTTTTTATTAAGTTCCTAGTGGATCTCTTTTAGAATATTTATATTGTGAAATCACTTATTATTTTATGTTGCATCTGTTTGATTTCTCTTTAAATTACAATAATACATGTTTAATATTTTCGTTGGATTCTCCGGCAATCTGGAAATTCTTTTTTGTTAATAAATTAAAATTCATGTGTTTGTTATTCTCTTTGTTGTGTCACGCCAAGTTAAATAACTGGTGAAATAGCACAATAATTATCAATTTTAGTTTTACATAAACCATGTCTATTGTAAAAATATATTCTACTTGATGTTTCACATTTTTAACGCGGGCCTTTAGACAAAAGCTCTGCCAAGGCCTGCGTTAGAGCAAAGTCATTCTAGAAGGGTTCCGAATTAATAAACGGAAATAAAACACACGGTTACTTTACAACGCCATTTATACAAATTGGTTTTATGTTTGGAAATATTACATTTTAGGAGTATTCATAAGCACAATTAATTTCAGCATCCATCAATTTAGGTAAACGTACTTTTACTGTATTATAATATATATGATATTTATTTAAACAATGTCGTCTCTTTATACGGAGAATATGAATTCATAATAGAGCTTATCTTAGCAAATTTTTTTTATGGAAAATGGTTTTTATTCAGTTACTCAACCTAATTTTTTCGAAAAGCGTAGGGATAATAGAATATGGTTAGGGCTAGAACAGAAATAAGTGACTGGCTATTGGGTTGGGAGAATATTTTAGACATTACAAACACCCATGCCTTCGAACAGTAATCTATAAATTTGAATTATTGAGATTTTGTACACTTCCATGTATTTTGTCACTAACGACACGGGTTTCGCTTTTCGGCATCTTCAGACATTCGAGCACACGAATGGACTCGAACTGACAGTTCTTCAGAACTCACGTCGAGCACACGAATGCCTGAAGATGCCGAAAGGCGAAACCCGGGTCGTTAGTGACAAAATACATGGAAGTGTACAAAATCTCAATAATCCAAATTTGATATTGAAATTCCATCAAGCACCCTCAGTCGATGTCTTAAAGTAATCTATAAATCGATTTAAAAACCAATGAAACTGTTCGCACCACCACTGTAGCCTACGACTTTAACCACTTGACCACGGATCCTGCAATTATATTATAAAGTATTTTAACTCACCAATTTACTTTCAATTAATTCTTGTTATTTATGCTTGGTTGTTTCCGCTGTGGAACTGCGATTACCTTCTAAAGTCTCATAATAATAGTTCAATAATGGATAATGTAACATAATAAGTCATTTTTAATATACAGCTAAGGAAAGCTAAGTACACAAGTGAGTGTCGCTCAGGTGAATACCTTAGACAGCGAATAAGCATAGAAATCCAACGAGGGAATGCAGTCGCTGTTTTGAGTACGCTTGAGGTATCCACGGGGACTGAGGACATTTCATTCTGGACGACATTTAAAATGTGTTTAAATGTTTTGAAACAATGTCTGTAAATGTATTTATATTTAAAATAAAGACAGTTATGATTTATTAACATTAAAAAAGAAAGTAAGTATTACTATAAGAAGATGAGTTTGTTTTGGCATAACAAATACAATTATTATAGATTTTAGACTGGCAGAAATTACGAAGTACAAGTTAACTAAAATAATAACGTAAAGAATATTTCAACGATGAGTGATTAACAACAATTTGTTGTTTCATTTTCTTGACATAAAAAACTTACAGTTTTATGCAATATTTATACGAAACAATGACATCTCTAAAATAACAAACCGACATAATTACAATATTCAGTATCAAAGCATAAAAAAACAAACTATTAGAAAGTAAATGATGCACTGCTCACAAAGTGTTTTCGAAAAGATTACTCGTTATGCAATAAAATAGTATCTACTGTGTGATACAATCATGAACATGAGTAAAGGGTTCTACCAGAAAAATACGAAATTTCAGCGTTTAACAATAATAATTGCTGATGTGATTAATTACTTTTTATCCGTATGCTCTTAGTTCGCCATATTTTACGTTATATACAATGTCGGAATAACCGGACAAATATAAATCAATATTTTACAAAATTACCATGTTTAAAATATAACATTAAAAAGGTTACTTCATCAGTTTACTGGATACTGTCAATCTTGAAGATAAGGCCGACAGCAGAAAAATCCCTTTCGTATTCAACGCTTGTTGTACTTTAAATAATTGTTTCGTTGCAATTTTTAAAACCGGTATTTAAATACTGGGTTCCCGGCTTAGGTAATGCCGGTATTGTTATCCCTATTATGGATACAATAATTTTGAAAGCAACGACCCACATAAGCGATACGAAAAAGTCTTCTTGCAACCATCATTCTGAGATTTTCCTTGAACTTCCTATGCAATTCAGACAGCTTAAAAGGTGAGAATTAATTTAAGCAAAACATACCTAAAAATTTATCAACTGTCCGTTTATAAAAAGTAATGTAAGTAAATTATCTAGCGATGTTCATACCCGTTTTATTAAAAATAGGTTTTTATTGTAATTAAATTTTTATCAGATGAAGATGTGTGAAAGATGTGTGATAAAAATCTTCGATAATTATCTGAAATTTTTTTTAGATCATATCCTTTTGTTTCCGGACATATTTCATATCAAATAAAAAGAGCATTACAGAGAGATTAAAATGATTAATTAATTAGTATAATTAAAATAATATTTTCAATGGTGTATACAACAAGTAAATTTAGAAATAATATAGTATGACCATGCTGCAATTATTTATAATAATATAATTCAGAAGAACATATAATTTTGTCCAGGTTTATCGAACATCACCAAATCATATGGATATGTTTAGTATCGTAAGCTGACAAATAGACAATTAGTTACTTTACAATCTACACAAATAAGCCTTTAAGAAAGTTTACATTAAAAATCTAGACTGTAAGGTTGATAAATATAAGAACTGAACTTTGGTTTTTTTAATTAATAATCAAGTGGATTTGGATCAACGGCAAAGTTGCGATAGCAAAATGAGAGAGGGCGTTGGGAAAGCACTGTTATTAAAATTTCCCTATTTAAACAATATGTTGGGTAATGAAAAGACGTACTGAAATTTTTGACAGAAGACGGTGCTAAGCGAAAAGAAGATCCCTGTTTCATCACGACGGGATTGGTTGTTTAGCCATTTTAAGACTATCGCAGTTGCAGCTGAGAATAAAAAAAAAATACAATACATAAATACACATGAATATCCAAATCCAACCTTTCTTTTTTTTGAATTACTACTTATAACGTCTAATATCTAGGCTTCCTTTATCAACCTCCAAAAGAAGGCTTCCAGAATCGGTTACATATTAAAAAGGCAAATAAACTGTCACCCATATATTAAAAGCAGAATTAGATGATTACATGGCAATGTACTGATACCTCTGATTGAATTGAAAATTTGTTTGATATCATTTTTCAATTTTTGTAGATAAGTTATCATAATACACAATATTTACTAATGGAAAAATATATAATTATAAAAATACTAGATTTACGTGGATAATTTAATTCTGTAATCGACGAGATTTTATAAAAAAAGCTTATTACTAATCTCAATTGATGATTTTGGGTCATGTGCCCTTATCATTGAAGAAAAGCGGAAACTTTAATTTAAAAAAATGTACTTCACTTGTATTTATTCAAATATTTTAATTTTATTATAAATGCTTCTTAAACTGTTGAAATGTTTATTGTATGCACAACCAACAAAATGCACCACAAAATAGCAGTATGCTCTCGATAAATATTGTATTGTAATGTTCTTGTTTTTTTTTGTATTTCTATACAAATTTCTTGTATCCACCACAATGGTCGAGATAAGTAAAAGAAGTTATGGTAGTTGTCATTTTAAGGATCTTTAAAATATTTTGGAAATAATATTAATCAAATAAACATACAATGTATGATACGTGACGTACGCGTGGCTTTGATGAATGGACCAATGCAGCCATTGCGGTGTACATAAAAAATGACCAAAAACAATTCTGTAATAGTCGATTATTAAATAAAACTTCTTATTAATATGTTCGATGGATTCGGCGGTAAAATTAAAAAAAATCGTTTTTAATATAAAATTAAAATTGATAACATTGTTATTCTGCTGCTGTGTTACTAGTTCTGACTTAGGATTCCAACTCGAATATTCTGACTTGGATATTTTAATATTTAGGAAACTATTCGAATGCTATTTGTAATCATTTTAAGCCCTTTCGTACTCATGGTGTAACATTGCACTACCTCGGCTTTTAAACCTTTAATTTATCTGTGTAATAGGTCAGACAAAAAATTGAAAATTTTGCTATTTGTAAATAAAATAGCTCTACGAATAATTAAAAATTGAAAATACATCACAGTTTACGTCTTCTTTGTATAATTAATCATAATTTGAAAACTTCGTCAATTTTAAAATCGAAAAAAAACAACATTAAAGTGTAGTAAAGTATTAAATATAGTTAAGTAACAATTAGTATAGTAACGATCTGAGAGGCATGACCTAACAGTATGCAACCGTTTTTTTTTCAAACGACACCGAGATACGTCTCGAGCTTGTTCTGCTATGAAGAATTTCGATTCTTGCGTCTTTTGATAATTTCGCACAGTTTGATATGTATTTCAGGTTTTACACACAAAATATGACTTAAAATAATTACTTAATACTACATAAAACAATATTTCACACTTTGAAATTGTCATTTTGCTTTATAAATGCGTTTATATGATAAAACTCACACGGTATGCGACTGGATGAGACCCAAAGGGATTTTTTTTAGCATGGAAACGGAAAGGTCAATGAACTATTTTACAAAGTCGACGAAAGATCACATCCCAATTCTTTCAGATTCCATGAAGTATAATGAATACCTCAGGTGGTGGTTTTTTTTTGACTATACCCAAGTCAGGATCTTTTTGTGTCTTATAATAAATCATAATACTTGATATCGACTGATAATGCTCGTGATGAGCGAAACTGGTCCTGATCATTATAAATATGTGGAAGTAGTACAAATGAATTGTGTTTTATTTTTTAAAATATAATGTCTTTCCACCAAGAATTGACAGCTAACACATTAAAAGTCATAATACTTGAGTTTAACGAATGACTCGGGATTTTAAAACACTTTTTAAACATGCCATAATTTCAGTAATTGAAAAAATATTGACGGAGGAATCTGACACTGCTGCAAATTTTAAATATTGTCATACAATTTAACGGTATTGGAATATGTATTTATAGTGTCTCTGTCTGAAAATTATTATAAATGGATATAGGTATCTCATCTTTAAGAAAATATATATATGTTTTCTTACAAATTTGAATGTACTTTTAAAATATTATTTTAGTATATATATATTTATGTTATTAATTATTCAAATGGAATTTTTAATATTATTATTTCATACTTCAGAAACTATTCGGATATATTCGAATGGTTTCAGATTTACTATTCAATATCCGAATAGTTGGAATCCCTAGTTCTGACAAAAGTTTCGCCTCTTTATCTAAAGATAATCAAAGAGACGAAACACGTTTCAGGATTACCATCACAACCAGTAGGAATAATAAAAATAGCAATAAATTACATATAATTTTATATTAAATCTTAATCAATTGTTAGTTTAAGAATAGTTTGTCATTATCTTAAACTTCCACTGTTACATAACGGCTTACGCATTTAATCGTAAATAGGTATTACCCATCTATTATTGTTATTATTTGTAAGTAGATACTGATTATTTTTAATACAAAGCGATAGCTATAAATCTAATCAGTGGCACTATCTACAAACATATAAATATAACTTCAGTACTGGATATTCAAAGGAACAGAAATCATTGTGACGGTAAGTTGTTTTTGTCTACTGAAATATCTCCGCAATTTATTAATATTGTTTACTATTTATCCTGAGTCATATGATTATATAGATCTAGGATTATTTGTTTATACATTTTAATATTTACTATTCCGGTATATTTTTGGCGAAATGTTTACGTCTAGAAAAATACGGCTGCTGTTGATTTTTTTTCTTCTGTTCAATTAATAATAACTGAATATATTTTCTTTTATGACCAGATGAACTGTCATTAATATAGAGGTTTTATCCAACCCTGTAAAGCATAATTATGATAACTTAAAAGTAGTATGGCTTATATTGAATATTTTTAATACTATAATGTTATCAAAGAATTAATATTATATACATTCTTACATGTTTTAACTTTCCTTATTAATGGAAGAAGGAGTTTTCCGGATAAAAAATGTGAATGTTAAATAGGAAAATCATTTATAATCGTTAATAACGCCGAGATCGCCAAGGAAAATTGATTATTTTATCCTTTGTGTATAGAAATATTGTTTGAACATCTTCAGCGTTAGATGCTTTTAATCTATTCTTTAATAGTAAAAAAAACAAACATTTTTGATTTTAACAAACTGATCTGTAAGTGATTTCATGTCTTTTATACACTCGGAAGCTATTTAAGTAATATCGAATAATAAAATATAATATAGATTCAAGGGTGCGTGTTCAAATATACTTTGATTGAACTCTTTACTAAATACAGAAATAGATACGGTAACTTTACTCGAAACAACCTTTTTTTGAATCTAGCAGAGACCAACTCTCTCTTGAAACGGCGTTCCAATCGTGTAATGATGAATGTTACTAATTGACAAAGTAATAAATTGTATTTAGTCAATGTTATGAAATGTAGTAAAAAAATGTTTTATTTTTACAGATGAGGTTCTTTTTGATCGCGGCGTTCCTCGTCGTGGCAGCTGCAGCCTCCACCAAGGAGCAGTTCGATGGATTCAAAGTATTTCGAATGAACCCTGCTACCCAAAAGCAGAATGATCTTCTCAAGCAGCTGGAAAGTGTTCAGAGTCTGGACTTTTGGGCCGGAGTCAACTCAGTCGGTAATCCTGTCGACGTAATGGTTGAACCACAGGACCAGGAGGCTTTCGTAGCAGCTATGAGTGCCGCTGGTATGGAGGCAACAGTTCACATTGAAAATGTTCAAGAGTGAGTAGACAATTATTTTTATACGAAAAGCAAAGAGTTTGATTGTCGATTATCAAACGATTCCAAAAATTGTAATTATTTGAAATATAAATAAGATTACAACAAAACATCATTGTGTGTTGAAATATGAAACATATCATGAACTCATTGAAAGATATTAACTAATTAACAATATGTTTTATTCCTTTATTTCAAAAAATTACACTGAGGTGACTTCATGCAAGCAATCAATATTATTCTTAGATCGATAAGATTTTAACTTTTGCTGTAATAAGACAGTGTAATTGATTTTTATATTTTTATTCGATCAATGGTTACTATTTTTCATAACCTGTTCACTTCAAGTTGATACATTATATTTATTTATGACAAAATTGAGATTTTTAACATTATTCATATTAAAGTTAAAAAACTCCGACCGATTTGAATTTTTGCTGTAAGACGGTGTAATTGATTATTGTATTTTTATTTGATCAATGGTTAGGTACTATTTTTCAAACTCTGTTCACTTCAAGTTACTATATTTAATTTGTTTATGACAAAATTTCGTTTTTAACATTATTCACAGTAAAGTTGTGTTTTTATTTATTATTTTACTGTGATTATACTTTCACCACATTGTTTGTCAATTATTATGTCATTAAGACAAACATAACGTTATTTTTAGTTATCTAAATTACTTTAAACCAATGTGAGTTAGGTACTTTAAGACTTTTAAAAAATACAAGAAAAACACTTTTTGCAAAACGGTTAAATGTTTCATTGTTGAAGTTGTCAGTACTGTCAATAGCATAAAGATATATTAAAATCTGTAGTTTTTAATTTATCAAATTTGACAATATGTTTGACGCTTCGAATTTGCACAGTTAGTTTGAAGATGCCTCTTAAAGAAGCGAAACACGTGTCACATTTCGTAACACAGTGGAATAAGTAAGTTGTCAATTTTAATTTTATATTATTAACAATACGTGTTTCATTCACCAGGCTTATTGACGCTGAAGTCATGGGAAACTACGCTAAGGCTGGTATGACTTGGACCAATTACTACAAACTTGAGGAAATCAACGCCTGGTTAGACGAGCTGGCAAGTACATACCCTGGAAAGGTTTCCGTGGTCAACGGAGGCTCTACATACGAGAAACGAACAATCAAGGGAGTGAAAATCTCCTTCAAATCAGGAAAGAGGGCTGTGTTCCTTGAAGGAGGTATCCATGCCCGTGAGTGGATCTCATCAGCCACCGTCACTTACCTTGCCAATGAGCTGCTGACCAGCACGGATCCTACATTCAGAAAGATTGCTGAGAGTTTCGATTGGTACATCTTCCCAGTTACAAACCCTGATGGTTTCGCTTACACACACTCATCTGTGAGTATTAATTTAATTCAGATAACAAAATTTTAACTGCATATTTTAAAACGGATTATTAACCCTCACGTACTCATGCTGTAACAATGAGTTACTTTGGTCTTAACATTTAAATTACCTATGAAATAGGTCATACAAAAATTGAAAATTTTGATGTTTGTAAATAAAAAAGTTCTACATATAATTAAAAATACATTAAAGTTTGCGCCTTTTTTGTACAATCAATCATAATTTGAAAACTTCGTCAATGTTACCATCGAAAAATATAAAATTTTTAGTATAGTATAGTATAATAACAATTAGAATAGTATAGCCACAATCCGAGATGCATGACGTACCGTACGCAACCGTTTTTTTTTAAGCGACACCGATTCTGCTATTTATATTATGTAGCTTGATTTTATGCTAGTATTTTAGGCTTAACACACAAACTATGACTTAAACTAATTACTTAATACTTCATAAAACCACATTTTACATTTTGAAATCGTGATTTCGCTTTATAAATGCGTTTATATGACAAAACAAACGGTAACTAAAGGTGACTGCATGGGATCCGAAGGGATTTATTAGCATGAAAACGAGAAGGTTAATATCGAATGTATTTTGTTTGTCTTGAAATTCACCAGAGAAGTTTACCAATCATTAATTATATTATCTTATATGTATATTTTTAATAATTATCTTTCAATGATATAATTTCGTTTATCTAGCATGGATAGTATACTAAAGAGCGTAAATAGCTTATTTATCATACATTTGAATGTTATTCAAACATTGAACGCGCGTCATTTCAATTTTATTATGAAATTATTTCAAATAGTTTTAATTTCCAAATTTTCCATCATTCTTTTAAAGTTGTGTTTTATTATTCTTTCGAAAACTGCGCTGTGATGAAAACTATACATATATTAATTCATACAATTTCAAATTGCTTATTTCAAGCATACATTTTTGGGTGATTTTAAGTGTTTTGCTCAAATAACAGTAAACATAATAGTCTCTGAAAAGACTAGTGTCGCAAAATAATGGGAATTAACTGTTAAATATGACACTTTTCATTGCCTTTTCGACATATTGAGTCCAGGTGCACGTAAAGATATGTAATTCTCACCCAATTAAACTTCATACATAAAAACAGGAACGTTTCCGTAAATATTTTGTCTTGGCTTCAAGTATACATAGATGTCATAGGCGATCCGATATTGAATAAAGTTCCATCTATATCATCGAACTAATAATTCACCGTTACCTCAAATTTGTGGTTACAATGTTGGCATACGTAAAAATGCCACGCTTTAAAAATAAGTGTTACCGAATGCTAAAAATGATACACCGTTATCATTAATATTATACTTGTTTTATCCCAATTTTCCCATGCTAGTTTATTCAAGGGTTTTTCCCCGGCCTTAGTGAATACACATTGAATATTATTCATTATGAAAAATATCACGATTAAAATTGTTTGTTGTAAAGTTTAATCTCAATTTAAAAATATAGAAAAGTGAAAAACTGATAAAGATACTATTCAGGATTGTTTTATTTCTGACATGAAACTAAACTAGAAATGCCAAAGACAATATGTTAACATAGCAGAAATGAGGGAAACACTGGTAAACATATTAAAAAAAAAATAAAACACAATTCATTTGTACTACTTCCACATATTTATAATGATCAGGACCGGTTTTGCTCATCACAAGCATTATCAACGGATAAAAATACAAACATAACAGGCTTATTTATATAAAATTGAGAGTAAAAATGAAGGTATATAAAACTGATGGTTCATGAACTGAGACAAGAAAATACTGATTAACAAACAAATTATACATAAACCAAATGAAAGAGTCTACAATTATACAGTCCATAACATTTTAATTGTAGACTCTTTCATTTGGTTTATATATAATTTGTTTGTTATTCAGTATTTTCTTGTCTCAGTTCATGAACCATCAGTTTTATATACCTTCATTTTTACTCTCAATTTTATATAAATAAGCCTGTTATATTTGTATTTTTATCAGTTGATAATGCTCGTGATGAGCAAAACCGGTCCTGATCATTATAAATATGTGGAAGTAGTACAAATGAATTGTGTTTTATTTTTTTTTAATATAATGTCTTTCCACCAAGAATTGACAGTTAACACCTTAAAAGTGATTGGTAAACATGACATGTAATCCTGCGGATACTTACATAATAGATCTTACTTGGATATGACATTACTTTTTGATAATAATGGTATTATTTTTGTTTATTTTAGAGCAGATTGTGGCGTAAAACAAGAACCCCATACGGATCTTGCTACGGTGCTGACCCCAACAGGAATTGGGATGCGCACTGGAGAGGTAAACAATTTTATCGCGTTATACATAATTAATAATTTGACACCGCCCCGTACTTATGGGGCGGACAGGGTCTTCAAAACCAATCTGCAGACTCTTCCTATTAATGAAAATTTAAGAATGTAATACCCCTGCTGAGGCGTTAAGGGTGGGGGTCGGATTTGTTGGTTGATGTTGTGGATTTGCAGTTTGAAGTGGGGGGGAAGCGCCTGCGATCCTGCCAGAGTCAGTGGAGTCCGACCGTTCTGGGAGCGAGGTCGCGGCAGCGCCTGATCCCTTCGATTACTATAAAACCACTTACACAGTTTAAATTAAAAGTATGTAATTCTGTTGTGTCTAATGTCTTGTGAAACTGTAGCTAATTGCAAATAAATCAGATGAGTACGCGGATAAACGACCGGGGTTTTAATGGAAGACAAGGAAACGTTGTTTTCTCCTTTGTTTGTCTTTATCCCCAAAGGACGCGGGCCTTGAAGTGTGTTGAAGCCCGCACCCCGCTTCTCCCCGCTCCTATACCGTCATCCCTCGAGCGGCGAGCGAGACGGATGTGATTTGTGTCGTTTTGTTTGTTTCTTTTCTCTTACTCTCTCAAGTGTCGCCTGCAACGTGGGGCGTGGAGGTTTAAATACCTCAGGACTTGACGACCTGAGACGCTAGCCGGAAGATTGCAATTAGTCAGGGTGAAACTCCCTGTGGCGCCCAACAACGGAAAGTGAATGTGGAAATACAAAAATGCATAGAAAATGCGAATGGCGAAATTGCGAGGAAGTTCCGCGATATCCGCCGAAGCTATCCGGCCGAAGAAGGAACCGGAGGAATAAAAATGAGTCCGCCTATAGGCCGAGTCAAGTCGGATCTTATAGTGACCGCATGTGTGCGGAAGAGCCCCGTTTTGTGCCGAATCAGTTTGAATCATATGATAAACGGGTGTACGTAAACAAACCCCGTTATTGTAGAGACAATACCTCGGAACAAACATATGTAAACCGGAATTACGTAAACAAACCACGTGAAAATACTTCGAAATACACGTATGGAGACAGTGTGTACGTAGATAATTCGCGGTACACGTCGAATAGGTTCGACACCTTGGAATACGTTAACGATGACCGGATGTACGATGAGCCTCGCTATAAGCCGAATCGATATGCTAACGATGATTGGATGTACGCCGACGGAGCGCGCGACACGTCATACGAATACGCAGACGACGATCGGATGTACGCCGAGGATCCGCCCTACTCATCACATGAGTCTGAAGCTGACGATGACCGGATGTACGAGGAAGAGATTACTTACATCCGCCCGCCAATAACCAAGCTTTCGCAAACCGGCATGAGGTTTGATGGAGACCCGATGATGACCGCAGAGCGCTTCCTGGAGTATTGTGAAGGAGCGCTCCCTAGAACCGGGACACCTATATCGTCCTGGGTGGCACAGACTGCCGACATCTTGGAAGGAGAGGCCAAAAGCTGGTTCACAGCGCTCCGCGAGAAGCCAGCTAACTGGGAGACGTTCAAGGTTGCTATTATCGATCATTATAGTGACGAGAACCGCCGAGCTCGTGACAGGATTGCGCTGATGACGACGAGGCAACGTGAGGACGAACCAATCGTCCTTTTATGTTAATAAAACGGGACCTAGCCCGGAACGCCGTCCCGAGTGATGACTCGGAACAATTGGCGAAGGTCTGCCACAGATTGATGCTGCCGAGAGACCAGCGAGAGATGAGTCAGCGCTCTTGGAGAACGTTGAACGAACTCTTTGATGCCGTCCTCCGATACGAGGGAGGCTAAGAGGAGCTCCGGCTACGAAGCCGCGCACATCATCGCGACGCCAGTAGATGACGTCATGACGTCACAACGCTACGAAACGGCCGAGTTAACGGGTCGTAACGAAGTCGCCTCTACACTTACGAATGACGAAGTTGTGACGTCACTAAACTTGGACGCCGTATGTTCGATTCAAAGTGGAATCGCGCCGACGTCCGCTCATGAAACCGAATTGCCGCCCACACCTCGAAATCAGCCCGTCTACACTGAAGGAAAGCAAGATGGCCAGACAGTCGAACAAGCCCCCGACGTTGTGCAACGACACCCTAGCTCCGAAAGCGGACTAGAGGAAGACGCCGGTGAAATACATTCACTATCTGCCATCGCCGCCCTTATTCCCGACGTGGCTGCCACCAGTGACAGTGAGGTCGGAGACCAGCCCTTGGACGAGAACTGGAAGCCCGTTCGACCACCCCGCCGGGCGAAAAAGGCACCAGTAACGCTACTGCCTAGTCTGCAGTTGCCAATTACGCCACTGCCTGATTTGCAGCCACTAGTAACGACACCGATTGATTTGCCGTTACTATTTACACCGCTACCCGCTAAGCAATTACCAGAGATGTCACTGCCTGAGGGGCCATTGCCTGATATGAAGTCGCAAGTAACGACACTGATCAATGTTTCGTTGCTAGTTACACCACTGGCCGCAACGATAGTACCAGAGATGTCGCTGCCTGAGTCGACACTGCCTGATGCAAGGTCGCCAGTAACGATACTGCCGGATGAGCAGCTACCAGATACGCAGCCGCTGGTAACGCCGCTGGTTGCGCCCATACTTGATATGCGTACACCGGGTAAGCCGCTGCCTATGATGCCACCCGACGTTTGGCCGTCTGGTAGACCATCACCCGAAGTGCTACGCAAGCGTGCGCCCGATATGCAGCTTAGAGAGCTGCCTGAGATGAGCCTGAGTCGCCGCCTATGATAAAAAGGTTGCGACCATCCGCCCTGCCACCCGAACTGTGGGAGATAAGCCTGGAGTCGCCGCCTACGCTGACGATATTACGGCCGGCCGCAAAGCCACCCGATACGCCGTTCAGTGATCCGGTGAAGTTTAAGTGGGAATCTTCGTTGCGCAAACTTGCGCCACCGCCAAAGCCGCCTGATGAGACGTCGCGACGCCGACGAACGCGCCACTTCGCTTAGTGACTTATGCGCGTATTTACAGAATTTCTTGCAGTTTAGAACGTTAGTTTTGTGTTTGATATGTCATTTCCATTCTGTGTTTGTGTTTCAGTTGAAATTTCTCTTTAGTGCTTATGTTTAATTTGACATTTCTATTTTTGTGGTTTTTATGATTGACATTCCTGTTTGTTTTTACGTTATTTTTGAGCTTATTTTATATTTTGCTGGAAGAGCTGCAGACGGTTATTGAACATTGGGAGTGTGGTGATTTGACACCGCCCCGTACTTATGGGGCGGACAGGGTCTTCAAAACCAATCTGCAGACTCTTCCTATTAATGAAAATTTAAGAATGTAATACCCTGCTGAGGCGTTAAGGGTGGGGGTCGGATTTGTTGGTTGATGTTGTGGATTTGCAGTTTGAAGTGGGGGGGAAGCGCCTGCGATCCTGCCAGAGTCAGTGGAGTCCGACCGTTCTGGGAGCGAGGTCGCGGCAGCGCCTGATCCCTTCGATTACTATAAAACCACTTACACAGTTTAAATTAAAAGTATGTAATTCTGTTGTGTCTAATGTCTTGTGAAACTGTAGCTAATTGCAAATAAATCAGATGAGTACGCGGATAAACGACCGGGGTTTTAATGGAAGACAAGGAAACGTTGTTTTCTCCTTTGTTTGTCTTTATCCCCAAAGGACGCGGGCCTTGAAGTGTGTTGAAGCCCGCACCCCGCTTCTCCCCGCTCCTATACCGTCATCCCTCGAGCGGCGAGCGAGACGGATGTGATTTGTGTCGTTTTGTTTCGTTTCGTTTTCGCCCTACTCTCTCAAATTATATATTATACATCATCACAATATATTTATCTCTCAATCTATTTGTTACGCAGATATATGATGTGTGAAGAGTGACAGCAATTAAGGCTCTATATTTACCTACCATTAATTTAATTAAATAAACAAAACGAATATATATTTTGTCTTTGATAATGTGGTGATAAATAATTTTCCAAGCAATTGTTTAACCGACCTATAATACAAAAGGTTAATAATGTTATGTAGGTATTGGAAGGTATTGATGATAATTATATATCAGTGGTTATTAAAAAAAATGGTATTTTAAAAATTTACATTTTTCATGCGGACGAGAACGATTTTACACAAACACTATTTCATTTTCTTTAAAATATATGTCATCTGTATTTCTGTGGCAATCTGTGTTATTTTTTATTGTAAATTGATGGCATATTGATGTAACCCTTAAAAAATATGAAAATAAGTTAATGATTTGATGTTATTCTAAAGGCGACAGAGTAGGTCTCAGCTAAATGATGTAAATTATAAAAATAAATTCATCACTTTTTGGACGGGAAACATCATTTTACATTGGTTTTAGGTTTAAAAACTCTGATCCGGCCATGTGATGTAAGCAACTATTATATCGACACTCCCTACGTATAATCCCGTATCTGCAAACATGCACATTTACATGAGTGCATTTCGAAGATTCGTAACGCAACTCACCATATAATGTTTTAAATAAAAACAGTTTTTACTCTCTTCTGAATAATTTCAATTTTGAGTGTTACATCAATTGAACAAAACACCGCCGATATTATTGTGTCATGTTTTGAAAACAATAGCTATTCTTATATTTATATGTGTGACTCTTTGTAACTGGTAATCTATTTTGTAGAACAAGGTACCAGTAACGTAGCATGCGATGACACATACGGCGGACCTAAGGCCTTTTCTGAAACCTGCACATCAACCTTGTCCAACTACATCAAGACTATTGGTTCATCACTTGATGTGTACCTGGACTTCCACAGCTATGGACAGATGTTAATGATGCCATATGGACATACCACACAGCATTTGGATAACTACGTTGATACGGTATTTGCAATATTTCGTACCATAAGATATATATTTAAAATCAAATGGTGATCCAGAAGGGAGCCTATCAATTGTAAAAATGACAAATTTTGACCTATTTATTACAGCTCGCAATTGGCAAAAAAGCGATTGCTGCACTTGCAAAGAGGTATGGAACTAGTTACAAAGTTGGAAACATCGCTGAAACTATCTGTAAGTATTTTTATCAAAATATCTACTTATGCTGAAATACAACACTCCCTCGATTTAAACGTTACTTTATATACATTGATTGAATTTAACACGGTAAATCGTGGTTTTAATTTAAAGGATTTTTCTGAAATGAAGCTGATTATATTGTTGGAAAAAATATAGTTGAAGAGGTCAGTGTAATTAGTGATGATTTTAACTACTAAAATAAAAAGTATTTCAAATAATCATTATTACCACATGTTAAAAATGTCTACAATGTATCGCTCCCAATCAATTTATTAGTAAATTTTGCAATGTCGCGATAAATGAAGTAGGAACTTTTTAATGGAAACAACGTAAGATCCAAGGAGTTGTGTTTTCATTATTATACTGTTTATAACTGTTTAATTCGAGACATTTACCAATAAATTTTACAATTGGTATGTTTCCAAATATAATATCGACTGTAGAAAGGCAAAAGGATGTAACCAACACTAAAAATGTTGTGTATAACTCACAAAACGTTTTAATAAACTATAATTATGTATAATATTGACTGTAGAAAGTCAAATGACGTATCTCTCAATTTTTTGAAAATATTTTTTTTCGATAACCACAATGTAACTTAATACACGTTTTGTGTGGGCTACATACAATATTTTTTGTGTGAAAGTGCCTTTCCGGGGTCGATATGCAAAAAGATCAAATATTTTAAGTTGTCCGTTTAGAGAGGGCGCTAGTGTTACATGAATAATGTGGTCATACTATTTTATACGTCATGGCCACCATGTGATCTGCATCGTTATTTATTGGACTTTCTGTCTTGGATTAACTATTAGACTTTTAAAATGATATACAGTCACAGATTGTTTTCGAAAAAATTGATATTGCCTATTGTATTTATTTCCTCAGTATTACTAATAAAAACAGCCTTCATACCACTAGCGAGCTTCGACGTCTGCCAACGGTCGGCTATAATGGTAGATCAATATTAAAATCTTCTTTTTTGACAGATCCTGCCAGCGGTGGAAGCATCGACTGGGTGAAGAGCGTCTTCAAAACTCCAATCGTCTACGTCTATGAACTGAGAGACAATGGTAGGTACGGATTCGTACTCCCTGCTAACCAAATCGTCCCCAACTCTTTGGAAGTTGTCGACTCAATCGTTGCCATGTTCTTGGAGGCTGAAGCAAGAGGATATTTCAAATTGGGATAGATTATGCAATCTCAAAAAATTGAAAATGACTATTTTACTGATATCTTTGTGTAAGAAGAAAAAGCACTATAATTATTGTTAAGATCATAAATTTTGTGGTTTTTTACAATAAAGTTTCAAGCAATAAAAAAAGCATTTTATTTTTGTTTTGATGTTTATATTTAGGTGTAATAAAATACTACCCTACTTGTTTCAGTAATGAAGAGTTCGAATTCCTTAATTGACATAATACATAATGATTTTAAATTCATTTATAGAAGCGTATTCACAGGCATTGATTATATGTGAGAATTTCATTATTTCCCATTTACCTTATACGATACACTTTTAAGGTGGTAACTCTCAATTCTTGGTGGAAAGACATTATATTTAAAAAAATAAAACAATCCATTTGTACTACGTCCACATATTTATAATAATCAGGACCGGTTTCGCTCATCACGAATACACTACACTCAATTTTATATAAATAAGCCTGTTATGTTTGTATTTTTATCAATTGATAATGCTCGTGATGAGCGAAACCGGTCCTGATCATTATAAATATGTGGAAGTAGTACAAATGAATTTTGTTTTATTTAAAAAAAAAAAAAATATACGAAACACGCAAGATTGAAAAATAAAAATACATATTTATAATGCTTTCAAAGCCAAAAAATTCAACAGAAAAGAAAGATTTCTCAATGCATTTAAACAATATATTCGTTCTTAATGTAGAGTATGTTGAAAGTACGTCGCCTTGGGTAAACAAGATTTCATTTGTTGTTTTTTCACAAAATCACTTTTTAATGCAGTTTTATTCGCATTAAAAGTACTGTTTTATCAGCATTTAAAAACCTTACAATTATCCGTAAATCCACCAATTAGAAAAATGTTCTATCTGAAAAACATACATATTTTACAGTGTATCAAGGTTCCATCTACGTAAATAATTAGAAATATTGCGTGAAGGAAATCACAGTCTCCGAAGCGGTTTTATCTTTCATTCACATAATATGTGTATGTATAAGTGTATTTAATTCAGTAAAATACATTTTCTGAAATCTTAAATTGTTTTTGTAGATAGAACCTTGTTTACCCAAGGTGACGAGAAGTTATTTGACAAGACTGGTCAGTCACTAAATCTCGCTCTACGAAAAGGGCAAGAGAAGATGAATAGAATTAGCAAAAGTCTAATAGTTAACTAGTCCCTCTGTCTATACCCGTTTTCTGGATCGGGTAAAAGGTGCATGGAAGGTATGAAACATCGCAGACATTCATGTATTTGGATACAAATCCATAACTCGATTAAAAAACCATGTACGAAAGTTTCCAGTACAGGATTCTAACCCGAAACAGCGTTGAAGATTCGGCTACAGGACAATCATATTTCATAAGTCCAATATTACATACATTTTTACCTTGCACGTCCAATAACACGATTGATTTCTTACCATATAGGTACGTTACCAGTGTGTAGAAAATGAAGCCATAACCGAGCATTTCAATAGAAGGAACTTTTATCACTAGAAGGCCTACTCTAGCGTTGCTTTGTCAATAGAAGGGAGAAACATAAAACAACGCATTACTTAACCTTCAGAAACGTGCCTTTGTTTCAATAAAAAATAATTTTTTGAAGCATTTTTAATTTTTTTTCCTACCTCTATTTTCCTACTGAAATCATGTGGAGTCCGCGAAGCGGGCTTCTAGTTTCCTGGCTAAAGTCACTGCTAGGGTGGGTACAGACAAAGTTTTAATATACCTTTCCCGCATGTAAGTTAGCTTAGTACTGCTATCTAAAAATTTATTTAAAAATCATTTTTAATAATCAGATTGCCGATATTTGTAGCAAAAATAATGCAGTGTGACCATATCGACTGTGAAAAGTAAAAAGGACGTAACCCACACCAAAAAATATTGTGTATAACGCACTCAAAATGTGCTAAAAGAGTAAGTTTATATATAAATATACAATATATCGACTGTAGAAAGGCAAAAAGACTTATCCCTCCGACTTTTCAAAATATTTTTTTTCGATAATTACAATGTATGCAATTTAATACACGTTTTGCTTGGGCTATACAGAATATTTTCTTAAGTGTGGGTTACGTCCTTTTTCCTTTCCATAGTCGATATGTTTTGGGTCCGTGTGTTGTGTAGATGCGCGCAGCAAATATTCTTTTGTTTATCACGATGCCAATCCTTAAAAAATGCTTTTATTTAGTTTTTAACTCATTCAACCAATAAAGCAACTCACAAAGAAAAGGACCCATACAGTTGAAAATTTTTTTTTATATAAAATTATGCCATTGCTGTGTTACTACTTCTCACACAAGTTTCACCTCTTTACCTGACTATGATCAAAGAGGCGAAACACGTTTCAGGATTACCATCACAACCAGTGGAAAAATAGAAATTGCAATAAATTACATATAACGTTACATTAAATCTTAATTAATTGTTAGTTTAAAAATAGTTTGTCCTTATCTAATACTTGCAAGATTAAATAACGGCATACGTATTTAATCGTAAATATTTACTACTCATCTATTATTGTTATTTCTTAGTAAAAACTGATTATTTTTAATACAAAGCGATAGCTATAAATCTAATCAGTGGTACTATCTACAAAAATATAAATATAGCTTCAGTAATTGAATACAAAGGGACAGAAATCATTGGAACGGTAAGTTGTTTTTATTTACTGAAATATCTCGGCAATTTATTAATATTGCTAACTATTTACACAGAGCTAGAATTCTTTGTTTATATGTTTTAATATTTAATAATCAGGACTATTTTTGACGAAATGTTCACACCTAGAAAAATACGGCTTTACTTGATTTTGTTCTTCTGTCCGATAAATAACAACTGAATATGTTTTCTTTTGCGACCAGATGAACTGTTAAATTACAATAATGGATATAATTATGCTATCTGTTAAGTAGTTTGACTTAAATTTAATATTTATAATATTAAAATGTTATCAAACAATTAATATTACATAAATGCTGATATCTTTCAACTTTCCTTATTAATGTACGAAGAAATTTTCCGCATTAAAAATGTGAAACTTAAATACAAAAATCATTATGCTGTAGTAAATATGTTTTCATTAATAACGATGCGATTGTAAATCTGAGGCAAATTTTTTTATTTTTGCCTTTGTGTATAGAAATAAATCACTATTTATTTACTGCAAAGAAATGAAAATTCTGTTTTAACATCTTCAACAGAAGTTATAGCTTTTAATTTATTTTTTAATAATACAAAAACAAAGATTTTTCATATCAACAAACTGATCTGAAAGTGATTTTATGCACTTGTGCAATATTTTAATAATATTGTATAATAAAATACACTATAGATTCAAGGGTGCGTGTTCAAAGATATTTTGATTGATCTCTTTACTAAATTCAGAGATAGATACGGTAACTTTACTCGACACAACCTTTTTTTTAATCTAACAGAGACCAACTCTCTCTTGAAACGGCTTCCCAATCGTGTATTGGTTAATTTTACTAAGTGACAAAGTAATAAATTGTATTTAGTCAATGTTATGAAATGTAGTAAAAAAATGTTTTATTTTTACAGATGAGGTTATTTTTGATCGTGGCGTTCCTCGTCGTGGCGGCTGCAGCCTCCACCAAGGAGCAGTTCGATGGATTCAAAGTATTCCGAATGAACCCTGCTACCCAAAAGCAGAATGATCTTCTCAAGCAGCTGGAAAGTGTCCAGAATCTGGACTTTTGGGCCGGAGTCAACTCAGTCGGTAATCCTGTCGACGTTATGGTTGAACCACAGGACCAGGAGGCTTTCGTGGCAGCTATGAGTGCCGCTGGTATGGAGGCAACAGTTCACATTGAAAATGTTCAAGAGTGAGTAGACAATTATTTTTATACGAAAAGCAAAGAGTTTGATTGTTGATTATCAAACGATTCCAAAAATTGTAATTATATGAAACATAAATAGGATTACAATTAAACATCATTGTGTGTCGAAATATGAAACATATTATTAACTCATTGAAAGATATTAACTAATTAACAATATGTTTTATTCCTTTATTTCAAAAAATTACACTGAGGTGACTTCATGCAAGCTATCAATATTATTCTTAGATCGATAAGATTTTAACTTTTGCTGTAATAAGACAGTGTAATTGATTTTTATATTTTTATTCGATCAATGGTAACTATTTTTCATAATCTGTTCACTTCAAGTTGATACATTATATTTGTTTATGACGAAATTGAGATTTTTAACATTATTCATATTAAAGTTTTTATTTTATTTATTATGCTGATTTTCACAGACATTTTTGCACATTTTTATTTGATTAAAGACAAACACATTGACTGAGCCAGGTACTTGTTTTTAAATTTTAAAAAAATACAAAAAAAAAAACACTTTGCAAAACAGTCAAATATCTCATTGGTGAAGATGTCAATACTGTCAATAGCATAATTATTATATTAAAACCTGTAGTTTTTATTTATCAAATTTGACAATACGTTTAACGTTTTGAATTCATTCAGTAAATCTGAAGGTGTCTCGTAAAGAACACGTGTCGCATTTAGTAACACGGTTAGTGAAATAATTAAGTTATTAAGCTTCCCGTGTTTTCATGCTAAAAAAGTCCTTACGGATCATATGCAGTCACATTTCGTTATCGTGTGGGTTTTGTCATATAAACGCATTTATAAAGCGAAATAACATTTTCAAAAAGTGAAATATAGTTTTATGTAATATTAATTGATTATTTTACGTCATATTTTAATAATATATAGATAATATAAAGATAATATAATATCTTGCCGGCGTTTGAAACAAAGCGGTTGCATAAGATAGGTCATGCATCTCGGATTGTTACTATATTTTAATTTAGTATTTTTCGATTATAAAATTGACGAATTTTTCATATTATGATTAACTATACTTATATTATTAGAGAACTATTTTATTTACAAAAAGCGAACTTTTCAATTTTTCTTACGACCTTTTTCACAGATAATTTAAAAGTTTAAAGGTCGAAGTAACTCATTGTTACACCATGAACACGGAAGGGTTAATTTTAATTTTATATTAGAATGCAATACGAGTTTCATTCACCAGGCTTATTGGTGCTGAAGTTATGGGAAACTACGCTAGGGCTGGTATGACATGGACCGGTTACTACAAACCTCAGGAGATCAACGACTGGTTAGACGAACTGGCAGAAACGTACCCTGGAAAGGTTTCCGTGATCAACGGCGGCTCCACATACGAGAAACGAATAATGAAGGGAGTGAAAATCTCCTTCAAATCAGGAAAGAGGGCCGTGTTCATAGAAGGAAATATCCATGCCCGTGAGTGGATCTCGTCCGCCACAGTCACTTACCTTATCAACGAGCTGCTGACCAGCACGGATCCCACATTCAGAAAGATTGCTGAGAGTTTCGATTGGTACATCTTCCCGGTTACAAACCCTGATGGTTTCGCTTACTCACACTCAATTGTGAGTATAAACTTAATTCAAACGGAATAATAAAATATAGACTGGATTTTATAAAACGGATCATTAATATCAATGCTACATACAATACTTTCTTTAAATGTTTTTTCTTGTCTATCTAATACAAACTTAAATAATTTAAGACATCGACTGAGGGTGCTTGATGGAATTTCAATATCAAATTTGGATTATTGAGATTACATGGAAGTGTACAAAATCTCAATAATCCAAATTTGACAAAATTAAATGCTTATATTATATTATTTTAAAATTAACCAGAGAAATTTACTAATCATTAATATTAGTATCTTATATGTGGAATTTCCAAAGTAATCTTTCAAAGGTTTATTTATCTAACATGTATATGCTAAAATCATAAATAATTTATGACAAAAATTAGTTATTTATCCTGCAAGCTTCATAAGAATGTCATTTTATAAGCTTAAAAGTATTTCAGCATAGCTTAAAAAAATGTCAAGCTATATAGCGCGTCATTTCAGTTTTTATTATGAAATTATCGAAAGGAGTTTAAATTTCCAAATTCGGCACCGTACTTTTAAAGTTGTGTTTTATTATTCTCTCAAAAACTGTAGTGCATTGAAAACATTTTCAAAATGCATATTTCTTGCATAATTTTGGTGGTTATTTTAAGCGCAAAGTATTGCTCAACTCACAATAAACATAATAGTCTATGTAAAGGCACATTGAAAATTATTCATTATGAAAAACATCACGAAGAAAAAGTGTTTGTTACTAAGTTTAATCTCAATTTAAAAATTTGAAAAAGAGAAAAAGTAATTCATTTCGTTTAAAAATAAAGAAATTATTCACGATCGTTTTGTTATTGACGAGACACTAAACTAGAAACGCGGAAGGTCAGGAATTCGTTAGAAAAAATATGTCAATATAGAAAAAAATGAAGGAGAAAGGGAAGGACTGGTAAACATGGCATGTAATCCTGGGGATACTTACATAATTGATCTGACTCGGATATGACATTACTTTTTGATAATAGTGGTATTTGCATTTGTTTATTTTAGAATAGATTATGGCGTAAAACGAGAACCCCATACGGATCCTGCACTGGAGCTGACCCCAACAGGAATTGGGATGCTCACTGGCTAGGTAAGCATTTGTTACATTATAAATAATTCATAACTATAGACATCATCGTAATATATTTATCTGGCAGTCTGTGTGTAACGCAAATCTCTGAGCTTGCGCACGATGCACACAGAGACAGCGTATATGCCTAAAATTATTTTATATATACCAATTTGAATTATAATGACCATAAACTAGTATACTAAAGCAAAAGTGTTAATTCAATAAGCAAAACGAAAATAAATTTTGTCTTAGATATCGTTGACATAAATCATTTTCTCACGAATTGTAGAATCAATCGATAACGAAAAGGTGAAAAATATGCTGTAGGTATTAAGATGTGTTTTTACAATACTTTTTTTGGTTATGATAAATCGATGGGTATAAAAATGATAGGAATTTCAAAAATCGACATTTTTTTATGCTGACGAGAACGATTTCAAACAAACACTATGTATGACTCTTTTTAACGGGAAATGTATATTTTAGAATAAGGTACCAGCAACGTTGCATGTATACTAATGTACTCAGTTAGTTATTTTAAATATTAAACACAATTCATTTGTACTACTTCCACATATTTATAATGATCAGGACGGGTTTCGCTCATCACGAGCATTATCAACTGATGATGCTCGTGATGAGCGAAACTGGCCCTGATCATTATAAATATGTGGAAGCAGTACAAATGAATTGTGTTTTATTTTTTGAAATATAATGTCTTTCCACCAAGAATTGACAGTTAACACCTTAAATTAACAAATTAAACCAAACCCATATTGTCCTTGTGGTGATAAAAATCAAGATTCTGAACATATTCTTTGGGATTGCCCAATTATGTCCATTGAAAGAGATATTCTGTATTTGTCCTGCAGAAATTGTCGCGATAGCCCTATAGGACATCCGGATCTGGTTTCTTCCCCGGAGAACTTTTATCAATTCAAAAAATTTGCGGCCTCCTTTGGAGAAAAAGTTTACCTTCCCTGCCCCTCACCATTTAATCCTTAATTGTTGCCTCACCATAGAAAGTTCTGTGTATTTAAATTAATTGTTAGTTGACGACTTTAATATAATTATTTTGTACTCATCATATTCCTTCAGATGTTACATTATTATTATTTCTTATTGTTACTTATATTATAAATATTTATTGTGGACTTAACGTATCATTGAGGAGACATGATCTCCAGTATGATACAAACAAGTTCATCGCATTAAAAAAAAAAGTTAACACCTTAAAAGTGATCAGTTACTTTTACCAAAATGTTACTTATTTCAAAATCTACGGTATGGAAGAACACACTTACTTTAACTTTGTATACATAAAACCTTTCGCTGTTCACAGAAAGATTTGGAACTGAAAAATAAAAATATTTTCAAATCTTAAGGACGGTCCGGACCCCCCTATTGTGTGTCCCCATGCTTATATTTATATTAGTGACTCTTTGTAACGGGTAATGTATTTTTTAGAACAAGGTGCCAGCAACGTTACCTGTGACGAAACATACGGCGGACCTAAGGCCTTTTCTGAAACCTGCACTTCAACCTTGTCCAACTACATTAAGACTATTGGTTCATCACTTGATGTGTACCTGGACTTCCACAGCTATGGACAGATGTTAATGATGCCATATGGACATACCACACAGCATTTGGATAACTACGATGATACGGTAACAATATTTCATACCATAAGTTGTATATTTGAAATAAAATGTTGATCCAGAAAGGAGCCTGTGAATTGTAAAAATGTCTAATTTTGACCTATTTATTACAGCTCGCAATTGGCAAAAAAGCGATTGCTGCACTTGCCAAGAGGTATGGAACTAGTTACAAAGTTGGAAACATCGCTGAAACTATCTGTAAGTATTTTTATCAAAATGTTTTCTTTTACAGAAATACAACATTGCCTCGAAAAACCAATCTACCGTGTTGATTGTGAGATATCCTTACACTACGTATTTTAAGATATTTAACTAATGGATTACTTAGAGTTTTTATCTTTCTTATCCTTAAAATGATTTATTATATCTATATTAATTAAGTCGTTTTTATCATCATGTAAATTTATAGTAAAAAAAGAACTTTTAATCTGTTTTCAAGTATGTGTTATAAAGGCCATATTTGATAGTAGTTGTATTATTTTGACTTATCATTTTCAATTTAAAGATTATCACTTGTATATAAGTACGATTATATAAAATGATATTGATATTTATATTATAAATGAGGAAAAATGTTTCAGGAAGTTTATCATATCATTTCGAAATTGTGATATTAAATTTTTCATTAAATTTCACCATTTAAAATTGTATAGAGTAAATGTATTTTTACAATGTAACCACAGTATTTATTGATTAATTTTTTGGAATAAATTATTTGTTCTGATTAACGTACATTAATGTCCATAATGTATCGCTTCTAATTAATTAGCTAGAAAAATATTTAAGGTTAATTAAGAAGATTAATGAAGTTGAGACTTTTAAATTGAAACAACGTAAAACCCGAGGAGTTAAGTTTGCATTATTATATTACAGTTAGTTAATGGTTTTATTTCTGTTTAATTCGCGACATTTTGCAAGTGGTATTTTTTCAAATATGTAACATAACGATTGACCAGTATAAGTTGTCCGGTTAGAGAGGGCGCTAGTGTTACAGAAGTAATGTTAATGACTGTTTTATATATCATGGCTGCCACGTGATCCACAGCGCCATTTATTGGACTTGTTGTAATAAATATTATACTTTAAAAATAATACAAAATTTCAGTATTACTAATAAAAATAACGTTCATACCACTCGTGAGCTTCGACGTCTGCCAACGGCCAAGTTATACTAGTAGATCAATTTTAAAATATTCTTTTCTGACAGATCCTGCTAGCGGTGGAAGCATTGACTGGGTGAAGAGTGTTTTTAAGACTCCAATTGTCTACGTTTATGAACTGAGAGATAATGGCAGGTACGGATTCGTACTCCCAGCCCCCCAAATCATCCCCAACTCGTTGGAAGTTGTCGACTCAATCGTCGCCATGTTCTTGGAGGCTGAAGCGAGGGGATATTTCAAATTGGGATAGATTATGCAATCTCGAAAAATTAAAAATAATTATTTTACTGATATCTTTGTGTAACAAGAAAAAGCGTTATAATTATCGTTAAGATCATAAATTTTGTTGTTTTTCTACAATACAGTTTCAAGCAATAAAAAAAGCATTTTATTTTTGTTTTGATGTTTGTATTTAGGTGTAATAAAATACTAATCTACTTGTTTCAGTAATGAAGAGTTCGAATTCCTTAATTGACACAATACATGATGATTTTAAATTCATTTGTAGAAGTGTATGCAAAGGCATTGATCTCTGTGAGAATTTCATTATTTCCCATTTACCTTATACGATACACGCAAGATTTAAAAATAAAAAGTTGTATTTAAAATACTTTCAACGCCAAAAAATTCAACAGAAAAGAAAGATTTCTCAATGTATTTAAAAAATATATCCGTTCTCAATATAGAGGCAATTGACAGAAGCTATTTGACAAGACTGATCAGTCACTAAACCTCGCTATACGGAGATGATTAGAGTTAGGAAAAATGTAATAGTTAACTAGCCCTTCTGCCAATAGCCCGTTTTTGCAGATTCAGTTAAAAGGTGCATGAAATGTATGAAATATCAAAGACAATCATGCATTTAGATACAAATCCATAATTCGATTAAAAAACCATGTATGGGATTTGAACCCGCAACCGAGTGAATTTTAACCCATCAGTGTTGACCATTCCGCCACAGGACCATCATATTCCATAAGTCAAATATTACGTACATTTTTATCATGCACGTCCAATAGCACGATTGACTCTTACCATATAGGTACGTTCCCAGTGTATAGAAAATGAAGTTATAACCAAGCATTTCAATAAAAGGAATTTTTATAACTAGAAGTTCCACTGTAGCGTTGCTTAGTCAAAAGAAGGCAGTCAGAATACCAATTATGTGTGGAAATTTCAGTTAGAATTTATCCGTGAGTCATTTTTTCTTTTTCTTTGTAAAACGAATCGGATAGAGCAATTCACTCGAAATGTTCGATTGACGCCGCAGTGACTCATTTTTTATCTCTCAAATGCAAAGGATTGAAAAAATCACAGACGTTCATATCATTAAAAAAAATCGATGAATCGGTTAGAGCAGTGTTTCCCAAATTATGGGTCGCGATCCGGTACTGGGTCGCCAATTTCTTCAAATAAATCTGTATGTTTTCTATACTATTTCGTAATAAGCGAATATGACGCAACGCTGTGTATGGTCAAACATAGTCGCTTTGTAGTCTGTAAGTGAAATGCAATGCAGGCAGCACTGATGCGATCCAAACAGCTAAGATACATAGAGTAAAAGTATACTATATTTGTATTAATTGATTTACAAAAGGCGATGAAATTTCTAATGCCTTTTGTCACAACCTATAAGTTAGTGTGAAGCAAGCTTTTCAACATTGGTTTTCTTAGAAAATAAATAAAGACACCGATTAGAAGTCGAACCGGATATAAAAATAAAGCTATCATCCTTTTCTCCAAGCCTGGACCTTTTAATTAACAAGAAACAGCAGCAAGCCTCTCATTAATAAATTATTCGTACATTTGATTTATTTTTAGGTTGGTCAGTGTTAATTCTTTTTTAATATAACGTATGACGACTGTATGAACATAAATATACTGTTTTATTTTACCTATAAGTCGGTAATATAGGCGATAGCATATTTAGTTGGTCACGAAGGAGAAATATTAAAATAACCGGGTCGCGGAAAGATAATTTTGAGAAACACTGGATTAGAGAATCAGTTTACGAAAGTGTCCATTCAGAGACTTGACCACGCTACAGAATATTACGAAAACGTAAGAGCATTTACCACTCGCCTAAGGGACCAATATGAAAAGTCAATTGAATTCGAAATACGTCTTTTTGTTAGATTAAATTGATTTTTGATTATTTATTAATTCAAATCACAATTAACAGAAATGTGATTGCGCATTCATTACTGATAAGGTTGTTATCAATAAATCGATAAATCTAATGATATATATAAATAATTTCTTAGTGCAGATTATTCAAACGGTTGGAAATCGTTACAACGGTAAGTCTAGTTTTCATACGCAATATTTTAATTATTGTAAAATTATTTGAGTTTCATAGTTATTCATTTCTTTTTTTTGATTAGTTACACTGTTATTGCATAACAGTCATAAAAATGCAGATGTCTTTTTTGTGTCTGTGTTGATAACAGTTATTTTGATAAAATTATTGTAAAAATGGTAGAAAGATTCAATAATCAATGAAACTTTGCTAGTATAATGATCTATAAATTACCAAATTATGAACAATAATCGACGTACTATAGTATGAAATTATAGTTTATATATTTGGATGACTTTATAGAATATCTCTATATTTCATCGCCTCGGGTCAACAAGGTTCCATCTGCCGTTTTTCCACAAAATCACTTTTAAATGCAGTTTTATTTACATTAAAAATACGGTTTATCTGCATTTAAAACACCCTACAATTTTCCGTAAATCCATCAACATTCAAACTAAAATAATGTTCTATCTGAAAAACATACAAATGTTACAGTGTATCAAGGTTCAATCTGAATATATAATTAGAATTACCGCGTGTAGGAAATCAGTCTCAAAAGTGGTCGTCTCTTTCATTCACATATGTGGATGTATAAGTGTATTTCATTCAGAAAGTTACATTTTCTGAAATCCAAAATTGTTCATCCTTGAACAGTTTTAGTTTTTGCAGATAGAACCTTGTTTACCCAAGGTGACGATTTGTTATTATCCAGCTGATTATTTCAACTTCTATCGATGAAAACTTATTTGTCTATGAATAGCATTCGACGTTTCTAAACGAGGGGTAACTCATAATCTCCAGCATATGCATAAAATGAGTTATTAATACAGCATTGTTCTTCGTGTTTACACTCAACATTTAAATTACAAAATATCTTTCTAAACTTATAAACACCCATCTTCAATGAATGTGGAAATATTGTTGATTTTCAAAACTCATATTCTTTAATGCCCTATAATTTTTGAAACTAATTATCTCAATTCCAGCCAATAAGAGGGCAGCTTTGTACTGTCATTGCCACCAGTCAGGTGTAAGCGTCTGTTCCACAGTTTTATTTGTAAAAAAACTATGTAGTTGTGACTGTGGCACGAAAACGGTTTTTTGTGTTTTCCATAAACAGACATTGACAGAGGCTCTGAGCTATGATACTAGACTCCTCAAATATCAGCATGGATATATATAGCCACTGAAAATAATATAAAAACTCGCATACGACTTCAATGTCCAATTTCAATAATTTAGCCACTGTTTATAAAGAATTATTAACATTAAATTTGCATCGTATATTTGAAAGAAATAAGCATTAAATTTTAAATATAATCGGACACTTTTCTAAACATATTTATTTTTATATTTAGGTATTTTTTACAGATGAGACTATTTCTAATAGCTGCGTTTTTGGTGGTGGCCTCGGCTTCCTCCAAGGACAGGTACGATGGATTCAAAGTCTTTCGTATAAACCCCACGACCCAAAAGCATAATGACCTCCTCAAGCAGCTGCAGTCCGTCGAAACGCTGGACTTCTGGGCGGGAATCAATGCCGTCGGAAACCCTGTCGATGTCATGGTCAAACCTGAAGAACAGGAAGTGTTCGTTGCGGCTATGGATGCCGCTGGCATGAACGCTACAGTTTTTATCGACAATGTTCAAGAGTGAGTACATGACAGGTTGACGTAATTTTTTTCTTACTTTTCGTCGGGTCCGTGGTCGAGTGGCTAAAGTTGCTGGCTTCGGTCACGTTGCTCTCGGGTTCGGATGCCAATACGGACAGTTTCATAAATCGTTTTTTTTTCAATCGATTTATAAATTTCTGTTCAAAGACATGGGTGTCTAAAATTAAGATCTCAAAACAGGGCAAAGCATAACTGAATAGCCAACCACTACCACTATTCTTCTATCCTTACTCTTTTAAAAAAATAGATGTTGAGCAACTGAGTAACAAGCAATTGTCGTAGAAAAAATATCTTTTGAGATACTTTCAATTGGAAGGCAATATGCTCCACATAGGGAACGGACATGGCCTAACAACAGTTTTATCATTTCGTACACAACTATATGTATGTGCGCAATTGTCACTTTGCACCTTTTCTGTGTGCTCAATCGTCATGGTAACGTTCGTTTGTTGTTTTCAAGTAAGCCTTTTTGTTAAAAAGCAGTGTTTAGAGTAGGTAAAGATGCGTCTATGAAAATATAACAAGAACTTATCAAATTTCTTAGTAACTTTAGCTGTATAATTTTAAATATATTTATAAAAATAATTGATATCTAAAAATGATTTTTAACTGGAGTAACGTTATTAGGAAATCATTTCAGAGAAAATAATTCGCTAAGTAGTCGTTCAATTACTGAGATTATTTTTTATAGTGTTATCACAGAAACAGATTTTCTTTTTTATCGCAATTATAAAGCTGATTTGAAAGATTATCGTAATTGTACAAAAATTTCATGATAATGGTTATAGGAAGGAACAGATTTTTATTAAGAATTAAAGAATCAGATATTAATCAAACATTGATAAACTTTTGTTACTGTTGTTCTGCTAATGGATTTTAAAAGTAAAGATACTTGGATAAAAAAAACAAAGTATTAAAAATTTAAGATATCGACCGAGGTTGCTTCGTGGAATTTCAATATCAAAGTTGAATTGTTCAAATTTTGTTCACTTCCATGAGTTTTTTCACCAACGACCCGGGTTTCAGCTTTCCGAATCTTCTGGCATTCAAGTATACGGAGGAACTCGAACTGACTCTAAGTACATATATATTATTTTATGGATGACAAATAAATTAATATATATATGTTTATAGTTTTGAAACATAAAAACAATGAGGTAATTCAATCGTAGAAAAACTCTTTCAAATATATACTTTTAATAAGCGCACTAGCAACTATCCAGGAAAATGGGTTCAAAATAATAGTAAAGTATTTAGTTTCGTACCTATTGTAGATAGATAATATAATTATTTTAAATAGTTGATAGCTATCTAGGCATGATGTGTTAAAAAAGCTTTTACCATAATTCTTATGCAACTAAATACTTTGCTATTTATTACTTTAATGGAAGCCGGATTTTACCCAGATTGCATTTTGTAATATGTACCATCAATGGGTAAGTTTGCACATCAGTCTAAGATTGGCCCACTACATAGGAAAAGGTGTTATGATACCACGATAATACGAATGCCATATGAATATTTTTTTAATTAAGAAAGGGTATTGAGTAGCTCCTGATCTTAAAAATATGAATTAATGTGCAAAATAATTAGTTTTATTGTTGAATTTGTAAGTTGTTAGCTTAGAATGATAAAACACAATTTAAAAACTTTCAAATTCTCTAAAAAAAATCTGTAAACCAAATGCTGTATATTTTTCCCATCTCAATGATAAACAGAATATATGAAAGCATATATAAAAGTCTTTAAAATCACTAAACTTATAGTAATTACAGTGATTATTTGCATCGTGGGCCAAAGTTCATCGATTTGGCTGAAAACTTTGCCCGCCTTGTTTTATCTATTTTATATATCAATTATAACAATAAATCTATTTATGTTAATTAAATTTAATCTTAAGACTTTGAAATTTCTTTGTACCTTTCTGTTTTCCCTCAGAACTGGGCCAAAGTTACCCAGATTGACCGTTCCCGATTTCTGAATACATCTTCAATTTCCGTGATTTGATCCACAATAATCGGGTGAACTTAAAACACAAAAAATACTGTTTTATTTACATTGTTGTAATTGTTTCCAGGAAAATGGATGCTCAAGTTGTAGGAAGCTATGCTCGCGCTGGTATGACATGGACAAGCTATTACCAGCTGAACGACATTTACGATTGGTTCGACGAACTGGAAAGGGCTTACCCCGGAGTAGTGTCCATCGTCAATGGAGGATCAACATACGAGAAGCGCGTCATCAAGGGAATCAAGATCTCTTTTAAGACAGGCAAGAGGGCCGTCTTCCTCGAAGGAGGAATACACGCCAGAGAATGGATATCCCCTGCAACCGTAACGTATATCGCTAACGAGGTTCTGACCAGCAAGGATGCCACTTTCAGGAAAATTGCTGAAAGTTTTGATTGGTATGTCTTCCCAGTTGCCAACCCTGATGGATTCTCTTTCACTCATTCAAACGTAAGTCTCAAACTATATTAACCTTTACACGCCCGTGCGTTGTGTGCAATAGGAGTAACCAACAGCCCTAATAATAGCCAACTGCCCAGCTGCTTAAATTTTATACAACCTTTATAGTTGAAGAATTAAAAAATTTAAAATTACACAAAAATTAAATTTAAAACGCTAAAGTTACTCTAAAAAAGTATTGGATTAAATCTATTAAATTACAATTAAAACACTTAAAACCTTAAAATTACATAAATATTCAACATTTTTTTTATATCCCGATTTTTCTTTAGATAGATCAACTTTTGACAGGTGAATATCGAAGAGGTCGAAACGCAGATGTTTGCATTACTTATTTTAACAAAAATATTTTATTGAACCGAAAAATAAAATTGTGATTTGGTATCTCAAAGTTATTATTTATGTTAGCTAATATTCATATTTTGAATACTTTTATTATAAATCAGTGTATTCCGATCGCGAATGTGCCATAATCAACGGTCTCGTACGGGACCGCTGGGCGGTTAAAGGTTACATATGTCAATAAGTAAAATGAACTAGTATTTTGTCTGTAAGTTAATGCATAAACGGTCTATGAGTAGCTCTTTAATGATTCAGTTGTTATTTATGAAAGCAGTTAGGAAAAAGTGTTAGAAAACTTTTACCAATTTTCTTGAAAAACTGATTATTGAATTAAAATACACATCGTTCAATTTATTAACCAAACGTATGTATTGAAGAGGTAGTGACAAAATAAATACATTATAGACTGACATGCTTCTTCGCACCTTTATCCCAACCATCATCTTCCATCGCGAATTGAAGACTAATAGAAACTAATGACGGTCATGGCGCGATGCAGAATTTAATTTACAAGGTTTCTCAACAATTTAGAAAGAAAAACAATAAAAAATAAGAAAAATATTAAGCTCTCCAGCCGTTCATCGTCGTTTCTTAATTACTGATACAATTTTGCAGAGTCGTACTTGGCGTAAGACAAGAACCCCATACGGAACATGTTATGGTGCTGACCCCAACAGGAACTGGGACTCCCATTGGAGAGGTTAAAACTTTTATTACGTCATATATACTCACCTTGTAATAATTCAAAATAGGTTTGTGAAACTTTTTAACTGTACTCCATGGAAAGTAATGCATTTTGTGATATTCCGTCATTAATTTATTATTGACGTGTGATAAATACATATTAATGAATAGAGCAAGAATGAACAACAAATTTCAGCAAAAAAGACTTGTAAATGATATTTTTTTTAAGATTATATTTAATGATGTCGGGTCCGTAGTGCATTGTTCAGCGTCGCTAGCTTCGATTACGGATGTGTTGGGTTCAAATCCCGGTACGAACAGTTTATTTTTCAATACTTTTACGGATTTATGTTCGAAGGGATGGATGTTTGTGAAATAGATAATAAACAAAATTATATTTAGTAAAATATATGTCCGTGGCGCAGTTGGTTTCGTCGCTGGCTACGGTTACGGATGTCTCGGGTTCGATTCCCGGTGCGGACGGTTTTCATAGATTGATCTTTCAATCGATTTATGGATTTCTGTTGGTAGTCTGAGTCCTCCCTCCCACCAATCCCATCCTCACGGGGCGTAACGAGAGCGATTAGCTAACCACTAGTCCTGTCATAGCCCTATCCTTCTATCCCTACTCTCTTCGAAAAAGAAAAGAGAGGTTGAGTAACTGAGTGACAAGCAGTTCTCGTAGAAAAAATTCTGTCAAGATACCTTCATTAGGAGACCATATGCTCCACATTGGGAGCGGAGTTATGGATGCCTTGGTTTCAAATCCCGGTAAGGAGAGTTTCATGAATGGATTTTTCAAGCGATTTATGTGTTTCTGTTGGAAGGGATGGATGTTTTTGATTGATAAGAATTCCCTTCCACCCATCCGATCCTTAAAACGGGGCGTAGCGATAGAGATAATTTCACTACTAGTCTTTTTCTAGCTCTATCCTTCTATTCCTACTTTCTTTGAAAATTAGAGATTGTTTAATGATAAGTAATTGTTTGATTCTTGGTATGGAGTTGATTCCAATTATTTTAAGCAGAGGGGAAATTCTTTAACCTTCCCGTTTTCATGATAAAAAAAATCCCTTACGATATCATGCAGTCTCATTTTGTTACCGTGTGGGTTTTGTCATATAAACGCATTTATAAAGCGAAATGACAAATTCGAAAAGTGAAATATGGTTTTATTTAGTATTATGTAATTATTTTGCATCATATTTAATGTGCAAAACCTGAAATACGTATAAAACTATGCGAAATTATCGAAAGACGCAAGAATTGAAAATCTTTATAGTAGAACAAGCTCGAGACGTGTCTCGGTGCCTTTTGAAATAAAACGGTTGCATACGGTACGTTATGCATCTCGGATTGTTACTATACTGTACTATAATTTTGTATTTCTCGATGGTAAAATTGACGAGGTTTTCAAATTGTGATTAATTATACAAAGAAGACGTAAACTATAATGTATTTTTAATTATATATAGAATTATTTTATTTACAAACAGCAACATTTTAAATTTTTTGTTTGACCAATTTCACAGATAATTTAAAGGTTTAAATGCCGAAGTAGCTTATTGTTACACCATGAATACGGAAGGATAAATGTATTCATCTTGTTGTGCAGTTTAGTTGTTATCAGATATGTACATAAAGCAAAGACAAAGAATATTTGTAAAATGTAAATTATAATAAAATATGTTTTTCGTTGTCAACAGAACAGGGAACAAGCACCAACCAGTGCGCTGAGGATTACGGTGGCCCCAAGGTATTCTCTGAAACTTGCACATCAACTTTGTCCAACTTCATCAAGACAATTGGATCAAAGCTGGATGTGTACCTGGACTTCCACAGCTACGGACAGATGTTGATGTTGCCGTATGGACATACTACCCAGCATTTGGATAACTACAACGATGTGGTGAGTGTATTTTGATTTACGCTGATGCTATTGTAGCAAAATTAAAAACACCGTAAGTGTCAAATACTTAGATTTTTCTTATTGTGCTAAAGATTACTATTGGTATCTTTTACAGCTCGATATCGGAAAGAAAGCCATAGCTTCCCTTGCTAAGCGTTATGGAACAAAGTACAAGGTTGGAAACATTGCGGAGACTATTTGTAAGTAATTTTACCTGTTTGCTTGTTATATTAATTAGGTGCAAGTATAATTCAAGTCTTATGCATTGAAAACATATCCCTTTAGAGGTGTTAACTGTCAATTCTTGGCGGAAAGTCATTATATTTTAAAAGTTGTCAGTTGACAATGCTCGTGATGTGCGAACCCTGATCTTAGCATTATAAACACGTGGAAGTAGTAAAAACAAATTGTGTTTTATTTTTGAAATCTTACATTATCATCGGATCGTGGATCATTGGATTTTGTGTCTTATACAGAAGAACATAAGCGTCACAAGATAGCGAGTAGGCCCCATAAACATATTTTTTTGGATGTTGCTCCTGAGACACTCTTGGCAAAAAGGTTAAAACTGTTGATACGTGACGTTAACATGTGAATAAAATTGGCGGATTGCAGTAGGAGCGGCATCAGTACGATAATAATATATATTTGAATATGTTCAATATCATAAACAAGATTGTCAATTTTTTAATTTTTTTTTAAGATCCAGCAAGCGGTGGCAGCCTGGATTGGGTAAAGAAGACTTTCCAGACACCAATCGTCTTCGTTTATGAACTGAGAGATACCGGAAGCTATGGATTCCTCCTCCCCGCAAACCAGATCATTCCAAACAGCTTGGAGGTCATGGACTCGATCGTTACCATCTTCTTGGAAGGCGAAGCAAAGGGTTACTTTAAATTGGGATAGATTTTCCTATCGCGAGACTAATTCAACGGAAATATTGTGTTTTTTTCAATATCATCAAGAAAATGTCATGCAATATTTTTTAGATTATTGAATGTTATGTCTATATTTTTATGTTCTTGTTATTTGTTTTCAATAAAATGAAATTCTAAAAAAAAAATTTTTTTTTAATAACATTTTTTATTACAATAGACAAACAGTGGTAATATTTTGTAGATTAATTCCACGACATCACTATTCACGAATAGCGCAAATTGATATTTAGCAAAATTCTATACTGAAGCTGGTTGACCGGCCTTATGATCCCAAGAATTATTCGTATAAAATATCGTATAAAATATCGTAAAACAAATCAAACCAAAAAATTGTCAATTCATGAACTCTTAACGTCACATTGATAACAATTTCTGCTAAAACTGTAAGCAAACACTTTTTCCTTCATGCAACTTCCGTACTTAATATTTCTCTGAGGCATTTAATTTATATATTTGTTAGCGTCGAGATTTGGTTTAACTTGAGGCCCTTTACCTAGCCCCTCCATGACACAGACATGATGGTGAAAGAGACTATTTTGGATTTTGGAGCCTTGTACCAGGTAGTGCAGAAAGCTCATGATAGGGTTCCAGAAATGCATTCCAAGACATCATTGCTCCATGTATTGGGAAGCATTGATGGCGAAAAAATTCCCAATGGAATCATTACAAACAATGAACGCATATATTAAATTAATATACATTGTAAAATTAAGAGGCTTAAATAAGCAATTTTTATTAAATTTTCCTCACTTTTTAAAATGGAAAATGGTTGAACTGGCTTTTGTTAAAAAAAAATTTAAATTACTATTTCAAATTGATTATGAAAAACAATTAAAAAACTGTTTTTTTTCCTATGAAATTTATATGTTTTAGCTTATGGTGTGCCTCGAGTTAGAAAAGGTTGAGGAGCACTCCTGTAGAACATGTGGACGCATAATAGAGCATTGCAATAAAATACATTCAATGGAAACTGATTGAAAGTCAGTTACACAAACAGTATTTTAAATTAGTTAAGCATGAAAATATGATGATAGGAAATTAACAGTCGCTCAGTAAAAGAAATCTTTATAAATAATCAAAAAATGTTATTAATAGATTGGCATCTATTCAGTTTTTATATTTTATAATATATTTACTTAGATAAAGTCTAAATATATTATCATGGGTAACAATGAGTGAACAGATTTTTAAAGTCATGTTATTAGATACGTTAGTATTATTATTGTTTTGGGTCATGTGTAAGAAGGAAATAGTCATGATTACTCAGGCAAAAGTAAAAAAAAAGATTTCGGATGTGTCTATTTTATTAATCAGATATATGAATTCTGATTGATTACATTTAATTAAAAATATTTTTTTATGTTTGATAACAATAGCGAGAAAAACAAATAAGCATCTGTCGATTTATAAGATTTAGATTTAACACGGTGACCTTATGATAAGGTTGTTCATATAATATGCCAAAACATATTACATTGCTAAAAATATAATTATTTATTATGTTCTTTCATTTTAAAATACAAACTATCAACAATGTAATTTCTTCATTTCATTTATCTTGTCGGTCGTAAGAAGTGATGTGAGGCTGGGAAAAAACTCGTTTTTTACTTGGGTAAAAGTATGGGAAATTTCGGAAAAAATGTAACAAAACAATTATAATATTAATGATAACTGTATATTATTTTAAGTAAGCAAATTTATTCAATATCGGATCACCTATGACATCAACGTATTAAGCCAACACAAAATATTTACGAAAACGTTCCTGTTTTTATGTATAAAGGTAAACTCGGTGAGTCACACATATTTATGTGTACCAGAACTCAATATGTTAAAAAAACAATAAAAAACATCATATTTTACAGTTTCTTTTCGATTTTCCGCGATTTTACTTCGCAATTTCAAAATTACCTGATTTTTTGTAAGACTAGTCGTAAGTCCTATGCATTAATTAGAGAAGGACATATTTAGCAACGAACATTGCATATTGTTTTTTCGACTTATTTCCTGATATGAATGAATGATATGAATGTTTATGTAAGCGATTTTTGTTTCTATTCTGTTAAATTTTAAATTTGAATTGTTGAGATTTTGTACATTTCCATGTATTTTGTCACTAAAAACCCGAGTTTCGCCTTTCGAAATCTTCAGGCATTCGAGCAAACGAGTGAACTCGAACTAGTTCGAATTTATTTAGAATTTCAAGAAAACTGCTTCATTATTTGTTTATTATAAAAAAGAAAAAGACCAAAACTGGCATTAGAGATGATATGACGTCAATGGGCCATTCATTTGATAAATATAAAGTTGAAGGAACATAAAACAATTTAACAAAATAGTTTAATTTTTTTTTTAATTTAAGACATCCACTGAGGGTGCTTGATGGAATTTCAATATTAAATTTGAATTGTTGAGATTCTGTACATTTCCATGTATTTTGTCACTAACAACCAGGGTGAAATTTCGGCATCTTCAGGCATACAGGGATAAGATTTGTCCTATTATATACATAATCGTTTTAAACTGTTTATTTGTGTTAATTAGAGTTCACTCGTGAGCTCAAATGCCTTAAGATGCCGAAAAGCGAAACCCGGGTCGTTAGTGACAAAATAAATGTACAAAATCTCAACAATTCTAATTTAAAATCAATTCACATCAATATATACTTCCTAGCTTATTGATAATATTTTTTATTAATTCTTCATAAATAAACAATAAAAAACTACTAATTAACTGTCAGTTCGAGTCCATCGGTGTACTTGAATGCCTGAAGAAGTGAAAATGCTGAAAAGCAAAACCCAGGACGTTAGCGACAATATGTATGTGTGCAAAATCTGAACGATTCAAATTTATTTCAAATGTTATATTTGATGAAATATGGCTATATTTGGATTCTCGATTTTCGTTTTATTTTTACACAATGCTTTTATATATTTAACCTAAGTAGTGCTTATAAGTAGAAAAAAATACTAAATTAATTAAATTTGATGTCAAAAAACTATGAAATCGATAATAAAAATATTTCGTTAATATAATATAAAATATATTTAAAACTTCAAAAAGCTCTCCAGCAAAATGATAAATGTTATTGGGTGTGTGATATGTTCCACATTGGGAGCGGACATCGAAAAAATCTATATCATTTTGAATCTGTGATTTATAAATACACACAATCAAATAAATACACGTTTATTCTATTGTATTACTGTTTTAGATAACAATAAGCCAAATTGTATTGTTCAATAAATTGATAAAATTTTCTAAGTCATTTTAGATAGTGCTTTTATCTGATGATTATAAAGCAATTATAAATTACTTTTTAGCCTAGATTTTAGTGGTGGGAGAAAATATATAAAAGCATGTTGTAATTCGGTATGATTTGTAACAATTGGACTTCAGCACGAATAGGTGAGTGGAGATTTTTTTCATGAAAATATTTCGTAGAGTAAATTTAGAAGACTACTTTCACAATTTGTTTAAAAATGAAGTGGAAATCTTTTTTCAATTAGAGACCCTTAGAAGCATATATAAACCACTCCCATATTTGGTTTGTTTCCGCCGAAACTTCCACACTTTCCAAATGAACGGTTAATTCAAGTAGCTAGTCTCTTCATATGTCTGATTCGCTTAACCACCCCATTCCTAATTTTCAAGTAAATGAATTGCTTAAGAGAAGCGTTGTGCTGCAGCTTCTGTTACAGTGGCATGTATTGATGAGAATAATCATTAATTGAAATTCACATTAATAACATTTTAGTTATTAGAATACAGCTCACTATAAAGTCGGCAATGTCTTAGCAGATAGTAATCTATTACTGAAACATTGTCCAGGTGACTTACTCAACAAAAATTTAATTTATAATTTAAGACATCGACTGAGGGTGCTTGATGGAATTTCAATATCAAATTTGGATTATTGAGATTTTGTACACTTCCATGTATTTTGTCACTAACGACCCGGGTTTCGCCTTTCGGCATCTTCAGGCATTCGAGCACACGAATGGACTCGAACTGAGAGACAGTAAAACAGTGTCTAACGTTTATATAGAAGATACAAATGCGACAAATATTATTTACGAGGTAAGATATTATACGTCTGAGACCCACACTGATACCTGAGTTAAAATTTCGGGAATCTCCCTAATCCTTATTTTGTAAACACCATATTAACAGAGTGGCGAATTGCCGCTTTTCAACTTCTTTTAGAAATACCATTGATTTTACAATTATAATAGTATTGTGGGTTTTGACGGTCTCTCTTGTGGCTCTCTTGACGGTGGGGTTTGACTGTCTCTCAGTTCGAGTCCATTCGTGTGCTCGAATGCCTGAAGATGCCGAAAGGCGAAACCCGGGTCGTTAGTGACAAAATACATGGAAGTGTACAAAATCTCAATAATCCAAATTTAAAAATTTAATTAGCATAATTATTTGAAAAACTAAAAAAATATTATGTTCTTTTAGGTAAAAACAAATGAGCATCGATTATTCAAACTAATTAAATTCGATGTGTCAACGTTAGGAAATAACTTATATCATTTTCTACATATTCAATTTTACTTAAGTATTTTTTATATTAACTAATTTATTTTGCTCTGACATTTTATATTCTGTATTATCGATTCTTACGTTTTTTTTTAAATACAAAAAGTTACAATGTAATTACTTTATCAACAATTGCAGGCCATGAAGTACTCGTTTATCCTACTGATAGTCGGAGTCTGGTGCACCACCAGCAACGCTGAGGTGCAGAGCTACGATGGTTTCAAAGTATTCCGCATGAACCCTAAGACTCAAGAGCAGAAAGACATTCTCCGCACGTTAGAAGATGGAGAAAATGAACTCGATTTCTGGGCTGGCTCGAATAGCGCCGATATACCTATCGATGTTATGGTGTCACCAAAAGACCAGGTTAAATTTCTGACTCTGATGAAGAACAACATGATTGATACGGAAGTGTTCATCGACGATCTCCAAGAGTAAGTAAAAACGTGTTCAGTTGAAAAAATGCCATCTTATACTAAATCAAATCATTATAGAATAGATCTCGCGTTTATTGTTTTCCCAAACTTACCGTTTTTTATCGCTGGTTTAACCTTTCTGTATTCATAGTGTAACAATGAATTATTTCTGCCTTTAAACTTTTAAATTATAAAAATTTGGATTATTGAGATTTTGTACACTTCCATGTATTTTGTCACTAACGACCCGGGTTTCGCCTTTCGGCATCTTCAGGCATTCGAGCACACGAATGGACTCGAACTGAGAGACAGTAAACAGTGTCTAACGCTTATATAGAAGATAAAAATGCGACAAATATCATTTACGAGGCAATACATTATACGTCTGAGAGCCACACCGATACCTGAGTTAAAAATTTCGGAAATCGCCCTAATCCTTATTTTGTAAACACCATATTAACAGAGTGACGAATTGCCGAAGGCAAATTACCGATTTCCGAAATTTTTAACACAGGTATCGGTGTGGCTCTCAGACGTATAATGTATTGCCTCGTAAATGATATTTGTCGCATTTTTATCTTCTATATAAGCGTTAGACACTGTTTACTGTCTCTCAGTTCGAGTCCATTCGTGTGCTCGAATGCCTGAAGATGCCGAAAGGCGAAACCCGGGTCGTTAGTGACAAAATACATGGAAGTGTACAAAATCTCAATAATCCAAATTTAATATTGAAATTCCATCAAGCACCCTCAGTCGATGTCTTAAATTTTAAATTATATGTGAAATAGGTCATACAAAAAATTGAAAAGTTTTTTATTAATAAATAAAATAGTTCTACACATAATTGAAAATTAAAAATATATTATAGTTTACGTCTCCTTTGTATAATTAATCATAATTTGAAATCATCAGTTTAATCATCGAAAAATACAAAATTATTATGTGTGACGTACAGTATGCAACCTATTTGTTTTAAACGGCACCGAGACACGTCTCGAGCTTTTTTTGCTATGAAGAATTTTGATTCTTACGTATTTCGATAATTTAACATAGTTTCATATGTATTAAAGGTTTTACACACAAAATATGACGTAAAATAATTACTTAAAACCATAAAACCATATTTCGCTTCATTTCGCTTTGTAACTAAATGCGTTTATATGACAAAACCCACACGGTAGCGTCACGTGACTGCATGAGCTCAGGAGGGAATTTTTTAGCAGGAAAACGCGAAGGTTAAAGACTTTACAGCAATTATCGTTTTTGATGTCGTAAACGCTTTAAATGCCTATTCATGTTACCTAGATGCAATCATGTCGGTATAACCGACAAGGTTGACAGTTCAGTCCATTTTTCCGTTCGTTATCGATATCTGGACATTCCAAAAGTATATGATCAGCATACTGAATCGTTTCTATAATAAATTTAATTTCACTATATAAAAACTGTATATATTAGGATTATTATTATTCATAATATTTAGATAATCAAAAGGCTTGATAGTTTTTTTATTCTTTTAGCCGGATTGCCAAGCAAGGAGTTGCTGAGTCCATGTCAAGGGCCGGTTTGAACTGGACATCATATTTTCGCCTCAAAGACATCTACGATTGGGTTGATAGCTTACCAGGACTTTACCCAGGAAAAGTAACTGTCATGAAAATAGGAGAGTCGACCGAAAAACGTGATGTAAAAGGCATGAAGATTTCCTTCAAACCTGGTAAAAGGGCAGTGTTCTTGGAAGGAGGAATGCACGCTCGCGAGTGGATCAACCATGCCACTGTGACGTACATCATCAACGAACTCTTGACAAGTACTGATCCAGCTTTCAGGAAGATTGCGGAGAGTTTTGACTGGTATATTGTTCCAGTGTCAAACCCTGATGGTTATGAATTCACCCACACAAGTGTAAGTATGAATATAACTGATCATATTAAATTATTCATTAAATTAATGGGGACTAAGCTTGAAAGTGATTGGAAAAAAGACTAATTATAATTAATATGTTCGACATAGTCAACTGTAAATTTGAGGAAAATCATTTATAGTATAAAATAACATTGTAATTCAACGGGTTGTGATAAGTATTTCCATACCACAATAAATCAAAGGGTAGGTCATCATTCTTCAACCTATTTCCCTTAGGATTTTCACTTTCAAACACTAGTAATTTATTTTTTAGTTAGTAGTGTTACAGTAATCAGTACTGTTATCGTTTGTGTCTAATACCCTCCCCACGTCCAGTAGAAAGAAATACGCCCACCCCACTGTTCACATTTAAGTTAAGAATTAGAATGGGATAAAATTACAAAGTATTTAGTTATACAAATTATTTATCAGGTAGTTGATATCTATTTCGGCTTTAGGCCATTGTCAGAACTACTATAGTTCTGACAATCTCGTAAAGCGGACATAGCTATCAACTACCTGATAAAAAGAAATTGTAGAACTAAATACTTTGTTATTTTATCCTATCATAATGTAGTAAATGCCAATTCAATCAATTAAGAATTAGAATTATTGATTACATTAGGAACAAATAACCTTGTGATATATTTAGTTAGTCTCAATATGCTTCTCAAATATGCGGAACACATATTAAATTTAATAATATAACCAGTGGAATAACAAAGTTATCAATTTTTGTTTGTCAGATCGAGAATACTTTAATAGTTTTTTGGGATCAGAAAAAAATATTTTTCATATTAACTATATTTTCATTCATTATTTTTATTACAGACTCGTCTCTGGCGTAAAACGAGGTCATCTCAAGGTATTTGCGTAGGTGTTGACCCCAATAGGAACTGGGATTTCCACTGGGGAGGTAAATATCTAAATTTGATTTTTTTATTCTACTTATTTGCTTGGTCATTTCTAATACTTTATTCAACATTCTAAGATATTTTACTGTATATCCAGTAAGACTTATGAACGTCCGCGGAGCTATTACAGTAACGTCATTGAAGCCAAGAGTGATAAAACTTGGTTCAAACACGCAGCGACAAATCATAAATAGTAATATGCAAGATTCAAAATTGTGAGATTCTAAATGTTTGCTACAGTTGATCTGAGTTCCTTTTCATCCTAATTAAAGGTTAATATAAAACAGAGTTGCGCATGGTCCAACTTTCCATTGGACTGACTGGTCATGCTGACTTGATGGCGAATAAGGCAATTCACCAGGCCTTTAAAATAATTGTGGCGTTAATCGGAATCGCGTAAACTTCAACTCATATAAGCTTTTGGTTTATCTAGTAAGATTGATTTTCTGCACACTTAAGTGCAAGCCACCAAGTCATGAGCAGTTGCTCCAAAGACACTACCAATTAAGGAAACAAACTGTAGATTAACGTTTGTTACGCGACTGGATAATCTGTATATAAAAAAAAATGTTTGTTTGTCCTCTATGCGTTCCTTTACCATTCATCTGATTTCGATCAAACTTTGGTTTTTGTGCACATACCCGTGAAGGTTTTTCAAAAAAAAATTGAAAATCTAAAACAAGAATCAAATACATACTACTAGCGACATCTTTGAAAAAACATTTTATTTATTCGTGTACGCACCAGACTATGTTCGTGTCATGAGTCAGCCATAAGGCAATAGTATTCACAACATAATTTCACTTATGCTATGAATATCGTTGGAAATAAATTTCGTGTATTAAAAATAAAGGGCTTTTTTCGGGATGAGAAAAAATAATCTGGGCTTCCGGTCGGGTTCGGGTAACAAGTGTGATATTGAGAGTCGGGTTTGGGCATGGCCGGGCCTGAAGATGACGGGCTCAGACCTGGTAATTTTATGAAATTTCAACCTGTGCAGACCTCTGATCCAAAAGCACTTCAATAAACCGAAAGAAAACACAAACCCTTTCTTTCTTTGAGTGGCATTGCAATGCATGCCGGGTACTCACTAGTGCCGTGGAAAATTATGGATGGCATAGTAGTAGTTGGAAGAGGTTAAAGTTTATATAAAACATAATGTATGTTTTTTTTTCTAACAGAACAAGGAACAAGTACTTCAGCTTGCTCTGATACGTTCGGAGGACCAAAAGCATTTTCAGAACCAGAAATCAAATCCATTTCCGAGTTCATCGCATCCGTTGGAACAAAATTGGACGTGTACCTTTCTTTCCACTCGTACTCACAACTTCTTTTGATGCCATACGGACACACTGCTGAGCATTTAGATAATTACGACGATGTGGTAAGTCTATTGATACTAAATAAACCTTCAATAATTATTATTAAGGACTCATAATAAAGCAGACTAATATATGTATACAATTTTTGTAATAGAATGTAAAGGTGGGCAATGCGTCTAGACATATTTTTTTTATCCAATTATCTGTGTAAGAAAACTAGCTGCCGGTCTTTGTAATAGCATAATAAATCATTCTAATTTATTTTTATTCCATATGAAATTTGAGTAGCCAAAAAAGTATTAATTTGTATTCGGTTTGGCATAAATGCCAGATTTAGTACTATCTTTAATGCGATTCGATCCCCTTGTACACATTTTTTGAATAAAGAATAAACCAATAAAAAAAATCACCAGTTTTTATAGTAGGACAACGTCGCTCCTACTGGAAAAGGGTATATCTGCATATGAGTTTTCGACTTTTTGTATTATTAACACTACAAAAATTACCTTTAAGTGCATGCAAAATAACAAAGCTTGCAAACAATATGCCGAAGTATATAGTGACACCGCCCCATACTTATGGGGCGAACAGGGTCTTCAAAACCAATCTGCAGACTCTTTCTATTAATGCAAATTTTAAAATGTAATACCCCTCCTGAGGCGTTTAAGAGTAGTGTCATATTTGTTTGGTTGCTGTTGTTGGCTTACAGTTAGAAGTGGGCAAAGGGCGTGCAATCCTGCAAGACCTTCAGTCACCTCTTGGCCTTTCCCAGCGGGAGTCGTCCGCCGGCGAAGCGGCGCTTAGTCGACCGCTTGCTAGTAAAACCACTTACAGAGTTTAAATTAAAAATGTGTGAATCTGTTTGTGTAACTGTCTTCAAGAAAATTATAGAAACTAATTGCAATAAACGAGAAAGAGTATACTGAATACGGCCGGGTTTTAATGGGAGACGAAGGAACCGTTGAATTGTCCTTTGTCCTTTCGCCCGAAGCGAGCGTCAGTGTGTTGATCCCCGCACCCCGCTTCTCCCCGCTCTCCAACCAACCCTCGAGCGAGCTGCGACAAAGATAGACGTTTCTTTCTGACTCTCTCAATAGTTTATTTAATATTAATTACTATTTTTTTTTTATTTTTGTTCTACTGAAAAATTGAGATTTTGTAGATATGTATACAATCTAGCGGTGTGCGGTGGAGTTATCTCTATCTCTATATCTATATCTCTGTATCACATTCGCACCCTTCAATTTTGCAATGGAAAGGACGATGAGTAGATAAATTATATTTAATTATATAGTTAAGTGGGAAAGAAAGTATTTCTGAACTTTGTCTATCTCTTCTAGGTTAGTTTTGTAAGTATATTATGCAAAGTGAAATTCAGATAAAAAATAGTCCTTTCGATGGCGAGATGGAGAGAACAAAAGGCATTGATTTTTAAAGTTCTTGTCGTAAATGCCAGTTCGATTGAATGTTTTTTTTAAGCCTAATATCTCGGTCCGGTAATATTTAGTATTATTTTCATATTTACAGCTCCAAATTGGTAAAGCTGCCACAGACGCTCTTGCGAAGAGGTACGGTACTAAATACAAGGTTGGAAACACCGTGGAAATTTTGTGTAAGTTATTTAATAATATACATGGTTCATGATTTATCTGTCTATCCGTAACGCAGCACACGAACATACTCTTTGTTAGCCCATCGAGCGCATTGAGAGAACAGGAGGCACTTCCGTATTTAATATACATACTGGTAAATTAATGTTTCATATCAATTGTTGAAATAACGAGGCTATTTGAGAAGAACTTATCTGTGTTGCGTAGCTTTGGTTCTGCTAGTCATAATTCAAACTTTTTGCTGCTCATTGCTCTTCTTAAAAGGGTATGGTTGCTATTTTTCCAATCTCGCGAAAATCGTTAATCGTTTACCGTCGCCTAAATTTCATGAAACGTCAAAATCATATTTTTCAATAATTGCGCTCTCAGAGTATTTTTTTATACCATAACTTATACTAAACTTTTATTTCTTTGGAAATAATAAAGTTTTCAAGCTTGTCTAACAAATGATTGACATCCTTTTATCAGATATGTTTTAAGCTGCTTCACGCCGTGACAAGTTTACAGTTTATTATATGTTACGGAAATTTGATGTCTAAGCAAAATCGTAAAAAAGGTTTTTTTTATAAAGATTTTTAAATGTTTTTTATAGAAGACAATAAGTTTAGCCGTACCCGCTTCACTAATTAAAAAAATATGTGGAAGTAGTACAAATGAATTGTGTTTTATTTTTTAAAATATAATGTTTTTCCACCAAGTTAACGATTTTCGCAAAATGGAAAAAAAAACTACTAAACCCTCTTAAGGCAAATCAGAATCTCTCGAATCTATAAAAGATAGACCTTCTAGTCGATACTGGTACGTTAATATAATTTAAATAATATATTTATCGTTTTTACAGACAAAGCAAGTGGATTAAGCACAGATTGGGCAAAGGACCAATTCAAGATCCCCGTTGCCTATACATATGAACTTCGAGACACTGGCAAGTTTGGCTTCGTATTGCCAGCTACTGAGATCATTCCCAACTGCCTGGAAGTTATGGACTCCCTGGTCGCGATGTTCGAAGAATCTGAGAAGCTTGAATACTTCACACTTGGATGAAGATGATGATATATTTCTTTAATTGTATATATTAAAAGATAATTATAAATTATTTTAGTAATTATTATGTTGTGTTTTTTTAATTTTGTAACATAGGTATATTTAAAATACTACCCAATATAAAAGATGGATATTTAGTCGAGTAGTCAACGTCGTTGATATCGGGTATGGGGCTTTGTTATTGAAATTGATTTATGGATTTGGTTTCGAAGGCATAGATGTCTGCTATCTAAAAAAACGGGGTGTAACAGGAGCAAGCCTGTCTTAGCCCTGTCTTAGCCCTATCATTCTATCATTTCTCTCTTTAAAAATAACAAAGGTTGAGAAACTGAGTAATAATCAGCATGTAGAAAGATTCTGTTGAGATAAGCTCCACTAGGAGTCCATATCGATTGTCCAGTTCATTACTTAGACATCTTTAAATAGCTCATATTGAAATGAAATAATATTGATTTTTACCCAAGTTTTATACATTTTATGAACAGGTGTTTAACAATTAGATACTTTTCGAGTATAGTCAGTAGAATGACATTTAGAAATAAACAATTACTGACCGAGAAATATAAAAAAAATCGTTTGATTCTTTAAAAGATTATCTGCATTAAAACCTTTTGGTGGCATTTTTGATTTATCTGAGTACTGAATGAAGGGTAACATATTACAAAATATATAACTGCATATTTAACTATTTTTTTTGAGTTGTATGAATAATGAACTGTACAAAAAATTTGCTCAACACTGGGAACCTACATGATTAAAAAGATATCCTGTTTTTTTATCTGATTAGGCATCGTAAAATTAATCATGATTTTATAAAGGTGAAGATAAAATAATATTATTCCGACTTTCTTTTACATCAATCGATTTTTCACTTCTATATTATATTGAAATCAATCAGCTAAATTCAGTTATGAACTTGCCAAGTTAAACTAAACTCTTCAAGTTTAAAACCGCATTACGAACAGATCATGATAATAACTAACACTAAAACTTTAACTAAAAACCAAACATTAGTGAGTGTTGGTCTTTGTGTTCCAGTGGTAAAGCTGTACCCTTACGGTCAGATGATTTTGGGCTCAAATTAAGATATTTTCAATTTAGCATTAAGATATTTTCATCTTGGGCATGGGTAGTGGATATTTTTTTTCCTCCTGTTGATCTCGAGTGAAATTAAAAAGTGTCGTAGAGTTTGATTTAAAAATTTTCAAATATCTGGCGTCTTGTCTATTATTGAGCTGCTTCGTTGAATATTTTTTTATTCATTAAAATTTGAAAAAAAAAATGAAATTTAAAACTAATCGCACAGAATATTTCAGTATGATACCGGAACAGTTGCAATACGATATTATTTTGTTACTATTTACTGTTTTTTCATTGCGTGGATATATAATGAATTGAATCGTTGCGACATAGTTTACTGTCATTAGTTAATATTATTCAATATCGAAAATAACCAATGATTGGTAAGTGACGAAAATGAATCTGGTTAAAAACATGTATATTCAGTGTTTAAGCAGTTATGAATTCACGAAAGATATTCTCGCACGTCACTGCAAACGAAAAGGAACATTGAATGAACATCAGAGAAAATCTGTATATTAAACATGGATGTTATCATGTCTTACCAATCCTTGGTCAAAAGACAATACTGTTTGAAATTATTATTGTTTGAAAGAATGCGGCCTTGTTGCTTAAGGGGGAATAAAAAGCTTCAGGTTTCGAGATAATGTCATCTTTTGATGAAAAAAATAGTAAAATTATTTTTTAATAAACATTCGTGTAATTGATAAAACCTAGTAAATATAGAGAACTATCAAACATAAGCGATTGAACTGACAAGATACATAATTATTTTAATATATAATTAATAAATCTAGAGCGAACGGAAACGTCCACTTAGTAAAGATGTAATCGAATAAAAGATAATTACATTTATTTACGATTGTACATTTATAATCGTAAAATAACAGCATTGAAATAATTTAACTTATAATAGTTGGTTGTCTTAAAAATATAAAACATATTATTTTGTGCTTATTGGATTGTTATAATTAAGAGGTAAGTTGATTGAACCATAATGTTTTTTAATAATAAGTTGATTGCGTATTGTAATCGTATTTGTTTTCATATATTTGGCACTGCAGCAGAATTGTCGCTACGGGAGATTTTTTTTATCACTGAACTAATCAGATTTCATTTTCTAAATCGCAATCACTATACTCAAGATCTCAAATATCAAAATGAATAATCAGCATTATTTTGACAAAATGTACAAAATCACAACATTTCAAATTTGATATTGTAACCTCTTAAAGCTGTGGAAGTCAGCATGATTAATAGTGTTTTAGAAAAATGTCTGAAACTTTCATTATTTGTCAGTACGTTATTAAACAAAATGTTACGTTTTATTTATCAATAAAAAAACCTATTTTTATACAACTATTTAAGAAGATTTAGTAAAAAATAATTACATATTACATAAGCAATGTATTATATTATTTCAGGTTATGAAAAACATAATAATTTTTCTCATAGTTGGAGTCAGCTGCTCCATCAGCAATGCTGAAGTGGAATCGTTCGACGGATTCAAGGTTTATCGTGTAAATCCATCGACACAAAAGCAGACAAAGCTCCTTATCACTTTAGAAGAAGGTGACAATGATTTGGACTTCTGGGCAGGTTCTAACCATGCTGGTATCCCAATTGATGTTATGGTGATGCCCAAGGATCAAGAAAATTTCTTGATATTGATGAAAAGCATGAGCATTACAACTGAAGTGTTTATTGACAATGTCCAAGAGTAATTAAATTGTTTTTTTACTTAATTACACAATTATTTGTATTGAAGAACGACTCATACGTAAAATAAATTTAATAAAAGTTAACCATCCGTATTTATATTGGAAATCACTAATAATATTTTAATTAAGAATATTTTAATTACTATAAGTAACTTCTTGGTACCCCACTTTAATTTATTTCAGTTAGGATTGCTCATCTTATTAATTATTATAGTGAGATAAGCTTAACACAAAATCATGGAGCTATTTTTTTGCGTCAAAGCAATTACATGGTAAAATAAGTATAAAAAAAACTCACAAGTCTTTTCGGTGACGAGGTACTTCAAACTAAAGTTAAAAGTTTACACGATAACATTTATTTAATGACTTTAAAGTTGTTAACTGTTAGTTCTTGGTTAAACGTGTGACTAGCAGCACCTTTGTTGTAGTGTTTATGGTGAGTTGTGGTCTGTATATTTTTTTATTCTTTAAAGATGCAAATTCTTCTTGTGTGAACCATTTTTGTATAGTGTTTCAAGCATAGAGAATTAAAATTCGTGTAAACGAGTTCTACTAAGTGCGTTTGCGTATTGAAGCAATAAAATGGTGTTTTGAGAATTTTTAATAGTTCCAAATTTGGATGATTGAGATTTTGTACACTTCTATGTATTTTGTCACTAACGACCCGGGTTTCGCCTTTCGGCATCTTCAAGCATTCGAGAACACGAATGGACTCGAACTGACGTGTGCTCGAATGCCTGAAGCTGCCGAAAGGCGAAACCCGGGTCGTTAGTGACAAAATACATAGAAGTGTACAAAATCTCAATCATCCAAATTTGATATTGAAATTCCATCAAGCACCCTCAGTCGATGTCTTAAATTATATATTAATAGTTTCTTTGTTGAGTTCGTATTACAGTGGTCAATGTCGTTGGCTTCGGTTACGGATGTGTCGGACTCAAATATGTAGTTTCATAAATTGATTTATGGATTTATATTCGTAGGTAGGATGTTTCTCCCAATTATCCGATCTTAAAAACTAGTTGTGTCCTAATGTTTTCCTTTTATCACACATCTTTGAAAAAGAAAAGTCAAGCAACTGAGTAATAAGCAGTTTTCTTATAAACATTTCTGATGAGATATCTTCATTAAGAGTCCACATGCTCCGCATTGGGAGGGAACTTGGTTAAAAATAAATATAAAAAAAATAGTTTCTTTATTTCAGCCGTATTGCAAATGAGTTAGTAACAGATTCTTTACCGCGTGCTGGAATAGAATGGACAAGTTACTACAGATTAAAAGATATCTACGATTGGGTGGATAGTCTCCCAAATCTGTACCCGGGAAAAGTTACCGTAATGAACATCGGTCAGTCATATGAGAAGCGCGACATCAAGGGAATGAAGATATCCTTTAAGGCTGGCAACAGGGCGGTATTTCTCGAAGGAGGGATGCACTCTCGCGAATGGATCAGTCATGCGACGGTTACCTACGTCATTAACGAGATTTTGACCAGTAATGATTCAGTATTTAGAAAGATCGCTGAAAGTTTTGATTGGTATATTGTGCCTATATCAAATCCAGACGGTTACGAATTCACACATACTAGTGTAAGTATTTATAATGATTTACGATTATAATTGTGCTGCTTCCTTGCAGTTTACTAATCGGTATATTTATCCTAATTTATCTACCTGTCTGTATCGTCAAAAGTATGCATGTAACAGCACAGCATACGCATACACACGCTCTCTCTCTGTCGGCGTATCGTGCTTATTAAATACATCGAGTGAAAGTATTCACAGGCTCAGGACGGAGGCCTAAACAAAAAAAAAATATATATAACGGCCATTTCGATGAATGATCAATTTACTCTTAAAGTAGCGTTTTTCTATATTACAAAACCCTTCACATAACGTAATATGCATAAATAAAAACATACGCTTTAATAATTTACATCAGGGGTGACGAACCTACGGCCTCTTAGGGTCTCAAGTGAAGCCTTTTGACTGTAATAAACAAATACACAAATAAATAAATTTCATTGTTTTCCTTCATTTAAAAAATAATGTACATACAATTGTATGTATGCTTCTTAAATGTAGCTTTATTTGATTTAAGATAAATGAATGCCGCCTGCCAACCCTGATTTACATTATTATGCTTATTAAATCATTTAAAACATTAAGGGAAATATCTGTATTACTATGAACAAGATTATGATATTAATTAACTATTATTGTATATTATATTAGTAACGTCATTAATAATTTTGTTCAGCTAAATGGACTTTTAATGTAGCTATATTTGTGATTTCAGATTAGTATTTAATGATTTGCAAGAGGTCCATAACATTTTAATTGTAGACTCTTTCATTTGATTTATGTATAATTTGTTTGTTAATCAGTTTTATATACCTTAATTTTTACACTCAATTTTATATAAATAAGCCTGTTATGTTAGTATGTTTATCAGTTGATAATGCTCGTGATGAGCGAAACCGGTCCTGATCATTATAAATATGTGGATGTAGTACAAATGAATTGTGTTTAATTTTTTAAAATTTAATTAACTATCACATTACGCACAGCTACTTTTCATAATTATTAAGTCAAATCGTAGTTAGTTTAATTAGGAATGCTAATTATGCCTTAATTATTCTTAAAAAATGTTACATCATTATATTCAAACAACAAATTGGGTAGTTAAGAAGTGGATATAATTATGTTTGAAAAGATTGTTTTGTTTGCGGGAATATTTGTAAAATAATATCGTTTTTGCAGTCACGATTCTGGCGTAAAACAAGGTCACCCCAAGTGAATTGCACTGGTGTAGATGGGAATAGGAACTGGGGCTTCCACTGGGCAGGTAAAAACATAAATTAAAAAAGAATCAAACAATAATTTCACATAATGTACATTCCAATTGAAGCAATAATGGACACAAATTGAATTTAAGATGTACAATATAACAGATGAAATCACACTTAATGACCAATCCCGGGATCATAAAAGGGGTCCGGGATTGGATGCTCTACTTACAGAGTAATGGAGTTTTTTTAATTATTACTCAATTTCAGAAGAAGGAAGCAGTAACAAGTCCTGTCTTGACACATACGCCGGCACGAAACCTTTCTCTGAGTCTGAAACCAAGTCCATTTCTGAGTTTATCGCTTCAGTTGGAGACAAATTGGATGTATACCTTTCATTCCACTCGTATGGTCAATATCTTCTGATGCCTTACGGACATACGGAAGAGCATTTGGAAAACTATGACGATGTTATGAGGATATCCTTAATATATTTAGGCGTTTATTTTATATCATCCAACGTTGATCAAAGGTATGATCATATACGGGTGTCATACAAAATTGATCATAGTTTTATCATATTATATTTTTGTGACAGATCTCACGGCAACATACAGAATTGATCACTGTGGTTTGTTATATAACGCTGATCAAATATATGATTATAAAGTGTGTCATACGAAATTGATCATAATTGTTTGTCATATGGCTTCGATCAAAGATATGATCATATAATAGTTGGCTGACATACATATTAAATACAGTGTGAGAGAGTAGGCAAACGAAACAACAGCGAACATCTGTCTCGCCCGCCGCTCGAGGGATGACGGTGTAGGAGCGGGGAGAAGCGGGGTGCGGGCTTCAACACACTTCAAGGCCCGCGTCCTGGGACAAGGACAAACAAAAGAGAAAACAACGGCTTCTTCGTCTTCCATTAAAACCCCGGTCGTTTATCCGTATACTCTTCTGGTTTATTGCAATTAGTTACAGTTTCACAAGACAATAGACACAACAGAATTACATACTTTTAATTTAAACTGTGTAAGTGGTTTTATAGTAATCGATGGAATAAGCCGCTGCCGCGACCTTCCCCGGGAACGGTCGGGACTCCACTAACTCTGGCAGGATCGCAGGCCCTTCCCCCCACTTCAAACTGCAAACCAACAACATCAACCAACAAATACGACCCCACCCTTAACGCCTCAGGAGGGGTATTACATTCTTAAATTTTCATTAATAGGAAGAGTCTGCAGATTGGTTTTGAAGACCCTGTCCGCCCCATAAGTACGGGGCGGTGTCAAGTGTTATATAGATACAAATTTTCAATATTAATATGTTATATTTTATTTTTCACCAGTTAAAAATCGGAACAGCAGCTATGGAGTCCTTGGCTAAGAGATATGGTACAAAATACACAGTTGGGAACACAGCAGAGGTATTGTGTAAGTATTAAAAATAAAGTGTAGAAAGAATGTAAAGAATTTTTTTTTAATTAATTTATTTATTATTTTCTCAATAACGATTTAGTAAATAGCTTCTCTGAATATGTATTAACATAATCTGAATCAGTATTGGTATTAACAAAAATTCCTTTTTGATGTTCAAATTTTATTGAGTTTTGAAACTAAACAAAAGATGATCCATTTTGTTCGACTGCATGATTTCGTGTCAAAAAAAATGTCATTTGTTTCGGTAAAGAACAGTCAGAAGAAAGATTTGGAATCTTTGGAAGTGGTATAATTTTACCATTCGAGGAGTTCTGTGAAGTGTGAAACAAATGGTAGTAGGAAGGTGATGGGTTTGGGAAATATTTAGCTTTTGGTAAAACATCCCATTCAAACTGAAGAAATTTTCAACTAGAATCCTAACTTGCAAGTGGTTTAGCCTTACCATATGTTTAACCAGGACGCTAATGTTTAATAGAATCACTTAATTTAACCATTTTAAGACACTTAACAGCAGAATAAATGATTTGGCTCTTTGGTAATAGGTCAATATACACAATCTATTCGAAATCCAACCGTTATTAAAGCATGTTCTTTCTTTGTTGATCAGGATAGTTTTACGACAATTTTTGGTCGACTTTGTTACACACGCTTCATTTTACATCGCATGTTATAAGTTTAAAAATTAACGAGTATCAAATCACCATTGCTTGGCACAGTACACAATTATCTGCAAGTCGTATTTACAATAAATGCAAGATTTTATTTTGCCAAGAATAATTCTGTGTGCGAAAGGAAAAATCCGAGTTGATTGAAAAAAGATTTTAATATTCTGAAATAACTACAATACATAAGTGCATATAATATAAAAAAGGATCGAATCAATGCTACTGAATTAGTTAAATTATTGTTTGAACATCAAATTTTTCATGAAATTTCATACAAATACAAAACTTGTTTTGGTTCTCAAGAAAAGTACCAATTTTAGACTCAACGCCCATTTACTTTCGCACACAGAACTTCAGTTTACCGCGACAAAATATCAATAATTTTCGATATATGTATGTAGATAGTAGAAGATAATAATTATATCAGTAGTGTCAATGGAAGAAATACTTGCTTCATGGTGTATATTTGGAGGACAAAAAGATGTGTTGTAACTATGATCGTTTTTTTTCAGATAAAGCCAGTGGAATAAGTACAGACTGGGCCAAGAACAAATTTAAAATCCCAATCGCTTACACATATGAGCTACGAGACACAGGGAAGAATGGATTCATACTACCAGCTGCAGAGATAACTCCCAATTGCTTAGAAGTCATGGACTCCATCATCACAATGTTCCAGGAAGGAGAGAAGCTCGGTTATTTTAACTTACAGTGAAAAATATGTGACAAAGTTATTATAAAGTTGACCCACGGGAAAAATATAGCTTTTACAAAAAATTGATATTTTTTATTTTACAATGCAAACTGTCTAGTAGTCAATGCTGGTGGACGATTTTCCTGTTAGACTGTGCGATAACAGGTTTTAATACTGGAGTAGAAACACGTGGTGCTTTTATACGTGTACACCCACTCTATATCTGATCCTGAAATTGATTGGAAATAGTGATTAGCTAATTACTTTACCATTACTAGGTTCATACTTCTGACTTCTGAGCTTACACTCTTCAAAAACAGAGCCTCAGCGTGTTATTGACAACTAGTTTTCATTAAACAAATTCAGTTAAGATCCTCCATTTCGTGTTCATATGCTTTACAATGTCAGCAAACATGGTTAATATTATATTTCCGAATAGTGTTGCATACATTTTGATAGAGGTTTTATTTTTTAACTTACAAATAATAGTACACATGTTTAAATAGAGCTATTATACAAAAACATTAATAAAGAATATTCACAGAATAAACAACGGATGCACTCGAAAATGGTACACAATTTTATTTTTTAAAATAGTTTCATTTCTCTATAAAAAATAATTCAATTGTGAAAAACTGCATTTATATAAGTTGAGTTTTAGCAACCCGTATAATACTCTACAATCTGCGGAATGCAATAATTACGTTCACTGATTGATAAGAATGGATATAGGTTGCATACATAAGTTTTACAAATCTGTTACACTTATCAAAGCCATAGAAAACGTTCATTTTTTAATATGCACGAATTTTCAAATACATATAAAGTCAAGTGGATTGTGGATTAGTATGGATTCAAAACCAATTTTTTTAAAACATAAATTCGACTCTTTTTTAAGAGGTGTTTGTCAATGTTAGTAACCCCTACAGCGCGAGCCGTTTTCGCATAAATTAATTTTCAGTAAATTGATCTGTTAAAACGCTCACTATGGCTCAAGATATATAAATTTCAACAGTATAAAATAAAGAATAATGTATTCAAATATATATTAGTTATCCTAAATACATCAAGAAGTAAATTAAAATCGTCGCAATCTCGCTAAAATAAATCGGAGATAATGAAGAAGCTGAAAGATATTTAATCTACGACTTTGCAAGCAAAATGGCTGTTGCCAGTCTTAACATGCACCACCAACACGCTCACAAGCAAGTGCTTAGCCACATAAGTATGTATAATACATAGGACTGACTATTAATTCTGCGTATCGCCAGTTCAAAGCTGAAATTCAAAAGACTGAATATCGAGAACTCTTTTCGAAAATTTGTTTCCTTGTGTTCCATTAGTCATTTTCATGATCTGTTGCCTAATTTCTTTACCTAAAGGCTTGAACTATTTTTTAAATCCATCCACAAGGGTTGTTTGGCCGGAAATACGAGATAAAGTCTTTGACATGTAAACATGTCCGGCGCGTTCATCGGGTTAAGGTCTGAAGAGTCAGATGGATGGATCATTGCAATTCAATTTATAGTTACATTATGGAGTAGAGTTAGGAAACCGCGACTTTTCTTGGTGGATAGGGTGGCATAACATATGGATTTGCTGAAGGTTAGGGATTGGCGAAGAAATGGAAGAACCAAACGCAGTGTAAGGGATTAATTGAGGCGGCCAAGGTTCGTCATAGGCTAAACCACCAGAAAAAAATAAGGAGAGAAAGGAAATTTTCAGTTTACTCGTCTGAGCTTATTAAGCTAAAATAGTCAAAAGATATTTTATAATATATAACTACTCGAATAGTGCTCACTGTGAAAACATACTATATATATCGTAAATATAAAACAGACTTAGTAGTAAATATGTACATACATTATGACAGTATTTTACAATATTATTGGGACCGGCTTCGCCCAACGAATGAGGTTTCAGATGAAAATTCTCACTCACTTAAGAACAGGATAGGTATATTGCATTTAATAACATTGCGGCTTCATACGGAGAACGACTAGATTAAAAATCGCATTACAAATTAACAAAATCGTTCTTTCTATGGGAACATAAATGTGCAATTCCTAAATCTTGGTAGATTGCTCCTGAGACACTGATAAAATCATTTAATCATAAAGGTTTGTAAATCAGTAGCGGATATCAATATGAAGAATCACGAATGATTTAAATTTCGGTGAATAGTTCATAATCGAGACCCAACCATAATGTGTTTTCTAAATGATTACTTTATGATGCATCGAGTCAAGCAAACATTTAGAAGTTATCGTGTAAATGTGACAGTTATATTACTTCGCCTCCATTGTCGCAAGCTTTTTTAACTGTCGATAATGCAGACTGTGAGACGATTTTATTTTCATATTGAAATCTATACTCATATTACTCATTGGTTTCTTTTTTAAACACGTTTTTTAATTTGACCAGAAATGAATGATGATTACTTAATATTTCACATAGGGCGGTTTATTCGTAATTACTGACGTATTTGCGAACAAAAAACATTTTTTCATTGATGATTCGTAATAATAAATATGAAGGCTGATGTGGTATAAAAAGTAAACAAATTTTGTAATTAATTTTGACATTGAGATTAGTATTTAGATTAATAAAAAAAAAGATTATTGATAAATAAAAACAAATCAATCAGAAATTTATGTAAAAATAAATGTGAAATCAAATCTTCAAGATAACTTGAGATTTTTATCAAATAAAACTGAATGTAAAACCCAAATGAAAATAATTTGTATGACAAAAATGATTGCATTTTTTCACTATCTACATATTATGATATTTATAGAAAAAAACAATCTGATAGTGCTTAAGAAACCTATCTATTATTCTGTAATTGTGTAATTCTGTAAACATTTATCAGAATTAAATAAATACTTGTGAAAATTATGTATTTCCCATTTGATAAGATAGAATATTGATTGATGAATTTATTATCTAATTTTTACTAGTCACATTTATATAATTTGTTTTATATCCTTAGTTTCCCACTGTGGTCGAATGGTAAACATCTGCCTAGCAATGCAAAGATTCTAGGATCATTTTTGTTTCTATGTAAAAAATGCAAACATAATTATGACACCGAATGAATGTCTCAGTGCTATTTTAAATAATTTGCATTCATCATTTGAAATTATCTGATGAGCTTCTTTAATGTTCATCTTGAAAAATTTGATTGTGAGAGAAAACCAGATGGTAAGAATTTAAAGAACTGTAATATTTAGCGTCGCGTTGTTTTAAGTAACTACAGTGGAACCCCTAATTACACGCCGAATAGAAATATTCGCCGGAAATCCCCCAATTGCGCGTTTGCATTCCATTGTCGTTGCTGTACACACAGTAACTAAATATTTCATATATTTTTTTTATTTATTCTTTTGCACAGTTTTGCATTTTTGCGAAAAAAATGTAACCCTTAATTTTGTATGAAATTCACTCTCCCAATTACGCTACTCCAATAACGCCATCCCAACTTCCATGTAAATGGGGGTTTTAGTGTGTATATTATTCATGGTGGAAGATAGATCAAAATACATATTTTTCGATATTAATTACGAGACAAATGTAAACTTTTTAGCTTAAGAAGTTCTGATGATTAAATAAAATGTGAAATAAATTAATTAAGTATTTAATAAATGTAACGCAGTTTTACTTATAACTTAAAATAAAATTCCAATCAATATACATAAATTAACAACACAATAAAAGCAAAAATACATTTTCTTTTAATATAAAATTAGTTTATGAATATCAAATTTGGATTATTGAGATTTTGTAAACTTCCATGTATTTTGTCACTAACGACCCGGGTTTCGCCTTTCGGCATCTTCAGGCATTCGAGCGCACGAATGGACTCGAACTGACGCCGAAAGGCGAAACCCGGGTCGTTAATGACAAAATACATGGAAGTGTACAAAATCTCAATGATCCAAATTTGATATTGAAATTCCATCAAGCACCCTCAGTCGATGTCTTATATTATGCTTATATTATAGCTTATGAATATTATGACATTATTTAAAATTATGGATTGAGAACATTTTCCAACAATTTTTCAAACAATTCATATGAGCCCTAGTTACGTTAATGAAAATTTAAAAAATGTGTATTATCTCATACGATGTGTTTGTCATTGTTTTAGATTCGTAGAGAGGGGGATCCACATAATGTATATATACGACAAACACTTGCTATTGCAGTATTGGAACTCTTGAAACAAAGGTAAGATACGTGATTTATTACAATATATTTAAATAAAAGTAACGCATTTGGCAGTGTAGTGTGTTGGTACAAATATAGTGAAATACAATGTAATGGTTTTAACCAACCAATTCTAGTAATATGTTTATAGCCAGTGTTTACGGTTTATAAAAGAATATTTGATTAAATTAAATTGAATAACATAACCATTAGCTAGCAAACTGTGTGTCTACATTTCATAAAAATGTTCAGGAGAGTTTTAAAAATTGGCGAAGACTTAATTTATTAAGTAATATTAATAAATAAACAGGTTTCTTGGTTTATAAAACAATGGACGTACGTACATATCGCCGTTGTTCTAGAAGAAAACATTAAATCAAAAAATTATTGAGTTAGTTATACCAAAATGTTCCTTATTTCAAATTCTTTCGTATGGACTAACAAACTTTTTTTTATAAATTATACTTTTACTTAAAAACAGTTTTGTAGAAAAAAAACAAAATGATAAACGTATGGCATTTCAAATATTTGACAAACTTCAAACTCCAATTATATACTCAAAACTAATATTTTTCAGTTAGTGTCTTCTTCCAGAACAACGACGATATATTGTAGACTTGAGCAACAATTTTATATAATATTATTAAACTAACCTTACCATTTCCAGTATTGAGTATATTACTGATTAAATCAAAAACTGTTTAAGATACATATATATACACTTAATAAAATGTATATTTTTATTACAATATAATAAACAAAAAACCAAAGTAAAATTTTTTTAAAAATACTGCGTTTTGTAATAGTTTTTTTTATAAATAATAAGTATAGAATAATAGCTGTTTTATTATTGTAGTAGTAACTTTATTTAGTACATAGTTACTAAATTATTAAATTACAATAAAAAAATAGTCTGCTATCCAGCGTTAGTTTTGTTACGAATTTTATTCAGCGTCCAAATAAATGGCACGTAAAATGATATCGGATTGTTAAAATATATTTGTTTTATACTTTCAAGATCATGAAGTTCCTAGTGTTCTTCCTGCTGATCGGCACATGGTGTTCGGCAATCGATGCCGAGAAGCAAACATTCGAGGGATACCAGGTCTACCGCATCAAACCGACTACAGCGGAACAGACAGACCTCCTCATTAGACTCGAAAATGGAGACAACGATCTTGATTTCTGGAGCGGACCCAACAGGGTAGATATCCCTGTAGATGTGATGGTCGCCCCTAAGGATCAGCAAGCGTTCATCACTTTGATGTCCACTTCAAATATGGAAGCTGAGGTCTTCATCAAGGATGTACAAGAGTAAGTAAATTTCATATTCAAATATTTCAATAGAATCTCAGTCGCTCAACTTCTATCTATTGGAGAGAGTGAGGATACAAGGATAAGGCTAAGGCAGGACTAGTGGTTAGCTTATTGCTCTTTCTAAGTAATGTTTTTTGGGTCGAATAGAAGAGAGAGGGTTCAGACATCACAGACATCTATTCCTTGGAAAATAAATCCATATATTGATAAATTCTAAAACTGTCTTTACTGAGATTCAGACCCTTGGACTCTGCAACCCAAGCCAACGACGTTGACCAATCGGTTGCATCGATTTATAAATTGTTTATTTTTGAATTTTAAATACTAAATATTGTTTATGTCATAAGATATCATTCATAAATTTATTAATTTATTTTATTCTATTGGTAACACATCTTTTATTAATCAGCTGTGAGTATTTTTGTTAAAAGAGTGTAAAATTCAATGAAAAGAATATTTCAATTGATCCCTGTTGCAGTCAAATGATTTTATGTATTTAGAATGTCAAACAAAACAAATTATCATTAAAGAAAAGTTTAAACATATGTATGTAACACAAACATGATAAAAAAAAGAAAGTTTTTATACCATCAGTTCACTATTGAGTCCATAAACTAGAAAACCAATGAATTTTTATAGGTATGAGGAATTCAATGATAAATTAGTTGCGTTTAAAACATACACAGACTACTAATTCATTTTATCAGTTTGTTGTGTTGTTACATAGTCACTCATAAATTGACATTGTGTGATAAGTCATTGATTGAAAGACTTACTCCGTAATCATAGTCTAAAATATGTAAAAAATGCGCCTTATGATCCAGGAAATACTGTATTTATATCTAATAGTTGTAAGATTTGTACGTCAAATTATATAGGTTAGACAAAATTTTTGAATGCACACTATGGTGAGTAGCGAGATTTTTGTAAGAAGTATTTATTCTTCTTTATAATTATTTTGTAGATTAATATCCAAGGAAACCGTAGCTGATGGTCTTGGCCGCGCCGGTATGACATGGACTAGCTTCTACAAACTTAAAGAAATCTACGATTGGATGGACACCCTTCCTGCAGCTTTTCCCGGAAAAGTGACAGTAATGAAAGCAGGAGAGAGTTACGAAAAGAGAGAGCTCAAAGCTGTGAAGATCTCCTTTAAGACAGGCAAGCGCGCAGTGTTCCTCGAAGGAGGCATCCACGCCCGTGAATGGATTTCACCAGCCACTTTGACTTACTTGATTAACGAGCTTCTAACCAGCACAAATCCAGCCTTCAGAAAGATTGCCGAAAGTTTCGACTGGTACATTGTACCAGTTTCAAATCCTGATGGCTTTGAATACACTCATACCAGCGTAAGTAGTGTTTTATTAATCACTATACCATTTTTAATTAATAACTTTTGTACTTAATATTCATAAAAACCAAAGATAGAATAATTAAAATTGATTAAAATATTGTGCTAAATTTACTACTATTTTTATACGCACTTAATTTTTTTTTGGTCACTTCTGCATGACCGTTTTTTTAATGACACTTACATAACGATGCCCTAGTTCCATAGAGATACAACTAGAAATTGATGGGTTTGAGATATGGCCGATCAAAGCTTTGACTCATCCAAGCCGACTCGTAAAAGTGATGGCTTATTATTTGTATTACTTTTTTATTCAAATATGTGGTCAATAGTTTATAGTTTTAAGAGTAAAAGTTGTTTCATTATAGAACGCCACGATTCACAAAAATATATTTCCACAACACGATATTTCTATATGTATGTATATGGAACTGAGAAATTATTTAATTTTGCTGATTTCCATATACAAATGGCTGCATTTTGGGAGAAAACTTGTACATTTTACAACCTGTACTTTTGTGGAAGTGTAGAAGAGCGATGTTCAAATATAATGGCTAACTTAACTCAAAACATCAATTTTTTGACTTTCGTCCTACTAGGCCATGGCGTCCGTGGCGCAGTTGGTTTCGTCGCTGGCTACGGTTACGGATGTCTCGGGTTCAATTCCCGGTGCGGACGGTTTTCATAGATTGATCTTTCAATCGATTTATGGATTTCTGTTCGTAGTCTGAGTCCTCCCTCCCACCAATTCCATCCTCGCGGGGCGTAACGAGAGCGATTAGCTAACCACTAGTCCTGTCATAGCCCTATCCTTCTATCCCTACTCTCTTCGAAAAAGAAAAGAGAGGTTGAGCGACTGAGTGACAAGCAGTTCTCGTAGAAAAAATTCTGTCAAGATACCTCCATTAGTATACCATATGCTCCACATTGGGAGCGGACATGGAAAAAAAAAGGCCATGGATAAGAACAAATTTAGTTTGAATGAACTGTTAAGAAACTATTTAATACTTTTTGTAACAAGATGCAGCTTAATGTGGTATATTTTTTTTAACATAGATACAATCGATAATTTTACTTAATTAAATTTTCTTTTTATCAATGATTAATGTACATACTTCATATTTTTTATCTAAAAATATTTTTTTACTTATAGACTCGTCTTTGGCGTAAAACAAGGTCTCCTCATGGTCTTTGCAAGGGAGCTGACCCCAACAGGAATTGGGACATCCACTGGGGAGGTAAATACATTTATTTTAAGACATCGACTGAGGGTGCTTGATGGAATTTCAATATCAAATTTGGATTATTGAGATTTTGTACACTTCCATGTATTTTGTCACTAACGACCCGGGTTTCGCCTTTGGGGTTAAACTGTTGCATAAAAACATGGGGGATCATAAATTATTTTATCAAGAAATTTTGGAAATCAATAGAGCCCAGTTAAATTCCTTGCCAATTCTGAACGAGCAGCTGAACCTTCCTAATTCTCCGTTATTATATCCTATACGTTGAAACACCTAACAGATGTCACTAAACGTGGAATGATTGTATATATATTTACCCTTTCGTCGAATTGCATCCCGTCGAAACCCACAATGCTATTATAATTGTAAAATCACTGGTAATTCTAAAAGAAGTTGGAAAGCGGCAATTCGCCACTCTGTAAATGTGGTGTTTACAAAATAAGGATTAAGGCGATTCTCGAAATTTTAACTCAGGTATCAGTGTGGCTCTCAGACGTATACTATCTTACCTCGTAAATAATATTTGTCGTATTTGTATCTTCTATATAAACGTTAGACACTGTTTACTGTCTGTCAGTTCGAGTCCATTCGTGTGCTCGAATGCCTGAAGATGCCGAAAGGCGAAACCCGGGTCGTTAGTGACAAAATACATGGAAGTTTACAAAATCTCAATAATCCAAATTTGTTAACATATTTGTTTATTTTGATTGTGATAATACATACCGTGCTTCCAGCCTATCAATTGTCCAGTTTATTAGTCAGTCAACTCCCAAAAAATTAAATTTAAGTTAAACATTCAATTATTTGTAAAATTTTACACTCTATCTGATATTCTATCCAACTCAAAAATACCAACAAATAATGCTAACGGGCCGTCTCCCGTGGACGAAGTCTTTGCGAGCGTGAAGCGGCGCGGCGTAGCTCAAAAACACCAATCGATCTCCGCCAATGGGAGTTTTCTACGTAAAAGTTGACGAAAACAAGTGGCGCGCCAAACGCCACCTCACGATCACAAAACTTTGATGTAACGAAGAGCAGTTATTATAACGTAAATAACTCAATGTAAAATTTAAAGCATCACAGTTTTAAACAAACTAGTGTTTATGATAACCTTGCTCACATTTGTAACAAATAAATATGTTTATCTTTAAATTAAAACCCTTTAAAGGATCATTATCATAAAGTCTTCGTCCTTTATTAAGGAGGCAATTTAAAAATATGTAATTAGAGTAAACGTACCAGCAGTTGACCTTTTAAGAGGAAAATTCAACAAAAATAACGATTAACGTATAGCAATATACCGAATGATGACAAATGAAGTGTATTCATAATGGATCAAAAGTCTTAATTAATATGATAACACAAAAATTAACCTATGCTTACATTCACTGATATCGTTAACAATTCCCTTAAGAAATTCAAAATAAAATACTTACTGTGTAAGGTGTTGTTTTCAAATGGCCACTATGACAACCCAATGACATATATGGTGATGTGACCTCTACAATTTAGAGCAATCTCACGTATACGTTTCTAATTTTGTGCACTTTTATTGAAAAGAGTCAACTACTGGTACATTTACTCTAATTGTCAACTAGCCTGCACAGTTACATTTTAAATAGAATCTTATTTTTTGTAATTTCATATCAATCAATTTCACTATACAGTGTCTTCAATAGATGTGTCACGATAAAATGTCCAATGCTAAAACCAAAACGGTATATTATTAAATATTTATATTAATTAACCTTTCAGAGGAAGGAACCAGCAGTCTTCAATGCTCTGACACTTACGGAGGACCTAAGGCTTTCTCTGAAATTGAAACAAAGAGTTTGTCTGCGTTCATCGCAAGTCTTGGAAAAGAAATCGATGTGTACCTGGCATTCCACTCATACTCTCAACTTCTTCTGATGCCATACGGTCACACAACCGCTCATTTGGATAACTACGACGATGTGGTCAGTATTAGATAATTATTTTGCTGAAAGGACATTAATTTTAAATTGAATTAATCACAATACGATATCGTAAAGGATTGTTTTACATGCTTGCTCAAACGACAGTGCATATTATAATATGTAAATGTCTACATAAAGTATATTAGTGCACGATTACTTAATCTCTAAAGTAAATTTGAATTCCGGAAGAAAACTACATTCGTATATACAACGGAATAGTTACAATAAAGTTTAAAATGTCGTGATCCAAACAAATCTATCTGTTCTGAACAAAAAGATATTTAATGTTAAAGGTTTTATATTCACAATTATTTTTATTGTAAACTTGGAATCTAAAAGTGATTAAAATGATTTTTAATGAAGCGTAACTAAAGTAAAAATGTCCACAATATTAATTAATTGTGAACCTGTTGAACGACACAAATATTTTTTTTTAATATTCAGTATTAATTTTAAGCTTCTTTCAAATCATTGGTATATTTGACATTAGCATTAACAAAATTACTTGGCCGCCGCTGAATTTGAAACTAGAATTGTTAGTCTAGAATAAACTTCTCCAATTACCATTTTATGCAAAATAAATATCTTGTCTACTTTTAATAACCGTCACTAAAATATCAGCTTTGGAATTTATTGAAATTTCAGTTTTGGTTGAGTATCACCAGCGGCCAAGTAAAATCAGTACATCTATAGTTTGATCTCTTTTAAATTGTCGAATGATGCAATATTTTGAGATGTGTTACTGATCTTTTAAAGTTCATGTTGTATCCTTCTTGTATACAAAAGAAAAGAAATGTTGTTGTTCTGTGGGGTCTAGTGATAAGAGCATCACCCTAGCAATCAGGTGGGTCTGGGTTCAACTCCCGGCAAGGCCGATATCAAATCTGTTTTTTTTTTAATTTAAATTTAAGATCTTAGACATCGGTGTTTGTAATGTTTCTTCTCGTCAAGTTGATTTTGAGTGGCATAACAAAAATTCTCATTTGAGCTGATTTCATGTCTGATCTCAAAATATCGTAAAGCCAGATATTTTTTTGAAATTTATTTACTATGAAAATAAAAAAATAAATGTGGCTTGGCTAGCATTGATGTCAATTGTAATTGAATTAAATTTTTGATTATTTGATAAATAAAATTTCATAAATATTTTTTCAGCTGAAAATCGGTAAAGCTACAATCGACGCATTGGCTGTGAAATATGGAACCAAATACAAAGTTGGAAACATTGCTGAAACTATTTGTAAGTACAATTTTCTTGAGCATTAATTTTATTGTATTGTGCAAACTTATTTTGGTACGGACGAAAGGGAAAAAATAAATAAAAAAGATTTAGCAGACGTCTCGCATTGTTAATCGATTAGCGGTTTCTCAAAATATAAGGTTTTTCTGATAATAGAAAACTACGCCTCCTATGATAGCAAGTTAATGACGGTGTACATAATGCAGACTTGATTTAATTTGGAAGTGAACATGTCTTTGTGAAGTAATTTAAATACATATTTTTATCAACCTTCCGAAAAAGGCATGTTGATCGATTGACTTGGAAGAAGTTGACATTTAAAAGCCCGATAACGAGTCAATCTTCTCCACATTTAAAGTAGATATAGTGGAAAAAAATTGATACAGCTGATTTATTTTGTTTTCTCGGCTTTTCCAAAATCATTTAAAAATAACCAGATAATTTTTCATTTGTAAAAAAATTACTGGCCTTACATTCGGTATCTGTAGTCTAGAGGTAAGAGCTTTACCCTAGCGAACAGATAGGTCTGGGTACAACTTCCAGCAGGGTGTGTGTATATAATATGTCAAATTTAAATTTGAGATCTTGGACATTAGTGTTTTTCCTGTCATTTATCTTTGAATTGATCTAGTATAGAATACTTAAAACAACGATATTGTGCGTATCTCATAGGATTTAATGTCATTTATATACATACAGATAATTTTAATTATTATAAAAAAAAATTGATGGAAGTTCAAGGTAATAAAAAATATCAAAAAAAACTTTATTGCGAGTCCATTCGAAAAATCTTGTTTTTAAAACCTTATATTGTGTTCCAGACAAAGCAAGCGGTGGAAGCATGGACTGGGCCAAAGCTGAATTCAAAATCCCAATCGCATTCACGTATGAACTTCGCGATACCGGAAAGAATGGATTCGTCCTTCCGCCATCAGAGATCATCCCCAACTGCGAAGAAATCGTTGACTCAATAATTGCAATGTTCAATGAATCTGAGAAATTAGGGTACTTTACTCTCGGTTGAAAAAAATCAGAGTATTTGTAGTAAAATCATTATAAAAATGTTTTGTTGTCTGTAAGAACCCTACCACATTCAACTGATATCTTTTGAAGATGATTTTGCTCTAAATTAATCAAACGAAATATTGTTGTAAAAACCTTTTTTCAGTTTAAACTAATTAACTTGAATATGGATAAATTTATTAATCTGATTTGAAGTTTTCCATTACTCAATATTTATATTGATTCCATTTTTGTGTTTGTACATTATTTACTTTGTCGAACAAATAATATTTAAATTATTTATGAAACCGTTTATTATTTATTATTTATGAAGCCATGCAGATGTAACGCTAATTAAAGAAAACAGTAAACCACACATATTGGTAACGAAATTATAGAGATAGCAGTAAGACGCTTTTATCAATCAGTGGATTCATGAAAACAGAAGATAATGAATAAAATTTAAAATGCAGCAAGCGAAAAAATTAAACAATACAAATAACAATTAGATATTTTTGAGGGTTTGAGGGGAAAGATTCAGTTTGTTTGACAGTAATATGTCGTAATGAAAAAAAAAATAGTTAAAGATTTTTATTAATCATTCGTGTAATTGACAAATTCTTCTTTTTATTCGTTACCCTCACTGGCCAGGGCCGCGACCCCCACCTATCGTAAAAACTCCGTTTCCCTCGACGATTCTTCACTACTCGCTCCTGCACTTCGCTGCTCTGAGGATCATCGATAAGGAGAGGCCCGTGGCGTCCTTCACCTGGTCACTCCAGCGAGTCAAGATCCTTCAACGTACCCGTGACAAAATCAAGCTAGCTAGAATTTTTAAAGCATACTTATTTATTAAAACATTATCTATTACTATATTCTACTAACCATGTACTTGGTATAGGACGGAAAGAATGACATTCTTCAACAGTAACATTTTTTCCAATATGTATAATTAATTCATTTCAACTACAAAAATATTTTAAATATTAGGGAAAAGAGTTTCTAAAAAAAATCAGTTAACAATGTATTTTTACCATTCAAAGGTGTCACTGTAACTGAAACAGAACCGCTTTATTTCAGCCACTGGGTATTTGTAAATGCTCAAAAACTGAATATATTGTGAGTAGTTTGTTTTAATATGAAACAATTAAATAATTTAAAACCACTATGTTCATAGTGGCTTTAGGATGTGTATAAAAATTTGCATACAAATTGTTATTTCTTCTAATAAATTACAGTTTTATCAGGGTAAAAATTATTTCACTTTTTTTAGCACTATTGAGTGTAGGTTAAGAAATAAAATTCGTTACGGTGGTATAGTTAACCTACGATGTCCAAGTAAAACCACACCAAACTTAATTTTTAAAAAACAATAATTTAAAATAAGTAAACCGTAATCTAATTTCCTACTCTCGATAATCTGAAACATTATCCTCAGAAACTCAAATATTCTTTTTCGAATTAGTTTTTTATAAAATTACGTAGGCACGAATATATTAAACAGCGATACCCGGGTCCTAAATGATAAAGCCTTTGGAAACGTTATTAATTTGAATAATTAAAACTTGTGATTTCATAGCTAATGATATTTTAGTTTAGTCTAGGATCTGGAGTGCTATGGAGCTATTTCATGCATCTATGGATGTATAATTGTTAAGGTGAACGCAAAAGACCAAGATACTAAATAAAGTATAATAATTATAGAGGAAAGAAAGATGGAATGTATTTATTAGTATACATTAACAATGCTGTTCTGAATATTGTTAATCTGGTAAAATTAATTAATGTTACTTGTACAAGATTTTACTAGGTAGGTATTAACTTACTAGCCTGCCCTACTTTTTTGACCGTAACTTTTTTATGACGTAAAGTAAAAATTGTATTTTTTGCGTTGTACACTTTTGAATAATATCAAGAATAAATGCATAGTATGATTTTATTTTGATTAATAAACACATTCACAAGGCAGAACATTTCACAGGATTTAACTCCTGAACAATTTTCAAAAAGAAATAATGAAAAACATGACATGTAGACTTTTGAAAACAGTACATTTATATAATTCATAATACAGACATTAGAAAGAAATAAATAAGCTCTTCGAGTATGATTTCATATGGCAGGATTGAAATACATATTCCTGAAAATTTGATAGTACAGATTTTCATGGCTTAATTGATCAATTCTGTAAATGCCTCTGTCAACTATTTATGCTGCACGAAAACTGTTGAAGACATCTGATGTTTGGAATTTTATCAACTGGTATAAAAAAAACTCGTTTACCAAAATTAACAAAACATTTAGGTTCAATAACTTACTGATAAGAAGCGTGTAATAGGTAAGTTAATTAGTAGTTTCAATTTTCACTCGCAAATAATAAAAAATACAACACTTTTAACCGTATAGTTTGCCAAAAAATATTTCATTAATTCAGTAAATTTTACATAATAATTATATGAGGCGTTCGGCGTATGGTTCCAAAATCCGCTATTTACATTCTTTCAGAAAACTTTATTAACCCTTCCGTACTCATAGTGTAACAATGTATTACTTCGGCATTTAAACCTTTAAATTATCTGTGAAATACGTAATACAAAATTTTACTAAATGTAAATAAAATAGTTCTATATATAATTAAAAATACATTATAGTTAACGCCTTCTTTGAATAATTAATCATAATTTTAAAATCTCGTCAATTTCATAATCGAAAAATACAAAATTATGTAGTACAGTATAGTATAGCACCGAGACACGTCTACAGCTTTTTTTGCTATGAAGAATTTCGATTCTTGCGTTTTTCGATATTTTCGTATAGTTTGATATGTATTTCAGGTTTTACATACAAAATATGACGTATAGTAATTACTTAATACTACATATAACCATATTTCACTTTATGAAATTGTCATTTCTCTTTATAAATGCGTTTATATGACAAAAATCACACCGTAACAAAATGTGACTGCATGAAATCCGAAGGTATTTTTTTAGCATAAAAACGGAAAGGTTGTAAACAAATCCAGTTCTCAAGTCCGCTATGCTATCTATATACATGGATACAATGGTTCCGAAAACCGTCTGATACTATACGAGCTGCTTTGAGTGAAGAACTTTTAGTGTCATAACAATCAACATCGGCTATGTTAAATTTTGTGGGATTGCCACAAAAATATTCAAAATCAATATTTATGATTAAAAATTGAAAATTAGACAAAATAGCCCAGATGTCCTAGATAGTCATAAATATTCCATTGCACAACAATAAATTGATAAAAAACATCTCCACATCTGAAGGGATATAACAAATAACGTATTTATTTGTGTACAAAATACTACACAGTTCTCTTGACTCTCTCGCTTTTCCAAGTCCTTTTAAAGAGGATATATTAAAGCAGTGTTTCTTAACGGAGTCGTAAACACCCTTTTCTCGTTTCTTACAATTTTCAGGCTATTTTTATATTTTTGACATTTGATATATGTAGGAAAAGTTGGAGAAAATGATCGAAACATTAGATATTGTGATGATAAAATAAGTCATATTTTTTTAATTCTTGACTCGGACGAATTCATTTGTTTGCGTCAGTGTAAGTTCTACTGCATTACAATCAGTTCACTATTAATTCGTCTCTAAAGTCGCTCTTCGCGATTTTTCAATAAAATAAATTTTTGATGAACGTATGTGCCCTATCGACAGATCTATCAATTTTTCCGGTTGCAAGTCTAAAATTTCTTCCTGCTTCAAAATTCAAAATTTTTCCATCATTCAAAATTACATTTTTTACAAGATCTCGATCGTCGTTTTACACGGTTGACGCAGTCTGAAAAAATAACAGTGTAAAAGAATACTTTACTTTTCGTTACACAACGGAAGATACAAAATAACTTAAATTATACTTAAAACTATCATACTGATCATAACAGTTTTTCGTTGATTTACTCAAAATCTAATATCCTTCGAGAGCGTGCTTAGCGACTCAGCACCTCAATTGTCCATAAGGTTTAAAATTAAAAGAAATCTACTGCATGGAATACATAGAAACTATAGTGTAATTTTGAAATGTTATTTTTGGAGGGATAATTTAAATAATTTAATTGCGGTAAAGGGTAAGAAGCCCTGTATTAAACTTTAGACTTTCATCCCGGAAAATTTTATTTCAAATTCAATATTTTTTTAATATTATTACATCAAGAAGTTTATTAAATTTAAATGATATCATTTACTTTCTTTGCATCCGTATTTTAATTTAAAATTGTGGTCAATCATAACATTTATTTATAGTTAAAATGTGCTGCCATTTTTTTTCACACACCCCTGAAATGTAATTGCTACGCTACATATAAATAATCTATTATCACAGACAAGTATGTCATGTCATGTCATGTTTAAAGGTTCTGTAAGGAAGGGGGGTTCAAATAATATATATAAACGGCAAATACTTCCAATTTTATTATTCGTAGTTTTGAATTAAAGGTGAGCGCATTTTTTCAATGAATTAAAGTGTTTTTATAAATCTGTTTTAGTAAAATAAAATATTGTGACAACCGAGCGAATATTTATATTAACAGAATTTTGAATTCAATTTTATGTTACCTGTTTTAACATAATAATACCTATTAACGTTTAAATAATTATTATCTGATCATTATAAACTTCGTTAATTTACATTGGGCTTTAGTTAATTATATTTTTAATATTTTATTTACCAAGATTGTTACTCAGTTGCTCATCCTCTCTTTCTCGAAGAGATTAGGGATATGAGAATAAGGCTAGTACAGGGCAGGACTAGTTGCTAGCTGTTCGCTCTCGCTGTGCCCCGTTTTTAAGATCGGATGAGTGGTCAGGAATTTTAGATATCCCAAACATTCATGTTTACGAACAGAAAAAAATCCATCAATCGATTGAAAAATCAATTTATGAAACTGTACGCACCGGAATATCGGTAACAGTAGCCAACGATGTTAACCAGTGCATCACGGAGCCGATATGTTTAATATTCATACATATTACGTTTAATTTTAATTGATATAAATAAGTAGAGTTTTTTTTGTTCATAAATGATTTTTGCACGAGTTTTTAGTTATAAGTACTTTCTTCACACATATTTAACAAAATGAAGATTTTTAATTGAAAAAAAGCAGTGAAATATTATTCAAGCATCAGTGCTATGTTTACGGATAATGCAATGCACCAATTCAATATTTTCCCAATATCTTTTGTCCTACACTTCTACAGAAAGATTAATTTTATTATTTAAGGTGGATTCATCGGTATCATTGAGTAAATTCATTCTTTACTTTGTTATTTATTCCACTAATGGAATAAAAAAGTTGTCAAGCTTAATTTTTTCTCATCAAATCTACTTTCATCGACTTATTTTAAAAGTTACTGTTTAAGATAACCATAAACTATTGACACTGATCTGGCCGAAACTTAATGTCAAAAAAATCATGTTTAAAGTCATAACTGCAAAACGTGTTAGTTGTTCCTTATATTTACGATGGTATGCTTATTCTCTGCTTTGGTATATATCGATACCTCAGTTCCATAATGTAACAAGTCAAAGAATATCAGTTTTCAGTTAAGTATGAAGAAATGCACCGATATCTACCAGTCCCAAAATGTAACAAGTGGTAATCTGTGGTTATTTTAGATTGACAACGGTTATAGTACTTTGGATTCAAACTGTTACAATTACGAAAATCATGTGAAAACTTCTGAAAAATATCAAATTATGTTTATAATATCATAAATATAAATCTATTATTTTGTAATATTAGAATTTTATTAAAATCTACAAAAATAGATGTTAATAGGTAAAATAAAAGATTAAACCTGCTCAATATCTTGTTTCCTTATTATCTCAGAACTATGCTATTAGAGCTGTTACACTATGGAACTGAGGTATCGGTATATCTAATGTTGGGTTTCAATTTATTTTCCTGTATAGCTCCCCACATGTTCTTTGATACAAATAATAATTTCCAGGGAAAAAAGTCAATATTTATAATATTGACTGCCTAGCACTTTGTACAATTAAGTATTTATTTCACAATAATTATAAAATATATTGATAGCTATTACACTACATTTCTTTAGTAATTAATTAAATGAACACATTAAAAACTTTCAGAACATGAAGTTGATGGTGTTATTCCTCTTCATCAGCACGCTGTGCTCAGGCATTTGCGCAGGTAAGAAATCCTTCATCGGATACAAAGTCTACCGCATGAAGCCGACTACTCAAGCGCAGATAGATCTTCTCATCAAATTGCAGAATGGAGACAATTCTTATGATTTTTGGAATGGAATCAACAGCGTTGGTAACCCGATTGATGTCATGGTGCCTCCAAAAGACCAGAAAGCTTTTCAGAAGCTGATGTCTGCAGCAGGAATGGTCCCTGTGGTTCACATTACAGACGTAGACGAGTGAGTAAAATTAATAATTTAAATAATATCAACATATTAAATGTAGGTTTCGTCTAGACTTTCTAGTAACGACCATCCTGGAAACAAGTGTTCGATTCCATGGGCTATCAAGAAACGTCTGTATGGGACTGCATGGTTAAGAGAAAAATTTTTTGTTAGTCGCTCTCTCAACTGTTTAAAACGCAGGATTTAATTTCGTAAAACAATTGACAAGCAAATTAAATGATATCGATAGTGTTTTGGCCAATTGATGTAACCATCAAAAAATACTAATGTAAGTTAATGATTGGATCTCATTTTAAAGTCGACAGAGCAGGTTTCGGCCAATTTATGTAAATTAAAAAAATAAATTGACCACTTTTTGGAAACATCATTTCACATTAGGTTTAAAAATTCTGACCCGGTCACTTGATGCAAGTCACTATTATATCGACACTCCTTACTTGTATTCCTGTATCTGCATTTCAAAGGTTCATAACGCAACTCACCATATAATGTTTTATATAAAAGCCGTTTATACTCTCCTGAACAATTTAAATTTTGAGGTCTACATCAATTGTCCAAAACACCGTCGATATGAACATTTATGTTTGAACGCTTTGTTGTAAAAAAGTTTTGAATGGAACCACTCAACACAAGGCACCTACTGTTTGGGTTCGGCAATAGAAAAGTAATATATTATATTTTTTCTTAACCATTTTCGTCACCAATGAGGAGTCTAAATATGTTCTCTCGGGAGGAAGAGCTTAAATAGTCAGCTACAAGCTACAACAATCTAATATGAATGATAATATATAGCATATTGTGTTATATGAATTGCTTTTAAGGTGTTAACTGTCAATTCTTGGTGGAAAGACATTATATTTTAAAAAATAAAACACAATTAATTTGTACTACTTCCAAATATTTATAATGATCAGGACCGGTTTCGGTCATCACGAGCATCAGTTGATAATGCTCGTGATGAGCGAAACCGGTCCTGATCATTATACATATGTAGAAGTAGTACAAATGAATTGTGTTTTATTTTTTAAAATTATATGAATTGGTAAAAATATCATTATTATACTTTAAATTAATGAATGCAAGGAACGTAAACATGCAATAGGGTAAAATATCAAAGTACTTAGTACTACAAAATTTTATTAGAGAGTTGAGAGCTATTTCGGCTTAACATATCGTCAGCAATCAATAAACATGCAAAATTTTACTAAAATACAATATGTAATTAACCATTTCTTCGTAGATTGATATCCATGGAAAAGGTATCTGACGGTCTGGGCCGCGCAGGGATGACCTGGACTAACTATTATAGATTAAATGTGATTTACAAGTGGCTTGACAGTCTTCCCAGGACTTTTCCCGGGAAAGTCACCGTGATTAAAGCAGGACAAACATACGAAAATCGGGATATAAAAGCTGTTAAGATTTCCTTCAAGGCGGGTAATCGCGCGGTGTTCTTGGAGGGAGGCATCCACGCTCGCGAATGGATCTCCCCAGCCACCGTGACATATCTTATCAATGAGCTTCTGACCAGCACAGATCCTTCCTTCAGAAAGATTGCGGAAAGCTTCGACTGGTATATAGTACCAGTCTCTAACCCTGACGGCTATGAATATACTCATACAAGCGTAAGTATTTCTTTTTTAAGAGAATTAGATTGCTTTTATTCTCAGCATTGTGTTCATCGTGATATTTAAAAAATCCATGTCCGCTTCCAACGTGGAGGATATGGTCTCCTAATGGAGGTGTCTCAACAGAAATTTTCTATGAGAACTGTTTATAACTCAGTTGCTCAACTTCTCTTTTTTCGAAGAGAGTAGGGACAGAAGGACAGGGCTAGGACAGGATTAGTGGTGAACTAATCGCTCTCGCTACTCCCCGTGAGAATCGGATGGGTGGATGAGGAGGGAGTTTTAGACATCGCAAACATACAGAAATCCATAAATCGATTGAGAGATCAATTTATGAAAACTGTCCGCACTAGGAATTGAACCCGAGACGTCCGTAGCCGTAGCCAATGACGTTACGATTATTTCTCTAATCTGCGTAACTGCGCAACTACCCCAGAACTGTTTTTAGCTTGGTGGTGACTATGAATTCACCAATATTTACATAATTTGAAAGAGAACGAGTTCTCACTGAATTAAATTAATATTTTTTGTAATTGGAAGGAGGAGTTTTGACATGTTTTGTAGTTAAATTTACTGTCATTAAAAAGTTTTTAGAATTCTTAGCTATTGATAAATATTTTTTTTTCTTTTCTTTTAATTTATAGGCTCGTCTATGGCGTAAAACGAGGTCACCACAAGGTTCATGTAAAGGCGCTGATCTCAATAGGAACTTTAACATCCACTGGGGAGGTAATAAGTTAAATATGAAAGATTTCTTATTTGTAGTTGCTCTGACATTTCTGTCAGAGACAACCGAAAAATTTTCTGCGGGGATTGATTACAAATGCTAATATCAAAGTATGGAGCAACCAGAAAGATTGTTATTTCTGGCAAAAAGATTTAAAAAACTCGTGGATGTATTAATCGGTATTTACATTCTAATTCATTTCTAAGAACAGAAGTATAAAACTCATTGCTTAATTTACGCGACAATAAGTATGTTACATATCGTCGCCTTGGGTAAACATGGTTTCATCTGCTGTTTTTTCGCAAAATCACTTTTTAATTCAGTTTTATTCGCATTCAAAATACGGTTCTAGCTGCATTTAAAAAACCTTACAATTGTCCGTAAATTCGTCAAAATTCAAATTAAAAAAATGGTGACCAGTCTCAAATAGAAGTTTTCAAAAATTAATAAAACCGTTAACACTAGTCGATTATAAGTAAATAACATATTAAATAGTACATGTGGCTCAACACTATTAAATATATTTCCCTTGGGATTTTCACCTCCAAACACAAGTAATTAATTTTATTGTTACTATCATCGTTTGGGTCTTACTCTCTGCCCACGTCCATTAGAGGAAACAAACCCACTCTACTCTTCATTTTTAATTAAGATGCTTCTTAAAAAAGTGAAACGCGTAAAATTTAGTAAAACAGCCAGTGAAATAACTAAGTTATCAACTTTAATTTAATATTAAAACATCAAAGTTACCACCGAATCCATCGAAAATATCGTTATTCCTATTTACATTATAGATACTAAATTTAATTACCGACTATTTCACATTATTAAAATATGCTAGAACTCATCGTAATTCGTTCATAATATCGATTTCATGATTCCGCAGTAAATGTAACGGACCACTCGTTCGAAAAAGTACCTGCTGACGACCCCTACAGCATGGCTTGTAATTATAGGGGGCTTTGGTAGTGCACATAGCCGACACTCACACCCTTAACGGTTTCATATAAACCACTTTTCATTGCTCCAATCATTGATTGAACCGTATTTAAATTAAACGACAGTGATTCTAAAAACAAAATCATCTGTTTTAGATTGCGCTTATTCAAGCCCTAGTCTCCTTTACTACTTTTACCTTATTCTGCCATTAACTAACATATCAAAATTATTATAATCGTATTTTTATTTAATATTAATTTTTTTCAGAACAAGGAACAAGTACTGATCCTTGCGCTGAAACTTACGGAGGACCCAAGCCGTTTTCTGAAATAGAAACGAAGACTTTGGCTAGGTTTATTACATCAATTGGAAAAGAGATCGATGTGTACCTTGGCTTCCACTCCTACTCTCAACTACTTTTGCTGCCATATGGACACACTACTGCCCATCTGGACAATTACGACGATGTGGTAAGATTTATTGTATTTCCAATCTTACAACCACTCAAAATATATCATAAGATATGAATATAATTGGGCAAGCGTGCATAGTGCTAATGCTTGATTTGCCGATAAATAATAAAATTAAATCATTGACTGAATACTATATGATATATATTACAAATAATTCTGTGATTCTGTCATTAATTTTTTGAATAAATAATGTTTAACAGATTAAAATTGGGAATGCTACAATAAAAGCTCTGGCGGTGAAATATGGAACCAAATACAAAGTTGGCAACGTTGCTGAAGCCCTCTGTAAGTGTTTTACAATTATTATAATAAATTTGGATTATTGAGATTTTGTACACTTTTTGTACACGAATGGACTCGAATTGACTGGAATTGATTGGAAGTGTACAAAATGCGTGTGCTCGAATGCCTGAAGATGCTGAAAGGCGAAACCCGGGTCGTTAGTGACAAAATACATGGAAGTGTACAAAATCTCAATAATCCAAATTTGATATTGAAATTCCATCAAGCACCCTCAGTCGATGTCTTAAATTATTATAATAGTATCTGTCTCTTTCTGACTTACACGATGCACATTGTCTGAGCGTCAATGTAGAGGAAATGTTGAAAGGAAGTACTGCCAATCGGACTATAATATTATTCAAATAATGACGAAAAAATATTTGGCATTTCAGCGTTAACTAATAAATGCGTCAGATATTAAGATTTTTTTAAATCCCACATTCGATGAGAATTTTTAATTTTTTTTATCCATGTCCTCTCTCAACGTGGAGCATATGGCCTCCGAATGGAGGTATACCAACAGAATTTTTCTATGAGAACTGCTTATTACTCAGTAGCTAAACCTCTCTTTTTTTGAAGAGAGTAGAGATAGATGGGGCTAGGACAGGACTAGTGGTTAGCTAATCGCTCTCGTTACGCCCGGTGAGGATCTGATTGGTGCGAAGGAATTTTTTAGACATCACAAACAGTCAGGTTTTCATAAATTGATCTTTCAATCGATCTATGGATTTTTATTCTATGCTAGGATGTCTATGACTAATTAATCCTGAAAAACAGGACACAAAAAAAAACAGGAAAAACAGGACACAAAAAAATATCACTCGAGATCAACCCAAGGAGTAAACATATCACAGACATCGATACCTAATATTTTATATGTTAAATTAAGTAAAAAAAAACGGTGCTTGAACCTACTACCATCTGATCACTGAGGTAAAGTTCTGCCATCTTGAAAACAGAAGGCGGCTACTATGTGAGAGAAGGGTCTACTCGACGGGGCGGTGTAGCGTCAACACACTTTGACACACGCACTTCCACACACAACACACTTCAACACACCAGGTACAGAGTGGTGATAAGGATGATTCACAGGTTCCTTCGTCCTCTATTAAAACCCGCCCGTCAGTTTACTTTCTCTTTAACTGCAGTTAGTTTATACTAATAAATTCCTCGAAGACAGTAACAAGACAGATACAAAAATATAGTTAAAAATACACAATTTCAATTTAGAAACGCAGCAAGTGGTTTTATGATAGGGTCACAATTTTGAGCTAAGCCGCTGTGGTTTTGTCAGCGACCAACATCCCCTCGGGTACACCGAGTGCCAAGTGACCGTTTCTCTAAGCGTCGCACGCTTTTTGTTTACTGCTAACGGTAAACGAACAAATATGACAAATTACTTCTGAACGCCTTATCAGAGACATTACATATTAAATTTACATGAATAGGAAGAGTCTGTAGACGGGCTTTGAAGACCCCTGTCCGCCCCCTAAGTACGGGGCGGTGTCATATGATACTATTAATATGAAAAATATACAGTCAAAAAGTACACGTCCTGGCTTATTTTTGATTCATTTATCTTAGACAGCTTTAAACTTCTATCTTTAGTATAATTTACAAACATAGCGATGTAAATGGTTGAAATTTTATTCTCATATATACCATTGCATAATTTTTTCCTTTACAGTGAACTTAACACTCAAATATATTTTTATCTTTATAGACAAAACCAGCGGCTTTAGCATGGACTGGGCAAAGGCAACATTTCAAATACCGATCGCATTTACGTACGAGCTCCGTGATACCGGAAAGCATGGGTTCATTTTGCCAGCAGAACAGATCATGCCTAACTGTGAAGAGGTCGTCGATTCAATAATAGCCATGTTCAACGAATCTGCAAAATTAGGATTCTTTACTCTTGGTTGAAGTGCAACTGTGAAATTATCTTAAAGATACTTTACTATATCGTGGCTTAATTATTTCATCTTTGAATATCCTTGTTGTCTTTTGAAGCCGTTTAAAATTTTATAATTATTAAAAATACTAATTTATGACAGCGAAATGAAAGAGTATTAATTTAATTAGCATTTACTTTTAAATATCTATTATATTTAGGTCAACAATAATAGCAAAGTATTTCATTCATCATGAATTATCTAATATAGTCTAAGTCTTTTCGGTATTGCTGGCATATTACTGTCGCGATGGCTTGACAACACAGCTACTAAATTCTTGTGGAAACTTTTATTTTGCTATATTATGGATATATTTATAAATGAAATACTAGCGTTTTAGCAATTAATTGTTAATTATTGAGACTTGATGCGTTCGATAAAACAATCAAAAATGACAATTTGTGGTTGTTTATATCTATCGCGCTCTTAGTCTGTGTGCCTTTTCTTCACTAATCACAATTTTCAATAATGTCAATTATTATTCATAAATTTATTTATATTTAGTGCAAATTATACCATTATTATTTTTAAAAAAATTGTTTTATTTTAAACTTTGAAATGTCATTATTAGCCCACAATTATAAGTTCTACCGAAAGACATGATTTTTCTCACAAAAGCGCATAAATTTGTATATATTTCTTCTGCAGAATATAATTTATAAAAATTCTTCAAAGTAATGTCCTGGTTCAGGGCCTGACCAAAAGTAATACTAAGTAATAACTAAAAGTAGTGGACAGGGGTACATATTATGCATTAAAGTGATCAAAACAGTAAAACAAACCACTCTGTTGCATAAATATTGTGTTTCATATTTCTTATAATTTAATTACGACAATAATTATGTTCGTTTGTTCTAGTGTAGCACAAATATTAATTAAACAGAAATTAATAGTACTGCCCTTAAGCAGTATATAACGAAACAAATTTAAGATTATGCATTCAAAATATCAACATTCATTATCTCGGTACTAAAGTTTCCAGATTCGACCTTTGTCGCATTGCTGTAGCGTTACTTTTTTTAAATATTCAAAAAGAAAATCTAAAACACCTTTTATCAAATTATAATTTTTACTATCCTGCATACAATATTTGATAATATATATAAGATAAATATATTACAGAAATAATTTATTAACATATCGCAAAAATAATTTTCCATCTAGGTTGAATAATATTATAATATTAAAACAAAGTCACGTCCTCGGCAATATTGCTAGAAAATAAAAACTCTATACTACCTCTTATGAATTCAAAATTATCATCAATAATTGCCTGGTCTTCAATTAAAAGAAGTAAACATGCATGCAGGTATTACCACTAGAATACAGTTTTTTTAAATTATTGTCTGTCGGTAGCTGAGTGGTCAATACTCTTGGGTTTTCGTTCTACACGGTTATGTAGTCAACAGTTCGAATATCCGAATAGTAATTTTGAGGCACGAATGTACATTTAGGAATATGTATTCCAAATGTTGAAAAAGTGACGTGATTTAGCTGTAGTTATAGGATTTTGATGACGAGTGACGATTATGCAGTTCCAGAGAGTCAGTCTATGAGTGTTTTCAGTTCGGCGCGTGACGACAGAATAACCATCATTCTTTAGTTCGTCCATATATGCCGTCTTCAATTGTCTGTGTTCTGATTTAGTCATCATGGCTTGCTTTTTCCAAGGCATTCATTTTTATCACTGCGTATACAGAATCGGCGTCGTATATATCAATCATTGCTTGATTTCGCTGACTGCATTTGCAAGTTTTGTTTGACAAATATCATACTATTTGTAAATCTGTATCGTCATATTGATGACTCGCCACATATATGTTGTTGGGTAAAGGAGCTATTAACTAATTATTAATCTTTTCATCAACTTATCATTCTTTCCGTATCATATTTAAACCAAAGCTATAAAATAATGGCGGAAGTACATCCAGTTATTATTAAAAAAACAGTTAAACAAAAAATAATTCGATGACTCGATAAATTAATGGATTCTATTGAAGGCAGATTATCAAAGGAGTATACTAGAAGTCAAACAGAGCTATCCTTTTAGGAAAGACTTAAGAGATAATAATATAATATAATGTTTTATAGCTTTCTTGTGAGTTTTATATTATTTAAGTTTAACCTTAACTGATAGATATTATCCATGGTAATTATTCATTTTATTGTAACACAAATATTTCGCACGTTCTTGAAGGTTACAAATTATTTTCACACACTGCATTTTACATTTTTAATTATACACATTATTTAATTTGAAAAAAAACAGGATTAAAAAAATATTTGAATATCTTTAATCAATAAATGAACAAATTCAGCAGTGAAATGTTTATTGGGCATTAATAACTGGCAATATTTATATAACTTTCATAAATAGGGAAAAGTCTGATTCAAATATGGCGTTTAATTTATAATTTTTATAAACGAAGCATAATTTATGGTACATGTTCCACGATGTATTATATAATGAAAAAAACTCTCACTTGATGACCGAAGTCGGTCCTGACTTCATTAAAAAAATTACAGCTTCCAACGTTGCCACCATTTAATTGGACAACTAGTGTCATGGATCTCAATTACCTTCGCATATTCACTTCTCTATCCACTCCCAATGGGTAGTATATTGAATTTAATGGAGCATCACATTATAAGGTTATTGTAAGAACTGGTTTATTATTCTGCCACTCAACCTCAAAATAGAACGATGTAGCTATAGGAGGATTAGTAGCTATAATTATTATCGCTCTCTCAACGAACCGTTTTAGGATCGGATAAATGGGAAGGGATGTAAATACATATAACAGTCATCCATGCATCGGAACACAAATTCCTTAATCGAGACGAGAGAAATATAAGCAATTACCACTCGACTATGGATATTTAAGTATATATATTTACTATGTTGTTGAATGCTTGACGCGATTAAATAGTAGGATGGCTGATGATGATGATGATGATGACGATTATGCAGCTTAGAGGAGATGTTTCCCGTTCGGCGAGTGGCGACAGATCGATAATTCTTCACCTCTCTCTCTTAATTATAAATATTGTATGTCCTCACGTTTGAGTACTGTGTGTCTGTTACAATCATATATTTACGAATATCACGTTTCGTAACTCTATCATGTCAAGTGATGACTTGATATAAGTAACATTTTATGAAATCTATTTATTTAATAAATATTATCAATTTTGCTCACGCGAAGTGATGCTCTGTCACAAAACAAAACTTTTTCTCGAATATTACATTTCTACAGATAAGACAAAAAAATCCCTTATCGTTGATTGTGCATTTTGTTCATTTATGAGATTAATTTTATTTTGATATTTTAAGGGCCTAGACAAAAAAGAAATAGCTCACCTTCGTCTACTTGCAGCGAAAGAGGTGAATGATAGAGCTCACCTCAAAGGCAAACCATGATTGATTGTCGCCAAGCGTAAAGTTGATGCGATTATTTCTCAACAATTAACTTTGTCTCTGTGAATGGCTAAGCTATTAATCAGGCCCAAACAAATGCCCCTCTGGTGGTTCGGCTCTAAAACGGGGTTTCTCAAAAGAAGCACCGGAACTTTAATCCGTAGGAAATCTCGGAATGTGACTTATTTGTTAGATATTCTTAAATTGTATTCAATTAATTTAAGTCACATAAATTTTTACTTCTAATTCATTAAAAGAATTGAAAATTTTTTAATAAATTAAAAAACAATTAAAGCCAGTGATTCTGAACATGTTTCGTTATTGAATTCCTTAACAGACAGATGAAAACCGTTATCAGAATAATGTTTTCAATATCAATAAGATTGGTTATTTTTTTACAATCCAATATTAAATTATTAGGACAGAATATAATTATTAGGCAAAGTGAAAAATATTAGGTCATTCGAGAAAATAAAAATAAAGGCTTTTTTTTTAAATTTGTACCTGCCCTTTTAATAAATTGTCCAAAAATAATTCTCTCTCCAGGTTGCATAATATTATAATATTACAAGAAAGTCACATCCTCTGCAATATTAATAGAAAATAAAAAACTTTATACTTCCTCTCGTGAATACAAAAGTCATATCAATAATTTTCTGGACTACGATTAAAAGAAGTAAACATATTGACATAAAGAAAATACGAATAGAATCTTTTTTTTTGTTAATTGTTTTGTTAATTGTAACGAATAGAGTGTTTCATACTCTTGGGTTCTCGTCCTACACGGGTGTGCAGTAGGGATTCCAATTATTCGTCATTATCATCTGTTCGAATATATTCGGATATTCGATTAGTTCCTGAAGTATTAAAATACTTTTAAGGTGTCAACTGTCAATTCTTGGTGGAAAGACATTACATTTTAAAAAATAAAACACAACTCATTTGTACTACTTCCACATATTTATAATGATCAGGACCAGTTTCGCTCATCACGAGCATTATCAACTGATAAAAATACAAACATAACAGGCTTATTTAAATAAAATTGAGTGTAAAAATAAAGGTATATAAAACTGATGGTTCATGAACTGAGACAAGAAAATACTGATTAGCAAACAAATTATACATAAATCAAATGAAAGAGTCTACAATTAAAATGTTATGGACCTCATGCAAATCATTAAATACTAAGCTGAAATCACAAATATAGCTACATTAAAAGTCCATTTAGCTGAACGAAATTTTTAATGACGTTGCTTATATAATATACAATAATGAATCAGGGAAATTATAAGAAAAAATTAGTGAACCATTTGAAAATAATCAAATATTAAGTATGTGATTAATATGAATAATAAACAGCCATCTTAAGTGGAGAAAGCAGAGCAGCTATGAGTATCCATTAAATTTTTAATATCTGAAAAACAAAAATTACAGAGACAGAATCAATTCTTACAAGTTAAAAATAACCTTACAGGTATAATACAAATTAATGAATCGGATATAATGTTATATAATGTTGGAAGTAGTACAAATGAATTGTGTTTTATTTTTTAAAATATTAAAATACTATTAAAAATTTATTTCTAATAATTAATAACATAACATTATATAAACATACATTCCAATACTGTTTTATTGCATAATAATATTTAAAATTTGCCTCTGCGCTGGATTTCAACAACGGTATTTCTTCAATTACTGAAATTACGGTATGTTTAGATGGTTTTTTTAGCACTGAGTCATTCATCAAACTCAAGTATTATGATAAGATATTGAAAGCACCCGAGTTAGGCGAAACAAAAATAATCACTACCTGGGGTATTCGTTATTGCTCTTGAGATCTGGAGAAATTGTAATGTGATCTTTTATCGACTTTGGAAAATATTTCATTAAAAATTGTTACGAGTACTATTCGAATATCGAATAGTTAAAAAAGGGATAATATGCGAGCTGGAGTCCCTAGTTTGAAGACAATGGTTAAAACCTACAAATAATTTTGGAGGAGGGAAATAAAGACTTTTTATAAATTTGAACCTGCCCTTATAATAAATTCTCCACGAATCTAGAGTTGGTCCTCCAATCAATTATAAATTTTTAAGGCATACAAAGTGAAGCGCTAGTGAAAAGTTTAGAAATCACAGCTGCAAAGAGTATGAAGGCTCGAACAATATTCGCAAGAAAATAATTTCGAACGGCTTCGCAAAAGCTTTCTGACGTCAATTATTTATGACGTCATGATGGATGATGCGTTGTTTGTACCAATAACGTAAGCGCTAACAAATGTTGCATGGCCTCTAAATAAATAATGGCAATATTATATACTCGTGATTTATTTTGCGAGCCATTATTCATACTTATTAAAAGCAAGAAACTTTCTACTAACCTTCAGATAAGTTTATTTAATATAGGTGTAATAAATACATTGCTTGTATCTAAAACCCCCAGAACCACGAGCAGTCATAGTGAGACTAAATGGATAGAATTTAGATTTTTTATTAAATTTAAAGCGATCACTTGAATATAATGTCAATAAAAAAATGTTCGTTTCTTTAATTTTACGTTACCTTGACAGTACAATTGAGTAAAACGAAGACCCAAAAGCGTTTAACTCCTAACCAATAGAAGGATATTTACAAAAACTCAGATCCTATATTAATTTTGATTTAATATTCGTATATTAATATATGGGAGCTCAATTTTACAATTTGAATGAAAATATAAAAGAATTATTATCTTACCTTGAATGCCGTGCGAAGGGAGTCTAAGGTTCTAGGGAGAAATTTATGAATAAGTGAGAGTTGAACAGACAACGGAAGAAATATAATTACGATATCAATCAGGCTTTGATTTATACATAATATGTCTCCTTTCTGTAAGAATTTTTAAACTATTTTGAAATAAGACGATCTAATTATTTTACTTTCAACAAGGCCATACAACTTATATTTCATACGGCGAAATCAATAAATGCATTTCTCTGTTTGTCAATCATTTCCGATCCATATTGAATTCATAGTATTGCCACCACACGGTGCCTCCAAGATTATATGTCCCTTAGTCTTCTTTAAAAAGATAGCAGCTTACCGTAGCTCTCTTGAGTACATTTTATTGATGGTCATTAATGACTTTCCAGGGTGATGGGATCTATCCAGTGGGATGAAGAGACGGCTGAGATTCACTCTCTGGGGAATCAACAGCACATCTCTCAGCCAGGGCTATGGCTGTTTTATGTGTGGCTCATAAATTTGGACGCATTTTAGACAATAATTCGGAAACAAGTCCAATATCAATGTATGTCATTCAATTTGGGAATTCGATTCTAGACCTTTTAAAGCTCGGCTAAATGACTAGCAATGTTGAATATAAATCGTATGCAAATGAGGGCTCTTGCATCATAACTCAGAATCTTCATCGATGCTTTTTTTGTCAAATTAAGAAAAACCGTTTTCATGCTACAATAATTAAAAATGCATAGTTTGATACAAATAAAACTGTGGAACAGACACTTACACAATGATATGTAAACAAATACAGAACAATTAGCTTGAATGGAGAGTATTAGAGAATTTGAGTTTTGAAAATGAACAAAATATTTACATTCATTTTATTTGGGAGTTTGTAAGTTAAGAAATATATTTTATAATTTAAATGATATGTGTGAACACGAAGAACAAAACTACATTCATAACACATTTTTTGCATATGTTGGAGATAATGAGTTTTGATACTAAACCCGTCATATAATATAATCTAATGGTGGATATTCCAATAAACAAACTGCATTGTCATTAAATATGTGCATACAGCAGTAACTACATAGCAAGATGTAAATAGAAGCGTTAATATGTCACCGCGCTGTGCAAGCGTGAAAGATTAATTAAGGAAGCTCTTTCAGGATCTCGTTAATCACAATTAGCTGGCGGCAATTTTCTTTATTTTAGCGGTGAACTGTACAGGTGATTAGGCAGCCATGTATAGATATCTGTTGGTGAAACGAAGTCTTAACATCTAGAAATGGGTTTTAACAATTGTTGAATAGTTGAAGTATTATTCCATCTTACATACCTATATAAGTATATTTGTATAAATATGACCGCTCTCAATGCGGATTTGGACTCAGAACGGAGCTTATCTCAACCAAAGTTTTTCTCCAACAACTTATTTTTACTCATTTGATTTTTTTTCTTTTTCGAAAGGTGTAAGAATATACGTATAGAGCTACAGTAGGAGAAGTTGTTTGCTTATCGCTTCCGCTAATTTTTATTATCGGAATGGTCGAAGGGAAATTCAGACATGACACTTCCATGCCTTCGAATGCGACTCCACAAATCGATTGAAAATTAAATGGATGAAACTGTCCTTACATAGATTAGAGCTCGTGAGCACCTTAACCAAAACCGTAGTCGTTGACTGCTTGACTACAGACTTGGAAATTATTATGTTATATACATACATCACTTACAAAGTCTATCCAAAGTCTTTTTACATCTCTAGGCATAAAAGCATTACGTATTTTTAACTCGTAACAAGTGCACAATTAGTTTGAAACGAAAGTTATTTTTAAAAATTATGCATTTAGAAGCAGATATAATATATTAAAATATTTTTTCTTACTTAAAACTGATGACTTAAAACTGAATTTCGATAGAACTACCACATACTTAAGGTGACTGCATGTATATTATTACTTCTAGTAAAATAAATAGTCTATAATATGTATCAGTTTGAAAAAGGAGTTAATTTTTAGCACCAAAAAAGACTCTTGAAAATTTCGTGAATTAATGACTTATTCTATAAAGCAACAACTTAAAGATGATTATTTGGCAGCTAATTATTTATGTGTGAACAGAATAGAGGCTAAGTCGTACAATCGAGAAAACCGTTTTAAAAGTTAGTTTTTAAACGTTAACGCATTCTTTGAAGTATTATAGTTTCTAAGCTATACATGTTTAATCTATTAAATACATTTACACGAGCTTTCAACATTACTACTACGATCAATTCATTGTGACTTTTATAACTAGTTAGGAAGAGGGAGTTAAGCCTTAAAGCCGAGAAACAGGGTTAAAAAATATGTAAACAAATGATTGAGATACAATGTTATTCCAAAGAGTAAAAAAATATTCAGTTAACATTGTTTTTAATCACAATCGACAAATAACTGTAAATCCAATAAAACATACGAGTCAAAACGATTTAAGTACCAATTAGTTAACATTTAATGGAGAATAATGCTTTTAATGGCTTTTAAAAAAAGCTTTCAAAAGCTCTGGCGCTTCTGTCAAAATAAAAATATTACCGCGTTCTCCATTATTAAAATTCAGTACAAATCGCCTCGTATTCGACTATTATGTTTTTCACAATAACGATAATTTTGGTCGAATAACGACCATTTAACGACAAAACACGTGTCGTATTTTTCGTATCTGTTTTTCAGAACGCAATAACGGATTCCGTTATTGGTCATAACAATACATCGCTTAGTAATATAAAACACCTGTGAAACTATGTACATTCTTTATAGGGTTTTTACACACCTGATCTCATGGAAAATGAATTGAAATGTAAGTGTTATTTATATTTGAGATGCATACTTAAAAAAACTATTATTTATGTAATTTAAGACATCGACTGAGCGTGCTTGATGGAATTTCAATATCAAATTTGGATTATTGAGATTTTTTACACTTCTATGTATTTCGTTACTAACGACCCAGGTTTCGTTCCACTTCAAGCACACGAATGAACTCGAGTTCAACATTCGAACGTCAGTTCATTCGTCACCATAAATTTTGACAAAAATTTGATATTGAAATTCCATCAAGCACCCTCAGTCGATGTCTTAAATTATATCAATATTGCTAGAACAGCAAGATTGACTGAACTCTACAGTAAATTAGTGTTAAAATATCGTGTTGTTTGTCAAAATTTATGGTTTAATATCAGTTGTTTTATAATATTTTATCTCGTACATAATATTTGTCGTATTTGTATCTTCTATATAAACGTTAGACACTGTTTACTGTCTGTCAGTTTGAGTCCATTCGTGCGCTCGAATGCCTGAAGATGCCTAAAGGCAAAACGAGGGTCGTTAGTGACAAAATACATGGAAGTGTACAAAATCTCAATAATCCAAATTTATTATTTATATTCATACATTTTGTATTTACCTACATATAGAGATTTGACACAGCTTGTAGAGTTTATCTCACAATTTCAAAAAACTTTTTTAATTTATGAAAAAATACGTTTTGTTGAAAATGGCTATTTATACAATATAAGCGAGTGCCTAACGTCGTCTTCTTTGGTTATGGTGCCCAAGGGGGAAAATATAAAAACAATATAATATACTAGATGTCTATTATATAAATAAAAATCTTACGATTGATTCGATTAGTCAGGAGACGCTTTCTTTCTCTTCTGCTTTAACCATATTCGCTCACTATGTGGAGCATATGGCCACCACGTGGGCTCCATAATTCCCTGTCATCCGCCAATTGCTTTGTTTCTTTCCATGACATGCCAGCATCCTTCCGTCTACCACCCGCCAAGTACATGAATAGTACCTGACGGTCATTCAGGACGCCGGAATCGCACTGGTCAGAATAAGGTTTGGAGGCATCCGCAGCACGTGAACCAACTAGTTTCAACGTCTCTTCATGACCACTGGCGTAAGAGAACGCTGCTTGGTACACAGCTGCTTCCAGATGCTTTCAAAGCAAGTGAAACCATGGGCAGGGTCTTTTTCTCAGATTTATTAGTATCCGAACACTAGCAGTGCCCATTCAGTAAGGCTAATTTCAAAAATATGTGTCTTGTGATAAAAAAACATGTGTTTAATGACTTCCTTCTTGTATTACGATATTGGCTATGTTTAGTTGCAACCTGATAAACGTGTATAGAGCAAATATAAAAATCATTACGATCGATGTAAAGGTATTGAACTTTACTGAGCGTGCATTAATCAACCTAAGAACAGGACCGCCAGTTACACAACCAATGATATATAAATCTTAATCTTAATGATATATAATTTTATAAATTCAGATATCGACTAAGGGCTCTTGATGGATTTTCAATATCAAATTTGAATCTTTCCATTTCCATTTCGCCTTTCCGTATTTAAGACCACGGATGAACCTGGAACCTGGAGTTTTAAGATACCTCCATTAGGAGACCATATGCTCAACATTGGGAGCCGACATGGAAAAAAAAATAATTTATATAAATGTACATGAATGTTATACTGTAGTTAAAGTATTTAAGCATATTTTAAAATACGATAATTATTGTATCTATTTAAAAGAATAGGAAATATAATAATATATCTAAAAATAACATTAAACAACTAAGATATACAATTTACAACATCAATGATGTTCAAAAACTACGTTCGTTACGAGATTTAAAGTGTTTTTGCGTCACTTCAGTACAAAAAAACGAACGCGCTCGAGTGTTCCCTGAAATAAAACTTTGATGGGGATATTATTTGTTGGAAAGTTTGCTTTTCCTTTCCTTACTTTCATTATTTATCCGTGTCGGAGTTTCGCATTTATATTATGAATGTGTACTTATTTTTTTCGCAAGCTGAAAACTTTACCGGGGCGAGTGTAAATAAAACCGGCCAACTAACTTCCTCCTCTAGAAGGGATTTCAAATTGAAAGAATGTGAATCGAATAAAAAGTTTCTTGAATACAAAAAAGCCGGTAAGTAAATATTTAAAATATGCCTGAAATATTTTAAGAACTAAGCGTAGAAGAATTTAAGTCATGTTCGATAGCAAAGTCAAGTTTATAAACTTATTATGAAGCTTACTTAGCTGTGGAGTTATATTATCTTAAAAACTGTTTCTGGTAATTTGGTACTTCAAATTTTATTTGGGCGAAATTATGCATTGATTGAAATGTAAAAATATCCCTGAATCAAACCTCACGTCTCCTGCCAAAGATGCTGACGGTGGTTGTTTCAAATTACATAGTGAAAATTGTTAAAAAATATTGCATGTCAACAAAAAAAAAATATCAAAAAGTGTCTACAACTTTAGAAGTGTTAATTAAATGTTTATTTTAACAGCTGTTATTGTATAATTTAAGACATCGACTGAGGATGCTTGATGGAATTTCAATTTCAAATCTCAATAACTCAAAGCTGTTATTATGTAAACAATATATACATGCTTTCATGCTTAGGAATATATTTCCAATTGTTTTATTATTGACAAGATTTAACTGTAGATATATAATGATGATGACGTGTGCCGATTATGCAGTTTCAGAGAGTCGGTCTATGCGTGTGTTCAGTTCGGCTAGCGACGACAGAATGCCGGTTCTTTTTTTGGTTGTTCACTGGTGTCGTCGTCGCTGTCTGTGTTTGTCAATCCTTTTCTTTTACGATTATAAATGTATTTGATAAATATCATATTCAGTAAATCTGCATCGTCATGTTGATGATTTGCCATACATACAATTTACAAATATCATGTTTTTTAAATCTCCACATCCAGTTTTTTATTAAACAATTCTGTTGTGATGCTCCGTTATAAAACGCCATCATTAAAATGATTGTTCTTTTGCTAAACAATAAACAAACCATCATTCAGGATTCAATTCATACTTACGAGGGCTGGTAAAGTAACGAAAAAAATACACACGTATTTTAAGTCAGTAACGATTCTGCGTAACATGTGGGTCAAAACGCAGAAAACAAATATCTTATTCAGAGTTAAAAATAAAAGAGGTATTTAACATACTTGGATCGCCCAGTTCATTATTCAAATAACCCATATTGAGATGATGGGAAAAGCAATATTCAAAATTAATGGTCACCATAAATCAAATATTATTAATTTGTGGTATTAAGTTATATTACATTATATAAACAGGTGTTTAACAATTAGGTATTTTCCGAGTATAGTCAGTAGAAAAATATTTAGAATTATCCTTTTACCGACCCATAAATATCAACATTTTATTTAGTTCTTTAGAACGTTATCTGCCTAAGCATTTTTGATTACATTTTTAAATTATCTGTCTACTGAATCGGATAGAACACATAATTTTATGTAATATATGCATATTTAATTGAAATTTCATTATTTATGGAGTTGTTTGACTAATGAACTGGATGATCGACATAATATATGAAATTAAACGTTTTAAAATGAAACAGGTATGCAAAAATCAGACGTAAATTGTGGAAAAATATTCAATTTTGGGGATGTAATTTTGGAGTTTCACTGTATAATCTTGTAACATAATAACGCTGTATTTTTGCACTCGGTATTATTTCTTCACTACAAATAGCGCTATAGTAAAAAATGGATACTTCTTCAAAGAGTTGGTATTAAAAATATGTCGTTAACTTTTTACTGGTAGGCGTATTCATAGCTACACAGTACACGCATGTCATAAAAACGTCTTCAAAAGAAATATCTCAATTTAATATGTCACGTGGAATGCATTAGCGTTCTGAATAAAAACTGCGCTGGGGGGAAATAATAAATGAGGCTGGTATTAATTTTGTTTATCGCTTGTGAGAGATTGTCAAATATTTTAATTGCTCGGAAAACATGTATTTTGACAATTGGAATCTAAATTAGTAAAGTTAACAGACATTTGTTAATTGATGACGATATTTAAAAAATATTTTTGAAGATTTATTTTCGACTGGTGGCACAATCAAATATTACATTAAGTATTGGTTTTTATTAATTTGAAGCTAACAAAAATGCTTTGTTCGTGTTTTTTTGTAGTTCGTTGGTTATTAAATTTATATGAGACATGTATTATAATTAATATAAAATCTTTATTTCAATATTTACTTATTGACATACCGATATATTCAGTTATTTATTTAAAAAAATAGGGGTACATTAAAACAGTGATGGTACATTAAAAAGTTTATTTTCTTTAGCGAAAAGAACATATAATCATATTTCATAAAATATTAATTGAAAATAGATGTATGATTAAAAATAAATCAATAATAATTAAAGATTTTTAGGAATCGTGTTCCCTACATGTATTATTACAGATATTTAATTTAAGAATAGAGCGGCCGTCAACCTGTGCGGAAGCACCTGCGGACCCGCGCGGTCGACGGCCATTGAAACAGTATTGTCGCCCGTCAGTGTGTAAGGTAGAAGCCGGATCTCCACCGCTAGCGAAGAAGAATGAGCTAAGCGATGTAAAAACATCATACAATCTTTTCGATCGCGGTGGAGATGTAACTATGAAAAAGACCCTTAGCTATGAAAGCTAAGTTAGTACTAAGTTAACTTAACTCGCGGTGGATATTCGGTTAGAGCGCGTTCTGTCCGTCTCTATGTTTCTGTTCCAGTATTGCCATCTCATCTGAGTAGCCATCCATCTTGATTTTAGTTCCACATACTAATAAAAAATCATTGAATTTATATAATGCTGGGGTTGTTAAATTATAGAACGAAGTTACGTCGTAAATGCAAAGCGTTAAGTGGGTAACTAAAATGTCCATAATATAAGGAGACAGAATTAATTTTGCATTTTGCAGCCGCTTTATATATTCGATCATGGTTTTCTATAGCCATTATGAACGCTTGTTTAGTCAATAAATTATCATATAGTATTTAAGTATAGTATAAATGGAAAAATATGTCTACTGGAACGGATATAAAGGAAAGGTGTGTTAGAAGTCTTTTAGCCGTGAGGGTGTGGTTGGGAAACTGTCAGATATTATGACATTGGGTGCAGTCTGTGAAAACATTATCTTGTCATATTTGAAAAGTGGATAACATTTCATATATGCCTAACGCAAGGAAATAACGTATTAGTTGTGATAACGGTGACAGGAGATAATTTCTTTTGATGTGTAATTTATATTTTTTTTTATAAGAATGTCCGTTAACATACTTTACACAGAATATGAAAAAAAAAATATATTTTATCTGATGAATACTGCCTGTTGCCGGCTATGTCGCTGGTTTCAAATCTTGGTACATATTCATTTTTCAATCGATTTATGATTTGCTTTCGAAGGTATGGATCTATATTATGATGTTTAAAAATTAAGATGCTAAAATTAACGAAATGAAGAGAGATCGATTAGCTTACTTATGGTCTTGTCCTATCTTAATCCTTCTATCCTTAATCTCTAAAGATAAGTCTAGGGGATAAATAACAAGCTAAACAACATTAAGAGTCTATATACTCCACTTTGGTTATAAGTCTACCCATACTCTCCCTTTTCAAAGAAAGACAGGGTCGAAGTAAGGAGAAGTCAACTTACATATTGTAAGTGCTTTGGGACCTTGCTATAATTATGTAATGTTTAATGTGACTCAATTAGATGTTTATGTCATATATTTTTCTACAATCTATTTCTTAGGTACTCTCCAATAGTAATATAGTAAATGTGTTATTACTATCCAAATTGACTGTGGAAAGGAAAAAGGACGTAACCCAAACCAAAAAATATTGTCTATAGCTCACACAAAACGTGCTAATACACTATATTTATACATAAATATAAAATATATCGACTCTAAAAAGGCAAAAGGACTTATTCTTCCGTCTTTTCAAAATATTTTTTTTCGATAAACACAATGTATACAATTTAATACTCGTTTTGTTTGGGCTATACACATTTTTTTTGTGTGTGGGTTACGACCTTTTTCCTTTGCACAGTCGATATAATATAAAAAAATATAAAATATAGCCATCTCGAATTATTATATTATTAAAAATATGTTCGTATAAAAAATATTTTCTATACATATATTTATCATTCAAATTAAACATATTTTGTATGTGAGTGTTGTACGTCCATCACTTTTAAGGTTACACTGTTAACTATCATTTTTTGGCAAACTGACGTTATAATTAAAAAAAAAAAAAGGAATTGTGTTTTTAATTTGTATAATTACAGAGATTAACTTTAAGAATAGAGCGGCCGTCGACATGTTTGGAAGCATGGGTGGAACCATGCGGCCGACGGCCAGTGAAAGAGTATTCTGTCTGTTTGTCCGTATGGTCCTGTTCAAATCAGTTGATAATGCTCGTGCTGAGAAACACCGGTCCTGATCTAGAAAAAAAGATGTGGAAGTAGTATATTATAACAAATCGTTATAATATACTACTATTTATCTTTTTAAGTTTTACAAAAAATTCTTTTTGTCAGTATTTTGCCAGTCACAATAGGTAATCTACGATTTAAAAAGAATATCCTTTATTAGACAATCTAACTACGCCGTTTTTAAAATTATTCACTATTTTTCGCACTATGTAAAACATGTGTAGAAAACAGTTTTTATCAGTATTGTGTTTTTTTAATATTTTCTGCTTAACATGGAGTTTGAAACAGTTAATTTAGGTTAACTCTGCTACTTGTCTTTTTGAAAATTGGTATTAAACAAATAAAAGAATTCCTCGTGATTAATAATTGATTTAAGACTACTCCACTGCCAAAGTACTCAGAGCCAATCACATTTGTAACCCTCAGTGGTGGTAATTAGTTCCTTGCAATCGCATTCGCGACTTCACTTGCTGTATGACGTCAGCGGCGCAGGGGCGTAGCGTGTTAATTTAAAGAGTAATTACAGTCAATTCCAGCCTGCATACAGTGGTAGGACTTCCACTGGTAAGTTTCCTATTTTCAGTTAAATATCGCGTTTTATTAAAAACATAGATAACCGATAACCTATTTTTATGTTCTAGTGACTATTAAGAGAGGATTTGATTTTAATTGTTTTATAAATGAAAACTTATTATTTTGGTACATTACTCATATATTGCTACGTCAATGCAACAGTAAGAAATATTAAAAAAATCGTGTTTTGAGTTAAAAATGCCATTTTAAGCAAATATTTAAAACAGTCAAATATTTTGTATCTTTAAAATTCGAACTGTTGAACATATAACTTACTTTAATATCACTCAAGAAAATAACAATCTCATGAGAAGACCGAATCGATGAGAGGCGAATGGTTATCAACGTCCGGAAGGTCTGGGATCTCAAGCAAACACCATTTCAAATCCAGTTCATCTCTTATTTAATTGACGAAGATGCAGTGGTTTATTACACAAAATATCAGTAACAGATAAAATTGAGTTTACATTTACATTTACTTAACACATGAATTTATTACCTTTAAGTTATAATGCAATTGACACAACAAACGATTTTAAATTAAAATTAATTCCAATTTCAAAACAAACAAAAACAATTTATAATTACTTGCGATGCCGGCCAGTTCCCTTGAGCCGAAGGCCTCCGAGAGCCGACTGTCCGCCAAAATTAAAATTAAACTTCAACCACTGTAGGCTCCTCCCCTATTTGTCAATAATAGACTCGTCCGCTGGACACTTGATAATTTTTAGTTATAGCCCTAAGGCAACCGATTGCTTTTAACGACACTAACTCGGTTTGACTATGAAGAATCATTGCCATTGAAGCTGTGCGCTGTCAGTTATGGACCCTAATAAAACTTAAACTTAACAAACAAAACCAGGGTGTGTCACTAAAAAACATTATTTTTGTAGAATTTTGAATAATATAATTACGTTTACAATTAAGCTATTTTTTTCTTATACAATAAGACAAAACATTCATTATCTCAGAACTAGGTTTAGCAATATGTCTTACTATTGCATTGACGTAGCGATATACAGTTATAGGAATCGTGTTCCTGGCTCGTATAATTACAAAGATTTACTTTAGTGATGGAGTGACCGACGGCTAGTGAGAAAGTATTTAGTACTGTATTTAGACAAATTATTCACGTTTGTTAACTGGGTATATGTTTTTAGATAACCGAAAAAACATAATTACCTTATGAAACCATTACGAAGATGAATAAGGTTAAATCATTTTATCAATCGCTTCTTTAATATCCATGTAAAATGGTATTCAAATCTCTTTCACTTAAATTTAAATGTTTTTTTTATACAAGTTTTTATCAAGATAGCATATCATTAAATTACTATATATCTTTAAACATAATAAATTTGCGGAAAAACTGTACAATGTTTTACATTTCGTCGATGTTCTGGAAGAAAACACTAAATCGAAATAATTACACGTCGAGTTAGTTAAACAAAAATGTTTCTTATTTCAAACTCTACCGTACGAAAGAACACATTTTTTTTTATAAATTACACTTTTACTTAAAAACAGTTTTGTACAAGCAAACTAAATGAAAAAGATACATTATTTCAAATATTTCACAGAAATAGATACATACAGTAAGTATTAGGTTTCAATCTAAATTATTAAATTAATTAATTGCGCTTTTACATTTTGCTTCATATTTTATTTAAAAACATAATAATACAATTTAGTAGATATGCGACATGATCTACCTCATATGAATTTGCAAACATTGTATAAAAGATAAAGTAATTACTGGTAGAGATAAGAAAGGCGTAAGCTATCGGCCCTGTATGAGGTCGAACCGTTCAATAGTTAGGTCAATATTATATAATTAGACATTCTCAAAGAACGAGGTAAAAATTATTTCAACTTCACCGTAACAGTTCTATTAATCGAACATAGTCGATGAATTTGTTATTCCATTAAGTGGCATAAGAAATTTATCAAATTTAGTTTCAATTAAAAATGAATTTCCACTTTTATGACAGTCAAAAAATTGCTTTCGGCTTCCAAGAAATTATAGAATCAGATAAATGCGTATGTATTCTAAAAGGACTGCACCCTAGCTCGTTTGCGTGATGTCTTCATCATTGTCAGACCAATTTAGAAAACAACAGCTGAAGTTTGTGCGGCCGATCGTCTATCCATGATTCATTCAATAAAGGGGCGTGGTCGCCTGGACACGAGACAAAAAACTGCCTCTCTTAAATCGAGTTAAATTTATTTTCAGCCTATCATTGAGATTCTTTAAGCGTATTACGTAAAAAAAAACCGCTCTATTTTTATCTTACAAAATATCTATCGATAGCAACTTACCATGCCATGATACAACTACATTTAATGTTTGTTTGTCAGCAATTCTTTTCCCAGCATAACACACAATATGCATTTATTTATTGTACCAGTGTGGCAAAAACAGAACTTTATCTTATCGGTAATTATTAATGCAGATTTATATTCAGGTAATTGTCACAGTTTGTTTATCACTGACTTGAAATCTATATCAGATTGGGATATCTTTATTGCTGTATTATTTGAGAGAGTAGGAAATTAAAAATGTCCACTACTCGAGGGTAGGTTGGAGCGTCAACACACTTCGACAGCCCCGAGTCCGGCGTGGCGACAAAGGATAATTCACAGGTTCCTTCGTCTTCCATTAAAACCCGGTCGTATTCAGTATACTTTCTCTTTAACTGCAGTTAGTTTACACTTATAAATTCCTCGAAGACAGTTACACAAACACAAACAGAATTAAAATACACAATTTCAATTTAAAACTCAGTAAGTGGTTTTATGATAGGGTCGTAAATCTCGGACTAAGTCACCACTTTTTCGGCGAACGACTCCCGGGGAAGGCCGAGCGACGAGTCGCTTTTTGTTTACTTCTAACGGTAAACAAAAAACGGTAAACAAACAAATATGACAAATTATTTTTGAATGCCTTAGGAGAGATATTACATATTAAATTTGCCTGAATAGGAAGAGTCTGCGGATTTATTTTGAAGACCCTGTCCGCCCCATGAGTACGGGGCGGTGTCATATTATTATCTATACATACCCAAAATTAAATATATAGGCTATAGGCTTTATCCTAATAAAATTTTCATTTGCTGTTTACTCATAACTGTCAATTTTTTTTATACCAACTCCTGCAAGTATGGCGTTGCATTGTTCACTCCCAATTCCGTTTATTTTTCACTTGATTATGACGCATTCTTTGAATAAGGAAGGTCAGTTATATTTCAGAATTTTTCAGTAGGTCTTTCACAAAAACTTCTCCTCCCCCATCTTTCATAACGGGTTAAAATATACTCAACTAATTATTTGGTCAGTTATTAATTCCATAAATGGTAAGTTAATTATTACGTTTGATCAGTAAATAATTGCCAAATAAAGAAAGGTAAGATTAGGTTTTACATAAATATTTGGCAGCGTAATTTAATAATTTTAAGTAAATTAGTGACTGTTTATTTTATTAACTCCCCACTCGTATACTGACCTCTTATCAAATTAGTTACTGACTATTCTGATTAATTATTGACCAAAAATTGAAATATTTAGTAACCCAATAAATACAGGCAAAATAATTATTAATGTGATTAGGAATGAGTTAGTTTTAAATTGTAATTTTCCAACGCCCTATTTCAAGTATAAAGTCAGATAGAATTGAAACGTCATCGATATTCGTTTTTTACACTGATTCATCAATCGATAAACAACTATTGTATTAGTTAAATCAATCATCAAGGTCATTTATGACGGAACGGATCGTAGTGGAAGCCATACACCAACAAACGTCACTATTCGGCCATGGTGATAGACCTAAATAGTTTCTCTCATTATTTGAACAGTCAGTAGTCTTTTAACTATTTATAAAACCACTGACTGTTCTATCGATAGAAGGTGAAAATGAACCTTAGTATATCAATACAACCAAAAAAACGACGATATATTGTTCGAAATATTTAATGTTTTTACTTTTACCGCTGGGGAGATTTTTTAAATTTATCATTTTACAAGTAACAAAAAATATTGTATTTACTATTACAGTAAATACACCGTTATTATAAAATCGGCTGTTAGCCACAGTCAGTCACGTTGTGTCAAATTCAAAGTACTTCTATAACATAATTATATGCGGAAAGAATGCACCTTACGGCTTGTACATTTCACATTTCGTTAGAAAGTAAAGCAACCACAGAAAGCAAAACATTTACGAAGAGACGTCATGCTTTGCGGGCGTCGCATCAAATTAGAGTCTCTTTCAGAATAAATCAGGACAAAATGAAATTTTCTTCCTTCAGCAAGGTTACCAAAAGCCTGCAGTATCGACATCATATTATCTATATATAAATATAAATGAATGTTTGTTCGTCTGTTTGTCCTCCTTTACCATTCATCCGATTTTGATGAAACTTTAGTGAGTTGTTGTGCGTACACCCGTGAAGCTTTATAAAAATAAAATCTAAAAAAATAATCAAATACGTACGAACAGCGACATCTCTGAAATAACCTTCTGATTTATTCTAGCAAAACAAAAAATATTGTGTATCCAAAAGAAATGATTGAATCAACTTTATTAAAATACGAGTGCGCAATTTACATATTATATGACTGATATTTATTACGCATCAACGCCCGGGATAGCTTGGGGACGTAGTATTTAGTTCCACAAAAAAAAAAAATATGGCTTAAAAATATTTCGGTATATTCAGGACATTTTTTTTCCTAAATGGAGTTTATCCTGTTATATAAAATTAAGTCACGTAACCCTTTTGTATAGTGTACAAAGAGACGGAAAAAGTCATATACGGTTTGTGTGTTTTAACGCCATAACTGCACACATCAACACACACAATGTTTCTCAAATTATACAGTCATAAAATCATAAAAAAAACATTGAAAATGTAGTTGATACTTTCAGCAGTGGTAGGAGACATTTTAAGTTTTAAATGTAAATATATTTTCAACAAATTTTTCGTGGAAAACCATTTGGTAAACACTGCAACTAATTATATTAGAACTCTGACCAGTAAATCAATTTTTATGTTCATTACATAATTTTGCGTATTACAGAAGAAGAAATTATGCTGTTGGGAAACTTGCGATCATAAAATAAACTTAGAAAAAATTGTTTGCTTTAAATTTCAATCAATTTTAATGGCCATATAATTTTGATAACAGCGCCGCTTTCCAAAGCGATGGTGGTGTAATGGTCAGCATAGTTGCCTTCCAAGCAGTTGATCCGGGTTCGATTCCCGGCCGTCGCACATTTTTTTTATATTCTTAAAATGTAGCTTCATAATTAATTATTGATCATTTGTTTGAGTTATCAGCTGATGATAAATGATATTGACTATTCAGCTGGCGTAGATCAAACAAGAACATAAAATAACAAATAAAAATTATTAATTTAAGTCTGTTTTGTGTCATTAGATAAATGTATCGTATTTAAAAAATATATCGTAGGTACATATTTTAATTACTTTTTTATTGAAGCGGACCAGAAAAATGAAAATTGGGGATTAATAAATGACCAAATGTGAAGTGGGGAAGGATGCTCCGTATGCATTACTAAATATTCAATCACACTTTTTATTCACGAAGTAGAGTAATTCTACATAAATATGTAAATTAAATAGATGGTTAACTTCTCATGTAGATCTTTATTTATTACTATGTTAAATGTTTTAACGGTCTGACCGATATATTCGGCGGAACAGATATGACACGAGTATTTATGAATTTCTATATGATAATTTACTTGTATCTGTATTAATCAATAATGTAGAAGTGAAAATGCAAAGATCTTATTAATCTGAATAAATGTAATTAATTTAGATTTATCTCAGTATAATGCAATTAATTTGATTTTTGTAGGTTTATCATTGAGTCTTCTAAATGCTATTTATGGCATTTGATTGGTGACCCTAAATCGGAATCAGACCAGACAGTTTCCAGAACATGCATACGATAAATAATACAAGAAAATAATATCAGTCAGCCGGAGTAGACTGTATGAGCAAGCGATATGCAAGAAGTAAAAAAGTCACAAATAAAATGGATGATCGTCAACATAATATATTAGTTATGAATATTTGTTTTTAAAAATTTCTTAAGCATATTGTTTTATTTTCAGAAATAAAAAAGTGTTGGTTAATCCGATGGACGCGCTGGACAAGCTCACATATCCGAGACATTACCTCGTATTTCTGACCAAACTAGAAGAAAACACTTGTAGATGTATGCTTTAAAAAATAATTCAAACCTTCAGGTAAAGAAATTAGGCAACAGATCATGAAAATGTCTAGTAGAACACAAGGAAATATATTTTTGAAAAGAGCTTTCGATATTCAGTCATTCGAATTTCAGCTTTGAACTGCCGATACACATTATTAATTGTCAGCCCTATGTATTGCGTATACTTATGTGTGTTGGTGATGTATATGAAGACTGGCCGTAGCTATTTTGCTTGGAAAGTCTTAGATTAAATATTTGTCTACTTTTTCATTTTCTTTGATTTATTTAAACGAGAATGCGACGAGTTTAGTTTATTTCTTCATGTATTTAGTATAACTTTAATATATTTCTCATAATTCTTCCTTTTTTACTGTTGAAATTGATCTATTTTTAGCCATGGTGAGCGTTTTAACAGATCAATTGTGGAGTTTGTAAGTACCTAGCAAAGAAATTAAGCAGACAAAAAAAACGTTTTTTCAATTGTAAAAATCTGTGAGTGAAAGATTAAGTCCGACATTGTAAGTTCATAGTTCATACACATCTGCATAGCTCCCGTTAAATAAATTGCCAATAAAAAAACTTATATCTATACATTATATTATAAATGTGGAAAACTTGTATTCTTTTATATATTATCATTAAAATATGATTAAATTAGCAGTTAAACGAGCTTAATAAGTGTCTTTGTATTTCTTTATCATTTTCTTTAATAGTTAGTTATACGAATAATTATGAAACACCTCAGAAGATTGCAGAAACGTAATTTTATACTATAAAATATAAACCACTTTTTTTAATGAGCCTCTTGGTCTTTTTAAGATGAAATTTTTTTTAAACAATTAATAAATATGTATTTCAGTACGTAAATTTTAAAGTAATTTAAGATTAAAACTTATCCATCCCGAGATCCCATCGTTATGAGTAATGTTAAACAGGCACCTGTGAATAAAAAAATACCTTAATTTGGTCACATTGGTAAATATTATAAGACTTTGAAAATACCTCATGTTAATTTTTTGAAAGTTTGGAGGGGTAACTATCTAAATTATGGTTTTTTTTTCAAAATTAATTAAAGTTGTATTTTCACCTCAAATAAGGTAACATAACAGTATATAATTTGTCCGCATTCACAAATTGTTCAATTTAAAATGCAATGAAAACTAATAGAAATCTTTTTGAAGTAAAAATAATTGCGCACATATGCATATGCGCGTAAAATAATTATATATTTATCTTGATTGTATGCACAGCACAGCAAATGTTGACAGGTGGAACTTCCACTTACTATTAATTTATTAATATAACAAAAATAATGACACTGGAAATCCTGGTGCGGTAGCCGAGTTTCTTTTTCTTTTATTGTCCTACATAGTTATGCAGTGTACAGTTCGAATACTAGAACTCTTTCGTTGAAAGTTACAGCTATTCCAATGTACATGACGCCGGTAAAGTAATTTATTGTCTAACTAGAACTCCATTACAAGCGACAATGGACGATTTACTTTCAACAAATTCTCGACGAGTAGCTTTTTTGAGATGTTGATATATCCATATGCACCACATTAGTAGCATGTATGGTAAAAAAGACACTATAGTATTACCAACATTACTTGGCCGCCGTCGAATTTGGAACTAGAATTGTCAGTTAAGAATAATCCAATTGCCTTTTTACGCAAAATAAATATAGCACCCTTACAAGCGACGAAGTTAACTTGGTACATTTATAACAACATAAATGAAATATAAAGAATTCACTTTTATAAAATGGAATTTTTAAAAGATAAAAGAAATATTCATAACATAAAATGACTTAACCGCTCTTGAAATCTCTCTTAATATAATAATACTATGTTCATAGGATGTTGGCGGCCATGAAATATTGCCGCGCCCGTATGAAACATGTCGCCGAATGTTTCCAGCAATAAACAACGTGATTTGTTCGCCGATTATGTCTTTATGGCGCCGAGATGAGTTATTCCGTCGTGTGGCCTCCCCACGCTTTGATCTAAAGCTAACTAATAGAAAAAATGAACATTTAATCAGAAATTTAAATATTAAGCTCGCATAATGAACATCACATTTCGATTAGTTTGATAACAATTTAGAACTTTAAGTAGAAAAAATGTCAACACTTGTTTTTGTGACAAAAAAAAATTAAACAATCAGGAGACTAAAATACTATTAATTTTTTTCCCTAAATATTTAAATGACTCTCAAAGCACCTGTGCAACATTGAGCGTAGATCAGCCTCTTATCAATCATGACAAAAACGGGTGAATTATCATCTGATCAGTTGATAATGCTTGTGATGAGCGAAACTGGTCCTGACCATTATAAGCATGTGGAAGTTAAACAAGCAAATTGTGTTTTATTTTAAAAATATAATGCCATTTCACCAAGAATTGACAATTAACACATTAAAAGTGAGAACAAAAACTCTCGAGACGTAACATTTTATAGTTTTAATATTTCTCGTGATTTGTTTATTGCAATGTCCACTCCCAATGTGGAGCATATGGCCACCTAATGGAGGTATCTCAACAAAACAAATTCTACGATAATTGTTTGTTACTCAGTCGCTCAACATCTCTTTTTTTCGAAGAGAGTTGGGATAGAGGGATAAGGCTAGGATAATCGCTCTCGCTTCTATCCCGTTTTAAGGATCGGATGGGTGGGAGGGAGTTTTAGATATTTTAGTATTGATGTGCAGATATAAAATATGCTTTTATAGATGGTAAATAGTTTACACATGAATAATTGTCTTAAAATCAATAAAAATAATTCGCTTGGTCAACCTTGTGCTCTTTGGTTGCGGTGATAACCGGGTTCGAAGATATAAACTCACTTTTCGTTCGTTCAATAGATTTGTGCTGCCCAAATTTCTCTGCAACCCATCCGATCTTAAAAAAACGGCGGCCTAGCAAGAACGATTAGCCAACTACTAATCCTGTCCAATATTTACATTCTTACTATCTCTGAAAAAAGAACGATAGAACAACCCAATCAAAAGTAATTGTCGCAGGATAACTATTTACCGCTGAAAACCAAATAGGTACTTCAAATAAAATTGACTTCTTAAAATGTTTTTTCGAAGCTTAAAAAACATGTATGACATAAAGCTATGCCACAAAAATATTACACTGTGTAGAAATTCGAGTATAAATTTATATCATGTTTTGTATTGTGGGGCCGCAGAGTTATTACGAATGTCTTCGATAATATCGAATGTTTGAGATTGCTGCATCTCAGTGATGGTGAACATTTATTTATATTTGTTTTTAGTCAGCGATATTTCTTTTTTATGACAATTGTATTACTATTTCTTTGTATTATCATTTCTTTGTATTATCATTTCTTCATATTTCTTTCGCTATCTTCCCAGAAAAAGAAAATTAACTTGGAGCCACTTTTATTTTACCATACTAAATGTCAAAACACTTCATTATTATATGGGACCTATTATATTCAAATTTTCTTTCATAAAATTGATTATCGATAAATTAGTTCTGTTTCAATCAATATCTCGAGCGATAAAATTTCTTCCCATTAGACATACTGTACATTACCCAATTATTAAAATATATGTCTTCTTCGTAATAAATCTATGAATGCTTTAATTTTTTTAGAATAATGTAACGCTCTTCAAACAAAAAATATGTTTTTCTCATTTGTTTCGCATTTGATAAATTGGATTGTAAAACTGCTCTTGGACGTTTGTTCTATACGGCTGTGGGTCTCAAAACGGACACTTTCGTGAATCAAATTTTGTCCAAAGGCATGTGTGTCTATCTATAGTACGACGTTTGAATTATCTTCCCACTTATCTCCGATATGATATAAAAAATGTGGAATAAATATAGCCATGAACTAATTCTTGCCAAGACTTGGTCACAACAAGGGCGAGCTGTTTTTCATTTAATAGCTTTGCAGAGTCATGCAGAGATTTCAAACCAAGGCTTTCGTATTACATTTACAGACAAATGTTGGGTAACCGCTCCTAAGACACACCTGACAATAATTTAGAAGAACTTAACTCATTCATTGCTGACACGCACGACGCGCGCTGTCAGTAATTAACAACGTTTACATAACCGGTATGGCATTAATATCTAGTTCATTATGTCAGTACATTATGCGGTCTTAAGGTATATGCCTAGTCAGGGTTGTAAATCCGTAGCAAATGGTGGCTGATTGAGTACCCAGGGATGATAGTTATTCAAAGTTCTTTCCAAGCCACATCCTACCTTCATAAACTTTAAAAAAATAATGTGTGTGTGAATAAATACTGATTCTTTCAGAGAAAAGTATGTTGAGATGTTTGACTAAAATTTAAAAAAATAAAACAAAATTCATTTGTACTACTTCCACATATTTATAATGATCAGGACCGGTTTCGCTCATCACGAGCATTATCAACTGATAGAAATTCAAACATAACAGGCTTATTTATATAAAATTGAGTGTAAAAGTGAAGGTATATAAAACTGATGGTTCATGCACTGAGACAAGAGAATATTGATTAACAAACAAATTATACATAAATCAAATGAAAGAGTCTACAATTAAAATGTTATGGACCTCTTGCAAATCATTAAATACTAATCTAAAATCACAAATATAGCTACATTAAAAGTCCATTTAACTGAAAAAAAAATTTAATGACGTTACTAATATAATATAAAATAATGACTCAGGGAAATTATAAGTAAAAATTAATGAACCATTTAAAAATAATCAAATATTAAGTATGTAATTAATATGAATAATAAACAGCCATCTTAAGTGGAGAAAGCAGAGCAGCTATGAGTATCCAATAAATTTTAATATCTGAAAAGTGGTTTGACTAAAAGTGAATACGGTATAAAAAAATATGAGAAATGTTTATTATGCATAATTTAAAGCACATATTCCACTCATTGATCATCACTGAATCCTGTACAGCGCTCTTGTCACGATGACAGAGAGAAGGCGTATTGCACGTCTTTCCGGTATTGTTACAATGTCTTCTCGTACGTTTGTTTGTCTTCATTGAACATACCATCCTTACGAATAACATGTACAGGTACATACCGAAGAAAACTAATCATTCTTAGAATACCTTTTATTCTAAGAGGACTTATGTCGGCATGGCATGCAAATGGTTATATTAATATGCCACACAAACATTTTTTCACTTGGTGGATTATAAATATTATAATACAATTAAGTGTTGTCAGCCGGAAAATAAATGCTGATAATTATATGCACTTCTAACAGAGGTATCTGAACAGAATAAAATAAAATAAAATAATCTAATAAAATTATATAATAACTTCTATATAATAACTTCTAATAAAATTGCTTGTTACTCAGTTGTTCAACCTCTCTTTTATGAGAGAGAGTAGAGATCAAAGGATAGGGCTAGGACAGAACTAGTGGTTAACTTATAGCTCTCGCTACGCCCCGTTTTTTAGGATCGAATTTTAGAAATCACAAACATTCATGCCTACGAACAGATATTCACAATTCAATTGAAAAATCAATTTATGAAACTGTCCGTACTGTGACTTGAACCCGAGACATCTTTAATCGTAGCAAACGACATTAACCACTGCACTAAATTATACACCTTCACGATGGAGTGTAATTGTATGTAATTACATTAACTATTTTTTTACATATGTAAGTTTCAATAAATGTATCACAATAAAGATTGTTTAGTTTTGGATGTTGATTTCGATTTTGATTTACAGAATGTAAGATATCATACAATTGGCTTATAACTATCATTTATACCTAACAATTTTTGTTTTGCTACCTTTTAAATGGCTTTTAAGAAAATAAAATTGATTAAAACATGTTCGTAATTCGTTTATTAAAATATATTTATTTTAATCACACTTGGTTCCGGTCTTTTTAAAGTAAATAATAACAGAACAGATTTTCAATTCGCTGATCACCTCTTTAAAGAATCACACAACATAACTTCTAATTCATCACCGGTATGTCTACATTTGTGTGATAAGAGACTCAGATAATTTTTTTAGAACAACTTGAAATTAATAGATATAACCAAGACCATAATCTCCTCAATGATCAAGCCAATATTAATTTTTCATTTTTACTTAAACCATTACAAGAACAATCAATAAAATAGCAATACATTTATTTGAATTAATAGCACTACGTAAGCTCATTTTCCAAAAACCCTATTAGCACCTTGAATAATTTAATTTTAAATAAATATTGTGATATTTGAATACATCAGATGACATAGCATTGTCTATTCTAAACAGTATATAAAGCTAAGCTAAAATAAGTTTAAGTAATTCATGGTAATTGATCTTTTGTTAATGATTCAAAGACAATCATTCTCGTATGGGGTTTTTTCTTAAATGTCTTCCCCACACAAAGCTTTCAGCTGACAGAATCTTTTTAGATAACAGTACTTAGCTAGGGTACATGTAGGAAAGGGATAAAAAGACTTAGTCTGTACCCACCCTACCACTGACTTTAGAGTCCGCTTCGCGGACTCCACATGATAGTTTCAGTAGGAAAAAAAACGTTTAAGTATAGTTCTGACCATGGCATTAAGCCAAAATGGTCATCAACTACCTAATAAAATTTTGTAGAGCTAAATACTTTGATTTTTTATCGTATTAGTATGGTTGTTATCGTTTCAATATGTGCCTATGAATTCGTTATTATTTCAGGCATGTACGTCGGAGAAATGCTGAGTGTCTAAGGCCATGTGAACATTTTTAACATTGTACGCGCAATTCATGAAACTATTAATTCGCCACAGCTGTCAAAGATTTTGGTTTTTTACGAAACAGTTCGCCATGGCTTATCACTAGCGGAAAATTTATATAGCAAATATTATTTTATTTCTCGGCGAAAGTCTTTTTTTATACGACAGTAATGTTTTATTATATTTTATAGTACCTTTTGGCATTTCGTATTGTGAAAAATTTTATATTCAAAACTGATGTTGACAGTAGTTTATGTTCATTTTATTAGGGTCGTGTAATATCTCATTACACCATCTTCACTGTTCATACTTCATTTTTTCGCTACTTATCGTGGCTTCATAAAAGAAATATTTCGCAGCAAAAATTCTCTCACATACATTAGCGCAGCGCTTTTTACAATTTTATTTACTTGATAAAGTAAAACGTAATAATATTATATATAGTAAGGACGAGGATATTAAGTTTTAGGTATTTTTCATTAACGTTCCGAGTTACATCTCCATGTCTTTAACTTTAACCTACCATATCGCCCAGTTGGATCTGGTTTCAAATCCCGCAAGTTCAATATCAAATTCTGATTTTTTCAATTTAAATTTGAAACATGGCTGTTTGTGATGTCTCTTCTCCCCGAGTTGATCTTGAGTGACTTAGCGAAATTTCTCACATGAGTTGATCTTATGTGATCATCGCCTTGACTGATCTGCCCGCTGTAATGCCAGATATTTTTCTATCGACCTTCTTAAAAAATGTATATCAAAGATAGATTGTTATCATAATTAAAGCAAGCCTATTTAAATTTCAGCTTAGTCAGTGGTAGGATAAATCGACGGTGTTTTGGCCAATTGATGTAATCCTCAAAATTTAATTCTTCGGGAAAGAGTAAAAACTGTTTTTATCGAAAACATTATATGATGAGTTGCATAACGAATCTTTGAAATGCACTCCTGTAAATTCTCGTGTTTGCATATCCGGGATTATGGTGGCCGGGTCAGAATTTTTAAACCTAAAACCGATGTAAAATGATGTTTCCCGTCCAAAAAGTGGAAAGTTTATTTTTCTTATAAACATCATTTGGCCGAAACCTGCTCTGTCATCTTTAAAATGAGATGCAATCATTAACTCATTTTGGTATTTTTTGAGGGTCAATTGCCAAACACATCGTCGATACAACAAGTTTTGATTTAATTTTATTATTATTATGAAAATATTTTCATTTTAACATGGTCTTTAGAAATGGTTGTCTTTGGCGTGTGACAGATTCTCCTAATTGAGAATAATGCGTTTTTATATTTGAATAAAATAAATTATTAATGAATAAATATAACGCAAAATCTTTTCTGTTTCTAGCATGTGACGGATACAAATTCATTAATCGATTGAAAAATCGATGAACGAAATGAACAAAAGTTTCCATTCGAGGATTCGAATACAAAACAGATGAACAAAAATTCTGAGGTGTAACATAGGGTCTCAAAATTTATACAATTAAAAATTATAATACAATCATTAAACTAATCCTCATACTTATTTACAAACCCTACCAGTACTAAAGTGAATCTTCTTGAGAGTGTCACATAAATCAATGAATATAAATTCACGGAATACATGAATTCAATAACAATAATAATGAATACTAAAGATATCGTCGCACTTAACCTATTGGTCTTATTTGAAGAAATTGATTCTTTAAAGAGATTTCCAGATTAGATACTTCATTACATCCCCGCGTGTTTTAACTAGGAACGGATTCGAGTGATACAAATACGCGTCTTGCATTCTTTAAACGAAACGAAAACATATCCTTCATAAAATTCCATGAACCATTTCCTGTACTGAAAAGATTTTATGACATACGGCTTGAAAGTACTACCACAAGATGCCACGTTAGTAAAAAATTCTGCTTAATTAGAAAAATTGTCACCCGAAATGCAGCTTTCGAGTGCATTAACGCAAAGTGTTAATTAGAAAGAACAGCTTTCTGAGACATGTAGCATTCTGCCGTTTGGTTTTCTGTCATAGGAAATAATTATTACGTCTTTAGAAGCTAATTTACAACGCATCTCTTTGACGTGTTACTTGAAAGAAGATTTGGAAATGTCAACTGGGAGTCTTAAAAAATATAATTTATCACGCAAATGAAAAATGCATAAACTAAAGATACTTAATTAGACTATTATGTTAAATTCTAATTGTGTACACCACAAGACGGCTTACTCTCCACAACTCGCCATTTACTCGATTACGATTTTCTGAATAATAGATCGGTGAGAAATAACAATCAGAAAATAATGGCTTGATGCAAAATCACAATTGTTCAATTTTACCGACATTTGATGACATTCGTCATTTTTTTATGAATTTATACCTGACTCATATAATTGAGCATGAAATATGTTGGAAGAGTCCGTGATTTTCTCAAATCCCAAAAACGAATAATCAGCATTCTCAGAAATATGGTATAAAGAACAGAAAATATGGCAATACACGGTCCCTATTGAAAACTGTTTTTATAAAACAGCTTTTTATGTCTAAAAAACAGTGTTAGACCTATTGCTGGAAACTATTTAAAAACTACCAGATCTCTATCTTCCAAAAGTACTCAATGTTGTACCCGGTGACAATCGCTAAATATATACAGTGCTTACTGTGCGTATTTTGTAGCACAGCAGCTTTAACACATTCAGATGATTTAAGATATCGACTGAGCGTGTTTGATGAAATTTCAATATAAAATTTGAATTGTTGAGATTTTGTACATTTTCATGAATTTCGTTACTAACGACCCAGGTTTCGTCACACTTCGGGCACACGAATGAACTCGAGTTCAACATTTGAACGTCAGTTCGACCTTTTTCGTGTGCTAGTATGCCTGAAAAGCGAAACCCGGGTCGTTAGTGACGAAATACACGGAAATGTACAAAATCTCAACAATTCAAACATTCAAATAATTATCTTGACTGTTTTAACAGCATTAAACCCAGACGGTTGTCTGCAATAAAGTGATACAAAAAATACGGTTGGATTTTACATGGAAGCTGGAAACTACCACCAAAGTAGGTTGCCAACAAAAAAGATAACTGAATTTATTACACCTATAGCAGAGCCATCCCATCCAAAAAAGAGAATAACCCGATCAACTGCTAAATCTAGCTCGAGTAAAAATAGCCCAAATGCCAGCCAATCCTCATCAAAGTGATATCAAATTGCTCCTGCCTCCGCTCCTGATGTTACTGAGAATATTGACATTGATCTTGCCGTTGAAGATGAAAAATGGACCAAAGTCCAACGTAAGCGGTCTATTCAATCCACAAATAAGGCCCATGGTGATTTGAGGACTTCCGAACATGAACAAAAGAAATCGACGAATAGTAAAATCCTTAATGTCCCCATGACTGCTTCACCTTCACCTTCTATAAAGCAAATATGCGGTACCAGAGTTGGCACATCAGTTTGCTCAGGGATTGAGCGCACAGCATCCATCCACGTTTGGTCTTTACATCCGGAGACAACCGTGGATGGACTCACTGAGTATCTAAGTGAAGGTGTACCAGATATTAAAGTGAAAGTGACAAAGTTGATGACAAAGGCGAGATACTCATCTTTTAAAATTGGGGTGCCTAAATCTAAACTGAATCTTTTTTTATGTCCTGAAGTTTGGCCGTTAAATTCAGTTGTTAAAGAATGGCAAACAAAATTGACAGGTTCAATAAAAAAACTGTGACTTTTGGAAGATGTAAAGAAAAAATTCAAAAACTTAACCATATATTACCAAAATGTACGTGGACTACGGACCAAGTCTGTTGAGCTACGTAATGCTCTTATGGCGTACAACTATCAAATTATATGCCTGAGTGAGACGTGGCTCAACGACTCTATCTATGACGCCGAGTTCTTTGATAGCAAATATATTGTTTTCCGTCAAGATCGGAGATACGGCCAAAGAGGTGGTGGTGTCCTTATTGCCATACGCACTGACAGTGTTGATAGTGTTGCTAGGATTGAGTGCAATCCACGTAATGATGTTGATGCTGTCGTTGTTGGAGTAATGTGCGGTGGGTTACTTAATAAAATTTGTTGTATTTATTTTCCGCCCAAATGCTCACTAGAAGCATATGAGCAGATTTTCACATTTTTTGAAAATATGCCGATACGAAACTCTATTGCTATCATCGGTGATTTCAATTTGTATTCTTCAGCACCGGGGGTGGAATTGGAGTTTACTCATTTTTTTGAGCTGTGTGAATCTCAAACAGTTCTCTCAGATCAAAAATGCGAGGTCGCGGGTCTTAGACTTGGTGCTGGCTGATGCAGATTGTTGCGTCTCGGTGTGCGCAAGTGATGACCCTCTTGTTCCCGAGGACACACATCATCCAGCTATAGTAGTTGAGTTTCCCATTTTAAATAAGAAGGCATCCAGTTATCAACGTGGACGATGTGATGTGAATGAAGATTACTGTGATAATTATAGAAATAGAGCCTCTTGGAATTTTTGCCGAGGTGACCTATTGCACATGTACAACGAGATACATGACATCGAATGGGACGATATGTACTTGATCGGAAATATTGATGAAGCTGTCAGCGTGTTTTATAGAAAAGTTTATGATGTTTTTAATAAAATTTTTGATTTGAATGTGTACTCGGCCATGAAGCGTGGGTATCCAAAATGGTTTTCCAAAAAAGTAATTACATGTATAAACTTAAAATATAAATGTCATAAAAAGTGGAAACGCTCTAAATGTCAGAGAGATTATATTATTTTTTCAGAGTTGCGCAATAGAGTGCACGAACTCATTAATCACGATTATAAAAAATACATTAACCGGATTGGTATGAATATAAATTCAGACCCAAAAGCTTTCTGGACTTATGTCCGTAATATACGTGACTCTTCTGCTCAGCTCTCATCCATGTCTCTTAACGGCAGTGTATTGAATGGTTACGGACCTATTTCTGAGGGATTCGCGCAACATTTCAGGTCGGTTTACTCAAAAATTCCTCCAAAACTTATTCACTCAGAATCCGAGTACACGCATTCTTCTTGGCCCACTCTTAATATCAACTATTTTGATGAGTCCGATATGCGTTACGCTTTCTCGCGTCTGTACCCAAAATCTTCAGTGGGTCCTGATGGTATTCCTCCATGGTTACTTAAAGGCTGCAAACTTTTTTTAAGCGCCCCTCTAATGTATTTGTTCAATTTAAGTTTAAGTACCTCCACTTTTCCCGAATGCTGGAGTTTGACTCGTATAAGACCGGTCCATAAAAAAGCTCTCTGTCAGAGATAACAAATTTTAGGCCCGTAGCAATTTTATCAGCACCGGCTAAACTTTTTTGAATCAATGCTACATAGATATATCTATATGCATGTTGACTGTCAGTTAACTGATTCCCAACATGGTTTTAGATCAGCGCGCTCAACTATCACCAATCTAATGGTGTATAGTGAGTATATATCAAAATCTTTGGATTCCCATTGTCAGGTTGATGTAATTTACACGGACATTTCGAAAGCATTTGATAGTGTCGATCACGATATTCTGATAAATAAATTAAGTGCTATAGGAAGCTCAAATAAGTTAATTAAATTTTTTGTTTCTTATTTGTCAAAACGACGACAATATGTTGAATACGCTGGATGCGCATCAAATATTTTTCCAACATATTCTGGGGTACCACAGGGATCGAATCTCGGTCCAATTTTATTTCTTATTTTTATTAATGATATTGTGGAAAGCATGAGTGGAATAAAGTATCTGCTCTTTGCAGATGACCTAAAACTGTTTTTAACTATCAAGAAGGTGTCTGATTGTACTATTCTGCAACATAATATAGACTCGATTTTAAATTGGTCTATAAAAAACAAACTTGACTTCAACTTTTCGAAATGCTTTTGCATTTCTTTCTCTCGCTCAAGATTGCCTATTAAATATAACTATGTGAAACTTTACAGCGTTTATCTGAAATTGTTGATCTCGGTGTAACGTTTGACTCTTCTTTCACATTTCATTCACATATTAATTCCGTTGCTTTGCGTGCTAGCAAACTTCTCGGGTTTATAGTTAGGCAAAGTAAACCATTCGAAAACCCAACTGTGTTTCGCACTCTATACATTTCCTTGGTTCTCAGTACGCTTGAATATGGATCTATTATCTGGAGTCCATATGAAAATTCCTACAAGTTGAAATTGGAGCGAGTTCATAAGAAATTTCTACGATATTTCTATTTCAAAAAATTTAAATATTTTCCTTTTAATAGTTCCCTAAAAGAGTATTACCCAACTAAATTTCTTTTAGGAATGCTATCTTTTCACTCTCTTGAAGCACGAAGATCGTTTTCGATTCTAAAGCATTTCTCTCTTCTTCTTCAGGGACGAGTTTATAATCCTGAAATTCTCATGTCTATTAATTTACATGCTCCTAATTGTTATCTACGTGGCCGAAACCATATCCAGACAATTTTTATTCTTAAAACTTGTTCTTCGCGTCGGTCATTCGAGTCACCAGTTGCCAGAGCCGTTCGGATGATTAATGCACTGCCTAGAGAGCTGGATATTTTCAACACTAAACTATGGATATTGTTCACTAAATATTTTTTCCTTTTAAATTAATGTCTTTTTTTTTTTTTTTTTATTATTTAGTAATTTAAAAAAAATGTTTTTATTTTCATTATTGTTTTTATTAGTAGTACTGTTTTAATAATTATTATTGTTGTTGTTACTGTTATTATGTTTGTGGAATGCATGGCGCATTGGCATCAGCTGTAATGCCATGCATTTCAATTTTTTTAAATTTACAATAAATAAATAAATATGAACTTAGATCTCCGTATGACGCCACAAAGTTATCAAATGCTATACAATTCACCTTTTTTGCAAGCGTTGGTCGAAATGACATGAAAAACTCTTCTCTTTCATTGTCCATCTCCTCCTCTGACATTCTCATAGTAATATTATAGAATTAAAAATACTGTCGCTTTTTTAAATACCCGTTTAAAGATATATTCAAATACAGTAAAACGTCAATCTAACGGACTTATACAGGTGAGGGGGTATTTGTTAAAGTCAAAATAATGTTTTCCTTATCTGCTTTTTCGTGCATTGAGAAAATAATAGGGCACAACACATTCATGGACAAAGCAACATCGCGCCAATAATCGGCCGACACGCGTTTAAACTGTTGGAGTTTTGTGATCACCTTTTTAACATACGCATAACATTGTTTTAGACAGTGGCCCTTGGTTTGAATCATGAAAACCAACAAGAGGATGATAAAACAATTTTCAAATTTGTCTGTTCAATTTGTTGTATTGACTTCCGTTCTACTGTGTTTATCTTAATCTGGGAGTTACATTTATTGTGCTGAAAATACAATACAGCAGATACGTTGAAAAAAATTAAATAAAATTCAATTTATAATATATCCGTTTAACTTACGATGGCTGGAGAACTGTTTATACGCATCATAATATAAAATAGTATATTTCCGGCTGTCAGCTAATTAAGAAGTATTCTACCACTTGATCTAACAGTATTTTTTTTACGAAAACCAAAGAGATTACAAAATAATCATGTGGCACTAATTGGGCAACATCAAAAGCGCATTTTTTCAACGATTTGCTGACAATATGGCGGCACAGCTCTGCAAAACAAATAATGCATAAAATATGCAAACGGTCCGCCAGGCATTTATAATTTCGCCGAATAATTAGCTCTCTCGCGAAACACATTAATAAAAACAGCTGTTGCGTATTTCTGTATGTTTAATTGCCTTTTTTTGCTCTCAGTCATTTGTTTTGGATTATGAGATGATTAAATATGCATTTTTATGATATTTAGACTGCGTAATTTTCCTTGAATTATTTAAATAAAACAATCGAAAAATGAATTCGAATTACACAAATTGCGTAATTCACAATTAATCATAGTCTCTATCGTCACTGTACTGGCAGAAGTTGGAATGTAACGTATCGACAGTTCTTAGTAAATTGGAAATGGAAATTTTAGTTCGTAGTCCTCAATATTGTACGTTACATAGTTAATTGTAATATCAAATATAGATTGATTTATGTATAGGGATCAATAGAGAGGTACAGTTGCTTGCCTAAAAATCTTCATCAATATAGTTACTGATAAAATGAATTGCCGTGTTTTTCAAAACTATAATTATTATTAAAGCAACTACAGAATTATTCCGGACAAAGAATTGATATCTAAAAATCTCACTGTGCACTTACCTAGTTTCCGTCAATTTTGTTACTTGCCAACTTCTGAGAATACGTTGGCGATATGTTATATTTTGACTATATTGGTAAGGTAGTTAAATTGTCAATGCTCTTGTGTTTTCATCTCACTCAGTTGCATGATCGAATGTTCGAATCGCAAAACGGAACCATTCGAACTTTGATTATTCAACCGATTTATGAAGTACACAAATGCATGGATGTTTGTAATGTCTTCCGACTCGACCCACTGTTATTTAGTTTGAATAGTGCCTAGAGCTTTCATCGGATCATCTCTTGTGGCGCAGTCAAGAAAAATAAAACATTGTAATTTGTTAAATCGCTCATTTGGCAACAGGGCCTGGCTTAGAAAGTGGCTAGAACCTTCACTCCCGCTTTCTGATACCTCGGCAAGGGCGCAGGTAGTAATATTTTTTTTCCAGTCGACCGCTAAGAGCGAACATGCAAGGGCGTGCATGCTTAACGCTTACGTTAACCTATAGAGGGCGCCCAGTTACTAATTTTTCGCTGGTTGATTTTTTTAAAATGCCATTTGTAAACTCTGTACATGTAACTACTAACTAGAATAAATAATGAATTCACCTAAGTTAACGAGCGTGTTTGAGTGTATCTGAGAGACCGCCTCATGATCATTATCTCGCCGGACAAAAGTCTTACTCACACTTCAAACCTCCCTATTCATCCCCTATTAGACACTGAAAACTGCACAGAGAGAGCATGAGTAACTCATAGTTAGGTAACCATTTTCTAAGCCGATCCTTCTTTCCCTTCTGTCTCAGAATAGAGAGAATGGACGATTAACTTACAGCGAATTCTGTTGAAGTTCTCCGTTAGCAGCTATATTCTCGCCATCAATTTAGCTTAAAGTCTTAAAATTTTAATAGTTATTGGAAAAAATATATAACATCCTATAAAAACTCAAGACAATGCAACCATATCCAGTAACTAACTACTCGCGCACTATCCGGTCTTTAAAATTGGCTGTAGAGAGAGGTATTATCTATTTTAAATTCTTCGATTAACGCTACTCTTATTATTTTTTTAAATATCAGAACCAGTTCTCGCCAAACAACTTTTGTTTAAGTGATCCGTAAAGAATCCATACGCTATACATTGGCAGCGAAAGAGGAGTTACTAATTATCGGATTATTAACCTTTCTTATGTTTATTATTGTTTTATTTCTAGCAGTTTCAAAATTTCCCTGTCCCCACAAGATCATTCATTATCATCCATTTAAAAGGAAGCGAGCAAACTACTGCCCATTGTCTACTTACAATCCTGCCCAAATCCAGCCACATGGAGCGTTGATTGAGTAATAAATCATTTTGATGATAGGAAGTACTATCTTCGAACACCGTTTGATGAGATGTCTTAAATAAACTTTGTATAATAAAAGGAAAATATCAAGTGTCTGTAATATCTACTGTGATTAATAAATTTAGATATTTTATTCGTATAAATGTGTTAGAAAATGTGTATAAAAGTTACATAGGTATTCTTATAAATATTATCACTGTATAATAACAAAGATAAAACCTGTTATATAAGGAGAATCAGCTATTTATGGTGTCTGTCAAACTGTGTGCTGCAAGAAGTCTCAGGTGCGCCTTGAAAGAAGCTGAGAAATTATAATGTAACTATTGACTAGACAAATTAAAAAGTTACAACTCGATTGCTTCCAAGGCGTAGACGTTTCCCCAAAAATAAATCAAACATTAAAAATCCTATCTGCATCTCTTCGTAAGTATTGTTCATCACTTGATTATCAAGTGTACCAGTGGGATAATCAACCCTTTGGCAAGATTTGACGGTGATATTTGAAATATTAATAGGTATTATAAAATGAATTGTCCACAGAGCTACATTTTCTGAGGTACAGTTGTCACCACTTCGCAATTTGCTTTGGAGTCAATATCCTCGATTGACACCAATTAAATCTGTTTTAGCATTTTAATCGACATATTTATGCGAATTTATTTCTTCAAATGTCATGAAAATGACTCAGAAAAAGAGAGCGGTTATTGATGGTAGATATAGAGGGTTATATTTATCTAATTTGTGCCACCTTTTCATATAATTCTTTTTAGCAATCTATTGAAGTCTACTCACTAAACCAAAATTTCCTAGTTGTTTATAAGCAAAAACACCACTGCCCACAAAAAGTAAAAAAATGACATATGAATGAAATTTGAATTGTTGAGATTTTGTACATTTCCATGTATTTCGCCACTAAAGTCCCGGGTTTTGCCTTTAGGCATCTTCAGGCATGTGAGCACACGGATGAATTCTAACTGACATAGAAATGTAAAAAATCTCAACAATTCAAATTTGATATTTAGACTCCATCAAGCACCCTCAGTATATATCTTAAATTAGACATATGAATGCATAAATATTCTCCATGTTCTTGTTCATGTATACAACTTAAAAGATCATATGAAATATTCGTACAAAACTGTCAAAAATGAATCTATAAATTGTGTTTACAAGCAAAACCACTATTATCCATTACGAAATCGCTAAATTTAGTCACTTAGATTATATTTATATATTCTATAAAAATTCCTATGCCCATATAAAGTATAATAATGACCGCAGAATTGGTTTTAATTGATTTCTCACAATATGACTTTGAAAGACATTGATGTTTTTGCTTTTGAAAAACTGATATATTCATAAAAAAATATTATGAATTGTTTGTTACGATAACATTATATTTATTCGCATAAAGTTTTTAAGTCATCTTTATTTAGTGGGCCATGAAATAAAAAGTTTGGCGGACACTGAGCTATATAAACATCATTGAGTTTGCTTCTTGGGTCGTCGAGCTTATTTTTTACGATGTGGCTCTTTATGAAAAAAGTTTTCCAATTCCTAGTTTAAAATATGACGAAATTTCAATAATGAGCACTTGTAAAAGGGATATTCCCAATTTTAAAGTTTGCAACATGTTCTAAAGGTGAAAAACGTAACGGAAATATTTTACTTTCTTTTATCTTAGGACTTAGGACATACACAAAACAATAAAACATGGTAATAAAAAATACTACATCACGCACAAGGGCGGCTCGTGAAGGCCATGTTTTATATTACTCTCGTTAAGGAACAATTTTATAATTATTGCCGCAATAACGAGCTCAGATAACTGCATTTACGATGCACTAAATAATTCAAGGCAAGCTGGAAAGTAACTCGTGGAATCATTTTACTGCCTTTCAGTTTAAATTAATTTATTTTATTTATATGACCAGCAGAAACAGCCCGTAAAAACTTGCGAACTTACCAATTTATAATAATTTATCTCTGACCGCTGCAATGGATAATCGGTAATTGAAGTAATTATTTTATTTATTCCTCATTAATAATAGTTGTTATGACGAATAAGAGTGTTTTATAAAACCCATGCTTAACTAAAATATGCAAATATCATTTATGCGATTTCTTGAAAATAAATTAGAGAGAAATGACTTTTTTTTTTTATTTCACTGGCTGTGTTACTAAATGACACATGTGTTTTGCTGATTTAATAGATTCAGACTAAGTATATCGCAGGGTTTTTTTAAGGTTGACTAAGATTACAATTCTCAACTTAAAAATAAAGAGTGGGTGGGATTATTTCCTTCTGCTGGACGTGGGGAGGGGGTAAGACACAAACGTTTATAGCACTAATTACCGTAACACTACTAATAACAAAATTTATTATTGGTGATTGGAGGTGAAAATCTCAATTTTTTTTCAAAAACATTTATAACTAACGAAATAAATAGCCTTCTTATATAGTTTATCTGAAGATACTTCTTAACCCTTTATAGGGCAAATTATTATTTTTTTTAAATCGACTGCGAACTATATTATTTCGAATTACATATTGCGTATTGAACAATAATTTTGCCATAAAAATAAAAAAATACTTTGGAAAAAGTTTTGCTTAAAATTTTGAAAAAACTGTAATTTGTGGTGGTTTATTTACTAAAAAAAATACTGTAAATCGATATTGTACGATGTATCGATGTTATACACAAATCCTGTTCCAGCTGTGGCCGCGAATGCGCAATGGTTTATCAACCACTTGCGTATAATAATTGTTTGCGAGTAGTTGGTGCACACTTCAAGTTTTTTTTTCCCATGTCCGCTCCCAATGTGGAGCATATGGTCTCCTAATGGAGGTACCTTGACAGAATTTTTTCTACGAGAACTGCTTGTCACTCAGTTGCTCAACCTCTCTTTTTCTTTTTCGAAGAGAGTAGGGATAGAAGGATAGGGCTATGACAGGACTAGTGGTTAGCTAATCGCTCTCGTTACGCCCCGTGAGGATGGGATTGGTGGAAGGGAGGACTCAGACTACGAACAGAAATCCATACATCGATTGAAAGATCAATCTATGAAAACCGTCCGCACCGGGAATTGAACCCGAGACATCCGTAACCGTAGCCGGCGACGAAACCAACTGCGCCACGGACGCCAACCTCTTCAAGTTAGATGGTCGATAAATACACTAAAGAATTTTATCGATATCGTTTTTAGGTATAAAGGTTGACATTTCTATGGACACTGTATGATTTATAGCCTTTAAAAGAGGTGGTCGATATATCGATCGTTTTCGCGCTTTGCCCTATAAGATGTTAAAGAAGCGAAATACCTCTCGCATTTAGTATACAATCAGTGGAATAACAAAGTTATCAATATTCATTTTATATTATAAATGAATTTCCACAAAGTTACCGCCGAATCCATTGAAAATATGATAAACTAGTATTTTTTACACGGCTTCGCCCAAGATGGTGAGCGCTAATATCAGGTAATTAAATTTAGACGTTGGCTAGTTAATGTTGAAATTTGAAAATATCACCGTCGACTGTACCTCTTTTGTTTTTTTTCCATGACCGCTCCCAATGTGGAGCATATGATCTCCTAACGGAGGTATCTTAACAGAATTTTTCTACGAGAACTGCATGTTACTCAGTTTCTCAACCTATCTTTTTTCGAAGAGAGTAGGGGTAGAAGGATAGGGCTAGGACAGGACTAGTGGTTAACTAATCGCTCACGTTACGCCCCGTGAGGATGGGATGGGTGGGAGGGAGGACTCAGACTACGAACAGAAATCCATAAATCGATTGAAAAATCAATCTATTAAAAACCGTCCGCACCGGGAATTGAACCCGAGACAACCGTAACCGTAGCCAGCGACGCTTTTGTTATTCCCCAAAAAATATAGTCCATCAATTAATAATAATGTTAAGAGTTGAAACCAGCTAAAATAAAAGATGACAATTTTGCCACCTGCACTGTTGTTATGTCACTGAATTTCCCGATAGACAGCTTGTTGATCTGCATTTAATAATCGCTCCTGCAGTGCCACAAATTAAACATACGATCAGAGTTATACGCTAATTCTCGATGACTATTCCAGATGCACACCAAGTTGTACGAATTTACCATTTACTTTCTACCAAATCACAAATATGAAACTCAATATTTAACACAAATATCAACGTTCGCATTACTATCTCAACTGTCACTTGCAGAATATATTAGTATTGAGCTGTTGCTAGGCGACTATTATTATTTCTTTCTTCATCCCGAATTGAAACGTCAATAATATAGCGTTTTCAGTTGTAGGTTAAAAATTAATCGTTGAGAGTAAAAGATTTAAAATAGAGCAGTTGAACTAACAATTTCAGCCAAAATGATGTGTGAAGTTTTCACGTCTACAATGCACGCCGTTTGGGAGGAGTTGTTGTGACCGACAGACATACAAACATATAGATTTCTACATGTGCTTTGTGCTACATAGCGAAGATTTACTGCATAGCAGGTAGATTAAATGGGTATTTTAGCGTTAGTAATACAATGATTCCTTTCATCTTGAGATGATGCATATGAATTTCTAAGAAGGACAGCAATTCCACCTGATCTATAGACTCTAGATTAAATAAAAGATGATTCCAACCCTCAAAGTTAAACATACAGTATCCATGGCATTCACGATATTCATGACACTATTCTACTCCACTAAATTCTCAGGATGGTCTCGTGAACTAGATTCACAATTGATTTTTTACCCCTATTACGAAGCCCTTATTGAAAAAATCTTTTGACGTTTGTGGAAAAACTATAAGCTCTTTAGAAAACAGGTCAGGTTTCTGTCTAAGCAAACACGGAAAGTTAAGTCAAAGCATTTTCAGTTACACTACTTCAAAAAGGGTTATAAATAATTGCACTTTGTGTTAGATAATATTCACTTGGTACACTTGAACTTTTATTTCGATAGTTTTCACTTTGGATTAGATAGTATTAACGTAGTACACTTAAACTATGATTTTAATAGTTTTCATTTAGTCACGGATTCTTTTAACAAAGTGAGTTGTGGGTTATGTTAGGGTTGGTCTGGTTTGATTTGTGTAATGTATTCTAATGCGTGGAGCAAAGACAATAAAGGCGGCCTAATATAGGGTAGAGTTGCAACAAGTATTTTCATTTCATTACAGCTTCGTACAACTATCGATTTCAAAGTTTGAACATTTATATAGAGTGAAAACTATTTTTTCGTAAGTGTAATATATTTCTTCAATGTTAAAATATATTTTATTATGTGGGATCACTTTATTTTTAGTGAAAGAATTTGTTATAAATGAAAATTATTTTTTTTGTGAAAATGAATATAATATAAACAAAAGTGCATTTAATTGTAAAAGCCTTTCAAAAATATTTTTTCAGAAGTCTCACGATTGATTAACATATAAATTGAAGAGAATTGAACTCTCTCGAGGCGATGGTGGTGTAATGGTCAGCATAGTTGCCTTCCAAGCAGTTGATCCGGGTTCGATTCCCGGCCGTCGCATATTTTTTTGATTATTTTCTTTTTACTGATTACTTTTTGTTATACCTATGATTCCAAATTATTTTTCATTTTACGATGTCTATTAATTGATATCAACTTTTTATTCTGCAGACCGGCTAACTCCACTCCAAAATTTTTGTAGAACATATCGTCACTGTTCTGGTAGAAAACAATAAATCGAAAAAATGACATATTGAGTTAGTTAACTCTACCATATGAGAGAACACACATATTTTTATAAATTATACTTTTAGTTAAAAACAGTTTTGTACAAACAAACAAAATGAAAAACGTATGGCATTTCAAGCATTTGGCAAACTTCGTAGTCCAATTACTCAAAACTAGTATTATCCAGTTAGTGTCTTCTTCCAGAACAGCGACGATATATTATTACTGTAGATTCATATAATTTCGAAAGTATTTTTGTAATTTGTTTATTTTCGATTTTTTCTGACAATCTTTCGTTGTTTTCTCGCAATTAAACAATATATTTTCCTGTATAATACAATAATTTCCACCTCCCACCCTCCCCCCTTAATTAAACCAAAAAAACATCTGTTAGGATATCTCCATTAGGAGTCCGTATACTCCATATTGCGAGCGGACATGGTAAAAAAAATATATTATAATATTTTCTATAAAAAGGATGGAGAATATTGAGAAAACACTTTTTTCTCGTTTATTCTCACTACTTATTTCGCATTTGTATTCCCTAATCCTTAATGTTCCAGGTTAATCCTTTCTTGTTGATCCCATTAAAAAGTAAAACACTAATTAAAATTTAGTTGCCATCCGTAAAGCATGACCAAACGCCTAACGAGAAACAATGGTGATCAATTTACAACCGTTAGAGATGCCCGTGCTTATTCCAATTTTTATATGGACATTAAAACATTGCAAAATAACAATAAAAACACAGTTGAAAATTTAAATTCTTTTATTAATTTCATTTGCTAGTGTGTCCCAACTGGTGCCGGTCCACTCTAACGGCACTAACTGAACTTTTCTAAGCATTATAATCCAAGTGTTATATTTTTTGTCGATCCGCTGGTTCAAAATGGTTGGGAAACACTTTCGAGAATGTATTTTTTATCTTATATAACAGTAGGACGGATAATGATGATGATGATAACGTTTATGCAGTTCAGAGGGGATGTTTCCCGGTCGGCGAGTGGCGACAGAATTCACGTTCGTCGGGCGACTACAGAATGAATCCGGTACTTCATTTTTTGTTCGGTCATAACATATCAGTCAAATAAAATTTGCCAATTAGCCTAGTCAATATTGCTAACGAATAATGACAAGCATAATGTTTCGCAAATATGCAGAGTCTTGTCTCACTACGCACTAAATTTTACAACCTCCTCTGTGCTACATTTTTTTCTGTAAAAATGTCCGCTTCGATGATAAGCACATATCGACTGTAGAAAGGAAAAAGAACATAACCCATATACGAAAAACATTGTGTATAGCCCAAACAAAACTTGTATTAAATTGTATAAATTGTGATTATCGAAAAAAAATAGTTTGAAAAGACGAAGGGATAAGTCCTTTTGCCTTTCTACAGTCGATATATTACATATTTATACATAAATATAGTGTATTAGTACGTTTTGTGTGAGTTATACAGAATATTTTTTAGTGTGGGTTACGTCCTTTTTCCTTTCCACAGTCGATATACTCCTAATCAGGCATATCTCAAAAGAAGTTATTATAATACAACAGCTTGTTAGGCAGTCGATCCTAGTCTCATTTTCGGAGATATTAATGATACAATAGGATAGGGCAGCCATAGGAGTTAGCTAATCGCTCTCTCAATGTCACGTTTTAAGCATTTAATGTATAGGAGCGTGTTTTAATATCACATACATCTATACATTAGAAATTAGAACACAAACCTATTAATCGACATTTAAACTTTCCATATTAGGATTCGATTCCATGAACAGCGATACAGTGATGTTGACCACTCAACTGCAGCCCGGATATAGAACATTCTGTGCGAATTTTTTGTTCTTTTCTATATAATAATTGAAAAAAAAATTAAATCATTAAAAAAAAATTATTTCGATATAATTTTTCCATAATTTTTTCGCCGTAATTTTAAATACCTTTAAGTTATTAATTTATTTACATTCTTAATAAGACTCAATCTCATATTTTTCGAGTCTGTTTTTTATTTGCTAGATTTTAATTACAGGATCAATATAAATGTATTTACTTAAATAAGAACTAAAAAGTAATCAAACCGATTTTTGCTATACAAAGGCATGGTAAGAAAGTTTACTATTAAAACTAAAAAAATAAGTATCCGATATCTTCAGTTTGTTTGTTTAAATTCTGAACTCGCTATGTTAAAACGAATTCCGGAAAAATAATAATATGTTTTAGGTTTTAATCAATTTTAATTGCGATATGATTTTGAAAACAGCATCACCTTCCACAGCGATGGTGGTGTAATGGTCAGCATAGTTGCCTTCCAAGCAGTTGATCCGGGTTCGATTCCCGGCCGTCGCACACTTTTTGATACTATATTATTATTAAAGTAAAAAATTACAAAAAAATCATTGTTATAATAATTGAAATATGAAATAATCAGTGTTATATCTAGTTGTATACAATTATTTTATTTTTAAAAAAGAAATTGCAGTGAAGGAGGTTTATTATTTATTAAATTTGTTATTTACTGTATATTCGGAACAAGTGTGGAAAATTGTGAAAATTGAACATTAATCGAGACGTTATGGTGTCATAATGTTTTGAAGTTAGAATTAGGTAGGTAAATAGTGCGCGTCCATATTATGATGAAAGGTGTCGAGTAAGCGAGGAGATACCTTCATACTTCAGTCAATCACGCAGCTGAAAAAGATTGTGATATAAATATAAAAAAAACCATATTGTGTTCTTATTTTAAAACCTTCAAATAGTAAAATTTGTTTGTACTTTCAGGGCTATGAAAATGGTTTTCCGTGTGAAGAATATTTCATTTCATATATTGCAAAGGTGATGAAATTTATTTAAATATATACGAAGTATAACGATCCATTATAATATAATTTACATAAAATCGTTTTACCTGAAAACAGTACTTTTTGATGTTTTAACAAATTGCATTATTTTTCGATCTATTCCAGAACGGATCGGGAAGGTCCTTTTTTTGCAAAGGAGGCGCTAGAATCCTTGTCGCCTTATCTTAGGGACGCATCCAACATGGATATTGACTCTAACTCATGATGCTTAAACATTTTAGGTCTTTTCACCATTATTTAAATTATATTTTTGAAGTAATTCTGTTTTTGTTAATATTTAAATTTAAAAAAATATGATATAGTATTCGAAAAACGATAACATAATATTAAAATAAAAACGGTTGTCCCACATCAACCGTTGTGTATACGGTAGCTATTTTATGGCCATCTTTCATAACGCAATAACGATCAATAAAAAAAACAAATTTTTATCTCGTGTTCTTGGCCATAGGCTGCATAGGACCGATATTTTAATCAAGCACTATTGTGCTTAAACTTAATTAAATTAAATATTTCTTTTAAATCGTGTTGTAGTTGGCTTCACGGTGCAGTGGATAACATCGTTGGCTACATTTAAAGATGTCTCGGGTTCAATTCCTGTTGCGGACAGTTTCATAAATAGATTTTTCGATCGATTTTTAGGTTTCTGTTCGTAGGAATGAATGTTTGTGATGTCTAAAACTCCCTCCTTCCAATCCAATACTCGAAACAGGGCATAGCGAGAGCGATTAACTAACTACTAGTCATGTGCTAGCCTTATCCTTCTATCCCTACTCTCTTCGAAAAAGAGAGGTTGAGCAACTGAAGAAAAAGCAGTACTTGTAGAAAAAACTTCTGTTGAGATACCCCCACTGGGAGCGAACATGGTAAATTATTATTTTTTTTTAATTATGTTGCAAGTGCATATACTGAATTCACAAAAATATTATATGTTTTATTTTTCCCCTGCTCCGTTTTTTCATGTTCTGTTTAGTCACCAAACCATTTTTATGCTACATATTTTTCTTTTTGTTGACCATTGTTAGAATAATTTAGTTATGAAATAGCGGATATTTTCAATCAATTAATGAATTTGAAATCAATATTTATGACAACTCTAGGCCCCTACTAATTTTATGTTAATGATTATAATAGTAGGTAAAAGGATTGTAATAGTGGATGGCCAAAAGAGCATACCCAGCTCTTATTTGCTTCAAGATGGGGAGAAATGCAAATGAAGTTAATCACTGGACTTGATCAATTACAAATTTCGTATATTATTTCCAAAACCTCAATAAAGATTAGCGTATTTTCTACTTTGTATTAAATTAAATGAAGCAAATACCTTAAATATACCTTTGTTTTCACACGCAAATCACACCAGACGCATTCAAATGAAGCAAAATAGTACGAGAACGCCGCATGGTCAACGACTAATGTTGCTAGCCATGCGGCAGTCGTTAGCAGGAGCTTGTGGAAGAACTCGTCATCTTTCACACTTGACTACCCGTTTTCTATGTTTCATCCAATACTTTTTATAAATAACTGCATGGGACTCTTTCATTATTTTGTGATTACCTATATCACAAAAATATCTCCTCTTACCTTATATTCACTTTATTGGTGATCAGTCAGTGGTTGTGTAAGCATAACTAGCGGTAAAAAAAACATCTTTAATTTAACAGTTCAAAAAAATATATTTAATTATGTTATATAGTCACTTTTACTGAGTTAACTGTCAATATTTGGCGAAAAGGCATTATATTAAAAAAAATGAAATTTCTTGGTTTTTTAAAATATGATATAGAATTAACTTTTTAAAAATCTCGATAACTGATTTTAGGGATACAGCAAAAAATCATCAGCGACTGATACGTCTAAAGTATGAGAATAGAATTTAAATTTAAAAAATAAACGTTTTTTTTATTATGGTTGTATTCACCCACAGTTTGAGGAACACTGACGCAACATGTAAAATATCACGCTGTCTTTTGCCGCCTGAAGACAATAACTAACTTACAGCCTTCAAAGATTAAATTCCGCAAACTTTTGATTATCCATTTGCATAGATATAGGAGTGGTTCCCCAGCTATTATTTTCAGAACATTTGGTGCTTGAAGTACAGGGGTGCTATAAGTGACCCAGTTATTATATTGATGATCAACCCTTGGTAACCCCTGTAGATTTGTTGTACATATTCCTGCTTATTAATCATTAAATCCCTCATTCAAGTCCACACTTACTTAATACTGGCATATTAGAACTATATAATATAAGCAAACCATACATGTTTTAGTTGGTAATTTTTATTAAAAAAATACAAATTTGCGTTAACCAAGAGTTTTTATAATAATTATGAAGATGCTGAAATACAAATTGATTTCAAAAGAACTATAATTTAATTAAATTTCGTTAATTTATTTAAACAAATTTCAATAATATTTCAGGTGTATTTATTGATACCTTAGTTCTAAAGTATAACCAGTTTTAAATTAAGTATTAAGAAATGCTTACAATATCGATATTTAAAAGTTTCAAAATGTAGCAAAGGGTAATCTGTGACTATTTAAGAATGATAGTGGTATAATACCTTACATCAAAAACTGTAACAACTACGAAAATTCTGTGAAAACCTCTAAAAACTCATATTATTAATATACGAGAAAGAAAATATGTTTATAGTATCATACATTTTTTTTACATCAAGGTTTCCCAACCAAAGAGTTCGGGGGGAAATGGTTTCCGTTTATTATAGATTTCCAATATTATGTATAATGGCTATGTGTATATTTGGGAAGCACCGCTTGAGTTAGAGCTGGATTATGTTGGGAAGGGGGGGGGGAATTATACTCGGAACATTGCTAAAATGTATAATGGGTAAAAAGGTTGGGAACCACTGCTTTAGGTAATCTTAGAAAATCATAAAAATTAGATGTATAGTGGAAGATGCCTAAAATATTGTTAATTATATCAGAACTACGATTTTCAAGTTGTTATACTTCGGAACTGAGGTATCGATATACAGTCTCCCGATTTCATATTTGACTCGTATAAAAATAGCAAATTTAGTTTTACAAGAATTGTATCAGTTTGTTGACAAAAAAATAAGCGGTATTAGTTAATCGTTAAGGTAAATATATTTATGAGTTGAAAATATAATTTCTAATGCAGGCCCGGTATGCCTATATTTTTGCAATAAAAGTCATAGACTTAATGTTCTCGAACAGTTATAAATCAGTATATATAATCAAAGTAAAAACTTCCTTAATTACCATAGAAAAATAAATTCATCACCCTTACTTGAATCAATACAAGACTGAATCGCACATGTAGTTAGGTCTAAACATTAAAATTTCAATGTTTTCACCTCAACGATTAGTTAATGTTCCTTTTCCTAGAAAAATACAAAGCACAATTATTAATATTGAACATCATTTATTTTAATTTTATTTATTTTTAAATATACGTTATGATGTCGTGGCGAATGCGATGATATATTGTCAACCTCTTCTAAACTAGTATATAAAGCTAAACTATATTAGGTTAAGACTATTTCTGACGTTGGCGAAAGCTGAAAGAGCTATCAACAAACTGAAATTACAAAATTCTTATTGAAATAAACTTTATTATTTTTACGCTATTATAATGGAGCTCTACTAAGTGAATGCCAATTAAATCAATAAAATTTACCCACATCAGAATGTAAAATTTAAAAAAAAAATTTAATGGCGAATGTTAACAAAGAATTCTCATTGCACATTTTATTGCACTAGCTCTTTTTAAAAGAAGTTTTATGAGGGTTATTCTGCTGCCATTCGCTATGTACTCCAATTTTATGTGTGTTTATGGTTAACTATGTTACTGAAATATCCAACTAGTATTTAAATTTCCATTTGTGGATTTGAACTTTGGATCGTAGAATGGTTAATAATGTTACAAAAAGGGAGCAGAAATAAAAAAATCAATTATATAAATAATTCTGTTTCGACCATAGCTTAGTAGATTTTATTTAAACAAAAGCATGCCCTGCAAAAAATACAGGAATATTTGAGAATCTCTGGCAAGCGACACTTTGAAGGCCAGGGGGTAATGCCGTAAAGTTGTTGGAAACTCCGCTATACCTACCTATACATATGTCAGAATAGTACAGCAAAAGAAATTTTCTGCTTAAACCATTTCGAGGGTAGGTATGTTATATTGCGTGAATACACCCGATGAAACAATAGCAATTTAAATGCAAATTGCTATATTTAATATTTCCTTTGATACGTTCTACATAATAGGTTTTGTTTTGTTTAATTTATATAGGTATTTTAGTCAGTTAGCATATTCACATGTTGAGAAATTTACTTTCTTACATTTAAATTGACATATATTATTCTGCAGAGTGCGTTCGAAGTCATAATTTACATAATTTATTCTTGTGTGAAAATAAGTTTTATTTCAATTTAACGAAGCGACTATTTTAATAGAACTGTAATTATACAAAATACAATGAAAAGACGTAATTTAAATTTTCGTGCTTTGCAATAATATAAACAATCAAATGCTCTTATTTGTCGTTGGAAATATGTAGCACGAAACATATAGAAGTAAATTAACTAACAATACATACCTAAATTATTTCTCTTAAACGTTTTGAATATAGTTTAAAAATAAAACAGAATTTTTTGTACTACTTCTACAAGTACTCGCGAGCATTATCATTTTAAACATTTGGAATTATTACAAATAAACTTTGTTTTATTTTTAAAATATAATGCATTTTCACCAGGAATTGACAGTTAACACCTTAAAACGTATTTGAATATAAATGTGCTTAGAGCGAAAAAGTGGCACCCCAAAGCCTAAATTTGCAGGGCATAGCTTGGCTAATATTTAGAGAAAAAGGATTAAAATTGACACGAAAATAATATACTTATTCATTTTTAATTAAATTAAAGTGAATTACCTATGATTGGTAAATGATTTAAATCAATGTGTAGTTATATAAGCCAGTGCAATTGCTTGAATAAGTTAATAAAATGTCTGAAACATTTCGATTGAAGGCGTAATCTTCAATCCAATCTTCTTGGAATATCGGATCAGACAACTTGCCTTTTTATAGTCGACTTGAGATTCGAAAGCTCCCATAAACTTCTGTATGGCGAGTCCTAAAGTTATCGCCGGCCAAACCTCCGAAGGGGGCGTCCAAGCTCTTCAGGTTTAATTGAAATCGTTATTCACTTCCAATAATACGTCACAGGGAATCCTTTCGATGTCGTGATTTAAGGCTTTTGTTATCTCAATACGGCCTTTCAAAGAGTGCAGTGGCTTGCATAAGTTATTATTACATATTCACATAAATATACCGAAAAAAATCATACAGCGTAAATACTTTCGCTCAATACATTAATACAGAACTTTATATTTAAAATTTGTATAATAATTGAAACGCTTTATATACAGAAAGATTGGGACGGACACATACAGTTGAAGGCAACTTTTATACAAAGTAATAAATAATTTATTTTAAGAAATGATAACAGAATTGAGTCCAAGCTGATTGTAAAACGCATAAATTTCAATCAAAATTAATTAAAACATTAAAAACACCCATCTCCATGCTCTCTGATACCAATTAATGAATTGATTGAAAAAATAGATGGAGTAACAATCGTTATTCTAATTTGGAATAACGAAATTCATTCTAATATCAATTCATTTCAAAGAGGTTAATTAATAATTTTCATTTAACTATTTTGTTGAGATTAAAAAAAATAATATACTGCATTTATATGACTCATATTTAAACTGATGAAAAGGTGGAATGAAATCGATCAAAACATTGTTAAAATAGTGATATTTTCGTACCGGGATTTGAACCTGAGACATCCGTAACCGAAGCCAACACGGACCCGGCAGTTGGAGTTGTACCAAGTGAAAATATTTTTTATTTAAATGACAAAAAAAAAACTTATTTACTAAGCACGCTACTGGGTCGAGATGTTTCCGTTTCATTATCAAATCACAATAAATTCATTACTCGTGTCTGAGAAGTCCCGCTTTCAGGTAAAAGGAAATTGGTGAGTAAAGTTTTCTTGGCAATCACTCACCTATGTAAGTAACCGCATTTTTTATCGATGCCACTCCGTCCATGAAATTCTCATTACTTAATGCTATATAGGCCACATCGGTTTTGCCTGTGCAGTAACCAGAGCTTACAAGTGATTGGGATATAAATCGCAAACAGGTGTATTGTTATTGATTGAGTTGGCGTTTATTTTCTTAAGTTGTATTATAATGAGGTTTTACAAAAAAATTTAAAAATATTGGTTTTGTTTCATCTGCTAGCAATGCCAAAGGTATGCACATCAGTCACAGGACACACACAATCTTTCTGTTTACGAATCGTGCCCATCAAGCGAATTGATTGGGTGTTTTATTTGGTTCTGTCACGTGATACTTTTAGAAGCGTTATAGTAAACATATTCTTTTTTTTGTTTGACTCACGATTAAAACAAATCAAAACCTTAGTAGCTCCATAGAAAATATGTTTACCTTTTGTGGATCTTATTTGATTTTTCAATTGATTTGTGAATTTCTGTCCGTAGGCATGAATGTTTGTAAAATTCCCTTCCACCTATCCGATCCTGAAAACCACAAGTCTTATCCTAGCCTTATTCTTCTATACATACTCTTTTCGAAAATGAGAAGTTGAGCAACTGAGTAACAAGCGGTTCTTGGAGAAAAAAAATGTGTTGAGATACCTTCATTAGAAGGTCATATGCTCCACATTTGGAGCAGACATGGTATTTTTTATATATAAATTCGATAATTATGTATCAATGCTACTGATGGTAATATAAAATTGGTGTACGTTAACCCCTCCGTACTCATGGTATATCATGGCGTTATTTCGGCATTTAAACCTTAAAATTATCCGTGAAATAGGTCATACAAAAAATTGAAAATTTTGTTATTTGTAAATAAAATAGTTCTACATATAATTGAAAATTAAAAATAAAATACAGTTTACGTCTTCTTTGTATAATTAATCATAATTTGAAAACCTCGTCAATTTTACCATCGAAAAAGACAACATTACAGTATAGTATAGTATAATAACGAACCGAGATGCATGACTGTATCGTATACAACCGCTTTGTTTCAAACGGCACTGAAACACGTCTCGAGCCTGTTCTGCTGTGAACAATTTCGATTCTTGTGTCTATCGATAATTTCCCATAGTTTGATATGTATACTAAGTTTTAGACACAAAATATGACCTAAAATAATTACTTAATACTACATAAAACCATATTTCATTTTTATAAATTATCATTTCGCTTTATAAATGCGTTTATATGACAAACCTCACACGGTAACGCAATCTTTCAGCATGAAAACGGGAAGGTTAATCACCTCTAATTATATAATTATATCCTTCATAAAGAAGAAAAATGCTTTTTAAATATTATTAAATAATGAAAAGGCGTATCCCGCAAGCTTATTCATTATCATATTATTTAAACAAAAAAAGTAATTCAGATACGGCTAAGTAATCGAATTATTTACATTGTTAATTACAGGCATAAGCGAAAAGTTTGTAAATGTTTGTAATAGTTTGTAAATAATATGTACTAAATTGTGCTTGAAAAATTTTATGCTTAATTTGAAATACTTTTATTACAAATTGTCAAAAACGTTAGATATTTCTGTAAATGATTTTTTGAAGAATATGTTTTTTCGGTTGACTTAATTTATTAATATTATTACCGAAAGACATAGTTATTGTATATTTATATGTGTAACATATGATATATACAAGAGTGACAATGGTGTCTTTCACCAAACTCATCTTGGATCCTGGAATGATTTACTCGGTGGAACTTCTGGATTTTTTCTATATGCTTAACATTAAAAGTCATTACAAATACTGACTGTCATCATTCAATCAACAAACATGTTAAATCAGGAATTAATGCTTTAATGATTTCAATTTAGTATACAAATTTTTTTTGAAAAAATTCTGTATGTAAATATCTAAAATACTAAACTTCTTATTTCGTATTTATATTTGATTCTCCAGCGATGATATGTTTGATCATTTTTCGTAATCAATCTAATTTTTGGAATATTTTCCAGACCCTTCTGTGTTGTACGGATCGCTTACACAAAGTTGACGGCAGAGCGTTTCAAACGGACATTTTTAATGAACCGGTTCTGAAGCAGTGTATTGAATTACAACTAAAATATTGGGAAAAGTTTCGCGATAAAGTGACTGATGTAATATCGTATAACCTCAGCACTTGAAAATTTGAAAGTCGGATTCAAACGAGCAATAGCTGTGTTGGAAATAATGATTATGGATTGATAGATGCTTTAACACAGTAAAACAATTCGCGGTACCGAGTGGAAAATGCTATCGTCCAGCTTGGTAACGTAACCAAAAGCTCAAATCCTCACATAAAAACTTTGAATATAGATATTTCAATCACCGCCACCCCTATAGGAATCCTGTATCAGTTAATTGAACAGGACCGAGCTTAAAATATTTCATTGCGACGCTCATATGTTATAATTCCATAGTATGTAATGCAAATACTTAAAAAATTCGTAGCTTTAATTTTACAGGAACATACATTTCAAAATCTTTGATAAATCTAACAAAATTAATGACCAGAAAGTGATGGTAGCAAAACACCTTTATATTATTTCGAATTGAAAGCAATAAATCAATGTTTGGGATTGACTGCTTTGTGTTCAAAGAAGCTTAAAATTCAACAGGGAATTATGTACGTATCAGAAAATATAAATGAAGGCTTACACGCTAAAAGTAGACAATCGCTCATTAAGCAGTTCTTAACAGTGTTCTTCTGTCAGCTCTTATCCCAATACGTCAAAGCCTTCAAATGATAAAAACCTACAGCTAATCTGGAAAAGAAGTCAAATGAATTCGATTCATATTGGTAGTGAAGAATAATCGCTTGTATTGGATTGCTAAAAAAAAAAAAAAAATCAGAACTAATGCCATAAATGTTTTGTGAAACGTAAACCCTAATCTTTGACACCTGCCAAACTTATTGGGTGGACTCTAGACCTTCAAATAGTCCAAAACTGTCGGCAGCCATCTCTAAAATTGCAAGATAACAATATGTTAAGTCTTTGACACAGCAATTAGTAAATTCATGCATTAATCTCATTAATTATCAAAGTTTCGCTTATCGCTTATCTGTCACGAAACAATAATAACTTGAGACAAAGCGTTTTTACTATATAATTATAGTGGCATACCTGTGTACCATAATATACTGAACCACAGAATCTATAATTTTTGTTACCAGGCAGAAAGGGTCAGGCGAGTTCGCAACCTGTGTGTTTCTATGTGGTCAAATTTCTAGAAATTCGACCCATTCAATTTCAGGTGTCATTTGAGACTTTTTTCAATTCCGGAAGGGTCGCATTTGCATTTTTAAATATATATTTTTAGCCAGAGCGGACTAGTCCGTTGAAAGCTTAACAACTCGATCCGTTAGGACGAGCTCTTACGGCGCTTTGAGAACTGAGCTTTCATTACCGCAAGAGAGAGTTTGCCTTGTCAAAAGCTGGAAGAAATCATCCTTATACTGTATCAATTATATTGATTAAAATCAACGGTGAACCTGTATTGTATTACCAAGCACTTAACTGCAATAAAGAAGATATTACCTCTGAGATATGGGCGGTTTACTGTGTCCGAAGAGTTTATCCTGACCTGAAGCCGATTGCTGATGCGAATGAGAGAACTGGTGTGTGTTATCTATTCCTCTCTACCCCCTTCCTCTACGAAGACTATTATCACATATATTATAATCTTTGAATCTACTAAAGCACGAAAATATTCATTCGTAAAATGCATTAAATTCCTGTTATACCGTTTTATGAATGCAGTTATTTTTATATAAAGTATGTTATACGTATCTTACACAAGTGTACAAAGTAAATATGTATAAGCCCATTTCTTAAAAAAAGACACATCGATTTCGAAAACCGTATTGCCTTGGGTGACTCAGTGTATCGGTGCACTCCTTTGATATGTTTTTTGCACAATATCCTTTGTAGCACACCCCGGGGGTGTTCTTTTATAAATATAAATGGTGGTAGATATGTCCACCCCTTTCGTTGCGACTGGGCATCCACGATAGTGGCGTTCAGATTTTTTAAAGATATCTATAAAACAAGTCTGCTTTCAAACGAATATTTTCTTTAAGGGATAATATTGATTTAGGAATACGATTCCAAATTTTGTGCAATAAAAGAGATTTAACTAAGGGTAATTAAAAGTGACGATTATGTGGATCCGGAGAGATGTTTTCAGTTCGGGGCGCGCCTACAGAATGTCCATCCTTTCTTATCCTTAGTCATCACTTGGATTGATGACTTATTCTTCAGGGCATTCACATTTAACATAACGCATGCAAAATTGGCGTCGTCTATATCGATCATAACTTGAATTAACTGACTTCATTTGTATCGGTATTAACCTTTATAAATATTATGCGAAATTTGCATTGTCTATATTGATAACTCGTCACATTGATGTTTTACTGAAAATCATATTATATTTTCAAAGGATTTGATACTTCTTATCAATGTAATTACGTTGTATTCAATAAAACCTGACTCACGTGAAAGACAAATAAAAAATTGACAAAGAAAATAATCAGCTGTGTTCATATGCTTCAAGGTAACAATTTAAAAAAACAAATTTGACATCAAGCTTTCATATGCGTTTTCAGAAAACAGTTATAAATCATTCTTTTTCATCTTGTTGTTTTGTACCATATCCACTACCTAATTTCAACGATGATTCCTGTCAGATCCCTAGGTTATAACGTTTTTCTTTTTCTTTCAGTGTCGTGTATACCGGAAATCACCCATTAAATGATAATAAGTAGATAGACTCCTCAGTGTGTTGCATCACTTGACCAATATATAACAATGATGTTTGCACATTATTCTTATTTGTTATTTATTTAGTACTTTCAACCTAAACATTATCTCGATAATCGTGATTTTATCTTGTAATATTTTTATAATACAGTATTAACAATAAATACTTTTAAGAAAGTCAGCAAGCCATACAAATTTGATATTTAAAAAATATACATTTATTACAATTGGTATATTCATATTAATACCTCTTTCCTGTCTATTTCGATTAGCTTGTTAATAGTTAGCTTAATACACAAACACTTCCACGCGCAATCGGGTTTGTATGCTTTACAACGAGGACTCGCTTTCAAACGAAAACATCACACAAACTCTTTATCGTTTGAAAGCACACAAACCACTCAATCGCGCATGAAAGCGCCTGTGTATAAAGCCGACTAATATATCGTACTGCTAATTAATTGTCGAGATGAGGGAAAACGTTCCAGTGTTTATAAAAATGTTGATTATAATAGCTAGATATTTTTTTATTTTTGTCTCTTCTGTATCCAATTTCTAAAACTGAAGTACGCAACTGGATTCCATTGAAAGCAATATTAGGGAGAGGCTTCGATGGAATGGTACGGTTTCGAGAAAACGTTCTTTATCCTGTCACTCGATATGATGTCACCAAGTTACATTGACTTTAAAAAACGACACTTCCGAAAGCTACGCCTCCAACGCTGAGCTTTTGGACGCCAAAGTGAAAAAAACTTTATGCACCTATATAAAGTCTATGAAATATGTTTGTTTTATCTATTTAGAATTTTATATAGAAGAAAAGAATATATTTTATTGATTTTCTGTGCCCTTTATAGCAAATGTATCGTTAAACTATATTAATAAAAGAACACAAACTTTGTACTTCATTAATTAACTCTTCATTTGTAAAAGTACTTGGAAACGGTACCACGATGGAGTACCTAGTTAATTCATCTGTTGTATTTTATAAGGCATGCAAAATCAAAACTAGATCTTTCTTTTCTGACCAAAAATATCATTTCATTTTCAGCCGGAGTCGATCCACTGTTGGATGAAAGCCTCCTCCAGCTCCCTCCACTCTTCTCGGTTAATAGTTCTACGCTTCCACGTACTTCCACCGAACCTGACAAGTTCGTCAATCCAGCGGGTTTTGGTACACTCCTGAAGCCGCTTAGTGCCCCTCGGGTACCACTGAATGACTGCATTTGCCCAGCGGTTGTTTGTTTGCCGTGCGACATGTCCAGCCCACCGCCATTTCATCAATTTGGTGACCTCTAGCACATCTTTCACTCTTGTTTCTTCCTCATGCATGTTATGCCCAACATCCACCTTTACATGCCACTTTGCACCACTCTTAGTTTTTGGACCTCTCGTGTGTTGAGAGTGCATGTTTCGCAAGCATACGTTAACACTGGTAGCACACATTGGTTGAACACTTTTCGTTTCAGGTACAATGGAAGGTCGCACTTGAAGATATTACTTAAGCGCCCAAATGCACTCCATGCTAGTTTGACTCTCCGAGCGATCTCGTCACCTATGCCTCCATCTACAGACATTTGCTGCCCTACGTAGACATAGCTGTTGACCCTTTCGATTTGATTGCCGTTGATGAAGATTACTTTTGGGTCAGCGAAGTGGTTTATCATAACTTTTGTCTTTTGTCATAACTTGGGTGTCCGTCAAGGTGACACAATCTCATCCAAACTATTCACATCCACTCTAGAAGATATATTTAAACGCATCCACTGGGAGAAGAGAGGAATCCTAATCAACGGAGAATACCTCGGTCTACTGCGCCTTGCAGACGACATTGTTGTCTTTGCAGAAACTCAAGAAGAACTCCAGGGCATGATGCAAGAGCTCGCAAATCAAAGCTTTAAAGTAGGGTTAAAGATTAATGACCAAAAATATAAACCACTTTATTTATTGTTTTCAAGCTAATGTGCCATCTGATAAACACATAGATAATTTAAAATCGACATTCGCTTTCAAGACATCACAATGTCAAAAAATATGTATGATAGAGAAAACTACTTTTTTAATTTTCACATATTACTAGCGAGTACTCGGCATGCGTTGCGATGCTACTCAAAGAAAGAAAGTGTTTGTATTTTAATTCTGTTTATTGGAGTGCTTTTGGACTCAATATTTTTTTTTTCTGGTGCGAAAACGAATAAATCAAAATATATATATACAGCTGTCCATGTAAGAAGCATGGATTTTACAAATTTAGTCCACACACTTGTAGCGATTGTCTCAGTGCTTTGTAGATGGTCATTGCAAATTCGAGTGGCACCGGAAATTGCAGACGTTTGAATTCGACTAGCATATCTGTCGGAAACATGCGTTGGGATGCGTGGTTACAGTAGATCTTCTCTCTTAAATTTTCCATTTAAGACCGGCAATTGGAATTTAACAAGCAACACCACTTACTATGTCACACACGAACTGAAATGTCACTGTTGGCACCTATTTGATTATTTTTTTTTTAATTTTTGTTTTTATCATAAGTCTTTGTGGGTGTGGGCACAAAAATTCACTAAAGCTTCATCGCTATTGGATGAATAGTATAGGAGCGCATACCGGACAAACAAACAAACAAACAAACAAACAAACATTCATTTATATATATAGATTATTAACTAGTTCACATGCAAGTATTGTTCCTGCACACTAGAGTGCATGCAACCAAGTCTTGAGGAATTTCTCCTCGGACATTCCTGGCAAACATTTGAAACACGCATAACGTTGTTACGCTGCGGAATACACTCTGTAAGAGTGTGAAGCCGTAGTGGTTGGTGGTGGGTACAACGTTGAGTACCCTAGGGCATTTAAAATTGTTATTATTTCTACCGTATTTTAAGCAAGAATTTATTAATTATACGGAATTTTCAGTGAGTTCAAAGGTACATACATTTCGAAGGCTTCGAGTAAACTTGTGTGGTGGATTGCTTTATTATTTTTTTATATTTTAATGCTAATATACACAGAAAAGTTATCAGCTTAAAATTAAAAAAATATGTTTAGTACAAGTCGAATAAATAAATGAATAATTGTGTATTCTTGCCAATTTTCTCTGACGAAGACTGTACAGTACTCTTGGAATGAAAGTAGTTTCAGTGGGAGAAAAAATAAAGATTTATAAATAAATATTAAGTACCCAAAAATCGATAGTCTTTTGCATATACCATTTATTCATGAAGATTAAGCCGCGTCTGAAATTCATGAAGCCCCTCTTCTCTCCACTTGAAATTCAGAGCGTATAAATCAGTCACGGCAGGCTGAGTTATTTTTTACAAGTGCCTACAATTTGATACTCCGTGTAAAAGCAACCAATGAAGCGACTATTTCGAAGAATTTTCTGTTTTATTTAGTGCCGTTGGAGTTTTCAAACAGCCGTGAATTCGTGAACACGGGCGGTTAGAAAACTGTCTGGGTAAAATATTTGTGACGTCAAATTGTTACGTTTAAATTGCTTGAATTTATTAAATAAAGAGTTTCCAATATGTGTTTCATCAATACATAAATATTTGAATAAACAGTTCATCATTACAAACACTTGAAATAAAGTCAACAAAAATTTGAGTAAAGTCATCCTCGAGTCAGATTAACTCGATTAATTAAGAACGTCGTCGAAAATGTCAAATGTTTTTTTGAATGCTTTACTAACCAAATGCAATTATAAGCTGTTTAATGTTGACAGCTGGTATGAGTTGAAATGTTCACTAGCTGAGCAAAACCAGTCTTGTTTTTTTAAATAAAACAAATCGATTATACAAACAGTAAGCACTATTTTATTTTTCAAATGGTCTTTTGGCATTATTTTAATTATCATAGCTTGAGATTGAAATACCGGACAAATATATCGATAAAGGAACGTTTGGTTATTTTGTTTTGAACACCTGAAGTACGAAAATAAATAAAAATAAACAATATATATTTAGGAATCGTGTTCCTAACTTGTATAATTACAGAGATTTAATTTAAGAATAGAGCGGCCGTCGACCATCCTCGTCTATGTTTCTGCACCAGTATTGCCATCTCGTCTGGGCTGCTATCCGTATTGACTCGTCCCCCAAATACAAATGATTAAAATAAGATGAGCTTCACCAAACAAAACTAATCCTATGATTAATCAATGAATTTATAAATATGATCATGAATTCTATAAGAGGTGCAAACATCACGTGACTTAACGCAAGACATAACAACAATGCGTTTTGGTGATATATGAGATGTTATGTTCAAATACATTATTACTTAAAAGCGTCACGGACAGGAAGGTGCTGTTTGGCGAGTCATAAATGCTGCGATATTTTGATAAACTTGGGCTTAATAAAGAATTAATTATATCTTAAATTTAACTGGTATTTCGGTGTTTGAAAAATAGCCAAAATACGAGACGGAAATTTTCAGAACAGATTTTCAAAGACAGACACAACGCCTTAAAACGGGCAAATCCTCGGCAGTATTACCATAAGAAAAATAACTGCCACAGTCGACTAGCAATTTTCAAGTTAACTGGCAAGAATTTAATACAGCAATAATAACAGAGACACCACTTTGATGTTGGCAATTTACTTTGACACAGAATCATTGTTAAAATTATACAGAGAGCTCATTGTGAAAGGAAAAGGTCCGGGGATTAATGAATAATCGGTTTAAGTCCGAGCTCAAACGTGTTCGGACATGTCCCCGAAAAAAGCTCAATCAAATTTCCATGTCTGTTTGTCGACTCAAATTGAATTTTCGAGATTTTGAGAGCTTGGTTAACCCTATCGATTCTTGTGAAAGTTTTACCAAATATACATTCAATTGAAAAATGCTAAATAATCATCTTACTGCAGCGGTTCCCAATTTTATTTAGTCACAGAATATTAGGTGGAAACCCTAAAACATATTTTTTTTGTAATCACTGCACGCATTAATGTATGTTTCCTAAATTATTTGTGTCTATTAAAAAACGTTAATCTTTTTCACTACCTATGTCAATACCATATCATGCTTGTCCCTATATTTTTTAAGTGCACCTATAATATTTTCAAAGTAAATATTTTTGTATTTTTTAAACTTCTTTGTGGAAACCCATTTAGGAAAAGCTTGTCGTCGTATTCTTTCAGATGGGTGTAAGATTAATACAATATTTAAATTAAAACGCAAATAAAAAGTATAAAAATCATGAACAAACAAATGTATTGTAAATTTTCAGAATTAAATAAAGCAGTTTTCATAATGACCATTTCCGATTTCGCTCATCGTGAACATTTTCAACTGACGAAAAATACTTGCGAATGTGGTTTAATTTTTTAATAAAGTGTAGGTATTAGTTATTATATCACATACATCTGTTAACGCATGTCGTCTTCCTTTTACCAACTGTTTTGAATACCATACCATTAGTAATACATAATATTTTATAAATAGTCTTGTTTGAAATTACTTCATCTGTTGAAAATGCTTGCGATGAGAAGAACCGTTCCAGAAAATTATTAAACAAAATTGTTTTATTTTTTTTAAAAGGAACTCGAAATAATTTATGTTCTGTAAAACTAGTATGACAAAAAATTAAGCATCGGAAATTTGGTCCCAATGCCTAATAATACAAAGTCTTACAATTAAATGCACTTTTGCTTAGATCATATTTACTTTCATAAAAATAACAAATATATTCGAAATAAAACAAATTCCTTCACTAAAAATAAAATAATCCCACACAATAACTTATTATTTTATCTTATTATAATAGAGTTCTACCAAGTAAATGCCAATTCAATCAATACACACAATATTTTAACATTAAATAAATATATTACACTTACGAAAAAATATTTTCACATGTATAAAATAGTTTTCACTTAATATAAATACTCACACTTTAAAATCGATAATTGCACGAAGCTATAATGTCACTTATTCGTCTGCTCTATATTAAACAAGACCAACCCTAATATAACCTACTACAACTTAACTCACTTTGTTAAAATAATCCGTGACTAAGTGGAAACTATTTAAATCAAAGTTTGAGCGTACAAAGTTAATACTATCTAATCCAAAGTTCAAACTATAGAAATAAAAGTTCAAGTGTACCAGGTGAATACTATCTTACACAAAGTGCAATTATTTATAACCCTAATGAATATAGAATATAATGATTTAGTTTAATTGAATGACCTCTGTCGGAATAAAAAAAAAATACTTAATAATATATTATTTTGTATGCTTCGTTTCAAATTGATTCGTCACAGAAAGTGTTAACTCTCCAACTATATTATGTTTATTCTGAAACAAGAAAAAGTTAATTATGTCGCTTTTCGTTTGCGTTGTCTCTTTGTATTAATAATTATGAACTTTGGTAAAAAACGTTACGAAGAAAATTATTGTAATGTTAATATATTATGTATGTCAACTCTTTACTTCAAAATAGAATTTTTATATCTTGCTGATTGTAAAAATCAAGCATATGTTTTATTGAATTGTACCTTCCAGATTGGAAGAAATCCGCTATAAAATGAAGAAAAAGAAGTATTTATGTCGAATGGAATCTGATATATATTATTTAGCTAAATTTGATTATTAATATAAAATGAAATATATTTGCCAACAATTGTTATATTGATTGGCAAATAGAATTTTTATCACTTTTTAATTTTGTTTGGTTCAAATTCAATTTGGTTCAATTCAGTCGTACTTAATAATGAAACGGTTTGGCAGTTTTCATTAAAATAAAAATCACAGCCTTGAGCATGTTGAGGGGCCAACAACTGAACAACAATCAGTTTTTGTTAGCAAAATTACTTTTGTTGAGATGATTTATGAATGATGTTTTTTCTCTACATTGTGAACAGACATTGTTGAAAGATAATACTATTTTTTGAAGACATGTTACAAATTGTGGTTGTCAGGGGTCTGGGAGTCAAACTCCCCCTCCTTAGCAACGATAATAATACATCTATGGTCAAAACCATTATTTATAATTTCATTTGCATAATTTTTAAATACACGTTTCTAAGTTAATTGCGTAATACTTACGTAAATACCATTTTTTCTCATTCGAACATCCTCACCAACCCCTTGAACGAATCTTCGCTAGAACATGCCTGGTGGTAATCATCCGACGTTTCTACGTCTCAATGTCAGATAATTTCAACCAATTATAATACCGTGTTTGCCAAAGCTTTAAACCTATATCGGTTGTCTTAAGTTTGAGTAACACACATCCATACACATCATGAGCATTGAAATACATAGCACAAACCGTTTTTAGCTCTGAGCCTCTGTAATCTGAAATTCATTTCTAAACTTTTTGCAAGTAATACAATCGTACTGTTATAACGGCGTTTGATCCCCATAACGACTTGAAAACATCATTAGTGTTGCCTGTTGCAAAAAAACATAAATAAAGAATTTCTTTTATTTTATTCCATGATAAAACAGAAATCTCCTACTAAAAGAGGCGTTACCTCTATTGTGAATAAGATACTAAAAACGTGTTCACTGACAGTTCATCTATGCATTTCATTGAATATATTTTATTAAATAAACAAATTTCCTTTTTTAATCATAAAGAAATAACAATTGAAAAACATAATTATCTTATATTAAAACGACTTCCGTTCATTTCTCCATAAGAGGTGATATGGTTTGTAAACATATTTGTGACATATTATCATAAACTATTAGAGTTATGAAGTTAGCGTGAAGTTTTAAATCATTAATGTCCTATTATCCTTGTGGAATCGAAAGTTTTGCTATGTGTATCTTGATAAACTTCAATTCATTCGATGAAATAGGTTTTCTACTCGTTTTTTTAACTTGAGAAGGGAAGGACGTCCAGACTTTCAAGCACAATCAACTGTTCTAATTGTATGACGACTTGGCTCATCGTTTGACAGTTTTTTGTTAAATGTGTGAGCGATGAATCAATACGAATGACAACTCACACGAGATGGAAATACTAGAGACGGACGACAATAGTTTTTGACTGACCTTCTGCTCTCGGTAGGTCGGTGGCCGCTCTATTCTTACATAAAATCTAAGTAATTAACACGATTCCTAAATATGCGTCATTTTACAAATGCATGTGTAATTAATTACTGACTGATAGTCTCTGTAGTCTAGGTGAGTGTTCTGTTAAGCGGTCAAAAGGTTTCGGATTTATGACTAGGCAAGATTAGTATAAAATTTGTAATTTTTGCCATTTTTCCAGAATTGCTTTGTACCTAATACAGCGTTGATATGAACAGCTTAATTATTATGAATAAATCCATTGACGAATTGTTTGATGACCGTTGACAGTTCGGAGGTTTTTGTGGGCGTCTGTCTGACAGAAAAAGCTTTCTTTTGAAAGCTCCGGCTACTTGGCAACTTGAGTCGCAAACAATTGAGCCTTTGTCTTTCGACGGGGATGAACCGAAAGGGGAAATAAATAATACAACGTCTAACATTTTTTCATCCACTTTCTTACAAAGCCCGATACTTCTTCGCTTGATTTTAGACTTTTCCGGGACTTAATGGATTGATGAATAGATAAGCGGGAAAGGTTTTCCGAGAATTTTAATCAATACGAAAGACGGATTTTGATTGTAGAAATAATATAAAAGTAGCGGGTACATAATCTGCTTAGCTTTGCTTAGTGCTACAGACCAATTAATAGCTTACTAGCTCTATTGTCTAAATAGATCGTTAAATATTTGTATTATCATTGTTTAAGATATAATTTAAATCAACAAATCAAGTGAAAATAAAATTTCCATTTAAGAGGAATTAGTAGGTTTTTCTCTCATTGTTCGCCTTTTGAATTAAGAACACTGAGACTAGGAATGAATACAATTAAATTTGAGAGCAAACTGTTTAGTGCGATATCTTTATAAATAAGTCCATTTATTATTTAACAAATCTCAGAGTAAATCGCCTTCAAATATGAATCTTAATAAATAATTAATTGGCTTATAAAATAAATAAAGATTTTATTACAAGGTTTTTCCTTTTCTGTATTAAATTTGAATTAAATATATTGAATGAGTGCTAACGTAAAACCCAACTAGTTGTATTGCTTTTAAATAAATCGAATCGTATGTTTAAAACTGTAATATAAATCGTCACAATTCGTTGCCTGCTTTTATAGCTACTGGATAAAAGCCTATTACATCTTGCGTCTTGGTATGCGCCTTGCGTTAACACGTGCTTTTATCGAATAATTGTATCGAGCCGGTGCTTTCTAGGCTTACATTTCTCTAGTAAACTATTCGATCAGCTTATTTTTTATCAGACAGCTATCACGGATTGCTGATTAAAAACTGTATTTAATTTTTTTCTGAATTTATGTAATATACAGGATTTTGTGAGCTACTGGGCAATTTCCTGAAGCGTTTTTGAATTAAAAATAATAATGGTGTGTATTTAGGTGGAATTATGTTTAAAAATTACAATCAGCAGTAAAGCTCACATGTTTTTATTGAAAACTACCCGATATCCTACGAACACTATGATGACAGTCAAATTCCTGAAATGTGTAACCTTTCACCTCTTTTCCCTTTTTTACGTTTTTTTATAGAATATTAAAGCACCCCTACAGCCTCGTGTGAACATTTTCTAACAAGTTATACGGTACTTACGTTAAATCTACGTTCTACGTGGAGTGTGAATAAGAAAACGTGACCGCTTGAGCGTCTTCTACCTACTGATAGCCAAGAGTGGAAGGCTTTTTTTCCTCCACTTGGATGTTTATTTATGAAACGAAACACATACGAATACACATCGGAATAATTTTCTGGCAGTAATATCATTTTCTCGACCACGTCCGTTTCCGCACGAAGTATGAAATTGATATCTGATACAGTAAAATTGAATGCTTAGCCATCGTTTAATGACATCAACAAAATGGATTTCATACACAGCTTTCATTGAATATAATAAAACTCGTTATTTCAATATCGTCATTGTTCTAGAAGAAGACACTAACTGAAAAATACTAGTTTTGAATAATTGGGCTTTGAAGTTTGTCAAATGTTTGAAATGCAATACTTTTTTCATTTTGTTTGTTTGTACAAAACTATTCTTAAGTAAAAGTATAATTTATAATAATAAGTGCGTTCTTCCATACGGTAGAGTTTGAAATAAGTAATATTTTGCTATAACTAACTTAATACGTCATTTTTTTGATTTAGTGTTTTCTTCCGGAACAGCGACGATATGTACATATATTTTTGAATGATATTTTAATCTTAAATTTGGATTATTGAGATTTTGTACACTTCCATGTATTTTGTCACTAACGACCCGGGTTTCGCCTTTCGGCATCTTCAGGCATTCGAGCACACGAATGGACTCGAACTGAGATTTTATTTTAATCTGTTAATGTATTATTACAAACCGCTTACGCATCGGTCCTGTAGGTGAGTGGTCAACTCTGTTGGGAGTTAAATCTATACGATTACAATTAATAGAGTCCATGGGTTCTAATCCCCAAACAAGCACTTTCATACGGCGATGGATTTATAGATAATCTAACCGTTCAGATTAACTCTATTTGGAGACAATTTTTCAACGTTGAAAGACTACAAAAGAAAAGTATTTTTGTACTTCATTGCGACATAAGTTTAGTTTGAGACATTATTTATCATGTTTTAATTATAAAACCCACACTCGGAAAGTGTAAAAAAACAGGGCTAACGGTTAGATAGATGGCATTTAAATCTCGTAGACATGTTTTTCAAACAATGTGCCAGCTAAAATTTTGTATATTTATCACATACAAATTTTCTACGTAGAGGGCAATAATATAATTATCGCCCGTTTCAAAGTTTTAAATGATTCAAAAGTCTAAATATATTACAGCTGCAAAAAATAAGTAAATTAACTAGAGAATACTAAGTAGTGATTCACCTATATTTATTGTCCATGACAGATACTTCCTTCACTTTCACATAGCGTGTGATGGTGAAACAGTGGAGTAAATCGGTAAATGAAAAATTATGTTTTCTTCTGTAATAATCTACTCAGACACAGAGTGCTGTGAATAATTATAAATACATGCTCGGCAGCAAATCTTCGACAACTTGGCAGCATGTTGTTTGACTGCATAGAGGGATGGTAATAATGCCGGACGAATATATTATCAAGACGGTTTTTTCGGTATTTCATTTTAAATATTAATACATGTGTTACAAAAATAGATAAAACTGAACATACTAATAAATTTACGATAGTATTTATTAAAAATATAGCAATATTAGTCCACTTTTAATGTGTTAATTGTTGACAATATTATTATAATTGATTATTGGTGGAAAAGCATTATATTTTAAAAATGAAACACAATTTGTTTGTAGGTTTAGCTCATCACGAGCATTATCAAGTGATAAAAATTAAACCGTAACAGGGTTTTTTTTATATAAAATTGATTGTTAACAACTACAAGTCATATAAAACAGTTGGTTCAAAAACTATGACAAGAATTTATAGGAAATCAAAACAAATTATATATAAACGAAACTAAATAGTCTATAATTAAAATGTTAAGTACCTCTTACAAATCAATAAATAATAATCTAAAATCCATCTTGACCCGTCGAAACTGATCCTGATCATTATAAACATGGGGAAGTTGTACAAGCACATTGCATTTTATTTTTAGAATATTAATCTAAACATATTTTTATAGTGTAAGATGGGTTAAGTAAACCAAATTTAATAAATAATCATAACACAGAATCAGATTATAATATTGATCGCAAATTTGAAAATAGGAACAACTTTTTTAAAACTTCAAGACTGAACGCATAGTATAAAAAACAAAACGTTTGTGTGATTTTACAATGACAATTACATAAAGATAATATCGACTCGTGCCACTAAGTGTGTCTTGAACAATTGCGCTCATTAAACTTTTATGTTAAATCAAAGACATAATTATTACATTTCAAGAAAGGTTTTGCTCAACTTTCAATACCACCAATTTGGGTAAGTTTGCCCATCGATCTAAGATTGGCCCACTACATGGAAAAAGGTGTTTTTATAATACAATGATAATACTAATGCCATATGAGTATTTTTCCTGGTGGTAAAAATATTAATTACTGTTCAACATAATTTGTTTTATTGTTGAATTTGTAAGCTGTCAGCTTGGACTGATAACACAATTTAAAACTTTTCTTGAAATAAATTGGATAAGTCATATTTTCAATATATATTATTAATCTGTAAACCAAATGCTGTTTATGTTTTCCCATATCAATTATGTACAGAATATATGAAAGCATAAAGAAAAGTTACCAAGACTTTGAAATTACTGAATTTATAGTAATTACAGTGAATATTTTTATCTTAAGCCAAAGTTACCCGATTTCGATGAAAAGTTTGTCCACTTTGTTTTATCTATATTTATTTATCAATTATAACAATAAATCTGTTTATGTTGATTAAATTCCATTTTAAGAGATTAGTTTATTTCTATGTAGAACAATACCACACATAAATGCAATGGCGAACCATAAAAATACAAAAACCCTCAAAACTGGCTCAAAGTTACCCAGATTTTCATATTGAAACAACACCCAAAATACCGGGATCCGGTATCGGCGATACCGGATTTGCAATCCCTAGTTGCATACATGCAAAGTTAGTCTTAACAACTCACAAGACAGCACTGCTTGAATTTGCATTGTCGGAATACTCACTGAACTTTGTGGATCGAATTGTGAGCTTAACTCGCTGCCTTAGTAACGTCACTCGATAAGCTTGCCACCACCAACATGTGTAGAAACTTTGTCAGAGTAAAGATGACAATCTCTTTAGGAGTAAATACTAAACAGTACTGATGATGGCGTAATGCCGAAATAGCTTTGAATTTTATTTTTTAATCTTTGCTATTTTAACCATACCAAAACACTATAAAATAGTATGACACACCCTGGTTTTTGTTAAGTATAAGTGTCATTAATGTCCAGAACTGAAATCACCCAGCGGCAACAGCAATATTTCGCAGAATAGGCTCTTTCTTGTTGCCAGGCGTTCAATAGCCGCCGGCTACGTCCGCTGGACGAGTCCATTTATACGGAAAGGGGTAGCTCCGACTTTGCAGGGAGTTTTTTTTAAGTATATAAAAACAGTCGATTACGATCTGCCGAGCCGGACGAGTGAGGTCTCGTCGCGGCGGAGGTGACGTGACGATGTGAATTGTTTGTTTTTTTTTTATTTTCATTGGACTTAATTTAAATTCGTTGTGTCATTTGTATTATAACTTAAAGTAAATTCAGATGCTAAGTAAATGTAAATGTAGAATCAATTTTATGTGTTAGGATTTATATATTTTTGTAATGTAAACCACTGCATCTTGGATGGAAAAATTAATAAGTTTTGAACCGGATTTGAAATGGTGTTTGTCTGAGATCACAGCCCTTCCAGGACTCCGGATAACCAGTCTTCTCAAGTAATATAAGTTAGTTCAACAAGAATCATCTCGTAAGAAATCTTGAGGGACCGTGTTCCGTACCACAAATTATGTTTTAATTTTATTCTCTCCATCATTAGAAACAAATACTCCAGATTAAGACCACTAACGCTATGAAAATAAAATTTAATAGTATACATATAATCCTGAAAATATCGTACAATATCGTCGGCGTCCGTGATGCAGTTGGTAGTGTGGTTGGCTACTATGGCTACGTATGTCTCGGGTTCAATTCCCGGTGCGGTCAGCTTTCATAAATTGACATCTTAATCGATTTCTGTTCGTAGTCTGAGTGTTTGTGATGTCTAAAACTTCCTCACACTCGATCCTCACGGGGCGTAGCGAGAGCGATTAGCTAACCACTATTCCTGTCCTAGCCCTATCCTTCTATCTCTACTCTCGTCGAAAAAAGAGAGGTTAAGCAACTGAGTAACAAGCAGTTCTGAGAGAAATTCTGTTGAGATACATCCATTAAAAGATCATCTGATCCACGTTGGGAGCGGACATGAAAAACAAAAATATCGTACAATAAAATATGTCTTAATATATGTGCTATGCTGAAATAGCCATTAACAAAATTTGACAATGCATTTTTTATAAATATGTTATAATAGTCGTAAATATGTAATGTCAATTCAATTAATGTATTTAAATTGAAAATACCGCGTTTTAAATAAAACGTGTGACACGTCTTTCAATGTTTTAAAAATCTGTTATTGATTCTTTTAGATGAAATATTACATGTCCCATTAAAATGGAAAGTGAGAGATTTAATGAAGATAAACGGAGTTGGAATTGCTTGTATTAATAATTAATATAAAATAGTAATTAAAGAGTAAATATATAATTTGTTTAATGATTGCTTTTGTATTAAAACCACAAAGCAGCATTTTTTCTATGTGCGCTCCCAACGTGGAGCATATGATCTCCCAATGGAGGTTTCTCAAGAGAAGTTTTCTATGAGAACTGTTTGTTACTCAGTTGCTCAACCTCTATTTTTTTCGAAGAAAGTAGGGATAGAAGGATCGGACTGGGACAGGACTAGAAGAAGGTCAGCTCATCGCTCTCACTACGCCCCGTCAGGATCGGATGGATAGGTCAGGAGGGAGTTTTAGATATCACAAACACTCAGACTACGAACAGAAATCGATTGAGAGATCAATTAATGAAAACTGTCCGCACCGGGATTGATCCTGAGACGTCCGTAGCCGTAGCCAACGACGCTACCAACTGCGCCATGGACTTTTCTTTTAATTAATGAATGCATTTTACTGGTTCAATTTTTCAAAGTAAAATATACTTTTATCTTACTTTTTAATATTCCTGATAGCATTAAAGTGTACAATATTTCAAATTATGGGTGATTATCGCGAGAACGAGAGGGGGTTGAAGTGGCGTTGTAAATTTTAATTATTATTCTCAAGTAATGCAATTAGGGCGTAGAAAGCTGCACTGCTAAGTGTTGCAAATATAATTGCATCAAAGGATGAAGCTTTTAAAATGGCAAAAGTATTTTTATAATACATTTTTAGGTGAATTTTATATCGTTAAATATACTTTACCAGGCCAATGTAGCTGGTCTGTTAATGCTCTTGGGATTGTATGTATTAATCATTATGAAACTATTAAGTAAATACACCAAGAAGTGACAGTAAGAGCGCGTCGACCCGGGGTGACTCCTGACTCTCTCCAAGAACTCTCTTCAACTACCTCTATCTGGAGTAGCAGTCCCCAAGCTCCTCACGAAAATGACAGTCATTAACAACTCTATCCACCCAGTGAATCTTCAGCCCACCTCTTCTTCTGCACCCTATTAGATTGCTGGGCGTTACTGTTTTTGCCAGCTCAACTGTCTTTCATATAAAACAATAATTAGCCCTTTCAAACTCTCAATAGTTTTTCTTGGACTGTAAGCATGATACATTCTTCTTCAATCGTGGCTTTCTCTGACTGGTCCATATAAACGGAGAAGAATTTTGTAAATATAATAGATTTAATGTCCTAGTTTCCCATGTAAAAGTAAGCACAGACTTAACATGTCTGTTTTTAGTCCATAGAGTAGAGACTTAAAGTGTATACAATTAAATGTTATCAGTTTGCAAAACTGAGATTTGAGGATTTCGAATAGATAATTTGAAAGTAACGATACGTTTTTATCACCATCGCTATATAAATGTATTTTTAAGTTGACTTACTGAACATTTATTGCAGACGACAAGCCAAGTTACGATAATGAAAATGAATAAATGGAAAATGTATTATTTTAACGTTAAACATAAGTACTTTTCAAGACATATAAAAGTTGTCAACACAATTCTATTCGCAATTCATAAGTAAGTAAATAAATATGTCACCACCGTCCTTTAACGTCGAATTATGTCACATGGGGTGAAATGTGAGAGAAAAAAATTGTTCTTTAGTCATTTCTAAAAGCGCCCACGTATAAGCTTTAGTAACAGCTGGTAGACGTCTGGTACATACCGACATCTTTACACCTACCTAAAAGGGGGAATTTCCTACGTGTAAAAAATGATATGATTTTTCACTCGGAAAATCACGCGAGGGAATGAAAAGCGCGTACGGAGATTTTTTCAATGAGAGCTTTCGTGGAAGTGTAGCTTTTAAAACGTGTTAAGTATATATTATATTTTTATGAATTGTCAGAAATAATACACTTTTGATAAAGTAACTTATTACATACATAGTTGTATGTATAAAATAAGCAAAATTACGAGACTTTCAATGTACATAAAGGAAATGAAAGAGAAATTAACTTTGATTACAAGCTTTAAATTTGAAACTATACAATATTATTGAAAAAGGAAACAAAAAGAAGGCACAGGAATGCAATATTGAACGGAGACATAAAACATGGTCTAAATACAAAAGTGAACTATTGTGTAAAATGGGAAGAATATATCATTGGAATGCCACGCCTGTAACCGAGTGGTCAATGTCATAAGTTAACTAAATATAAATTTGACGAAGTTAAATGGTGTAATGGGGCCAATGTGACAGACCTTGATATCGCTCGAAATAAAATGATGATGATTAAGTCGACGTAAACAAATTACTGACAATAATTTGCGTGTTCAATCATTTTAGTCAATGGTGTCATCTGACGTTTCCATTCACTTCACTTTTTTTCATTTAGTAACTGTCATTAAAAATGCTAAAAACGAAATTTAAATTCAACAAAGCAATATGTTATTGTAGGCAAAAATATAGTCAATTTCGCACTGCACATTGAAATTAATCTTCGTCGTTCCTTAAGCAACTCATAGGGCGCGGAAATCAGCATAACTGTAGTTTCATTATGAATAAATATTTGAAGATATCAACTGAGGGTGCTCGATTTAATTTCAATATCAAATTTGAATTGTAGAATTTTAAACATATCCATGTATTTCTTCGCCTTTCGGTATCAACAGGCATTGAAGGCAGGCAAGTACACGAAACCTTTGATATGTACAAAATTTAATAATACATATTTTGAAACGTTACTTTTCCTTTTTCAATATTGTTATAAACTTTTAATTTTAAAATTAATCAATACTTTACATAAAATTATTCGTATTCTTTCATCGCCAAACAACTGTGAGCAATTGGTGATAATGTTGCAATTATGTGCAACATCTGCCATGGTATAATAATTCTATATATTAATGTTGCTCAGAGTCTTTTCGATGATAGCTTTTAAAATTTTTGTGACATCAAATGCGATCATGTTAAATACCTAACTGAATTTAGTTGAAACTGCTGTTTTCTGTTCAATCATAGCCCTTTTTCTAGTGTAATAAGCAATTACACGATCTTCTGCTAAACTTACTCTCAACTTTGGACCAAAAAAACAATAGCGAAATCTAATAAAATACAAAGCTCATTTGACAACTCGAATAAAAAAATGCTTTTAAACTCCAAGCTTTTACAGTGCAGACTTAAACCATTTTTTTCTCGCATTTCTACATTGCGAATATATTTACATTAGTAATAGCTTTCCACTTTCTCTTGCTGTAGTTATTGTGAAAGATTATATAATAAAATCTCTTTTAGAAGTACATAATTATTATTACAGACGATTTAAATCTGCTAAAAGCTTTATCGGGAGTAATAATAGAAGTTACTTGTTTCACGATTGAAATTATTCATACTACCAGACTACACCAGTGATGGCGAACCTTTTTGAGAAGTGGGACAAATTTCGTTAATTATTTTTTTAGTACTAGTCGTGGGTAAAACTAATATCTATTTTGATTGTCTGTTTTCTCTTTTATGATATAAAAATAAGCTTATAATAATCAACTCGTGGGTCATTGTCTGACACAAGAATGTGTTTCACTGTTACAAAATCATATAAATATAACATTTTGTAGTTAATTAAGTAAGAGCAGTTGTTTATTCAAACGAGGTGATTTTTTAGATTTTTTAAAATTTTGTGATGGTTTTTTCTCATTTTTAACATGTTAACTGCCAATTTTTGGTAGAAAGGCCTTATATAACATTTATAACAATAAAATTGTCTACTTCCGTAGTCTTTTTGTAACATTAATTGCTTCCAAAGTTAGAATCTCCAAATGGAAATTTTAGTATTATCGATGGATTCCGCGGTAACTTTATGGAAATCATTTTTTTTTACCATTTCCGCTCCTAAAGTGCAGCATATGGCCTCTTATGTCGGCCGAAAAAAGCTTTCTATGAGAACTGCTTGATACTCAGTTGCTCAACCTCTCTTTTTTCGAAGAGAGTAGGGATAGAAGGATAGGGCTAGGACAGGAATAGTGGTTAGATAATCGCTCTCCCTACGTCCACTTTTTTGAGGATTGGATGGGTGGGAGGGAATTGTAGACATCACAAACATTCATGACTACGAACAGAAATCCATAAATCGATCGAAAGACCAACCCGAGACATCAGTAACTAAGATTGCGTCACTAACATTGACATGTATTTCGCCTCTTTGAAAAGCAACTTTACACTAACTGTATCCTAAGTTTATTTTTGTTTACTTTTAGGCTAAGGCCATGATTCTAATTCTTAGCTTATAAAATACAAAAATGAAGGTTGTGCTCTAATATCCTCTTCACGTTCAGTAGAATGAAATATTCCCACCTCCAAATTAAATGTATTTAACAATTGATATACAACCACATCAAAGTTTATAATTAGTTGCGAAACATATGATAAGCGAAAAATATTCTCGCTATTAAACATATTAAAAAAATTCAAACTAGAAGCTTGATAAAACGAATTTTAAAATAATATGGGCGTCGCTTTTGCCTAATGGAAAAAGATACATTGAAGGATGATTAATATGCAATATAACGTGGCCCGAGACTGAAGCAAAAGGGCTTGTGTGCAAATTTTGTTTATTTAAAAATATTATTATTTGATGGATGTTCCCGGCACCAAAAATTACACGTCAAAGATTATAACTGATGATATTTTGTGGCTAGTTAGTTATGCCAGGGGCAGCATTATTTTCGGTGTTATTTAGCCACGGATTTCCAAGCTATAATTATATTATCTCAAGACAGTAAATTTGAACTATTAATTTAAAACATAAAAGTGGGAAGTTAAATCAAAAAGAGGTTTTAATAAACTTAATTAAAATTTCAAATATATTAAACTTCTTATTTTCGTTATTTGATTCTGAATGACGTATTCGATAACATTTTGATCCTTGACACATTGCATCGCAGTTTAAACGATTTCCCTTTCTTTTTATCACTAAACCATCATTTTTTCAGTTTTTATTGATTGTGGGGTCTAGTTTCATAACTTATGAAGTTAAGTCATGAATACAGCATTAGTTTTCGTGTTCACATCTAAATTATAAAATATTTTTCTAAACTTGAAAATATTGTTCATTTTCAAAACATATATTCGCCAATGCCCTATAATTTTATATACTAACTAGTGAGTACCCAGCATGCGTTGCAATGCCACTCAAAGAAAGAAAGGGTTTGTGTTTTAATTCTGTTTATTGAACTGCTTTTGGATTAGAGGTCTGCACAGGCCGAAATTTCATAGACTTATCCGGTTCGAGCCCATCATCTTCAGGTCTGGCCTGACCCGAACCCGAGTTTCAATATCACACTTGTTATAACACAATATTTTTGTTTTTCGTCTGGTGCGTACACGAATAAATCATAAGGTTTTTCCTAGATGTCGCTGTATGTACGTATTTGATTCTTTTTTTCAATTTTAGATTTTCAATTTTTTTTCTTCAGAACCCTTCACGGGTGTGTGCACAACAACTCACCGAAGTTTCATAGAAATCGTATGAATGGTAAAGGAACGCGTAAAAGACAAACAAACATTTATTTTATATAATATTTCCCGGCATGATCACAATAAGTCCTTCCTGAAAGTTTCGTCGCGATCGGTTGAGTAGTTTAGGAGCCTATAAGATCCGGATAAACCAACAAACCAACAACCCAACAAACAGACATTCATTTATATATATATATATATAGATTTCCCGGCATGATCACAATAAGTCCTTCCTGAAAGTTTCGTCGCGATCGGTTGAGTAGTTTAGGAGCCTATAAGATCCGGATAAACCAACAAACCAACAAACAGACATTCGTTTTTATATATATAGATAATCTCCATTCCAGCCAATGAGAGTGCAGTATTGAACTGTCATGGCCAATAGTGTTTATTTACCTTTTACGGTTGAGGCGTTTATTCCATAGTATTTTTTATGTTTTACTTGCATCCAAATGCTTGGCATGAAAACGGTTTTTCATGGTTTGTCAAAAATAAATATTGACGGCGATTATGAGCTATGATTCAAGAACCCTCAATTATAATAACACGTATCTCTTACGCAAAATTTTTTAACTGATATTTGTGGTAATTAAAACAGAAAGACACATATTTTCTTGTTGTTCCTCAAATAGAGTTAACCATAATATAATTTCGAATTTTTACACCAATAATTGGCATGTTGGTAGATACATAAATAGGCCAAACTTTTAACCAATCAATTATATTCACTCTACGACTCTTTATGTGTAATAGACCAGAAGTATCTATATCTTGGCATTTTTTTTGCCATAGTTTAAAGTTAATCTTTACTGTGACTTTTTTGTCGTGTCGTGCAAGAATCTACCAAATATATCTAGAATATTCACATTCACAAGATACATTAGTGCGATAAGTGATGCGTATATATTACAGCATAAAACAACCTTTTCTCGGATTTCATGTGACTAAATCGAATGTCGAAAAATTAAATCTTTATTCACGATTTAGACATAATGAATTTGTGTATTGTGTTCATTCTGAAATACGCCTTGAGATGCAAAATACATCAAATAAGAAGATAGAATTTTTAAACGAAACTTGAAAAGTGGTGGGCAATCAATTGCCTGAATGTTATTGAAACATCAAGTCTGCTCAAGAAAAGCCCGAAATTAAGCTTTGCACACAAGATTTAACAGACAGATAAAAGGCTTCAAGTTTGAAAACGATCATTTTTATATTTCATCTGTATTCATTCAAACGGTAAAATCTGATGAAATTTACTTTCTGAAACAAATATATATTGGCACTGATAGGATCTGAGTGGGTTCTAGACTTGTAATGTTTTATCGTATTTGTATTTTGTATCTAAACGTTAGACACTGTTTGCTGTTTGTCAATTCGAGTCCATTCTTGTGCTCAAATGCTTGAAGATGTCGAAATACGAAACCTGGGTCGTTGGTGACAAAATACACAAAAATGTACAATTTCTCAACAATTCAAATTTGATATTGAAATTTTTTCAAGCACTCTCAGTTGATGTCTTAAATTATATATTGTTTATTATTGTATAAAGGTGGATGTTTTAAGATAATATGTTAACACTAAAATTTAAATAAATAATTTTTTTCCACACTATTTTTTGAGTACATCAAGGTACTATTTCGAGGTAGTTTATTATGACCGCAAAAATGGTTGCGAAATTTGTCAATAATTAAATGTATGAATTTTTTATTAACTTTGACATGGATTTTAATTTATCATCATGTTACAAAGAACTCAAGTAAACTGTTTTACTTGAGTTCTTTATAAACAAGAATTTACTATAAGAAATAAATCAATGAAACGTCCTAATTCAATGTAAAATAAAATATTGTTTTGGGAATATGTAATAAAATTATTGTTTATTATCAGTTGTTGGCTTAATTTTCAAGGGCTGCAATAAACAAAAGATTAAAAATACGCTATTATCACCATTCAAACTAATAATTTAATCGATATAAATAATGAAAGTTTTAAGAACATAGTCAAGTACTATTCAAAATTAAGTCAAAAAAATAATATTGGTGTTTATATCACAAGGATTTTAGTATTTAAAACTGTTAAATTTACTCGATAACATTATGTAATCGTTGGCCTCTGTGGTCTTATGGTAAGAGCTGTGCCTTATCGATCAAGTGAGTTCTGGTTCAAGTTCCAGCACGGTCAATATTAAATTCAAATTTGTAATTTTGGACATAAGCGACTTATATTTGGCACTTTGGCTGTCAGCTGTAATGTATGATATTTTTCATTATTAATACAAAATTTAAAACAAATAACAAATCATGCAATTTTTAAATTCTTTATTATAAAACGATCCATGTATTTATGAAAATAAAAAAAAACCTTAGTAAGTATGCATTGTTATTTAATTAAGTGTAAGGGATGTCCAGTGATATAAAAATGTTATCAATATTAATTTAAAAAAATAGCTAGTAAAGAGGTAATTACGAATAAGTGCTTAAATAAAAGACATCAAGTATTTAATGCAGAAATCGTTAAATGATTGAAATTACATCATGAAAAATAATTTTTGGAAAAAAATATTTTGTATAGATACATTTTAAAACTGAACGCCTCTAACAAAAGGAATAAAAAAACGTTGGGCCGCACCCATGCCTTACCTGGCGTGCGGTTAAATTAAGCAATTTCTGTGGGCAGGTGTCCGCGCCCGCTTATTCCGAGCCACCTATAATGTTATTATTAACAGGTGATTCTTAGATACACTCTTGCATTCAACTTCTATTCTTTTTTTTAGATTGTAAAGATGTTTAATGATTATATTGACTCGCGTTTTTCGAAATAATATATATTTTTTCATAATTACATTGAATGCCTTATTCTATCCGGAGCAGTTAAACTTGTAATATTGGATTGACTCTCAAGCATTTTCCATAAATACATTTTTCAAATGAGTTAAATTTAAACACCAGAACTTTGAAGTTTTCAAAATTTATTGACTCCAATTCTGACATTAATAAATAGATCATCGCGTAAAGTAAAAAAATCTCGTAGCGTGGCGTGTTGTGTGTGTGACTGTGTTGCTTCTTCTAACGAATCATCGTAGAGAAAATCAAACTTGACTAACTGAAAATAATTAAAGTTTGAATCGTTCAAATTTTGTACACTCTCATAAGTTTTGTCACTTACTATCTAGGTATTGCCTTTCGGCAGCTTAGTTCGTTCAAGTGCACGGGTGAACTTGAACTGATAATTGAGTCTCCAAACTAACGAAGGTTTTTAGAATTTTGAGTAAATCACGAAAAAATTTTATGAGCCGTAACGTGTCTTGGAAGGAAGGGGGATTTTTTTTACACTGTCGCTTTTACCGTGTAAAACGAGAATCGAGATTGTGTAAAAAAACGACATTTATTAGTTTTAATTTCGAACAGGGGATGAAATAGAAAGAAATTTTAAACTTGCATCTGGAAAAATTGATAGATCACATAGGTACATTAAAAAGTTATTTTATTGAAAAATCGCAAGGGGCGCAAGCGACACAGCGACCCAATTAAACAGTTTTTATCGCTTATACTTACATAGGAAGAATACGACAAGTTATTATCACTTAATCTAGGAACTATATTAATAGTGATATTAGTTAATTTAGTACTGATATGATATTAACGATATCCAATCGTAATTGACAATTAATCGGAAATTCCATGAAGTCCCGCAGTCAAGATCCTAAATTACTAAAGCGATTCATATGTGTATCTATAGAATATATTTAATAATCAGCATTAAAAATATGATGTTTATAAAACATTAATCAAATCAGTAAATACTTCGATTATCGCACCGATTGCACCTGCGCCCGAAGTATCATAAATCCACAAACCCGACTCGACAGCCAGGCTGAAAACAAATTCACAACTATTGGATAATTAAAATCGTAGATATATTGGTAGAACTAATTCAATTTATTGACAAATAAATACATCTGCTCGTGTAGGAACATTAAGATGTGTATACTAACAAAGATAAACAATGATCATCTCTAATGATTATGTGATAATTAATAACCGTTACATGGATTTCAATATTGGATAAATGTAACTTTGAAACTCAAAACGCGAGAAACAAGTTTTTACGTCTTTAATAATATATTATGTTACTATTTAAAATCTTAACATCGTGTTTGCAGAGTAATTTTAATGGCTGATGTATTTTTTTATTAAATACCTATATTGCGAGAACTATAATACATTATCTTTCATCTTAACTTGGATGGTACATTACACCGTTTTCGCAAACATCAGCTTTTGCATTAATTTTTGTAAATAAACATTTTTCCACAGTGTATTATCTAGAAAAAGACACATTATTGTGCGGAAAGAAAAAAGACTATTGACAATACAGACAAGCTGTCAACACTGGAGAAAGTAGAAACACCAACAGAACGCGATCGAACGTCATATATGCCGGACTACCTCACACTCTGATACAGACGACAATAATTTCTCACTAGTTAGCGGCAGATCTATTCCAAAATATTAAAATATCTGTTAATACACAAGCCGAATAAAATATTCAAAATTAATTTATATAAAAATACTCAATTATCTCACAAAACATGTAAGAATGCAAAAAAATACGTTTTTAATTTTGAATATTACAAATTAATTTCCTTGTAACATTGTTTTATGATTGTACGCTTTTGACACTTTGGTTTTAAATCAGTAGTTAGTAATGAAAACTTAAAATAAGTTTTCGGTTTAATAATTTCTATATAATGCGCATTAGTTATATAACGGTTGTGCGTTAGTAATTAATTTTATTTACCGAGTCCAATTTTGATTATCAACTTACTCTGAAATAGTATATCCCACTTAACACTTTTTGCCAGAAAATGACGGTATCATATTTGGTGACCCTTCTTAAATATCAGTGGAAACATTATCATCCATTAACAGGTCAACACATACGATTTTTTGTTGTCATTTAAACAAATGTTTCCATGGGTCGAACAGTAGCCCCTTTTTTATCCTGCAAGTAGAATAAGACACTATACAAAAGCCAGCATCAAGTCAAATACACCTGTTTATTTTTTTTAGTCGTGATGTTCTCCTCGCAAACAATAACAAACGAGATAAAGCAATCAAATCTGGTATATCATTACGTTAGAAGAAATACCTTAATAAGCAGGTAGACTGGCTAATGCCGCTTCCACCCCAGGTGATGTGAGCGTATACGTGGTGTTGTTAACTGTTGGCATTAGAGCACTGAAACCACTTATTGATAAATAAAACTTTACACGATTATTTTATTAAGTGTCAAAATGATAAAATGAACAGAATTTTTTTATAAAACGTTAACACGATAAGAAAGTTATTGCTGTGTTCATGTCCTGGCAAAGACTTGGTGGCGAAAGTGGTGTGTTTTCTCCTCGAGTGACTTTGTCCAATTCTATTTGAGATTTATTCTAGAGATTATAAATTGAATACTATCTACGATGTTGTCAATATGCTGTAATGTCAAAAAAGTTGTTTTCTTTTTTATATAGGAATATATACTTTAAAAAATAATCGCTCATCACCGGTCAAACCGGTCTAAATCATTATAAACGTGTGGAAGTAGTAAAAACAAATTGTCTTTTATTTTTTAAAATATAATTACTTTCCAACAGGGATTGACAGTTAACACCTTAAAAGTAAATAATATATGTATCTAAAAAAAACTCTTAAGGTAAAATATGCACGTGGCTATACAGTATTGCATATATAAGATTTTTTGATAATACGACTCCTTTTATTCTACTTCGATTATTAAAAATACTGTGAGAAAAATTATAAATAATACATCTAAATATTTTTCGTAAATCGAAAGTGTGAGACCGATATCATAGTACCAACGTTCAATAATAATTTTACACACATTTCAAAATAAAAAGGTTCCACACCCCTGTTTCTTTAAAAACACACCAAAGCGTTTGAGTTCATAGTAACAAGCCACGCATATCGCTTTTTATTTTACCTCAATAAAAAAAACACTTTTATGTTTCCGAACGCCGCGTTAAAGTATGTTCCTGTAATCAGAACCGAAAATGACTTTATCGTTATTGAGGTATACTAGGAAAGAATATCATTATACGCGAGGTTATTATTATGAGACCTTAGTAGAACTGCTCATATTATTTACTTGTTATATCTTCTGGCTGTATTCTAGCTTTGGTAATATAATCACAATTGAAACAATGAAAAAAGCATTATACAAACATTTGACCGTTACGGATGATGCAGGATTTCAAGAACAATTGACATTCTAGAATCCGTGCGAAAGGTGAACAATGTGTGACCTTGGTAGATGAATGATGAAAAAGAGAATATTAATACAAATGTATATAAACACCCATTCTGCAATTATGAATATCAAGCATAATAATTGACTAACTTCGTTTGATACGTGTGTATGGTTAGTATTAATGGGTCTTATTAAATTAATCATGTAACGATGAATTTAATACAGATTTTACATGAAAAAAAATTGCTGTAATCTATCAATGCGCCACGGATTTCGTAATAATTAATTTCACTGATGTACCGCATTTAACTGGATGGCTGCTAATGGCGTCTTAAGACTCGCAACTTTCCGTGAACGGAACGCCGCTCGTACAAAAATGATGTTCCGCTTTAAACGAGATTTTACTAACGTAAATCAATTATTTTAAACGTACAAATATGTTAAACACACAACGACATCTATTGGGATTATCGTCACATACTCAGAATTTGTTTTTAACACCTGAAACGTAAATTGAAAAGAGCTTTGTCACCGAAATAAAAAGCCCTGACAACCCTGATGTGTCATAAAATTTTTAATTTTGTTATTATGGATACATGGCGACACAATCGGCGCCCTCTTCATTTATTTGGTAAGTTTTTATAAATAAACTTTAATATATTTTCAAAAACGATATATTTAGAAGGTTTTATTTTCGCAATTAAATTCGCGGCGTGCAAGGTACCGCCATACATACACCTACCGGCAGTTAAAAGGTTAAGTCATCTGACACAATTCAATAAGTGGGAAAATTATATTTAGTAATATACCAATACACAAGGTATCACTTGAGATTAACTAAAAAGCACGTTTTAAATAATATAAAAAATAGTAAATTATATATGTTAGATTTATTTTATTATTATCAAAACAAAAACATTACGATTTTGTTATGTAGTACCATGAAACTGTTGAAAAATAAAATGTTATTTTATCTTTTTTAGAATATAAATGTGTATGTATATATATTTTATTTCACAACATTTCTAATTGTATTTAAAACAAAAAATAATATTAAATTCGAAATACGATTATTTTTGTTTGCAGTATGTGATATATTGTTTAAGAATACGCGTTGTGTATATCGTCGTTGTTCTGGAAGAATACATTTAATTAACTGAAAAATACTTGTTTTGAGTAATTGGACGTTGAAGTTAGTCAAATGCTTGAAATGCACTACCTTTTTCATTTTATTTGTTTGTACAAAACTATCTTTGAAGTAAAAGTTTAATTTATAATAATAAGTGTGTTCTTTTATACAGTAGAGTTTGAAATAAGAAACATTTTGGTATAACTAACTCAATATGTCATTTTTCAGAACAGAACTGCGACGATATAATTTAATTATATCTTGTAAATATTTTCGAGTGCAGTACCATTAAATTTATTTCGATATCCAGTAATTTAAAATATATATACCTGGTGTATAATAATTGCAATCTTATACTAATCACATTTAGCCTGAAGATATCGAAATATTTAATGACGGGCGATTTTATTGTAAAAAATACTGCAATAAAACAATTGGTCTAAAAAACATTTCACGCTTTTTTACAGTTGCCGCATTTTACGATGTGACGAATAATCTCTGAGGTATTGAGAAATATGAAAAAAAATCAAATCACAATAACAAATTATCACTTGTATTAATTTGATTCTGGATTGAGAAAAAACGGACCTTTACATACAGGTGTCGTAAACATTTATGAGTGTATCGGGTAGTAATAAATAAATAAAATTGGGCGCATAAAAAATGAATTCTTGCATGGCAGGTGTAAAAACCGCAACGCGTGTTGTTATTATAATCGTATTTGGTCTCAAATTGTATACAAATAATATCATTATTATTTGATTCATCTTAAAACTATATACAGGAAAAGCATTGTTAATGAGTAAATAAAATAAATATTCATTTTGATATTTCTTTTGTTTAAGAGAAAAATGTAAAATCTTAAGATTAAATTTTACCGATTCTTACTAAAGAATCGCTATTGTTCTGCTCTTATCATGTAAAAAAATACGGCAGTTTATTTCTGTTATATATTTAAAAATTTCAGCTAAATTTGAAGTTCAATATGCTGGTAAATATCTCATTTTGCCCTGTTAAATACAGCATGAAATTTCTAAAAAATATATAAAATATTGCATAATTTTTAACTTACATTGAGAGCTGTCGAACTTATGTGCTACCAATTTTTATCTACGTGGCTGAAACGATAACCTAAAAAAGAAACGTGTTCTTCACGTCAGTCATATGAGTCACTAGTTGCAAGGGCAGTTCGGCAGATCAATGCACTGCCTCGAGAGTTGGAAATTTCAGTTTTGGAATTTTTTTTTTTTTCAATATGTTAGTTAATAATATCTCTTTTTCTATTTTCTACATTTTTAAAAATGTTTGTATTATTGTAGAACAAATTATCAAAGTGTTTAGTTCTACAAAATTTCATTAGGTAGTTGATAGCTATTTCGGCTTAACGCCATCGTCGGAACTATCTGAACTATGACGATGGCGTTAAGCCAAAATAGTTATCAACTAACTAATACAATTTTATGGAACTAAATACTTTGATATTTTATCCTATTATAATGGAGTTCCACCAAGTAAATGCCAATTCAATAAATAGCTTTTATATGATACTGTATAAATTCATGGTGTCAGCTATAATGTCATGTATATTAATTTTTAATTTACAAATAAATATATATATGATCATGCTTTTTATAAGAATATTATATTTTAATTAGTTGGAAAATCTTACTGTTTTTTGCCATGTTCGATCCCAATGTGGAGTATGTAGTCTCCTAATGGAGGTATCTTAACAGAATGTTTCTATGAGAACTGATTGTTACTCAGTTGCTCAACCCCTCTTTTTTCGAAGAGAGTAGAGATAGAAGAATAGGGACAGGACTAGTGGTTAAGTAATCGCTCTAGCTACGCCCCGTGAGAATCGGATGGGTGGTAGGGGTTTTTATAGACAACACAAATACTAAGACTACGAACAGAAATCCAAAAAAATCGATCATAACATCAATTTGTGAAAACCGTCCGCACCGGGAATTGAACCCGAGACATCCGTAACCGTAGCCAACGACGCTACCAACTGTGCCACGGACGCCGACTTACTAGACATGCGACACCAATCGTGATTTTTTTTTAAATGTTAAAATTTATATTTTCCTACTATACTGTAAAAACTATCACAGTATTAGTAAAAATGATAAATTTATTTGATTATGTGATAATCACATCTACAGACTTACTCTAGCACAAAATTTTTACTTACAAAGTTGACATGTCATTACTATGCAGGCAAAATAACTACCACGGAGCTACCGCCAAATACACAATACGCAAACAGTCTTATTTAATTCATTTTGGAAAGCACATGCTTTATGACTGTTTAACACCAAATTCGCTTTACGATAATATTGTGTCTCTACTTTTATATCAGAGGGTTAAGTTGTAATGATGAAACTACAGAAACACAGTGCTGAAAATATCTAAAAAACAGTTGTACTCAAAAACTTACTTACCAGTGGCGTGCGGTGACTTATGAAGCAATGCATGCTGTGAGGGAGGAAAATATGCAAAATTTATCTAGTTTTTGAAATTCAATTTTATTCTTCACACGAGTTTTACACCTTAATTTCAAATCCTTTACAGTCCCTAATATTCCATATTTAATATTCCGCTAATGTTTTATTAAATCCCGTTTCTTTTCTTTGCTCTTAATCCGTGTTGAGGGTAGCGATAAATTAAACACAATTTGTCTGACAATCCCAATCACAATACTAACGGTGAGATGCTAAAATCCAAGCGCATGAATCCACATACAAACTTTCATGCGCGATCCAAAGCGCAAATCGGATTTATCTTTACTGCGCATGCGTGTGTAAAGCAAACTTCTTAGCGCATGCATGCGAAATTTCGAACAAATTTATTCTGAGGCTGTACGTTTATCGAGAGGTCACGGCTGAATAAAACGCAGATAAATGCCAATCAGGACGCGCACACTTACTGAATTTAGTGTATAAACGTGTAACTTTGAAGCAGTTTTATTTGATAATTACGTAAAATCAAAATTTAATAGCTTTACAAAGATGAGAAAAGAAAAACCTTTTCATTTCAGAATTGTAAGGCTTGCGGAACATTTACCGCATGTATGAACGGCACGCCACTGATACTTACGGTTTTCATTTTTTTTTAAATATCCACACGATTTTTGAGTCCTTGTTTACTTTATCACTAATTTTGTTAATTATGACATTTATTTACAACTTTGACAATGACAATGATTATTTTGATATTACATATCGACTGTAGAAAAGGTAAAAGACGTTACCCACACCAAAAAATATTATGTGTAACTCACACAAAACGTGCTAATACACTATACTTATACACATATATCATCGTTGTTATGGAAGAAGACACTAACTGAAAAATACGAGCTTTGAGTTATTGGGATTCGAAGTTTGTGAAATATTTGAAATGCTATACCTTTTTCATTTTGTTTGTTCGTTCAAAACTATTTTTTAAGTAAAAGTACAATTTATAAAAATAAGTGTGTTCTTCCATACGGAAAAGTTTTAAAAAAGAAACATTTCGGTATACCTAATACAATATGCCATTTTTTCGAGTTAGTGTCTTCTTCCAGAATAGTGACGATATATAATATATCGACTATAGAAAGGCAAAAGGACGTAACTCTCAGTTTTTTCAAAATATTTTTTTTCGATGATCACAATGTATAAAATTTAATACACGTTTTGTGTGGGTTACATCTTTTTTCTTTTCCACAGTCGATATTATAGTAAAAAAATATTCAAGCAGATATTAAATGATTGTTTTTATTAATTAAAAACGTCCTTATGAAATATTTGGCATATCATTTATTTAATAACATCTTGATTTTCAAAACGCGTAGTATCAAAAGACGAATACAGTTGCAAAGCTGAGACAAAATAAAAATTATATTACTTCTTTATCTTAAAACTATTCCTGATTTTATGTTTATTGTGGTCAAAAGCACAGCAATTTTCATCTTTCCGTAAGCCTCCGTGGCAGGGCTCTGAATAATAACTCAGCTAGGTCCCGCGGGTCTCCAACTCTGGCTGAGTTCCCCGCTCGGGGACCTTAGGAAGGCCTACCCGATTGCGGTGCGGAGGTCTCGGGGTCTTAGGAAGTAAACTTGCTGGAGTGATTGCCCTGGGAGGGATCTTATATCAGAGGGGACTAACGTTTGGTGTATTGTAAATTGGCGCTTTCGCAAGAAAAGTTTCACAAAAACTTTCAGCATGGAGTTTGCAAAAATTATAATTATAAATGAAAATTTTACTGTGAACTTAACGTTATAATATTTGTACATATTTATTCGTGATCCCTATAAAAAGTTAATAAATACTTGAAAAATACGAAATAATTAATCGATAAAATTAAAAATCAACATTTAAGTAGTGGTAGAACGTGATGCAGTGGTTATTGTCGTTTGCTACGGTTACGAATGTCTCAAGTTCAATTCCCGGTTCGGACAGTTTCATAGATTGATATCTCTTTCGATTTATGGGTTTCTGTTCGAAGTCATGAATGTTTGTGATGTCTAAAATTCCCTCCCACCCATCCCATCCTAAAAACGGGGCATAGCGAGAGCTATTAGCTAGTCCTGTTCTAGCCCAATCCTTATATCTCTACTCTTTAACAAAAATAGAGGTTGAGAAACTGAGTAACAAGCAGTTCTCATAGAAAAAAATCCCACACCATTTGTTTCACACTGGGAGCGGACATGGTAAAAAAAAGAAACTTATTATAATAAGTTAAAAACATGGCAATGTTTAAGTTCCACATGAATTAAAAACATGGCTATTTAGGCATAATGCTATTATCAGAGCTGATGATAAAATTAATTATATTACTATTTCGGCTCCTGTCACTCATTTATTGCCGCTATCATCAGTGAAAACATCAAGCATCGAACTCGGCAGAGTCTGTCTGCTCAATGTCTTTTCAACATTGTTAATTTTGTGTTTTATTTGTATTTAATTGTTATAAAAAGTCATAATACTATGAGAAGACCCCGGATCGAAGAGAGGCGAACGGCTGGTTATCCAGAGTCCTGGAAGGGCTGTGATATCAGACAAACACCATTTCAAATCCGGTTCAAAACTTATTTATTTTCCATCCAAGATGCAGTGGTTTACATTACACAAATATATAATTCCTAACTCATAAAATTGATTGTACATTTACTTAGCAACTGAATTTACTTTAAGTTATAATAGAAATGACACGACAAACGATTTTAAATTAAGTCCAATGCAAATCAAAAGAAACAATTCAGGTCTTCACCTCGGCCGCGACGATGCCGCAGCTCGCCCAGCTCGACAGATAGTAATCGATTGTTTTTCAAATAAAAAACTCCCTGCATCGTCGGAGCTACCCCTTTCCGTCAAAATGGACACCTCCAGCGGGCGTACCCGACGGCTATTGAACGCATGGTAACAAGAAAGAGCCGATTCCACGAATTATTGCTTTTGCCGCTGGGTGATTTCAGTTCTGGACACTAATGATACTTATACTTAACAAAAATCAGGGTGTGTCAACTACTTAACATTATATCAGAATCCACCACCAGTATGAAAAATAATTGATGGGTAATAATAGAACGCTCAACTAACTGAATTTTAACGCTATATGTTTTGTGCAACTCAAGAATGCGGACTATATTTTATTTATAAATTTATGCTAGACAGTGCGATATGTATCCAACGGCTTGATATCTTCAACAGTTTCATCTAACTTACAATACAACGTAAAAACACAATACAGACAGAAAGACATGAGATAACTATAATATTAGTATTTTCCTGAGACTGCCCTATTCTTTCCATTCCACACAGCAGAGGTTAAACAACTGAAAATCTTTTATTGAAATGCTTCATTCTGTATATTATATACATTAAACTTCCTATTAAATCTTTGAAAATATAAAACCAACTAAACTATACATACAACTTGTGAATCGTCGTAACTGTCAGTTTTTCGTGGAATGACTTTATATTTATACAAATAAAAGGCAATTTGAAAATGTGATAAGGATTGGTTTCACACAGTGGGAGAGCAATCAAAATATTTGTCAAACACAATATTTTCTATGACAAACGTTTAGTTAAATGATTAAAATATTTTTAGTAATAAGTTAAATATTTACAAAAGTTTACACGGTTTGGAAAAATTTTGTAATAAATTTGATAGCTATTCCGTAATCAAGCTACCGCCAGATTTGTGCGGATGGCAAGAGGCCAAAATAGCTATCAACTACACGACATCATTCTTCAGTAACTAAAGATTTTGCATTTTTATGGAGTTCTACTAAGTTAACGCTTATTCAGCTTATGTATATATATATGTGGTGACACATGACACGGCAGATTACGAAATGTAATACTCACCTGTAGTGAAACATTATACTTGTCATTTTTGTCAACATTATTGACTAAGCATAATTAATTGGCAAATAATATTTGACCGATATTCGATATTCTGCAGACGCTGCGCAACAGGTGAACACTCAGCAAAGCGAAACATTGACGATTAAAGTAATAAGTAAGCAAGGAAGAGACAGCCGGATTCATTTTGTATCGACTACCGATTGTTATTGTGTAATCAACCTCTGAACGTGATTTCTTTCGTGACTCGCCGAACAAACTCTGAATTGCATAAACTTCATTATCATGATCTGTCCTACTCTTTAAATCGCGTCCGGCAATAAACAATTGAAATCATATTTATAAATATACACCTGGGTCTCGTATAACACGGTCATATGGTTCCACAAAAATGTCCTGTTATACGAGGTTTGAAGTTCATATGCATTCTAAAAGAATATCGAATTTTGTTTATATCCTTTATTGTTTCAATAAACAATCGAAAAAATACACATTTACGTATGTATTAAAAAAAACTTTAATTACATATGATAGATTATTCATTCATCATCTCTATCATTTACAATTCTATATATTCGACTCTTTTTCAGTTAGGCTAGAGATCGGTTGTGAGTTTTCATTATCGGAGGACTCTGGAGTATTTTTGGATTTAGGCTTTAAAAATTATGTAATAAGCGATTGTTTGCTTTTAAAGGGTCAAGATCTATTTTAATTCCCACTAGAACTTCAAACTTCTTTCCATTATAGAATCGTTTTCTAACAAAAAATCTGAAACTGTGTTGTACAAAAATATGTCACAATACATCAATCGTGTTATACAAGGTTCAAGTGTATATAGCCTTTGTTTACATAACATATGAAAACCCACTGAACTTCTTTCCATTATAGAATCATTTTATATAAATAAATGCTGAAACCGTGTTACAAAAAGCGTGTTGAACAAAAATATGTCACAATTCGTCAACCGTGTCATATCAAAACCATTTTATACGAGGGGCATGTGTAATTCCTTCTTTTTTGTTAAATTCCAATAAATAAAATCCCCCGAATGAGCACCTTATTGCTCATTCCATAAACGATAAGTCTTATTGAAAGAATAATTAGATTGTTTGCTTTTAGTGTATAAATATTTACCTATTTTGTGATAAGGGGCCAAGATATGTTGTAATTCACTCTTGAACTTCAAACTTCTTTCCATTATAGGATCGTTTTCTATGAAAAAATTTGAAACCATGTTTTACAAAAATATGTCACAATACATCAACCGTGTTATACGAGGTTCAAGTGTATATACAAATAGTCTTTGCTTAAATAACATTAGAAAACCCAGCACTGGTAACACATTTCCCGACTCGATGAGGCTTCCACTCTGCATTAAACGTCTAACCTCTAACCAGAGCCTCTAAGACGAATTTTCTAATTATTACTTGTTGTTTTGCCACGGTTGTAATACGCCAAGCTTTAATGTATCAGCGAGTGGTTTAATGTATAAATAATACTATTCGAGCTTGCATCGATTCCCGGGGGTGGGATTCGATAGATACCTAAAACTATTGAACTTTCGCTAGGTGTAGTTTTGGCATCGAAGTTTCCGCGGCCTGAGAAATCAGGATGCAAAACTTGAGGATCAAAATCTAGCGAAACCCTCGTCTTAATTTAGAATTATCAACTGAACATAGTTTGAGATATATTTATGCTACAGTCAAAGTACGAAAACAAAGGAAAGTTATATTATCCTATTGAAAATGAATCAATGTGTATTAATTTAAGACATCGACTGAGGGTGCTTGATGGAATTTCAATATCAAATTTGGATTATTGAGATTTTGTACACTTCCATGTATTTTGTCACTAACGACCCGGGTTTCGCCTTTCGGCATCTTCAGGCATTCGAGCACACGAATGGAGTTCGAGTCTCAGTTCGAGTCCATTCGTGTGCTCGAATGCCTGAAGATGCCGAAAGGCGAAACCCGGGTCGTTAGTGACAAAATACATGGAAGTGTACAAAATCTCAATAATCCAAATTCAATGTGTATTAATTATCTTCTGTGCAAATTGGAATATTTTTATAACCAGTTCCTGTAATTTTTTTTTTCATGTCCGCTCCCAATCTGGAGCGTATGGTCTCCTAATGGAAGAATTTTTCTTCGAAAACTGCTTGTTACTCAGTTGCTCAACCTCTCTTTTTTCGAAGAGAGTATGGATAGAAGGATAGGGCTAGGACAGAACTAGTGGTTAGCTAATGGGTGGAAGGAAAGACTCAGACTACGAACAGAAATCCATAAATCGATTGAAAGGTCAATCTATGAAAACCGTTCGCAGCGGGAATTGAACCCGAGACATCCGTTACCGTAGCCAGCAACGCTACCAACTGCGCCACGGACGCTGACACTGTAATACTATATGTTAAAGTATTTTTTTACCATGTCTCAATATGAAGTATGTGGCCTTCTAATGGAAGAACTGCTTGTTACTTAGTTTGCTCAAGTTCTCTTTTTCGAAGAGAATAAGGATAGAAGAATAGGTTTAGAACGGGACTAATGATTACCTAATTGCTCTCGCTACTCCTCGTTTTTAGGATCAGATGGGTCTGGGGAGGTTGAAATCTAGACTTCACAAACATCCTGCCTACGTACAGAAATCCATAAATCGATTGAAACATTCCGTACTGGAGCTTGAACCCGAGATATATACGTGACCGTAGCCAACGACGTTGATCACTGCACTACAGACCTGACAAACATTACGTTATTTCATTTCATTTAGAAACATCTCAACAATAAATTATTGATAATTAAAAACTATCTTAATTGCAGTAATTCTGGAAAAATGATTTACAAAGAGGGGGCTACAAACATTTAATTATCAATGCAATATATTTATATAAATTATGTTGATGTTGTTGATATTTTTTCATTACCGCCATTTTCCATTTTGCTTGAATATTCAATCTCAAAATTTAACAAGAATTTAGAAATCGCGTTCTTAACTTGTATAATTACAGAGATTTAATTTAAGAATAGTTCAGTCGACGGCCAGTAAAGTAGTATTGTCGTCCGTCCATGTGTGAGGTAGTCAGGCAGAACTATAGACATGGGCAGAAGCGAGTATTTCCATGTCATCTAGGTTGCCATCTGTATTGGTTCATTCCCCACAAGATTTTTTTATATCATTAAAGCAAAACTTAGGGGAAGGGTGAAAACCATTTCCAAAAGCCATGCCATACACTTCTTACTTCGATTGAAAAATTAAAAAAAAATCCCAGAAAACACTAATCGTTTTTATTTGACAAAATGTAATATATATCATTATTGTGAATCTATAATATATAATTAAAACTATGTCTGAAAATGTTTCTCAAATGGGAATACTACCTATTCCAGCTAGTAACACGACCAGTAGAATAACGAAGTTTTTAATTGAAATTTTACATTCAAATTGCATTTCTACAAAGTTACTGCCAAATCCATCGAAAATATAAAAACTAATTTTTAGATTTTGTAACAATTATATTCTGTTGGTCAACTTCGTGCCTTTTTAAGTAAAAAAACTATTTCAACTAAGACTGTAACTTTCAGAAAGCTTCTCTAAATAAAATCAGAAGTTCACCCAAGCTTCTTAATTTTAATAGTTTCATTTTACTTAAGCCACTTAGATTTGCATTTTTATTTTTGAAAAATCTCTTAAAGCTATTCTTTCAGTTCTTTATGCTTACATTGTTAAAAGACAGAAAAACTTTTATCTGGCTTGGTTCCTTAAAAGTTTTAATAAAAGTATTCTTATCTCTTCTAGACTGTACGAAACTTTACCTGTTATATTATTTTAACAGTGAATATTCCATGCAAGTCTTGAACACATTTATTTATTTACATATGTTAAATGAAAAGATGCTCATACAGGAACGAAATTAAATTGCAAAATATTTTATCAGTGTTTTTTTCGTGTCAACAGTAGGGTAACAATTAATTGGTTGCGGTTCTGACAAAAAACTGAAGTCATTTTTATAATCAACTAGTGAGTTTCCGGCATGTGTTGCAATGCCACTCAAAGAAAGAAAGGTTTGTGTTGTAATTCTGTTTATTGAAATGCTTTTGGATTAGAGGTCTGCACAGGCCGAAAGTTCATAAAATTACCCGGTCCAAGCCCGTCATCTTCAGGCCCGTCCCAGCCCGAGCCCGAGTCTCAATATCACACTTGTTACACAAACCCGACCAGAAGCCCACATTTATTTTTTTGTATAGTAATTCATTTATACTTTTAAAATAATATATGTTATTGTTTCCATATTTCCAACGATATTCATAGCACATGTGAAATAAACTATTTTATTTGTGAAAACTATTGCCTTATGGCCTATGGCTGACTCATGACCCGGTTTGAACTCCTTACCCGGGCCAGGCCCGAGCCTGTATCTGAATGTGTCTTTACCCACCCGAGTCCGTGCAGACTTCTATTTCGGATATACAATAGTTTTTGTTTTTTTCGTCTGGTTCAGAGATGTCCCTAGTTGTATGTATTTTGATTATATTTTTAGATTTATCATTAAACAATATAATAATACTGTCTCTCTTGAATTCGTATTTTATTAGTTGAAAAAATAAGTTTTATACTAATGAGCTTAAGCTTAAGACCATATCAATGTCTTTATAATATTGCTAAATAAATGAAATTAAATTGAAGGAAAACATATCTTTTCAGTCAAGGATTTGCTTCTGCCATAATAATGTCATTCACTTATATCACCTTCCATTAAAACATTATAAAGGATAGTGTTGTCGTGAAGCGTGCAAAACTAAAAACTCCTGTCCCCCTGGCAACATACTATTAGATGGTAAATCTGCGACTCCTGAAAATCGACATAATTTCGTCTTCCTAGCGCTCGATTGAAAATCTCAGGGCTTTTATCTCGTGGTTCATCGGCCGAAAACTTTCACCGAAGTTCCGGAAGTGGCAGCCAGTCGGGTGTTTAGCAAACCGCGACTGACGCGCACCGGACGGGAGTTATTTGAACTAAATTCTAATTACACATTCCCTTACCAGATCTCGTAATGAGCGACGTTTGTGAAGCAAACCAGTGGTAAAGACTAGAAGATTATCTTAAAGACAGTTTCACGATATTATCGAAACCTTATTTCAACAAAGTAATGAACAAGTCAACCATTAGTAAGTAAATTGAATTATATAAAATGGGGGAATGAAAGTGTGCATTATGTTGTTTTTCAAACTATAGATAAACTTCCGACATTACGTTTTAATGAATAGTTTGATATTCGTTACAGCGATTGGAGGCTTCTTGAATTTAGGTATAGTTGAATCATTACAACAACAAACAATATAAAGATCTTATGATGTGTTTTTTTTTTGTATTTATTGGCTGTTTTTATTTTAAATAAAACGCAATTTGTACTACTTCCACATGTTTATAGTACTCGTGATGACCGAAACCGGTCCTGATCATTATAAACATGTGAAAGTAGTACAAACAAATTGTGTTTTATTTTTAAAATGGGCTCGCATTTTTCTGATCAGAATTTGAATTCAGTTGCGGTCATTACATTTGTCAGAATTTATATTAAATGGTCATAATTACAGAGGGCAGAATGAATAATGTATGATCAGTATATCTAACTTAACCTAACCGAACCTAAAGTGACCCTATTGAATTGATTGATTGATTTTTATTCTGTCCGAAAGTTGATCGGATTCTGACCGAAAATTGATTTAAATTCTGATCATTTAATTTCTTGGTTTAAAATATAATGCCTTTCCACCAAGAATTTACAGTGAACACCTTAAAAGTGTTTATTAACTGAGTAAAGAAGTTTTTATAGTTTAAAAAAAAAACCGTAATTGTCCCTTAAACAATAATTAACTATTATTATAAACTGAATAATTTGAGAATCAAAATTGATGAATGTTACGTGCGAAAATAATTATTGCGTGTTTATTGAAACTTTAAAATTATGTCCAGTTATAACATTTGTTCAATCGAGAAGTAAGTGAATCGATTTATAGATTTATATTCGAGGGCATGAGTGTGTTACGTCAGTAATTGAGAGAGCAAGAGATTATCTAACCACTATCCTTCTATCTCTACACTCTCCGAAAAACAGAGGCTTAGGAACTGAGAAAAAGCTACGTTGGTAATCCATATTATGTGCGGACATGATAAACAAAACAATTAATTATTAAAGTTTAGTTCCTTAATCCAATAAAAACATTCCATTATTCTTAACCTTCCCGTGTTCATGATAAAAAATCCCCTTCGGATCTGATGCAGTCACATTTCGTTACCGTGTGCGTTTTGTCATATATACGATTTATAAAGCGAAATGACAATTTCAAAAAGTTTAATATGGTTTTATGTAGTATTAAGTAATTATTTTACGTCATATGTTGTGTGTAAAACCTGAAATACATATCAAACAATGCGAAATTATCGAAATTCTTCATAGCAGAACAAACTCGAGACGTGCCTTGGTGCCGTTTGAAACAAAACGGTTGCATACTTTACGTCATGCATCTCGGATTGTTACTATACTATACTGTAATTTTGTATTTTTCCATGGTAAAATTCACGAGGTTTTCATATTATGATTAATTATATGAAGAAAACGTAAATCATAATTTTAAATTTTTTATACGACCTATTTCACAGATAATTTAAAGGTTTAAAGGCCGAATTAACATATTGTTACACCATGGATACGGAAGGGTTAATTACACTATTAAGTACCCGAAGATTTAATGCCCGAATTTGTCATTTATCCTTTTAAGAAGAACGGTAATTATTTAACCTCAATAGGGAAATGTGGTTTTGACCGAAACATAGGTAATCGAAATAAATAATTAATGAGCAGCGCGTTCTAAGAAATTCTGATTATTCTATGTCTTTCAGGTTAATACTCTGGAGATATCTATTCATTTAAATTATTTATAACTTAATCTGATTTCCAAATGATGAGATGGGTCCTAGTTCAAGTACCAGCAAGGTCAATATCAAATTTAAATTATTTAAATTTAAATTTGTGACATGGGTGTTTGAGATATCTCTTCTCACTTGAGTTGATCTTACGTGGTTAAAAAAATTCGAAATATCTTGTAAATGAGTGACTTCAAAAAATTATCACCAAAGTTAACTTGTCCAATTTTCAAAATATTTGGCGCATTGGATGTCAGCTGTAATGACAGATAATTTTTTTTTTTAAATTAATAAATTCAAAAAAACTCACATTTAATTTTTCTTGTAAAACTAAGTACATTAATAACGTAATTAATTTATTGTGTGATAATGAAGTTATATAAAACATAACTGCCAATTCTTAATTGGAACAAGGGAGTCGATTGAACGCGGAACCGAGCGGATGAAACTTCGACAGCTTTGACCACTCAGCTACGGAAGAGTCTTTTAAATTAACAATTATAGATAATTAAATAAAAACAAATAATTAAGAGTATTAATTATGTTAATGAATCGTATACATGACATTTATTTAAAATTAAATGAATTCATTATTGTAAGTTCCTGCCTTGCTGAAGTCCAAGTAATGGCCAATTTAGGTCGGTGGTGCAGTGGTCAACTTTGTTGATTTTTCAATTAATTTATGGATTTCTTTTAGTAGGCATGGGTGTTTGTAATGTCTAAAATACTCGCCCACCCATCCGATTCTTAAAACGGGGCCTAGCGAGAGCGTTAAGCTAAACACTATTCCTGCCCTAGCTCTACCTCTCATATCCCTCCTAGCTTAGAAAAAGAGAGGTTGATCAACTAAAGAGCATGCAGTTTTCGCAGAAAATCTTCGGTTAATATACCTCTGTTAGGAGACCATATGGGAGCATATGCATGGTTAAATAAAAAAATGGCGATAAAACTTCTTTTCCTTCCGTTTGAAATCTTGTCAATACGTTTTTGTGAAAATATGCTATTAATTTCATCTAATATCTTTCTCAATTGATATAATACTATATTTTTTTATCATGTCCGCTCCCAACTTGGAGAATATAGCCTTCTAACGGAGGTATTTCAAAAGAAGTTTTTCTATGACAACTGTTTGTTACTAAGTTGCTCAACGTCTCTTTTTTTGGAAGAGAGTAGGGATAGAATGGTAGTGCTAGGATATGACTAGTGGCCAACTAATCGCTCTCGCTACTGTCCGTTTTTAGGATTGGATGGGTGGGAGGGAATTTTAGACATCACGAACATTAATGACTACGAACAGAAATTCATAAATCGATTTATGAAACTGTCCGCACCGAGACTTGAACCCGAGACGTCCGTAGCCGTCGTCAACGACGTTACGAACTGCGCTACGGAAAGGATAAATTTTACAATCAATTAAATTAAGTTTATATGATAGTGTTTAAAACTTATTCAGTATTCAATGTCAGTCGCTTCGGTTCATCGCTGCTCAAACCAATAGTTTACCACACTCAAACTTCATCAGAACAACAGTATTGTTCACTCGGCATTGTGTAAAAACATTTCTATCCCAAGTGGGGTATGCTCCCTATTTTGGTCAACTATGCCCGGATTTCTACATAAATGTCTCGACGGCCAAAAGTCCGTAAACATAAATCTAGAATTGTACACTCTACAGGACAAATTGTAACAATCAATTGATTCGGTAAAACATCCGTCCGATATGAAAAAATTCTTCACCACTGTTAGATAGATGGATTGTTGGTAATTTAAGAAAGTGAACTCAATGAAAATCAAACTAAATCTTCGCAAACTCCATTCACTGAGAGTTCTTAGATCAAAAATCAAATACCATTATAAGTTTTATAATTTTATTTAAGTTATCGACTGAGTGTTTGATGGAATTTCAATATCAAATTTTAATTTTTGAAATTTTTTACAGTTTTTCAGTTCGAGTTTATTCGTGTACTCGAATGCCTGAAGATACGAAAGGCGGAAATTTACAATATTTTAACAATTCAAATTTGACGATGATATGTCATTAAACAAATAATCCACAATATAGTATGGTTGTCTTTGTTTTTTGTTTTTTGTAACGCACAGTACAACACTGCGCTTGCGCACCATGTACGATGTGCGATGTATAAATTGCGTGCGTGTGAGAGAGAGGCAGCGCCGGAGTTGAGTAATTTTTGTCAGGATAATATTACTAGATTTTTTTATTTAAACTTGATAGTAATCGATCTGCCAGTATTTAAGCCGCGTTTACTTGACAAACATAGCTTTTTTTTACATACTAGCGTAAATAAAAAAATGTTGTTATGGGCAATCCGTATCAATAAACTATTTATTTTAATATTATCTATTTAGACGTAAGAGCAAAAAGCTTCTAAGAGTCTAAAAAATGATTACCTAGTCAAAAACGTAGTATTATATTCTTCAAAATTCGTCCCGCAGCGCCACTTACGGTGAAAGTAGAAACCACTCGAGCGAACTTCACTTCATTCCGGCAGGGCAAGTTGTGCAAAGCGGTCGGTATGAAAAGTTAGTTCCAACCCCGTCCGCAACAGTTTGCCCCGTCCGGTGGCGCGTGTCTTCTTCCCGGAAAGTTTTATTTGAGGGCGAGTGGAGCGTAGAAAAGCAATTTCAACAATGATACTAAGTACTGTTCGGTATGGAAGCCTTCCGGATGATTTATTTAGTACGTTTTGTGTCGTTGTATTGTATTCATTGAAAGGACTGCGATCGCATCTGTTAAAATATAGGAAGAATCAACGCATTTTAATAGCTATTTTTTGAGCGCTGTATCCAATCATTGGCCGAATGAAAATGATTCGTAAAGTATTTGTCCAAATTAATACTTTTTATCAATTGAATTTTACGTCACTCGCTTCCATTTTACAAGTTCAAGCCTCATACTCAAGCTCAAAGTAACTGTAAACTATAGTCCAATGAAATAATTGTCTTTGGTATATCAAGCATTAGGGATGTTTTCTTGATTATTCACTAAGCAATTGGTAACTGAAAATAATGTCTGACAATTCAAATTTGTTGACTGATAGACTTGCTCTTTCATTGGATAGCTAAATTTTCAAGATCCAATTGCTGTAAGAAGTTTGGGTTCTAAAATAGTAATTTTGTAAAAAAAAATAATTGTATTGAAATATGCATTACGAATAAAATATCTTACAATTTTAAAATTATAAAAAGTAAAACTAGGGTTAACATTTTAACCGTTTATCTCCTGGCTTAATTAAAATCGTATTAAATGGGGCTGATAGATTTGCTGCGTAGGAGCCGAAGGGTTCTGTTCTATTAACTGTCAATTCTTGGTGGAAAGACATAATACTTATATTATAAATATGTGGAAGTAGTACAAATGAATTGTGTTTTATTTTTTAAAATTTAGTACGAGTATAATGTATTTTATAAACCGGTGTTATAAAAATTGATATTTCAATCGATTTATGGATTTCTATTGGTAGTCTGAGTGTTTGCGATGTATTAAACTCCCTCCCATCCATCCGATCCTCAAGGGGCGTAGCGAGAGCGAACCACTCGTCCTGTCTTAGATTCCTAGCTTCTATCCCTACACTATTTGAAAACAGTGAGGTTGAGCAACTGAGTAACAAGCAGTTCTCATGGAAAAATTCTGTTAAAATACCTCCATTAGGAGACAGGAACATGGAAAAAAAAATCTACAAATAGATGAAGTGTGTGAAAAAAGTTGATCAATCGAAATCGCAATACCAGTTGAATAAATAAATCCCGATAATACTATGAAAAGCTATGAAAATACATATTGTATGTTGTTTTTCAGTAAAATTATACTCGAATTTATTATTTCTTTGAATTGAAATATTACAATAAAAGGCTATTCAATGCTGGTTTTCTGTCAATCTTGATTTATCAACCGTCATTTAACAAGTATTGATATTTAACATTTTCAAAACCAGTATTTTGGTATTGAAAAAATAGCCGAAATACCGGGATCCCGGTTTCAGTAACACCGGTATTGGAATATTTAAGATACTCCCTACAAAAGCTGACTGTCAGTTGATCGCTGAAATGTTTGATTTTACTCTAGCAAGTAAAACAAGATGAGTTAAATGTATTATTAAATTTTTAATATAACTAGCGTTATACCATTTGTTTTGAATGGAAGTTTCATAGATGAATAGGATACGAAGCGGAAATTGAGATCGGTAAAATATGTAAGAACACGTATGTGCTTGCAGCTCCCAAGATCAAATCCCTAAGTGGGGTATTTTCATGTGGATATAGATATTCTCCGAGCCTAAGCAAAAATGCATAGTGATATTATTCCTATCAAGGTTAATCAACTTATTTAGTATTTTGATCGTTTTTTAACATTTAAGGCGTTTAAAAACATGAACCGTATGTTTACTTTACAATATTAGGTAGTAACAGTCATTACTTTTCTATCGTATTGAATTTCTAATTAAGAAAAGTATGCATATTTTTGGAAGACATTCAGCCTCTAATTACAATAAATATAATCGAAATATCATTGAACGTATCGGCATTTGATTGTAACTATTTAACTTATCGGATTCTGCATGTGCTTAAGAAAATTTAAACATTGTCTTCATGTGCATTTGTCAAGCAATGAAAATTATTTAACATTAGGTATATATTGTGTGAATTATTTCATGTGTACGTATCTTTTTTTCGGTTCCAATAAAATGTAGACTAATCGGTTTTTGCTTTGCATCACCTCATTTATAAGTCATTCGTATTCTTTGGATACGAATCCATAAATCGAATTGAAAAAATTAGTAAAGCACATATTCAAGTATTCAAGCTCTTGACCGTGAATCTGAGTAGAATGAAAAGATTAAAGATTTTCTACTCATCTAGAAAATCTATATATGCGAAAAATTTTAAGACGGTAAAGTTAGTGAATGAGATACACTTAAATTAAAAACGATAAATTATAACTTTCGTTGTGAGGACATGCAAGGATATCCGATCTAAAATTGAGGGTTGAATAGGTAAATTTACTAAAACATTTACCGAGTAGTCCGTGTAATTGTATTCAAGATGACAATTTAGCGTGTTTTCTGCTTGTAGATGAGACAATAAAGTAAATGTGTTAGATTAAAAATTGCCTCACGATCGGTCAGTTGATCGTAATCATTGCTGTAATTTACACTGACCCAACAACGTTGTTATAAGGTGATATTCAACGAAATAAAAAAATACTTAATTTAAACATAAAATTAATTCATACTAATAATAATTTACACATCATGAGAGTACGATTGTCCCGCCTCATATGAATACAGCAAATAACTAAATATCAAACCGTATATTTATAGCAACAGGATGGCCTTAAATCACCAGCCGCCTTGTAATGTTATAGTTACACCTTCTTCAATAGCGAAATTCAAATGCCACCATTCAAGTGCTTCGTGGAATCAAGAATGAGGAAACCTTTTTCTATGAGAAGTCTTCATTTGTATTAAGTTAAAAGCCAGCTAATGGAAAATTACATTTATAGTGATGAAATATAAACATAGACTTAAACTTTATATTAACAAAAATTCAATGTTTTGAAAATGTCTGGTACATTGTCAATCAGCCATAACGTATATCGACTGTGTTTTGGGCAACGAAAATGAGTTAATAATTGGATTTCATTTCAAAGACAACAGAGCAGGTCTCGTCCAAATGATGTAAATTAGAAAAATAAATAGACCACTTTTTAGAAGGGAAACATCATTTTACATCGGTTTTAGGTTTAAAAATTCTAACCCGGCCACTTAATGTAAGTCACTATTATATTGAAAATCCCTTCGTATAATCCCGTATCTGCAAACATGAGAGCTTACAGTAGTTCATTTCATAGCTTTATAACGCAACTCACTATAATTTTTTTTCGATAAAAACTGTTTTTAATCTCTCTTGGAAAATTTCAATTTTGTGGGTTACATCAATAGACCACACCATTGATATTAATATATTATTACATCGGAAATTTTATGTACATTACATCTTTTATTATTTAAAATTAGATTAATTTCATTTATTTGTGTTGGAAAGGCACTATATTCATAAAAAAATATACATTTTTTATTCCACAACGATCGTTATCGGTTTCACTCATTGCAAGCATTCTCAACGGGTGAGAAAAGGTTGTGGAGCACTGCTTTAAGCAATGCGATGGAACGTATACTACTAAAGATAAATAGACTTGATGAGTCATTCACAAGCACATTACGAGAATTACATATCTTGGACAAAACTACCAAATCGCAGTTAACGAAATTTTATAAAAAAATAAAATTTTCATTGTACTGATTCCAAAACTTTATTTAACGCAATTTTTAACAATAAATGCTTCGCAATATATGCAGAAATGTGCAATTTCTATTGTAGGATTTTTAGTTTCACACACAAGACTAACCCCATTTTATTCCCCATAATTTCAATTCCACTATCCATGCTGTTTGTCCAATACTATTTGCCATTAAACATCAAAATTATACAATATTTGTTCCAAACGAAAATTATTTAAACAGAGATCAGAAACAGTGGCAAACGATTAACTTTAAGTTTTCTAACATAAAAGTACTCGATTTTTCCTCGTTTTGGACGTACTGTTCCGCGGCACACCTGGGGTCAGCTTGCGGCGCACCAGTGTGCCGCAGCACACCGGTTGCGGAGCACTGGCTTAAAGCATGGATACAAAATTATATCATGACCTTCTTACGATCGACATTTTATAATATTTATTGTGATTTACGTTTGACCACCCTGTTTTTCTTAAGGGAAGGGCATTCTCAAGCCAACATGGGACTTGTATAATTTATCGGTCAGATCGCACGAGATAGCCGACGCAATGAATCCCCAACGTCACCGTACCACCATAACTTTTGAACAAGTGTGGAGAGACAATACAAGATGGGAGATTGTAGTGGTTTATTGTGCTTACACCACAAGGTTATGGCAAATGCCAGCTGTAAAAACACTTTAATATCTTACATATGATGCCTGACTTTGATATTAAATGAGAGAAATTATAAACATTTTTGCTATGGCATGCCTGTTTATAATTTGGAGAATAAGGATTTTTAATATTCGTAGAACATCAAATAGAAATTGTCGGTAAGTCGTTCGCTTAACCTCTTCAGACAGGTATAGAATTAAAATTATAACTTAACTATTCCACTAGCTGTGTTACTAATGTAAAGCGTTTTGCTTCTTTTAGAAGCATCTATATTAGACTAACTGTATTGCCAGGTTAATGCTTCTTAAATTAAAACCGAAGGATAAGGTGAGTCTGTTTCCTTCTATTGGACGTAGGGAAGAGTTAAGACTTGAACAAAGAATGATAGTACTATGTACTCTAACACTACCAATTACAATTTAATTACTAGTGTTTGGAGACGAAAATCTCGAGGGAAATAAGTTTAATAGTGGTAAGCCATCTGTCTTATTGAAAACGTTATTTTTATTAATTTCTAAAAACTACTTTTTTTAATACATTTTATATTTACTCAATAAAGTATTTCTATGTTATTATTTATATTAAAATTATGATCATTTTCAATTAAATGATTCGCAAAATCTGAAAAATTATTACTTTTAAGACATCTTATATGTTCTTTAATTTTAATATTAAAATTCCTACCTGTCTGCCCCACATAAGAAGCTTGGCTGTCTTCACAAGAGAGGCAGTGTATGCCACGCTGTGACAATGATTCTATTCGATATGCATTATTCAATAACAGTGTATGAAAATTGCTTACAGGTAGGCAGTTGTCCTATTCACAACATGCTTAGAATACATAAGTAACCACAAATTGATTAGAAAGTAAATGTATGAAAGTTTTCATTCCGGGATTCGAACCTCTGACCCGAGTACACAAAAACCCATCGTTGGCCACATGATTACAAGAACAACGTGCTAAGTTATGTCTCTTCCTAAAGAGACTACCAACTTTAAATGAAGCAACTGAAAGTTGTTTTGAAGAGAAATGGTCTTAAGTCAATTATTTTATCTCGCTTTTCAGGTTGGGTAAGTAAAAGATATTATCAGTTAGCTAGTAACTACCTATACATTGCAAAAATTTCCAAAAATTAATTAAAACGCCAAAGTATGGAAGTTTATATTCGAGGATTCAAACATTTGAATTTATAACATAGTAGAACTAAGTCAAATTGCGATCTATTGTGATTACCACTCAGTGAAAAGACCGGCATAATATAGCTGTGTGAATAGAGATATCTAAATATTCATTGAATATTTGAGTATCTTTTGGTGTTTTAACAGGGCTGGGTCAAAAATTAGACTTTTTTTATTTGATTTTGTGAACTAACAAATGTTAATATTTTTTATTTACTTACACTTTTACCAATATCCCAATTCATTAATTTAATGTATTTAGTGACGACGGGAGTATTTAAAATTTCGCATATTTTTCGCAGTGGTTAGTGAAATTACGACCTTAACATTTTTAAATTGATTTCTTTAATATTAAATAAATATTTTGATTACGTTTGATTATTTAATTGAATAAAGTCCACTCCAAGTTAGAAAATACTTGTAATATACAACACATTAGCTTTAAAAAGTTCACTCGACCTTATTATCGAAGAAAGTAGAGGTAGATGGGTAAACAAGAATAGGACTGGATCTTAAAGCTCTTATTTACGTATCATTTTGAGTGAGCATGACACTTAACCTGATAAAATTGATTATACAAATTGATAATATACTATTGGGCAAATTTTAAACTAATGATTTCAAACGTGGGTTTAGAATGACAGGAGGATATTTTACTGTTTGCTCCCGTAAATCCATCATTGGTATTAAAGCATCAAAAAATTTTTACATGAGTAATATATTGCCTTTTAACAAAAAGGTTAATATTCTTAGAATACTCTTTTTCACACTACTTTAATCGAATTTTAAGTCATTCTGACTAATAGTTATATTATAAGGATAAAGTATCCAGTTATTCATCACGGTCCCAAGAATCTTTCAGATGCTTATCTTCCTGTTTATGGTTGATAGAGATATTCATATAATCTGAATTTAAAAAAATCTGAGAATAGTGTGCATTTTTTATTTTATTTTAACGACCCGAGTGGAGGCGTGTTACAAAAATAATTTCCCGCGGCGAAAGGGTTAGATTGGCGGCTACCGAATTGATGTTTGTGTATTTCTTTTTGTTGTAACAGGGTATTCTAAAATGCTTTGTAAAATTTGTACGAATTAACATGTTATAAATATTAAAATAAAAACAGTTATATTAGAATAGTTCATTATTGCGCAATATATTTTTATATATATCCACTCCTAATGTAACGTAGTGTAGTGTAATTAGTAGGGTTTGTTGCTTGATCTCTTTCGAAGATTTGTAGTTAGCTAATCGCTCTATCAATGAATATATATTATGAAAGCTACATAAACTTTCATGCGTCTACGTGAAATTTATAAATTTATTGAGAACACAACTGCCTATCTATCCTTTCCATTTTCAAAAAGACTGGTTCATCGACTGAATACATCTAGTTCACGAAAAACAAGTTTGATTGAGTGGTTTTATAAAGGATCTATATCAGTGGTTCCTACGGACCCACAGGGATCTTTGGCGTCTGTGGCAAATTAAGAATAATTTGGGGGTGCGTGGACAATCTCAAGAGGTCCACAAAAGGTTCAATACATATTGTCATTGTTATGAAAGTTTAAATAAATAGCAATACATAAATTAGTAGCAATTTGATGGCTGTTAGACCTTTTTTGCAATCAGACTCACAAACTCAGATGAATCCATACTAATATAGGAGCAATTTTTTGAATTATCCACATATGGGGAGCAGAAACTAGTGTTTGAACAAGGATACCACAAATTATGTTAAAAAAACAGATACTGATTTTATATCCTGCATTATGGGTGACAAAATGTTTAATTTACATTTTATTTTTACATCACCGCTTACAATTCAAGACATCAAAATTAAATTTATGATTTTTCTATTTTGGAGTTATGTACTTGGGGGTTCAGGGTCAGGTTTTTATTTTTTCCCATGTACCCCTTCCATGGGTAAAATAAGTTTGGGAAACACTCATCTAAATGCTTAACATTGTAAACAGTCATAGTGAAAAGAAGCCTAAAAAGGAAGTACGCAGAATACTAAAGCATATTTTTTTAAATACAAAACTAAAAATAAAACGTTACTGAAAAAAATGCACTTATATACAGAATAATAGACCTAGATGTATACAAACTTATATACAGAATTGAGAAATAAATAAAATGATTTTATTTTCTAAATATCATGTAGTTTGTAGAATATTCAGTCTTAATTTATTATAAGAAATTGTACGTTTTCATTTGTTTAAAAATATTTAGTTTGATAGGTGACTATGAAAACAATTGCTTGAGGATTTAATTTCAAATAAATAATTCAACCAACCAATTACACAATTAGACTGTAACTACCCCACTAATAGTACCCTGTAATTAATTTTAATTACTTTATATCCTTTTATCTCATGCATGACCATTATTTTTTTCTTTATACTAGTTGGTTGACAGTCAACCACCTGTTGTGCTTGAATAATTCATAAGTAAAATTGTTGTTTAAATCCAGATACACTGAACATCCAATTGTTGTAAGAAAAAAATGCTTTTGTGAATATTTTTTTGTAACCATAACTGCTATCAATGTGGAAGATAATAGAGCTTTTCAAAACAAAAGCTGTTCTACGAAATCTGCCTGTTATTCAGTATCAAAACCTCTTTTTTTAATTGATAGTAATGAGAGAATGTTGACTCCGTGGTGCAGCGGCCAACATCGTTGGCTACGGTAACGGATGTCACGTGTTCAAGTCCCGATACAGGCAGAGGAATTAATTGATTATTAATCGATTTTTGGATTTCTGTTTGTAGTCATGAATGTTTGTGATGTATGAAAAGCGACAACCACTAGTTCTATCCTACTCTAACCCTTCTATCCCTACTTTTTTCGAAAAAAGAGAGGATGAGCAACTGATTAACAAACCGTTCTCGTCAAATACTTCTGTTGAGATACCTCAATTAGAAAGCCATATGCTCCACGATGGTAGCGAAGATAGTTTAAAAAAATGAGAGAATGATAAGGCTAGGACAGAACTAATGGTTTTTATAATCGCTATCTCCACCCTTCGGTAACAGGGAATTTAGACAAGATGCCTTCGGGTACAAGTCCATAAATCGACTAAAAATCAATTTACAAAACTGTCACTGGTTGTCACTGTAGCACTGTAACGGAAGCCAATGACATTGACCACTCGGCTAAAGGTACGGCACCTTTTTAGTCTCTTAAATCTCCAATCAAATATACTAATATAATAATTTAATCCGTGTGAATTTTAGAATAATTAAATCGTAAATAATTTTGACTTATATTGTTTATCATGATTTGAATTAAAAATAATCTTCGCTGATATAATGATTAAGACTGACTAATTTTCACAACAATTTAATTTCGTGTATATTCTTTTTTTAACATGTTTAATCCAGTGTTATTTATTACGTTTCTGTCCACGCCGGCTCGCCAAAAATGCCGTGATTTATCACAAGGGAGTCGAGCATCTTTCCGCGAACGCAGTCCTCCTATTAAAACATATTTCGTGGCCGTAAAATTTATTTCCCCGAATAAGATGTCGCCGCAGAATCCCACCTCCGCTGGACGCTAATCATGGCCTGTCAGCGTCCCACTCGAATAAATAATATCCCAATTGGAATCGTTAAAACGATGTTCACACATTTTTTTTTCGCTCGCGTCGCGAGAAATGATACCGTGAATCATATGATTAAATTGAATTTTTTTATAAAAATAAAACAAATAATACTGATTCCATTTTACCACAAAGAAATATCTTCAGCACCGTATTCGTTTGGTGTTTATTTTTTTTATCGTTGTCAGTCAAATTAACTAATCCAAACATATCAAAAATGAATCTAAATCAATTTTGATCACGCAGAATCGTTTAAGAGTAGGTGGGCAACTTTTTTTTTCCATGTCCGCTCCCAACGTGGAGCATAGGTCTCTTAATGAAGGTATCCCAACGGATTTTTTGTATGAGAATTGTTTGTTGCTCAGTTTTTTTTAATACTCTGGGGTACTCAACGATGTACCCACCACCACCCGCTGCGGCTTCACACTCTTACAGGGTGAATTCAGCAGCGTAACAACGGTATGCGTGTTTCAAATGTTTTCCAGAAATGTCCGAGGGGAAATTCCTCAAGACTTGGTTGCATGCACTCTAGTGTACAGGAGGTTATGTTTTAAATAAGTGTTCAAAAAATAGGAAAAACATGGAGGGTTAATGTCTTAAGGAATTGCCTTCCAATCGCTTTTCATATGACGTCGTGAATTCTTTAAATGTTCACATGTTGTGTTAGTCAGTTTCTCAACCTCTCTTTTTTCGAAGAGAGTAGTGATACAAGGATAGGTCTATAACAGGACTAGTGGTTAGCTAATCGCTCTCACTACGTCCCGTGAGTATCAGATGGGTGGGTGAGGAGGGAGTTTTAGAGATCACAAACCCTCAGACTACGAACAGAAATCCATAAATCGATTGAGAGATCAATTTATGAAAACTGTCCGCACGGGGAATTGAACCCGAGAAGTTCGTAACCGTAGCCAACGACGCTACCAACAGGTGAGCAACTTGCCTATAGATTATTGTGTACTGTATTTCCGGTTTGAGAAATCGGAGTTGAGTAATGATTGATATTTTTTTACAGTCACATTCGCTCCCAAAGTCCCATTATAGAACATATGGACTCCTAATGGAACACCGCAACAGTAGTTGTTTGTCAGTAACTCAAAAAGTCCTTTTTTCGAAGAGGGTTAGAATATACGGATGAGGTTAAGGAATGAATAGTAATTAACTAATTGCTTTCGGATACCAACACGACAAATATCCATGCATAAACATACATCTATTCGATTAGAAAAACAATTTATCAAATTGTCAGTACAGGGTATTCAGCATGTGGACACTGCAACTGAATGAAATACTCAAGAACGTTGAACGTTTAGCTACATGATTGACATTTTTTAGTTAATTATCTTCAATTAAGACATTTTCGAGAACTTCAGTATGATTTCGTCTGTCTAGGCTTGCCAGTTTATAACCGGCCATGGCAAGTTTAACGGTAAACTATTTGGGCTGAACAAGTTGGTTGAATGGCCGGATTGCTCTTGTGGACCATCAGGACGCTTTTCAAGTTGTGAGGCACTGGCCCGAGATGAATGCCGAACGAGCAGAGTTGTTTGCTGTGGTGTGTCCTCATAAGATTATATTATACATAAGGGCCCAATAGGCTATGCTGATTTGATCTCAACCAAGGCCAACATTGAGGCATTTGATAAATTTTTAACATCATATGGGGAGCGGGATATTCTCGATTCCTCTTTAGATTCAACGCAGAGTAGATTAAACTCTAGCGCTACGGCGAATTCTCAGTATACGGATACTAAATATCGCTTAAGCTAAGTTGCTGATCAATTCATACTTTTTTTAAACATATCTTTTCTTTTTTTGAACACAATAGTGCGTGGTTAAAAAATTGATCCCATGTAGTTCTGCATTGAACCACAAATATGAGGAGTAAATTCGTTCCTTTTCTTGATCGCCATTGCTTTATGGAAGGCGACGGTGAAACAGCGGCTGCATACGCATAACGGGTGGAGGTGACGTAACCAACTTGTCGACTTAAGTGAATTAATTGAAGTTACATCAAGCACTACGATACGATATTAGTTGCTCAATTTAAAAAATTACAAACACGCAAATTCACTATGTGTTGTTTAAAAACGAGTTTATCATAACGACAAATGTACGTAAGAACTATTTGATAACACTCTCCACACTACATCGCCCTTGCCGTCCATTAGTAAGCACTGTAATGGCGTGCGGATTCGGTCGACGAGTTTTCGCTGCAGCCTGCACTGCCCGAAGGGTTGTTTAATCTTACTTCCGGCGGGAGCACCGCTATATACAAACGGACATGGATTTACATCCGTTACTATGCGCGCAATTCTCTACAAAAGCATTTTCTTTTACCAGTAAGTAAGCTTTTTGCCTCTAAGGGAACAGTTATATTAAATTCTTGGAGCAATATTTGTTGTAAGGGTAAAATGTTTGTATAGAAATATAGAATATTGTTGATACTGAGGATTACTGAAATCTTCAATTGGTATTATACTTCTTTGAATAGCTCAGGAAAGAAGATCGGAGTTGATAATGATTCGGTTTATCAGTACGAAATATTAAGATATAATTTAAGATAATTTAAGACATCGACTGAGGGTGCTTGATAAAATTTCAATATCAAATTTGGATTATTGAGATTTTGTACACTTCCATGTATTTTGTCACTAACGACCCGGTTTTCGCCTTTCGGCATCTTCAGGCATTCGAGCACCATTCGAGTCCATTCGTGTGCTCGAATGCCTGAAGATGCCGAAAGGCGAAACCCGGGTCATTAGTGACAAAATACACGGAAGTGTACAAAATCTCAATAATCCAAATTTGAAATATTAAGAGTTTAAGTAATTAACAAAATATGTTTATGAACCAATTAATTTATGGAAGTTGGTTGCCTCACCTCTTCCCGTTATGTGTATGTACAATAGCAATAAATAAAATATATGAATTTACTCATCATGTTCTTGGTCCGATGCAGAGCTGCACGGGAACGATTTTTTAAAAACGAACTAATGTCCGTAAGAAAATTAAAGATAGAGAGAAAAAAATGTGTCTTGCTCAGCCACTTAGTTTAAGTGATATTAAGTATCATGTGTATCCGTATAATGAGAATTTACTCTGCGTTGAATCTGAAGAGCAATCAGGATTATCCCCATATCGACTGTGGAAAGGAAAAGGACGTAACCCACACACAAAAAATATTAGGTAAAACCTAAACAAAGCTTGTATTAAATTGTACACATTGTGATTATTGAAAGATAAATATTTTAAAAAGACGAAGGGATAAGGCCTTTTTCCTTTCCACAGTCGATATGATGTTGCAAATTTACCGTATGCTTTAAAGTTGGCCTTGGTTGAGAATAAATTAGCGTATTGGGTCCGTATGAGAACGGGCAGTTCCACAGAATGTGATTAGCGGAGGTTGCGTCCACAAGTACAATTCGGCCTTTCAAGCAACTTGACAAGCTCAAATAGTTTACCGTTGAATGCCATACCAAATTATTCTGCCACTTACACTTTTTTATCAAAAACCCATGAATTTTATCCAAAATAAAACTGTAAACACCAATATGAAGAATAGGGATATGCATAATTTAAACAGAAGGTATTTAACTTGACTGTTTGTAAATGTTTAACCTCTCTTATCAGAAGATGAAGATAAGGAAGGACTAGTTGTTAAAAAATCACTTTAATTCAATCAAATTCCTGGATCGGGTAGGGTGGATGAGAAGGGGTTTAAACAACACACACATCCTTGCATTTATATAAAAATAAATAAAATAAATACATTGACTGAAGAATCTATGTAGTCCATTCTGAGATTAGAATCCTTGACTAAACAATAAATAGAGAAGGACGAAAGCCTTAAAATACAAAATACAACGGCGGGGATGGTTAAGATGATATTTGTACCGCTAAATACAACATTACCAACTGAGAGCTGATGACCATCCATAGTATGTATTTGGAGCTACGGGACGCTGGGATGACCTGGGAGGAAGCAAGTAGACTGGCGGAGGACAGAGAAGCTTGTAGGAATAGGGAACGGATATGGTTAAAAATCTGAGAGTGCATCATTAAAACTAATGTTTGCCAGTCCTCTTTCTACAAGACTAATATTTAGCTTGACAAAAAAATACTGCATTATAAATTGATTATAAACAAAATATCGATCGCGCAGTTCATTAGTCAGATAACTCTAAAAAAATGAAATTTGAGCTAAATATGCAGTTTAGGTAAAATCTTGAGCTAATAGATAAAGGCAGATAACCTTCTAAGCAATTAAAGTTATTAAAAGCATATTTTTAATTATCTGTCTACTGACTATATTCTGAAAATATGTACCTAATTGTTAAATACCTGTTTATAAAATGTATAAAACTCAGGTACAAATCAATAAAATTTGATTTATGGTGGTCGTTTGAATATTGGTTTTCCCATTACCTCAATATAAGTTATTTGGAGATCTCTCAGTAATAAACCAGACAATCGATATATTTGAATAAGCTACGTCTGTCAAAAGTTAACATACTGCATTATCAAACTTTATAATGTAAATAAATTGAAAAAAGTCATTAGAAATGACGAGAAAATAAATATTATAGCTTAAAAAAACACAAACAACAAGTTTAATTAAATTTAGAAATCGTTTCACGAATTTGGCAGATAAACGACGTGCTAATCAAACTGAAATAAGAACCAATTAGTGACATCTGGATTTTATAAGCGAAACCAGTAACTATTTCAGTGGAAATTGGCAATCATTTGAGAAGGTCCGGATCGAAGAGAGGCGAATGTTTGGTTATAAACGTCTGGGAGGTCTGGGATCTCAAGCAAACACCATTTCAAATCCAGTTCATCCCTTTAATTAACGAAGATGTAGTGGTTTATTACACAAAATATCAGTAACACATAAAATTGAGTCTACATTTACATTTACTTAACACATGAATTTATCTTTAAGTTATAATGCAATTGAAACAACAACGATTTTTAATTAAGTCCAATTTCAAAACAAACAAAAACAATTTATAATCACTTGTGACGCCGGCTGGCTCCGAGGGCCGCCTCTGTTAAACTAAAAATCAAACCTCAACCTAGATTGCACCGCTTGTTGTCTATAATAGACCAGTCCAGCGGACGTGCCCCTTGACAGCGCCTGCTTTCTAATTTCAGCTATAGGCCCTCACCGGTTAGCAACCGATGGTTTTTTTAATGGCCATAAACCGGTTCGGCTAGCTAACATTAGTTATAAATTATTCGGAGCATTGCGATATTAAAAGTGTTCGAATGCCGTTCTTGGATCACTCCAACCTTCCAAGAAACAAATAAATGTTAGCGAAAATATCAGGGCGTGTCGCATTATAATATCCGGTATTAAAAAGTTTTCCTTTGAGACATGTAAATTCTCGTCACGATTTTGGAATGGTGCTGAAAATTCGAATACATTTTTTGTTTTACAGCGAAAATAAAATATGAATTATGGCGAAAAAAACTGCAGACAATTAATGGAATCAAGCAAATCTCTCTCCCTGGGTGTTGATGTTACACCCGGTTAAACCCCGTTATACCCAGATTCAATTGATTTTCAGAAGTGTTTGAGTAGCATCTTCGGGAACTGTTTATGATTTATTTATCTGTTTATGAGGCGTATTCTATAAAACGTTGGGTACCGAATTGCAATACGATTCTATAGTCTAGAAATTCGTATTAGTAAACTTTCAATTTTGGTACTGATTCACGAATAGTAGGTGAATAATTGTCTATCTAATTCTCTAGTGCACCTTACTTTTCATTGTATGATGTCATGAAGTGAAGTTATATTTGCGTTGCATGAAATATGACCGATGTCTGCATCTATACTGTATGTAAGTTGGCTACTATTGTGTATTGTGTAATGACGTATTTTCATTTCAGTGATATGCGCAAAATATGCTTTAACATTTTTCACTGTGGTCAGTTGTTAGAAATCACAATCAAAATAGGTACAATTACCTAAAAATCAGTACAAAATTGTTAATCTATACTTTTCGTAGCAAAAAATATAATCACTTAGTTGTTTGTTTATTTGTTTTTACCATGGTTCTCAACAGAAATCCTTCTAAGAAATCTGCTTGTCACTCAGTTGCTAAATTGTATCCTTTTCGAAGAACGTAGGGATATAAGGATACGACTAGAACAGAACTAGTTGTTACCTAATCGCTAAGAAATTCTGAACTTCAAAAACATCTATAACTACGAACATAAATCGATTAATAAAATAATTTATGTATCTCTCCGTACCGGGTTTTGAACTCGATACATCCGTAACGAAGCCAACGACGTTGACTTCTGCAACATGGACTCAAGTAATTAACATTAATGTACTCATCATCTCATTGAGAAATATTGATTCCTTAAAGAGTTAATTTTGAAAAATCAATCCCTCAATAAGTTATCGTAAAAAAGCACTGTGGCGGTTTCTTCACAGCTTTTGTAAGAAGCTTGTCGGTGTCCTTAAATTTGTTTTAACCAATAAATACAAATAAAATTCTATAATATCACTGCCGCAGTCCTACCACGCAAATGAGCGGAATCCCATAATACTATCACGCGGTATACGTTTCCACAGACTCTAATTGGATCGACTGGTTGCCTGAGCCACCTCACTCTTCCCAATCGTCTGCCCCCGATATTCTCTCGCTCGGCTGGAAAGTGATTTTGTGGAAAAACTTTTGTTTTACGGCAATTATCATTGGTTTGAAACAGACGAAAGCCTAATTTGACACCTTTAGCGGAAATTTTATTACTCGATGGAGGATGAAAATGACGATTAATTGACTCATTAAAAACGGTTTAATTACGTGTGAGGAATTAACGAAAGTTTTATTATAATAACAGCAATGTTTATCACGATCGATTTGAAAAAGTATGTCAGTATTATCTCACATTATAAATTTATAAAATGTCCCATTAACAGATGGCCTAGAACTGCCTAACTAATTTAATTAATATTACTACATCTTAAAATAACCTACCAAAGGTTCTTTAAATCTTTTTTATCCCAGGAAAGCAGTCTCCACTACTTATCTAATCGTTATTTTTTTAATTCACGCTAGTTTATTAGTGATTAGTGATTTTTTTCAATTACTGTGCATCACCTTTCAAATCATGAATGCGTTAATTTCCGTTTATACCTACGAATTCGATTCTAATACACTTTAATATTGCACTCCTAGTACAGGGCTATTGTAAGTCTAAAAACGTCTAAAGTGACGTCGTTCACCTGTATTATAAATATGTGCTTCACAATTTTTTTTATCCCACGGCCCACAAATTTTGCAAAAAAAATAAACTATACCCTACTCCCAAAAATAAATGAATTTAGTTGTTAAAAGCTTTATTTCACATTATATGTAGTATACTTATACATACACTTGCATTCTACAATCGCTTCAAAGGCAAAATATTACTAATATGACGTATAATGTGTTCTTATATAAAGAATATAATATTGTACATATGAAAAAGAAAGAAAATGCGTAATTAAATACTTGTAACATTACTGCAACATTTTTTGGAAGCCATACAGTTCATAGTTTGGGAAGCACTGTTTTAAGTGATCCAATTAATCTTTTCCTTGCTACCCTTAAATTGACACGAATACTTTATTAATAAACAAGAAATAATTATCAGAATCTTACAGAATAAACTTCATGACATATCATAATATATCGCATAAATAAAATGACAGATAAATAACCAGATGTCCAAATAAAACGATTCAGGTATTTTATTTGAATATGAAATGATTGGTGTAAAGTTTCAACGAGAATTCACGAGACAAGAAAATTATACATTAATAAATTTCATGGATTTATTAGTGTTTTTTTTATTATTTTACTCTTTTGTCGAATTATTTACAGCGCTGTTAATAACACACTTCTATACCGTTAGCCCACGCAGAGTTTCGTTACAATTTGAAAGTGGATGATGAATGAACATAAAAAAAATCTTATAATTCCATAAATCATCTAAGATTTAGGCGAGCCACGACTTAACTATGTATAAATAACAATATCTACAATTACAAAAGGTATTATCATAACCCACTATATTTCTTTAGATATAAAAAACAAAATGATACTTTTATTTTTACTTCAGTATTAACGACTGCTTAAATAATAGGATTAATTTTCTACAAAAACTTATAGATATTATAACATAATATTAAAATAGCTGTCATTCAGGTGTACCCGAGGGGCACCAAGCGGCCTCATTGGCGTCTCAAAACCTGCTGGATTGATTTACTTGTCATGTTCGCTGGAAGTACGTGGCAGCGTAAAGCTAGGAACCGAGAAGAGTGGGGGAGCTGGGGGAGGTCTTCATCCAGCAGTGGATCAACCCCGGTTGAAAATGATGGTAAAACTTGATTTAAAATTTTTCTTTTAAAAATAATCTTCAAATAATTTTAACCCTTACAGCGCTAGCCGTTTTCGCACAAATTTATTTTCAGTCAATTGATCTGTTAACATTAAAAAATGTAGAATTGTGTGAAATATATATTAGTTATCCCCACTACATCAATAAGTAAACTGAACTTGTCGCATTCTCGCTAAAATAAATCGAAGAAAATGAAGAAGCTGAAAAATATTTAATCTACGACTTTGCAAGAAAAATTGCTGCGGACAGTCTTCATATACACCGCCAACATCCACAAAAGCAAGTGTAAGCCTCATAAGTATGTGTAATACATAGGGCTGACGATTAATGCTGCGTATCGGCAGTTCAACGCTGCAATTGAAAGACTTATTGTCGAGAGATCTTTTTATAAATATATTTCCTTGTGTTCTACTTGACATTCTCATGATCTTTTGCCTAATTTCTCTACCTAAAGGTTTGAACTATTGTTTACAGTACATATCTATTTTTTTCTTGTTTGGCCGGAAATACGAGATAAAGTCTTGTTTCATCGGGTTAACAAACACTGTTTTCGTTTTGATACAGTTAATTATGTAAGCATTATGGGTATTAAATAGAAACCTTTTTATTCAACTGGGATTTGAGTTTGTGAAACTCTAAATTGAAAAAGGTGAATCACTCGACTAAAGGACTTTAGTCTTAGAACCATACGTTAACCAATTCTCCTTTACCTTGAAAACTGTTCTATTCTAGCAAGTCTCATATATTTATTCTTGTTTTATTATATAGTTAAAAGTCAACATCAACGTTTTAGGCATAGAAATACGATGGTCTCTTAGATGTATTGTAATGTTAGGAAAATAAGTACGTAATGAATTTTTTTTAACGTAATTTAAAAATTAGCTAAGCGGATATATTCCTACGCCCGTCAGTCAGTAATTGTGTATCTTTATAGCGTATAACAATAAAAATTTAATCATAATAAGATAATAACAAAATGACGGTTCGGCTCGATATAATAATACAAAAAAAAACTCAAGTTGAAGCCCACGTAGGGCAATAAAATTGATTTATCAATCGACGCACAGTATGCCGATTAAACCAACCGTGTAATGGGTCCTTTCGACAATGCTATTACTTTGGGATCTTTCTTATAAAAGATCCATCGCAAAAGCAACGCGTTGGCGAATGAGATAAAATCGGAAGATGAATAAAAATAGTCTCTTGTTAATATAATATATGCGAAGATTTTTTTTTTATTATATTATCGCTATAATACTGTGATACACTTAAAAAATGCTTCTTCTACAGGAAAAGATAACTTCAAATTTAATTCGCTTGCAAGTAAAATTATTATTAGAATTTTTTTCCATGTTCGCTCCCAACGTGGAGCATATGTTCTCCTAATGGAGGCAACTCGACAGAATTTTTCTATGAGAACTGTTACTCAGTTGCTCAACCTCTGTTTTATTTTTATTTTTTAAGAGTAGGGATAGAGTGACATGATTAGGACAGAACTAGTGGTCAGCTAATCGTTCTCGCTACGTCCCATGAGGATCAGATGGATGGGTTAGGATGCAGTTTTTATCATCACAAACACATAAATCGAATGAAAAATCAATTTATATCAGGGGGAATTGAACCCGAGACATCCGTAGCCGTAGCCAACGACGCTACCAACTGCGCCACGGATGCCGACATACACTGGAATACTGATTTTAAACATTTTAATGATATTTTACATATTGTCGTCCTGTGATAAAGTTTTACTGAGCTGCTCTTTATATGTAATATTTTAATAAAAAAGCAAAAATTATAATCGTTTATTCAATACAAAAATATGACATCTCTCCCGATATCTTCCCTTCTTCTATAAAAAAGTGATTTAATGTCAACCGGTTGGAAGTTTAAAACAATAATTATTTCAACTTCTCATAGAGAAACTATGATAAGATACCTATATTACGAGTTCATATATGCTTCACATTGGAACAAAAAATATTTAAGATCTCCTAAAATAAAAAAATAACAGTCATGTAATCTTTATCATCTGAGGATGTTAGATGTAAGCTTGACCTATATATTAAAACACACATATTAGGCATGACATTATTTTTCATTTCAAGCACTCTTACTAAGAATTCACATAATATATTTTCAATGCGCCAGCTCATTTTAAAGATATAAAAACAAGCACAGATCACTTTAATTCAGTGATTTTTCCCCGTATAGTTATATTTATACTGCACAAAGGCACAAGTAAGACATAGATGGAGCTTATAGAAGTTGATAATACAAAGGACGTGTGTTGTTATTCTGATAAACAACCACAAATGGCAGCATCATCCAAAATGTAAACAGGGTTCTCAAAACTAAAATAATGAAAACTCAAAGATTCTCTTTATTCCATACTATAGCATCTACATATTTGTTTGTCAATGGCATAATAAATGAACCAATACATGTTACCACATCCTTTGTAATCCGCGGTTGTTACGTTTAGCCAATATGCCACGGATAAAAGGCAATGAGTTGTACAAAAACAGAGGAATACTGAACAACACGTAAATGAAAGTAATACCTAAATCTGTAAATCTATTTCGTTGTCGTAATGGATTGTTTTGTATACCTTCTGATTAGTAATAAATAATTTATGTTCATTGATATCAAATGTCGTTAATGCCACATATTGGCAAAACTAAATAATATGAATTATACTTCAAATCTATAAAAGTCCCCTGTTTAGACATAAAATCGTGTCCAGAAATCACACTTCTTTTTTGTCCCATATTTAGTCTTAATTACTTGAGTCCAAAATAAAAATGTATATTTTAAATGTGGCACCACATGAATACCTTCAGGTTTTTTTTCATCCTGGAAACGGCATTCGACACAGTCTGGCATGACGTATTTGTACACAAGCTCGTCGTGACCAACACCCCTATCTGCGTTTCAAAGATCATTCAGGACTACCTGAAATCTCGGACTCTCTATTTGGGGTATCCCACGGTAGCCTCCTGGGAGCTAGGTTCTTTAATCATTTTATTTATGATCATCCTAACTCCATAAACTAATCTATCGTTCTATACGACAACGACCACAACGACCGAGACGTAGCGCTACGTCGCCTTGAGTCAGCTGCCTGAATTCTTCAGTAGCTGGAGACTTAATTACAGTCAATGGTGCGAAAATAGAAGCGAACATTTTCACACGCAAGAATGCCAACAAATTTTACAAACGGAAAATCACCGTATGTGGTATTCCCTGCTCTTTCATCCAAGAGGTCAAATACCTAGGAGTATACTTGAACCACTCCCTCACCTGATCTGCTCACATTGCGGTAGCTAGACGTAAAGCCCACATTGCAATCGGTGTGATGTACCCAGAAGCTATCTCAGCGTAGATAATAAAAAGGCATTCTTCAATGTGGTTATCAACAATGGTCAGCAACCATGCTGTACACCTCCTCTATGTGGTCTGAAAACATCTCCGACAGCAATCTTTTTATTAAGTGCTTTCCCCACACAAAGCCTTCAGTTAACAGAATCTTTTTAAATATCAGTACTAAGCTAACTTACATGGGGGAAAGGGATATAAAGACTTAGTCTGTACCAACTCTAGCACTGACTTTAGCCAGAAAACTAGGAGTCCGTTTCGCGGACTCCACATAATAATTTCAGTAAGTAAATAGAGGTAGGAAAAAAAAGGACTCGATCATTTTATACTATTTCACGTACTATCACATGTTTATAGTGATCAGGACCAGTCATTATTATCAACCGATTGTGTTTTATTTTGAAATATAACGTCTTTCCACCAAGAATTGACAGTTAGTACCTTAAAAGTGAAAAGTCCTGTATTTGGAAAAATATAACATACAATAATTAAGTAGATTTGGAGATAACACTAAGGAAATTATTACTCCGTGTAAAATAAAATTTTGGTAACTTTATTACTCCATTCGTCATGTTACTAACTAAGTTACACCACACATTGGTTCACATAATTAACGTTGTATTTGCCACAAAGTAATGTTATCTATCGAATGAGTCTTCCAATATATTTGGTAATTTCAATAAAAAAATAACGAACTATATATGCATCTTCATTATCGAATACATTTTATTAGTTTTACTTAAGTTTTATATACTAATCCATTGACAGTGATAGATTTGATGTCAGCCAAATTGATTACTTCGATAAAATAACATTTTGTGTTAATATGTACAGATATTTATTTCTACCGAGGCTATAGCTGACTGGTTAACGTGATCCTTAAAACATGTTATAACGAGAGCAGCGATACGTTAACTAATAATCCTAGTTGATGGGTTAAGTGACGAGAAAATAAGCTTATTTAGGAGTCCATATATTATATAATACTTCACATTGAGGACGGGCAAGGGTTTTAATTTATATCAATGATTTGAGAAGCACGAAAATGCATTCGTATTTAGTACATCAATATTATTTCAATCAAAATTAAAAATTTGGGAATTATATTAAAAACATTCCTGTCAAAAAAGAAATGAGAAATCGAAAGAGTCGCATTTTGTGTATTTTGTCTCCTACAAAAATGAAATAAAAATTCTTTTATATTTCAACCTAATAATTAGTCTCCTTCGTTCAATGCTCATCAGCTATTACTTTTAAAATATAAGACTTCATTTTTTTTAAATTGTTTACGATATATTACAGATTTTGTCAGAACGATGAAGAATTATTAAATGAATTGATTATAAAATTTGATGTGCAGACCCTTGAATTTAAATCTGCATATCGGAGGATAAGAGAAAGGACTCAGCAGAACGTACGCCTCATTAATTTAGTCGATAGCGCATAATGCATCCCAAATACCAGTAGTAAAGAACGTACAGCATGTATACCAATAATGGCGTACAATATTTATAAAAAAAAAACGAAACACATTTAAATGTAATTATTACACAATTTTATAAAACGATCACAACCGGTTTTGCTCATTGGGAGTTAATATATACAATTGAAAATGCTCGCAATAAGTTAATCCGGTCTTGACGGTTTAATAAAATTGAGGAATTAGTTAAGCATTCTTGTAAATATAATGATATCTAGCAAGGATTAAAAAGCACCATAAAAATGACTTTGTGTTCAAAGTACATTTTATAATCGATGACGTCTTACGTTCAATGGCAAAAATGAAGGTTTCAGGTTAGAAAAATCATTTACAAATCCCATGAAGTTTCAGGCTGAATTTACCAACCTTAAATGGTAAGTATTATATATATATATATATATATATATATGTATGTTTTTAAATAAAACACAATTTATTTTCTACTACCTCCTCATTTTCATAATTATCAGGACCGGTTTCTATCATGGCAAGCTAGCGACGAATGAAACCAGTCCAGATAATTATACAAATGTGATAATTTAAAAAAATTATACTGCCTTTCCACCAATAATTGACTGTCAATACCTTAAAAGTGGTTAATGATTTCTTTTCATATCTTTTTATTATTGTTATCTATCGGCCTCTGATCAAGGAAATATGGTTTATTATGTTGAAAATTCGTACTTGATTTTTTCATCAGATTTTTTCATCATCAGAAATGTGACAACACGGGGTGAGTCCTGACTTCTGGGTGTCTGCAACCACTCTCTCTAATTACTTTTTTCCTAAGTGACACAAAAAGAATGTCAATAAACCTGGCTTAAAATAAATGGTTTTCTAACGCTGTCGTTTATCATGCCCACTATATAATGAATGCGTGTATGAACGTACATCGCTGCTCGTGCGAATTTATTCGTTTCTAATCTGGAAAATGCAGTGGTATCGGCTTAGTTCGCTCCATTACCTTTCCGTGAGATACATCGCTTTAGTGCGGCCGGCAAAAGACACGTGTGTGGGCGTCTTTATTTCCACAATGAATTCGTTTTGACTTTAGAGTTGTCGTAACAATACAAGAGAATAAAACAAATGAGCCGATCAACGATTTTCATTAGACGAAGAAGAAGTATTTTAAACATTAATCTTGATGTTGAAAGTTTTGTAACACTGGATTTGCAGCCGATCAAAGTAATCAGAAACAATTCATAAAATATGTCTTTAAATCTATGGTTTAAGTAGATATGTCAGTTTTAAACAGACCGGAATGTTTCCTCTTATTCAATGATTTAACTCAGAGCTTCTCAACACTGTGTGACACCGCCCCGTACTTATGGGGCGGACAGGGTCTTCAAAACCAATCTGCAGACTCTTTCTATTAATGCAAATTTAAAAATGTAATACCCCTCCGGAGGCGTTTAAGAGTTTGTCATATTTCTTTGGTTGTCACTGTTTGTTTACAGTTGGAAGTGAACAAAAAGCGTGCGCTGCTTAAAAAAGAAGGAGTCGCTTCTCGACCTTTCCCAGTGGCAGTCGTCCGCCGGCGAAGCGGCGACTTAGTCCACCGCTTGCTAGTAAAACCACTTACAGAGTTTTAAATTAAAAATGTGTAAATCTGTTTGTGTAACTGTCCTCAAGAAAATTATAGAAACTAATTGCAATAAACGAGAAAGAGTATACGGACTACGAACGGGTTTTAATGGGAAACGAAGGAACCTGTGACTCATCCATTGTTTTGTTCTGTCGCCGGAAGCGAGCGTCAGTGTATTGACGCCCCGCACCCCGCTTCTCCCCGCTCTCCAACCTTCCCTCGAGCGAGCGGTGAGAAAGACGTGTTTCTTTCCTACTCTCTCATGTGCTAGAGGAGTGTAGTTATTGCACTCCTCCACCCACCACTGTTTTTCTTTCCGTTAATTTTAAACGGTAGTATCTAGCAGGGTAATAAATGTTATGCGTATCTACACTGTTTTTCCATAATTTATTAAGACCTGGTAGCGTGCATTTAAGTGTGCAAAAAATCAATCCCTTTACAGAAATTTTATAGGATTGATATTTTGTTTTATTCACCACAAAGTTATCGTGGCCCATCAGTCAAATGGAAGTTTGAGTTCTCTTGCATAAATCTTCGATTTATTGAGCATTAAATGACACTTCCATAGGCTGTGTTCAGTATCCTGAGGAGCTGTTTTCATTCAACCCTTACGAAGTATTAAATAATAAAAATCACCAATTGAATGCATTGTTTTTTTATAACTGCCTTCATACTCGTTTAAATATATAATACTAGTTTTTATTACCCGGCTTCGCCCGAAATAGACGCCTCTTTTATTTTCTAATTTAGACATTGACATTGTTTTGGCGCTAACTTATGTTGAAATTTGTTTTAAGCACGCTTTGATTTCATCGGCCATCGTGCCTCTTGGAAAAACTGGTAGTGTTTGCCGGAAATCACCAGCGAGGACAACAATTAGGCCTCCTAAAATATCTTTTTTGCCACGAAGGTCTTGGAGGGTTCTGTTCACGGCTTCGAGTCCATGCTTGTGCATCATCTAAATTTCATCCCAGAACAATTCTTTAGCCTCCTGCAGCAGTTTGGCTTTTGCACTTCCTTTTTTGATGTTGCAAACAGACACTTCTTTATGTATTAATTCAATCGGGATTTGCAGCATTGAATATTCAGTTCGTCCACCAGGCACCAGCGTTGCAGCAATACCTGAAGTTGCTACAGCGAGCGCAATATCGTTTTCTCTTCTTATTCTATCAAGCAACACATTGATGAATAAGGTTTTTCCGGTTCCTCCCGGTGCATTGATAAAAATAGCCCAACCTTCATTCTTGTTATCCCGCCGTAGAACTGCTTGATAGGTGGTTTGTTGATCTGCATTTAACAATGGCTCCTGCTGCACCACAAAATAAAACATTAAATCAGTGCCATGTAGCAATTCTCGCAACATTTCCCTAATTTCCGTAATGGATTATTTTATTTAAATGATGGATAATTTTCCTCTCAATATCTTACTAATTTAACGATTCAAATGAAAAATTACTATCTGTGACATCTGTAATATTAAAAAACATATTACAGTCGCTAGGCAACATGGCACTATGTTGATGACAACGCACCATGATCACTTTACTGTACTAAATCCAAGTATAGTTTTGAAATACAAATTTGAATATTAAAATATAAATTAAACATTAAAAATTCAAGTATTTAAATTTGAACTACATATTTAAAATTAATAATCAACCCAAATTAAAATATTGAAATATAAATTAAAAATTATTAATTAAAATTACAAATTAAAAGTTACAAATTTGATTATCAAATTGATTTTTAAATCGGTTGCTAGGTATAAAAATAATACAGTATTGCACCAAAAATATACCTACATCACATCGATACATAATCATATTATATCTTAATAATAGTACAGCAATTAAATTTTTAAAAATATGTTAAAAATACTTTAGTGAAATTATTGTCTCAATTACAACGCATTTTATAACGTATTTGAGTTACTACGTTCAAGCAATAAATAAACAAAAAAATGCTGAATAAAACTGTATTATTAACTAAAAAGTGGTATATTTTGACATAATACACTATAGAACTCATGGTGCGATAATCGTGGAATATTCGGTATGGAGCGGTTGCTACGCAATCTTCTTCGGCGTTTGTTGATTTTATTGTTGAACGTCAAAAATATCGCGTATTCATTTTTAGGTTAAAAGATAAATGTTGAGAGTTGAAAGTTGAAAATATCACAGTTGATCAAACAATTGCAACTAAAATGACGGGTGAAAATTTCTCGTTGCGAATTGTGAGTATACGCCCTTTGGGAGGAGTTGTTGTGACCGACAGACATACAAACATACATATTCCTACATTTATTTTGTGCTATATAGTAGAGATAATTGATAATAATCTTGGAATGTGTTTTTTTTTGAAATTTGGCTATTTCCCGCCAGTATTTTCTTCAATCTCAAACGCTCTCGTGACCACAATAAGGTTGTGAAGCCCTACTTTTACCCATAAATAATTAAGACTTCTTGATCGCATTTCTATTGATTAAGCCCAACGGGACTCCTGCCAGTCTGGCATGTTTTATTTTTTGTCTGTGTTGCCAGTGTAATCGTAAATCTAACATTTTATATCTTTTCGGCATTTTATTTACGTTTTCTCAATTTCGTGAATTATACAGCTATTCTGCAGAAAAAATATGAATACTAACTGTCATTGATAAACCAATATGACATATAATAAAATAAAATATGTAAAAGCTATTCATATTTCACAATTTTGCTTCTAACACAATATGCTTTTTAAATTACACATAAGACAAAAATAGAAACCATAGAGGGAATAAAATCAAAACAAAGAACAACAACGTTAATGTGTCAAAACAATAACAGGCCATGCATGAGTGAAGAATTTTAAAATTCGCCAAATGTCAAAAATGACGATTCCAAGCCGAAGAGTTTTGAAATACATACATATTATGCCGTATTTAATAATACCTTTCGAAAAATAAATAATTGGTCCGTTTTTTTAAGCCGTGAAAAAAACGTGTAAAGGAAATCCATGTAAAAAAATCGGATGTATCTCCAAGTATCATTAATGATTTTGTATCGAGTGAAACAGGAGCTGTTTTAAATTAGCTTTTTTTAGACTTCGAATTGGAAAATTTCTCGATTTTTGTATTTTTATGTATCTTTCACTCCTCTCTAAAAATTTATACAAATTAGTCAGTTTTAAGAACTAGCTTCGCATAGTATGTTTTTTTGAATGTAGATATTATCAAAATTACCCGTGTTTTTGGCAAAAGATTTCGAAAACAATTTAGTATCAGGACAGAAATTTTGTTTTTTCACAAGACGGTGCACTACTCCTACCGAGATTTCACGACCCGGAGCTCTACGCCAGCATATATCCTTATCCCACACTTATCCTTAGTTTATTGAACTAGGGTGTCCTATTTCTGGAAAATCAGATTAAGTTTGGAGCTTAAGAGTTATGATTTGAATTTCCGCCAACGGACAGCGCCGGTTTAAAAGTTTTGGTTAGATTTTTTCTGCTCCGAAGACCTCATCGTGAAGATGCACTTCCTCCGCTGTACGCTGCATGTAGTGGGAGCATCTGTCACCATGCATTAACTAAACTTCCCCTTTACTTTGCACGTCGGGCTTATCTGGCTTGAACATAAGCGGTTTGCAAACAATTTGAAAGTATATTTTTTTATCATGCGAGATTTTATCTCGATCTCATAACTTTATAAACACTGCAGAAGTGCACAAATACGTATTACGATATTTAACAATAAACTCAACAGATTATAATAATTCTTTCGACATTTTAGTGTGTTTAACCCTTCCGTATTCATGGCGTAGCAATTAGTTACTTCGGCCTTTAAACCTTTAAACTATTTGTGAAATAGGTCATACCAAATTTTAAAATATTGCTGTTTGTAAATAAAATAGTTCAATCTATAATTGATTATTAAAAATACATTAAAGTTTATGTCTTCTTTGTATGTTTAATCATAATTAGAAAACTTGGTCAATTTTACCATCGAAAAATACAAAATTATAGTATAGTAACCATTAGTATAGTATAGTTACAATCCGAGATGCATGACATACCGTATGCAATCGTTTTATTTCAAACGGCACCAAGACACGTCCCAAGCTTGTTTTGCTATGAAGAATTTTGATTCTTCCGTCATTCAATAATTTCGCATATTCCAGGTTTTACAGACAAAATATGACGTAAAATAATTACTTAATTCTACATAAAATCATATTTCACTTTTTAAAATTGTCATTTCGCTTTATAAATGAGTTTTTATGACAAAACCCACACGCTAACTAAATGTAACATGTAAAGCTAATTGTGATATACTAAGATTTATGAACTGTGCTTTGTATAGTTTTCAACTGTAAAATATTTAATTCGTAAAAGAATTAAAACAAGTAACACAATTGCTTCTTATTATTAAAACGCTAAGTATTATTAATTGTAAAGCATCACTAATCAAATTTTCATAAATAGCTTACAAGGTTTTGTATTTTACTTTTATTTACTATCTCAAATAAATCACTGTCAAACGATTAAGTGATTTAATTTAAGACATCGACTGAGGGTGCTTGATGGAATTTCAATATCAAATTTGGATTATTGAGATTTTGTACACTTCCATGTATTTTGTGTTAACTGTCTGTCAGTTCGATCCATTCGTGTGCTCGAATGCCTGAAGATGCCGAAAGGCGAAACCCGGGTCGTTAGTGACAAAATACATGGAAGTGTACAAAATCTCAATAATCCAAATTTGATATTGAAATTCCATCAAGCACCCTCAGTCGATGTCTTAAATTATATTAATAACATTAGTTTACTTCCAATAAATCTGCATTTGAATAAATCACTAAGTTTTCATATGAATGTAGATTACATTAAAAAAATAAGATCAACTCGCCAATAAAATTATTCGTTCTATATAATAAACATAGAAGTATCAAGAATTAATATGTGCAATGATAAATTTAATTATAAAGTAAATAATTGTATAAGAATTATCTTGGAGTACAGTCGATTGTTATAAAAATATGTATTTTATAGTAAATACTATCATTGTTGGAACGATGCCAAAATAGAAATAATGTAATATATTATCTTACTGTGGAGCTGAATTGTTTGCTATTTTTTAACCTTTTGTAATGGAGTTTTACGAAATAGGCGTTCATTCAATCAATAAATTATGTATTTTACAGTTAATCGTTGGATGTAAATAGGTGGTTGTAATGAGTGAAAGCGGTGCTGATCATTATAAACATGTGGAAGTAGTGCAAACAAATTTTGTTTCATTTTTAAACATGACAAAACTTAAAGAATAAGATTTGAATGTCACAGTATGAAGAATCACAGTGTCAATTATTATCGTGAGCGAAAATTACTCATAGTTTGAGAATTTCATAACATAAATAGAATACGTAAGAAAATTTGTAAATATCCGATTAAGGTAATGTAATGTTTCGCTAACCGTAATATTAAAATGATGATTAAAAGAATTTACGGGGGCGATTCACCTGGCAATCAGATTAAACTGGTGCGAGCAAAAACATCGTCTCCTCAGGAAATAGCTTCAGAGAATAATGAATAATGCAGTGACCAGACGTTTACTTTGAATGCAATGAATAGTAATTTTAATATTGAAAAATTTTACGGGCATAATAAAACTTGGTAGATTTTATGAATGGTATAGGTATAGCTTATACCATTTTTCATTTGTCTTCAAGACTATTTGAGTAATTTTAATGTTTGAAATAAAAAATATATTTATAAAAACAAAAACATCTTATCTGATCAGTTAAAAATGTTTGAAATGAGAAAACCAGATCCTGATCACTATCTAAAATTTTTAAATTAGAAAAAAAATGTGTTTTATTTTTAAAAATACAATCAAACATTTCAAAACCAATCAGACAAGTTTGAAAAACTGTTTGAAAGGAAAAATCTCGAAATTATCTACATGTACATACTATTTTTCCATGTTAGCACTTATGTATAAATGAATCATTATGAAAAAATGTAGATTTTTGTACTTTTGCAGTAAGGTACTGATTGGATTTGAAATTGTTGTTCAATTATTTAAAAAATATTTAATAATTTTATTATTGATTAATAGATTTATTTAAAAATACATATTATCAAATAAATGATTGTCAGATTCATGACAATTAAATTATTATTAGATAATTAACAATCAAAGTCAGTGAAACATTATGGTCACCCTACAGAGTCTCCGATGTCTACCAAGCAAATAAACAGTGGTAAATCTATTCCGACGACCCGTTAAACCGTGGCTCGCGTAAATCAATCAAGAAAACTTGGGCTCGGGGCCCGCGGACCGATTTCCAATTTCACTGATTGATATTCTCATTGGAAAATTCCCAAGATACGGTCTGAAGTCTCAATGAAAGTGGGATTTTCTCGCCGCCTCTGAATTAAGCAGGGCCCATAGTAATCAGGTTACTTTCGAAACGTTTTAATTTTAAGTAAGATAGTTATTCTTCCAATAAGACTTATCGTTTATGGAATGCGTAATAAGCTGCCCATTCCGGGGGATTTTATTTATGGGAATTTAACAAAAGAGAAGGAATCTTTTTTGAAAGCTTAGTTGCTTGAAAAATATAGTATAAATTATTACTAACATTATTATATGTTATGTTTTCTTTTCAATTTTAGTTGCGTGTGTGAAGATTTATTGGAATTATTTGATTAAATACAGTTCAATTTAACCCTTTGTCCAGCAAACGAAACAAATTAATATATTTGAATGAGCAACATACATGCTGACGGTGCGTACGGAGCCGAAATTATATGCAATTCTTCCTTAGGAATCCGTGGTTGAAAGTAGTCTCTTCATAAATAATCCAGTAGTGAACATAATAATACAATAAAAAAAATATCTGCTTCCAATGAGGAGCATATGGACTTCTACCTCTTTATCTCAACGGCTGTACTAGTAGATAACTAATTGCTCCCGCCCAGTTTTAACCTTCCCGTTTTCATGCTAAAAAAACCGCTTCGGATCTGATGCAGTCACATTTCGTTACCGAATGCGTTTTGTCATATACACGCATTTGTAAAGTGAAATAACAATTTTAAAAAGTGAAATATGTACTATTAAGTAATTATTTTACGTCATATTTTGCATGTAAAACCTGAAATACATATAAACTTTGGGAAATTATCGAATGACGCAGGAATCGAAATTTTTAATAACAGAACAACCTCAAGACGTGTCTTGGTGCCGTTTGAAACAAAACCGGTTGCATACGGTACGTCATGCATCTCGTATTGTTACAATACTATACTATATTTTTGTATTTTTCGATGGTAAAATTGACAAAGTCGTCAAATTATGATTCGTTATACAAATAAGACAGTAAATATAATGTATTTTTAATTTTCAATTTTTTGTATGAACCATTTTACAGATAATTTATAGGTTCAAAGGTCCAAATAACTCATTGTTACACCATTAATACGGAACGGTTAAGTATTGACATCCATCCCTTCAAGCAAAACACTATCCTTACTGGGATTAAAGCCCGTCAGTACCGTAACCAACGCCAACAACGATGACCACTTGACTAAAGGCCCGACTGCATCGTTATTTCGAATTTTATTCTCATTACGTACAACGTTAGACTTGCATCAAATGCTGGGTTGATACTCGCCCACTACAAGTTTAGTTTCTGATTACTTGTTAATCCTTAAGCCTGCTTAGGTACCGTATACTAAACTATTGATTCATTAAATTTGTAATCTATTATCCTATCGCATATTGACTTAAAGACCACGAGCCAACTGGCCGAAAGCTAACTAAGCTAAATTTATTTACGAATCTAAACACTTCTAGGCATTTATTGGTCAGCAGACAAAGCTTTCAGTTGATTCTGCGAGAGAGGATTGATTTAATTAGGCGCGTCGGTGCTACGTCGATAGACGCATCGACAACTTTCAAAAATCCACCGATAAAAAGCTTCATTTTAAGTGTATATAAATAAAATATCAAATACATTGATGAATAAGGTTCGTTCGATAGGCCCTTAATTTTCATATAAATATCGTATTTTTTTAAATCTTGACATCTTTATAGATTCAAGTCAGAAATCGTATCTCAAATGAAGATCTTGGTTTAAAAACAGAAAATTTCAACATTTGTTATTGAATTTATCGATTCCCTGTTTTTGACTCCATATAACTGTGCAAAGACGTATTAAAAAAACATAAGCCTCTCAAATTAACTCTCAAAAAATGCAGGCTTTGTAAACAACGCAATAGTCCAGGCCGTTTTGAATAAAAACAGCAAATAGTTCAGTAGTTCTGCACTTTTATCACCAGACTGCGACTGATGGATCTCAGTTGATAATGCTTGCGATGAACGAAATCACTCCAGATCATTATAAAAATGTGGAAGTAGTACAAAACAAATTGTGGTTTATTTAAAAAAAAAAGTAATTCTGTATTATGATTAAAAATATTTTCTTTGTTTTATTAATCAAAATTATAATAATTTAATTAATGCTATTTACTTTTCTATGTTTTCGATTTTGCTTTAAAAACAACAGGTCCAAGAAATCGTGTGAAAACAGCAAATTTAACGTCCATTGTTGTTTTTTAAATACACATTTAACCAAATTAAAAATAAAGAAAATTTAACGCCCATATAGTGCTCTTCCGTTGTTTCTCATTGTCAAATTAATAAAAATGCCTTTTATAACCATGATATTATGTTTTAACCCTCTCCTTAAAGAAATGGGTTTTTTGACATTAGATTTTTTTAAGCCCAATGTCTTCAATTATAATTTCCATTGTGTTATCATATTTTACGACAGAATTTATCTCAGAAAGGTGTTTTCGATCGCCGTAGCTGGATGGGATTTTGTACCACCCCAATGTGTTGCCAAGACTTCGAAACCTTCATGAAATGATTTTGTTTTCAAATATCTGATCCTGTGCGTGGTGTGAGGTGTAGAATGAGCGATCAACTCACTACTTTATGCCAATATTTTATCAATACTACCTCTAAAGAGAAAGTTTTAGGCACTAAGTACAGCAAGTTATCGCTTCCGTTGAAATATTACTTTCAACATCAATAATACTCATTCATATTGGGAGCGGCCATTGTTTAAAATATATCTTTCGTTGAAAGGCTTGTGGAGGACGAATCAATACGAATGACTACCCAGACGAGATAGCAATATTGGACTAGAAGCATAGAGACGTGCAGAACGCTCCGTACCTTCAGCAAAAACGGTCTACAATACTCACTGCAATATGCTATATTCTTAAATTAATTTTGTGTAATTATACATGTTAGAAACATGATTTCTAGAGGTTTGATTCATCAAATCTGTAATCCAATTAAGAATAATATTTTTAATCATTTTCCGTCGCTTAAAAAATATGAAATCCAATTCTTCCAATGAAAATCGATGCTGCCATTTCGTCAACTTATTTCTTACACTCGCTCTAAGGCATAGTACAATTAACTTACGTAGCTTTACGTGGCGTATCGTACCATAGACAATTGGAAAACAAAAGACAAACAGCAAACGTCAAACGACATATGTCATTCGCAGCTTATCGTACACTATCATATATATAAAAATTAATGTTTGTTTGTTTGTCTTCTATGCTTTTCCATACCATTTATTCGATTTCAATGAAGCTTTGGTGAGTTGTGCGCACACCCGTGAAGGTTTCTGAAAAAAAATCTAAAATCTAAAAAAATAATCAAAGCCGTACAAACAGCTACATCTCGGAAAACCTTCTGATTTATTCGTGTACGCACTAGACGGAACAACTAATATTGTATATCCAAAACCACTTCAATTAACAGAAACACTTTCTTTCTTTGAGTGGCATTGCAACGGATGCCGGGTACTCGCTAGTGATAAATAATAGCCGTCATTTTTTTCTTGATATCCGCGTCAGAAGAAATACCAAAAGAAAGGTCAAAAATATTATATATATTTTATTGAAAAACGTTTTCAGAAATAAATATATAAAATCTTCAAAACTTGTTCAATGATGTACGGAAATTTCAAAGGTCTGTGAGTAGATATTTCCCGAAAGCCAAATCTAACGGAAAATCTGAAATAAATGTCGGGTCATTGAAGAAATAACATCAAAAGTTTGCTGTTTTTTGGCGGAATATTTTTGCACACTTTTCTTTCAAGATGTGTTGAAGCGCGCAATTATTGATGTGTTTTTTATTTCGGGTGTATTTCTTCCCACATAAAACATGTTTTAGTGAAATTTAATTTTTAAATTGTAGAATATAGTAATGCGACGAATTTGTGCCATATGTATAATCTTTGCATATTTTTTAACGTCTGTGAAACAACCGTGTTATAAATATATATATTTTTTTTTTCATGTCCGCTTCCAATGTGGAGCATATGGTCTCCTAATGGAGGTATTTTAACAGAATTTTTCTACGACAACTGCTTGTTACTGAGTTGCTCAATCTTTTATTGAAGAGAGTAGGGATAGAAGAATAGGGCTAGGACAGGACTAGTGGCTAGCTAATCGCTCTCGCTACGCCCCGTGAGGATGGGATGGGTGGAAGGGACGACTCAGACTACGAACAGAAATCCTTAAATCGATTGAAAGATCAATCTGTGAAAACCATCCGCACCGGGAATTGAACCCGAAACATCCGTAACCGCAACCAGCGATACTACCAACTGCGTCACGGACGATCTCAATGCAAGTAGAAGTTTTGAAAATAGTGTAATTTCCCAAACTTTTCTTGAGATGGAACATTTTGCAAACCCTCAAATTTTAACGAAACGCCCTGTTTATTTTGTTGGTTTATAATGTGAATATGAAGTCAAACATGTTTTATTTTTCGCGGAACACCTTATCCAGTTCAGCTGAACAGCGGTGTTCCGCGGAACATAGTTTTAAAAAGGCTGAAAGAATTATTTTACCATTTTGAATAAAACACACTTTGTGATGACATAGTTTAAGCTTTATGATATACACATACATTTTTTTTATTGCGAATGAATTAGGCCAGGGTTTCCCAAACTATGTAATTAGGTTTTTATAACACAATTTTCTAAACTTCTACTTCCAATAAGATCGTACCGACTCATATTGAAGCCCTTCTTCAAAACATGTTTTTTTCTCGTTTGTATAGGGGGTAGTTGAGAGGTATGAAACCTCACATCTGTCCGCGTCTTTGGATACAAATCTTAGAATTGCCTGAAAAAAATATGACGCAACCAATTAGACAATAGTGTACAATGTAAACAACGCAACGCTTTTTTAGTGGTCATAAGAGTATAATATATATGAAAGTCTATCCATATAATACATATTTAGTCATAGTGCAGAAGTTATAAATATGCTAAAAATATTGTAACAAAAGAATCACAGATATATTTTCGAAACGTTACCAAATGATCAATCGATTAGCCGTTTGGTTTTTTTTACAGATAAAAACAGTTAAATTGATGGGTATACATATTTTGATTTCAGTATAAAACTCAAGCACGCTTGAATGCCATTAGCAGAATAAACTTTCGCTATTTTAGGTCAAATGGCAACGTTGATTTTCATAGGTGGTTTGGAATTTTCGTACAAACATGCTGAAATGAAATTGCAATTCACTGCATTGGTTGCCAGAATATATGAACTTTCCGTTCGTCACCATTCAATGTGAAAATAATATTTTTGCGTGTCCAGAATTCACGTTTTCTCACTATTTGTGTGGAATTATCTACTACAGTCTCACTTTAATTAATTCTATTTATTATTCAAACTGAAATTTTAACTCCACGCAATTGATGTCTAAAATATTCGAAATACATGGCTTAAAAAGCTAAGACGAAACAGTTATATAAGGTTTTTTTTTTTTTTTTTTTACTTTCATTTTGTTTTAAATACTGACCGTTCAATAATTAACTGACGACCAGTAAACTGATTTATTGATACCTACTATTGACAATACATACTGGCCACGTTAGTAGAACACTGAGAACATATTCATTTTTTTTATTACCACATCCGCTCCCAACGTGGAGCATATAGCTTTCTAATGGAGGTACCTTAACAGATGTTTTCTATGAGAACTGTTTTTTACTGAGTTGCTCAACCTCTCTTTTATTGAAGAAAGTAGGGATAGAAGGATAGGGCTAAGACAAGACTAGTGGGTAGCTAATCGCTCTGGCTACGACCCGTTTTTGAGGATCGGGTAAATGGGAGGGAGCAAACATTCATGACTACGAACAGAAATCCATAAATCGATTAAAAGATCAATTTATGAAACTGTTTGCACCGGGACTTCGAACCTGAGACATCCGTAACCGTAGCCAACGACGCTATAAACTGCGCCACGAAGCAAACACATTTTTGACTAAAAAATATCGTCGAATTGTCTGAACATAACGATCAAACCACACGATGCAAAAACGCATTGTAAAATGCAATCAATTTAATTACCTGCATTGGATCAATCGTGGAAAATGGATTATTTTCCCCTTGCAACCTGTGACGTTTTTAGCGCGACTGTCGTTGGAAAACATTTTGATTTTATTGCCAGTGTTTTGCATTTGTAAATAACATGCCGGCTTGTCATTGTGTGACCAAAAAAACATGCTAATGATTTCCCAATAAATGAAACAAACTAAAAAAATCGCTTATTTTGCAAATATACCACCACATTTTGTCACTTTAATCGAGTATCCTTTTTCTTATATTATAAGAAGTGCAACGTTTTAAATTTAATATTCGCAAAATAGTGCTACAAATAAAAATATACTGCACATGCATATTCTACATTTTCATCGAAAAATAAACCGATTTTTATTTTTAATAAATGATCAGTCGAATTTGTGCATTAGCATACTGAAACCATTTATTTTTTTAAATAAATTAATGCAGATACATATTTGATTCAGTAAATGAAATATAAATTTAAAAAATTCTGTAATATTTTTGTTCATTTATAAATTATATAAAGTAAATGTCAATTCATTAGAGAACATGTTTTACTTTTTCAGAAGCATTTTTAGGCCTTACTAATTTTGTTTATTATAATCTATTCTTCTTTATTAATTGATGAATATTAGTTGATAATGGTTTATAAATAAGGGAAGGAATTAATGAAAGATGATTTTAATGAAGAAATTCTCTATCGAAACGGTAAGAGTTTTCACTTAGCTATAAAACTATTTCAAATTTAATTCTAGGCTAAATTTAATTAATTAACAACCGTTGATTTTTAGATCTGGGGATCCTTAAATGATTTCGTTTATTTCTTCTTGAGTTCATTTCATAACTATCTGGCACATTGGCAATTCACTTTCATTTTAAAGTCATTAAATAAATATATATATATTTGTACATCTCCGATAGGGATTACAAAACGGGACGAGTTAATCAATATCGGTAGGCAACTAATTATTTAGTCAGTAACTAATTCTATAAATAATCAGTAAGTTATTCAAAAATAGTCAGTAAAAAATAATAAATGGTCAGGTAATAATTATGTTTGGTTAGTAAATAAATAATGTTTAGGTTTAATTGAAACCTGACCGTTTTATATAAATATGTGACTGATTATTTTTTTAACTGAACATGTGTATACTGACCATTTATTATTTATTACTGAACAAAGATTTGAATAGTTACTAAGTCAATAAATGCTGACTTTAAAAAAAAATAAAACACAATTCATTTGTACTACTTTCATATATTTATAATGACGGCCATTATCAACTGATCAGTTGATAATGCCCGTGATGAGTGAAACCGGTCCTGATCATTGTAAATATGTGGAAATAGTACAAATGAATTGTGTTTTATTTTTTAAAATATAATGTCTTTCCACCAAGAATTGACATTTAACACCTTAAAAGTGAAATGCAGACCAATAAAAAATACATCTGTAAATGCCTTGAAGTTTTTTTTTGAATAAAAATCAATTCTGAAAAACATTAATTAACCGTAAACAATTTTACTAAACTAACATTTAAATTTTGATGTCATTAATTTTCAATTCCAAAATACCGGTATTTTCCGTTTTGAAAACTGGTATTTTGGTATTGAAAAAACACTCGAAATACCGGGTTCACGGTTTTGGTAATCCGGTATTGCAATCACTAATCTCTGATTTATATTTTATAAAAAGTCTATAAAAAAGTTCCTAATGCATTTGAAAGAGTAGATATTTAACGCGTAAGCCAAAATCACTCAACCGTGTATCTTTGAGAAGGTGAAGATCAAAAAATGATTTTGAGAGAACTGGATGTAAGCCGTTTAAGCCGTTTTGTTTTATTTAGGAAGTAAATCGAAAAGGTAACACTGAAAGCCACATCAAAGATTCAATAAAGAGGATTTTAAACAAGGGCTTAAAACATCACAGACACTAAACTTGTCTTTTGAAGGAAATGATTTCATTGATTTGAAAGCATGACTCATTTCTTGCACATGTTCATCTTCTAATCTGAAATCGGTAGGCATGAAAAGTAATTTAGGAATTGTGTTCCAAATTTTGTATGGTTAAAGAGTTATCTTTAGGTATAGGATGGTATTTTAAAGTGACGATTATATGTATCAGGAGAGATGTTTTCAGTTCGGGGCGCGACAACAGAAGCTTGGTCCTTTTCTATGATGTCCATTTATACTCTATCCGTTGTTGGGCTGTATTGTTTTCTGCATTAGTCATCACTTGAATTGATGACTGCTTCTCCCGGACGTTCACCTTTATAGTTACGTATGCAGATTGGCGTGGTCTCTATATTTATTATTTTTGCAGATTCTGCATCGGTCATCACTTGAATTTGCTGATTGCTTTGCAGTGGCGTTAACCTTTATAAATCGATCAAAAAAATTTATTATTTCTAACCTCAGTATTAATAACGTAACTAGTAACCACCTTTACTTCTTTCGAAATATTCTATTCTTCACATTCTATACTTTGGCAGTAGGTTTAGCATTTTTAAAATGCGTTGTATGGTTTGCATGTTAAAATAATTGAATATCACGTAAATGTAAGTGGTGGTCATTTTTAAGCAGTTTCCAACTAAAAGCTTTTGCTTTACCAACAGAGCAAACATTAAAAGCTTTCCATTTTTGCATAATTCCCTGCCTACATCATGTAAATGTACCTATAACATATGTTCATTTAGTACTGGGATGGAAATAAGCCCCAATATTATGTTTTATCACAACACACATCATACATTCCCATGGTTTTTTTTTGCAACATATAGTTTATAGAACACATAATAGTTTTTAAACATACCGGGGTGACACTATGTTCTCCTGATAATCGGAACAGCTAGAATTGTTTTTAATCAAAAGATAATATCAAGTCAATCACCTAATCTCTCCTGCTTTCTAGAGTGAAAGAACTAAGGAAAGATATGGCACGTGTGAACGCTTTTTCATATAGTTGTACTTTGATATAGCATTTAAAAAAATTCAAGAATAATGATTTTGTTATTGCCAGAAGGTAGTGTGTCACATTTGTCCCCGCTATTAGGGCAAGAGTGAACTCACTTGATATTCTCTTATGTATTTAACGAAAATAAAGACAGACTTTAGAAATTCAAATACTTTTTAATTCTTGGAAATACTTTCATAAAAACAAAAGTTACAAACTTTTATCGATGCAATCGATTATCGTAAAAGTTTTTAACAGATTTTCAAAGATATAATCACTACCTATAGAACTTTTTAGAAATTTAATAATCGGAGTGCGTTTTTACTTACCTCACGTTTCCACTTACCCTACCTTACTATATGTGGTTAATGAACGACTAGGATTAAGCTAATTGCTGTCTTTTTTGAGGTTTGGGTAGCAGAAAGGGAGAAAGAGATGAAAATACTGCATACATCCTTTTGCGTGTCAATACATAATTTAATTGCGTAATCAAATAATGAAAGTTTCCATTCATGTAATCAAACCCTTGAATACGCCATCATGCAGACTTGCATTGACCACTTGTCTAAAACTTCACATGCTTTTCATTAGGTTATCATAGTTTATCATAAAAAAATTGACTTGTTGAAATTGTGTACATTTTTATGTATTTCGTCACTAACGACCATGCCATGCCTTTTGCCATTCAGCGTCTTCAGGCATTCGAGAACACGAATGAACTCGAACTGACAGACAGTAAAAAGTTTATATATAAGATCAAATATGACAAATTATTATCACGTCTAGGAACTACATTGATACCTGGATTGATCACAACTATGACCCTTAATCCTAGTTGAGAAAACAAACGCATTAACAGTTCCACATTCATAGGACTTAGCAATTACAGGCAACCAACTTTGAATAGAACGGTGAAGTATAGAATTTAATTCGAAGAAAGCATAGATGTACCAACTTATTCCAAATTAAATCCTACCATACTGTTGAAAGTACATCAAGCACCCCAGTCGATATCTTAAAGTTTATTTTCGTTATTATGAGCACTGTGTTGTGTAATATTTTTAGTTTCTTCATATTAATGGAGCCATCTTGAAAATAATTTAAATTGGTTGAATAACTCCGCTGTAATGACAGTCCAAATTATATATTATGTCAAAAATCCCGAATCGAGGCATTAAAAATTCAACAAAAAAAAGTCAGAACTCAAACTTTTTAACACTAAATCCAATTGAAATTTTAATCCATTTGAATTAGGCAGGGGTTTAAAAGTCCGGCGACAATTCCAAAAAAACTTTCCCCCTATAAATCTCAATTAAAAAATAATCCCTTCTCACTGTCATTCTATTAGGCGAAACTTTACTTGGTAGATATCCCAATCGATTTAAAACCTCTCTTTTGAACCTTTCGTCTCTTCGGTACGGAGACCAACTTTAGTGTTGATGTAGCACTCGGACAATTCGACCTCATAAAATTAATTCTGAATATTACATATAATTTTTATGATTGTCTCTCTAATATCTAGAAATAGGAACTCTTTTAGACAAACTTTATGAATAACAATCGCTTCTTAACCAAGTTACTTGTGATAGTTTTTTTTTATCCTACCTCTATTTTCCTACTGAAACTATTATGTAGAGTCCGCGAAGCGGGCTCCTAGTTTCCTGGCTAAAGTCAGTGCTAGGGTGGATACAGACAAAGTCTTTATATACCTTTCCCGCATGTAAGCTAGCTAAGTACTGTCTTAGTATTTTTACTACTATATTTGTATTAGTATTTTTATGTAGTTCTATCCAGAATCTACAAGATGTCTACTAGGATCTACTAAAAGTGTATGCAAAACGCATTTCTTATGGATTGTTATATATAGTATTATAGATTGTGAGATGTTGTTTATAAATAAATTAAAAAATATTCATCAAAATTTAAACACACAGATAGCAAATACATTTGGAATGAATGGAGAATCCTTAATAATTTCAAACTGGATTTAAAAGTTAGTATTCATTGCAGGATGTCGTAAGCTACCAGTGGCTATTGAGTGCGATGATTTGAATGCTGGATTCACTAGCCGGGTCACCCAATCGATTTTTTTGTTGAATACAATATACAAATTGGCTTGACCATTTAATTCCTTAGCATTTTCAATTTATATTTATATTATCAAAATTTGACAAACAACGTACTGTGATATGTGTTTCGAATGATAATTCACTAACTTGAGTGACCAGACAACAATTTATACTTTTTGCTTCGACATTGAGGTTTCATGATTATCCTTAGATATTTTTTATTTACTTTTTACCTACGGATTTTTCTATTCATTTTAAATTTTTGCAACGGATAGCAAAGTACAGACGGAAGGAAACATGGTGAATGGAATATAGATTGCATTGATTCTGGATATATAATAATTTTTATTTGTTTGTTACTAATAAAATTTTGTGTTCATTTTCAAAAATGCTGCCTCTAAGAGAGTGTATTTTGTCAGTGTGTTTTCACAACACGATTTAGACTGAAGAAAACATGGTGAATGGTATATAGTTTACATTAATTATGTGTCTATAAAAAAATGTTTATTTTTTACCTACAAAATTTTCTGTTCATATACAAAAATGGCCCCCGTCCTTGTTAAACCAGTGAGTGATATATCTTATGATTATGTAATCTTCTTCGCTTAACGGCGGCGAACTATTTTTAAACAGCTCTGAAAACATCTACTGCCTATTTTTTGATACCTATGGGCTTACTGCAATAACATGATTTTCCTTTCCCGATCATCTTGTTTCGTAAAGAGGTAATTCTGTCTATCGTTTTCCCTTGAAAGCCATGCTGGGGTAGCGCATTCTCCTAAGCAATAATACTTTACATTAATATTACACAAGAAAAAAAACAGTACTAAAAAATATTTAAATTAACTGCTTTCAACTTTATTAATAGATGACAGAACAGTACGACGTGTTCAGATTTATAGTAATCATATTGTTTTGTCATCATTTAATTTGACATTTAAAAAAAAAAATTTTTTTGGCAAAATCGTTTTACATATTTTTTTATTTGAAAGAGTAAAACTGTTTCATATCGCTATCGCAAAATATTTTTTCATGCGTCACAAATATTCAAATTCCAATAAAAGTCGTCGGCGGCATAAAAATTCAAATGTTGCGAAAAAAACTTAAAACTCTCCGTTGGCGATTCTGTCACTTTTACAATTAAACTAAGTTTAAAGGGATATTATTGGATTATGCTGTCATGGCGCCTCGAAGAACTCGCTTGACAAGATAAAAAAGCGAGTCTTAATAAGATGCCGGAGAAAATTTTCTTTTCCATCAACTTTTGCGTAAAACAGAGATTCAGAATCACGGCGGACTTTTTGATTGAGACGTAAATATTTTAAACATAACACTTTTTAAAGCTTCAATAATTTAGCTTTATCTTGCATATATATTCTCCAACCGAATAAAATTTCCGCATTTGCGTATTAGACTATCTACTTTATTACTACTTAATGATTATCAAAATTTTAGGCATGGACAAAGAACGGGAAAAAATACTCAAGTTGATACGACTATCAGACGAACCTGCTATTCTCGTTAGCTTGCATCTCTGACAAATTACAACACATTCAAAAAGTTCACGGCGTCCTATGAAAAGCAAATGGAACTCAATTCATAAAAGTTCTATCAATTTTTTCATTATTATTATTCAAAATTTAGCATCCTGGACACTAGCGGGATACTGCCACATTTGGTACAACGTTGAGAATCCTAGGGAACAAAAAAAAACGAATAAAATTGTGAGTATTACATGAGAAGACCCCGGATCGAAGAGAGGCGAGCAGCTGGTTATCCGGAGTCCTGGAAGGGCTGATCTCAGACAAACACCATTTCAAATCCGGTTCAAAACTTATTTATTTTTCCATCAAAGATGCAGTGGTTTAACATTACACAAATATATAAATCCTTACACATAAAATCGATTCTACATTTACATTTACTTAGCAACTGAATTTACTTTAAGTTATAATACAAATGACGCAACGAATTTAAATTAAATCCAATGCAAATCAAAAAAAACAAACAATTCACATCGTCACGTCACCTCCGCCACTCGTCCCGCTCGGCAGATCGTAATCGACTGTCTACAAAAATTCAAAAAAACTCCCTGCAAAGTTGGACCTACCCTTTTCCGTAAAAAAGGACTCGTCCAGCGGACGTAACCGGGGGCTATTTGAACGCCTGGCAACAAAAAAGAGCCTTTTCTGCGAAATATTGCTGTTGCCGCTGGCTGATTTCAGTTCAGGACACTAATGACACTTATTCTTAACAAAAACCAGGGTGTGTCATACAATACATAATATAAAGAATCGAATGCAAGACATAAAACATAGTTATTGCTATGTTGTCACTGTATAAAAGACTGAGCTATATTTGCAAGTAAATGAATTTACTAAGTTTCTACATGAACTAGGTCATTGGATGGCATACATTAAAAACTAAATATGTAAGTAAATTCGAGTTTTATACTAATCCTAAAATTTTAGGGTGTACGATTATTAAAATAACCATAATAAAAGGCTATACAGTATTACAGCAAAAGTTTTACTATGATCTCTCTCTGCCTATAACGAAATAAGAGATGCTTTCTCTCGTAAGAAAGTTTAAAATGAATTCTATGTTTCAAAACACATGAACTTACTTATATTTTCGTTTTTAAACAATTTTCGTTATGGGAGGCCTAAAATATGAGTTGAAAAGGAGGAATGGAAAACTAAATAAAAAAGTTTGTTTATGTTGACAATTTTAATATCCATCTCAGCAAAACTATTCGCCATTTTTGTACAAAATTTAAAAACTGCAGGCATATTGTTATACGTTTTTTTATACGGAGTAGAAGTTTCACCAGGAATAAAGGGAGACAGCTTAAACCACCTGATAATACCCTTCTCATGGATGATCGATTCATACCGGGAAACGTACAAAAGCGTGTTAATTTTTGTCAAACGTTACGATTTCAATTTTAATCCGCTTAAATATGATATATTCTAAGCTATCGTACTTAACCTAAAGGCAAAATAACACATACAAGCACCTGTCAATCATTGCATGTTTAAAATTAAGTTTGTCAACCCCTCAACCCCTGTGACGTTTCAAGTCTTCGAGTTTTGACGGGATGAAAGCTTAGTGATGACTTGGCACTTAACACGTTTATCACGGCATTCAAAGTTCCATCGAAAGCATCTATTGAGCCAAAGCTGCTATCCGTTAATGTTCTTCTCACCATATTTCATTACATTTTGACATTATTTGACTATGTTATTTATTGCAGACACTTGCTTTGCAAGAAAATGCCTATCCACTGATTTATCGACATGATTCTTGATATTAAAGTACTAATTTATAAAAAAAATGCTTGAAGTCTAATGGAATACAAATATTGTACGTAGATACGTCACACATCAAAATATGTTTTACGTAACTCATAATCACATTCAATAATTGATTAAAAGTGATATAAGTTGACTTACTTTGCACTTTTTTTTTAATAAAAATGTATGTCTATATTTCAAGTCAATTTTATTTACAATAAGATAAAAATATTAACAATAGAAATTCGCATTAATTACAAAACATAGATAATAGCTTATTCGGTATCACGCAATCGTCGTAACTATCATAATTATTTAATAACTTTTAATTTAAGACATAGACTGAGGGTGCTTGATGGAATTTCAATATAAAATTTGAATTGTTGAGATTTTGTGCATTTCTATGTATTTTGTCACTAACAACCCGGGTTTGGCCTTTCGGCATTTTCAGACATTCGAACACACGAATGGACTCAAATTGACGTCGATTCGAGTCCATTTGGGTCGTAAGTGACAAAATACATGGAAATGTAAAAAATCTCAACAATTTAAATTTATTTAATAAGTGTTCAAATTGTAAGGAGTATTTCGTGGTATATGTAACATCACGCATGTTTTTTAATATTTTTTCTGTGTCGTTTTGACGTTTTAAGTATTTTTATTTTTAAATGATTGGTTATTTTTGACAGAATATTTTGAGTTGAGTGAGTTTTTTATAGCTGCAAAAATACTTACGAAGTTTTGATCAGTTGATAATGCTCGTGATAAGCGAAACCGGTCCTAATAATTATAAATATGTGGAAGTAGTACAAATGAATTGTATTTTATTTTTTAAAATATAATGTTTTTCCACCAAGAATTGACAGTTAACACCTTAAAAGTGATGTATGTAATTGTTTATTTTGGATTACTATGGTAACAACTTACAACAATATGACTTAAGCATAGTTTGCGATGCTATAATAACATCACAGATGTCAGATTAAGGGCATGTGTTCTTGGGGTATACCATATACCCTTTGTGGTCCATCTTATATAATATATGAATCGACATTCAGTCATCTACCAGCAATCTCCAAATCAATACCACCGTACAGTAGGAAACAATGACTCAAACATAAATGCATGCATGGAACACGACTAAGAGTATTGCAAATGATGCTCATGGTGGTTTCCCTTGCATGTGACATTTGAAAGTGATCTCCAAGTCCAGTTCCAAAGGCTGATTCCAGCTGACTGTGATAAGCGGTAACATATGAATAGCTGTACGGTGATGTTCTATAAAGAGCACTACCAGACAGCTTGTATATACTTATAACAGTAACTAAAATGTAAAAATTACCGTTTTACAATTCTTGAATACTGTACTATAATAACTTGAACTAGTACTTGAGAAGACCCCGGATCGAAGAGAGGTGAACGGCTGGTTATCCAAAGTCCTGGAAGGGCTGTGATCTCAGACAAACACCAATTCAAATCCGGTTCAAAACTTATTTATTTTCCATCCAAGATGCAGTGGTTTACATTACACAAATATATAATTCCTAACACATAAAATTGATTCTACATTTACATTTACTTAGCAACTGAATTTACTTTAAGTTATAATACAAATGACACGACAAACGATTTTAAATTACGTCCAACGCAAATCAAACACAACAACTCATATCGTCACCTCCGCCGCGACGAAGCCTCACTCGCCCGGTTTGACAGATCGTAATCGACTGTCCACACATATAATTCAAAAAACTGCCCGCATTTTCGGAGCAGCCCCTTTCCGTCAAAAATGGACTCGTCCAGTGGGCGTACCCGGCGGCTATTGAACGGCTTGGTAGCAAGTTTGCGCATTATTCTGCGAATTATTTCCGTTGCCACTGGGTGATTTCAGTTCTACACACTAATGAAACTTATACTTAACAAAAACCAGGGTGTGTCATACTATAATTAATTATATACAATTGTTCGATTAGCCAAACTTGTTATTTGCTAGTTTCTTAATCTCTCTCTTCGGAGACATTTAGAAAAGACTGGAAGTCAGGTAACGCTTAGTTTTTAGGATCGGAAAGAGAGCGGGCGAGGACAGATGCTACACCACGGGTAGCAATGTCATTTGAATATAAACCATAAATTGATTGTAAAACAAATTTGCCAATGTTTCCAATCAAGGATCCAAACCATTGATTGACCAAGTGGAAATCAAAGACTTCAAACGATGAATATTCTGAAAGCTTCATAATTGCTTAGAAAGAATTCAAAAATGTCAGCAGCAGGTTTTCTTGGTTACATAAAAAAAAAACATATGTGTAGATATTACTAACACAATTTTTATTTTGCAGAGGTATCAATAAGAATTTAAAATGAGCCTTACATTTCTAAAATCAAAAATATATAATATATAACAGGCAAAGCCGGCGTCGTCCGTGGCGCAGTTGGTTTCGTCGCTGGCTACGGTTACGGATGTCTCGGGTTCAATTCCCGGTGCGGACGGTTTTCATAGATTGATCTTTCAATCGATTTATGGATTTCTGTTCGTAGTCTGAGTCCTCCCTCTCACCTATCCCATCCTCACAGGGCGTAATGAGAGCGATTAGCTAACCACTAGTCATGTCATAGCCCTATCCTTCTGTCCCTACTCTCTTCGAACAAGAAAAGAGAGGTTGAGCAACTGAGTGACAAGCAGTTCTCGTCGAAAAAATTCTGTCAAGATACCCCAATTAGGAGACCATATGCTCCACATTGGGAGCGGACATGGAAAAAAAAAAAAAAAAAAAAAAAAAACAGGCAAAGCACATCTTAAATTTTTTGTTAATACATATATATTTTTTTGTCAAAAATGTTAAATAAACAATGCAAAAAAAATATTTTACCGAGAAAACACTTTATTTAAAGTTATTACCAGCACACTGACATATCATAATGTTTTAGCGACAGTAATTCCTTTTTATTTCACCACATGGCGGTAGGTATTTTAGATCGACGCCACTGCTTTTTGGGCCTACGTTATTAACGCAAATGAGATATAAACGCATGTGGTGTTGAGAGGAAAACAAAAGGTGGAGAATGGTTTAATTTAATACATTCATCATTTAATACTAATGGTAGTAGAAAATAATTCAATCCATAAAATTACTTTTAATTAATTTACCATAATATTTTCGTTTTGTTAAGCGTCGGTTATTATATCGACAGTGTTTTGGCCAATTGATGTGACCCTTAAAATTGAAAGTGTTCAGGAGAGATTATGAATCGGGCTTCGATGTCTGACTGTTTTAATGAATAGTTTTGACAAGGCTCGTCGAACAGTCGACGGTAATTATTAAATTTTAAAAAAGTTTGTTATTTATATTTGTATGTTAATTTATATATTAAATTTAATTCCCTAAAATATTATTGCAATATCGAATCCCAATTAGGTAAATTCATGCTGTAATTTTTTAATGTTACATTTTTTGAGATAAAAACATTATGATGCCCTATTCGGCATCCGTGGCGCAGTTGGTAGCGTCGTTGGCTACGATTACGGATGTCTCAGGTTCGATTCCCGGTTTTCATAAATTGATCTTTCAATTGACTTATGGATTTCTGTTCGTACTCCGAGTGTTTGTGATGTCTAAAACTCCTTCCCACTCATCCGATCCTCAAAGGGCGAGAGCGATTAGTTAACGACTAGTCCTGTCCTAGCCCTATTCTTCTATCCATCCTCTCTTCGAAAAAAGACAGATTGAGCAACTGAGTAACAAGAAGTTCTCATAGAAAAATTCTGTTAAGATACCTCCATTAAGAAACCATATGCTCCACATTGGGAGCGGACATGGAAAAAAAACACATTTATTTCGTCAAAAGTATATTGGTATTTCTCATAACGATATTTTTTTGTACAGTATATTGTATAAAATGTACATCAAAAATTGAAATAAACTTTTTTCAGTATTCTTCTTCAAATCTCAAAAACATTATTTTTAAGCATTTTTGTCATTTTACTAATAAATTGTTTTTTCATTAAAATAATGCTTATATTTTCGTCAAAAAACAATAAAAATTAACACCGGGATTAATCAATTTTCATTCGTTATATATGGCATTTCAGATTAAAAACAGTTTTAAACTGTGATATCACATATAGGTTACTAAATACTTTCACAATATGTGAAAAGTTTTATTTTACTGAGTTATTTTTAAATCCTGCTGTAATAAGTAAAATCTTTAAAACGATTGACAATAATAAAAAATACATAAATTGATGTGCCTCCACTGCCAATTTTCCTAAATGCCTGGCTTGTGATTAATAATTTCATACCTACTTCACCACTCCATCTCGCGCCTAATGTCCCCTTCACTCACCCTTTACGTCGCTGCCTGACGAAATCAGCTGACTCTTTAAGGCTTTTACCAACCTTATACCTACCATAATTAGACGGTCTTTCAACCCTTCCTTGTATAACAATGCACTCATGCACACATTTTCGTTTTAAGAGCTTTTTTACGTCATCTACCTTAAATCATCATCTGTAATCTAGCAGCAAGGGTGCAGCTCAAAAAGTCCTCGAATACAATTTAAGTTAAAATATCAAATGATGTTTACTACAAACAAGCATTTAATTTGAGATGTAAGGCAGAAATGTTTGTTATTTATTTTCTCCTTAAGTTGATCATCGGTAATATTTTTAATTACTATTCAATTTACTTTACATGAAAAATATATGACGCATTCGCGAATAGCTTTATTTTTTTTTATAAATTATTTAATCGTACTCAATGAACAATTTTTCTATTCTATATATATCTATATATATATATTCAGATTAATCAAACGTGTTTATGTTTACAGACATCTATACATATTGACACATCCTGTTTTTTTGTTAAGTTTATGTTTCATTAGTGTCCAGAACTGAAATCGCCCAGCGGTAACGACAATAATTCGGAGAATCAGCCGACTCTTGTTGCCAAGGGGCGATCATTCAATAGTCGCCGGGAACGTCCGCTGGACGAGTCCATTTTTGACGGAAAGGTGTAGCTCCGACGGTGCAGGGAGTTTTTTTAATTGTATGTGTGCATAGACGATTACGATCTGTCGAGCAGGGCGAGTTGCCGGCCTCGTGGCGGTGGAGGTGACGATGTGAATTGTTTGTGTTTGTTTTGAAATTGGACGTAATTTTAAATCGTTTGTCGTGTCATTTGTATTATAACTTAAAGTAAATTCAGTTGCTAAGTAAATGTAAATGTAGAATCAATTTTATGTATTACGAATAGTATTTTTGTGTATTGTAAGCCACTGCATCTTCGATTAAAAATAAATAAGTGTTGAACCGGATTTGAAATGGTGTTTGTCTGAGATCCCAGCCCTTCCAGAACGTTCGATAACCAGCCATTCGCCTCTCTTCGATCCGGGTCTTCTCAATACATATTATCATTAAGACTGTCCGCTCCCTTTGGAAATTAAATAAAGGATATTTTCGTTCTTTTGGTGCCTCGTACACGTGCCGTATAAATACATACAAAGGCTAGATGCTTCACACCACGTTGAGCTTAAAGCATTTTCCTGCCGCACTTGATCACTCGACAACAATAATTATAGCTGATGACTACGCAAGTTTTATTCGTAGACTTTTACTCGTAACAGGATTTTGAGGGTGGATAATCTAGCCAAAATTATTTACAATTTGCTATTCAAAGGTTTTGTGTAAATTTCACTAAATTAAATGAAAATAATATTTGATATTATACAATATTTATAATATACTAGCAAGTACTCGGCATGCGTTGCAATGCCACTCAAAGAAAGAAAGTATTTGTGTTATTCTGTTTATTGAAGTGTTTTTGAGTACACATTTTTTTTTGTTTTTCCGTCTGGTTGCATAGCTCGAGCAGGCTGCATACAGTTTTCCATGTGAGAAGTGTGAATTTTCCGAATTTAGTCCACGCACTTGTAGCGATTGCCCTTTTACTCTGTTGACGGTTATAGCAAATGCGAGTCGCGCCGGAAACTGCAGACGTTTGAATTCGACTGGCATATCTGTCGGAATCATTGGGATGTGTGGCAACAGTACAACCACTCATCTAAATTTTCCATTTAAGACCGGCAATTGCAATTTAACAATGAACACCACTTGTTATGTAATACACGAACCGAAATGTCGCTATTTGCACCCGTTTGATTTTTTTTATTTATTTTTTTAGTTTTTTTTCTAGATTTTTTTTTTCTCAGAAACCTTTTCGGGTTTGCGTTCAACAAATTGTCAAAGTTTCATCGCAATTGGATGAATAGTAAAGGAACTCATACAGAACAAACAAACAAACAAATATTCATGTATATATATATACATATTTATAGAGATGTCTTTGTTTAGTATGTATTTCTTAAATTTAACAACATATTCTCTTTACAATTATGTTTGTAGATCATATAATAGCACTATTTCTAATCTAGCCCAGTGATGGTAAGGAAAAAAGACTGGAGTTATACAAGCAAAATTAGTAAGTTAACCGACCGAGATGGGCAGAAAAAAATGAAAACATTCATGACTATAAACCATAAAGAATAAATCAATACAAAAAAATTATATTTGGACAGTCAATTGACCACATAAAGATAGAATCATAAAGCTTTTATGATTCGGCTACAAGCATAAATGTATTAGAGATGCATTTTAAATAATTTCATAAAAATCGTATATATTCATTGCTAACAGCATTTTTGTTTAAAAGCATTGGATAAAAATATGTTTCTCAACATTTTTTTGATAATACTTCAGTTCGTCAAAAATATAAAAGGAGGGTTTATTTTCGCTGAATTGATTGCTAATTTCTGCAACGTGTTATGAAAGAAAAAAATGTCGATTCACGAAGAGGAAAAAAGTTTACTGAGAACCATTAATAAAATTGTTTTTTCAATACGTAAGCTAAGTATTAGGTGATTTTACAAAATTTGTGTTTGTATTTTGAGAATATTTTACAGCAGAACAAAATGACTAGCATTTTTATACAACCATATCACGGTTTAGAAAGAGCGTAGGCAAAACAAAAATAAAATTGGCTGACCATTGACATTCTTACAAAAAGAGATATTTGCTTCATCTATTAATATAACTAGTCCATATTTGATATTACTGAATTATTAATAGAAAAATCATAAGTTTGGAATAAAGAAATAGTTATTTGAATTAAATTTAAAAACCCTCCATTCCAAACATAATACGTTTGTGTTCCCAACTGGGATTGGTGGTCATTGCTGTGACCAATCCAGATGTCATTCTAGGTCCTAGACTTAGTGATAAGATTTGTCGTATTGTATCGTGCATAAAAGTGATGTAAACTGTTCACTGTCTGTCAGTTTGAGTTCATTCGTGTGCTCGAATGATTGAAGGTGCCGAAAGGCTAAACCCAGGTCGTTAGTGAAATACATGGAAATGTTGAAAATCTCAACAATTCAAATTTAAATTCTATCCATATATGTATTTTAAAGACAAACGGAAGCTCTTTTGATTACGATAACGATATGGTCAACTATTACGGTTATAGTGTTTACTGTCAATTCTTGGCGAAAAGACTTTACACTTTAGTTAAACTAAATTATATAAAAAACAAGTTAACTATTTATTTATATAAATATATGCTAACTCGATGATTAAAAATACATTTTTCCTCCAAAATACAAAATATGATGAGTCAAAACTTTAAACGCTCGTATCTCATAACATGGTCAAGTGCAATTAGAATCTTTTCAAACTAAGGTAACGTACTAACATTGCAATGTGGACATATCCGTGTTTTCTTTTACATCTGTTATATAACTGAGACTTCTCGAAGGTGTATCTTTATTGTCAGTTGTATTTTAAATTATGTTTTCTAAGTATAACAGGGATAATTCCGTGCAGCTCTGAATCCAACATAAATTTGATGAATTCATTTGGATTAATTGCGGTGAAATCATTGATTGCATACAAATAAAGGATCTTAAGACAGCTGTTTAATATAAAACTTATTGACTGATATGTTTTGTTGCAACAGCTCTTGACAAAGATTCAAAAAGTTTATCAATTTCCGTTTCAGTCGGATATATTTTAAAATCGTTTAATAAAACAAAAGAAAGGGGTTAAGGGGAAAATTGAGATGGACGTGGTGTCTTTTGGTAAATTTTCCATTTGTCTTAGTTAAATCGCTCCCTGGCGAATCCTCCTCGAGTGAAGTCCTTTGATCGGTTTCTCCGTGTCTTGTTATATCGAGCAACGACGTTCACAAAAGGCAATTGTTCTCCGGGAAGAATAATTAGCGAGGGGTGATAAATTTTAGCCCCTAAATGGATTCGTCTTGCATTAAATTGTTTCGCGTAGGTTAAAGTTTTTCGCTAAAGCGGTATATATACAGGATTATTTAGGGCTGCAAATGGCTCCTTTAAATACAGTTATACTAAATTTATTACAACAGATACAAAATAAAACATTTTTTGAATCCGTTACATTTATATTTTCACGTATTTTACAAATTACTCGCGATTGACCTTTTGGTATCTTCAAGCATTTAATGACGCCGATGAACTCAAACTGTGTTCCTGTGTTAGTGATAAAGACAAACATAATATTCAATTTCCATCAAGTAGCCTAAGCCATCTTCAATTATGTCAAAAATGTTATCATTATCATAACATGAGAAACACATTATTTATGGTATGGTTTTTAGCAGAATTATCACGTAAAAAGACTCTACCGCGTATACGATGAACATAAAAAATTGATTTGTCGTAATGCGTAAAAGATATTGAATTGTTCACTTTATGTTATGACTATGTTTTTTAAAACATCGACTGAAGGTGCTTGATGGAATTTCAATATCAAATTTGGATTACTGAGATTTTGTACACTTCCATGTATTTTGTCACTAACGACCCGGGTTTCGCCTTTCGGCATCTTCCTCAAATGCCTGAAGATGCCGAAAGGTAAAACCCGGGTCGTTAGTGACAAAATACATGGAGGTGTACAAAATCTCAATAATCCAAATTTAAGACTATGTTACTTGATTTCAAACATTCTGTCTGAACTGCTGCTAAAACGCTGCCATTAGTTTATTTGACAATCGTTAAGAGAGCTTGCCAATAATCTTATATTTAACAGCCCACTCTGTAGACGCTTTGTTATTATCACATGTCACATGTAAGTATGAAATTTTCTCATGATGTAAGCGTTCGTGGTGTTAACAATGCACACACACTTCCGACTTACTATTCTTATGCATAATAGCCTAGACCACTCTAGAGATGTTTTATTATTATTCCATGTCGTTATGAAATTTTCTCATGACGTAAGCGTTTCCGGCTTATATAAAATAAAATGTTATGCAATGGACACACTCTTTCAACGTACTAGCTACTTTAGACATTCAGTATTTCAAATTTAATAATGTCATCTATTACGGGTATAGTTACTAGTTTTTAATACTTTTAAAACAAATACAAGCAAATAAGTGCAAATTATTTTTTTAAAAATGTCAGTCTCAAGACGCTAAATTTCTCAATGTAAGTCTATTTTTGTTGATTCAAAGACTTATAATTTTAACTTAAATAAAATCATTCACTCACTCTATAAAACTGAGCAAAGATAGTAATTTTAAATGCGGATTTTTTGTTTGAGTAAAAAGTTATTTTTCTTATTTTCAAGCATTAAGTTGGAGTACACAACAGCATCGCGTATCGAATTATATAAGTTTTTTTTTAAATCCACTTAGAAGAAATGTTCATTAAAAGTTTTTAATTTAAGTTTTCTAAGAAGTCAAAAAGACTTAATGAATTCATTTTTGAGTGGCAAAAAATACTCTTCGTAAATATGATGGCTTTCTTAAATTGAGACTTAAATAAAAATGTCTCGAGAGAGAGGTGCTTCAATTTTTTTAAGTTATGTCGTCATCAATTCCGAAGTAATTAATAAATTCAGCGTCGATTGTACCATTATTTTCTATTTAAAATCATTCATATCCTATTTTTTCAACTTTAAAACTTTCGAAAGAAAATTTGAAAAATATTTGTAATATTGTACGTTGTACGTACGAATTTTTTTTTTAAATATACACGAATTTAAATAGTTAAAATTTCCTACACTTTCATATGTTTTGTCTTCTTTTTACATATTATGTATGACGACAAATTTAATGGTCAGAATTCGAATCATGGTCAGAATAAAATTATGAACGCTCTTAATAAAATTATTGATGGTCTGAATAAAATTATTATACCGTCAGAATAAAACGTTAGATTAGAGTAGAAATAATGCCCATAATTTATTTATTCTTTCCTCTGTAATTCTGATCGATACATTATGACCATTTAATTTAAATTCTGACCAATGTACTAAAAATTATGACCAAAACTGCGAGTCATTATGTATTATTAGCGATATGAATTTTTCATTACTCAGTCAGTTTAAGCTTATCCGTGAACTTGAATACATGAAGATGCGAAAGGCAAAACAGGGGCAGTTAGTAAAAAAATATGTATGCTAGTATGAAAAGAGTTATTTACATAAATAAAATTTCAAATAATATTTCCGAAAATCAGCGATTGTCAAGAAGAACTTATAGACTGAAATTGTTGGATTGCTTAAAACAATGAAAGTTGTGAATGATGTATTCATCTACGAAAAACATTATTGAGTCGTGAATGTGGTAGGCTTGGGAAACGCTGGTATAGGACACAATAAAATAGCCAAGTGGTAAGCTTTCACACTGGAGTTACATAGAAAGTGTAGCGTGGAGCCGGAAATGGCGGAAATTCAAGCTGTCAGGCCTTTTTACGCTTCATAAAGAGTGTTTCCTTTTTTTACACTTGTTTTATTTACAACCTTCACAGGAAGTGCTTTTACCAATCCACCACCGCAACCTTCCTCCGAGCAGGAGGGGTGGGGGTGGGATGAATGGATGAAGAACTGACCACTTGCTTCTGCTTTGGCTTCAGTTGACCTACGCTTAATGGCCCTCGGTTGCTGAGCACAGAAAAATCTTTTCAATTTTGGTTAGTCAGGGTTATTCGAAATACTATTACTACACGAAATAAATCACAAGCATTTTTTTAAATGAATTATTGCATAGCTTCTCACACTAAGGCCGAATATTTAAAACATGTAAATACATCTGCGATAGTGAAAATGGTTCTTATTGCGTAATGTTTTATCGTTCTGTGGAAAAACGTGATATCTAACAAAGTTCTAAATTTTTATCAAGTGACACAGCATACTATGATTTTTAAAATTAATTACATTCAAAAAAATATTTAGCTTATAATATAGTGATACCGAAATATCAATACGTCATAAATATTTAAGACACAAAATATATTATTTGAAGGAGAAATTTAGCAGTCAAGATACGTCAACTCGAATGGAAAAGACATATGCCCAAAATATAAAATTTGAAATTAAAATCGCTTACTACAAAGTTAATCTTTCTTAGAAAATTTTAATTGCGGTGTACTTATATCTTTTCGTTTTGATTTTTTTGATTAACATATTCTGAATTTTCAATTTACGACTTTTAACACATCGATTGACCCCTAACCCCGAGCATCGCTCTATAATCGTTATTTTTTTTTCAATTATTCCTAATGCTTAATACTAAATAACATTAGTTTACTTCCAATAAATATGCATTTGAATAAATCACTAAGTTTTCATAAATCATGTTAACTTAAACAATATTACCGGAAAGTTTCGATGTTTTAATATCGAAAAAAAAGTTGTAGATATTAATTGAATAGTACAAATTTATTAAAACATAAAGCTTACTGCATTTATGGTCAAACATAACATGAAATTAATACTCTACAAACTAGCGTATATACTTTCTGAAAGATAACAATTCAATCTAGATTATGCGTATCTTAATTACATAATTCTCTTGGAACTGAATGTTTTGATTATCTTATCCTTAATTTAGTGAAGCTTAGTGCGTAGACATATCAGGAAAAATCCGATGCAGTCAATGAAAAACTTTAATACAAAAACTGTTTAATGGTTATCGAATGACTGATACTTACTTAACCTTCCCATTTCATGCTAAAAAAATCCCTTACGATCTCATGCAGTCACATTTCGTTACCGTGTGGGTTTTGTAATAAAAACGCATTTATAAAGCGAAATGACAATTTCAAAAAGTGAAATATGGTTTTATGTAGAATTACGTAATTATTTTTCATCATATTTTATGTGTCAAACCCGAAATACATATCAAACTATGGGAAATTATCTAAAGACGTAAGAATCCTAATTATTTGTAGCAGAACAAGTTCGAAATGTCTTCGGTTCTGTTTGAAACAAAACGGTTGCATACGGTACGTCATGCATCTCGGATTGTTTCTATACTATACTATAATTTTGTATTGTTCGATGGTAAATTTGACGAGGTTTTCATATTATGATTAATTATACAAAGAAGACGTAAACCATAATGCATTCTTAATTATATGCAGAACTATTTTATTTACAAATAGCAAAATTTAAAATTTTTTGTATGAGTACGGAAGGATTAATAACACAACCACTGGAATTTTAAAGTTATCTATCGATCTAAATTTTATATTAAAAAGAGTTTACACAAAGTTTGTGTGAAATCAATTGAAAAAAAAATATAGAAAACCCTATGTTCTTATGAATATCTTTTACTCTACTGGCATAATTTAAAATCAATGTAATAATTTATATCAAATTTGGTGACCCTGTGAAGAGTGGCTACTTAAAGCGAGGTGCCAAACCCCAAAAAACTGCCTCCAGAGGATTTCTAAAGAGGTGTCCTTTTTGGAGACCAATAAAATACCTTCACCAGAATATTTTATCACTTATCCTTTGAGTAAGTGTTTTAGAATAATGGTTTTTTTAAGTGCAGATTTTATACAGTGGATATGGTATTTGATATTTGTTTCCGCCTAAGTGGTAGCAGAAGCTTTTAAATTAAAAACCTTTTTAATAAAAACGCAAATATCATGAATTTATTTTTTTTTGATACCGAATGATTCTAGAACTGCACGATATTATTTTTAAATGCTTTTAATTTGAATTCATTTTTTTTTATTTATATAAAACTTTCTACACCACTGAACAAATAAATAAAGCAAAAGTTATTTGTACTAAATTACGTCTCTTTGCATTGAAATGTTTCAGTTTTATTTGAGAATATAACGAAGAGTTATATATGTATCTGAGGTATTTTATAAATAAATAAAAATTCAGTTTATTTACAATCATTGAATAAATAAGTGAGTTACCATTTTTTTTGTGTACGACGTGAAAGTATAATAGTATTATATCAGCTGAAATAAAAAAAATGATGTACAAAGCTAAAATAATGGTGATGATGTATGAAGAAAAAAAAACTATTTAGCTTATACGGTATTAGTTTCTTGATCTCTCATTACGGTTCATTTCATGAAAACGTTAACCATCAGACATATAAACATATTTTTTTACAAATAATTAGCGAAGAAATAAATACCTTTGTCGCAGCTTAACGAAATTTTTGATGATGCCTTATGTATTTAACGAAAACTTCGCCGAAGCCGAATGGAATTTCGTGCTACTACCATCGATTTTTTATTTTTTAATCGTTTTTTGAGATAGAATTCAAAGTCACGGAATTTTATTTAGCAATTTATATATCTTCATATAAAATCCTCCTCCTCCTATTCAGCTGAAATGATAAATTAAATGTTTATACACATTACATTTAAAGTGGACATACAAAAAATTAATTTCTTTCTTAAATTCCTTAGTTGCCAAGGCTTAAATAATTTTTTTTAATAATATTAATTTGAACAACTAACATGTTGGTTTTCCCGATATCAATCCTTGTGCATACGCAACCAATGTCTCATGGCCACCGTCCACAACGATATCAACGCCTCACAGTCATGTCCTGAGCAGAGCTGCACGGGGTTGATTTTGTGGCATAAATTAGTGTGCTTGAGAAAAAATTTTTTTTTAAAAAAAGGTGTAGCCAGCTCAGCTATTTAAATCAAGTTGATATTAAGTATCTTGTTTATTATTCCTATACTGACACCCCGTCGTTTAAAACGGGTTTATTGATTTTAGTGAGGAGTCACGGTTACGGGGATACCCAAATAAATCAGCTTTTCAAATGTGTGAGGACGGATTGCAGCAAACAGTTCTGCTCTTTCGGAACTCATCTTAGGGCAGTTACACAGAACATGATTAACATCCTGTTTGGTATGTCCAGAGTACGATTTTGTAGTGCTACATGAAACTGCAGATTTACAAAACATTATGCTTGTCATTGTTTGTCAGCAATATAGACGAGGCTAATTGGCAAACAATATTTTATTTTTTAACGCACTTGAAAATGCAGTCAGCAAAATCAAGCGGTGACTGATATATGACACGGGTTCTGCAAACGCTGCAAAAAAAGTAAACACTCTGAAAAGGCAAGTCATGATGACTAAAGTAGGACACATACAGTCGACGACAGTATATATCGTCGTTGTTCTGGAAGAAAACACTAAATCGAATATTGAGTTAGTTATATCACAATTCTCCTTATTTAAAATTCTACCGTAAGACAGAACACTCAAAAAAATGAAAAACGTATGGCATTGCAAGCATTTGGCAAACTTCAAAATCCGATTGCTCAAAACTAGTATTTTACAGTTAATGTCTTCTTCCAGAACAAAGACAATATGAACAAAGAAGGAAGGGCCAGATTCATTCTGTAATCGCCCGCAGAACGTGCATTCTGTCTTGTCCCGTCGAACTGGACACATCTCTCCTGAAGTGCATAATCGCAATCATCATCCTTAACCACAGTTTAATCACGTCACGCATTCAACAATTGGAAATATATTGTAAAAAATATATTGCCAGCCTCCAGAACACATCTGGGAAATGTTTGACACCCCTTGGAGGATGCAGTCCGTTTGGTCTGCTGCAAAACTTTGTTGAAATAATGTTATGTAAAGTGTATTTTGCAATACTTTCTGTCCTCGCACTTTATATATATTACATATTTTTTTAGCGAACCCTGTATCTTTGAATTCTCTAATATTCTTTCTCTTAATTATGTTCTTATCCCTCTGGGATTTCTCCCTTATTGGCGAGTTAACAAACATATCTTATTGTTCGTCTTCCTACTTCGCGTCTCTAATAATAATAATATTCCCTCCAAAATACACCCCATCTCTTGCTAAATTGGATATTCGAAAAAAAATCTCGTCAGCGAGTATGCGTTCTTAAAAACTGGCTATCAAAATAATAGTTTCGAATAATCAGTAAATTCAATTCTTTTTACATACCTTAAATATATATTTTGAACTAATTTATTGTGAATATTGTTTATATTATAGTCCTTGTAATTCTAAGTAAATGTCGATAATTCAAAGCATAGGTATGATAATTGATCAATTAGGAGTATAGTTTTAAGGCATTCGCTTTGTTAATCTTTGGAAAATTGTTTCATTAAAAAGTTGAACCAATATTGATTAAATTTTATATTGAAGCGATATGACGTTTGTTTCCTTTTTATTGTTTTGAAAGAACGTCGTTGGAAATGAAACTTTTTTTGTATCTTAAGGAATATTTTGTTAACGTCATTATCACAATATTAAAATGAACAACACAATTTCCCTGATATCTGTACCATTCTACTAAGGCTTGACTTCATTAGGTTAGTTGAGAGCGGAACACCACTCAAAAGACATCACTCCCCCCTACATTTTATAGTAAATAAATTGCGCACCATCCACAAGCGCACATTAAAACTAGTATAAATAATGATATTGCTATGCTTTTAAAAGTTTTGGTATGTTGAATGTTTTATATACATACACGTTTAATTTTTTTATAACAGTAGGTACCTAGCTGTTTATTACACAAATCTTTGGTGTAAATAAACGGTTAAATTGTGTCAAGGTGCATAAATATTATAATAATTGATAACTTAATTAGATTATACTTTTAATATTTTATTATAACACTTAAGAGCCTGACATGTTTCCGACGGATTGATAATGATGTAATCACGGTGTACCTGCAAATCTATAGAAAATAATCACGGTGTCTTTACAAAAGAATTTCGATGTAGAATAAACACGTATATAATTATCACATAGTAATCCCTCAAACAGTGCAGAAAGAAATTCGGAAGGCCTTCTTGAATTATGAAAACAATGCTTCCGTTAAAATAGTTTGAAAATAGACTCCTCGTCTAAGGCTAAAGGATCTGCAGCTACAAGGCTGCACTGGCAGGAAAATAGTTGGCGACTTGCAAAGCTTTCGTAAGCTTCATCAGCTTTCATAATTATAAGACTTCACCGAGTTTTTTTTTGTTCTTTTATGAGATAACCGGGACCCTGTAGAGAATATCAAATTTGCGGGTTAATAATTATATCAATTCTGGTGTCGCTTATTAAAGTATTTATTACTAAAATAAACCAGCATCTAGGGTAATTCGAATCTAAGTAAATTCACTGTAAATTTACCGGTAAACAGTTAATTTGTATAAAATATGTATATACATACTAACTTTTATTAAGGACCGATTAGTAAATCTATTTAAGTGTAAGAAAAAGAAAAATTGAAATTCAATGTTAATTAAAGTTCAGTTGATCAAATTTGAATAGAAAGGGACAAAAATCGTTTATTTGTGTAGCCAAAATTACCATTATAGCTTATCCTTAGTATAGATATATTCACTTTTAAGGGTTAACCGTCAATTCTTGGTGGAAAGACATTATATTTTAAAAAATAAAACACAATTTGTTTGTACTACTTCCACATATCTATAATGATCAGGACCATTTTCGCTCATCACGAGCATTATCAAATGATTAACTGATCAAATGAATTGTGTTTTATTTTTTAAAATAGATATACTCCTTCTAAGTTCAGTGAAAAATAGATAATAATTTATGTTAATAATTACATTATCAAATTATTAATCCAAATTTTGTATATAAAGCGTTTTAAGCCAAATCAATCTCACATTCATAACATAATATGCCAATAAACAAAGTATCTATATGACTAGAATATATTCACCACCAAATTACTTTATACATGTCATATTAAGAAAAGAAATAAAATAAGAGAAGATGAAGAGAAACACGGATATTTAAAAGAAGTGTCGTCAATATAAAGAGAAAAGTGAAACACGCGTATGGATCGATCGAATGATTTTTCGTTGAATTTAGAAGTATAATTAAGATGAAGCAAAACAGTACAGTGGAAGCAAAATGGTTTACCTCCACTTCGCACTATATGCTATCATCATTAATTTAAAAGAAACCAGCTCGTCGTAAAGCAAGATATTACAACAATAATCTCGCGGCGTGGGATGTAAGAACCCTTCTGCAATTAACAGAGATATTATAAAGTTTATATGACAAAAATTGCCCTAAATAAAAAAAGGTTATAAGAACACGGGTATTTAGAAAAACTAATAAATAAATATAAATGAATGGGCGCCAGTCTGAAAACAGACTTTCAGACGAAACTTAATTTTTAATTAATAAAATGCTAAGAATTGTGACAAATTATATTTTAATATATAACAATGAATTATCACAAATTAATACAAAAAGTTAGAGTAACCTCGTGTTTAACAAAAAATAAGATTTTACATTTAAAGGTTGCAATATGCACAACATATGGAATGACTTTAGCTTAAATTAATACAATAAAAATAACAAAAGAAATATAAATATGATACTGATAGAGATGTTGTTGCTCCATCAGGATCGGATGACTTCCATCAGTGCGCTGCTCGGTTGGGTAGCTCTTTGAGGACTACCTCTGCGGTTGAACGCCAGACCTGAAGTATCTTTAAATTTCTTCGCTCCTATTCTGGCTTAATTATCTTTAATTTGAAACGACCTTATTGGTTCTTTCTTGTCCACCACGGCACGACTTGATTGGTCGCGCCGCCGCAATTAACAGAAAATTGCCATTGCGTGGACTTTCAATTATTAAATTTTAGTTGATATACTTAATCCAAACTATTCCATATTTATATAAACAATTTGTAATGTACAACATTACATACGGTAAAAAAATAATTAGTAAATCCACCATATTTTTAAAACTATGTCTCTGTATAACATTAAAAAAGGATGAAAAATTTTAATTTCTGACACATAATTTTAAAAATAAAACACAATTTGTTTGTACTACTTCCACATATTTATAATAATCAGAAATGGTTCGAACGAATGAAGAGATTATCAATGTCTTTCCACCAAAAATTGAGCGTTAACACCTTTAAGCTGCATATAATTTTCCAAAGTAATAAAGACTAACTAAGGTGTCGTGTCGCTTGATAACTTTCTAGGATGAGAAAAATTGAGGCTTATAAAGAACATGTTCAGTATAATATGTAAGGATTCAATAATTCCGCGACCAAGTAGAGATGCATACATATAATAACAATTGCACATCGCCAAAAGTAAAGATATTGTGTAGTTTAATTTGAAAATACAAATTAATCCAAAATTATTACAATTTGACCAAAAGCATGTAATTTTATGCTATATCTAAATTACCTGTGAACACTATAGTAGTAGAGAAAATAATTGGACGAGGCAAAACGGTTTATCATGGAGAGGGAAAGTTAGTAAACCAGTAAGTTAAACGCAGCTCAAATTACAGGCTTACTAGCTTGGCCCGTTCACAATAATCTCGCATGCTATGATTGACTCCTCTATTAGCCCCATGCTTACGACCCCTTATCCTATGACCAGACCCAAAGGGTAAGCAAACGTTCAACGTATATATATATTTTTTTCCGATGTCCGCTCCTAACGTGGACCAAATGGTCTGCTAATGGAGATATCTCAACCGAAATTTTCTATGAGAACTGTTTGTTACTCAGTTGCACAACCTCTCTTTATCGAAGAGTGTAGGGATAAAAGGATAGTGCTGGAAACGGAATAGTGGTTAGCTGAACGCTCTCTCTACGGATCGGATGGGTGGGTGAGGAGGGAGTTTTTTTATACAACACAAACACTCAAAAATCCATAAATTGATTGAAATATCAATTTTTGAAAACTATTCGCACCGAGAATTGAACTCGATACATCCGTAGCCGTAGCCCACGACGCTACCAACTGCGCCGCGGACGCCAACTATTCAACTTTAATTAAAAATTGAATATTTAAATTTTTCTATGAAAAATATGAAACAGATTTCACGGATGCTGGTGGTAATTGGATAATGTCGTTTCTCTAATAGCATTTCATTCTTTTAACACTCCAGTTTCTACAAGAATACCATTTTCCTAGTGATATTTTCTATTCAATTACTCTGGGATCGTAAATAATTCACTGCCACTTAGTACGTTTTAAAAAGGAAAACTCTTTTAAGCAAATTGGTATTCGTTTCAAAGGATAAAAGTATTTCCACACCTTTTGTATCTATTTTTGTAATCAAAAAAGTTTATTTATGGATAAATTTATTACCATATTCTTCTTATTAGCTATGTATTTCATTAACAATAGATTGGATAACGTTCGTTTGTTACAATTAAATTAAACATCTGATATTTATAAATATTTGAGGTATGAATATAAAAATGTTGATCAAATTTCGAAAAAAGTGTCTACAATAAATTACTAATTCCTACTCGAGCAATTTCTGTTTGCAGTTTTTATTATTAAAAAAATATCTCTCATTACAGCTGACAGCCAACTCGCCAAATATTTTTAAAATTGAAAAATCCCACTCTATAGAGAGATAATCTCGATGAGAATTTTTATGAAAGTTATTCATATCTAAAATCACAATTTTAAATTAAAAAACTCTATATTTTCCTTGCTGGGACTTGGATCAGAACCCATATTATCGCTAGGGTAAAGCTCTTACTACTAGGCGACAGAAGCTGATGAGTTAAAAATGGAAACATATTGCACCCCAGTAAAAGTATCACATACTCTGAATTTTTATGATAATGATTGATTTCATGTGATGTAAAATTTTTAAAATATAAGTCTTTTTGACTTGGGTTCTTGGCTATTATCTGTAATACCAAATAGTTTTCTATACAATTTTTGAAAAATGAAAATTTCTTGTGACACTATTTAACTGATGATTTTATATATTGAACGTCATTAAAAATGCTGTTACTTGCCATTGAAAATAAAACAGCTATTTGTCATTTTCATCGGATAAGTATTACTTTTAACATTTCAGCAAACACGCTCTCATTTTATCATAAAGTTGTGTCTATTCTCACCGGTGGCACTTGTCTTAAGCCGGCTTTACTGCCAAGTGTAACTCATGCTTAAGAGGCTGTCATAATGACGGTCACGTGTGCCCACGTGTGCCCGCCGTGACGCAAACTAACGGTAACGTTAGTATTTTAAAGTTACCTTGTCGCTAAGTAATGCTACCACGGCGGGTCTTTTTAATACATTCGTCCTTCTAATGCGCGATATAAAATACTACCATTTTCCCATTACTTTCATAATAATATAATACAATACTGTTTGTATGCGTGGTCCATTTAAAATTCCACTTGCAATAAAAAAAGCTTGAAAATTGACAAAACTCTTCGAAAAACCGATAAGCAAAATGTGAAATTATCCTTTATATCAATCAATGTCAGAGTTCAGCAACCATTTTACTGAACGAGCAATCAAAATGGCTGACTTATGACAAAGGGCACTATAAAATGACATATTGAGTTTCTTATGCCAAAATGTTCCTTATTTCGAACTCTAGCGTACGGAAGAACATACCTTTTTTTTATAAATTAATAATTATACTTTTACATAAAAACAATTTTGTACAAACAAACGAAACAAAAAAGATATATCATTTCTAACATTAGGAAAAATTCAAAATCCAATTACTTAAAACTAGTATTTTCTAGTTAGTATCTTCTTCTAGAACAACGACGATATCTTAATTTTGTCAGATGAAGGGGGGTGGTTTTGAACGAAAACAAAAAACTGGTTCCCGTGAGCTCCCGGTTGCCGACCTCCGAAAAGTAACTCGAAGAAAAGAAAACAAATATTTGAATACATAAATCTTGCAGTATTATTTGAGTCGAACATCAGTTGATAATGCTAGCGATGAGCAAAACTGGTCCTGATCATTGTATAAACGTGATATTAGTGCAAAACGAATTGTAGTTCTTTTTAAAACAAAATGATATTCCACCAATAATTGACGGGTAACACCTGAAAAAGTACTAACATTATATATCAGATGGCAGTGCAACACTTACTCTCACATTAGTTCTCTCTCTGCAGAGCATTGTGCACAAACTAACTTTGATGATCAAAAATTGATCTTCTAACCCAGGGGTGACGAACCTTTTCCTGACGGTAGGCCGCATTTAAGAAACATTCATAACAATGTATGTACATTGTTTTGTAAATTACGAAAACAATGAAATTTATATACAAATTTTTAAATTTAGAAAATTTAGATCTAGTCAAAAGGCCACCCCACAGGTTCGTCACCCCTGGTCTAACCATATCGTTACTCGTATGAAACAGTATAATATAGCTTCTCGTTTATTTGAGCCGCGCGCGGGCTTTTAGTTTTGCATCGAGAGGCGTCCGCTTTAATTGTTGTTGTTTTTAGTTGCCTCTTGCCTCCTCCGGTGCAACAAATTACACCTTGCGAACTTCCTCCACATCCGTAGACAGGTATTCTGAAAGTAATAAACATTGTTTTAAAGGAAAATGCCCGAAGGAATTCACGTATTTTACTTATTTTCGGAATACACTTCCCAAGTCTCGATTGTTTGTTTGATAGTTCAGTTTATGCGCTTCGTGTTAAAGTATTTGAGTTGGAAATGCACGTCTTATTAGAAATGGCACCGCTACAGTTTGCAATACTATCGCTTATATTTCAAAGTTTACTGCCAAATTACTGTTACTCGAAATAACTCATGCTCGGTGTACACAACAGAACGCTTTTGAAAATTCATTAAATAAAAAAATACAATTCTACACCTGTGTAAGATCTTACAGCCGTATTATTCAATAGTCATCAACAATGGAGAAAGAAACAGGGCTGAATTATGATCTTTAGCAACAACACGCTTTATCTTACCCTATTCAATTACAACATCAAAATAATTTGATGTCAAATATAAAAAAAATATTCAACATTTTCAAAAGTGGACAAGTTTTGAACTATGCGAACAACTTGAGCCTGCATTTATTGGGTAAGTAACTATTTCAATTTTCGGTCAGTAAGAAATAATAAATGGTCAGTAACTAATCAAATACAGAAATATGGTTTTCGAAGGCACCGTCGAAACATCGGGTGGCTAATTTACTAATCAAAATATGATTTTTTTTTTTTAATCCATGTTCGCTCCCAACGTGGAGCATATGGCCTCCTAATGGACTTTCCCTTTCTTTCCCTACTCTCTTCGAAAAAAGAGAGATTGAGCAACTGAGTAACAACAACGAACGGAAAAAATTGCTCAAGTCGATACGACTATCAGTCGGATCTGTCGGCTCCGTCGGTCATGCCGACTTGGTTGCATCTCTGACAAATTACAAGGCATTTAAAGAGTTTACGGCGTCATATGGAAAGCGATTGGAACGCAATTACACATTAAACTCCTTGTTTTACCTTCCTTTTTTTAACACTTATTTTAAACATAACCTCCTCCACACTAGAGTGCATGCAACCAAGTCTTGAGAAATTTCTCCTCGAACATTCCTGGCAAACATTTGGAACACGCATAACGTTGTTACGCTGCGGAATACACTCTGTAAGATTGTGAAGCCGTAGTGGGTGGTGGTGGGTACAAAGTTGAGTACCCTAGGGCATTTAAAAAAAACTGAGTAACCAGCAGTTCTCATAGAAAACTTCTGTTAAGATACCTCCATTAAGAGACCAAATATCCACGTTGTGAGCGGACATGGTACAAAAAATACATACAATTTAGTAGTTGTTGTTGTTTGAGAAACAATATTTCGTTAGTGGAACACAACTCGATACGTTATTACACAAAGTTTATACCCAAATTACTCTAACTCAATTTAAATGTATTGTATATAATACTGTTATATATTTACATTCTAGACGAATATGCAATTATAATATACTGCTCACGTGGCTTAAAATTACTCTTACCTATATAAGCCTTACAGTAGTAATAAATTTATATCATCGAAATATTATATTTAATCCATACCACACACTACCCATTTTATAACAACACAATATCCATAAATAACGTTTTATTGTATCACTTCGGAAGCCAATAAAGTAAGCTGATCGTAGGTATAGTATGCCGAAATATAATAATGCCCTTGCAATTTTTGAGGCATTAACTCTTACAAAGCGCTCCATTATTCGCGCCCATAATGGTCCGGTCCTGTCGTAAATCATCTAGCGATTTGCTATATTATGGTGGCACAGTCTGTGCAATATTGCATCGTAATCTGAAAACATGTCAATGAACCAGTTCCTTAGGGCGACAAGTCAAAAAATTAAGTCTGAATTATTATATTATACTATTATATATTTTTTATTGTATTCACACTATCGCCGACTTATTTTAAAACAATAGTATTTGCATATTCCAACAGACTGAAGTGTTACAAAAAAAAAACATAATATTTGCTCATTTTCCACTGAAACTATATTTTATAGTTTAGACATAGCCATTATTTTTAATGTACGACCATAGTTTTGCCAATCACTTTACTCTTTAAATCGGAATAATGTGAAAGTGACTTATCAGACTTAATATTTTAAAAAAATAAAACACAATTCATTTGTACTACTTTGTCATCATTGATAATGCTCGTGATGAGCGAAGCCGGTCCTGATCATTATAAACATGTGGAAGTAGTACAAATGAATTTTTTATTTTTTTTTTTAAATATAATGTCTTTCCACCAATAATTGACATTTAACAACTTAAAAGACTTAACATTGTAAATAAATGGAATCCAAATACGGCTATTGCACATCATGGTAGAATATAGTATCACAAACAAATTGTGTTAAAAAAAATGTATATTATATAATCGACAACTATAATTATCATTTGTTTGTTTAAGTATGTATTTGTTTTTTAATTGATGTGTCAATTGTGTCACTACTTTTCAAAAGCAGCCATATCCAAAATGGATAAACTAGAGAAAAACCACTTTTTTTTTCTTCGTGTATACAGTCACAATGTTGGAAGATTATAGAAATACTGATTTACTTGGTATTTAATAGTATTTGGGCCATATTTTTGAATACAGAAATATTAAAAGCAAGTAGGTCAATAGTAATTGACAAAAACAGCGAAAATACCTAAACATGGATATGGCTGATTTTGAAAAGTAGCGACACAATTGGCTTGTTGTATTCTTTTCGCCAGTTGCTGTTTCACTGCTATAATTTGCCTATGTTATGTTTAAATAAATAAATAAATATTAATTTTAGAAATTTACTGCTATATTAATCTATTTCGTCCGTGTAGACGCAGCAAAACATCGCGCGAGCACAGTCAATACCACTATCAATTACCAGGATTAACCCAAAAGCTCAATATTGTGCTTACTATGGGAGCTTTTTCCATCGTTTATTTCTGAAAGCTTTTTTTTATAACGAATAGTAATTATCGTTGATAATGGATATTGTTACCACCGTTAATTTTTAATTAATAATGCGATGTAATTAATTGCCACAAATTTTCCTTTTTAATTACTTTTATCTATTATTTTACGCAAACCTGAGCAACCCATATCAATTGCCATCATTTAAAAATTTTAATTACAAAAGGTATACATTCACCTTACAGTAAACAATAACACATTCAATTTATTATTATCATTTTCACACGCAGGACTAATAAATCCTGTATGACAGAAGGTTCAAAAGACAAAGGGACTGAAAAGATATTTTAAAATCACTAAAGCTTCCATGGAAACCAAATTATAATTTCACCGTTTCCGTGGTTAGATTAAAATTTATAATTTTATACCCAGAAAGAGTTCATCACTGTTGTATGAAAAAGTTCTGTAAGAATATTTCTTTATCAAAGACATCTCGTTAAGATTGATTGACATTCCAAAACCATTAACCTATCATGGAGTTGTTTTAAAACAAGAAAGATACTATACGATTGCCACAAATAATAACTTTTTATTCTTAAAACCATAATTTAACTTGTTTCATTACAAACCTTAGGAATATAAACAAATATTTACATATCTGATTTCATTGATAAGACTTCAAGAGTCACAAATTTTCTTTGTGTTATTTTAGTATTCTGTCATATAAATATCACGTAGCAATGTATATACTATGAAATTCGATTAACCTTACAGAAATAATGAATCATTTTACATATCAACACTCACTACGTACAATCCTGTATCTGCAAACAAGAAATTTTACAGGAGAGCATTGCAAAGTTTCATTACGCAATTGCAAAGTAATGATTGCACGTATCTTCTTCAAAATTAGGACACTACTAATATTTTTAATCTAATTTTCGGGTTTCGCCTTTCGGCATCTTCAGACATTCGAGCACACTAACGAACTCGAACTGAAAGACAGTAAACGGTTTATATAGAAGATAAAATACGACAAAATGTTATCACCAAGTCTAGGAACTGAATTTTAATACCTGAATTACTTCCAACATCGACAACAATGACCCTTAATCCTAGTTGGGGAAACATACGCATTAACAAACTCAAAGGACTTAGCCATCGCATGCAGTCAAGAACCAAATGATATTAAATTACCAGTTATTACCACTTTTCATAGAATACAAGAAAATGTACAAAATTTCAACAATTCAAATTTGATAATAAAATTCCATCAAGCACCCTTAGTCGATATCTTAAATCTTAAACCAATTTACCGTGTTGTTTGGTGGCTAGCCATAGAAAGGAGTGTGTAGACAATGAAAATGCTTAAGACATATAATCACATATTTGGGACTTTCATCATTATACGTAGGGAGTATCAATATGCCATAGCAATAAACGTTACCGATAATAGTACATCTAATATTTTCCACTATCAATATTTCATGCAAGTAATAAAAATTGTTGTATATAAAATCATTAAAAATATATTTCAAGAAAGAGTTTTTACTTTACAGTTAAATGACTCGAAATGTATGAAAACATAGCATATTTGTACTACTCTAGCAGCATTGAAAAATTGTAGTAACCCCTATGTTATTTTACTTTCGGCATACTTTTTTTATTTGACATCGTGATCCACATTTTCGGGACATATTGATTTGCAATTGTTAGAAAAATATTCCCATAAAAAACCACATTGATTTGTCACACCAGCTCTATTTACTTTATTGATTTCTCTCCCTAAAAATAATATTTGTGCCAATACACACTGACGATTCAATGCAATTTTTATGTTAAACTATTGGAAGAAATATTTAGTTTTGTCCCCTCGTTTTGATGCAATATTTCAAGTCTTCCATGCATGTTGAAACAGTGATTCTCCGATAGTAAATAAATTAAAAAACTCATCAGTATCAATATCACAAATTTTATTGCGATAAATTCTAATTAATTTATTTTTATTTTTGAAAGTACAAAACATTAATTGTTCTTGATATTCATCAAAGTAGTTCGTTCAGATACTAAAAGCTAAATCCTTTGTGATAAATTATTCTACTCTTAATAAATTAAAATGTTTATAAAATTACTTGCAAGGCTGTGATGAATATTCAAAACTAATCAAAACTTTATTCAGCTATAATAAAGTTACTTCTAAACGGCTTATAAGCTCCCATAAATAATTTATGAGTAGTGAAAAAAACAGTTTTAAAATTCACGTTTTTTTTTATTTTATTTCTGTGCGTTTTTTTTAAATTAATGTATAACAGGCTGTGCCAAAAATGTATACACGCTATTAAATTTAAAAATAAAACAAGATTTCATCGTATTTGAAGCATTGATATTGGATGAGGAGTTTCGTTTCCAATAAGATATGTGTCACTACTTTTAAAATGCAGCCATATTCATTTTTAAGTATTTTCGCTTTTTTTGTTGCAATTGCTAACGATTGCCTACTTACTTTTAATATTTCTGTATTTCAAAAATGACCCAAATGCTATTAAATACCAAGTAAATCAGTATTTCTATAATCATCCAAGATTGTGACAGTATACACGAAGAAACAAAAAAGTGGTTTTTCTCTAGTTCATCCATTTTGGATATGGCTGCTTTTGAAAAGTAGCGATACATATGTGAATTACCATCACAATGTAAGGAACTTCCTTGATGATAATCTGACAAGCAGATGAATTGGACGAAGAGACTGATTATAAAACCTTTGCTTTCACCAGACTTCACATTTACTTAAAAAAACCTAACTTTTTTGTGGGGATATATACAATTTTAAGTTTACGATAAAAAATCAACAACAATCAACGTATTGACGTAAGAAATTGAACGAAAATGTGCACCGATACCTAAAAAAACGACGATTTCACTGATTCGCGTTGTCAGTTGTGCCTAGTACAGCACGTCTGTTATCAGTTTGAATATTTTTTTTATTTTTACTGACTGACTATGATAACCATTTAAAGCTTGCGTTATTTTTCTGGAACAACCTGTATTACTTTTACAGAATATTATCAAAAAAAATTACTTTACTTACTTACATACTTCGTTCTGGTTCACCCTGTTTATGTAAAACAATTTTTTTAAATGTAAGAAACATAATATATTATATTATCACTTATAAGTTACATAATATTAAAACAGCTAACAATATAATTCCACTGTTGGTTTGTAAGCAAGCTGTATTATTGACAATGCATTTTTGATTAAAAAAATTCACCCATAATTTGAAACTAATAATAATAAATTAATATCTTGCAAAAAAATATCTCTTTCATACTCTCAAACAGTTAAAAACAATACTTCATTACTACTCCGGTTCTTTCATAATTTTTTTCTAAAAATTGAACAAAGAAAATTTTTAACATCATACTCTGTGAAGGGTTAGTATGTCATTCTATTAGATCTAAGTCAATAGCTGACACGAAATTAACCAATGGAAATTCAAAAAAAATTTCAAAAATGTCTTTCTAATTATGAACCAAAGCTAAAATATTAATTTAATATATTCGCTTCGCGATACCTTAAGTCGAAGTCTAGGCGATAATTTCACGGGTCATTATTTTGAGTTAATTGTACGGAAAATGAGAACCGCTGTAAAATGAAATTAGTCATAGGAAGTCGGGGTTAAAAATACCCAGAAAATGTTCGCAACGGAAAGAGGTTAATTTTGTATCTGTGTCTAAACTGTTCCGCATGAATCACTATTTTTGAGAAATGCCCTTCAAACGTTAAAGATAAACATCATTGTCAGTAATAATTACTAAGCCAAAGCTAGATAGAGACATCCGCACATTCAATTTAAACGTTTTAATTTGAATGTGAATTAAATCTCAATACGGACAGTTTCAGAAATTCATTTATGAATTTGTATTCGAAGGTCGTGTATGGATGTCTAAATACTATCCCACCTTTCCAAACTTAAACACAGAGCTTGGTGAGAGCTATCAACTAACCGCTAGTCCTTTCCTAGCATCATATATTTTTACTGTCTCTAAAAAAAAGTTGAGTGATTGAGTAACACGTATTTTATTCTCGTAAACCAACTTCTGCTAGGCTAATCTCCATCAGAAGTTTATATAATCTACATTGGAAGCAAATATGCCGTAACAAAAAACAGTTTAATATATTATAGAGAATATTATTTGTTTACACAATTCAATTTCATTAAATGTGAAACGATATAATCATCATAAAAACGTCAAACATTCCATTGTCGAATACACTTGTATAGGAACAAATACAAATATCGGTCAATAAATTCACGTAAAGAGTCTCCCAATGATGCCGTTACATGTCGACAAACTTCTCAGACACTCCTGGCAACATTAACCACTAAAGTTATTGCCATTCCTATTGAAACAAATAGTCCAACACGGGGCACCTGAATAAAAAGTCCAATCGATTGTGAGGAATTCTCGCTGGGTCGCCAGTTAAATAAATTACAAAACCCTACCCGAGACAGAAATATTTGAGCGCTCTGGGAAAACTTCCCGAGCGGCTGACAACATTATTTTCGATTGTAAACGACGATTGTCTTCTGTTTTAGAATCGTCGGAGCAAACGAAATTGTTTTGTTTGCTAATTAACTATTCAATTATTTTTGAAAGTTTAAAATTTAGCGGTTTTACGTCCTTTTAAGTTTAAATGAAGCTCAAATAATATTTATTCAAACGGCAGAGACATTTTATCACAAATAAACGCAATAAGTATGAAGGAAGAATTGATATTTTATATTTTTAGATTTATATTCTCAATTTGAATCAGAGTCGTAATGATAAAAATAATTATTACGATGTAATTTTGAGTTCATAACACAATTATGCAAACACTGCCTCTGTGGTCTAATGATAAGATCTTTACCCTATAGATCAGATAATTCTGGATTCAAGTCCCCGAAAGGTCAATATCATTTTTTTTGAAAGATATTATTTAGTTTTTCTTATTATAAGGTTAGTTAGCAATACAATATTTTATGTATCTAACATTTCACTAGAGAATTTCAATATACAATGAAATCATTTAATATATTATCAGAAGGTTTTAGTCGATTGACGAAATAACGTTTGGTGTATTACACGTCTCCCATCATGTGTCGCATGTACATCTGAAACATATAAACTGTCAAAATAACCGTTAAGTTTTATTAGTTTTCTATATATTAAATACAAATTAATGTTTGTTTGCTTGCCTCTTATGCGTTCCTATACTATTCATCCAATTTCGATGAAATTTTTGATGACTTGTGCATACACACGTGAAGGTTTCTAATTTAAAAAAAAAAAAAAAGAATCAAATACGTACGAACAGCGACATCTCGGAAAACCTTCTGATTTATGCGTGTTCGCACCAGACCAAACAAAAAATACTTTGTATCCAAAAGCACTTCAATAAACAGAATTAAGCCGCAAACACTTTCTTTCTTAAATTAGCATTGCAACGCATGCCGGGTACTCACTAGTATTTCATATTTTTTCAAGCAGTTCATATTCACATTTTAACTGGATACATTTCCGTGTATCATAATTAAAATTACACACAATCAGTAAAAAGCATTAAATAAAAAATTATATAACAGGATTTTATTCGGTAAACAATTTTGATAACGTCCAAAAAACATGACATTTATAATTTAAATTGAAAAAGTCTAAATTTGACATTGACCCTTGTGGACTTCTACAAAGCCGATCTGATTGCCAGTGAAATGGTCACAGAAATATCCCAAAAAATATAAGCAATTTTTTATTAACTATTCTAAAGCCAATGGTTCTCAATATAGTTAAGGAGGCGGTGTGTCTTTGCATAATGAGAATATATCGCCTGGCAATGCGACGTGCATTTGAGGAATTCGTATGCAAGAATAGTTGCTACGACCGACAACCGAAGAATTCAGAATCAAAAATACTTACGGAGGGAATCACGCCATCTTGTAACATCCATTCACACTGCATTTGTGTTTGGTATTTTTACCCTTCGCTGTTTGGGTTCAGCGAAAAATATTTGAGAAGTATGGGAAAATAATGAAGCAAAATAAATTATGTTTTTTTACTGCATATGCTAGGTGTAGTCTCACGATTTAAATTGACTAGTTTTATTTAAAATTAAAGTTTAATCTTTGACGAATAACGTTTTCTGGCATCACAATATGAAATCAAATAAACTATGCCCAGAATATCAATAAATCTAAATGTACATATTATATTTCCACACTTTTTTTTATTTTTTATAACTAAATAAATGCCTGTTATGGTCCCTAATAGAGATATTTCCGGTTACACACTTTATTTATTCATACAAAAACCAATATATACGTTTTAGTTGAAAATTTTACGATAAAATTAACTATTTAACTGTTAACTGTAAAAGATGTTTTTTCAAGTACGAAAAACACACGTTACACAACCAGTTGAATAAAAGTGTTAACAATTTATATTGTGTATTAATATGTGTTGCTTTTAATTTAACTGAATGATCTTTGAAAAGGAAAAATATAACTTGATTGAATTGGCACTTACCTGGTAGACTCCATTATAATAGGATAAAAATTTATTAGGTAGTATTAGCTATTTTGGCTTAACGCCATCGTCGGAACTATTGAAAAATATAACGATGGTAAAACGTCAGGTATTTGCTTAAATAACCACGGAATGATTAAAATATAGAGCTTTTTTATAATTAAAGCTTTGAAATATTAAAATATTTCAAATGGAAATAGTAATCTTCAGTGGAATTATTAATATAATAAAAACCTACGTTCGTATACGAAAACTAATTGACATATTTCTAACGTACCGTACTAAAATAAATTCAACTCTCCATAGTAAATAAAGTGAATATTTGATACAGTCGATTGAAATCGGAGTACGGAGCCAAGAGCGTGTTCGGCACGCGGGCCAGCATTCCGAGTCTCTGACTCAGGAAGCACTTACGCGCATCATTGCCTGCCATCTCAACCAGTTCGTACTGTGAATGCCTCATAAAAATAGCAAGTGTTTACAATTATACAACATAAAAATAATAAGATGAACCCTATACGGAATGCATCTTTTGAAATAATACCAACTTACTTTGGGAATGTTCGTAATTGCGCAATCAAACTTGACATTCTGGGGATGATTATTTAAATAGTTTAGACGATATGTCTAACTTATTTCACCCAAAAAGACAAGACGAATTCCTAACAGTCATTTTTAAATTTATTCGAAATACATAATAAATAATTGTCTAGCTTCTCGGCTTAACTTTCTATAAGATCAAATAGTATAATTAGCAATGGGACACTATTTGTATAACAATATACGAAGCTGTTTATTTGTCACATATTTGTTATCTCAAATAAACTTATGATTTTAATATTAAACTAGCTTATCGATTTGGTATTATGGAACATGAACTCGTGCAGCTGTTCATTTGTCTAATCGCTCTGAAATAGGAACACTGTCTGATGACTGGAGACTGATTCATATAAGAGCAACGATGATGGTCATTATTTTTATTAACTGTTTGTAGCAGTATTCCAGTACACATGTCTTAAATTATGTAATGCGACATCTGTGATGTCACCATAGCAACGCAAACTATATTAAAATCGTGTTGTTTACTGCCGCTGTCATAGCAACCCCAGATCTTATAAATTTCACAAATAATAAAATACGAATCGTAATTTTACATTCATTATTGCATCAGATTACTGTGTTATTCGACTCAACAGATAGAGCGGACAATTATCTATAATTTGAATGAAGAAAAAAAAATGATCATAACTTAAAAGTGCTATATTTTAAAAAATAAAACACAATTCACTTGTACTACTGTATCAACTGATAATGCTCGTGATGAGCGAAACCCGTCCTGATCATTATAAATATGTGGAAGTAGTACAAATGAATTGTGTTTTATTTTTTAAAATATAATGTCTTTCCACCAAGAATTGACAGTTAACACCTTAAGCTTGTTCTGCTATGAAAAATTTTGATTCTTGCGTCATTTTGATAATTTCGCACAGTTTGATATGTATTTCAGGTTTTACACACAAAATATGACTTAAAATAATTACTTAATACTACATATTTGACTCTTTGATATTGTCATTTCACTTTATAAATGCGTTTATATGACAAAACCGACACAGTAATGCAATGTGACTGCATGAGATCCAAAGGGATTTGATTAGCATGGAAACGGGAAGGTTAAGAAAGTAAAAGATGAAGAACGAAATAGTGCTAACAATTTTTATTTAATTGGCAATTATGCTAACATATTTATTTTAATATATTCTTTATTTTTCATGGCAGTCAGAAAATCTTCCGATTCTGGATATCAATCACTGTGGTTTGTCTTTGTAAATAAATATATTAAGAATCATAAAGAAGCTCTAACGCTAAAACATAAGTCAAAAATCATGACACGTTTTATTAGCTACTAGTCTCTTGTAAATAAAGGTACTAAAAATACTTTTAGGTGTAAGTTATACGACTCGGCTTGATGGAAAAGTAGTATGAAAGTCGAAGATGATTTCAGAGTCAGATTTACGATCGCAGTGAACCAAAGTAATTTATGGACGAAAACTGAAAATCGTGTATAACATTTTATGTGACAGGAGTGTATACATCTAAAACCAATTTTCCATAAAATTGAAGACTATAAGTGTTTCATATTGCAGGTGAAGTCTATTATTATTAAATAGATATTCCACTGATTGTGGAATAGATTTGATTCATGCTTCACCTTTTTGAGAAGCATCTTCCGAGTTTAGACAGAAAAAGGAATAAATTAACGTTGAGAATTAAAAAATAAACAAACTTTTTAAATATATCATCGCTATGAAAATACGAAGAAGAAATATCTAGATTGGGGATATTGCTATTTTTAATTGAATCATAAATTTTAAAAAATAAAACACAATTCATTTGTACTACTTCCACATATTTATAATGAGCGAAACCGGTCCTGATCATTATAAATATGTGGAAGTAGTACAACTGAATTGTGTTTTATTTTTTTAAATATAATGTTTTTCCACCAAGAATTTACAGTTAACACCTTAAAAGTGAATCATAAATGCTTGGGAAATAAATAATACGTATTAATAGACGCAGATGTAACCAAATGCCATTTGTTCAACGCTTGCATTTTACCTGTGCTGCTTAACTGTAGCGAATCATGACACCTGATGTAGTCTCAGAAAAACCGTATACAGAGCGTCGAGAATAGATGCTTGAGTCTGATACCGGGGGTGAAGTGGTTTGACTTTGTAAGGAACTCAGAAATTAGGGAACGGACTGGGAAACGGCCCGTCACATCGTTGGTTATGGAGAGACGTTGGAACTGGCTGGGTCACGTGCTGCGAATATCTCTGGAGAGCCTGAATCTTGCTTGCCTCTTCTTTCAGCATGTGGGATTTCTGTGTTTTAGAAGACCATGGGCTACTATCCATATGATGTATTCGGCGGAGCTGAGGAATTCTGGTATGTCATGGGAGGTAACAAACCGATTGGTGGGTGACAGGGAATCGTGGAGACGCCACGTTGTCACCATATGCTCCACATAGAGCGTGAATATGTAAGAAGAAGAAGAATAGAATTTTAGGCATTCACAGTTGTTTTTGGATACATATATATACATTTTCTGTAGAATTACATCACATTTTCATTTGTCATATATCCCAGTGTTAAACCATTGAGTCTGTGACGGATTCGAAACGGTAGCTTATTATAAAATGAAAGCACGGTTTCATGTCAAATTAATATTTATTAAATATTACTCTCTTAACCGGTTACTGCCGGCAGGTACATGTATGGCGGTACCCAGCACGCCGCGAATTTTACGACAAAAATAAAACCTTCTAAACATATCGTTTTTGAAAGTGTAATAAAGTTTATTTATAAAACTTACCAAATAAATGAAGAGCGCGCCAGTCGTGCAGCCATTTATCCATAATCATAAAATTAATTGTTCATGAGGCAGGGTTGTCATAGAAAATATGCAAACTAAATTTTATGTCAAAAGTATTTGTTTATGTTAGTTTAATATTAAAAGTATACACACACACACTATGATTTAAAAAAATTAAAAGTCTTCTATCGTATGATAAGTCTCAAAACAGGTATCCACGCAGAGAGCCACTTTGCATTGATTGCATTGATATCTCGATTCTTTCCGTATATACGTTTAAAGTGGTAAAAAATAATTCTGTTTCAATTCTAAGTATGCAAAGATATTCTCAACAGATGTCGCTATGTGTTCAACATATTTGTACAATTGAAATAATTCATTTACTTTAGTAAAATTCCATATAAAACGGCGCGTCTTAAGACGTAATTTTTGTATGAGCGGCGCTCCGTTCACGGAAAATTATGCGTCTTAAGACGCTTTTGGCAGTTAACCGGTTAATACAAGCTCTGTATTTTATTCATCACCATTCGATGGAAAACGACTAAATGATCTATTTCAAAAACGTATTTATATTTTAATTTAGACAACAAACCAAGGCAATTTGATCCGTTTAAATTAATTCAAAGCACTTAGTTGTGCATCCAGCGTTTACACAAAAATCGCACCTGCTCATATGCACAAATAATAAATATTATATTAAATTTATGTATGAATATATTATTTCACTATGGAGTAGAAGCTAAAAATATTAAATTTAACATCTAGATAAATAAGCCGTAAAAACCTTTACTCCCACTATTGATGTGGCTTCGCAAAATATGCTTTAATATTTGATATTTTGCTCTTTTACCATGCTATATGCGTGTATACTTTCATATAAGTTTGTCGTTCAAATTCTTCACTCCTGTCATATGGCTATTCCAAACACAGCTGTCAAGACCGTGTTCAACCATAAATAATACATTTTCAGCATAGACATTGTAAGAAAGTTCTCTTTAAATAAGACTTCCCAACATATTGACACCGGATATTTCAAAAGTGACTTTAATTTAAAACTACTGCCAAACAAATCTCTGCGTTTATGGAATTAAACATCGTACCCGCAACAATCTGCTTTTATATTACAGCAGCGCCTAACAATTTAAAATTGTCAGATGTCTTTAAGGAGCAAATTACCAAAGACTTAGTTCTTACGCACTAAAGTGTACTAGAATAGAGACAGCCTGTACTTTTTTGGAAACCTTCTGTGAATTGAAATCATAATACTGTATTTGCCAATATATAGATATATTTCATTAAATCTAAGGGCCAGTATTGACTGACTAAATTTTAATTCCAACAATAATTCAAATAGAAACGCTACAAAGTATTTCAAATTTTATTTTATTGAATTAATTGTATAAAACAAAAAGTATAATGTATAATGGACCTCTTGTAAATAATTAAATATGTTTTTCATGTTTTTCAGATATTAAAAATTTATTGGATACTCATAGCTGCTCTGCTTTCTCCACTTAAGATGGCTGTTTATTATTCATATTAATTACATACTTAATATTTGATTATTTTTAAATGGTTCATTATTTTTTTCTTATAATTTCCCTGATTCATTATTGTATATTATATTAGTAACGTCATTAATAATTTTTTTCAGCTAAATGGACTTTTAATGTAGCTATATTTGTGACTTCAGATTGGTATTTAATGATTTACAAGAGGTCCATAACATTTTAATTGTAGACTCTTTCATTTGATTTATGTATAATTTGTTTATTAATCAGTATTTTCTTGTCTCAGTTCATGAACCATCAGTTTTATATACCTTCATTTATACACTCAATTTTATATAAATAAGCCTGTTATGTTTGTATTTTTATCAGTTGATATTGCTCGTGATGAGCGAAACCGGTCCTGATCATTATAAATATGTGGAAGTAGTACAAATGAATTGTGTTTTATTTTTTTAAATATAATGTGTTTCCACCAAGAATTGACAGTTAACACCTAAAAAATAGAAAGTATATATGAGGATGAAAAATTTACATAAAAAGAAGCTGCATTACCTGGTATGGTATTATGAATTGACTACTCTTATGCCTATAACCCACGTTGTTCCTTTATCACTGTTTCGAATATAATAATATATTGTCGTTTGCATATTATGTTGAAATTTTTAGTCAATCCTTAAAAGAAGGCATGGAGAGACTCAATTTTTACTTATTGCTATCGTAATTATTAGGATCTGAAAGACTTATAGAAATAAATGCATTGCTACTTTTCACGTTATAATAATATCGTTTTAGATAAGTGAATGCATATTCAAAAGTATTATATAAACATGGCAATCACAGCACGCTTAACAAAATATATCAAGCGTATAAATGCAGTATTACCTTAATTGCGTAGCATTTATTTAAAAGCGATAGCAACAGAATGGTAGAAAATTTGTCGATATTAAATAGCCAGAGATAAAAAATACACCCTTAAAATATGTATCGATGGAGATGCATTGGTATTTCAATGTGATAATCATAATTTAAGTATTTTATAAAACGAAAAATTTGGTTACTAACACTTTTACTGATAACTAGTATAACCGTACCCGTCATAGATGACGGTATTGAAATTGAAATACTGAATGTCTGAAGCAGCCAGTACGTCGGAACTGTGTGTCCATTGAATAACATTTTATTTTATTATGGACCGCGAATGCTTAGGTCATAAGGCAATTTCATACTTGCATGTGATAATAATAAAAAGCGTCTACAGAGCGGTATGGGTTATTATACACAAGATTCTTTCTTACATATAATAGAATTAACTTAAAGATTGAGAAATACTGTCCCAACGATATATAATATGTTACATGTTTTCTTGAATGCGAAACGACGTTACGTTCTTGTCATTTCATGATGCTTCCATAAAGAAATGATTTATTTTTCAGTTGCAATTTTATTTCATTTTTTGCGGTCATAATTGCATCAAATTTCTTCTTACCGCTGATAAGAAAATTGCGCTGTTTACTTTCTTTATTCATTTTTAAATACATGGAAAAATGACACAACCTCAAAATAAAACAAGAAGAATGACATAAAAGGTGAAATATAATATAAACATACAACGTAAAATACCCAGTACGATTATTAACCCTTCCGTATTCATTGAGTTAGTTCGGCCTTTAAACCTTTAAATTATCTGTGAAACAGGTATATAAAATGTTATTTGTAAATAAAGTATTTCTACTCATAATTAAGAATACATTATAGTTTACGTCTTCTTTGTGTAATTAATCATAATTTGAAGACCTCGTCAATTATACTATCGAAAACTATAGTACAGTATAGTATTAAGAAAAGTATAGCAACAATCCGAGATGCATGACCTTACCGTATGCAACGGTTTTGAAAATTTTCGATTCTTGTATCTTTCTATAATTTCGCATAGTTTGATATGTATTTCAGGTTTTACACACAAAATAATTACTACATATTATATACAACCATATTTCACTTTATGAAATTGTCACTTCGATTAATAAATGCGTTTATATGACAAAACCCATTCGGTAACGAAATGTGACCGCATGAGATTCAAAGGGATTTTTTTGCATGAAAACGGAAAAGTTAATCATGTCTTAAATACATGGAAAAATAACACAACCTCAAAATAAAGGAAAACGAACGACATAAACATACAACGTGAAATACCCATTACGATTATTAATATACAAAATCCTCTGTACTAAACTGCTCCTTACGTGATCACGGAACTACACCACAGAGGCTACTCATATGATGCAAATCACAATTAAATTGGGAACTGTCGTTTTTGGAACTGGAATTTGAGATCACTCTCAGATTCTTATAGTAAATACTACGAGAGAAATCATTAGTTTATTTTTACTTTTGTAATGTAAAATTGTATAATGTCATTTTTTCTCATATCAAATATCGATATTATCGACGTAATCTGGAATCTTAATAAGTGTTGCAGCTTGATGCTCGTAAATACCACAGGGCTATAAGAGAGTCGTTTGTACATTAGGTACACATGCAAATAATTTAATTCGCCATTATGCTTGAAATCTTGATTTGAAATGTAACATACGTTTGAAAGGTAAAGTGTATAAAAAGTGACTTAAATTCTGAGGTTGTGACAACCCTGTTCATGGATATTTTTGAAATAGTATTTATCATTTTAGTGTGAAAATATTTACAAAAACCTCGAGAAATGTGTTGATTTGTTAAATATTCACATATATACATATTTTTATGGCTCTTTTATGTTATTAAGTGATTTATTTTACTCCGAAAATGGCTGGCCTACAAGTGTTTACCTAGTGAAATTTTCCTGGCACTAAAAAGACTAAGGTGACATCGATAAGTAATCTGCTTTAAATTAACGAATATTGGTTACTGTTACGAAATTCTACTGTTAGTTTAACATATTTGTAAACAATTGATTTCAGGTGATATAGGTGGATATAAGAGTTTGATGACCTCATTCACTACACTTTTATAAATGGCACACTCTTCTGCTGTCTGCCATCGAGTCATTTCAGTATATTAACAGCTTCATAAATTTTAAACGGGATCTTCTATTGAGATATCAATTACTTATACACATCTTAACCGTCATTAAAAACTGATGGAAACAAGAAATATCTCAGATGTAACACCAGAACGTCGAAACACTCTAAAATTTGTAAATTACTTATGCCAACGATATACCCTCTTGCATGATTTGAAGATAGAGTGTCATTGAAAACTTCTAAAAGTGTGACACATCCTGGTGTTTTTGTTAAGTTTAAGTTTCATTAGGGTCCAGACAAACTGAAATCGCCCAGCGGTAACGACAATAATTCGGAGACTCGCCCCGATCTTGTTGCCAAGGCGCTCGTTCAATAGCCGGCGGGCACGTTCGTTGGACGAGTCCATTTTTGACGGAATGGGGTAGCTCCGACAATGCAGGGAGTTTTTTTAATTGTATGTGTGCACAGTCGATTACGATCTGTCGAGCCGGGTGAGTTGCCGGCCTCGTGGCGGCGCAGGTGACTATGTGAATTGTTTGTGTTTGTTTTGAGATTGGACGTAATTTAAAATCGTTTGTCGTGTCATTTGTATTATAACTTAAAAGTAAATTCAGTTGCTAAGTAAATGTAAATGTAGAATCAATTTTATGTGTTAGGAATAGTTTTTTTGTGTATTGTAAACCACTGCATCTTCGATTAAAAATAAATAAGTATTGAACCGGATTTTAAATGGTGTTAGTTTGAGATTTGAGATCCCAGCCTTTCCAGGACGTTCGATTACCAGCCATTCGCCTCTCTTCGATCCGGGTCTTCTCAAGTGAAATCATAATGAAATATGGAGTAAATCTATATCAATAAGAAGAAATGTTTTGCCTTCATTAATCTGCAGAAGGTTGTATAACAGGTTACATATGAACATATTACGTGAAATATTCCTGGCTATTTAAATATACTATAAGGCGAATACGACTGAATTGTATAGTTAAACCACAATCAACATTTCCTTGTTTGCTGTTGTAGTAACCCGAAGTCAACATATTATATTTTATTTCTTCGCATACATTTTGTTTCATTAATGAATTACACGGAATAATTTAGAGTAGGCATCCAAAATCTCGTCTGTGGAAGAAGTACTTAGCGCGGAGCACGCACGATTCGTTCGCTCGCTTTATTGTGGTTGGCTATAGCGCGGAAAACCGCGGGTGTAGAACGATCTCCGACGCCTGACGGATGCCTCATTGATTTAATTACAAGCTAGTTGTCCCACCCATTATGTGTATGTAGCCACTATTTAACAACTCTTTAAATAACGTAATAACAATCAAGTAAAGAAACGAATTTACTAATTCTTGGCCCGATAAAGAGAAACAACAGAAAAATAGAAATGAAAAAAAACTAAATGTGACTAGCTCAGGCACTTAGTTTAAAAGATATCAAGTATCCTGTGTATCCGTATACTGAGTTGTAAATCTGCTCTTCTTTGAATCAATAGAGGATTCAAGAGTATACTGTTCCCCGTGGGATGTTGTAAATTTATCGAATGCTTCATTTAATTAAGAAAACAAATTAACAGAATATTTTACATTCCCTGGAAACTATTAAATCTCTCGTCGTCATGATTTCTTCGGCAAATAATGATATCAAAAAAAGTCTGCCATTTCAGTTGGTCGAATTGTGTACCTGTAGATTGAAGTTTTCTCTTACCAACTAGGACCAAGCTTGGATTACTTTGAGTGTCAGTCTGTCTGTCAAAAGTGCTCGACGCTAGTCCCAAAATGCAGTCAAAATACGTAAAACATAATTGGAATTTTACTTACGTTCCTAACCGGAGTAGTACAATTCAAATTGTATTCTTTTTTTATTATAATACCTTTGCAACAAGAATTGTCAATGAACAACCTAAAAGAGATTTATTAAATAATCACATTTAAGGTGTAAATTACTGTCAAATCTTGGGAGAAAGGCATAGGTACTAAAGACAAAGGATCAGAAACAATTTCACTCATCCTTTTGATTCATTGAATTAACTTTGGCATTAGAAAAAGAACTGTGCTTATGCCAATTCATGACCTACAAACAAAAACCATCGGTTGGCATCAGTTTTTCATCATAGCGTCTCAAAATAAAATGACCTTAATAATTAACTCTCAACCACCACCGATTCCCATATTTAAGAACTGATTAGAGTTTAGATATTCTATTAGGTTGCGTCCATGGTGCAGTGGTCAACGTCGTTGGCTTCGGTTACAGATGTATCGGGTTCAAAATTCCGGTACTGACAGTGTGATAACTTGATTTTTTTGTCGCATAATGAATTTTTGTTCGTAGGCGTGGATGTTTGTGATGTCTAAAATACCCTAGCACTCATTCACACGGTCCAAAAAACGGGACGTAGCAAAAGACAGTGGTCAACTAACCACTGGTCCTTAGCCTTAGAAAAAACAGCAAAAGAGGCGCTTTCATCCATTTCAGCTTGGGATATTACCAATAAGCTGTCATTTGCTCCCAGGAAAACTGAAGCTATCCTCCTTAAGGGTGGTGTCGCACTAAATAGACAAAGGCCTCCCACTATCCGCATGGGAAGTAACACGATAAAAGTGTCTGAAAGGGTCACTTAACTTGGAATAATTCTGGATGACAAACTTTCATTTGCATACCATGCCAAAACATCGGTAATCAAGGCTACCACTGCTTTCTACCGAATCTCCCGTTTAGCTGATAGTAACTGGGGCCTGAGGGCTAGTGCTCTTAAAATCGCTTATGAATTCATTTTCATGGGAATTGCTGGCTACGCCGCTAGTACATGGTACAAGCGATGCGACCTTCTGTTCATCCAGAAAATCCTTCTAAGCGGCTAACGTAGTGCGTTGATAGCCCTAACCAAAGCATACAGAACTACTTCGACAGATGCATTGCCAGTCCTGGCTGGTATACTTCTGCTAGAACTACATATTCAAATAAGAGGCGCAACAGTATTTACTGCCTCCTCCTCGACTAAATCCATACATTCCTTATGTTCATAAAATTGCATCTCGTAGTGTAGCAATGGATGCTGCAATGCGAATATGGCAGAATCGATGGGATAACTCTTCTAAGGGCAGGCAAACTTATAAATTTTTCCGAAAATAAACTGGCGAATGGAGAAAACCAAAGTTTTGACTCTTGATTTCTGGACCAGCCAATTCATAACTGGCCATGGTCACTTCGCTGCCAAGCTCTTCCAGCTTGGCCGGTTGGTAGATATTCCACTATGCAAATGTGGAAATATGATCGAGGATGCTGATCACATCCTTTGAGAATGTCTAGACATGAACAACGAACGGGAAAAATTGCTCAAGACGATACGATCTGTCGGCTCCGTCGGTAATGCCGACTTGGTTGCATCTATGACAAATTACAAGGCATTTAAAGAGTTTACGGCGTCCTATGGAAAGCGATCGAAACGCAATTCCTTAACACATTAAACCCCTTGTTTTTCATTTTCTTTTTTTTTACACTTATTTTAAACATAACCTCCTGCACACTAGAGTGCATGCAACCAAGTCTTGAGGAATTTCTCCTCGGACATTCCTGGCAAACATTTGAAACACGCTGCGGAATACACTCTGTAAGAGTGTGAAGCCGTAGTGGGTGGTGGTGGGTACAACGTTGAGTACCCTAGGGCATTAAAAAAAACCACTGGTCCTATTCAAGCCATATCCTTATATCCCTACTATCTTCGAAAAAAAAAGGTTGAGTAACTAAATAACAAGCTTTTCTCGTAGAAATTCTTCTGTTGAGATAGTTCTATTCAGAGTTCACACCGGGAGTGGATATGGTAAAAAAATGCGAAAAATTACTTTATACTCTTTATAATATCAAAGCACATTTTGTGTTAATAGCTCACGTTGCGTTGGTTCTCTTGAACAAATGCTTTGCCGTGATGTGGAGTTAATTCAATTAACAGCGTACATATTTAAGGCGAATTTCCATCCACCGTCGTTTGTTTGCCACACCACCCGTCATACGAGAACCCGCCCCACCGAGAACAATAATTTATGTTCCCACATAACACAATATATTAAACCAAATACAGAAACAAATCTAGAATGCCAATCAAGATCAACAACTTTTTAACAGTAATATTACGTACGTATTGCAGCATTTTTTCGCAAATGACACTCGGATGCCCAACTTATCTATACCGTTTTTAATTTTCGGATTTATATAACTGCTAATAATGAATTGCAGAACAAACATATCAACATGTATTTATTTTTCAATGTTTTTACATCATCGTGACTCTAGTATCAATCAGTACTAATTGAAATTTAAAAGATTCTTTTATCGCGCTGAAGCGAAGTAGGGGTTAATAATATTACCTGAATGCCCTGGTTTTGTACTAATTATGCTATTTCACTACAAAATTCTTCATTTCGTGCTCCATCCGCAACTGGAAGTCGACAATGACTTAAACAGACTTTCTTTTTTACAATTAAAAGTGTTTGTAAAGTACGAGGTAGAGGTGACAAAGAGGAATTATTTTACAAAAAAATTCTATACTTCCTGTTTTGTTAGTCCAGTCGAGCAATACTCTACTAGCAATTTGTTGGCGTCGTTGGCTATGGTTACGGATGCCTCGGGTTCAATCCTCAGTGCGTACAGTTTCATAAATCGATCTTTCAATAAATTTATGGATTTATGTTCGTAGCTTGAGTGTTTGTGATGTCTAAAAAACTCCTCCCTCCCACCCATCCGATCCTCTCGGGGTGTAACGATAGCGATTAGATAACCATTATTCCTGTCCTAGCCTTATCCTTCTATCCCTACTAAAAAAGAGAGGTTGAGCAACTGAGTAACAAGCAGTTCTTAAAAAAAATGTTAAGATACTTCCATTAGGAGACCATATGCTCACGTTGAGAGGTTGAGAGGATCTGTTTAGTATTGTATTTTTGTTATCATGTCCACTCTCAATGCGCAGCACTTGGACTCATAATGGAGCTAATTTCAACAGAAGTTCTGCAAGAAATGCTTGTTACTCAGTCGCTAACTATCTTTTTTGAAGAGAATACTGATAGAACGATAAAGCTAGAAGAGAATAATGGTTAACTAATCGCTATCGCTACGTTTAATTTTTTTGGTTCAGATGATATGGCATTTCATCATCATATACATCAATACATTCGAATACAAATCCATGGACACAGCATTCTTTCCTTGCCCCTCTTAAAGACGTACGTTCAAACAGTCTTTAGATTTTTGCAGTCACATTTATTTTACCAAGGCTTCATTTAATGAAATTTTAAATGTAATAGTAAACGAACTGTTGATCTTCAAAGAGTATGAAATTATATCAACATACTTTGTGATAACTTTTTAATGTTGAGTTATTTGATTATTTATATTCGGATATAAATAATTGTTAACAATGTAAAAGTTATCGAGATTAAATTCGCAAGAAATGATGAACCCTCTTTATGAATTATTTTCTTGTCGTTTTAATTAATTAAAGAGTATGATGAATAATCGCTGTTCATAAAATTTTGCAATTCCGTATTCAAAAGAACTAAAAAATATCTGTCGCAAAAGAAGCGACAAATGCTCGAATTAATTCAACAACACTCTAATTAAACGCTATCTTTTACGATTCGTCCGGAAGAAAATCCTTTTCTTTGACATTTTAATTAAAATTATGACGCCTTTATAAAATTATTTACAAAGAAGTAGAGAAATGAACATTTCGTCAAGGTATTTCCACATTTAAGTAAAATTGTAAAGTACATTCTTCTCAAGTTTTCATGTAAAAATCGAGCGCAGGCGTAACTTCTAAATATGTATTTATCTTTACTCAAACCAACTATGCGTTTCGTAAATAAGATGAAAATATAAACCTTAATAAAGTCTGTATGTGTCGTTAGCTTTAAGTCTTAATAAGCTACTTTATTTTGATAGCCGCCGATATGTCGGCGTCCGTGGCGCAGTTGGTTTCGTCACTGGCTACGGTTACGGATGTCTCGGGTGCAATTCCCGGTGCGGACGGTTTTCTTAGATTGATCTTTCAATCGATTTATGGATTTCTGTTCGTAGTCTGAGTCCTCCCTCCCACCAATCCCATCCTCACGGGGCGTAACGAGAGCGATTAGCTAACCACTAGTCCTGTCATAGCCCTATCCTTCTATTCCTACTCTCTTCGAAAAAGAAAAGAGAGGTTGAGCAACTGAGTGACAAGCAGTTCTCGTAGAAAAAAAAATTCTGTCAAGATACCTCCATTAGGAGACCATATGCTCCATATTGGGAGCGGACGTGGAAAAAAAATTTTTTTTAAGTATTTTAAGGGTAACTAGCTAAGGTTGATTGAAAATAGTTTCGAACGTTCATGAGAATTTGTAACGATGTGGCTTTGTTTCAAATCTCAATATTTCTGTTTAACAAGTTGTCAACGAAGGAAATCTGATTTGTCATTTTATCATCTGAGATTTGCTATTGAAACGTGAGGAAAGCAATGTATTTCTAAAACAATCGATATCGGCGATAAAAATTGATTGTGTGCAATGCAAAATGTGTATTAAAGAAACATTGCTATATCAGTGTTTGTGTTACTAGGTGTTTTACCTTGAGAAGCATCTTTAGACAAATTCCTTTTGTAAGATTTTAAGTGGATTCTAATTCTCTATTTATATTTTTAATTACAAAATTTAAAACATGATTTTATGACCTATTTAAATTTAAATTTTTGATTGATGAAACAAAGCTGCAATTAAGTGATAATTATGAACCTAAATGACTAAATATCGAGAATATTAAAATACATAATTCTTTCAATAAGAATGCTTAATTAAAGTAAAAGCGTTTTGACAAAAGTATATCCATCAAAATTAATTAGAAAACATTCCTAAATGTTTACCGAATCAAATGAGACTTTGATATAAAGTGTCGTTAAGAAATTTGCATTTTTATTTCTTTTCAAACAACAAAATTTCAACAAATTAGCTGCAATGGGCGTCCTCTCAGTTCAAGTTTTAAAAATTCTTATTTTAATTTAGTGTTTGACAAATGAACGGTACAGCAAACAAGTCATCGAGCAATTTTACTGTGTAATTAGTGATTTCTAATTAGTATCACTTGCTTTTATTCTCTTTGATCTTGTTTCAAACAGTTAATACAGTAAGATTAAAGAGGGAAGAGCAATATGCCACCATTGATTCCCGAATATACTATTTAGATATAATAGGTTCACATTTTTTTTAAATCTAATAAAAAAATACGTATCTGCATATACAATTAATCATTTCACATATTATTTAATGATACTATTGATATAGGTCCAATTTTATTTTGCTTATATTTATTGCAATAAGTGGTTAACTGGTTGATAAAAAATGAGATATTGTTATTGATTGAATTGGCATTTACTTGGTAGAACTCGATTATAATACGATAAAATAGCAAATTATTTAGTTCTACAAAATTTTTACCAGGTATTTGATAGCTATTTAGGCTTAACGCCATCGTCAGAACTAGAGATATTGTTCTTTATTGGACATAAAATACGATGGAAAAAATAAACATTGATAAAACTAATTTATTAAGCGTAACACACCAAAACATCAATTACTATTAACATTTTGGGTATAGTTGATTTATCGGTTTTTGCTATTACTAGATGTCTCATTTATCGTTAGCTTATTTTCTTTTACATATTAAAACTTTTTTAAATGAATATTGTAGCAATTCAATAGAAGAAGTATTACGCTAACTGATTAAAAGGTAATCGATAAACATCTTTTCTACATACCGAGTCATTGTAGAAGAATCTGACAAGGTTACAACTTGCAACTGGATTGAATAGGGAATTAAAACTTCATAAATTAAACGAAATAGCAATGCATCAAATTGAAAAGTTTTTTTTTAATAATACAAAGTAAAGCATCGGACTTCGCAAGATGGATAGAGTTTCACAAAAATTGCGAGCGCTGGTGGTCATCGATTGGCGTACGAAGTCGAAGATCTGAATGGTTTGGAGGAGACTGATTGAAGCGGCCAAGGTTCACCATGAACTCTAGCGCCAGAAAAGTTGTTAAACAGGTTTCTCATGTTGGAAATGTTGCAATTAAAATAATATTACTTTTTTAGCGTGTCCGATCCCGTGGTGCATAAATATGGCCGGAGGTATCTCACAGGTAAGTTTTTCTACGAGAAATGCATGCTCAGCTCAACCTCTCTTTTTTGAAGATACGGTACGCTCTGTTGTAAGGATCGGATGAGTGAGAGGGAATTTTACACATACATCCATGCCTTTAATCACAAATCCATTAATGGATTAAATAATAAATTTATGAAACTGTCCGTACTAAGATTTGAGCTCATGAGATCCGTTACCAAAGCCAACAACGTTGACCACTGCACTATGGACCTGGCATATTATATATGTTGTAAAGACATATTACTTGATTTATCTACATCACTTACTCTTTACTAAATAATCACTTTTTATTAATTTGCTTATATAAAGCATAGTATTATTAATGGCAGAGACAAAATAATATAATCCATGTTCTATAAAGGAAGCGGAAATGGCTAAGAAAACTTTAACAGGTTCGCATTGAGTCATTGTTCACCCATTGCAGAAAGCTCAACAGTAAACTGTCAAACTGAATCTCAACCAATTGAATGTCAAAGCACTGTGTTAGTTTTAATTAAGTGATTAACTTAGTCCCTCTCCGTTCAAAAGCTTACTCGGCCTGCCAATCAATAGAACGGTTAGCTATACCTGACAACTGTAACTTGTCCGGTTGAACGAGAGCTGTCAAAACAACATTTCCATACTTTTTTTTTGATTCCTTGAAAAGCACATTCTTTGTTTATTCTCACAGTTATGTGACATCTGAAAAGATTTGAGAGTATTTCCATCACGTATTGTTATTGAAATAATCTTTTTTTAACATATCAGCATCCAATAGCGTATCTCAACAGATTTTTTATCCGAGAACTGTTTGTTAATCAGTTGCTTAACGTATATTTTTCAGCGATATTCGGGATAGAATGATAAGGCTGGAACAAGACTAGTGGTTAGTTACACCTGTTTTGTAAGATCAGATGGGTGAAAGGAAATTTTAAATATAATAAATATCCATGTCCTTGAAGATAAATCTGTAAATCGATTGTAAAATCAATTGGAAAGTTCTTGCTCGAACTCGAAACCTTGGTCACCTTGCACCCAAAGCGTAATGTGTAAAGCGTACGTGAAAAATTTGAATGATTCAAATCTAAAATATACACTATCAAATCAACAATATTGTAATTCAATTAACTTATATTTACACCGGACTGTTCTTAGTTTTCTGTCTTCAGAGCGCTGTTCAGTTCAGGTTTAGATTCCAGAAAATGGATATTACTGCTACACATATTGACATCTAAAATCCGGATCTGTCATAAAAAATTATGAAAGATTGTTAACTTATTAAATTATTTGGATTAGTTTGTAATGAAACTGTTTTTTTTTGGCATTCTATATAACTTTGCTAGAGACAAGCAATATTTAACTACTTTCCCTCCTACACTAACAACTGCTTTCCCATCAGTTAATCTTATACGACCATGTCCAGTGACATAATAAACGTTAAGCGTATCTACAGTTATTGTTTCCTTAATTTTGAGGGTCTTTGGAGTAACTCCTCAAGATTCGGCTTTTCAAACACGTATATTTTTAACTAATACTAGTGACTTATTGTGACTAATATGATTATTAGAAAATCGTCGTTTGCAAACATGCAAATTCACACGATTCAATCTATTGAATGAGAGTCAGTCGTGTAGCTATATGTAAATATTAGAACCGTCGTGAATTGCTTTCATTCCTACTTTAACACTGTTTCTTCAAAAGCAGGCAGAGTGTGAAAAAATGACTCGAGGAATATCCAATTCGTATTGAACCGACTGTAATCTTTTTTCTTACTCTAAAATTTGTTTGTAAAAAACAGACATAGTGAGAAAACAAATGAATAGCAGAGATTCTGATAACAGTTTAGCTGTCATAATGTAGTGGTACGATTCAATAGCAAGAATCAGATGTGGCAATTAAATGATCGTAAATGCTTTAAATTTCCTTATCTGACAAGAATTACACCAATCTAAAATTCAACTCATTTTAACTCGTCTTTAATAGAAAGGCTGAGTTTAAACAAAGTATTTGACCTCCATAAATATGAATTGATTTGATACTTTTTTAAACAATCAGAATTTAATTTGAGATTGGTCATAAATTTAGTGCATAATAATAGCAGGTAACGAAAGGAATAATTGTACAAATTAGTTAAAACGTCAACACAATAATATCCAAAAAAAAGAGAATATATCGCGTTGAATACTAAAAGTTACAAAAGTTCTAAATTCTGGAGTATTTTTAAAATAGTCTAGATATTCCTTAAATAGATGACGGTATGTTTTCTTTATTTTCCATTTGCTAAGTGAAATGCGGCAATTGCATTTAAATTTGAAAAAGTAGATACTAGTTAAGAATTTAAGGATGCACTTAGTATCAAGTGCTTAACCAAATTCCGTTCTGTGCAATAGTGCATTATTTATGAATCAATATATCCAGGACCGCTATAAGGAAATTATCCTCCAATCTCAATAATAATTGAGGTATATTTATTTAAAATCAATAAATAACTAAATATACTGCTATAAAATGAATTTAAATTCTCAGACTGAATTTAAAATAACGTTTAATAAATGGTTAACTTTTAATATTTCAGGAGATACTATGTAAATAAAACGAATAGAATTTAATTAAAATTAGGCAATTTGTAAAAAGCTTTATTTTGTGTTTTACAATTTCCGACGATAAACTTTAGCATTTGAATTTGTCAAAAAGTGTTTAGAAACTGAAGTTTTTACGATAATAACTTGTCAATCAATCATAGAGTTAATATAATTAGAGTATTAAAGATGAATTGAATAATTATATAAAATTGGTTTTAAAAAAATCGAGGAACGTTCTCACTACTAAGTGAGAAGGCCCGAATCGAAGAGAGGCGAATGGTCGGTTATCGACGTCCTGGAAGGTCTGGGATCTCAAACAAACACCATTTCAAATCCGGTTCAACTCTTATTTATTTTCAATCAAAGATGCAGTGGATTAAAATACACAAAAATAATTCCTAACACATAAAATTGAGCCTACATTTACATTTACTTAACACATGAATTTACTGTTAAGTTATAATGCAAGTGATACGACAAACGATTTTAAATTAAGTCCAATTTCAAAACAAACACAAACAACCCACAACGTCAACGGTGCCAGCCACGCTGGCCGGCAGCTCTCGTCGCCTCGAAGGCTGGCAATCGACTCCCCGCAAAAATCAAAAATCTGACTCCTGCACCGTCGGAGCCACCCCTTTCCGTCAAAAATGGACTCGTCCAGCGGACGTGTCCGCCAGCGATTGGCTGATCATTGCAAAAAGAACGGTGCGCTGACAGTTCTGGACCCTAATAAAACTTACGCTAAACAAACAAAACCAGGGTGTGTCATAAGTTGATATCATCTTTTAGATTATATAGTTACGTCAGATTTCAATGGACCCTTGATAATTTTTCTTGCATTTGTTTCAAGATTACTCTTTGTATCACGATCGATCAATCTTTGAATCAATCAAAACAGATATTTAAAAAAGATTTGTATACATTATATTGAAATATATCTGGAAGCAAATCTATAACACGCAGTGTCAAAGTTTCCATTTTGGTATTTAGAAAGCCATGACTACACAACCAAATTAATGAAAAACTAACAGAGTTGACCACACGGCTACAGGACCCAACCTTCCTTTAATTTTTACTGACAGTATCTTTAATATTTACTTCCCATTTTTATTTTTCTACTGAACGTTCTATGCATTTGTTACTGACCGTTTCTTCAATATTTACTGACCGTTAATTGAATTAGATACTGACCAAATAATTAGTTGCCCAAAAACATGCTGTAATAAAATCGTAATGAAGGTATTATGTTACTTATATCTAATATAACTATTACACTATAATATTTAGATACCCAAATTTGGTCCTGTAAGCTGATAGTGGATGTATCTAAAGTGTAAACCTTTTTATACATTGATGAATAAAAAATATTCGGTTATTTCTGTGCGGTTTTCCAATGCGCAGGTGCACTTGCTGAATTTCCCGAAAATAATTGAAGTACTTTCAACAATGCAAATTGAAATGCAAAAATCAGGTATTACAAAGCACACTGACATACACTACAAATAGATAGCTGGCTTTGAATATTATAAACGGGCCTTTATAATGAAAATCTACTTCACATCGTCGATTAATTACTACCAAATGGAACCAGTACACATGTTTACATATTTTTATATTATTAATTGATTATTTATTACTCACATAATCTAGATATAGGTTCATTATATTATATCATGATGAAGAGTGTAATATCAACACACATCTATGTTTTATAATCATGTCCGCTCTTAATGTAAAACATATGGATTCCCAATAGAGTATCTAACAAATTGCTTTTAAGAGAATAAAATTAATGTTAATATTATATTGTATAATTGAATATTTTTTTGTATTATTACAATCATATATATCCACTTGATAAAAAGAATGCTACTTGATCTGCGATTTTTTCAGACATTTTATTTATTTTTATTTAAAAGTAAAATTATTTTACATTGTCGATGTATAGGTTTATGTTTTCCATGGAATTGATAATAAACTTTGCAAATCTCGATTGGCTGAAAGTAAACACAAAAATTAATCTTAATTCAGATGAAAAGGTATACCTTACCTTACCTTTTCAAAAAGCCCTTGATATGGTTTGAATTACGTAGATTGTAATGAAACTCATCGCTGGGAATTAATTATTTCATCTCGAAGTTTTGTTTACTTTTTAAGAAATGAAGTCAAATAAAACTTCCCCGTATAAAGAAATGAAATAGCCCGAGGATGAAAGGACCCCATTTTGAAATAAATAATACTAAACATTAAATTTCATGTAAGATTTAAATTAAAGATATTTTATTATAATTGTTTGATTTATAAAATAAATAAAGGTACTTCTTTAAAACGGTGTACATGAGCATTTTTGTATTATTGCATATTGGCAACATAATTGTTATACAAACGATATCGATAGTGTTTTGACCAATTGATGTAACCCTCAAAATAATACGAAAATGAGTTAATGATTGGATCTCATTTTAAAGACGACAGAGCAGGTCTTGGCGAAATGATGTAAATTAGAAAAATAAATTGACCACTTTTTAGAACATCATTTTACATTGTTTTTAGGTTTCAAAATTCTGACCTGACCAATTGATGTAAGCGACTATTATATCGACATTTCCTAAGTATAATCTCGTATCTGCAAACATGAGAATTTACAAGAGTGCATTTCAAAGATTAATAACGCAACTCACCATTTAATGTTTTCGATAAAAAACGTTTTTACTCTCTCTTGAACAATTTTAATTTTACGGGTTACATCAATTGACTAAAACACCTACGATATTGTAGTTACGTAACCCGTACCTCACATCCATTCGCCGATCATAAAGCAAGTAAAGTTTTAATGACATTGGTTATCAACTGTTTTAAATATAATACTCTGCGAATTTAAAATAATGTTTAAAATGTTGCTATAAATTTTATTCTCGCTGACAATGCCTTTATATTGATATACACAGTTTTTTACCATAGCCTTTTTCAATTACTTTTTCATTATTCCACGTTGCTAATACTAACTGGAATCCTTTATAACCCAGGTAACGAGTAGTCGGATATCGCAGTTCGAATTTAATTAAAATTTTCACGTTTAATTTGTAACGAAGAATGCAGCGGGTTTTACGCGAGCAAAAATGTTAACCTAAAATTGCATGAACAGATTAAACCAACTACGTTTCTCTCTAATTAATAGAGACAACGTTATCCGCAGTTAAATTATGAAATTATTCTTAATTTGGTTTGCCATATCTGATTACAACGCGGTTAGTAATATAAAAATTTCATAATAATATTAAAACAAGATTTGAGATCTATTCAGTTGGATCATCAAACATGTATATTCAACTAATAAAACTTGTAGATATATAAATACTTATATGTATTACCCGGCTTTAATTGGAATAGTGTCATTGTGATTTTATTTTGTTGCTAGCTTATGTTGAAAGTTGTATGTTGAATGTTGGAAATATCACCGTGGTTTGTGTCTCATGTAAAAACCACAAAATATAGGCTAGAAATTGATAACAATATTTTAAAAAATAAAACACAATTCATTTGAATGAGCAAACCGTCTTTGCATCTTCTCCTTTGTTATATCCGATTCATTAATTTGTATTATACCGGTAAGGTTATTTTTAACTTTCATTTTTAACTTTTAAGAATTGATTCTGTCTCTGTAATTTTTGTTTTTCAGATATTAAAATTTATTGGATACTCATAGCTGCTCTGCTTTCCCCACTTAAGATGGCTGTTTATTATTACATATTTAATATTTGATTATTTTTAAATGGTTCATTAATTTTTACTTATAATTTCCCTGCGTCATCATTTTATATTATTATCGTCATTAGTAATTTTGTTCAGCTAAATGGACTTTTAATGTAGCTATATTTGTGATTGTAGATTAGTATTTAATGATTTGCAAGAGGTCCATAACATTTTAATTGTAGACTCTTTCATTTGATTTATGTATAATTTGTTTGTTAATTAATATTTTCTTGTCTCATTTCATGAACCATCAGTTTTATATACCTTCATTTTGTCACTCAATTTTATATAAATACGCCTGTTATGTTTGTATTTTTATCAGTTGATAATGCTCGTGATGAGCGAAACCGGTCCTGATCATTATAAATATGTGGAAGTAGTACAAACAAATTGTGTTTTATTTTTTAAAATATAATGTCTTTCCACCAAGAATTGACAGTTAACACCTTAAAAGTTAAAACACAATTCATTTGTACTACTTCCACATATTTAATGTGTGGAAGTAGTACAAATGAATTGTGTTTTATTTTTTAAAGTATAATTTCTTTCCGCCAAAAATTGACAGTTAACACTTTAAAAGTGATAACAATATAAAAAAAAGTGACAGTTGAAAATAGCAAAGTTAAACTAGGCATGTATAAATATCACGTCGATGCTGCTAACCATTAAGGGGGATTTCTTGTGATAGGCAGACAGCTACAGGAGTTTTCTGTTTTATATTATGTATATGAACTAGTATATGAACTTATGAACTTTTACTACGCATCTTCGCTTGAGATAGAGGGTTCCGAGTTCTATCTAACGTTAAAGTTGAAAATATGACCGTAGAGTGGAGTGTAGCTCGTGCAACACTCACAAAATATTATAGTCCATCAATTAATAGTAATGTTTAAAGTTGATAACTGAAAATAGCACAGTTCACATAGAAATGACAGTAAGAATGATAAGTGCAAATTTCACATTGCTACTATTTACCTTTCGGGATTATTTCTTGTGATGGACAGACAGACACAAAATTTTATGATTTATATATTAACAAGTATCTATTACCGTGGAATAGAGGGCTCTAAAATTTTGACGTAAGCGTTATTATGGAGTTATTTTGGTGTCAGCTAATGTTGAAAGTTTATAATATCACCGTGAACCATACCTCATGTTACACCCACAAGATATTATAGTCCATCAATTAGTAATAATGATGTATTTTCAGCTATATAGGATACATATAGTCAAGAGAATGGATATAAAAATTATATTGGACTATGGCGAACGCCTCAGTCATAAGTGGATCTAATTCCAAAATTTTTAGTACAACCACGACCTGTTGCTAGCAAAATATCAATTCGAAATATCCCTTGGCTGTATGAAGTCGCCGTTGGTTACATTATCAAATTGGGAAAGCTGCACTTTGACTTTTGAACATTTCCATGTATTTCATTACTGACGGTTATAAGTCATTACTTACGAATCAGTATTACGAATGTAGTTGCCTAGACTTACTGATAATGATTTTTTTAAATTTTTCCTGTACATAGTCTATTTACTAACTGTCAGTATGAGTTCATTCGTGTACTCGAATGCCTGAAGATATTTACATGGAAATGCACACAGTTTGATATTTAAATTTCATTAACCATTATTGTAAAACTGTTATATTGTCTATTTCCGGGGCCAATGTGAAGGTAACGTTCTCCTGATGGACCGTATATTATTAATAGTTATTGGTTTGCCTTTGTCAGTCACTAATCGTAGATGGTAAAGAAAATTTGATAATATTAGGAAAGAATCAGTTGAAAGTTTATTTCAGGATCAGATAGAAGATGGGTGTGGAGTGATCAATGTAGGAAAGTTTTCATTGAGGGATTCAAATCAATGATTATGCAGCCGAGTAGACAAAGACCCATCAGCATAAATGTAATATATAACATAAACATGCTTAGTATCATGTTTTCTCAAATCACACGAAATAATAGTTGTGTATTTCGTATAAGTTTTCCAAGTCGCAAACTCATCCATGCGGCGCCTTGAAAGTCGAAGCAAGTGCGTGCGTCCAGGTCCGGATGTGAGGCAAAGACGACGCTCGTGCGGAAGTAACTAAAAGCGGTCGGACGCACGCACGATGTGCTCCAAACCGCCCTTCAGGAACGGTGGCCCGGCATTAAATGCGCCTCTGGAATACTGAGCGATATGTCCCGGCCAATAGTGACGTCTTAATGGGTGACTTGGCACAGCGATATGTAGTCTGTTGTTATTCAAATATGAAACCCTCGGAGCCGGAAAGGGTAGGGAATTATCGTCGACTATATTTTTATATCGACAGAATGTTTTTATCCACAAACTTTTTTTAAATATCGTATGACATACGGCTTTCATCCACAATAATATTTAGTTGACATTCAAAATGATCTCGATAGTATGGTTTCATTGTGTATTATTTATATTATCGTATCTTAATGAAAAATATTTTAAGAGGGACCTTTCTAAAGATTTTTTTTTAAGAATGATTGTTACCCAAATGTTAGACTAATAACTTTTTTGGAGAGAAGTTATATGGGAGAATTAATCGTCCCTCTTATGCAAAAACTGGCATTTTATGAAAAAAATTGTAGCAAAGATTGTTGTATAACAGCAGTTTCCAACCTCTTTTAACTTGCGTACTTGGAAGCCCATTTACCTAAATATAACAACAAAAATGTGTTTTCTGTAGTTGGTGCTATTTCAAATTTGTAGTTTTAATTGATTTTAGTTTTCATAATTTTAATTACCAAAAAACTGTATTTATGAATTATTCGTAGTACCTTGTGTTTTTTTTTTCATGTCCGCTCCCAATGTGGATCATATAGTCTCCTAATGGAGGTATTAACAGAATATTTCTACGATAACTGCTTGTTACTCAGTTGCTCAACCATTCATTGTTTTACAAAGAGAGTAGGGATAGAAAGATAGGGCTAGTACAGGACTAGTGGTTGGCTAATCGCTCTCACTACTCCCCGTGAGGATGGGATGGGTGGAAGGAAGGACTCAGACTATGAACAGAAATCCATAAATCGATTGAAAGGTAAAACTATGAAAACCGTCAACCGACAACACTTTTTTTTACTTCTCTGAAAATCATAAATCTGTTACTTTTCTGCGCGCCCACTATTATTGAATTTTCTTTCGCGTACCCCGGGCTGGGAGTCGCTGTTCTCTAAAGTCTCTATCAGTGTAAAGTGGCACAGTGATTTTCTGGATGTAAAAAAAATTACAACGAAACTAAGAATATGTTTATAGTATTGTGTAGGAAGGAAAGCTCTATTGGCTTTTAACTCTGATATATCATTTAGTAACTTCACCACTTCTCGCATTACAGTGACGAAATGTGTATAAAATAATATTTTTTTACTAAAAATTTGCTCGTATATTTGTGAACAAAAATCTCATAATAAATAAAAAAAATACCCCCACGCCAAATCAGCGTTAATAAAACGCCAGATTTGACTGACAATTTAGCAAATAGATAAAAGTGACGAAGTGAGAATTTAGGAGAAAAAAAACAACAATTCTTGCCTGGCGTTTCAGTCAAAAGACTTTTACATCATAAATATTTATCATCATCTCTTCACAAATGGCACGCTCCCTCCTTTTCGTGTTTCCTTAAATTTCTCGAAGAGTTTCACCCTTTATGCTAGGGTGCAACATAGCATCAGAATAGGGGTGAAAACAAGAAGACGAGAATAGATGGAAAAGTGTCTCACTTGCTGGTACACTGCAATTTCGCAATGAAAATTATAGACTAGCCGCTTTTGCCCAACTTTCAAAGTGCCATCTATATTACGCTCCCGACACTATCCTTACTAAACTTGAATAATAATATATAGTCAAGGTAAGAGAGCAAATTACAGAAATTTCCCTACGCTTTGATACAAGTCTACCCCATTTCTGTATATTTTAATTAATTACTATTCTAAATTTTAATGAAGATAAGAAGGATGAGATTATTCTCTAAATTTACATTAAAATTTGAAATACAAGTATTATATCTATATTTTGATAAATACAACAGAAACGCTTTCGTTTTAATACTTACTCCGTTTTCAACATTACCTCTAATATAGATTATAAAATGTTGAATGTATGTACTTCAATGACAGGATATTGTAATCAATTATAATTTATTCAAAGTTAGTCAATTAACCTTTCCGTTTTCATGCCCTCCCTTCCCCAAAAAATCCCTTTGGATGTCATGCAGTCACATTTCATTACCGTCTGGATTTTGTCATATAAGCGCATTTATAAAGGGAAATGACAATTTCAAAAAGTGAATTATAGTTTTATGTAGTATTAAGTAGTTATTATCTAAGCTTATCTTAGCATAAACTATGCGAAATTATCGAAAGACGTAAGAATCGAAATTCTTCATAGCAGAGCAAACTCGAGACATGTCTCGGTGCCGTTTGAAACAAAACTGTTGTATACGGTACGTCATGCATCCCGGATTGTTACAATACTAAACTATAATTTTGTATTTTTCGATGGTAAAATTGACGAGTTTTTCAAATTACGATTTATTATACAAAGATGACGTAAACTATAATGCATTTTCATTTTTTAATTATATGTAAAACTATTTATTATTTACAAATAGCAAAATATTCAATTTTTGTATGACTTATTTCACATATAATTTAAAGGTTTAAAGGTCGAAATAACTCATTGTTACACCACGAATACGGAAGGGTTCACCACTTATTAAAACATATAATTTAAGACATCGACTGAGTTCGAGTCCATCCGTGTGCTCGAATGCCTGAAGATGCCGAAAGGCGAAACCCGGGTCGTTAGTGACAAAATACATGGAAGTGTACAAAATCTCAATAATCCAAACTTATTAAAACATAGGTAAAAGTTAACGAATATGTTAAAAATTACTTTATCATTATCTTCATCCTAGATTTTAACGTTAGGTGGGTAGTTTACGGGACCGTGGTGCAGTGGTCAACGTCGTTGGCTTCGGTTACGGATGTGTCAAGCTCTTCTGGATTTTCAAATGTTTGAAATGATATATCTCGTGAGTTCAATAAACAGTTTTAAAACAGACATCTTTAAAATAGGTATGTTAATTTAGTAATTAAATTGAAATGAAAAATAAATTTTTATCTTGTTGTTTTAGAAAAGAGAAAGACAGTTTCATATGATCAGAAAAACAGGGTGTAGTGAGAGCAATTAGTTAACCATATCATAGAGTAAAATTGTTGAGACACCTCTAAAAAAAGACCGGTAAGGAATCGTAAATCCAGGAATTCTAACCGGCCACCGCGTAACCAAATGTATAGGGTAAAAGTCCAACATCGCTTTCCATCCACAATTATGATTTATAAATTGATAATATTATTTAAGGGAGTAATTCCAATGTATCATAATATCTTAATCACTTCATCATTAACCAATGTCACTTAAAATCAACACAAATAAAAGAAATATCACAACTGCTCTTGCCATTGATCTCAATTATCCAATTGAAAAAACTTTACTTTAGCCTGGAACTTTCTGATTTCAAACCGAATTATAATAATATAACAATGATTTTGAGTGCATAGTTTGTATCCGGAGAAAGTCGAACGTAAAATTACTTTATACGAGGATTCATAAAAAAAATACGTCACTATTAATTTAATTTATTTATGCAATAATTAAATTATTTTGATATTCTGTTATAATAAGATATAATTATTGAAGATGTTGAAGTGGACATTTATTAAAAATACAATAATTTTATTGTGAAACGAAATAAACTTGTTGGCAAGCTGCTTGTATTTTTTGGTTCTTTGCAATGCATTTAATCAACTTTATTATTTTTATTAAATCTGTGATATACTTTACTGATAGCAACAAAGTATCGCTTTATAATTTTCATTAAGTAATCCAAGTATGCACATATCTCGAGTATTTAAAGCCTCGTACTCTAAGAACGTGTAAGCCATTGATTTTTTTAAATTTCTATAAGTGTATATCGACAGAGTTTTAGTGTAACCCCATGGTTTAAGAAGTACAAGGTGAGCTGGATAAAAGGTGACAGTCGTCATTTTTGTATTTATTGACGTCACTACGTGCTTATCCAATTACAATGTACTATGTTTACAACGGTGTTTTGGTGACAATACGTCACATATAATACAAAAACAACGCTCCAGCTCACCTTGTACTTGTTACACCATGGTGTAACCCTCAAAATTGAAATTGTTTGAGTAAAAACTGTTTTTATCGAAAACATTATATGGTGAGTTGCGTTATGAATCTTTGAAATTCACCCTGTTACTTCTCATGTTTGCAGATACGGGATTATTCGTAGGGAGTATTGATATAATACCGGGTTACATCAAGTGGCTGGGTCAGAATTTCGAAACCTAAAACCAATGTAAAATGATGTTTCCCTTCCAAAAAGTAGTAAATTTACTTGCTCTGTCGTCTTTCTAATGCAATCATTAATTTATTTTCGTAATTTTTGAGGGTTACATCAATTGTCCAAAATACCGTTAATATTCAAAACGACTCTCAATTAACATTAAACATGTCTGAAGATCAAATTTTTCGCTCAATTATTTATAAAATACGTAACTGGTTTTTTTTTAAATTTTATTTGCTAATTGGAATATGAAAAGACGTATTTATTCGCGTACTGAATTTATTTCGTCTGGAGATTATAAATAGAAAGCAAGCAATAAAAACCATTTGACCTATTAAATGACGTACAAAAAATAACTAAAACCAATACTCCAATTTCAAAGGGAAATAAATTTCCAAGAATCACTGCAGACTCAATTAAAATTATTTTACAGAAATAATTGGACAACACAAGACGCCAACCGTATTTAGAATGTGACAAGAATCTTTCAAGCTATTCACAGACTGTATTTTAAGCTGTGTTTCATTGCCAAACTTAGCAAAGTCAAGTTTAAAACAGTATTTTTGGCAACTGTTTGATATGTTTAAACGTCAGACAAGAGTTTAATAAAGTTTGTGTACAGTCTAACCGAATGAATTTATTCTAAAGAGTCTAATATAAGTTTGGTTATAAAAAAAGGCTTAAAAAGCTGTTCAAAAACTTAATCGACTACGTTAATAAGAAACCGCTTTTAAATTAATTAAATCGATTTGACAAATTTAAATAGTATATATTTGTTTTATAACGTTGATTCTATTCAACAAAATCGTCCATGGGTGATACTCAACGTTAAACTATATTAATAAGTATTTTTTTTATTAAAATCGTATGATTTAATATAATTTAAGACATCGACTGAGGGTGCTTGATGGAATTTCAATATTAAATTTGGATTATTGAGATTTTGTACACTTCCATGGAAGTGTACAAAATCTCAATAATCCAAATTTAAAATCGTATATTTCGTCGTGTACACTTACATGGAAGTGTACAAAATCTCAATAATCCAAATTTAAAATCGTATGTTTCTGTCATACCAGCAATTATTATATACTGCTCTTTAATATGTTATCAGTGATATGTTTTATCATTGTTAAAATTATTATTTTACAAAGTTATTATTTTTAAGTATCTTGTTAATCTATGCACATCCCCTACAAATAATCCCTCTTACACCTCTCCAAATAATAGATAATTCAATTATGTGATTCAAATAATTATGTTCTTTCGAATAGAAACCTGGAAAATATAAATTTATTTTGAATAATGTATAGAAATTTTAATTAAATGCTTTTTTCTTCAGTTGCAGAAATATGATACAAATTAATTGTTTTTTACTGTCTCCTAGTGTAGAGAATATGAACTACTAACGGAGGAAATCTCAACAGAAGTTTGTCTATGAAAACCGTTTGTTTACTTAGTGGTTCAACCATTCTTTTCTCCGAAAAGAGTAAGGATATGGCTCTGGCAGGACTAGAGGTTGGCTAATCACTTTTGCTATGAACCCTTTTAAACATGTCTGTTGCATACAATATCAAGAAGTTTTGGTTTACACGGTAACACGATCACAAGAATAATACGAGTATGCCAATGCGTTCCATATAAAGCTGCGTTTATGAATTACGAAGAAGAGTAAAAAATTCCTAATCTATCCACAAACATTAAAATTTTATTTTGCAAGCCGTTGAGCTAAAAAAACCAGCTGGATATTTTATTTGGAGAATACGTAGTCAAAGGAAGAAGCGCAATTCTCACAAGCCAATTCAATATTTCATTTCAAAAATTGACCTATAAGCTGAAACATCCTAAATATTTGATTTTAAAATTTGTTAGTTCACTTTCAGTATCATTATGTTTCATATTTTTTACGTGTGATGTACAAGGCTTATTCATTTTGAAAAAATATTGAGTGAAAAATTCTTCTTTTTAAAATTTGCAGAAACAAAATAGCAAGCTTATGCATTTTGCTACCCCTTTCTCGTGATAATTAAGGAACGTTTTTATCTATTTACATTTCTTAGTCTCGAGAGGGCAGACAAGTTAATTTTAGATCCAAAACCATTTTGAGCACAGCCTTACAGCGTAATGGAGGCTGAAAACTTTAATACCAACCCAACGAGTGGAAAACAAGTTTCTTCTAGTGTCATTATTCAAATGCAGCGCATTTTGTAGACGAATTTTCAAAGTGTATTTGAAATTGAGAAAATGGTTCGTTGTCGACTTGTGATGTTGTTTCAAATAATTGAGAAGTAAACAATGAATCAATTTATTGTGAGGTAACTTCTGATTATTTAGCATTTTATTAATTATTTCGAACTAATGAGGATGTATTTTTTGTGAAGACACTATGCTATGATTAAAGCCGCTGCAGGTTTCGTGATCAATCGTTTTTATTAATTACTGAGTTATGAATGATGAAATATGATGGGAACCTTAGATAATATTGAATAATAACTCATGAAAAGACGGTATATAATATAATTTCAAACATCAAATTTAATTATGAATGAACCTTTGTTTTTACAGGAAGCGTTGAAAGCTAAAAATTAGTCAAAAAAATATTGTCACTTTTTTGATATTGTGAGGATTATTCTATCAATATTTCTATAACTTTTTTAACCTGCTACGGTCAGTGGTTTCAATTCTTGTTCAAACCTACACATAATTTATTATTCAATCATTGATTTTTTAATGCAAATAAATACACCTACAATGGTTTTAAGACTGTAATGTTGTACATTACAAATTGTATATATAAATATGGAATAGGTTGGATTAAGTATACCAACTAAAATTTAATAATTGAATGTCCACGCGGTGGCAATTTTGTGTTAGTTGCGGCGGCGCGGCTTGACCAATCAAGTCGTACCGTGGTGGACAAGTAAGAACCAATAAGGTCGTTTCAAATTAAAAATAATTAAGCCAGAATAGGAGCGACGATTTAAAGACACTTCAGGTCTGGCGTCCAACCGGTTGGGTAGCTGTAATGTTGTACATTACAAATTATATATATATTTATGGAATAGGTTGGATTAAGTATACCAACTAAAATTTAATAAATGAAAGTCCACGCAATGGCAATTTTGTGTTAATTGCGGCGGCGCGACCAATCAAGTCGTGCCGTGGTGGACAAGAAAGAACCAATAAGGTCGTTTCAAATTAAAAATAATTAAGCCAGAATAGGAGCGACGATTTAAAGATACTTCAGGTCTGGCGTCCAACCGGTTGGGTAGCTGTAATGTTGTACATTACAAATTATATATATATTTATGGAATAGGTTTGATTAAGTATACCAACTAAAATTTAATAAATGAAAGTCCACGCAATGGCAATTTTGTGTTAATTGCGGCGGCGCGACCAATCAAGTCGTGCCGTGGTGGACAAGAAAGAACCAATAAGGTCGTTTCAAAATAAAGATAATTAAGCCAGAATAGGAGCGACGAAATTTAAAGATACTTCAGGCTGGCGTTCAACCGCAGAGGTGGTCCTCAAAGGGCTACCCAACCGAGCAGCGCACTGATGGAAGTCACCCGATCCTGATGGAGCAACAACATCTCTATCAGTATCATATTTATATTTTTTTGTTATTTTCATTGTATTAACTTAAGCTATGGTCATTCTATATGTTGTGCATATTGCAACCTTTAAATGTAAAATCTTATTTTTTGTTAAACACGAGGTTACTCTAACTTTTTGTATTAATTTGTGATAATTCATTGTTGTATATTAAAATTTAATTTGTCACAATTCTTAGCATTTTATTAATTAAAAATTAATTTTCGTCTGAAAGTCAGTTTTCAGACTGGCGCCCGTTCATTTATATTTATTTATTAGTTTTTTTAAATATCCGTGTTTTTATAACCTTTTTTTATTTAGGGCAATTTTTGTCATGTTACTTTATAATATCTCTGTTAATTGCAGAAGGGTACTTACATCCCACGCCGCGAGATTATTGTCGTAATATCTTGCCTTTCGACGAGCTAGTTTCTTTTAAATTAATGATGATAGCATATAGTGCGAAGTGGAGGTAAACCATTTTGCTTCCACTGTACTGTTTTGCTTCATCTTAATTATCTTTTAAATTTAACGTAAAATCAATCGATCGATCATTTCGCGTTTTTTCACATTTTTTTATATCGACGACATAGTTCCTATCCGTGTTTCCTATTTTCTTAATATGACATAGCCCTTGGATGACCACCTCTGCGGTTGAACGCCAGACCTGAAGTAGCCCAAGAAAAATCAGCCCAAGAATAATCGATCAAAAGAAATAAGAAATAGAAACAGAATTTTAATACTATGGGAATATTAAAAAAAATAATAATAAAAACAAATCATGAAAAATGGGTATGTTTACTGCAACTGAGCATTAAAAAAAGCTTGCTATAAGGGTACATTGTGATTGAAAAGTCTTCGTGAATGAATAAGAAGGTCAACGTCTGAAGGGTAAATTGGCTAAGTAAAAGTTATTTGTCAACTAATAGAGAAGGGCGGATTCAAAGTAAGTTGGAAAGAAAGTTGTAAAAACTCTGTATATTCGAGTAACGATTGGAAACTCTTCAATTTTATTTATGTATGACTTCCATTATAACATTTTTTTATCAATCTTCGTGATAATCATAATATGTCGAGTCTATTTAATTTAGACCATAAACCAGGGATTCCCAATCAGGGAGAATTTCCTCCTAGGGGTGAATTGCTGCCGTTTATTGAATATTTTAAATATTACCTAACATATTATACCCATACTTTTAAAGCACCTTTTATGTTATAGATAAAATATCTGGGGAAAGAGGAATTATACTCTGAAATGGGTGGAAACACCTGTTATAGACTGTCAGTTGAAAGGAAATTATTTTTTAGCTAATGTATTGCTAAGAGAGTTGGATATTAAAAGTGATGAGCATTTTTGATCACTTGTAAATAAATCGTTTTTCAGTTTTAGCATTATTGTTAAAGAAATTGATTCTTCCCTAAAATGCATTGTTTTTAAATGCTGAAAATATAGCTAATCCAAGCATGATAAATTTAAGTCAAATGTAATTTTTTGTGTATGTATAGCGGTACCTTACACGCCCCAAAATTTTTGCGATCAACGCACCACACATCTCTTCATTGCTTTAGCTTGATCGTTGTTGGGTTGTCGTCATGTCGTTGTGTGTTTAACATATTTGTATTTTTAAAATAATTAATTTACGTTAATAAAATCTCACATAAAGTGAAATGTCCAAAGACAAAGTTTGGCGTCTTAAGACGCTATTGGCAGCCATCCGGTTAAGAAATTATGTTTGAAAACTGTATTTGATCCTTTGTATGGAGTTGGTAAGGATATAAAGATGAGTTTAGATAAGAAAAAGTTTTAAGATCATCAGTATTGAGTAGAATATGATAAAATAGACACTTATAAGCTTTTTTTTTAATATGAATTTATTAATCAATGTACATTTTTGGCCTCACACAATAGATCGCAAAAACATATCCGTTAAAAAGTCTTACATTCACACCACTCGGCCACCGCAGTCAGCAAAAATAAGTATGCAGTATAATATCAATGCAACTTTTATATCTTCTCAAAAGTCTGCCTGGCAGCCTACTGCAATGTTCACTTATTTATACTTGAATTACTTTTGAAGGAAAATTCAAAATTTCCACTCTTCAAAGAGATGCGTACACAATAGAATAAATAATGTTACGAGTTAAAAGTTTTGTTTCACAAAATGCGCGGCCGTGCATTTTCAGCATTGGTTTCACTTTGAAGAAATTGTTTTTATGCTTCTTGTAGATTCCATCAAATATACACATTGTATTATGCCATGGAATATTTCATAGATCTCAAAGCACAGAGCTGGCCAACGTTGGAAATATTCAGTAGGATTACCTTTGCAAAATAGAAGAGTATATAAATTTTATAACATTTGATTTAATAGGTATAACTTTTTGATGGTAAGGTAATAAATGAAAATTGTTTATCTTCACATGAATTAAACAATATTAGACTTACTATTTTAATTAGTTTCGTTAAAAAATTTACTATTGACTAGCGTTAAAAACTTTATAAGTATTATATTGTGGTAAAACATTACTATGAAATATGAAAATTGAGTGTGAATAGTACAAAATTTCAATTTGTATGCAAGAACTTAAGTAAATTTGTCATTTTTAATTCTTGAACCACGAAATCTTAGAATGAGTGAATTCCCAGAAATAGGGAAAAGAAAGACTAGAAAAATCATCATTTATGGAGGAGCATTGAAAGGCTCACTCATTCAATTAAAAAAAACAGGACCTACAAGAGCAATTCCTTGCTTATAATTAATTAATAGTCCTTAACCTTCTCGTTACCATAGGTGTACTAAGATTGCCATACGAGTTGAAAACATTAATATCTCGCTTATTAGGTTTTATATAAATTTAGGATTTTAGCTATTTGTAGATAAAATAGTTATGGAATAAAATTAAAATAAATAAGTGGTTCGATTCAATGTTTTCATAATTAAATTAATAAAATCACAAAACTCTGATGACAATATTATTCCGAACTCAATGAAAGTGAATGAGATATATAAAATTCTATACACAAGAATGACGTACGATATTTATTGTTAAGTTGAGAAAAAGCGAGAAATGGTATTAGTTAGAGGGAGAAAGGACCAGATGCATCATCGCTTGTATTTATTTTTTATGCAGCGCCATGTGGTGGAGTTACTATCTCTATCGCACAACCTCACTTGTATATGAGCAAGTAGGATACAAGAGCGTACGCCCGCAAGCCTTTGTATCTCACTCGTACCCTTCACTTTATATGAGATTGAGCGAGAAAGAGAAAACGGCACGTCACTCGCTTGTTTGTGTTTGTTATAATATGAGTCAACGCGTCAAGTATACATTTCAACCGGACTGTATAAGGCAGAAGCGAGACATGCCTGCAGCTTATGTGACGTGCTTTTTCCATGTCGTCCCTATCTCGATTTTATTACATGAAAATGTGTAAATTGCAAGCTCTAGACACAAATTAAAGTGTAAAACGATAACAATATGATATTCAAAAACAGAATTACCCTTTTAAACCAATCTATTAGCTTTAAAAATGCCCAATAAATGAAAAAGTCTAAGTGACACAGCTTGTGTCGACCACAGCTGGTAACGGGATTTTTTAACACGGACTGGAAAAGGTTAATAAACCAATCCTGTCCTTCTGTTTTTATCTCTAGAAAGAGACGTCAAGTACAACTGTTAAAACAAATTTGGTTGAGCTGCACCAAGAGTCCAAATGCTTCAAATTGGGAACGGACAAAAAACATCACACTGCATTGCCGATCCTATATAAAACTCAAACGACTTAATATATAATTTAAGACATCGTCTGAGGATGCTTGATGGAATTTCAATATCAAATTTTGATTATTGAAATTTTGTACACCTCCATGTATTTAGATGTATATAAATACATGGAAGTGTACAAAATCTCAATAATCCAAATTTTACTTAATATATTATCAGCGTATTTAGTATTCAATTTACTTTGAATGTCATTTTTGACTTCGATATCCATTTTCCAGATAATTTTGATCACGTATTTTCAGTCAGTAATACCAAAAGGCTACATTTTTATATTTATGAATTTTCTTTAATATTCGAATCACACACATTTGACGTCGTAAAAAAGCCTATTTTGGACACAGGTAAGTACTTGCCTAGCCCGAACTTAAGTTGGAGTGGGGTCAGAGGTCTGTTTTCTAATCCGAATTTGGTCTCGCGTCGTAGACTCTCGTAGCAGTCGTAGAGGCTGCGTCGATTCAGCGGTTTCTAGACTGAAAAGGGTAGTTTAGTTCCGTTACCTATGTCAAATTTCCCAAATAAGCGACTGTTTTTCGATAGACCGGACTCACTTTTTCAATTTCGGTCGTGCCAGTTTGCTCTTTTTACCAAAGCCTTTTCTGGCGATACTTGTTATGTTTTGTAGTATTGTGAGTGTATTGCAAAATACAACACGTTTTTTAGGATGTTATTATTAAAACTTATTTAAACGTGGCACCTGACTTTTGGCATGCTTTGAATTTTACTCACTATTAATGTATAAAAAGAAAACTGAATTTTTGTATGCAAAATAAATATAAAATTTATAAGTTACCCAAAGCTCTTTTTAACGAAAGAATTTTCAGTATTTTTTAATACTGAACCTGTGATTTTAATCTATATTTGCGAAGAATACATTTATCTCAATGATAAAAAAAAATCAGAATTAAATCTTTAGCATTATTATACATTCAATCAATTTTTTTTAAAAGATTTAAATTCATATCCATTTTAACTGAATCTCAATCTTCTATTGGTAATAATCGATGTGCCCAACACCACTTTCTACGTATATATCCTTTTACAAAATCCAGCAGCGTTAACTGTTTTCAAATGATTAACATGAGTATTTATAATACATATGCATTGGTTTCTATGCAAAGTGTGCTGACGAAAGAAAATATATTTTCTATGGATTCGGCGGTAACTTTGTGGAAGTTCATTTTTAATATAAAATTAAATTAAAAATTCTTAGTTATTCCACTTAGTTTTCAATTTTTAATTTAATTTTATATTAAGGAAAAGACAGTTTCAGTACAAAAAACCAAACAGTATAAAAAGGAAAGTCAGTATAAAACCAAAAAATTGTTTGTTCATGGGAATCATCGTCTTAAAATTTCAAATGACCATTGGGCTATTTTCGAAACTTAAACTACTTAGTACTAAATCAATATAATCATTCCTGGATTAAATATGTATCCATTATAAGGTTAAAATGAAAACATTTTTTATGATTTTGGTAGCATTTGCATTACTTGTAGTGAAACAATGTAAAACATCATTCACCGAATTTATTTTTAAATATTAATTCAATACACAGATTTTTAAAAAAGTTGTAGAAAAACTATTGTGCAACAAAAGCGAAAGCTTTTATCTCGTATATTATTTCAGCTGTTAAACCAAATCTTAGCGTACACAAGTTTCCATACTATGTAATACTTTAAAAAGAAACTATAGTAAGCTTTAAGCTGTTCAAATGGAAAGACTTAAAAGCACAAAATAATGGCCAAGTTACGCTTTCAACTTCAAACAAGTTTACTTTAAATCTATAATACTTTTGTACGATTTGAATAGTTAATAGAACCATTCAAGAAAAGTTGCTACGGGAAAACTAGTCCGGAGGCTTCGTTTGAAAACCAAAGAGCTTTCCCACTAACCTATATTTATTATTCATAACATTTTCAAAGGAAGTGAGCTTTGAAAATCCACGAATATATTCGACTGAATACATGCAATTCAATGTGCCAAGAATAATCGCAATTTATTTTTAAAACAATAGAAATAATCATTTATTCGGCTATATTTTTGCAACGATCTGACAAAAAATCTTATGTAATCTTGTTGTAATTTCTTAATAAATACTTTTATTTTTTTAAATAATTTAAAAATAATTTTTAAAAAATATCTCGCATTACAGCTGACAGTCAACAATAAATTTCATTAAATTACTTGAAATGCTCATTGGGATTTCGCGTACTCTTTATTGTTAGTGGGCATGGTTTATTCATATAATTTACTCAAGTATTTTAAGTATATTGATATTATTAATGGACACATGAAAAAAATGTGTGAAGCTAGTCCTAATCACATTTACTAGCCATGTTGAATACTTATTTTTGAAAACATTTAGTGTTATTAAATATATGGTATCTTTATACGCTCAACAGTAAGGTTAACCAGCCATTATGACATTTAAAAAGTAATGACGAATGTATCATATTAAAATCGTGATTTTAAGCGAATGTGCAGCATGTGGACTCTTAATAGAGTTTATGTCACCAGAAGCTTTTCTACAAAAGCTGCTTGTTACCAATTGTTCAATCTCTTTTTTTTAAGACAGTATGGAATGAAGGGTAGGTTTACGACAGGACTAGTGGTTGGTTCATTGGTCAATGTTCGAACCATTTTCCGTATCGGATGAGTGGAAGAAATTTTAGAAATCACGTGCATACATGCCTTCGAAAAGAAATCCATAAATCGATTGAAAAATCAATTTATAAAACTCTCCGTATTGGGTTTTGAGCCGGTGAGCACCGCATACAAAGCCGAGTGCCTGATGTATATAGTCAAAATATACCACTTCTAAAAATAGTTATCTAATTTCTGATTCACTTTTTAATATCCAAACTGTAAGTACTTCAAAATCCTAATAATACAATTTTAAATAAATATTTTAGAAAGTTTTATAGGTACAAAAAAAACATTATGAAAACCCCACTCCAGTAGTATATTAATTGTGCTATCAGCTAAAATATAAATGAAAATTTTATAATCAACGAAGATAAACGACACTTTATCGAAATGCGAGTTATAAAACATAGAAACAAAAAATGAATTAACACCCGTGATGGAGAATTTTGTAATTTTAGAAGTGGTATGATTTATTTTTTATTATTTAACGTATGTTTGAAATATTATGTTATAATATATTACGTAACTAGTGCAGAGTGGAAAATATTCTGAAGATGTTTAGATGATTAGATAGTTACTAGGAATCATCTTAAAATCATTCAGGAGCAGGCGAAACTATGTTCAGTACTTCGTGGGACATATTTAAATCCCTGAGAGGGATCTTAACCCCTTGGAAACAATATTGATAATCTCAGATAAATCCAATGATCCAAGGTTCTTCAAAGCCATTGATAATTTGCATGCTCGTACGTCATAGTGTTAAACGACCAAAAACACAATTGTATCTTTAGTATTTTTTTTTCATATTAATGTTATTTGAAGTCTTTTACCAGGTAGTAGATAGCAATTTCAGCTTTACGCCATCGTCAAAACTGAAATAGCTATCAACTACATGTTAAAAAATTCTATAGAACTAAACACTTTGTTATTTAATCGTATTATAATGGAGTTCTACCAAGTAAATGCAAATTCAGTCAATCAAATTATTTGAAGTCGTAAACATATTAAGGTTTTTGTAAAGAGGTTTTCATTTCTTAGGATTAAATTAAAGATGATAACTTTTTCCACTGCTTGCTTTACTAAATTTTATACTTGTTTGGCTTCTTGAGGCATCTTCAGACTAACTTTATCGCAAATTTATTTTTTTCTAAGGTAAAAAATGAAGGGTAAGGTGGAGATTGTTTGTTTCTACTGGAAGTGGGGAGGAGGTAAGACACAAACGATAATAGTAATAAACTAAAAACCGTAACACTACTATTTACAGAATTAATGACTAGTGTTTGATGATGAAAATCCCTATTTTAATTTTATATTAATGAATTTCCACAAAGCTACAGTTTTCATTTCATTTTCTGTATATAATAAATGTAATATATCAAACTAAAAATAGTTTTTTAAAAAATCCAGTTTTCGCCATCCACTAGTTTCCACAATTAATTTGGAATCCTTTGATTTAGACTTTACACTATCTCCATCGTTGATCTTTTATTTTGGACGTAATGGGGAGTATATTTACATATCGTAGGAAAGGGTTAACAAATATAGCTTTTGGTAAAACTACATGGTTTTAAAAATCAACGAAAACAATTTTGGAAATGTTCTTGTAAGCAAACGCCTTCTCTACATCTAGTAAGACGAAAACAATCACTATGACACTTTTAAATAAATGACAGAACGTCAGACGTATGAAATCCGCGTAAAGTGGCGTGAAAGATGTCGCATTCAATAAACGTCCACTTTACCAGAATCACGTCCCCTGCAAACCGTCACGGCGAGCACTCGTCATTTTGTCACACGCCTAACCCGTCCCGAAAATCGCATTTCTTTTCTCTCTGTGCACACAAAAAAAAGAAAAAACATACCGCTTTTTGTCGAGGGTTTTTCCGCTATTCGCATTCGAAGTATGCAAATCGTCCGCGAAAACGGTGAACACCCGCTTGCGATTTCGGCGTCAGTTCTACACGCAAACCAACACTGTTACAGTCCAATAAGATTTGCATGGCACATCGTCATTATTGTATTTTCATCGCCATTTTCAAATGCCAAATACCCCTATACGTTAATCAAATTGTAGACATCACATGAAAACTATTGAAAATTAAAAATAGGACATCCCTTCTGTGTCTATGTTTTTATTCTTTGCCGATGAAATAAAAATTTAGTTTTAATAAATATCACACTGAAAACATCAACAGCAAAATGTATACAACTAAGGCATGTTTATTATGCGTATTAAAGTGTTGTTACACTTATTTTTCACACGATGCAGTTTTATATCGAAGATTTGCGACCAAATTCATTACTTCTCTCTATAATAATAGACCAGTTATGTAAGTTTGCCAATGGATATTGAGTTATTTATAGAGGTTACGAAGCCAAGAAAATCTCTTTCTACCTGTGATACCCTCTATTTTCCTTTGAAATATGAGTTGAAGTAATTTGCCAGAGAACTCTTAGTCTTGTTAATCTCTGCACTCTGCACGCTACCAAGACTTTGGCAGCTGTTTTTAAGACACTCTCCGTAGAAACGTTTTCTGCACCTTTGAAAACTGCCGAATAAAATCGTTAGTAGGGTAAGCATTTGTGGTTGGAGTAAGATATGCAAGTTTCATGAATACCGTATATCTGATTTTGTAATATGTTACACACCATTTCTTTTTCATTTTTGTTAGATAAAAAAAGTACTGAATTATACTTTGTGAAGTTGACTTATAACAGCCTTTTTGACATTTTCTATTACATGAATTAATCATCAATAATAAACACATCCGCTAATTTATATAAACTGTTACGAACCCACATAAAGATCATTTATTATTTACTATATTGAAGTGAGAAGTGTTGCAGTGTTCAGATGTGTCTGAAATCAAGTCCCACCAAGGTTAATATCAAATAAAGATATAGGAATGGGTGTTAGCGATGTATTTATTCCTGGAGTTTATTTCAAATGACTTTAAAAAAGTCTCATCGAGTGGATCTAATGTGTTATAACTTAGATATTTCAAAACATGTTGTGCCTTGACTATTATTGCCAACTAGTATAAACGTCATAGATGACGGTTTTGAAAATGAAGTACTGAATGTCTAAATTAGCTTGTACATTAAAACTGTGTGTGCATTGTTTACACCGCGAACAGAGCGGTTTGGGCTATTATATATAAGATAACGCCAAACTTTTTAAAGTGTCAAACATTATAAGACCAGCCTCATTAATAAAATTGAGAACCGGCGTTGGTTCTTGGAGATTCTATTTCGTATAAGATATTATTATTGCGTATTGATTGCGAGCTGATTCTATGAATGCAATTATTTCAATGGTTGCCCGGAATCGTTCTGCGTTCGGTCTAAATTCAGTAATCATCGCTGACATTAATACCCCATTGTAACAACCAAAACGTGTTCCTTGGGAAATAGTAAACCAGCCATTATACCTTTGCGTTTGCGTTATGGCTTACACAGCCTCTTTATAAATACGTGTTATAACATTCCCTCATATTGGTGGAGATAAACGGTTTGCAAATTCACGTAACAGTGCCCTAAAAGTTTTGTTCGTTCGTACGTGATTTGTAAACTCTCTTTACGGCGAATAGCGGGCTTATTCAATTTCAAGTTTTTTATTCATGCTTCATAATGTAGTATGCAGGAAAAATAAAACGAAATTTTGTTCGTTTTTGTATGCAAAATAAAATAAAGTCTTTAACTTTTTTATTATAGATGAAGTAAATATTTTTCGTACGGCATAGATTATTATTACAAGTTGGTTGTCTCTCTATCGCCTGTTAGGTGTGTGGAAAAGTTTAGATTTCTCACCGCCTTCCATACAATAAGTCTTCCATTTATTGGGTAAGTAACCATTTCAACTTTCGGTCAGTAAGAAATAATAAATTGTTAGTAATTAATTAAAATGGTCACATACATGTGGTCAATTATTAAATTAAACGGTCAGATATTTATATGAAACGGTCAGTTTTTTAATTAAACTTAACCAAACCGTAACCTTTATTTATTTGGCAATTATTTACTGACCGTTTATCGAATTAGCTACTGATCATTTATGGAATTAGGTACTGAACAAATAATTAGTTGCCATAATGATAATTTATTTCTTATGCTCTTGGGTCAATTAAGAGCTACATTTTGTCCATTCAGATGACATCGGCGTAACTGCCAGAGACCGATTTTTACCAAATGGTACATTAAACCAACCAAATACCTTGAATAAGTGGACATCTCTTTTCTCAATCTGATCTATTTTCACAATAAACAAAAATAAGGATCCTTTTCCTTTTCAAAATAACTCTCTAAATTTATCATAAATTATATTTAAATTCACCTGACATTTTTTGTAAAATTCACATAATAAAGATTCACGCAAGCAAGTGACTGCAATACCGGTTACACAAAATGAATTTAATGTCTAATAGTCCCATAATAATTCGGGCATGACTTCATTATTTTTTAAATAATCGAGTTATATTGATTTATATTGTTCTACTATTAAATTGACTTTTATGTAATGAACTTTAAAATTTCAAATCAAACAAAATTTTGTTAATATTTTACACCAAAGATTTTACAAAAATCAGTCGTGATTCCATGTATTGTTTCATCTTTACATTAAAATAAGCAAATAAGTATTGGTTAACTACCGGTCGTTCTCTGTCACGTTTTAGATGTTATAATTAGCAAGGAAATATTTTTAATATTTCAAACACCTTTATTATTGAATATAAAATTAAAAAACACCTTTGTAATTAAAATAATAATATTTGAAAACAGTGAGCGTAAATTTATGCCTCTACTTGTGATCAAAAAGATTATAAAACTCCTACCTGTTTGACCAATTTGACACAAATGAAATAAACGTTCCTTCATTACTCAATGACTGGTTTCAATCAACACATTAGATTAATATGTATATCATTGTTTATTTTGTTAAATGTGATAACACTTTTAACTATTTTGAATGTATTGAAAATTGACTATTTTTTAAATTTATATCTATTATTTTTAAATTGCTCAGTCTTTATATGAACGTTTTGAAGTTGATACGATTAATGAAGTGAAACATTTTATTATGGTAGACACAATTTTCGTTACTTCCTTCTTATATATAGTATTGGGAAAATGTATTTTATTAAAGCATTGCTTGGATTTACTGCCTGCACTGGTTTTAAATATTCTATATGCTGACCAACTTTGATGGAATGTAGTCTAAAGCTCGAGTTTCATGTTATTATTCCGTTTACAAAGCAGCAGTCTCGAACAGGCCTTTTTGTCTTGTGTGAAAAAAAGCTCCATGTATTATTCCGCGCGCATTCGTCGTCCGCTGATGTAGCGCAGCTTTGACAGGCCTGTCAAAACATGACAAACTCCAGGACTTTTGATTTTCCGCCTCTCTATATTATTAAATGGTCTGTATATGAAGGAACAGAGCCTGCTTTATGTAATAAGATAAATAATGGTCCGATTCTTATGAAAATGGAGAGGAAATGAAATGCAGCGATTTAAAACAGGGATGCCTAAAGTAAATATTATCGCAAAATGAATATTAACAATTAAAATTAGACGATTTCTAAGTGCCTCTAAACATGACTTACTTCAGGAAAACGGCATTTTTTTTTTAATTTTTAGACACCAAGCAATTATTCTTAGGCCCGTGATGGTTTTGTTAAGGGTTGTCTTGGGTTAACATCTCGGTTCATAAATCGATTATTCATTGGACTTATAAATTTCTGTTCGTAGGCATGGATGTTTGTAATGTCTAGAATTTCCTCCCACCCATCTGATCCTAAAGGGGCGTAGCGAAAGCGGCTGGATAACTACTTGTTTTGTCTTAACCCTATTCTTGTATTTCTACTTTATTCTAAAAAGAGAGGTTGAGCAACAAGCAGTTCTTCTCCATAAAAAATCAACACAGTAAAAAAAGCTATTATATTAGAAGATAAACCAATTTTAAATGATGTAATATGCTACAGCTGATCGATGCTAGTCAGCTTACATCGGAATATCCAGATATTAAAAACCAAAGATAAGAATTACCCATTATGGTTGGATCTGCCAGCTCTGTTAACACGTTAAAACAATTACATAAATGTACTGTCAAGAAAAATAATTCATTGATTAAAAGCGATATTATAAAACACTATCAAAATAAATATGATGTGCACAGTCTTAAAGAATTCCCTTCAGATATTCCTGACAAACATTTGAATCACGCTTAACATGGCTTCGCAACGAATACATCATGTTTGAAGCAAGACAAATTCATAAAACGATTTATGATTAATTTATTTATTTTGTAAATTTAAAATTTAAAATGCATGGCATTACAGCTGACGCCAATGCGCCATGCATTTACACAAACATTACAACAGTACAATAATAAAAACAAAAATAATCATGAAAACAATAATACTAATAAAAACAATAATGAAAATAAAAACATTTTTAAAATTATAAAATACAAAGAGGACAAGACATTAATTTACATGGAAAAAATATTTGGCGAACAATACCCAGAGTTTGGTGCTGAAAATATCTAACTCTCTAGGTAATGCATTGATCACTCGAACGGCTTTTGCAATTGGTGACTCAAATGACCGACGCGAAGAACAAGTTTTAAGAATAAAAATTGTCTGGATATGGTTCGGCCACGTATATAACAATTGGGAGCATGTAAATTAATATTCATGAGAATTTCAGGATTATAAACTCGTCCCCGAAGAAGAAGTGAGAAATGCTTTAGAACCAAAAACGATCTTCGTGCTTCAAGAGAGTGAAAAGTATTGCTAAAAGAAATTTGGTTGGGTAATACTGTTTTAGGGAACTATTAAAGGGAAAATATTAAAATTTTTTGAAATAGAAACATCGTGGAAATTTCCTATGAATTCGCTCCAATTTCAACTTGTAGGAATTTTCATATGGACTCTAGATAATAGTTCCATATTCAAGCGTACTGAGAACCAAGTAAATGTATAGAGTGCGAAACACAGTTGGGTTTTCGAATGGTTTACTTTGCGTAACTAAAAACCCAAGAAGTTTGCTAGCACACATAGCAATGGAATGGAATTAATATGTGAATGAAATTTTATTTTAAAATAAATTTATCAAAAGAGTCCATTTAGATATTAGAACTCTTGACCATGTAACCGAGTAGGGTGAACGCTTAGAAGCGTTTACCACACGTGCTTGGACTTTAACGTGGAATTTGGACGTGGTTCCTTTCATTTTTTTATTAGGTTTATTTGCTTTACAAATGACGTCGAAAACAACTTCGGACCGACTAATATTTATCTAAATAAAAACACAACTAGCCTCCTAATAAAACATTTTTTTAGTATTTAATGATTTTTTTTCAATTTTGATAGATGACAGCGTTAAAATATGTAGTTACATTTTTTTGAATTAGTAAATAAAATACAGGCATAGTTGATGCCCAATGATAATCATATTGCTAATATATTTACATTTATAAGTGGAAAAATGTATATTTGACAAACGTAAAGATGACAAAAATACTCCGCGAAAATTTAAATAAAATTTACCAACCCTCGATCATAATTCTCGGCATATCATTCAAGGGAATATGCTATTTGAAGTTGGGCCGCGTATAACCGATATTAACACCGAGGGAACATGCCATTAAGGGGTATTGTCCCTTGCCAGCGGGGACCAAAAGTTGGTTTTTGGGACACTTAACGTCTGGTGCAGTGCTTTTATGTTGAATATACGAGCTTTATATTCTACGAAAGAGCCCATATCGTATACCCGATGGTCTTTGCCTCAAGAAAAGGTTCGTCTTTTTATGCACGACGATAGTCCGGACACTGTCGTTTCCATCGCAAGAATAGGATGACAATAAATAGAGCAGTTTTTCTTGGAACTAAAGACCTCTACCAACTTTTGTTTGATAAAGAGAAATAATTTTTCAATGCTATATATTATATTATATTTTTATTTGTTATGTATATTTGGTTTGAACAGCAAAGCAATTTGTATTCATAATTGGGCACTGTTAGATTGTGCTTTCCACAAATAATACCACACACTATTTAAGTCACTGAATCGCTCCTGGTGATTTTTCAAAAAAATAAATTTGCAGTGTACGTATGTTCTCAATCGATAGATATATCAATTTTTCCAGTTGAAATTCAAAAATTTTCCAAAATAAAAAATATCGTTTTTTACACAATCTCGATTCTCGTTTTACATGATCGACGCACCCGAAAAAATGACAGTGTAAAAGAATATTTTACTTTTAATTATACACCGGAAGACACGAAACAACTTAAACTATCCCTTTTAAGGTGTTAGCTGTCAATTCTTGGTGGAAAGGCATTATATTTTAAAAATAAAATATAATTAATTATCATCAGTTGATAATGCTCGTGATGAGAGAAACCGGTCCTGATCATTATACTCATGTGGAATTATAACTAACAAATTGTGTTTTATATAATTTAAGACATCGACTGAGGGTGCTTGATGGAATTTCAATATCAAATTTGGATTATTGAGATTTTGTACACTTCCATGTATTTTGTCACTAAAGACCCGGGTTTCGCCTTTTGGCATCTTCAGGTATTCGAGCACACGAATGGACTCGAATGTGGGTAAAACCACACGTACATTAGATATAAGGGTATCAGAACATTTAGCTGCCTTTAGATTAAAAAAAGAAACTTCGACATTCAGATATCACTTACTAATGGAGAACCATACGTTTAATGCGGATGATGGGGTTAAACTGTTGCATCAAAACATGGGGGATCATAAATTATTTTATCAAGAAATTTTGGAAATCAATAGAGCCCAGTTAAATTCCTTGCCAATTCTGAATGAGCAGCTGAACCTTCCTAATTCTCCGTTATTATATCCTATACGTTGAAACACCTAACAGATGTCACTAAACGTGGAATGATTGTATATATTAACCCTTTCGTCGAATTGCATCCCGTCGAAAACCACAATGCTATAATAATTGTAAAATCACTGGTAATTCTAAAAGAAGTTGGAAAGCGGCAATTCGCCACTCTGTTAATGTGTTGTTTACAAAATAAGGATTAAGGCGATTCTCGAAATTTTAACTCATGTATCAGTGTGGATTCTAGACGTATAATATTTTATCTGGTAAACAATATTTGTCGTATTTGTATCTTCTTTATAAACGTTAGACACTGTTTACTGTCTGTCAGTTCGAGTCCATTCGTGAGCTCGAATGCCTAAAGATGCCGAATGGCGAAACCCAGTGCGTTAGTGACAAAGTGAGTGTACAAAATCTCAATAATCCAAATTTTATATTGAATTTCCATCAAGCACCCTCAGTCGATGTCTTAAATTGACAAAAAGTTTACCTAGTGTCTTCAATACTATTTCAAAAACTTTTAAAACGATATTTTGTCTGAACTCACTCACGTTCACGTGGAATATTTCAAGTGATATCACAGCTCAATCTAGCGATCACTGGTTCTTCACATTGGATAACATTTTTTCGAATCTTAATCGATATTTCCCAGAACGAAACATTTATACACATGTGTCAATATTTTCACTATATCTTTTTAGACTATTTCACTAATACTATTCAATTGTTAAGAGTTCTTTGAAAATGAAAGAACTCAGTAATAATACTAATTTTAAAATGAAGAGACCCATCAGTTTTGAGAAGTAATAAATCAATGTGAAGTTATGGGATCCTAGATTCTATATACAACAGAATGAAAAACGTTAGACACTGTTTACTGTCTGTCAGTTCGCCTGAAGATGCCGAAAGGCGGAACCCGGGTCGTTAGTGACAAAATACATGGAAGTGTATAAAATCTCAATAATCCAAATTTAATTGTGTTTTATTTTTAAAAAAAACCTAAATTATACTTAAAACTATCATACCGCCCATAACAGTTTTTCGTGATTTATTAAAAACTCTAAAAACCTTCGGGAGAGACACAGCGTCCCATTAATAGCTTTTAAGTGCAATAGTAGAGAAGAAAGTTTTTTAATTTTAAGCATAAGGGGCAGTGGGGAGAGTTGATCCTACTAGGAAAGCTTACGAGCTGTACCTTACAAACAGCTTTGACAAATTAGGCTTTAAACGGGATTGAAAATATTTATTTACTAAGGAAATTATTTGTTGTTTCATTCTAAAAACATGAAAGGGTTTAAAGTCAGCTTCATTTTCACATTCTGTCAATTGGGCTTTTGTCATGTAATCAGTGTAAATAATCTCATTAACTTAAATTATTCATAATGCTTAATACTTAATAACATTAGTTTACTTCCAATAAATATGCATTTGAATAAATCACTAAGTTTTCATAAATCATTTTAACTTAAACAATATTACCGGAAAGTTTTGATGTTTTAATATCGAAAAAAAAGTTGTGGATATTAATTGAATACTACAAATTTATTAAAAAATAAAGCTTACTGCATTTATGGTTAAACATAACATTAAATTAATACTCTACAAACTAGCGTATATACTTTCTGAAAGATAACAATTCAATCTAGATTATGTGTATCTTTATAACATAATTCTCTTGGAACTGAATGTTTTGATTATCTTATCCTTAATTTAGTGAAGCTTAGTGCGTAGACATATCAGGAAAAATCCGATGCAGTCAATGAAAAACTTTAATACAAAAACTGTTTAATGGTTATCGAATGACTGATACTTACTTAACCTTCCCATTTCCATACTGAAAAAATCCCTTACGATCTCATGCAGTCACATTTCGTTACCGTGTGGGTTTTGTAATAAAAACGCATTTATAAAGCGAAATGAGAATTTCAAAAAGTAAAATATGGTTTTATGTAGTATTACGTCATTACTTTACGTCATATTTTGTGTGTAAAACCTGAAATACATATCAAACTATGTGAAATTATCGAAAGACGTAAGAATCGAAATTCTTCATAGCAGAACAGCAGAATTTGAAACAAAACGGTTACATACGGTACGGTCATGCATTTCGGATCGTTACTTTAATACACTAATTGTTACTGTACTATATTTAATACTATACCATACTATAATGTTGTCTTTTCGATGGTAAAGTGGAGATAATTTCAAATTATGATTAATTATACAAAGAAGGCGTAAATTGTAATGTATTTTTAATTTTTAATTATATGTAGAACTATTTTCAGTTTGTTGTACGACCTATTTCACAGATAATTTAAAGGTTTACAGACCGAAGAAACGCATTGTTACACCATGAGTACGGAAGGTTTTAACAGGTGGAACACCTGTCACACCTAGTGGCACATCTAGTGGAATAAAAAAGTTATAGATTTTAATTTTGAATAAAGAATGAATCCACAAATTTAACGCTGAACCCATTGAAAATATTTTTAATTACTACATTTCAATGCGATGGAAGAGACGCATTCCATTCATTGTACGAAAACACAGTAAAACTTTAGAAAAAATCAATTATCTTTTTGAATAGCTGTAAATCGTTATTTTAAAGGTCATAATTCATATACATAAGAGCCCCCTCTCTTTCTTGATCCCTCCGATCTCCCCTCGTGACGTTAATAAATTTAAGTAAGAAACTTTACTAAATTATATTACGTAATTTAGTGAATAATAAATTATGAGGATAATTTATAAACGAACCCTTTTACATGAAATTACAAAGAACATGTTATACAATTCAATTTGATTTCTATATATCAATAAGGTCACCCTGAATAAAAATTGGCCACAGTAATATGTAAATTCATTCATCCCTTATATGATCCTTAAAACTAGAAGCTTTCAGCAAAATTAAATTCAATATTTTCACATTTTATGACATGATCTTAATATTTATGAGAAATTTTGTTAATATAGAAAACAGTTTTTTTTATGTGCTGCCGTATTGTAGTTTAGTAATTTAAAAGTATATTGATCTTTGACATCATCATATTTGAAAAATAATGCTTAATAAATGTTTTATACATAATTATTGGCTTTTGATTGTATCTTTTAGATTTATATAGTCAGTTTGTGGAAATCCATTTTATTTTTATGGAAACTAGTTTGAGATCTAGAGCCTTGACTGTCTCAATATGTGCTTTAAATAACTATAATACCCCAATGCAGATATAATAATAAATCACGCATGAATGAGTACTTCTAAAATGTCTCCCATTTTCCACTTCTGGTGAAAGACGGAGTGTTGAAAGTCCGCAATGGATGAATGAGGTATCACATGTCCTACGGCAAAGTCGGCGTTAAAAAATGTAAAAAATGTAAATGAAAAAATACAATATAACTTTAATATCAAATACAATTAACAATTTTTCCAAGGAATACATTAAATTTTAAAAAATAAAACACAATTTGTTTGTACTACTTCCACATATTTATAATGATCAGGACCGGTTTCGCTCATCACGAGCATTATCAACTGATTCAGTTGATAATGCTCGTGATGAGCGAAACCGGTCTTGATCATTATAAATATGTGGAAGTAGTACAAACAAATTGTGTTTTATTTTTTAAAATATAATGTCTTTCCACCAAGAATTGACAGTTAACACATTAAAAGTAATTAGTGAATACATTAAAAGTATTTTTTTGATCACGGAGTTGTCCTAGCGCTCAATGGGGTTCTACAAAATTGTAGCTTTAAGAAGATACTAAAAAGACCTTCATTTAATTGGGGCTTAAAGCCAGCTGATTGTTATGGAAACTTTTTTTTTATGATTTACATTAGAATGAATTTGTAACACATTTTAGAGTATCTATATATATATACATATAAAAAAATGAAAGTTTTTCCTCTGTGCGTTCCTTTACCATTCATCCGATGTCGATGAAACTTAGGCGAGTTATTTTGGGCACACCCGTGAAGGTTTCTGAAGAAAAACGTCTAAAATCTAAAAAAAAAGAATCAAATACATACAAACAGCGACATCTCTGAAAATCCTTCTGATTTATTCGTGTACACACCAGACAAAAAAAATGTGTATCGAAAATTCCAAAAACACTTCAATAAACAGAATTAAAACACAACACCTTTCTTTGTTTGAGTGGTATTGCAACGCATGTCGAGTACTCACTGGTGTTTAATAAAAATAAAAGTCATTTGTTGAGGGATATCAAATCGATTTCAATTTTCGTAATTTATAGTTTAAAAGATTCCATTTCCATTTATGGAATAACGTAAAGATCTGCAAATCAAAGTATTGGTTATGTGATAATAGTTTTAAGTATAAATAGAGGTTTTTTTATGTTTTTAAATTGAAATTTTGACTTGATTCATTTATAATAGGATGAAATAACAAAGTGTTTAGTTCAAGTTGATAAATATTTCGGCTTAACGCCGTCGTCAGAACTATATTTAAACTTATTTACCTTAGCTATATATAGTGTTTAGAAGAGATAGACAAAATTATGTCATCTCACATATTCTAACATCATAACGTTTATTTAAAATTATTTTTTTTAACGCACAAATCTTGTTGTTGGAAAAGTAGCTTAAGTGGTGTTATTAAAAAATCGTTAAAATAAATGCATTGAAATTTTACTGATTATACACAAGTACATGAGCTTCTTGTAATGGCTTAGGTAAGGGTGATGAATTAATGTTTGTTTGGTCATTAAGGAGATTATTGCTTTGATTATATCTGTTAATTTCCAGTTTTTAAAAGAAATTCACCCTAAGGCTCTTATCACACAAACGTAGGCATACAGGGGATGAATTAGAAGTTATGTTGTCTGATTCGTTTAAGAGGTGGTTCGCGAATTGAGAATCTATTTTATTATTACGTATATTTTCATTAAATCTATTTGAAATTCTACTGAAGTTAATAAATATTATGATATTTGAATACATGATATGACATAATATTGACTATCTCTTCTAAACAGTATACAAACCTAGGCAAAAAAGGTTTAAGTATAATTTTGGCAATGGCGTTAAAATGGCGAAATAGCTACCTGATAAAATTTTAAATATTTTGTTATTTTATTCTTTTATAATGGAGTTCTACCAAGTAAATTCGAATTCAATCAATGATTTATTTTTGTTTGGCAACCATTTTCTCGATCTAAAAACGTTTTACTGTCATCAAATCGTCACACACTCAAAAAAAAACCTGTTTTATAGTTTCTTATGTACAATTTAACAGCATATCATGGTTATTTATTATTCATTAAAGTTGATGTAGTATTTATTATATTTGAATAATATGCTTATTGTGGTAAGCAAGTAAATAGCATCATCGTTATATTATCATATTATTATGAACTTTTTAAAGAAGTCTCTTTGTTCATATAGCCGGCAATGGAAATTCCCAGTTCCGTCCTGTCTGTTGCATAATTCAGGACCGCTCTTTGGCGTTCGGCTCTCTCATTATGCGAATGCCGATTTTCAAATTTGATTACCGATCCTCAGTGCGAATGTGAGTATGTAAAAATGGGAGTCTTATTTCAAAAACTGGCTTGCTTCATGTCCAATATATTGATGATTCGTTTTTATTCTAGATTCTTCCTAATTTCGGAAAAGTTTGAATTTAATTTTATCCTTCATTACACTTTAATACCTTTGCATAAAAACAAAAAATCACCCATCCAGTACAAAACAACCATAATGTAAAAAAAGTGATTTTCTGTTTAAACGGGAAAACTTCCGTAGAATTCACATAATGGCAGTGTAAAAACATCACTACAGCTAGTCACTCCTATTCATTTTTGATGTGTAGAACATTTAACAAATTTAAAATATTTACAATTAAAAAACAACAAATCTTGCGATATTTTCAGATTACTTTGTAACACATTATTTTACTGTTGAAAAAAAATACATATCTTCATATCTGAGATATTTGATCTGAAAAGAGTATTTTAAATGAATGAAAAAGTTCAAATGCGATTTTCTCTGTACTATGAATTTGTAGTTATGGTTGTTTTATACTGGATGGGCGAAATTTTCAACTTTTTACATATCCATTTTATTACATTCATCAATTTCCATACAGCTGTGCAACGATATATTTTAAAAAGTCCCTCAAATCAACTCTCAAAAATATGCCACTTTTCTAAAAAGTACAATAGTCCGAGCGGGCTAGCAAATATATAAAAATCAATATGGGTTTGTTCGTATCTTATGCATTGTTATACCGTTCATCCAATTTCAATAGAGCTTTGTCAAGTTATTTCTTGCACTTACGGAAAGGATTTAGGCATAGTACAATCAAGCCCAGCCTGGCCCGAACCCGACTCTTTTCACTTTTTAATTTTTAACTTACATTAAGTTTTATTATATATAAAAATTAATCTCACAATCCAGATATATTTCAAATCAAAAAAAAATATATAAAATAAAGAAGCAAATTCGAACAAATAGCGACATCTCGGAAAACCTTCTGATTTATTCGTGTACGCTCAAGACAGACAAAAAATATTGTGTGTACAAAAGCAATTTAATAAATAGAATTGAAACACAAACACTTTGTTTCTTTGAGTGGCATTGCAACGCATGCTCTCTTGAAAAATATGAACTAAGTGAGAGTTGCTGTTTTATGTCAAGGTCTTCACTTCAATTATGTAATATTTATATTATTGCTCGAATTGGTAGAACTCCACTGTAATAAGGTAAAAATATCAAAGTCTTTATTCGTTGTCCACAAAAACTATACGATACAGCTAATAGGTATTTTAGCTTCGGGTCGTCCACAGTACTAGTTCTGCCAATGTCGTGAAACAGAAATAAATACCAACTTTTCTTACACTTGTGAAACTTAATATTTTTACCTTATTTGAAAAATATACATTATTTCAAACCTTGATGGTAAAGGTCCATATTTATACGGGTGGTTCTAATTCGTAATAACAATCTGGCACGGCCAGTCAGTAATCCTTTTCTTTTTTCTAGTACTGTGTATCTTTCCGTGCCAAAATTTAAAATTAACTGAGTATTTGAATATTTTTAAATCATTTACAAAAAAGTTACATTATAATTGGCAAGTCAAAAACGTCAAGATTTAATGTGGTGATATTTTTTTAAAATTATAGCTATTTTTCTCTTTTTTTAAACACAATCGTGCGAGGTTAAAAAATCATGTATTAGGCCAAAATCACGAGGAGTAAAACCGTTTCTTTTCTTGATTGTCATTGCTTTATAGAAGGCGTTTGTGAAATAGCCGGTGGATACACATAACGAGTGGAAGTAGGACAAATAGCACCACATTAGTAACGAAGGTTTGAAAAAATAACCTAATAATTTTTATAGGCGCTTTTAGACCTGAATGCCCTGATGCTGCATAGCCGTATGTAAAAATTCAGATTTGGCGTATCCGATCCGCTACGTGGCCGCTCCAGCTCGACTCGAACGCATGTGCAATGAGGTGTTTTGCAATGCAAGTGTATCAAAATTCAAGAAAATACTTATTTCAACTTACCGGCATGATCCGAATACATTTATTTATTGTTTTTTTTTTCTCCTCTCTTTGAATAAGTCGAACCTCATACCAAGTGTACGGCGACTGGTTTTTTCGGCGGTTTTACATAACTTTACTCTTGTTATTTAGAGGTTATTGCCTTCGGTCACATGCTTTGCGCTCATAAAAAAATACATAAACCTTTTGAAATAAATCTAAATATATTTTAAATAAGACACAAAAATGGCAACGTATTGTATTTTTTAAGAATCCTTAACCTTCCCGTTTTCATGTCAAAAAATCCCTTCGAACCTCATATTGCGTTACCTTGTGGGTTTTGTCATATAAACGCATTTATAAAGCGAAATGACAATTTCAAAAAGTATGTAGTTCAAATATGGTTTTATGTAGTATTAAGTAATTATTTTACGTCATATTTTCTGTGTAAAACCTGAAATACATATCAAACTATGTGAAATTATCGAAAGACACAAGAGTCGAAATTCGTCATAGCAGAATACGCTCGAGACGTGTTTCGGTGCCGTTTGAAACAAAACGATTGCATACTGTACCGTATGCATCTCGAATCGTTACCACAGTATATTAATTGTTAATTTACTATATGTAACACTATACTGTAATGTTGTTTTTTTCGATGGTAAAATTGACGAAATTTTCAAATTATGATTAATTATACAAAGAAGACGTAAACTGTATTGTATTTTTAATTTTCAATTATATTTAGAACTGTTTTATTTACAAATAGCACAATTTAAATTTTTTTGTATGACCTATATCACAGATAACTTAAAGTCAAATTTGGATTATTGAGATGTTGTACACTTCCATGTATTTTACATGGAAGTGTATAAAATCTCAATAATCCAAATTTGATATCGAAATTCCATCAAGCACGCTCAGTCGATTTCTTCAATTATATCGATAACTTAAAGGCCGAAGTAACGCATTGTTACACCATGAGTACTGAAGGGTTAATATCCAATAAATAGGAACAATATTTAGTTCTATATAGTAGTTCCATCGGCAGATCTTACTATTTATGTAATATTGTTATAGTTCTGACTACTTGAAACTTAATACTTTGATTATAATAGGTTCGATAAAGAAAATTACAATAAAATAATCTAAAAATATTGATGGCCAAACACGATGGATTTTAATAACAGCTGTTTCAAATCAACGTTGACAGCTATCGTATCAGCTAATGTGTAGTATTTTTAAGGCTGATAGAGCATCTCAAAAGTGTTTTTCTTACAAGAGCTGGTTGTGATTCCCTTTCTCAGGTAGGATAAGAGCAATAGAATGGATATAAATATGACTTTTAGTTAACGAATCGCTTTCTCTACACTCGTTTTTATGGTGAGATGGGCCGGTAGGAATGTTAATTTACTATTACAGACATACATTTTTTGGACATAAATCAATAAATTGTTAAATATAATAAAAAAATAAATTAATGATAGACGATAGTGTTCAATCTGGGATTCGAATCCGTGACCACTGCATCTGATGAGGACCAATGTCCAACAGGGTTGATCAATTAGATACAAATCTTTAATTAATTTTTGAAAATATAATTTCGAGTACATGCTTCATAGAAATGTGTCATTTTGGAGATTCGAAAATCGTTTCAAAAAAAAATACGAAACGTGTACACATATGAAATATTTTTAATTAAGTTAAAATATTCAAACCGCGAGATAGAGAAACATTTCAATCAGTTACTGTAAGGGTGACATTTACTGACAGTTAATTTATTCACAAAAGCGAGGGTGTGGAATTCTTGAACAGTTGTATCGCAGCGGAATGATGACAATACTATGTACGTAATCAGATGTTTACAAAAAAAACTATGCTTGCATAGTTAATCTATTAAATAATAATTCTTGGCCCAAAACAATAATACTCTTAATCTCGTTTTTTCATACTTCTTGATTGACAGGTCGGAGGATCAAGGATTTTTTTTGAAAGTTTTAGCCATTCCCAATGTAGAACGTAAGAATTCCAATCGCAAAATTTCAGCTTTGATCAGAAGACAATTCTTGCGATGAACGAAACTGGGTCTGATTCTTTGATAAAATTGTGAAAAATCGTGACGAAAATATTAAATATTCTTCGTTGTGATCTTTCACTATCATGAAAATACCAACAATTTATTATTAAAATATTCTAAGATAAAATTTAATTCAGAAATTTGAAGTGGGGTTAGGTTTTTTCAAAAGTGATTTTATTTTGATTATGACAATTTACGCAAGTAAAAACATGTTTTGTTAAAACGAACTAAACTGAAAATGCCCAACTATTATCGAAATTCAGTTTTTAAATCTGAAAAAACTCTCACAATGTTTGGCAAGGAAATGAGATTAACTCTTAATTGTAATGAGTTTTCTTTAAAAGCTTGTTTGGTTATTATTAGAACACCAAAATAACACACCAATTTACTAATTATCATGCACGTCAAGTTTGTGTAAAGTTATTTTGACTTTAGCCTAAAATCATTACAAAAACATTTTGCATGCCTCATGTAAAGTTTGTTCTGTGAGGTTTACTTCCTTTTGCCTAAACAGGGTCGATACGTTTAATCAAAGTTTTATGACATACAACTATGGTAATGAAATATATCCTTAAATTTATGGAGTATAATATACTATGGGAAAAATTGTTTTATTTTCCCCAATATCCATGTTACTTATCTAACAAACTAGTGTAGACACTTGTAAATGTTGACACAAAAAGATGTTTGGGAAGGAAGGGATCACTATAATGTACTAACACGCCGTCATGTTTGAGAAGCACTGGCCGGTGACAACCCTCGTCAAGTGGGGGATTATTGAGGATATATAGTCGCTGTTCTAAATATTTAGGCCTAAGGTTAAGCAACAACAATAAGTGAGCATGTGTTATGAGATTTAAAAACAAACTAGATAACGTGATATGGTGTATTTTAGGATTGTCGTATAAAATAACTTACTGACAGAGAGGAGGATGGGACTTGTTGGAACAATTGTGTATTTCACTAATTTGAAAAATTTAAGACAATTTTTGATAACTCTTTTTTCACCATGTCAGCTCCCAACGTGGAACATGTGAACTCCTAATGGAGGTATCTTAAAAGTTTTCTATGAGAACTGCTTGTCACTTAGTCGCTCAACCTCTCTTTTTTCGAAGAGAGTAGGAATGGAAGGATAGGGCTGGCGGTAAGCTAATAGCTCTCGCTACGCTCAGTTTACTAGGATTTATGGAGGAATTTTAGACATCACAAACATTCATGACTACGAACAGAAGTCCATAAATCGATTGAAAAACCAATTCATAAAACTGTCCGCGCCGGGACTTGAACCCAAGACATCCGTAACCGTAGCCAACGACGCTACCAACTGCGCCACGGAGGCGACAAATCGATTACTTAGTCTCTCTTAACCAATTCAATAAAAAAATGCATCACGAACACGTCAAAGATCTCAAATATTAAAAGAGATCTTAACAATTAATATGCCAGGACTTGCAGCTGGAGCCATATGATAAAACATAGATCTTGAGACTACGCCAAAGAGGCAATGAAATTTATATTTTCGTTATTTCAAATATATATTTATAAGTATTACATTGTGAAAACACATTAACATATAACATAGTATTCAGATCCTCTAAAAATATGCAATATAGTTAATAAGAACAACATTCCACTTAAAATACGTAAAAATAATTTTATACTTGTGTATCTAATTAACCTTAGTATTTTTTTACATTACTTTAATGGAGTTTATCTGAGTTGTATTAAAATTTCGTATAAAATGCAATTAAATGTCGGTTAAATTACATTGTATTTCGAAGGACGAATATTGTCTTTTTAACGCAATTTTCTACGTGCATAATAAAGAAGCTTGTTTCACTAAATGCTTTGTTGGACGGATAGAACGCCATAATAAATATATTTTTGAATTGTAAAGTGTTAAATGTCAATTCTTGGTGGAAAGGCATTATATTTTTTATTGTACGGCTGTATGCCACGAGATAAATATTTGTTCTATTCGTTTCTTGAAAGATTTGCTTAAAATGTGTTTAACACGGCAGTTTATTAAAATCAAAAATAACTGATTGTTTTACTCAACCCTACTTTGACGTAACGTGTAGAATCCTTCGCATCGAGTGACACATGAAATACCTTGTCAGATTACGCATTTAGGTGACTTAAATCCTGTTAGTTTCGATAATGTTTTGAATAATAAATCATTGTCAAATGTGTTAATTTGATACGTAACATGTGAAGGTGACATATCGTCAGTATAACAATGGTTACTCCAATATCTGCCTAGACGAAATAGCTAAAATAATGCCTCATTATATTTACCATTATTTATTACCCAACATGGTCCGGGATAGTGTTCGCAAAACGTTAGCGCTATTATTGGAGTTATTTTAGTGAAAATGGAAAACATCACCATGGACCGTACTTCATGTAACATCCACAAAACGTTGTCCATCAATTAACAATTCTATTACAAATTGAAAATATCACAGTTGACCTATAAATAGCAGCTAGAATCCCATGTGAAAATTTCACGTTGCTACTATTCACCGTTTGGGCAGAGTTCTTATGACAGACAGACAGGCAAAAGACATGCCTTTTCTGATATATGGCATAGATTGTTTTCTTAAACATTAAGATGCCACAATATATAAGAATAGCCAATAGCCTAGCCCGAAAGGCTGCGATTTTTCCAGTGATTTATGTCAACACCAAAGGATGCTCTTATTTAGATTGCTTTAATGTAAATATTGTTTTTGATCTCTCATATTTTAAGATTTCAACGGCATTTCATATATATATATATATATAGACTGTTGCGCTCCAGGCATATAAACTGCTAACATGTATTTTTCAGTGTCTGAAATGCAAATATATTGACTGAGCATATACTATTATGGGCTGGTAATAGAATAATTTGTTATTCAGTCGCTCAATCTATATTTTTAGACAGCAGGAATAGAAGGAAAGTGCTAGACCACTGGGAAGAAATGTGAATATTTCCAACATATGATCATTGAACACAAAACCAATAACAGTATAAAAACATGACAACCAATAAGCAATGAATTTTCAGTCACATCAAGTTTATAAAAGTCTTAATCGGAAAGTAATACAGTTGATTCTTTGCAAGGCATTTTTATCCTTCCCGTTCTCATGCCAAAAAATCTCTTCAGATCTCATGCAGTCACATTTCGTAAGTCACCATAAAAGTTTTGTCATACAAAGCGAAATGCCAATTTCAAAAATTTAAATATGGCTTTATTTTGTGTGTAAAGTCTGAAATACATTATTAATAGCAAAACAAGCTCGAGACGTATCTCGGTGTCGTTTGAAATAAAGCGGTTGCATACGGTGCGGTCATGCATCTCGGATTATTACTTCTATACTATAATTTTGTATTTTCGATGATGAAATTGACAAAGTTTTCAAATTATGATTAATTTTACAAGAAAATGTAAACTATGTTTTTACACCATGTATACGGAAGAGCTAAACACCGATTCCAAACAATATGGTCTATGAAATCATAGTACTATATTTTTTAAACTGATTGTTTTCATTGAAAAAAGACTATACGAAGTATCGCAAAAATTATTACTCCGTGAAACGTATCCCTCATGTAATACAGAGAATTGGATGCATGTTTAATATTTCTCTCGAATCGTTATCGTCTTAGTTTGTATAGAGCTTGAATTCTAAAGCTTACCTTTCGTCTGTTTCTAAGCAAATTTGTTAATCAGCTCACTGGTGTCAAGCTCGTGCCGTTAAAGAGCATATATTATATAATGAATATTTCTATGTAAATTAGGTATTTAAGCGACAGATTATGCAGAACTCTCACTTAGTTCGTTTTAATCGTCACTAAGAATTAATAATATAAACTATTTACGTGATAATTCTTAAGATTACAAAATCTACTAACTATTTAGTACTCCCACAAGATTTCTTATTGTCATTGAAAATTACGATCATCATAGAATTCTGAATAGAATGTATGTATTATATTCCATTAAATTTCTTTATGCGTACATTTAAAATAACCTTAATAATTTCAAAATCCAACTTCGTATGTTGTATTGGTGATTTTAGAAATATCCCATATACAGATATGGCGAAAGAATTAAATGCGGAGAACAACATGGACTAGCTGACAACACTGAACAAAAGCAAAGAAAATGGACAGAACGCTATAGAAGCCGGACTACCTCACACTCTGAAACAGGTGACATTAATTTTTCGCTAGCCGTCGACCGCAAGGTTGGCGGAAGATCTATTTCCAAATGTTAAAATATCTGTAATTACACAAGTCGAATAAACAGATTCCAAAACAAACCATCATCTTAGATATAAAACATCAAAATTATCGCTGATCGGTATCTTTCTGGAGGTATTATATTTATACTTTTATTTTCAAAATATGTGAATAAAGTAAAGATGTTTTGACTTTTTTGTGGTATGAAGAGAAATCCAGCTATTATCAGGTATTTTAAGCGCTGAAAAGTATTTAAATAATAATTATACTAACTATTTCTATGAAAAATCATTTTGCTTCTCTATAATTGACTATTTTTTTTAAATAATGTATAAATGTGTCTATTTTCCACATTGAAAAGGAATTGAGTTTAAATTATTCTATTTTTTGATACCGTTTACATATAGCGGCGCCGGTGAAGTTTGCTTACAAGACCGCTGTAACCAAAAACTGACACGATTCATCGCCTAAGCGCACGTTTTTAAAATCTTGTCTTATATTTATCACAAGCTTTTAATTTAATATTACAGTCGCAAATTCACCGTTTTTTAAACGATCTGTTATTAGTTTAATATAAATCTCGGTAGTTTTTTATTAAATAATAATAAAACCTATCGGCCCGTGGTTCAGTGGTCAACATCGTTTGCTTTGGTAACTGTTCTTGTGGGTTCAAAACCTATTACGATTGTTTCATTAAATGATTTGTATATTATTTTTGTATTAATGATAATTTATTGTGATCATACATCGATTTATGTATTTTTGTTCGAAGGCATGAGTGTTTGTGATGTCTGAAATGAATCCAGAGCAATTAGGTAACCACTAATCCTATTCTTCTATCCCTACCTCTGTTGGAAAAAATGCTGAGCAACTAAGTATCAATAAGTTCTCATAGAACACTTGAGTTGAGGTAGGCTCCATTACGACTCCTTATCCTTCACATTTGGAACAAACACGGTTTAAAAATGTATATTTTTGGAAAAAGCTACAATTTTCTCGTACAACATCAATTAAAAATAGTTTATAGTGCATCCCTACTTAGTTATTGTATTAATTTGAAATGAATGGTATTCATTAAGTTTGAGTTTTGTCGGCTGTAGAAAATCTTTATTTTAGCATGCAGCTCCATGGACACGTGTTGGACATCGCTGATATAGTCAGTTCTCAATAATTTGTGTTATGGTTTCCTCTGATATGCGTCAAGAACTACACGACCGTTAAACAAGCTTTACTTTAAAAGCAAATACGTGTACGGCAATGATAATTATTCATGAATTTAGTTTGCACCAATTATTCAGCAATAAATTACTTAGATTTGGACAATAATTCACAAATACTCCACATCTGTCACACAAAGTGCTATCAATTATTGATAGTTGATCAAATTATTCCAATTCCCTATACATTTTGCTTGATGAACCAACGCATTGTATCTACTTGTATACCGAAACGCGGTTAGAATATGCTACAATACAGAATTCCAAGTATATATTAATAATATTGATCGCAACTGATTGCGAGATAGGGATTGAAATCACGAAATTTTAATATTGGATGATTTTGATTTTACAAAAAAATGTTTTCTCTCGAATAACGTATAGTTAAAATGACAAATTAATAACAAGTTTGTTAACACTGGTGAGTAAAAATTCAATTTATTTTCTTTATATTTTGAAACTATCTTTACCATCACTTTTTTGAGAATATCAAATAACATATCTCCAAGATAGATGCCGTAAAACTGTTTCACATTAGACAATTTTGGTAAATCAATGTCCGCTACTTTTTTATTTATAATCATTAAAATCAAAACATTTTATTACATTGATTTGTGTGTCGTACTACATGCAATTCTGACTCTATTTCTTTATTAAATAAACAAGAGTTTTTGTTTCATTTACCCCCAACGTTATTGTACAGAGACTGTTTTGGTATTAAAATTGAACCATTATTGAAGCCAATGGAAATTTTCCTGTTTTGGTGAGGATTTTGAATATGGGTTGGCAATGAAGCTATTTTTTTTTAATAAATTATGTTTGAAACTCTCATCTTAAATTGAAATGTAATTATGCTAAAAATGTCTATCATAATTATTTTACAATAATTCACTTCGGCTTAAAACAATTATTGTGTAAATTTCGATAATGTTGCAATAATGAAAAAAGTGAAGAATGCTAATTTGTCTCAAGTTGGTATGGAATATATTATTTATTATTCGAAATCTTATTTCACATGCTAACGGATCCATTTAACCATAAAATAATAATAAGCATAAAATAACGATAAGCTACCTGCTCAACATTTTTAAAAAAATCATAATTATTCTCTCAATTGTCAGCTTCATACATAATCTCAGCTGGTAGTCATAACACAAACATTATTTAAAATCACGGTACGACAAATATAATAAAAATGGTACAAATGTTTAAGCACAGCTATTTTTTAAATTCAAAATATTGCTTCCCGTCATTATAACATTGCATGAAAATATTCTTCGACTCCAAAGATGAAACGAAAAATTATTCGAGTCCATTCGTGTGCTCGAATGCCTGAAGATGCCGAAAGGTGAAACCCGGGTCGTTAGTGACAAAATACATGGAAGTGTACAAAATCTCAATAATCCAAATTCGAAAAATTATCATTTTAAAAAAAATCTTAAAACGGTCAAAACCCCACAGAGAAAATATCAAAAAACATGCGTGACGTTATATAATAGATACACCTATATACAATATATACGATGAAATATCTTTTACGAATTTGATATAAATGATATTCAATTTGAACACACTTGTCAGTTACATGAAATTCTTTTCGTTCTGAATGTAATCAACAAGATGTCCAAAACTATTAACTTCAACCGAAATTATCTTCTCGAGTGTTCAGTCATAACCAGTGAACACTGTCAAAACTATCGACAAATTTATAGCCTGGCTGTGACGCCATCCGACACTGTCAAGATTGCTACCCCCACAACTTTGATAGAGCCCTTTTGATTTATCCGGCCTCCAAATTCAAAACCGCAAATCTACCCCTGTCTCCATTCTCTTTCCACCACCCGCCGCAAGATCCTTCCATCGCCAGGTTTAGAGATCAAAACCGTTCAACTGTTTACAGATCAACAAAGACTTCGATCGACAGACTTTGACGGCCTCTTAAACTGTGGAATGTATAATGGTATTAAATTAATTTATAATATAACTAAATCAAATTTTCCGCAAACTTTCGTAAATTGTCCAAGGGTTTGTTACATGCCATTTGATTCAAGCATTTATCAAATTATTCTAAAATAGTTCTAAAAACTTTTGAATATCCTTCCAAAATGTTGTGTCTATTTCCCTGTTCAATACCAATTGAAATATTGTTATTTGTTGAGTGATACCCTTCGTTTATTTTTAAAGATTGACTACAGTATTAGGAAGCTAGATAACGTTTTATTGAAAGCCTTCAATAAAAAAAAAAGGAAAAAATTAATGAATTTCTTTATCTTTTTAGAAATAATGGTCTGCATGCAAGCCATGGTCAAGAACTTGTGTTAATAGTTACATTACAAACAATGTGTTTACGATAAACGTTGAAAAAATTTATTTATTGAGACTCAATTGTCACTTCGTAAGAGATTTTAAATAAAACATTGTCATGATTGTTTAAATCAACACATTACAATTTTTCTATGTGAACAAAAGCACTTGAACATGCACATGAACTGACCCTTAGTAAGTAATGTTTATATAAATAGGGTTGCTATGCCTTTAAAATTTTTGGCACAGCCCATTTTTTATTTTTTTTAATTTTAGCAGTGTTGCGTTACATGACGCTGCACATTTACGAAACGTTATAGTCAGCAATATAAACGAGGCAAAATTGATAAATAATATTTTTCATCAAACGTTATTAACGTCATCAAATTTATAATGATTACAAAAGAAAAAGTTTCGATTGATGATAGTTATTTCAAGTCATCAGCACGACACTGCAGACTTACGAAACGTAATATTCTTAAATGTTAAAGAAAAGATTCTGCAAACGTAAGATTTATCAAATGCGATATTTGAAAACACAAATAAGTCAACTTAGGCGGAATACAGATAGCGACTTGGATACGAGTGAAGAATAAATAAATGTACTTTTATTCTGTCGCCACCCGTTGAACTGGACACATTTCCCTTGAACTGTATAATCGTCATTTCATACCTACAGCTTAATCACGTCACGCATTCAATAATTGAAATTATATTCGTAAAGAAGTAAGCTCCTTCCAGATCAGCCCAAACAACGATAAAGTCACCGTGACGATTAATTTCTATACTTATATCATGTTTTACAATTCGTAAATAGTAATCAATACACTATTTGAGATAGGCAGATCAATTTTGACGTTATATATTTCTAAAAGAAGCGGAATATGTATCACAGAAAATTACAGATTAACCGAAGTAACATAAAATGTAAAATTTCACATTGACTTTATTCTACACACAGTAGCTCCTGAATCTATCGAAACTATATAAACTAATTACAAGTGGTGTTTCGAACGAAACATGTTGGAATCTCAAGCGGTGAAAATAAGGGTGTGAGTAAGCCAACATTTCTCTATTGTAACACTGACACTTTGATTTTGGCTTACGGCAATTAAAACCAACTATCAGTAACTAGTGAAACATTTGAGGCCTTAGACGCTCATAATTGAATATAGCACTGTTTGCTTAGTCATCAATCCCTTCTCAATAATATTGTTAATTTTGCAAAAATAGCACAAGCTTCATCGACACTGAAACGTAGGCGGAAGACGGATATACAAGTTTACATTATCTGCGAAAACTATGTTTGTTTTAAGCATAGATAATTTAATTTCATGGATTAAATATCAACAAATAATAAGCTTGTCTTATTTAGGCTTGTAGAAACAAAAACGGTTCAATTGTTTGTATTCATTAAAAAAAAATACATAAATAAAAGTTTGTTATTTATTATTAACCCTTCAATATCCATGGTGTAACAATGTGTTATTTCGGCCTTTAAACCTTTAAATTATCTGTGAAATAGGTCACACAAAAAATTGAAAATCTTGTAAATAAAATATTTCTACATATAATTTAAAATTAAAAATACATTACAGTTTACGTCTTCTTTGTATAATTAATCATAATTTAAAAACCTCGTCAATTTAACTATCTATAAATACAAAAATATAGTAAAAATTAGAATAGTATGCATGACGTCCTGTATGTAACCTTTTTGTTCCAAACAATACCAAGACACATCTCGAGCTTGTTCTGCTATGAAGAATTTCCATTTTTACGTCTTTCGATAATTTCGCATAGTTTGATGTATTTTAAGTTTTACACACAAAATATTACTTAAAATATTTACTTACTACTACATAAAATCATACTTCAACCATATACTTTTTGAAATTGTCATTTCACTTTATAAATGCGTTTATATGACAAAACCCACCAGGTAATGAAATGTGACGATGATGATCTGAAGAGACTTTTTCAGCTCATAACGGAAAGGTTAAAGTTTAACATCGTACAGTGTTTTAATTTACTTTTTATTTTAACAAGTGAAACCTTTCACGAGGGGTTTTTTAACAAGATTTAGAATACGTGATATATGTTTTCTTTATTTGTTTTGTACACTTACTGAATGTTTTTAATGACATTTAAACTAATGAAAAACACTCTTCGGCTGAACCAAAGTGAAACAGAAAACGCAAAAACATCAGTCAATGATTCTTTGCAATGGTCCATTTTTGCATAATTATTTGAAATGTATTTTAAAGTTTTATAAAAACACATTAATTTATTGAAGGGAGCCTTTAAATGTTTTATTCTCGTTTTATTAAAGCTCAGAAGCGGTTTTGCTTGGCGGATAAACAACTTTAAACGATATTTGAATAGATGTTTCTCAACGCAATCTGCTCTAAATATAAAATAATTGTCAATTTTTATACATCGATTTCTTTTTAGCACATATTAGAGCAGGGATGGCTAACTCGGCGTGTCAATATTCTGGAAAAACCTAGCTTAACTCAGCTCAGCTGCCGTGTCACATTTAGTAATATCACTAATTTTGCAGCCCTTATAAATGAAAGATTTTTTTTTGTAATATTTATTTATTTGTATCAAAAATCAAAAACAAATAACAATTTATGTCAGTGGCTTTTTGTTGGTAGACTGCATTAACTAAATCTTCAATAATTGAAGGTTGGTATTCCGTACCTTTCAAGCACACCCAGCGTTACTAAGTTCATCAGTCAGTCGGTTTCTTTTATTAGTTTTAATATTATTTAACGCCGAGAATAAGGTCTTACAAAAGTACGTAGTGGCAAATATTGTTTGCTGATCCGTTCCAAGCACTGCAAAATTTCTTGTTCGTAATGGCGCTCTTCTTCATTCACCAAATTATTTCTTTCTAGATTCATATAGATACTTTGGACTTCAAGTCGACGAACTCTTGAGCCCAGATGCTGTCTGAAAATTCTGCAAGTTGCATCTCTAAATCACCGAACTGGTCAAGAAACAACTTCACAATTTACTAATACTTTATATTCATGGGCTTCATTTCTCTTCTTTTTCTTACACGGTATAAAATAATATTACGACTGCACTACTATGTCTACAAGCGAAGTAACTGGACCACTCATTGACTGTTCTGCACGCGTATCGTAGTTTAGCCATCACTGTACTAGAGTATCAAATTATCAGCAGAACCATATATGAACATTCGCTTAGTGTGCTCAATTCAGTGTAGCAAAGAAAGAACGTGCTTTACGCTACAGATATATAGATAAATCAATAAAAGTATAAACATAATGTAACAAAAGTATTATTCTACTAATAATATAAATTCAACAATATTAAATTTACCTTTGCTTATCGCTTATATTCGAATAATAAAAACATGCTTCGTTTATTTAAAGTAAAAATTCTCACACATCCGAATTTAATTCATTTAATATACGACTGAAGTTTTTAAAATAAATTTAACTTTCCCATACTTAAAGTGCTCACAGTTAAAATAAAATATTTATCTGTTTCGGTTATTCAATACCTTTTGACTTAATCTTTTCATTATATCGGCAAGTTATGAGTTTCTATTCGAGGATATTCCCAATAGAGTAATAAACATAACAGTTTCAAAGCATTCCGTACAAAATAAAACACCTCACTATCTACAAAAGGCGATCTTGCTTTTGTTGGGATATTTGCTGTCAACATATTGGAAGTTGAAATAAAGTTAGAAAAGGTAAGTATATTTAATTTCATCTACTGCATTAGTATTGATGTCCAATAAATATTTTTTTTATTTACTGAGCATAAACAGGAAACAGGTGAGTTGTAACACTCAATATAAATTTTCTGTACCTCATGATTTTATCACAATTCATTAGTTTCGTAGTTGAAATTTCGATGTAAAATCAGTTGAATCTTTTACAACTGACAGGAGAGGCTACAAACTTTTTGAATTTTATTTTATGTGCTTTCTCCTGATAATATTTACAGTTTTAAATAATCATTAAAGAAAAAATCTGTCAGATAACGGATTGAACCATTAAATATAATATACATTTTACCAAACAAAGAAAGTGTCTTACTTTGAGTAAATATAATAAAATACTCAACTGGTAGCGCTATCTGTTCATAATGCTCGTTATGAAAGAAACCGGTCCTGACTCCCGAAATAATTATTGTGTTATTATTTATAAAACACAATATGTGCTAACGATTAATAAGTCGAGGGCAAAAATATGAAAAAAACAGTAAACATACATGATGAAATTCACACATTATATTATTCACATCGGTTCCTTGGTGCAGTTCAAGTCTCGGTGCGGATAGTTTCATAAATTGGTTTTTCAATCGATTTATCGATTTCTGCTCGTAGTCAGAATGTTTGTGATGTTTGAAATCCCCTCCCACCCATCCGATCCTAAAAACGGGGCACAGCGAGAGCAATTAACTAACCACTAGTACTGTCCTAGCACTTTCCTTCTGTCACCACTGTCTTAATAAATAGAGGTTGAGCAACAGAGTAACAAGCGGTTATCATAGAAAAATTCTGTTGAGATACCTATATTAAAAAGCCATATGCTCCTTTTTTCAACAATGCCTATTTGCAATCCCTTATACAGATGGTTGTTATGCACTTAAGTGTGCTGAAATAAACACAGTTTGTGCATGGTTTCACAACGTTTATATCTACTCAATATTCGTATGACTCAGCAATGATATTAAATGTTATATATGGATTGTAAATATGACAGTATGACAGGCGCGCGTATCTCATTCTATTTGAATATAGCTTACAATTAAGTGCACTTTTGTTTAGATCATATTCACTTTCATAAAAATAGTTTTCACTTATAACAAACACATTCCATAAAAAACAAATTCTTTCACTAAAAATAAAGTGATTTCACATAATAAAATGTATTTTAACATTGACGGAATTCACGTGGATAAAATGGTTTCTACTCAATATACTCATGGTTTGCACTAAGCTGTAATGAAATGTCACTTATTCTTCTACTCTATATTAGGCCTCTTATATTGTCTTTGCTCCACGCATTAGAATGCATTACACAAACCAAACCAGACCAACCCTAACATAACCTACTACAGCTTAACTCACTTTGTTAAAAGAATCCGTGACTAACTGTAAACTATTAAAATCAAAGTTTGAGTGTACTAAATTAATACTATCTAATCCAAAGTGCAAACTTTCGAAATAAAAGTTCAAGTGTTTCAAGTAAATATTGTCTAACACAAAGTGCAATTATTTATAACCCTTTGAATAGGACATTGAAAAGGAATAGCTACTCAAGCCAGTCGGTGCTTCTGAATGTAAATGCCAATTCAAACAAAAAATAAAATGTTTTAATATTGTTGGCAGTCTATATAAATGAATGGAAAGATTGCATTGTTAAAAATTTACATCTTTATCCAAGATTTCGAACAAATTGACAGTTGACACTTTGAAGTGACGTTTTTCATTATTGAAAATCTAGATAGTTTTCTATTGACAAGTTATCATGGAAAGTCGATTCATCAATAAATCAGACTAAATAATAACTTATATAGTCAAACATTTCAAAATAAATTATTGCATAATCGAATTCAATAAACAATAATCACACGCGAGTGAGCATTATAAAATTTCAATTCTCGAAAAACACTTTACTGAACAAGAAATCAAATATTTCATTCAGCCATCTTGTAAAATGAATTTCCCATTTTCCATTTATACGTAAAACGTTCGCAACACAATAAAACAATCTTGACGTTTTGAATTTTTTTCGGAAGTTTTGAGTAAAGTTGCTTTTCATTGTTTCTTTTTTAAAGTATTTTGAAGAATGACGTCGAGTTGTATTATATTTACTGCAACAACGAGCTCTTTCATTTAAACACAAATTAACGGATTGTTATTAAAAAATATTAATTCCTTATATTAGCAATGATTATAGAAGCAAAACGTTCTATGCTCTTGGACATCTGCCCTATTCAGTTTCGGTTCCGGAGTAAGGGTTTTCTAATCCAAAGAAAGAAACTTTTATCATATTAAGTCTGTACACGAAGTGTGAAATCGTGACATAAAAAGCGATTACCTAACTATTGATCCTTTTTAATCTTGAACCTATTTTCCTTACCCTTTCCAAAGTAAGAAATTGAGTGACAGACTTTCCGTTGAGATACTTCACTATGAGTCAATATGTTAGGAAAGGGCACGATCAAAAAATGTCGACAATTTCAATGCGGACATTCCAAATTGTTTATTCAAAACTACGATTTGGAAATAAACGCATATTTTACGAATTCCAAACTCCACAACTCGCATTCAATTTGAAAATAATAAGGATAATTTTGTCAAATTGTATGTGAGATCAAATATAGTTCTATGCTATATTTGTACTCCAATCAAATTCCATCATACTGATACATGCTGTATTTTAGAATTTCGTAAAATCACTTTACAATAAATCGTTGAACAAACTCAGTATTAGATTAAGATAACTCGTCATTAATATCAAACCAGTATACAAATTAATTCAGATCAACATCAATATAAGCAAAGCCACCTGTAGTTACAAGTTACAAGTCATGCTGTACGGCCCACCAGTGGGTACTTTTGCAGGCGAGTGGTCCATTAAATACACTTTTAAGTCATGAAATCGACATGAGACAATGCATTTCTGTCATTAAGTAAGATATTATTTTTTAAGATTACCGTTATTTTTAAGAATAGTATAAAAAGTGAGAGAGGTAATTCCGCTACTTCTCGACGGGGTTGGAGGAGCGTCAACACACTTCGACAGCCCCGAGTGCGGCGTGGCGACAAAGGATCATTCACAGGTTCCTTCGTCTTCCATTAAAACCCAGTCGTATTCAGTATAATTTCTCTTTAATTGCAGTTAGTTTATACTTATAAATTCCTCGAAGACAGTTACAAAAACACAAACAGATTTAAAATACACAATTTCAATTTAAAACACAGCAAGTGGTTTATTAGATATGTTAGGGAGAATGTACGATATAATTTATTGCAACGGTTCAATTATTACTTATTTTGCATATATGGTGGTTTTCCACGTCTTGTGAATTGATAATCTAATATACAAAAGTCAATGTGTGTTTGTTTGTATCTTATGCACTGTCATACTGTTCATCTGATTCCCATAAAACTTTGTCAAGTTATTGCTTGCACTTGCGTGAAGGTTATAGGTATAGCAGAATTAACTTACAATAGGTCTTATATACATAGGTCTTACAAATGAATGCTTGTTTGTTTGTCCCATATGCGTTCTTATAGCGTTCATCCGATTACGATGAAACTTTGGTGAGTTGTTGTGCGCACATTTTCGAAGGTTTCTGGAAAAAAAGCATGTGACATAACAAGTGGTGTTAATTGTTAAACTCCAATTGCCGGTTTTAAATGGAAAGTTTAAAGAAGAAGTAGTACTGTTGCCACGCATCCCAATGATTTCGACAGATATCCCAATCGAATTCAAACATCTGCAGTTTCCGGTGCGACTCACATTTGCAATGACTATCAACAAAACGCAGGGGCTATCGCTACATGTTTGTGGACTAAATATGGACCGCTGTATGTGGCCTGTTCAAGCGTCGGAAAAACTTCTGATTTATTTGTGTGACGAAAAAAATATGGTGTGTTCAAAACGACTTCAATAAACAAAATTAAACACAAACACTTTCTTTCTTTGATTGGCATTGCAACTCATGCCGGGTACTCGCTAGTGCTAAATAATACGGAGTTGACAGTGGATCTAAGTACAACCGCCATAGAATTTGTAGTTGCAAATTGAAACCCGTGAGACTACTCTTAAATTGCGAATTTTTTTAGCACTGCTTGGTATAAGTGCTAAACTTAGTGGCAATAATTTTTTCCAGTATTATTTTTGTATATAAATTACACAAACTCTTTACTTAAATGTCAGTTCAAGTTTATACGTGCGCTTTAATGCCTGAAATGCAGAAAGACGAAACCCGCGTTGTTAGTGATAAAACTTATGGCAATGTAAAAAATTTGAACGATTTGAATGACGTTTCGTGAAAACTTGAAATAAATACGTGCGGTTTCTCACGATTTCATACAAATAATTTATACGAAAAATATACTCCGCAAAATCCCGGGCTCTAAAGCGTTACGATGCAGAGTAAAACGAAAATAATCGACTCCCTTCCTACAATTCTCCCAAGGGATGAAACAATATACGTGAATCGAAGTTAAGAAGTAAATGTATTCAACATTTCTATATTGGTAAATACTAAACACCGCCGGTAATGTATTTCGAAATTCAATACTGAATAATATTACTTGGGGGCTGAGTTATAAATTTTATCTTACTGCTGGAGATACGCGTAACTAACTGCTTGGGAATCTTGTGTTTTTTGCCATCACTATTTATTAAATTTCTCCTTCCTTCTCGATATACACGGCGCTCGATTTACGCGACATATGTTGACGAATGTTGAATCTATATTATCAATGTTTATTGGCTTTTATAATTCGACCGTGTTTTGGCCAATTAATGAAAGCATCAAAAAATACGAAAATGAGTTAATGATTGGATCTCATTTTGAAGACGAGAAAGCAGGTCGTAGCCAAATGATGTTAATTACAAAAATAAATTGACAAGTTGTTGGTTTTAAAAATCTGAACCCCCCCCCCTCCAACTTGATGTAATATATCGACACTCGCTACGTATAATCCCATATCTGCAAACATGAGAATTTAGTGCATTTCGACGATTCATAAAGCAACTCACTATATAATGTTTTCAAATCAAACCGATTTTATAATTTCAATTATGATGATTACATCAATTGGCCAAAACACTGTCGATTATATTGTACAAGAAGGACTTAGTATATTGCTACATTGAAGTATCGCTAGGTGCCATGATTCTCAATATTGTCAAAATGTATGCAGTAAATAAGTGGCACTAGGTTTCTACCGAGCGCAACTATGAAAACTTATATAGCAGTTTATTTTTGTAAATAAAATGTGAAAGTTCTATAGCCGTGTCAGTGCTATATTGTCCAGTCGGTTGCATGGTCACATGCTCAAATGCTGCAATGGAATCTTTGTCAATCGATTTATATATGTTTATCTAAATGCTTGTACAGTTCAGTTCACGTAAAAAAAAGTTGAGCTGTTTCATTAACAGTTCACATGCTTCACGTTAGAGTCGGATATGTTCTATGAAATTACAGATGTCTCTATTATTACTCTCATCAATATACAATTCCTCTTATAAACATTTTTTAAGTTGTTAATTACGGAAAAAAATAATAAGGACTTCCCGTTCCATTGTTGCTGTGTTTTAATGTCTTTTGTTATCAACTTTTCGGTCTCATGATCACAGAAAAGCTTGTTTAACTAAATACTAAGTCCCAAACTTATTACACAGGTGTTGTATAACGTATGTGTGTCTATAAAACAGGAGCTTCTACACATTGCCACGAATTTTGTTTTTTTTAAAAGCATTAAAATATTGTAAATATTATTATATCAGAATTATAAAAAATAACTAAAAAACTGATTTTCATAAAGGTTATTTAAAACATCAAAAGTTTAATTTTAAATCTTATATTGATAAGCTTGTCGTATATAATCATTTTCTCCACAAAAAAATGGAAATATAATTGTTTTTTATCTGTTATCTGATTACAATATATTTGAAATTCAACTATTTTTTTCTAAATAAAAATGATTCCCCAAACTTATGTCGGGTCCGTGGTGCAGTGGTCAACGTCATTGGCTACGGTTACGGATGTCTCGGAATTAAGTCCTGGTAAGGACAGTTACATAAATTGATTTTTCAATCGATTTATAGATTTCCGTTCATAGGCGTGGATGTTTGTGATGTCTACAAAATCCCTCCCACCCACCTGATCTTAAAAAATGGGGTGTAGGGAGAGAGTTATTAGCTAACCACTAGTCCTGCCCTATTCTTTTATCTCTGCTCTATTCGAAAAAAGAGAGGTTGAGCAACTGAGTGACAAGCAGCTCTCGTAGAAAAAAATTAGTTAATATACCTCCATTAGGAATCCATATATTCCAAATTGAGACAGGATATCGTTAAAAAAACTTTTTTTTCTAAAATCAAATGTATTTAAATAAGTTAAAAAATCGTTTAGAATTGAATTTAGTTGTGCGAAAATTTTCAAATATAGTTCATATATTATATATTCGGTATCACACTTTCAAGACTGCATCAATCGTTCAAAAGTAAATATATTTCTAGCTTTCACTTATTATAATATAAATAGTTCTTAAATCTAGTTAAACGCAAAGTCAATTATTCATTATAAAATCATATACGAAATCCACGAAAAATTATTAAATTATCAAGCATATAACAAATTTACAGCGGGGTTTACAGTCCTATCGATATAAAAGATTAAATATCCCTTATACAAAACTATTTAACCTGTTGAAATAACTTACATTTGTAGAAAACGATAAATGTTTGGGCTCACATTGAGATGTTAACATCGAAAAACCCGATAAGCCGTTACACTTGTCATTAATTTAAGTCACAAATGCTTTCAACGGTCTATTCTAGCCTTTATTTCTTCATTCGTTTAAGACCTAATGCAATCAGTAATCATTGGAAAGGCAGTTGTTTATTTTATTCAACAGTTTTCTTAACTAAATTTTTAGGATGTTGTATTTTTAGCATGGATTTTTCGAATAGTAGATGATAATAACCTTGGTTAATAGGTTGTACATTATTAAAAACGAATTGATTTATTCAAATTCCATTAAATAACTCCAGAAAATAATAAAGAAAAATGTACTTTAATGACAATCTTTTTCCATAACGTTCTTTTCATCTTATCTCACCCACCTTAATCCTGAAAGATGACCAAAAAAAAAAAGATTAGATATTTACTGATTCTTTTCGTACTCCAAACTACCAAAACGTACCAAATTTCTGTTAACACCCGTGTTTCGTGGCGCAGATGATAACGTCGTTGGCTACGGTTACGGATGTCTCAAGTTCAATTCCCGGTGCGGACATTTTCATAAATTTATCCTTCAATCGATTTATGGATTTCTATTCGCAGTCATGAATTTTTGTGATGTCTAAAACTCCCTGCCACCCATACGATCCTCAAAAACGGAGCGTAGCGAGAGCGATTAGCTAACCACTAGTTCTGTCCTAGCCCTATCCTTCTATCCCTACTCCCTTCAAAGAAAGAGATGTTGATCAACTGAGTAACGAGCAGTTCTCATGGGAAAACTTCTGTTAAGATACCTCAATTAGAAGGTCATTTTATGCTTCACGTTGGGAGCGGACATGGTAAAAAATACACCTCTTCTATCATTTTAGTATAAATAGCAGTGAGTAATTAATCACAACCCTCGCTGTTTTATATTTTACAAGTACATACTGAAATTTTATGAATTGTTAAAACTATTTATAAATAAATAAGTTAATAAAAAATATACACCTTGAACTATATCATTATAAAATGGGCTATAAATAAATGCACTTTTTGTTTGATAGTATTCACCTGGTACACTTGAACTTTTATTTCGATAGTTAGCACTTTGGATTAGATAGTATTAATTTAGTACACTCAAAATTTGATTTTAATAGTGTCTACTTAGTCACGGATTCTTTTAACAAAGTAAGTTAAGTTGTAGTAGGTTATGTTAGGGTTTTTTCTGGCTCAGTTTGTGTAATGTATTCTAATGCGTGGAGCAAAGACAATATAAGTGGCCTAATAAAGAGTAGAAGAATAAGTAACATTTCATTACAGCTTTGTGCAACTATCGATTTCAAAGTGTGAGTGTTTACATTGAGTGAAACTATTTTATCGTAAGTGTAATATATTTCTTCAATGTTAAAATATATTTTATTATGTGGAATCACTTTATTTTTAGTGAAAGAACTAGTTTTTTTGTGAAATGTATTTGTGATAATTAAACATTATCTACATGAAAGTGAAAATGATCTAAACGTAAGTGCATTTAATTGTAAGCCTTATAAAATTAGCCAATCATTCAACTCTGTTAATTTTTGATAAACTCATTAATATGAATATCACGATTTACAGTTTATCACGTCATTAATGATAGGGATTAGTAATATATCACCGGTCTATAAATTTAAGGATTCTGATACAGGATGTTTTTGTCATGCAAAACATGTTGATGCTGACAACATTTAAAATATTTTTTTTCGGTTCGTCATACGATAGTTTGCACTTACGACAAAAAATTTTAAAATACTTTTTTTCTTATTGGATCACGGAGCACCATCATTGCCAACGGTTGGTGCATACGGGAAGAAAGATCAATAACAGCATAATCAGATTATTAAATCGTACCCATAATGTCTGGTAAATCTTATCTAAATAAATAAACGTCGGCGTCTGTGGCGCAGTTGGTAGCGTCGCTGGCTACGGTTACGGATGTCTCGGGTTCGATTCCCGGTGCGGACGGTTTTCATATATTGATCTTTCAATCGATTTATGGATTTCTGTTCGTAGTCTGAGTCCTCCCTCCCTCCCACCCATCCCATCCTCACGGGGCGTAGCGAGAGCGATTAGCTAACCACTAGTTCTCTCATTGCCCTATCCTTCTATCTCTACTCTCTTCGAAAAAGAAAAAGAGAGGTTGAGCAGCTGAGTGACAAGCAGTTCTCGTAGAAAAAATTCTGTCAAGATACTTCCATTAGGAGACCATATGCTCCACATTGGGAGCGGACATGAAAAAAATAAATAAATAAATAAACTAAATTTATGTATTTAACGTAATACACATGTAAAAAAAAGAGAAGAAACGAAACTTACACTAATTAAAAGATAATTATGAAAATGGTAAAAAAGTGAAGGACTTCAACGAAAATCAAAACAGAAGATCGACCGGCCAATTTGTGATAATATTGTGATTCTTGTTTGACAGCTATAGCTTATCGCGAAAATTTTGAAAAGTGCGCTCTGATGTGTTAAAGTTTATCCGCACCATTTTTGGCTACAGTTATTTCCACAAATGAAAGTGACACCGCTTAAACTGACCTGAACCGAACAATATTAATTTAATTTCTACTTCTTCAAATTTCAGGAACGTATCGCTGTCGTAAGTTAAGAACGACCTGTATATAAAACATGAATGTATTTAAAGAGTTTATTGATGCTAGAATCATACCGTATACTATATTTCGTGGCTATACAAATTCTCCTGGCGTTTAAAATGATACAATTTATAATCCTCTGTCAAATACATCGATGACATAGAGCGTTTAGTAAAATTGAGATTATATGCCGCCATTATCTTTTGACGATCAATGAAATACTAATAGTAAATAAAATTTTGAAATTTAACAAACAAATTTTCCCGTAAAATTATTCAAAATATATTTGTGATGTTTTTTTAACATGTTCTTTTCCTATAGGAGGTATCTCAACATTTTTTCTATGATGTCCGCTTATTCTTCAATTGCTCAACTTCTCTTTTTTTTGGAGAGAGTAGCGATAGAAGGACAGCGCTAGAACAAGAGTAGGGTTTTGCTAGTCGCTCTCATTGCCGTTTTTAGGATCGGATTAGTGGGAAGGAATTTTAGACATCACAAACAGAAATCAATTTACGAAACTGCCAGTACTGGGAATTGAGCCCAAGACATCTGTAATCAAAAAGAATGACGTTGACAACGGCCATTTTTAATTAGCACACGCTTAAATACAAGATCGCAGAAAATGAGTATGGTAAACATAGTATTACATAGTTAGAGCAAACACATATTTTTATCCATTTGTAAGAAGTCACTAGTTTTTAATCAAATGTATTGCTTGGTTTATATTCACGTATTTGAAGCCCTGTTTAATTATATAACATACCTTTGACTTCAACAGACACCCCCATGACCGGCATTCGTCCGTCGTCGTATTATAGTTCTAGATTTTTTGAACATGGTAAATGGAAATGTACGTCATTGCAATTATTGATTGACATATATTTTTTTATATAATCAATGACATTTGGCTTAGTTGCAAAAAACACCACCAGAGCGCTATCTATTTATCTATTTTCCTCAATGTATGAATAAGGCAGAAAAATTCATGCTGAATTGACGCGCATGGCAGATAATTTGCCTAATTCATGGATGAAACAATGGGCTTGCACTTTTCATGAATTAGGAAAAATTTTACCCATTTGATGTAATAAGCAATTTTACACATTCTGGGAGTAACATATACATATTGATATTGTATGATAATTTACACTTGTGACAATATTTTGACGAAAATTTAAGATACATTATCTATTCAACTATTTTGTATAATAAAAAGTATCGTTACTTTACTGGTATGCGTTCCAAAGCAGGGAATCATAAGAATCAGAGGGCGTACGACTATGAAGTGAAGCGACTGGGCTAAGGATAGTGGCTGGTATGTGTCTCAAGGATAGCAAAGAGAAGACCAAATTGAAGACACCTGATCCACTAGTATTTAGTTACACAGTAAAAATAATTTCCACTTTCAACAAATATTGAACAAAATTTTGGACCATGTGATGCAGAAACCACCCAACGCACAAATTGTCAAGCTGAAATAAACGCGTTTTAGTGCTATATAATTAAAAAAAAAACATTTCATTACTGTGTTACACTCTAGAAGTATCTTCTTTTTAATCTAACAAATACAAAGCATTGTTTATTGTTTGTTACATTCAATTGTTTTATTATTTCATTAATAGTAACCGTTTTGTTGGTTGGATGGTTTCTATATTATTCAAAAAATGATAAATTTATATGAATATACAAGACTTAAATAAGTCACTTTAAAAAAAATATTAATTACCATATAGGGAAGCTTGCCCGATTATAAGAACTTTAATGTAAAGGTTTGCGAAGATGGTTTCGACTGTAGTGTTGCTATAAGAATTAATGTATATTTAATGTCAGAATCAGACCATAATATCAATTGTCCAACACTGGAGAGAATTAAGGACAAATGATTCAAAAGACAATAACCCACCTGCTAAGCTTCTCTTTCTGCAGCTCTCTCTAACCGACAAGCAAGCATTTTGCTGAAAACATTCAACCCACATAGATTTTTCTACATTTTTTTTGTATGAAAATAATTTTAATGCGAAAAAAGGTAAAAAAATCCAACTCACTTGGATATTTTTTTGGGCTAGAACAAATGTCTCTGAAGAAAATAATAAATCAAACTTTTGTCATGGATATCCTCAAATCCACAAATTATAATGTTAGATTTCATTCAAAAATCAAATTTTGCATACCATGATACATTTTCATGGCGATTAAAACTATCAAAAATCATTATGTCAAACTACCAACGATTACCTAAATTTTTTTTAAATTAACAAACAATTAATGTATTAAAAATAACAAAGATGGCGGAGTGAGGAGGCTTTATCCCAAATCTATCTCCAAATATAAAAAAAATGGTAACAACAGGTAAATTTATTATTTTTCTTTATTCTGATAATAATGGAATATCGGCTCTCATCATCTTACTCGATTGGCTTCCTTTCATAAAATAAGTTTTCTTTTTTATCGATAATTCTTTCTTCATTTCGTATTATCAAACGAGAGAGAAAATACTACAATAGGCTTAGCTATAAGTGAATCAGATATAAGACCTGGATGTATTTTGGTATAGGGTAGATAGTTACGTAATTATTCTTGATTTTTATGTGCTTCTGATTAAAAAGTAGTCTTAGAGGAGTGGGTATAAAAATGTTTTTTATTTTTATAAATATGAAGAAATTTGCGACGAGTAATCAATATTTATTTATTTTCCCATATTTGCTCCCAACGTGGAGCATATAATCTCCTAATGGAGATATCTCAAAAAAAATTCTATGAGAACTGTTTGTGTTACTCAGTTGCTCAACCTCTCTTTATCGAAGAGGATAGAGCTAGGACAGGACTAATGGTTAGATAATCGCTTTCACTACGCCTCGTGAGGATCTGGTGGGTGGGAGGGGGTTTAAGACATCACAAACACTCAGACTACGAACAGAAATCCATAAATCGATTGAAAGATCAATTTATGAAAACCGTTGGCACCGGGAATTGAACCCGAGACATCCGTAACCGTAGCCAACGACGCTACCAACTGCGCCACGTAATCAATATAGTTATACATTTCAACACCCTTGCAAACCGGTCAGCAAATTCAAGCGATAACCCATGCTGAATCTGCGGAAACTAATCGATATAAACCAGCGGCCGGCAAACTGTTTGGCTCACGGACCACTAAATTCATAATTCAACCGACCACTAACCGGGCTTTTGTGTTAAATATTATGTACTGAAAAAAAGTGATCAAAGAAGACATAACATGCACCTAGCTCATAAAATAAAACAACTAATTATATTATCAAAGCAAAAAACTGTTTTAGTAAAAAATAGTTTAAATACAATATAATATAACCTTTTAGCATTAAACATTTCTAATGTTTGAAGTAATAACGTTTACGTTTGGCTCCAATGATATAACTGCAAGACGGATAACTGCATGTATTTGCAACCGAGATCGATACCGTGTTTTGATTGCTGTGACAGATGGAAAGGCCTTTTTACTGTTCAGTTCATGATTTTTTCTGGATTTGTTTGCTGTGGATTATAAAATTCAAATAATGTCAGATTTCCCTACGAACCACCGAAATTTTATCGCGGACCACCACTTTGGCTACCGCTGATATAGACCATGCCAATTCTGCATACGTAATTATTAAGGTAAACGCCCGGAAAAACAGTCATCAATTCAAGTGGTGACTAATGTAGAAAACAATACAGCCCGACGACAGTATAAACGGACAATTATAGAAAAGGATTTATATTCTGTCGTCGCGCCCTGAACTGAAAACATCTATCCGGATCCACACAGTCATTACTTTATAATATCATTCTATGCTTAGGATTTCATTCATAAAAATTTATGAGCAAATAATAAAAAAAACAGTGTGACAATTAAGACGAAAACATAAAATAGTCACTAAAGATATCCGTGTCTATGGGGAATGTGTTGAGAATTTTTCATCTTGTTTATACGTCAAGTGTAATATCAACACAAAATCTTACAGTTATAAAAACCTGCTGCGCGCACAAATTATTCGATTGTCAAGACAAGATTATATTTCAAATTTGATAGCCTCTCATCACAGTCACAAAAACGTTCAAGATCACGAGATAGCCCGAAACATGTATGTTTATACAATACACCTATGCATGAGGAAGAATTATTTGATAGGTTAGTGATATTTATCAAAACGTTTGGATCAGAACGTATACAAGTTGAAAGGGCGTTTATAAAATTAATGTGTAGATTGGAGATTGTGGGTGAAAGGTGTGTGAATGTTTAAAATTAAAAAAATGTTTCCCACTTAAAGTGTTAACAAACCAAGCGTGGAGTTTTTAAGCTTTAATGAGGAAGTTTATTTATACTACTGTAACTTTAATATAGTGTTGCCACGTCTGCCAGAAAATAAATTTTAATAAAATTATTTATATTCAATAATTTATTCAATTTTATGACCATTCCACAGCCAAGAGGTCAACGACGTGTAGTTTGGTCTGCGGGCTTGTACTCGAATAATAACAATATCGTATTTTCTATAAATTCGGTGGTAATTTTGTGGAAGTTCATATTTAATTTAAAATTAAAATTGATAACTTAGTTATTCCATTTGGTTTATCACTAACGTGACGCGTTTCGCTTCTTTAAGTGCATCAAAGAAACGGTAATGTTTTAAATTTTGGACTAAGATATTATTTGTAATGCCTCTAATCCCTAACTTGATCCTTTCTTGAGTGTCTTTCAAGTAGGTATTTAAAACATAGTTACCGCTGTAACAATGACCTTTTTGACATGTCATTATTTTCACTTTTTTCATATTTATAAATGTGATGAATAATCTTAGATAATTTACATCATAGATAGGCAACGGGTCTCATTATTATCTTCTGTCTTAAGAGTCAGCGATAATTCAATTTGGAAAAAATGTCATCTTGCGCCATATTTGTCTCGTAACACAGTACGCACAAAAAAACATCAAAGTGTGCAGAGAGAGAAGGCGTGTGTGAGCGTAATTTTTTTACAGATGAGGATTTCGAACAACACAACACACATAAGCAAACGTTTTATAACTCTCTGTTTGGACATCGATTACATTAAGCATATTGAAAAAATGCTGACAAGTTACACTGTGGCAAATAATACTATTTTTATCAAATTAAAGCACAGTAGTGGAGCCTTTGCCGTTGCATTAAAATTCAAATTAAAAATTGTTAATTAAATTTCAAATTTCCCATTAACCACCACCGGAAAAACGGTTTTATGATTTCAATGAATCAAATAACATTGACTTTGTTATTATTTTAATTGGTCAAAATTGTCGTTAAAATAATACTAGAATAATTAAATTATTAGTTGTTACCGTAATCAAATACATCAAAGCCCCAGGCTTTGCTTGTAAATTTGCATTAAACTGATACATTTTAAAATAATCAAATTTTGAATGCTATTCGAAATACATCCCAAGTACACTGTTATATTTTATAAAACAAATAATTAAAATTTGTTCCAGTTAATGTGTACAATCCATTTATTCAATAAATTTCAAGTTAGCGAAAGCTTTAAGCTAAAATAATCATAATTGTACAAAATTTAATTATTTACACATGACTAGTTCATTCGTTGATTGAATTGAGGCTTACTTCGTAGACCTCTGATACATTTACGTTAAAAATGGAAATTTTTTAGATTCAAGTATTACAACACATTTTATTTCTCTTGATTTATCTGTGTGTCCGTCTGTTACACACAGCGTATTGCTGTGCATGTGCATGATGCATGATATGAAGACAGAGAGAGTGTGTTTGTGAGTGTTGAGCAAATTTTGCCATGTAAAACTGCCACCTGATGCTTAGTATTACAACAAAGTTAATAAGTTCAATTTAGCATCTCATCGACTCGGTAAATTCTAGAGCTCGTTACAATACGGTATCATTTATCTTACTGTTAGTTACAATACTTACAATGTTTCAGTAAAAAATAAATATTAAAATATTTATAAATAGCTACGTATTCATTTCCGCAATAATTTTAAAATGCTATTTAATAATACGAGACGTGAAATACAGATTTTTGTTAACATATATAATTTATAAATTAGCATAGAAAGGATGACTATAATTATGTCCATTTGAATGTGACTACTTTGTTATAACTAAAACAGGTACACATCGTCGGTATAGTGGCAGAAAGCATTAAATCAAAAAACCTTGTTTTGAGATAATCGACTCATAGGAAAATCATAAAACTCAAGTCTCTATATTTACATATCTTAGCTATTACTTATTAACTAAGCACTTTATAACTTTCGTTAATCAATTACGCGTTCGATTTAATTATAAGTAATTCTTTTTTTAGTAATATTAATTATAGCTTTTTGCCACTAATAACCGTGAACGAAATTGACTTAATTCATATTGATTTCTTTGAATTAACTAAAAAATACATGAAATATGGCTGAGTTTGTTTTTTCAGACGATAGACCGTATTAAAATCAATCGCACTGCATTCATAACTCAAAACAGCCGATTTACGACTTATCGATTCAGCCACTATGCTTACGAATTGATTTGATGTGATCAAAATCTTAGCAATAATAAACCGTGGAAATGATTTATTTTTGTTTGATAAAATATATTTTGTAATTTTTAAATCACTCGAGATCAACTAGAGGTGGAAAATCATCAAGAATACAAACTTACACTCATGATCTCAAATATTAAATTTGATATTGACTCTTCGTGATTTTAATTCAAATCCAAGAACCATAAAACGGATTCCAGGCCGATGATATACCTACATATGTAAATATTGTATACTGTCTAAACCAGATATTTCATGAAGTAGCGCATTTTTACAAATTGACTGTTTCATATATAAAAATATAGATGAACTGAAAGTATTCAATCAATAAACTATTTGCATACGTTGTGTGCGCTTTGCAAACAAATTTATTTACCTAACAAACGAACCTGCTCTGCATACGCTAAATAATAATAAAGTCATAATAGATTGCTGATAAACATTTTCACACCTCCGAATCGGAATGTACCACTTTCAATTATTTTGCTAAGCGCATTTCGCCAAATGCACTCAATCCAATATTCACGCCTTCGAACGTTTGTGAACAAGCGGGCACACACCCCGATTGGAAAATAAAACAACTGCGAACTGGCGAGGACTTTATTGTGTTGGGAGCCCATTTTCACACCCCTAGACCATTATCGCCTGGCGGTGTTTGCTTATCTTAAATCTCATTGAAAGCCATTCAAAAAAATTCTTGTCAAATAAATATCAACTGTTTTTGAATAGACGCCGGTTTTGAACTGTGGTATTCATATCACAGTGATGAAAAACCTGGCATAAATGTATTGTATCAAAAACTAATCTTATTGCATTTGATTAAACTCATTTTTTAATTAGTGTCCGCTCGCAGTGTTGACTTCTTGAAGAATCGTTTTATTTTAAAAATAAAACACAATTTCTTCGCTACTTCCACATGTTTATTATGATCAGGCCTCTCATGATGAGCATTATCACATGATAAAAATAAAAATAGCACAAACAAATTCTGTATTATTTTTAAAACATAATGCTTTTCCACCAAAAATTGACAATGAAGAATTGTTTTCACAAAAACTGCTTGTTATTCAGTAACTTAACGTTGCATTTTTTGCAGAAAGTATGTAAGGAAAAGATGTTCTAGCAAAAAAAACAGTATTAAGTGAATCACTCTAGCTACGCCCAGTTTTTAGATGCGCATTTGATGAATAGGGTAGCAATATAAATTTCACAGACATCCATGAATTTTAACACAGATCAATGACTTTGTCCGTACCTCCGTTTTGGACAAACGTAAAAGACGATGAACATTCGGCTGCAGGACCGGTTACACCTAACAAAATATCTATGTAGTGTTTTTGCTATTATAAAATGTATACACGAATAAAAAAAATAGAATGTAGAAGTGCACTGATCAAGTTCCGATAAACGCAAGCGTAAAACTTTGAAAACATAATTCTTTAAACTCACTCACAACCATGCGGATAGGTAACTACGTTGTTACAAACTGTGAAAATGAGAATCTGAAAACGAATTGACTTGGAACTCATTGATAAGCATTAAGAAAAGATACGATATTAGTTATATAGTCGGTGTTTGAAACCAATACTTTACTCCTATCCGTATGTACACAGTACCAGAGAAACTAAAAGGATTAGAGATAGCTGCCGCAGATGATTATTACGAATCGAAACCACCCGTATAAGGTTTGAAATGATGTACATTTTTCAAATAAGGTAAAAATATTAAGTTTTACAAGGGTAATAAAAGTTGGTATTTATTTCTGTTTCACGACATTGGCAGAACTAGTTTTGTGGACGACCCGAAGCCAAAATAGCTATTAGCTGTATCGTATAGTTTTTGTAGACAACAAATAAAGACTTTGCTATGTTTAACTTATTACAGTGGAGTTCTACCAATTCATGCAATTATGTAAATTGTACTTGATTTAAGTGAAGACCTTGGCATAAAAACAGCAAATGTCACTAAGCTCATATTTTTCAAGAGAGGGAAAAATAAAATATCTTGATTGTAAAAGACATTTGCTCTTTTTATACAAAAATAGTGAGAACACGGCATGTGTTGCAATCCCAATCAAAGTTAGAAAGGGTTTGTGTTTTAATTCTGTTTATTGAAGTGTTTTTGGATACACAATATTTTTTGATTCTGTCTGGTGCGTAAGCAAATAAATCTTATTAAAAATTAAAATATTTGATTTTTTTTTGGATTTAGATATTTTTTTCAGAAATTGTCACCGATGTGCGCACAACAACTCACCAAAGTTTCATAGGAATCGAATGAATGGTAAAAGAACGCATTGAGGACAAACAAACATTCATTTTTATATATATCATTTTTACACATATTCTTAATTGTTGAATGAGTAAAGTACTATCTCACGTGCCGGCGATCACGACCTGTGATTTTAGGTCCCGCGTTACGCATTCAAAAAACTTTTTTTCAGCGCGATATGAAACCGCGCCTATTTTAAATACTTCATTAAATATTCATACATAAATTTCGCCTCTCTGTTGAGTGCTTTTCGGTTGTATTGTTCAACTAGAATTTGTGTTAGTGAATAAATTCACTGGAATTTTTTATTGCGATATTTTTCACCAAGCAACAATACCTTGTATATAGCTAACGCAATATTTTAAGTTAAGCCCCTCCCGGTTGTAATATTATAACATTGCTGCAGGTTTTTTTAATACAACAAAGCTTTTTGTACATGCGGTATTATTAAATTACAAAATATCACTACTTAATTTTTTTTTTAATTTACCTTTGTGTTATCAAAAATCAATATTTTTCATATAACATCATTGAAATTTTCATTGAAAATGAGGCTTCTTGTTACACAAGATTATCGGGATCTGTAGCTTAGTTGAAACAGTTTCGATTATTTATCAGAAGGTGTGATTTGAAACCCTAGCAAAGTTGACATAACGTGTTGTTTTTTTTTCAATTGAACATTTTAGATCTAGGGCATGGGGTTTTTGTGACATATTTTCACCTTTAATTGATCCTAAATGACACTTTTTAATTCTCCTTGAGCTTATCATCTGGTGCATTATCAGTCGATTCTTAGGGAGAGAGAATGTGTACTTCATAAATGTGTATAAACATAAAACAGAATATATCGAATCACTTGAAAATGTTCCCTCGCTGAATGAAATCGATCCGAATCATAATTGTAAATTACGGAACTAAATATTTTCTTTCAAATGTTGAAAAAAAATCAACTCTTCAGAGCATGAGATATAAGCATAAGTGTTTGTTTTAACAACAAGTTCTCATAAAAGTGCAGAGTTTAAAATATTTTTTATATATTTTTTTTATACTCGAGAATTTTCAATGTTGCAATGTATGTTTATTGCATTTCAAAATGTTGTTATATGCGTGCTTTTTTCACTTGCAAATCTTCCTAAGTTAAGCGTATTTATTATTCCCGTGTGAAGTACTCGTGGGGCATTCATTTGTAAAGGACAAAGAACCGGACGAAAACCCGTGCGTTTGCCAAATCATATTTACATTTATTTATTTCATATACATTTTTTTACTCTCGAACCCCTCGGGGGGTTCGGGGCGCTGGAGCCTGGAGGGGGAAGTTTGATTCGAAATTCTGTCAGTTCGCGTCGAGCGTGAATACGACAACAAAAAAGTTACGAGAATGGAGAAGGGATTTATTTCATTGGTACGGCAGGTATAATATCGCAGAGGGGCCGCCATTATTGTTTTCGCTCCATATAAAGATAATAATAATGCATTATTACTATAATATATACTTCACACTTTTCAGATATTAACCGTCAAATGTTATCAGCTGATGAAAAATGAGTCTGAACAAGCCTATTTATATAAAATTTAGTGTGACTTATTACCTAGTATATAGAACAATTGGTTCAAAAAATGTGAGAAAAATTAACGCATAATACATAAATGAATACAATTAAAATGTTACGGATCTCTTACAAATAAATAATTACCAATCTGTGAAGAAAAATTAAACCACTTTAAATGTCAATTATGTAAGAAGAATATAATTAGCTATAAAGTAATTCATAAATGTTTATTTATTGTTTCATAAACCTGGTAAGTAGTCACATTATATTAAAGCTAAATTTGCTTTCTTTTCAGGAATTTATTGTTAGCTTTTCGATATTATAAGCGGCCATGTATTATGAGAAAATGTCTTGAAATAGAATAAATAATATGAAGCTTATCGCTCTGTCTCCGTTGTGCGACGAATTATCTTATGTATAATAACCCAGACCACTCTGTAGAAGTTTTATTATTATCACAAATACACGTAGGTACGAAATATTTTCATGACGTAAGCGTTCGCGGTGAATATAAAATTAAATGTTATGCAATGCACACACGATTCCGAAGTTTCAGTTTCTTTATGAATTCAGTCTTAACGAGATCGATTACATCTCAGCTCATAGAAGCTGGCTAGTTACGAACTGTGTTTATTTCAATACGATTAAGTGGCAGTCTTGAATAACTGCTCCTTAGACACTCCTAGAAACACTGCCGTGTAACAGGACACGCCCAGTAAGGGCTGTAACTTTGTAATGAGCACAACATTTAGTACCTTTAGAAGATAGAGGTTGGTAGTACTAATGAATGGTTGGGTATTAAAATTTCTTTCATATATAAATTCGCAAATCAAGATTGAACGTCAATAAATAAACTTCGTTATTTCCATTTTGGTATTTCAAATTATTGACCGTCCAACCAACTAAAACGAATCCCCAACCACATTGACTGTTAGGCTACGGGCCGGCAAAATCATATAACACATTAAAATCGTAAGCGGTATTCCGTGTTCAATATTTTTTTAAACTGTCAGGCACGTTTTTTCAAATTATCCCTGTGAGGTTATGACAGTGTTCGGGTTTTTTTTTTAAATTTAAATAATACATAATTTCCGCCGTAGCTAACTATTGAGTGGAAGAACATAAATATCACATTTTTTGCAAAAATGCCAACGAAATTTGTGATTTTCGTACGGTATTTTATTATGTATGTTTTACTATTTTTGGTCACGGTGCGCTTTAACCCGATGAACGCGTTGAACATGTTTACATGTTCTAATATAACTAGAACGAAAACTTGTCGGTGTATATTTTAGAAAATATTTCAAACCTTTGGGTAGAGAAATAGAAACAGATCATGAAAATGTCAAGTAGAACAGAAGGAACTATATTTTAGAAAATAGCTCTCGATATTCAGTATTTCAAGTTTCGGGTTTATGCTGCTGATACGCAGCATTCGTCGTTATGCGGCTTTGCGCTTGCTTACTCGTAGTTTAAATATTTTTCAGCTTCTTCATATGCTTCGATTTATTTAAGCGAGAATGTTTTATGACGAGATTAGTTTACTTCGTGATGTATTTGGGATATCTAATATAAATTTCACACAACTCTCCATTTTTTAATGTTAAATTTGATCTAGTTTTAGCCATAGTGAGTGTTTTAACAGATCAATTGACTGAAAATAAATTCGTGCGAACACAGCTCGCGCTGTAAAGTTTAAGCAAAGTTTACGTTGTTATGATGACAATGTCACATTACGTAGCATTGTGTTATGGGAACTTAAATAAGGCTACAAGTAATCCAAATGATGCCGCTTCTGGCTTTCCTCATATAAAGCAGCCTCTAGTCATCTGACAGCAGTCTGCAGGTTTTACTATTTATTTGACTGTTATTAGCAATAGCGTATTATGAAAAGCTGTACAAGTTGATGTCTGATGATCCCGTAAGAAGCAATATCGGGCAACTAGTATCTATGTATTAAAAAATGAATGTTTGTTTATTTGTTTGTTTGTTTGTTCCATATGCGTTCTTATATTATTCAACCGATTACGATGAAACTTTGGCGAGTTGTTGTGCACACACCCGCAAAGGTTTCTGAAAAAAATCTAAAATCCAAACCAAACTAAAGAAAAAAACGATCAAATAGATCAGTGTTAATTGCTAAATTACAATTGTCGGTCTTAAATTAAAGGAGAAGATGTACTGTTGCTACGCATACCAATGATTCCTACAGATATGTCAGTCCAATTCAAACGTCTGCAGTTTCCGATGCGATTCGCATTTGTAATGACCATCAACAAAGCAGAGGAACAATCGCAACAAGTGTGCGGGCTAAATTTGGAAAATCCATGATTTTCACATGGACATCTGTATGTGGCCTGCTCACTCGTCGGAAAACCCTCTGATTTATTCGTGTACGCGCCAAACGGAAAACAAAAAAAATATTGTGTATACAAAAGCACTTCAATAAATCGAATTAAAACACAAACACTTGCTTTCTTTGAGTGCCATTGCAACGCATCCAGGGTACTCGCTAGTATTTAATAAAAAGAAAAGAATAAACGTTGAAAAATCCTATTAAATATTGCTGCGTTAATTTATCGGGCTTCTTTCATTTATGTAGATATAGAAAGTACATATTTATCGTATTGGGCGACGAATGGTGGAATGAACGTAATCCCCCAGCAGACAGAATCGGTCACAAACATATTCCGGGACGAATTTTTTGCCGCGTGGAAGTAAATGTATTGAAAAGCAATTCAATTTTGTATTGAAAAACAGCGAAAATCTCGCCAAACGACTCTGAACGAGTTGCCAAAGCGGGAGCGCATTGTTTTTATCTTTTTGTCTGGAATAAAAAAAATGTATATATACCCATCGACGCGAACTAATGCACCGCGAATTTTGCAAGTGAATCACTGGACTACGTTCAGGGAAAAATCGATTTGAAAATATACCCTTATTTGCTTGTGCACGTACAATATATTATTTATGGAGTCGATGACAAAAAAACGTGTTTTTCATCATCGCGTATCTTATTCGATATTTTTTAATCATACCATCATTTTTTGTAAAGCATAATTATATTTAAAAGACTGTGCTTAATGGTAAATAATTATCCATTAACATATTCGATAAAATTATTAATATATTACTATTTATACATTATTATAATGTAAATCCACGAAGAATGCGCCAATTCTCAGTTGTCAATCATTTACCCAACTTCTCTTTGCAGATAGTGTAAGGGTTTAGTGACAAAAGTACTTTAAAAATATGTATATTAAATTTAATAATAGGCAAGGAACTTAGAAATTTTAAATCACATGAGAACAACACAGTGAGACTTTTTTTAAATTTTTTAAAAAGCCTTTTTCAGTTTTTATCCTGTACCTATTATCCAAAATCATATATGTGTTTTTTTGCATTTTACAGGAGAGGTTTCTCAAAGTTTAAAAAATCGCCAGAAATCAGTATTTGAAGTTATTTTAATTCACTAAAAAAATAGCTTTATATTATCGAATTCAAATACTAATTTTGACCCTTCTTTAAACTTTAAAGCTTCTAATGTAAAATACTAAAAAATTACATATGTTAGTACATTCATTTGAAAAATATTGAACTACATTTTAAGCACCAATATTGACTTTGGTTAAACGAATTATTAAAATTATTAAAAATTCGTCGGCGTCCGTGGCGCAGTTGGTTTCGTCGCTGGCTACGGTTACGGATGTCTCGGGTTCAATTCCCGGTGCGGACGGTTTTCATAGATTGATCTTTCAATCGATTTATGGATTTCTGTTCGTAGTCTGAGTCTTCCCTCCCACCAATCCCATCCTCACGGGGCGTAACGAGAGCGATTAGCTAACCACTAGTCCTGTCATAGCACTATCCTTCTATCCCTACTCTCTTCGAAAAAGAAAAGAGAGGTTGAGCAACTGAGTGACAAGCAGTTCTCGTAGAAAAAAAAATCTGTCAAGATACCTCCATTAGGAGACCATATGCTCCACATTGGGAGCGGACATGGAAAAAAAAAAAAAATACTTACTTTAAATTTATTTTCCTTTTTATGTTTTTGAACTTGTAGTATATATAACGATAATATCGATTTTCAATGACTTTATATCTTCCAAATATAAGACGGAACGCATTCTCCTGGGTTTCGCTTAGCACGGTGTCTATATAACATTGATTCCATTACCCTGTTTTTTATTGCTTGTAAGTTTCACTCAAAGCGATACAAATCTACCAGATTCAAAAGATTGGTATATCACAATCACTTTAAAATTATCGTGCAATGAAATATTACTTAAACATTCAAAAGCTTTTTCAACCCCCTTCCCGCTCAACCGTTTACACTCCCACAGACGCAGTTTGCTTCGCGTCAATGGCGCTTAATTTTCTGGCCGGAGTTTCCTATCAGATGCCAGACTTCATTCCGAACAAAAAATGAAACACGTGCAATTAAATTGAACTGTCAGTCGAGAGCGGTAGACGTCTCCTGTGGGGCAAGAACAGAAATAAAGTGAGGGGACGGTATATATTGGCTGAATAGAAAAATATTATTTTGTTATTCTCGATCTATCTATAATCATATTTATATCTACAATGTAGAAATCTGTAGGAACAGTAGCGACGTAAAATTTTCACATGTAATTCTAGCTGCCATTTTAAGTTCAACTCAGCTATTTCCAAATTTCAACTCTGAAATTTTAACTTTAAACTGAAAACGCTGTATTTTAGACGTCTCAATGAAAATCCATAGAAATAGTAATAATATATAATTGCTTAGCAACCGTTCCATTGAAAATAAACCGTCATGTCATTATTACAACTCAATTTGTATTAAATTTACTTAGCGCCTATAAATTTGTTAAAAATGTAAATGTCACTAATGATAACTCTTCTAAATTATCCATCATTTAAAATTATGAAATTTAAACATTGAAATACAAGAAGTATGATCAAAAGGAAGAAAAGGTGTTAAATGAACTAATATACCAGCGACATCTATCTTGGGCAAAGCCTGGTAAAAAATGCTAGTACTTTAATACAGAGCACAGAAAAATTACCACATTGGAATGGTTTTCTTTGGTATATTGAAGGTAATAGATTGAACTGATACTTTTTATAATCATAGACAATAAAGAGAGTGAAACCTGAGCGTCCGAAATTCAAAGATCCTTCAATTTTCAATTTAGAATTTCAAAAAAGTTATCAATGCGTCAATAACGTAAATTTACTATTTCGCTCATGAGCAGCAACTCATGGAAAAATAAATTTATAGAAATCGTAATTTATTCTTTAAAATAAAGGAATCTCTCGTATCTTTTTTTAACTGTAGCTCTTGGAACTTATCCTCTGTACAAAAAGAAAATCGGAAGTATACGCAAATATCCTATCGATAAAGATTAAATTTTAATATATCTACGTTCAATTTACAATAAGAAGCTACTTTATGATTTCGACTCCCATTATTTTAAATTAATCCCTATTGCGGTGATTCCTGCGGGGTGTTTACCCTCCCTCACACCTTGTGGTACGATTTGTAAAAATCTTCGCAAAAATTCACCCCTCTGTTGCAGGCTGCACTTGCGCCAACTCTGGGTGACAGCTGGATTATTTTCTACACTTCTGCGGTTTATTGCGAGTCTCCGATATTGCGAGGGGGTTGAAAAAATAACCGTGAAAAACTGAGAACCGTATGATAGGGATGTTTTTAAAAATTATTTTAAGATATTTCTTTATTTAAAAAGTGCATATTTTTTTCTCTTAAAATTATGTAAAAAAATACAGTATCATCATATCAATATGATTATTCACCATGCTATAGTTATCTGTCCTATCCGTATTATAGCTACTGGAAATATATGCCATTGATGAGAGTAGAAGCTTTCAAGACCATGAATTGTCATCAATTATTTATTATTGATATTACGTTGACTAACTTATGTTTATAATATATGAAATTATTTTATTTAATCCCAATCATCAATGATATTTGACATAAGAAGTATTTCAATTATTGAGTCAGTATTTAAATACGATGCAATTCGCTTTTTTTTAATTTCACTTTCACATAATAAAAGCTTCCCTGGAAAAAATGCTTGAATTAACACTGCCATTTTGTTTCTGTTTTACTATTCAGTAAATCACATTTAGGGTTCTAGCTGTCAATTATTGATGGAAAGGCTTTACATTTAAAAAATAAAACCAATTTTGTTTTTGTACCATCACCACATTTTTATAATGATTAAGAGCGGTTTCGCTACAAATTACATTCAAAGAGTTTATGCCGTCTTATTGATAGTAGATCTCAAATCATAAAATCTCTTATTAAATACTTTTTATTTTCTGTACAGTAAAGTGCATGCAACCACGTCTAACTAATTTTTTTAAAAATATAAATATTAACAAGACTATTTATAAAAAAATGAGTGTTAATAATTATAAGGTATATCAAAAAATAGGTTCAAAAACTATGACAAAATTTTACAGATAATCAAACAAATTATACATGAACGAAATATGGTCTGCAATTAAAATTTTAAGTACCCCTTACAAATCAGTAACTACTAATCTGAAATCAAAAGCTTAACCACATTAAAATTCAATTGAATTACTGGCCAATTAATTATTGGCGACTATATATACTAACATAACCTAAAAATCTAATAATTTTGGTTTAAAATATTTTCGGCTTATTTAATATTATTGAAAGTAATACCGAATACAAACAATCGGGACGTTTTTTCGCTGTAGCATCACTACTTACCTATACCTTAATTTGATTTTGAAGTCGAGCTTTGTAAAAATACCCAGAATTGGTTTGTTTATAGAAAATGTAAATTCCTGCGGGTAGCAGATATTATTTCTATTGTTGTTGTTTTTTAATTATTATTTATTATCGGTGATGAGTTTATTCTTTTAGCGGCATTCTCTTCAGCAAAACAAAAATGCAATAAACTATATTTTTGACGCGACATTATGAAAATTTAGATATTTATTTGAGAATGAAAACATTAAATTTATACTATATTTTTTATGCTCACTAGAATACACACTACAGTGTATTGTATTGTCGACAAATTCTAGATATTTTTCAATTGGATAACTACCAACATTAATTACCGAAATGTTTTTTTAGATTTCTTTTAAGTTGCGTTAGTAATTTTAAAGTAAAAATAGTAACAAATTATTAATATCCACAAGAGTGACTATCTCTAAAGAAAACATCTCTAGAACTATTACAAGAGATATTTTTTCACTTCTATATAATAACTAAGAAAAAAAAGGTAACTTATTTGTTTAACCATGTCCGCTCCTAATGTGGAGCATAATATATGAAATCCAAATGAAGTATATCTCAACAGAAGTTATTCTACAAGAACTGCTCTGTCGCTCAACTTCCCTTTTTTGGTGAGATGAAGAATAGAACGATATAGCTACGACAGATTTTTTTTTCATGTCCGCTCCCAATGGGGAGCATATGGTCTCCTAATGGAGGTATCTTAACAGATTTTTTCTACAGAGAACTACTTGTTACTCAGTTGCTCAACCTCTCTTTTTTCGAAGAGAGTAGGGATAGAAGGATAGGGCTAGGACAGGATTAGTGGTTAGCTAATCGCTCGTAGTCTGCGACGTTATCAACTGCGTCATGACGCCAACTACGATAGGTCTAGTTGTTTACCAACCCCTTTAGCTAGTCTACTTTTTAGTATCATATGGATGGGAGGAAATTTAGACATCATATACGGGCCATCATATATATGCCATCAGGTACTAGTTCATAAGTCAATATATGAAGCTGGCTGTACTGGAGTTCAAACCCGTGAACACTGCAACGGAGGCCAACGACGTCGACCACTTGGCTACTGGTCCAGTCTGATAATATTTACATCAGATAAGCAGATTCTTTAAAATAGAGTAAGGTATTTTCTGTTCGTAAGCATAGATGTTTTGTGTTGTATAGAATTTCCTCCCACCCATCACATCCTAAAAACGAAGAGTAACAAGAGTGATTAGCTAACCTCTAGTCCTATCCTAGCCTTACCCTAATGTCCATACTCTCTATGGAAAAGAGAGGTTGAGCAACTGAGTAAAAAGCATTTTTCGTAGAAAAAAAAAACATATGTCGAGATACCTCCAATAGAAGTAAATACTCTCCACATTAAAAGGCATTAAACTTTGAAATAACACGGTTTTAAAAAACTAAAAAGAATAAAAAAACGTATATATATATTTATATTTATGTCAATTTCGAACGAGTGTGCAATTTCAAGGTGACTTAAAAATGATTATGACACTATATCAATAAACTTACAAGGAACTAACAAAAATAAAATCACATCGAATGATATTGAAAACTAATGAAACAAGACCAACACAAGATGATACCATTATTCAAGATACTTCTGAAGATGTCTCTCCATTAAATATTTCCAGGTTTCTTTTTGCGCGGTAGTCTCTGGAATGCATTCCCCGTGCAAAAAGACGATCGGTTGTATTCTCAATTATATGTGGCACTATGACAGAAACGTCAGTTTAACACTTCCTTTATCGTTGGATTGAAAGCTTATGAATACAACTGTAATATCTAGATGATGCTCTGTATTATCAAATAATGTCAGAAGAGCAAACTCGCCAACAGCTGTTTCTACCGGTTAAACAAATACGTGTTCATATTTATTGTATATATCGTTATGTTATCTACAGTAATATCTATGAATATTCTATGACAGTAATGCACTTATACCTCTTTGGTATCTAACCCGTATTTATGACCAAACCAATATAATTGTTCATTGCAGTGCCGCATCTAGGTAATACAAAATAAATTATCAGTAAAATACTATATTATGAAATAATATTTTTAAAAAATCACAGACCGCTACGGGAGCAATCCTCGGCAATCAACTGTTGAATAAAGGTTTATCTCCGCTCCTTCTAAACATAAATTATAAGCGTCATGCATACATAGTAGTATAATTTAAAATTTTGTCTTCTTTTTTCACACTAAAAAACCTTGGAATTCGCAATTAAATGACATTCTGTTGGTATATAGTTATAATAATGAATATAATATATGTGGAAAGGAAAAAGGCGGTACTTTTCATGAGAGCCAAAACAAGATTTTCGTTTGTATATATTTGTATTATTCCTTCAGTGAAACCTATTCTAAGTCTGTCAGTATTTAAAGGGTAACTTTAACAAATATTAATTTTTTTATTATTAATAATACAATACCTTTTGACTTCTGACCAAATTTTGATAGTATCCGTATTATTGTACCTATTATATCTTGTCGGCGTCCGTGGCGCAGTTGGTTTCGTCGCTGGCTACGGTTATGGATGTCTCGGGTTCAATTCCCGGTGCGGACGGTTTTCATAGATTGATCTTTCAATCGATTTATGGATTTCTGTTCGTAGTCTGAGTCCTCTCTCCCACCAATCCCATCCTCACGGGGCATAACGAGAGCGATTAGCTAACCACTAGTCCTGTCATAGCCTTATCCTTCTATCCCTACTCTCTTCGAAAAAGAAAAGAGAGGTTGAGCGACTGAGTGACAAGCAGTTCTCGTAGAAAAAATTCTGTCAAGATACCTCCATTAGGAGACCATATGCTCCACATTGGGAGCGGACATGAAAAAAAAAAAATATCTGTGTACAAAAGAAAAAGAGCGTAAAATCTTCAAAATTTAGAAAATTAGTTGAATGTACTAAAATAACTACAATACACATATGCATATAAGAAAAAAGGTACCAGCCAAATCAATGCTATTAAAATAATAAACTTCACGTTGAAACATCTCATTTATCATTAAATTTCATCGTTTCATCAAATTCCGTTATTTCCATTTCATAATACTATACCTGCATATGTGTTTTAGAAGTTTGTATTATTAATACTGCAAACATCGCCATTAGAGTGCATGATAAATAACACAACTTACAATAATTATGGTTGACTATATGTAATGAAGTGTTTATTTTTGTTTTTTAAACTGTGCTTATGCTACCCTAAAAACTTTTGATTTTGCAGATAAACATTTTTGCAATGGAAGCGACGTTCAATTAATTTAAAAATACATACATTGACTTGAACTTTAGTTAGATGAACTCTATTTAAAAAAAGATATAAAAATCAAATTAAGTATTTAGTTTGACAGGAATAATCTTGACTCAAGATGATTATAATAGCTGCTATTAAAAATACTTTTTAAATTTTAAAAAATAAAACACAATTCATTCATCGGTTTCGCTCATCACGAGCATTATCAACTGAAACTGGTCCTGATCATAATAAATATGTGGAAGTAGTACAAATGAATTGTGTTTTATTTTTTAAAGTATAATGTCTTTCCAACAAGAATTGACAGTTAACACCTTAAAAATATACTTTTTAAATCTAGTGGAACTGAATTCTTTGTTTTACTATATTATAGATTTAAAAATCTTATTTGTTGATCGATATATTATATCTACGTAACATGTAGAATATATTTCCCTTGAATTTTTAATGGAATTGAATAAAGTTCATAATTATAAGGTCTTTTTAATGATTGATATTACATCAAATCAGAAATTTATACGATAATTTTTTTATAAAATAATTTGCAGTTTTTATTAAATATACCTATATATTATGATGCAAAATTATTAACTAGAACCCACTCTGTTAAGAGGGTGAGTGCTGGTTATCATCCCCTATCCTATTTGAAAGGCAGTCGCCATCCACCCGGGGCTATTGTCATCAAGTACGGCTTTCGATTTCACTCGTCCAAATGTGTTGATTAAGCTTTTGAAATCATTCAGGGGGTAGTTTATAATATTTATTTTGCGGTATTTCTTTTTTTCGTGTTTATTGTAAATATTAGGGTGCGACGGTTTTGCGAACTTTTTCAAAGTAAATTGGATGCTGCCAAATGTTTTTTATTGTTTAGATAAAAAAAACTGATTTGCAGACTCGAATTCGGTCTGCTGCGTCAGTATTGTTGTCATTACACATCTGGAAATATCAGATAAAATAGATATTTACAAAATATATATGGTACAGTTATTTCAAATATTACTAATATTATTTTTTTTAAAGATCGTTACTTTTATATTTTTTCGGTCACTGAGCTATGAATTAAATTTGAAGAAGATTTTCAGTTGATTTCATCCAAGTGAAACATGAATTTATTATCTATCTATGCATCCTTTAATAGAATTAAGCAGAATTTTTATGTAATTTTTTTGTCTGAAACCTTAAAACTTGATGGTGCGTTCTGTAGTCATGTAGTCTCAGCTCACTGTAGCGGGGCATGCTATTCCAGATTAATTACTGTTTTCAGGATTCCTGAGTATTGCAGTTGAATAGTTATCATTTATATTGGTTCAGTTTTAATTATTTTCTCCAGCCTTGATGTATATCAACAGAATATTCACAAAATACAAACATATAAATGAAATAATAGATTAGTAAGACACTTTTTCAATTAAAATATCTGCATTTCCATTTATTAATAATGGTATATGTAAGCATATTTAAACACAGCAAAGACGCTATTTGAATATGAAAAAACAAAAATCAATAATAGTTAAAAATGTTTGGTCAGATTATTTAAAATGTAAACACTATTGACAGGAAATCAAAAACTATATTGAATAATGCAATTACCTTACAATAAATCATTGCTTTCTGTTTATTTTAACGTTGGTATTTTTTATTAAAGATCAACACAAAGAAAACAATCATTTGAAAGAACGAAATGTTCCTTATTCTGGTTTTAATTCGTTTGATTTCTTCTAAAATCAGCATGATTTTAACACGACTCCATTATGTATGTATTGGGTATAATGAAATGATTTATTTTAATTTGGTTAAAACAATTAAATAGACTACAACTATCTTTATTTCAAATTATGACTGACATTTAAATTCGATCTACAGTGAAAACAAAACAAACTCTAATCGTTACACAATTTTAATGACACTATTATTCAAATTTAGAATCATTATAGACAAGATAGCTGCTGCTTTTAAATTTAACATTATCAAGTTGGTATTCATTTTAAAATGTACAATGATGGATGACATTTGGTTGAACGTAGCAGGGCGTAGACTAGATTATTTATTTTCTGGGAACTGAATTGCATTTTTCTAATTGACAGACGATTTATTAAGGAGAGCGTTTAAACTTTGCCATGCGTTACTCTGCCCTTAATGAGCGCTAACGTATTTTGTAAATAGAATAATAGATGGCTTTGCGTGTTTATTATTTATTTGTGGGTGCCAGAGACAACCTAGTGTCCTCGATATAATTGATCGTTCTTTCAAAATACTAAGTATCACCATCAACGTTGACAGTGAAACACATATCGCCGCTGCTGTGACTGAACTTGATTTTTTATTTGGCTTAATATTTTCACACCCTCCTAAAGTTTGATATAATTTACTGCGAAAAATATAATAAAAAATAAAATTTTGCATTGTTACTTGTATGATAAATGAGGCATATAGGTTTGGATTGAATGATACATGCAGAGACGGCTCTTGTAAAAGAGCAAACAGTGCATTTTACTCCCAAATATATAACCCATTAATAAGCGATACTCGGATATAATTATTATACCAATTCATTTGATTTAAATCCCCAGCGTGTAACACCCCATAAAGAACTATTGCAGGAAACAATGATTTCATAAACAAGCTCAGCAATACAATAATACGCCTGTTCGCCCGTCTATTACGAGGAGGTGCTCTGAGTATCCCGCTCTCCTTCGCGTTCTCGACGTTTGTATTACAATCCTGATTTTGGTGACGTCACGGACTATTTGATCAATTCGTTGTATGAAATATATTGCGGGTAGGAGGAGCAGCGCACTTCCTGTGACGATATTTTTTGCTGAGCGCTGAACAAGTCAACGTTGTATGCTTGTACAAGCTATTGCAATGGAAAGGGCCGTCCACAAAAACCGCAAACATACACTTCTTACGATTTTTTAAAACTACATATTATATAATATTAATAATATATACATACGTTTGTGTATACTACCCTATGAACTTTTGAATTGATAAATACTATTTATGACATACTAATTATAATCGCGTATAACGTTAAAGGATATAAAATGGAATATGTAGTCCATAATGCTCAGCTGTGTATCCGATTCGGTTTTATCAAACCTCTTCCTCTAAAATTTACATTCTTTGATAATGAATTTTACAAATGACTTACTCCACTATGTTATATATCGTCGTTGTTCTGGAAGAATACACTAACTGAAAAATATTAGTTTTGAGTAATTGAACTTTGGAATTTCTCAAATGTTCGAAATGCTATACCTTTTCATTTTTTCAATACCGATGAATTCAGTGGAAAGTGAGCATTCCTTCTCAACTTTAAAAAGAATTTAGTCATTTTTGAGAACTAAATGCTATTGCAATGTTCAATGTAGAGAAACAGTTGGTAAAGTCAATATCGCACTTTGATGTTCGTATTATTGAAGTGTTTTCAAAATCGGAGGATGTATTTCTTGCATAAATAGGTGAATATTTTTTTGCACTGCCCAATATTCTTGTCACCGACACAGCGCAGCAACGACAGCGGGAATCTCTTCAACGACGTCAACATCGAAAAGACAAACGTGTTCTATCACAGATCGCACAAAAGTAAACATACCAAAAATACACACGATGAAAATAAAGAGAACAATGTTTTCAGTAATACTATCGCGGATATAAGCCTCAAATGTGGAAGACGAAGGAGTGGACGTTAATTACGCAGTGGCGTTGAGTTTGGGCGCGTTGATTTTGTCCGAGATCAAAACTTGGGGCTCCGATTTAAAGAAGGATGGCACGCCTTTCAGAGAGTGCGCCACTGTTTAGGAGGTAAGTCTCAATTTTAAATTCCTTTGACAAAACGTTCCCATAATTAACCCTTTTACTCCTTGCCGACTTAGCCTAGCATATGCGAAGACTGCCAGGCGTTTTATTTAGTTTTTTTTTAATAAATAGTTCTGTACATATTTTTAAAATTTGAAACTTTTTTTCTGTGTGTCTCAATGATGTATAAAGTAATAATAAGTAATAATATTGAGAGTTTACATGAATGAAACAAAAGAAAATAAAATAATGCATGCATATATAGTTTGTTATGTTGGAACTACAAAACAAATGTGAAGAGGTTTTTTTATTTACAATTGATATATACTTATCTACAAACTGAAAACAAAATAAACATTCATATCATAGTTTTGATACACGGACCCTTTAGGCTAGAGGCCAGGTATATCATATGTCATAATTAATGCTCAAAGTTTCACTAGACTGGTATCCGTAGGACTTTACTAATCGGAAACCGATCTAACTAAGGATGCAGTGCTCCAGGAGAGATGGTTTCGATTAATTGGTATCCGCAGAATTTTACTAATCGGGAACCGATTGAACTGAGGATGCAGCGCTCCCAGAGATGGTCTCGATTGCTTGGTATCCGTACGACTTCACGAATCGGGAACCGATGTAACTAGGATACAGTACTCCAACAGGGATGGTTTCGATTGCCTGGGATCCCTTAGATTTCACTAATCGGGAACCTATCTAACAGAGGATGCGGTGCTCCAGTAGGGATGGTTTCGATTGCTAAGGATCCGTAAGATTTCACTAATCGGAAACCGATCTAACTGAGGACACGGTGTCCTACAGAGATCGTTTCGATAAGAATGAGTCCGCAGAAATACCAAAGTGGCTAGGAAGCTTACCCAGAATAAGGTAGTCTAGTCGTCGGTAGCTTCCATGGTGTAAGACGTATAGTTCGATATGACGTCACTTTGACCAAATAATTTTTTTCGTTACCAAAACACTTGTAAACACAATAGATTGTAATTCAATAAGCATACAGTGACGTCAACAAATGCCAATAGGGCCAAACCATCCAGCGCCGGCGTCACACGTTTGTCGGCGTTTGCTTTAAAATAACAACCTTGTCTTATATTTGATTTTCTTTTGTCCCAATAGGTGATAGACTGTCGGTATCCGTATGAATTCCCTGGCGATCAAATCGTGGGCGCTCAGAATCTCTTCAAAAGTAGCATTACGACACCGGCTGATGCAAACAAGAGACAAATTCTGGTGTTCCACTGTGAATTCTCCTAAGAGCGAGAAACTAAGCTGTTTGCAATGTTTTATTATCCACGATCTACCGTACAAGCATTTTCAATCTACTGTCAGTCAACTTAATATACGTATTCCTTGCTAAAACAATAATAATACGTTTGTGTAATACATTTATGGCCAGGAAGTGTGGTTCTCGTATTGCCTCCCTAGGTTTTACGTACTTCGTATGGTGGTTTAGTTTTTTGTGACGTCACGTGTGTCGCACATACGATTTGTATGGTACATTTTAACATATTCGAGATCAGAACACCTCCTGCCAAATTATGACCAGCGTTCCCAAATGTATGAACAGACAGAAGTCGTAGATTAAAATCCTGTCAAGGTCACTCAAAAAATATATATTCTCGCCTTAAAAAACCTTGTGATTAGGATGAATATATTTAAAAATTTAATATATAGAAAATATTTAAAAACTTCCTAGCGTCAAACTGCAACAAAATCAAATTTACCAATTCTTATTTATATAGCATTTATTTATGTAGGAAGGGTTCGTGGTGCAGTGGTCAACATTAACTTCAGTTTCAGATGTCTCTGGTTCAAATCCCCTGCACGATCAGTTACAAAAATTGATTTTTCGATTGACCGAATCAACGCATGCCCACCCTAACGATTAGCTAACCACTAGTTCTGTCAATAGCCATATCCTTCTATTCCCACGCTCTTCTAACAACTGAGTGACAAGTAGTTCTCGAAGAAAAATTTTGTTGAGATCTTCCATTAGAAGTCCATACGCTCCACATTGCGAGCAGACATGGTAAAAAAATGGAAAGTTATTTAAATTAAGTTTATTTAAATGTATAAGTTGTATATTTAAAAAGAAACCGTTCTTTAAACTGGAATAGTTAATGTATTAAAAGAACCCTTAATAAAAGGCCGTTCCATAAGAGGATCGATTGTATTTTAAAAACAATAAAATCTTGTATTTTTTTTACTTAATTATGACACCGATATACGAAATGTATTATATAAAAATCATTCAATCACCTTTATCAATTCTCCCGTTATATATAGCTGTCGGGAGTGTATAGATTTGCTTTCAAGGCCAGCGATATCCTTTTTATGATGTTACGAATAAAAAAAAGTAATAAAATACATACAAAACAATATAACACATGTTGAACGTTTTCCCAGTTTAAATTGATGATAACATGTCCCCCTACGAAGTTTTAAGGTCCCAACTTTTTTTTTCTTTTTTAAGTATACTGCATTATTAAGAAGGTAAGAGGAGCGATTTGTTAGCGCCTCTAACAACAAACTATTTGGTTCAAACCACGCATGGGGTCTGTAATACCCCATTGCAATTAGAAGCAAACCTTCTAAAACTCGTTTATTAAATCAAAATTAATAATTATCATTGAATTTTAAATTTTAAATTTACATTTTCTGTCTTAAGGTGGAGCATATTATCGTCACTCCCTACATATAATCTCATATCTGTAAACATGACATTTTACTGGAAAGCGTCTCAAAGATTCAAAACGCAGTTGAAAAGTAACGGCTGCATTTATCTTCTTAGATATTTGGACAGTGCTATTATTTTAAATCTAGTTTCTTATTTCATTCAAAGTTGTTCTGGAATGTTTATTGTTTTTGAAATATTACAAATACGACATTGGACTTTACGAAAAAACAATGAAGTAGTTACGTTTTCTAATGTTTTTTTGATGCTTACCTATAGAACTAAATGCGTAGATAACGAAAATGCAAAAGACATATAATTACGGATATGACACTTACGTGATTATATATAGGGAATGTTGTTAAATGATCCCTCAATCTTTACTATAAAACAATGATGTACAAACTGTGGTTAAATCTTGAAAAAAAATCGTCAAATTTATCATTCACTTTAATAAGCAGCACAATCATGATGCATAATTGTAACACGCTATGGTAAATATCAAAATTTAGATTTTTTATACACATCACAAGTAATGTTACTGTCTTTTCTATTGGTTTTATTTTGAGAGACTGAGAGAAGTAATAAGTCGTTTTCCTATTATATTTCTACATACAATAAAGTTGTATTTAAATAATGACAGAAGTATAAATTAAAAACAAAACTGAGTCACTGAATACTTGAGAACAACTGCTCCTAAGTCACACATAAAAACTTAACATAATTGGTTAATCGATTTTCTTGACATTTCAAACACATGCGTTTTCTTCGTCAGTAAAAATATGTTTTTAACACTATCCCATTAGCTCTTTAAACATCTCAATTCTTGACTATTTAATTAACTTCAAAATATTAACCCCAGATTTTAATTATTAAATGTGTGACAACCATAAAAAAGATTTTTAAAAGTACGGATTCTTAAAGATTTCATAATAAATCTAGTTTTTTATATTCCAAATACTAGTTTATATTTTGCTGTGTGATATCGATAAAGGGGAGGGAATGTCAAATTAGTCGTAAAATTATTATTAAGTAACCCCCCAAATAAGAGTCATAAATGAATAATTATTTTAAGCATACAAGCGAAAAAAATATATGAAATGATAATACGTTACAAACTGAAAAAGGTTACCTGAATAAAACCAAGGCTTATATTTAAAAACACACATTTTCTCCATCGCAAAAATACCATCATTGAACAAGTAAGCCTTAAAATTAATGTGAAAAATGATCCTACACAAAATGTTGGAATGTGCGGGTTGTATTTTTTGTTTCAAACCAACTAAACGCATTTGAAATGTGGTGCTGGAGAAGGATGATTCGTATACTATGGACGGCAAAACGCTCAAACACATCTATCCTGAACGAGCTACAAATCCAGGATTGTTTATTCAAGACGCCTACTCGGCTTATTTAGCCACATCGCCCGCAAGCCTACTGACAATCTTGAGAGATTCACAGGGATGGTAGATGACAGAAGGGAATGCGGAAGGGCCCCAACATGGTGGAGGTCGCGACCTTCACCAGCGAAGAAAACGACTAAAGAAGAACATGTTTTATACTAGCATATTTTTATTAATACAAATTGTATTATTTTTACATTCAATATATCGATGATTATCAAGAGTTGTAAGTTTGGCAAGCGTATTCGTTTCATGATCGAGATTTCACACTTAATTATATGGATTGATTTTTCTTTAAATATGCAAATTTATATTCATTGAATATTTTAAACCCTTCTTACGCTACCCCTTTTTGACGAAAGGACATATTAATTACTTATTAAAAGAATTATTTACCTTCTTATCTTCTCAATTTTAACCCTTTCTAAAAAGGAAAACTGATAACTAAATATTATGTCATACACAATCTCAACTAAATACACAAGCTTCAGAGAGCTTGTATTGAAACGATCTATCAGGGGTCAATATAGTCTAATTTCCGGCTAAATTTAGTTATTTTTATTTGATAAAACTAAGATACTCGTCAAATATGATGTATGAAAGTAAAGTATTCGTGTTTATAATAATAATAAACAATTTTGTAAGGTTTAATATTATGTTTCCATAGTAAATGATAAGCTTTATGAGATTGACATTTTAATTCTTGTGACAAGCCCAGTTGGTTTTCGGTTAGATACGAAAAAACCTCTTAAAAACCCACTTGTTTAAAACAATTAAATATTTGATAACAACTAGTTACACAAGAATGTGACACACCCTGGTTTTTCTTAAGTATAAGTGTCATTAGTGTCCTGAACTGAAATCGGCCTGCGGCAAACAGCAATAATTCGCAGAAAACGCTCTTTCATGTTGCCAGGCGTTCAAGAAGCCCCCGGCTTCGGCCGCTGGACGAGTCCATTTTTACGGAAAAGGGTAGCTCCAACTTTGCACGGAGTTTTTTTAATTTTTGTAGACAGTCGATTACGATCCGCCGAGAGGGACGAGCTGCGGTCTCGTGGCAGCGGAGGTGACATGTGAACTGTTTGTTTTTGTGTTTTGATTTGCGTTGGATTTAATTTAAATTCGTTGTGTTATTTGTATTATAACTTAAAGTAAATTCAGTTGCTAAGTAAATGTAAATGTAGAATCAATTTTATGTGTTAAGATTTATATATTTGTGTAATATTAAACCACTGCATCTTGAATGGAAAATAAATAAGTTTCGAACCGGATCTGAAATGGTGTTTGTCTGAGATCAGCCCTTCCAGGACTCCGGATAACCAGCCGCTCGCCTCTCTTCGATCCGGGGTCTTCTCAAATGATGGTTAAGTGTGCTTATAATACAACTATTTCAGCATTATTTGAAATATTATAATATAAAATTAATTGTTAACCCTGTTATTCCATTGGTGTTACTAATAATTATGATTCTTTTTCACTGTTTGAAAAACATCTTCAGACTAACTCTATTGTACGATATTTAATTTTTCATTAAAAATCGTATTTTACAAAGTTCCCACACAGAATGACTGAATCCATCTAAAATATTAAAGGTAATATAAGGTTCTGTTTTTCATAAGACCAATTCTGACGTATGGGTCAGTAGACCGGACGCTCAGATCTAAGGTCTCTCAGAAGCTACAAGCGTTACTTTGAGCGTAATATCCTATACGGTGTGCCAGACATTACCAACATTTATAAGCCTCAACGTCCGACGCTTTTGCTGAACCGGACATTTACCATGCATGGAAGAGTGGAAACCCACAAAACGTCTCACATTTTATACTCCTGCGGGAATCCGGAGCGTTGGTAGACCTTACTGGATAGATGGAGAACCAAGCGGAGAGGAAGAGTATAATTGAGTCGACCAAGGTTCACCTTGAACTGTAGCGCCAGAAACGAAGAAAACCAAGCACCGTGCACAAAAAATCATGAAAAAAGATAAGTAGTAAACACATCAGGTTGTTCACTACACTATTTTCGCTAGATACATATTTATCACGAAATAGATTAACACAGTCTTCAACGTCACTTAGATTATAAAAATAATTCAACGAGTGTCCAAATTTCTTACAATAACGAGATATGAAAATTATATATCGGCTGCGTTTTTGACAAATTGATGTAACCCCCAAAATTGAAATTGTTCAGGAGAGAGTAAAAACTGTTTTTAACGAAAAATTATATGATGAGTTGCGTTATGAATCTTTGAAATGCACTCCTGTAAATTCTCATGTTTGTCGATACGAGTTTTATCATATAATAGTGACTTAGATCAAGTAACTGAATCAAAATTTTTAAACTTAAAAACAATGAAAATTTTTTTTTCTAATTTACATTACTTTGGCTGAGACTTGCTCTGTCGTCTTTAAAATATTATGGAATCATTAATTATTTTTTGTATTTTTTGAGGGTTACATCAATTGGCCAAAAAACCATCAATATATAACATTTTTAAAGCCGATTCAAATTCAGTCGTAAAAACCCGTTTTCATAGATTTTTTATTTTTAAACTGTTAAAAGAGAATTGAATGTTTGTTTAAATATGCACATGAAGTTTAAAGTATATTTCTGGTGTGTAACGTGTTAAATATCAAGTAAAGCTTGCATAAGCTGTGTAAATACTTACCTAGCAAACAAAGGTTGCGTGATCGATAAATGCTATACTAAGAAGCTATTACTCATTGTAAAGCATAATATAAATGTCACGACCTTATCTTCATATTAAAAATTGATATTTTGCCCTTTCTGTATCAACTACTTTAAAAACGCTGTTATTTGTGTTAGAGTATATTTTTAAATCCTTTTAATTTTAGCTGTCTTTCACACAGGAATAGCAACAAAATTAATTTTAATTTATCCGTTGCATCATTCCTTAGTTTTATTAGTTTTTTATATACAGTGGACATTGTCATTTAATTGTGTAATATTAATAATAATGCTGGGCCGTTAGTCGTGTGGTCAACACCGTGGTTGGCTTCGGTTAAGTCAGTACGTTTTGTCAGTATTAACATTTATAGATTTGTGTTCAAAGGCACGGATGCCTCGAATTCCTTCCCACGCATTCGACCAAAGGAGACGTAGCGCAAACTAATTTATTTAACTCCTTAATCTAGTTATAAAATTGTGTCTTCGTAGATTTTTACTTATTTATATATAGTTGACAGCGTCCGTTGGCTATGGTTAAGGATGTCTCGGGTTCAATTCCCGGCTAGAACGGTTTTCATAAATTGATCTTTCAATCGATTTATGGATTTTTGTCCGTAGTATGAGTGTTTGTAATGTCTAAAATTCCCTCCCACCCATCCAATCCTTACGGGGCGTAGCAAGAACGATTAGCAAACCTCTAGTTCTGTCCTAGCCCTATCCTTCTATCCCTACTCTCTTCGAAAAAAGAGAGGTTGAGCAACTGAGTAACAAGCAGTTCTCATAGAAAAATTCTTTTGAAATACGTCCATTAGGAGATATATAAATATATATGATTAGGACCATTTTCGTTTACCCTAAATGAATGTTGGTAATCCGAGTAAATATTTTTATCAATTTTAAATTGTAAAAATTTATTTAACCATCATTTTCGTATATTTTTATAAATTATATAAATAAATATAAATTATGAATCAATTTATTTAAAGTACCTAAGTGCTTGGCTTTACTATAAACGTGACAAATAAAAATGAAACAAAACAACTATTGAGGATTATTTTTGATATTCATCGTATTGTATTATGTCGGCTTCTGTTACAAAATAACATATGCTCCACTTACCGACCAGAAGTTTCTGAAATCAACAGTCAAAAATTTATACTAATTGAGATCTCGACTCCAGATTCTAGAGCATTGATGATTGTGATGTCTTTCCTCGTCGAGTTGCTTTCGAATAACGTTTTTAATTTCTCCTTGAGTTTATTTAAAATGATATAAATGTTTTTAAAAATCTGGTACTGTGACTTTAATGCTAAATATATAAAATTTGAAATTGAATTACATGTATTTACTTTTGTAACAATTGTAATACATCAAAAAAATCACCACACGTCGTTCTATGTCACATTTAAAAAAACAATAAAACCTGATTGCAGCGTTATTTTTTTTTGATAAGTTTCATCAACTTTTTTAGTGCGACTGTCGTCTCCAGGGTGCTGTACTCAATCCCCGGCGAGCGTCGCGACGGTCGAATGAGAGGGTGCGGTGCGAGTCACCTTCCTTCGCCTGCAATAACACTCGATGAATAATGGCGGAGGGCCCAACCCCCTATGCAATCAAGAGTGTTTGCTTACAATGCCTGCTAAAGTTATCACTGTAATAGTTTAATTGAAACATTCTTTTATTATAAATCACATCTAAGGTGTCAACTTTTAATTCTATTTGGAAAGATTGATTTTCATCAGTTGAATATCTGTGAGCGAAGCTGGTCTAGATGATAATAATATAAAATTGTAGAACTCAGCACACCATAATTTTGATTTCAACAAGTCCACTTCCAAAGTGGATCATATCGAATTCAAATGGACCATTTCAACAAAATGATTGTTTGTTATACACTCATACTGTTTTTTCAGAAATGTTGAACGTATAGAAAATAGTCAATAGTAAGTTTATTGATTTTTCTACACCTTGTTTTCATCATCGTTTATAGTAAGTGAACAAAGATAAAAATGAATCAGTAATACATTCCTTTGGAAACAATCTATAAATCGGTTGAAAATCTATACATAAATGTGTCTATCCAGAAACGTGAATTCTCGACTACGCAAGCAAGTATGAAGAAATTCATATAAATCAACTACTTGCTATAGTTACAGTCAATTTAACAGTTCACTTTGCAGATGATTGATGTAGTAAAATTTATCGCAATATACATTTCTTAAAATTACCTATAAAAAGCGTTGTTAGCCTTTAATAACTAGATCCAGCAGTGTACGTTTGAAATTAAAACCAGGGGTGATACTGCCCACTTCAATAATATAATCGAGATGCACTGCGTACGCGATTTTAAATCGGTATTCTGGATAAACATACACTGATTTCTCCACAGCAGCCTCCAGGCTAGCCGGAATTTGTAATCGCTGAATGAGTGGAATTATGAACTTAGGGCTGCGAATTTACTGCGAACTCGCGATAAATGCGGGCTCGTTTTAATAGTAAAGTTGCCATTACAAAAAATAATTTATTCTGAATCACGGAATGAACATTATAAGTATTTTTTATTACATTCCAGCTTTGTCGGCTGACTTAAAGACCAAACTGTAATTAAGACTATACTTTGATCATATTATCCTTTGAACGTTCGAAGATGAGCAGTGAAATGTTATAATTACTGAAAATGTTCATATCGTAAGTGGTTCCTTCTGTTTATAACTATCACTTTATCCAGAATCCTCTATCCTTGCTATAGCAATAAGTTCTCTAATAATACTTCTTTGTCTCATCATTATATTCTTACTGTCTCCGAAAATAGAAACTGAAGTCAATCCAATTATATGTATCACCTTCTATTGACAATGTCGACATGCTCAAGTAGAATTTCAAAAGAATCCACATCTGCAGTAGATCTGTCCTATCCAATTTTTATCACATGGGATGAGCGCCTGACTCACAGTGAGTTGACATTATATTGCAATTCTTAATTAAGTTAAAAATATAATCGTAGATTATGTAACAAAAACTAATTTTTAAATTAGTATAAATATTTTAGTTTTGATATTATGGGATATACAAGAATTTCACTTAGTGCCGACAATACTTCATCAACATAAAATTATTATAAAATTAAATTTTACTTTAATTACTGTGGTCCCAACACTCGCAAGCAGTGTCAAAGAAAATAACTGAAGTTAAGCAATTGCAATAAAAATATTCAAAATTATCTCTGATAACCCGATAACATGGCATGCTATTATTTCAATAGTTAAACAAATCTGTCATTTTTGATATCCTAATAATATTATTTTCTGATCTCATTACAAATATATGACTTTAGATGATTAAATTAGTTATTTGTAAACATCATCAACTTACTGGCAGAAGTATGTAAAAAAATAATAGTTCTGAGTAAACAGCAAATTATAATCTGCGCTTTTAGACTAAAACCTTTATCTTCGATATTGTATGCTACTTGGATAATTATAATAAAGATCGATGTTTACCGATGTGACGCAAATTAAGTTAGAATTAATAGACAGGGAGAATTTTCCAAGCATTATTTTGCATTTGCATAAACCCCATTTTAGCATTTTTGTTAGTTACCAACGTATAAGGTGACGATGTGTACGTTTTAAGCCCGACTCCTATTTGGTCAAAAACATTCTTTATAACATAACCATTAAATCAAACAATATTGCCCGTATTGGGTAGAGTCAGAAAAGGTTTGAAGCCAAAACTAAATTGTAGGAGCAAAGGAAATGTTTCAATACTGCAATGACAGAAATCAACAAGAAATCACTGTCAAAATGATTCTCTTTTTAACCTGAATCAGTGAATTCATTACAAAAGTGCACTGAAATTGGTCATCAAAGAATAACGATAGAAGACGTTACAAAGAAAAGAATCAGCAAAAGCATAGTAGCTGGAGGTGGGTTAAGCGCCGAGTACTCTTTTTACTGTATAAAAACACCTGATGAAGGTTTTCATAACAATCTTGTTGAATTAGGATCAACTCAATCAATACATCAATACAATACGGCAGAACTCGCAATACCGTCAGCAGAAAAAGGTGACAATACTTTCTCGCTGGCTGTCAGTCAGCGGTAGGTCGACGGCCGCTCTATCCTTAAATTAAATCTTTCTAATAATAAAAATCAGGAACACGATTCCTAAAGATACTTAATCACAATGGTAAATTTTTTATCATTTCCATTCCCAATGTGGAGCAAAATATGAAATCTTAATGGAGCCTCTCAACAGAAGTATTTTTCACTCAATCACTTAAACTGACTTGTAAGAGATGATACCAATAAAAGGAAAGAGTGGCAATAAGAAACGACGAGTATTTCGTGCTTAGGATCGAATAGTAGATGGGTGAGGAGTAATGTTAGCATCAGAGACATTCTTGACTATCGATAAAAATACATAAATACAATATATATAAAATAGCAACCCTGCAGCTTACCACTAAGTTACAGGACTAAAAATAAAACAATAGCGTATCTCTACCACTTATTTCGGAAGGGTTTTTATTACATTTTAGAACCTAAGATAATAATATACATATATTTCCGCAACACATTTTTTCTCAATATAGAAGAAAATATGGACGTGTTCCTCACCCCTACATATGTCATCTTTGCAAGCCAAGTCTTCCTGCCTACGCGCATTGGCTCCAAAGGGGTGAAACGTATACATAAAGGGTGAACTTTATTAGGTGGGCCCTACTTAATCAACAGTTACACGACGCCGGAGCCCTATGACTATGGATCATTCGCCATACAAGGGTGAAATTTATTAGGTATTCTTCTCCCCACAATCGATAAGAATTCTGTAAGACTGTTGTTTGTTATAGAAAGAAATATGTCGAAGGAGACCAGTTTAATATATTATTTTTTTGTGGACTATTCGTGTATACTTCACATATTATTATTTAGTATGTATAAATATTGAAATATTATTAACATAGTGTTTTTACATAGTATTATTCAATTATATAATTTAATATGTATATAATTACATGACACACCCTGTTTTTTTTTTTTTGTTAATTTTAAGTTTCATTAGTGTCCAGAGCTGAAATCGCCCAATGATAACGACAATAATTCGGAGAATCGGCCGACTCTTGTTACCAAGCCGTTCAATAGCCACCGGGCACGTCCACTGGACGAGTCAATTTTTGACGGAAAGGGGTAGCTCCGACAATGCAGGGAGTTTTTTTAATTGTATGTGTGCACAGTCGATTACGATTTGTCGAGTGGAGGTGAGCTACCGACCTCGTGTCGGCACAGGTGACGATGTGAATTGGTTGTGTTTGTTTTGCATTGGACTTAATTTAAAATCATTTGTCGTGTCATTTATATTATAACTTAAAGTAAATTCAGTTGTTAAGTAAATGTAAATGTAGAATCAATTTTAGGTTTTAAGATTATATTTTGTGTATTGTAAACCACTGCATCTTCGATGGAAAATAAATAAGTGTTGAACCAGATTTGAGATGGTGTTTGTTTGAGATCACAGCCCGTGGCGCAGTGGCCAATATTGTTGACTACGGCTACGGACGTCTCGGGTTCAAGTCCCAATACGGACAGTCTCATAAAGTGATTTATCATTGATTTATGGATTTCTTTTCGTTTGTTTCGAGAGTGATAAGCTAATCATTATTCCTGTCCTAACGTACGGTGTACGGTGATTATAAATTTAAAAATGCCAATTTCACACAAACAAATACACAATAACCTTTATTTTATTTATACTTTATTTTTGTTACAATGCATATTTAATATATAAAACCGTGTAGACTGCACTAGAACTCGAGTATAATTCATTTATATTTATCTATGCTAGAATGACTTCCCATCAATTGTAATCCGAAGGGTCCAGAAATCCAATTTGCCGCCAAACGGAATCAAAGATTACCCTCTCCTACTATTTATACTAAATTATGATATATTGTTGTATCATAAATACTCATTTTAGGGGACTTGTAAGGGAGATCAAGGATGAAGATACATATAAAGACTAAATAGTTGTCTTTAATTAAACCTCGTCAGTATCTTTATGTAAGTAAGCAAAAAAAAACAAATTTCACATTATAAATAGAATATACAGGAAATATTTTAGCATATAAAAATAGCCTTCAAATTCCTGGAGAAACATTTATGTCGAGTTATGTAAGGAATGTATTTGGTTGTTTTTTATAAATAAAATTTTTTAATGAAATTTTAATCCTAAAACATATGCTTCTTTACTTGTATCGATACGTAAGTAAGTATTTCCTTGAATGCAAACATCATTTAAGGTAGTTTTTGAAGGAGTACTTATTTTGAAAATCATTTCATTCCTAAGTTTAAACATAATGACGATTTTTTTTTTTTAATTGTTGAGATTCTATACATTTCCATGTATTTATTCACAAAAAACCCGGGTTTCACTTTTCGGCATCTTCAACTATTCATGTACAAAATCTCAAAAATTTAAATTTGATATTGAAATTCCTTCAAACACCCTCAGTCGATATCTTAAATTTAAAAAATATGTATATTAAAAAAGATTGAATTTTAAACCTTATACACAAAGGATTTATTTTTATATATAGTTTTATGCTTGACTTGCTTACGACATAAAATCGCACTGCTGTGAGTAAACATAGATGTAAACGTTAAAAAAGTCGAAAACTGTGCTTTTAAATGCACCATTGAAAAAGCAATTAAATATTTTTCCACTAATTAGAAATTTTCATCTTATGCCAGTTTTTCAACTGTCATTCGCTGATGAATGTAACCAATTAACTTTTCATTTAGTAAGTGTTTCTTGATCCGTCATAAGTATATCTTATTTCTTCATAATTATTAACTTACAACTTACTAATCTTTAAAATAACCGATAAAATCTGTCTGACTTGTCTAAAATAGCGCATTATCATTGCTGCTAGGTAACTTTAATCCATAAAACTTTGAAAGCTCTCAATACACATATTCATGAGCTTTCAGTTTTTCAACTACAACATGTTTAAATCATAAGATAAACGAGGGGATGACTAAGACGAGCCACCCTCTTGTAAGGGTTGACAGATAATAATAAATGCACATTTTTTACCGTCATATGTTCCAAATTTTTTTTCTACGCTAGGAATATTAAAGCAAATATGGAAAATTATTAGTTCTAGAAGAATAATTATAGAAATATAGGAATTTGTTGGCTTTTTTGGCTTCACGCGTCGTTAGAACCTGGCTCTGACGATGGCATAAATCAACGGTATCTTATACAATTCTTGTAGAACTAAATACTTTTAAATTTTTACCTTATTAAAATTGAGTTCTACTAAGCGAATACCAATGAAATCAATAAAAGTTTTGTTGATCTAACATTCCAATTGATTCATCTTTGCCACACACCCTTAATGCTATTTTGGTTTCCCAACTACTATTTATATTTATTTTATTTTGTTTTGTGTTTAGTTCTTTTCAATATATAAGTTATATATCTACTATTTAAAACCTTCCCCATGACAAGTAGTAGGTTGTACATTTGCTGAACGTCATTATTTTTATTTTAAATGAGCATGTAGTCTGAAATATAGAATATATAGGTATGTCTCATAGACAGAATAAAATATTAAGCAATGTTTTTATTTCAATGTCTGAGTATCAAATCTGCGTTTAATCTATCCAAGACACTTTAATATTATATTAAGCATAAATCTAACAAAGTCAAATAGCAGGAAAACATAATTGTATTCAGTTTCAGCCGTAAAATAAATAAAAATTTAGTCATTGAATAATTTAGATACGCAGGATTGAAAAGAGTAAGCCCTTAAGACGTTTCAGGGGTGGAATGAATAAAAATAAACAGATTTTTTTCGTGCAGCAAGGGCTAAACTTTTTCTGAAAGCTTACAAAAAGCTGAGCACTCATTGATCATTGTCAGGAGGGAAGGAGGAGTACTTAAGTCTAGTCGGCACATAATAAAGAACAAACGGATTGCTATCTGCTCCTCATCAGTCAAACAATTTGGGAAATGCAATCCGATGTTTTCGTTCGTATCACTATAATTGCATCAGCAAAGTTATCAGTGATGCATAGCTATTTAATTAAGGAAGTGTCATCGGTTTGGTGTATCGAAAGTTTCGTAACTCAACTTATTAATATTCTATGAAAGAATACATTAAAATCAAAATTCATCTTTCAGGGATGCTATAAAACCACGTGATGCCTCTCTGTCCTCGCACTACAGGCTCGAGCAGTACAATACTGCTTTTGTCGACATTTTTGTTATGATATGAAAATAGTTACGTTTGTCAAAAATTATTTAAACTACTCGGCCGATTGATCTTTTGAAATTATTAATGATATCGGTTAATTCAGCCAAAAAATAAGCTCATGTTGGCTTTAACTTCATAAAACTACGCCTTGCGTAGGGACTGCAATACCAGACGAATATAGTATTATCTATACCGATATTTCGTATTAAATACCGTGATTTCAAATAACATTGTAGATTTTTTCGCTAATAGTGCAACTTTTGTAAGAACCAACGCCTGACTCAACACAAATCATAAAAGGCAATGTGCCTAAGTGATAAATTTTTGTTTTCCAATTTTGGATACATCAGATAGTATGTGGCCGTCCTACACACTGTTCTTTACATCATTTTAAATCAATACATTTACATTTCGATCTTACTTAATTATTATTACCTGTACAAATTCTGATATTTTGAATTTTGACATAGGTATTTCGGTATTGAAAAATTGTATCTGTCGAACATCCAGGATCTCAATTTCGGTAATGCTAGCATTTCAATATCGTTTCTTAAATGATTCATAGCGACCATTATAAAGCTTATAAAGGTTTTATGTTTCTAGATTCACCCTGTAAGAAAGATGTGAAGCCATTGTGGTGGTTACAGAGCTTAGAGGATTCTAGAGATAGGGACATTTAGATTTGGTAGTAAATAAATGTTTATAAATAACCATAGTAGACAATGTAAGAAAGAAATGGATCAAGTCACAAATTTTGCTCAACGAAACCATTTCGAGTTACATGAAAATGCCCAAACCATGTTTATTATCACGAGAGATATTATAACAGACCACAACACCTTTCATTTATGGCTGCGATTTATCATCTGCGGGCCTGATCTGTTAAGGGAGGGCGGAATTCTGGAACCTGGCAAGGGCGGGCTGGGTAGGTGGCTGCACAAGTCGAGAGGGAGGTTAAGGGCTGTTGTAGCATTTAATATTTCAGTTGTCATCCCTCTTGATAAACAAACGGTGTGCCATTAGGCGGGGTTCTGGCGTCCCCATAAAAAATATCTTTGAGACTTTGGGACTTACGCTGTCTTAACACTACTAATACGAAGAGCCGTATAAATATACGGATTAAATCAACATACTTAAAATATATTTCGCTTCAGTAATATTTTTCGACTTCATTGAAGTTCTTAATGTCAATAGATGATTATTAATTAAATTAGTTACTAATTCGTTAGGTAGTTGTTTAGTTTTATTTCATATTTGTATCATTCGTTCAGAACACATAGAAAACAAAATTACCCTACCAACTAAAGCAGACAATTATTACATGCTTAACCCTTTCACCAATACTAAGCTAAATACATATTTTTAATAACTGAAAACAAAAGAATCATAACGTAATCAGCCCCATTCAAGTTTTTTTAGAATGAGTCAATTTTTCAGAGCCGTAAAGTTGAATTGGCTAATTCCGAATTGTTAATTCTTTACACCTATAACACAATATTAAAATATGTGATTATTTATTACAATGGTTGGTTTAATTTTAAGTAGAAAACTGAGCCAGTCTTTTAGACGAGAGGTCAACAATTTTGAACGTTGATCGAGTTTCAGACACAACCTCATAAGATTGATTTTTCAATCGATTTTGTATGCAAATGCATTTTTTTATATTCCCAACCACTTTAACCAATCATATTTCCTATAACTCAGTGGTCCCAAACCGGTGTGTTTTGGCATACCGATGTACCGCGAGACGATGCCAGGTGTGCCGCGATGAAATGCTTGTATAATGAGAAAAATATCGAGAATTTTTATATTACAGAAAAATTTAAGCCATTTCATTGCAAATATCTCGGTTTGGTAAAATGCATGTAATGTGAACTATCGATGAGAGAAATTTATATTATGCATTTATATGTATTATAGCTTAGCTTAATAAAAATAAGTATTTTTATTAATAGATTTTTTATATTGAAATATTTTCAAAATCGAATCAAAAGTGACCCATCATATTTAAATGGTTAATAATCACGTAGCTAGGGTTTAATTGGTTAATATTTAAAAAAAATAGCTGTAATTTTTAATTCATCAAACAAATTAATAAATGTACATTTAAAGGTGCATTTAGGTGTGACGTGGATGAAAAAAGGTTTCTGGGTACGAGTTTCTATAACCGATGCGTTGCGAAAACGATTAGCAAGCTACTATTCATTTTCACCCTTCAATCCTTACCATCTCTAGAAAAGAAAGGTCACGTTATTTTGAATAACAGCCATTTCTCATAAAACAACTCCTGTTGAGACGTATTTACAGTACATATATTATTGTGATTCACATCGGGAGATCATTCTTTTTGAGATCGATCAATATTAATTTTACTTCGATATTGTTTTTTAACTTCTACAGATGGCCAGTATTTTTATAGTTTAACTTCACAGAAATATAACATAACCTTTCATATTAAAAATTAACAAGTTATTCTGTTGTTCTCAATTTTTATTATTTACGTATTGGACTTGCAAGTGTTGAAATAAGACTTTTTGAGCGATGTTTGAGCTATTTTTTGTCGTTTAATAAATGTAAACGATTAATTTGTAAAGTTCTTTTTTCAATTCACCATAACGTTACTCTATTTAAGTATATGTAAGCAAAGTAAAGTCATTTGAATAATTTGGAGCTTACACGTATTTTGGAATAAACCAACAGTAACTATTATTATAGAACAATATTATTATAAGGTCTGTTATACACTAGAATTAACCTGATGTTTAAATGTTCTCGATGAATACACTTGTGGATAAATGCTTTAAAAGATAGTTCAAACGTTTGCGTAGAGAACTTAGGCAACAGATTACGAAAATGCTAAGTAGGACACAAATAAATATAGTTTTGAAAAGAGCCCCTGATATTCAGTCATTCGAATTTCATCTTTGAACTGCCGATACGCAGCATTAATCGTTAGCATTATGTTTTACACATAATTATGCGACTACAAACTTACTTGTTGGCGGTGTATATGAAGACTGGCCGCAGACATTTTGCTTTCTTCATTTTCTTCGATTTATTTTAGCGAGAATGCTATGAGTTTAGTTTACTTCTTGATGTATTTGCGATTACTAATATACATTTCAAATAATTCTCCGTTTTTTCACTGTTGAAATTAATCTTTTTTTAGCCATTTAGACATCTACATTTTACGCCATTATATTCAAAGGTATGCTAGCCCATTTATTAACGCGCTGATTGCGTCATATAAACATACAAAATTACCCCGTCAGCAGTTGACGGCAACAAGGCTTTGGGCGATTGGTTACCAAAAATTCTAATTTACGTCTTCCTCACTGAAAAAATAATTCCAATCAATATTCTTTCCGTGAAATTTCATCAATTACATAGGCGAGTTATCTATGGTTATTTCGAATAATACATTTTAGCACACCTGTTTCAACAATTAACGTTAAGATGGTTGGCCAAAGTTACTCATTTATAGTTTACTGCCATACAACAGTAACTCTTCACCATTCACATCTTTTTTATGTCACAAAATACTCTTCTACTTAATCCTAGTTACGAGTATTTTTTAGTTTTTAATTAAGTCCTTCTAATTAGCTATTTATCTTTGAGATGTCAAATAACAGCTACAATAATATTGCACAGGTGGCGCGCGTTGTCGCAGTCGACTTTTCCGCACCTAAAAGGTTAACAATGTTAGGCGAACATCTGTTACGTTTCAAGTAACAAAGAGAAAAAAATGACAAAATTCGCACTGTGCTAGCTAGCAGTAACGGGGCGGAATGGGGTCCTGGCGTTGAAATATAACTTGCATCCCTCTATCTCAGAGGTACTAAATCTCTTTATTTCAATAATAATAATAAGAAAAAACTGCTTTCGTAATAACAGTTTTGACATAATAATATTGTGAAGACCATTATTTGTATTATAGTTCTGACGACAGCGTGAAGTCAATCAGCCAATTGATAAAATTTTTGTTAAAGCTTAATACTTTGCCATGTGTACCTTGTCATTATATTGTTTGATAAAATACATCAATTTCTTAAGGATTCGCTTTTATTATATTCAAATTCATCTTTCATCTAAATTCTGTGGATAATCGAGGAATAAGAACAAATATTTACAAACAAAGACGTCACAGTCGTGAGTCGCACGTTCGCCTCTATGGAAATATTTGATTCGTTGAAAACCATTTGTATTCCCATTCTCCAACTCTAAAACATTGTCAAACGCAGGCAAAGAGAGGAAACCTGTAAGGAAGAATAATTCCTTGTAATTGTTGTGAATTATTTTTCTAAATTGAATATCTTTTTTTCAAGAATTGGCGATTCTGCATGCGATTAGTTAACGCTCTTGGGCTACTGGCACATTCAGTTGGGTAGACACGAGATTGAATATGAGAATGAAAACTCTCATAGATTGATTTTTCAATCCAGAAAACGATAAGCTATCTAAATGTCTTTTCATTAGGAAAGTAAGACTATACTTATTTTCTTACCCAACCTTTAGATAGACACTTAATGACTAACTTACGACAACGGTTATAACAACACTAACCTCTGTAATCTAGTGTTAAAATCTTTACTCTCGCGATTGGATGATTTCGGAGCTAAGGTAGAGCTAAGTCTGAACAAGTTTAAATACATATTTGTATTTTTAAAAAATATCAATATCTTGGACATGGATAGTCATGTTTTCGTTATTTCTCGAGTCGATCTCTAGTGATTTAAAGCTTTTAAAATATATTGTGTATTAGCAATTATCTGTTTTTTAAACGGTCCGGTTTGAAAGAGTTTAAAGTTAACGACAGTCAAATGATATTCACCAAAATCACTTTGGAATTTTATTTATAAACAATCTAAAACTCATAACCATGCTTAAATTACTTAACAATTTTAAACGAACAACTGAATCTTCCAAACATTCCTCTATTGTACCCTTTACGTGAGATGAGTCCGTAAAAAATAAAACATGAATTAACAATCAAAGTAATGAATTTCCCATATCAATACATCCGTCGATGGTCACCTTAACAGAGCACATTAGTTGAAATTGGGTAGTTTTTTGAATTGCATTTTAAAAACCACTCTCCCTTCTGTTCACTCATAAGGTGGTCACTAGTCCAGATGTTAATTTCTTAGACACAGCGATAAGATTTTGTTCTATTTTATTTTGTATATAATCGTTATAAACTGTGTATTTGAGTTAGTTTGAGTTCACTCGTGTGTTTGAATGAAAGGCGAAACCCGAGTCGTTAGTGACAAAATACATGTAAATGTACAAAATCTCAACAATTCAAATCTAAAACTCATTAAAGTGAATCGATGAATCAAGCCCTCTAAATGTATTCATGATACGTTATGTACAAAAAATTGTCTATTCAAAGGAATAACAAAGGCGCTCATTAGACCCCGACCTATCGATTGACAGTCGCTCAGCAGCTAAGGTGTACGAAAACAAGGGTGGCTTAGTCAGACGCTTTTCACTCCACCCTTAATGCACGTGAGTAAAGCAATAGTGTACATACTTTGTTTTACACGTGTATGCGTATATATTATATTAGAATTCAACAAAGTTGTATTCCACTAGAAACATATTTATCATTATACAGAAAATACATGGATTAACAGTATCATTCTTTCGCGTAAGTTTTTTTGTAAAATTAATTTATATCACACTTTCTTCGTTTGATATAACAAACGTGGCAATAAGTCTTAAACAAGAAATGTTTGTGAAGTTTTTATGGAGATTAATATTATCAAATTATTTATTTTTGAAACGTAATTTTGCGGTTTGATAATTTAATTGAAATTGATCACTTTTAAAGTGTAAGTTGTCAATTCCTGTTGGAAAATCAATACATATCCATTATTTATCTGTCATGAATTGGTAATGTGGAAGTAGTAAAAAATGTGTATTTTTTTTTAAGTATAATGGAACGAAATCGAATCGAATTAGTTTTCATTATTGTCATATTTCCCGCGTGATTAATTGGGTTGGGAATGAATTTAAGTTTATTAAAATAGAGCGCAATTATAGTTTGTTCAACAATTTTAAAGAGTGACAAGGACTGCTTTCGCTCAGCGATAGCTAGCATATCCATTTGATAATAAACCGTTCCCGATTTCACTACAAATTTCAATTATTTGGTATGTACTTAATCCTTTATCAGGCTAAATTGAATGAAATGGCATAGATACATATTTTTTATGATATACTGATGATGAACAAATACTTTTCTAACATGCTCAGCTTTATGGAAATTCAATGTTACTATAAAATAAAAATCTTGTGAACATTAGTTTTATTATTTTTAGTTGTGTTTTTAGTAATTTTTTTAATAGCTCGTATTTCATAAATTTTAGTATTCTACGTATAGGTGTGTGCATACATAGAAGCATTTGTGCGTCAAACGCAATCAAAGTTCATTATTTTGTATACGAGGGGAGTGGAAATGTAATGCGTTTTAATGCTTGGTTTAACGCGAGAGGAAATTCTAAATAAAGCGCATAAATAATGCGCCCCTCTAACGAGATTATCTCTCGACATATTTGCCGCGAGCCTTGCACCGGCCCTGACCAGCCGTGCTCATGATCAGTGGGGGTGATTCCGATCAGGTGACCAGGGTAAATAACTTACATCATTTTACAAACTTCGTAAACAAATAAATTATACTCAATTCCGATGTTTGAAAAATCTAACCAAAAATAATTCGACTTAAGTTATTTATTTCACACAGTTACAATGTGGAACATATTGAATCACTCCTAAAGGAGGTATCTCAACAAAGTTTTTTTATCTACGAGAACAGCTTGTTAATTAGTTGCTCATTCTTTAATTTTCGAAGAGAGTAGGGATAGAAGGATAGGCCCAGGACAGAACTAGTGGTTAGCTTATCACACTCGCTACGGGTCGGTTAAGATCGGATGGATGGAAGGGAATCTTAAACATCACAAAACCAACGACATTAACCACTGCGCAGACCAGAGTAGTTTAGTTACAGTAAAAAATATCAAACGAATAAAGTCATAAAAGTAAAAAAACACTCATACTTGTTATTACTACTTGTATAAAACCAATATAGGTTTCATTATTTGGTCACGATAATTTACAATGACACCTGTAGTGGCTTCAATAATAAATAATACGGTGGCAACCAAAAATAAAAATGTAATCTATACACACCTTAAAACGAAAACTACAAATTTTAATTTAACGCTGTTGGGTTTCAACCACTCGGTGCTACACACAGTGACAAGCTTAATACTTACCTTTTCCTAACTCTATCCTTTTTTCCCTGCCTTCTCCGGAAAATGGTTGAACGGCTGACATTTTTAATCTCATCTTTGGCTTTAAATCAGTTCGCGGTTAACAATTTCGGTGGAAATATTTCTTTAAGAATGGCGCTTTTTACTTGTATTATTACAGAGATTTAATTTATGAATAGAGCAAGCGCCAGATGGCCGGCTTCCAGTGAGAAAGTATTGTCGTCTTTTATCATCAGGTAACGGCACATCCATATTCATATTGCCATTTCGTCTGGGTTGCCATCTGTATTCACACTTCATTAGGAATCTGGACTAATAAGTATCTATCATTGAAAGCGGTAATATTTAAAAAGCGCTCTTACAAAATACTGTTTTAATACAACATATTATGGTCACCATATCATAGTGTGTCAATTGCATAGTCATTGTTATATTGTATAAAACATCGAAAAAATGACATTTAGTGTGGGTTATATAAGTCTTACCATAGTGTTGTGTTCTTTTAAGATAACCTAACTTGAGATTGACCACGTTGCGGTCAAATTGCATTTATCGCAACGGAGACACACAAAGGGAGAAGAAGCTGGATATATACTGTACTTAAATTGCATTTTAATTTAATTTAAAGCTCAATCTTTGAGTGATATAAAAATTAAATGGGTTACCTGGAAAATGTTGTAGACATCAAAGTTTTTCTGTTGACTGTCTAACTTTCAGTGACAGTGATGTCATGAATAGTAAATCCTGGAGTAACTTTTTATAGCTCAAACTGTTTGTAAGATTCAGTGAAAGAATTTTCCATTGAAAAAGTATCTTTAACAATTTTTTTGGTGACAACTGACAACCTTTTCTAGGTGACCAATTCAATTATTTAGTACATTGTTTGTCGACTTTCCATTAACGAGAGTTGAAAATTCACATGTTGTTATTAATAAATCTAAATTTCAAACTCTCAACTAAAATTGTCTCTCTGTGCTGCAATAATCTTCAATAATTGGTTGATATGCCTCGTTTTTTAGTTCTGCATTACATTTGTCAAATGCATAACGCATTGGCTTAAACTGTAATGCCTTGTATTATCATAGGATAAATAACAAAGTATTTAGTTCTACAATTTTTTTATCAGGTAGTTGATAGCTATTTCGGCTTTCATAGATTGATCTTTCAATCGATTTATGGATTTCTATCCGTAGTCTGAGTCCTCCCTCCCACCCATCGCATCCTCACGGGGCGTAGCGAGAACGATTAACTAACCACTAGCCTGCCATAGCCCTATCCTTCTATCCCTACTCTCTTTGGAAAAAAAAGAGAGGTTGAGCAACTGAGTAACAAGCAGTTCTTGTAGAAAAATTCTGTTAAGATACCTCCATTAGGAGACCATATGCTCCACATTGGGAGCGACATGGAAAAAAAAATTTGGCTTTACGCCATTGTCAGAACTAGAACATCGTCAGAACCTTGTATTATCATTTTATTTTTATAATGAACTAGTGAGTAGCCGGCATGCGTTGCAATGCCACTCAAAGAAAGAAACGGTTTGTATTTTAATTCTGTTTATTGAACTGCTTTTGGATTAGAGGTCTGCACAGGCCGAAAGTTCATAGACTTACCCGGTTCGAGCCCATCATCTTCAGGTCTGGCCCGACCCGAACCTTTCTTCAATATCACACTTGTTATAACACAATATTTTTGTTTTTCGTCTGGTGCGTACGCGAATGAATCAGAAGGTTTTTCCTAGATGTCGCTGTATGTACGTATTTGATTCTTTTTTTCAATTTTAGATGTTCAATTTTTTTTCTTCAGAACCCTTCACAGGTGTGTGCACAACAACTCACCGAAGTTTCATTGAAATCGTATGAGTGGTAAAGGAACGCGTAAAGGACAAACAAACATTTATTTTATATAATATTTCCCGGCATGATCACAATAAGTCCTTCCTGAAAGTTTCGTCGCGATCCGTTGAGTAGTTTAGGAGCCTATAAGATCCGGACAAACCAACAAACCAACAAACAGACATCCATTTATATATATATATAGATAAATTATGAATTTTAACCCATAAATAAAAAGGACATTGTTTCATGCGTTAGAATATTGGAAGAACACTTTGGTACATTTCCCAACATTATTCAATCTTGTAGCTGAGTACACCACTTTTGTGTGTTTGTTTTAATATACTACGGGTTCGTGGGACTGAACCCCCGAAAGTACATTGCTTTATGAATTTGTGTACATTGGCATATATCGTCGCTGTTCTGGAAGAAAATACTAAATCTAAAATATGACATATTGAGTTAGTAATACCAAAATGTTCCTTATTTCAAACTCTATCGTATAAAAGAACAAACATACTTTTTATAAATTATGCTTTTACTTAAAAACAGTTTCGTACAAGCAAACTAAATGAAAAAGGAATGGCATTTCAAAAATTTGACAGACTTCAAAGTCCAATTACTCAAAACTAGTATTTTTCAGTTAGTGTCTTCTTCCAGAACAACGAAGATATGATAGTTTCTTACCTTACCATCACAATCAAGATGTTAATAATATTTATAATAATTATAATATCATATACGCTCTCCGATACGCCATAAAAAAACGTGTCATTAGGAGTTCGATTACTGAGCTAGTACTTCACTAACTTCATCCTTATATTGACACCTTGTATTAAAAACTGTATTATAAACAGCTCTCGTAAAACAAATTTGATGAGCAAATATGATCCTCATTGTGAGTCGAATTCGTTTAGAAAAATTGCAAGTATTTCATTTGAAATAAAGATGGAAAGATAAATAAACAAACATATAATTCAAAAGTTGCTAGTTGACAACCTTCGTTTATCTCACGGCCTCCAACACAGAGTTTGAGGTATTTCTATTTTCTATGGGGTTTATATAATTTATGTGTTCCGAAAACAGGTGTTGCCGCAATACGCTGAAAGGGGGCCGAAAAGTTTTCAAACTTTGAACGGAAGTCATTTTTACACCCGGGGATGACACGTCCCCCGAGATATGTCAAAACTTCTTGAATAAAAGCAACAAATAATGCTGACTGCCTAGCTAATATCGCCGTCATAAAGACCGCTTCATCAACAAGAATGGTTTTGTTTTGAGATCCTTTTATTTACGTATATTCAGCACTTTCTTCAATTCATATAAAAACAGTTTAATAATTCATTGAATTGGTATTTACTTTTTATAAAATAAAACACAATTTGTTCTGTACTACTTCCTTATGTTATAGCATTAGTATTTACTGATTTGAAAGAATTTCTTAAGATTTTAATTGTAGACTATTTAATTTTCTTTATATAATTATAAAACTTGTTTGATTATCTGTAAATTCTTGCCATATTCCTGTTATATAAAAAATATCAATCAACTCACAAAGAAGCTTGCCATGCTGTTTGTCATAACGTCACTTGAAATAAGCTCTTCGATGAAACCCATACAGATATCAATAATATTGATTTAAAGTACCAATGTATGATTTTATAAAATAAGTATTCTGAAGAAATCCCAGCCTTAAGTATAAGTACCCTACTAACTACTAAGCTACAGGCAAAGATTTTCTAAAAAACTCCTCTGTAATATTTTATGTTCAAAAAGATTATCTCCATTTTGCCATACAGTATAGCAACACTCGAAAAGTATATCTCTTATTATTTGCAAGTATAGATGTAGCCGGTGCTTTTGTTTTTGTTCAAGTTCCAGGGCGTGTGACATCGGGACTAATAAATTTTATTCCCGGTTGATTTATCGCCGCATGAATCATTCCCGTTTCCAGCACCGGGAATTAATATTTAGCACGTCTGCCGCTGAAAAGCGAATACAATGATGCAAATAATTCATATCCATTCAGATAACAATAATAATAATTCCGAACGCAAGTTTGTCGCTCGATTATTTGGTGTTTGAAACTCGGCAACACTCGCGTCTGGCACTTAATCCGGGATTTATACGCCGGATAATATGACAAGTTGTGAATTATCATATTGTTAATGTAAATAAAATGGGTACGCAAGGTGTTAATGGCACTTCTGAGAGTGGCGTCTATTTTACATACAAAACTTTTTTTCTTGCTACAAATTTAATGCTACTACATCTATGAAATCAATAACGAATATACGAAAATCTTGGAGGTACGTGTCAATTTTTTTTTCTGATTCTTCTTTAAATTTTTTTCAAAAAATCTTAATTGCGTGACATAATCTTCGTCATATATTCATCTATGAGACATAGTTATTATATGCAGAATGGCAGAGGATACTGCTTAACACAAATGAACATTGATTATTTGATTCAAATATAGTCTTTTGACAGCTAAGATTTTGTTATACCACTAATTTTATTTTTTTCCATGTCCGCTCCCAATGTGGAGCATATGGTCTCCTAATGGAGGTATCTTGACAGATTTTTTCTACGAGAACTGCTTGTCACTCAGTTGCTCAACCTCTCTTTTCTTTGTCGAAGATAATAGGGATGGAAGGATATGACAGGACTAGTGGTTAGCTAATCGCTCTCGTTACGCCCCGTGAGGATGGGATTGGTGGGAGGGAGGACTCAGACTGCGAACAGAAATCCATAAATCGATTGAAAGATCAATCTATGAAAACCGTCCACACCGGGAATTGAACCCGAGACATCCGTAACCGTAGCCAGCGACGAAACCAACTGCGCCACGGACGCCGACTAATTTATATTTTAGTAACTTTATATGTATATTATGTTTAAAAAAATGTTGATAACACATTGACAACTACCGTATAAGATAGTGATTAGAACAAGGACAAATATAAATTCAAAATTTTTCACTTTTAATGTGTTCAACTTGGTGGAAAGTCATCATATTTTAAAAATAAAACACAATTTGTTTGTACTACTCTTACATATGTATAACAATCAGGACCATTTTATTATGTTGTCCCAATTAATTGCAACACGCGTTTCTGTTTAAAGAATCATACTGACTACATTTAATAAAATATATAGTATCTATGCTGTATAAATTAGGTTATTCTATTCTCATAACTATTACACTTACCAGACAATGAATAACCGGGGAAGATTTAACCGGTGACCTGCCATGGAGAGGCGAAAGACTCACCACTCGCATGTATAGTCTTGCCAGATTGTGGGTAAATCTCAAAATAAAAATGTGTCTCTCATTAAATTCTGATATTTATTCTTCTTATGAAAAACATTTATTCTGAATTCTGGACTTTATAATATACCTTCTTTTAATTGTTGATAATTACGTTTGTTGAAGTCTTGAAAGCGTAGATATTTATTAAACTATCAATTAATTTTCAATGGGTCGTAAGTTATTTATTTCGGTTGATTATTAAAATGTTGACTAAAAATGTTCTTTTACAATGAAAGGTGTAAGTATATTGGTTTTGTAATAAATTAAATAGTTGGCAAATTTTCATTTATATCATAGAAACTGATTCAGCAATTAATTCAGTCGTGTTTGATTTACGGTCTCATAAATAATAATTTCAAAAATAAAGCTGAATCAATTAATTTAACCGTATACGAATATTTACATTGTATGAATATGTACTGATTCTACATATTTTTGTTTAACAATAATTACTCGTTAATAATGATATTTCAAATAGAATTATAGTGTCATAGAGCAGTTTTTTTAACCGTATCCACTCCCAATGTGAAGCAATTAAACATAAGTTTTTTATAAATATGTTTCCTATTCAAATTTGGATTATTGAGATTTTGTACACTTCCATGTATTTTGTCACTAACGACGCGGGTTTCGCCTTTCGGCATCTTCAGGCATTCGAGCACACGAATGGACTCGAACTGAGAGACAGTAAACAGTGTCTAACGTTTATATAGAAGATACAAATGCGACAAATATTATTTACGAGGTAAGATATTATACGTCTGAGAGCCACACTGAGCCACCTGAGTTAAAATTTCGGGAATCTCCCTAATCCTTATTTTGTAAACACCATATTAACAGAGTGGCGAATTGCCGCTTTTCAACTTCTTTTAGAAATACCAGTGATTTTACAATTATAATAGTATTGTGGGTTTCGACGGGATGCAATTCGACGAAAGGGTATATAAACGTTAGACACTGTTTACTGTCTGTCAGTTCGAGTCCATTCGTGTGCTCGAATGCCTGAAGATGCCGAAAGGCGAAACCCGCGTCGTTAGTGACAAAATACATGGAAGTGTACAAAATCTCAATAATCCAAATTTGATATTGAAATTCCATCAAGCACCCTTAGTCGATGTCTTAAATTATGTTTCCTATTATTTGTATGCTTGACGCGATTAGACCTTTGATATAGAACGACGATGATGCAGTTCAGGAGAGATGTGTCCAGTTCAACGGGTCACGACAGAATATCGTTGGCAGAATGATCCGGTCCGTCCTTCTTTGTTCGTATATACTGTCGTCGATTGTATATGTCCTACTTTGGTCATCATGACTTGTCTTTTCAGAGCGTTTACGTTTATCGCAATATATACAGAATCCGTGTCGTATATCGGTCACCGCTTAATTTTGCTGACTGCATTTTCAAGTACATTAAAAAATGAAATATTATTTACTAATAAACCACGTCTATATTGCTAACGAATAATGACAAGCATAATGTTTCGCAAATATGCAGCGTCATTTATCACTACAGCTGTTTTGACGTATACCAGTTGTTATTCAGTTATTCAGTCACTTGATCTCTCCTTCTTGGATAGGGTAAGGAGTAAGAATGATGAAAAAAACGGATTAGTCGTCAGCCGATGGCTTTTTCAGTCAATGGCTTGCCTTGCTTTGAAGATAGTATGGTTTGGAGGCAATTTAAGCAACACAGATACGTTATATCATTATGAACATATTATATCAATTTATGAAGTTGACTGTACGGGGTTGGAACACGTGGCCATTGCAACTGAATAAGACGATCACACAAGAGTGTTGACAACTCGGCTACAGAACAGAGTAAAGTTTTACGCAATTAGTATACTGAACTCATACATAAAAACACAACCACCTTTTAATGATATCATCATGACTTAAGATATCGACTGAGGGTGCTTGATGGAATTTCAATATCAAATTTGAATTGTTAAAATTTTGTACATTTCCATGTTTTTTGTCACTAACGACCCGGGACGACAATCCGTTCGATTTCATTCGTGTGTTCGAATGTCTGAAGATGCTGAAAGGTCAAATCCAGGTCATTAGTGATTTTATATCATCATGAATTTAAATTAGAAATGTGACATCACAACGCATGTTTCGTTTTTTTTGGTTTTCCATTCAATTCTTTTTACCTTTGATGGCAATATAAGGATACTTGCTTCGTTCCTGAAAGAAGCATCATTGTCTGACTAGATCGTAAAAAATGTACTTTTGTTGATTTTTATTCTTCTCTTAATATATTTTGGTTTTACAACGGAATATTTACGACATTATTCCTCGCCTCCTACCATCCTACGCCTTCTACTTATTAAAATGTTGATATCGAAGCAAATCATCTTAATGCTCTATTTACAAGTGGTGAACACAATCAATTTCACATCTTCGACATAAAGCCAGTACTGATAATGCCGTTTCCCAGCACCAGAATTATGCATCAACTTCCTACTCTTCTTAATCCATGCTCTGCGTAAACAACACAACCACAATTAGAATATGTATGTTCATTATTAAACCATGCACTACGCCGTTACGGTCTTAAGAAGTTAAGTGTTCATTTGTGGAATTATGATCTCTACACACGTTCTCGTGATTTGGAGATTTTATAAGTCTATCAATCAGACAGCCCTAAAAAAATGTACGTCTCATAAACTTTTTTCGGTCCCATACCTGTGCGTACAGCTTTGAATCTTTTCTGTTTCTTTTTTTTTTCTACCTCTATTTTCCTACTGAAACTATTATGCTTCACGGACTCCTAGTTTTCTGGCTAAAGTCAGTGCTAAGTGAGTACAGACTAAGTCTTTATATGCCTTTCCCACATGTAAGCTAGCTAAGTACTGCTATCTAAAAAGATTCTGTCAGCTGAAGGTGTTGTGTGGAGAAAACACTTACCCCATATGAGAATGATTGTCTTTGAATCATTAACAAAAGTTCAGTTCTTACCAAGAATTTCTCGTATGTTGGCGTAAGTCTGAAGAACTTACTAAGCTTATTTTTAGACATGCTCAGTCTCTAACTAAATGTACGAGCCTGGCTCGTTAAATTTAAGATTTATCTCTTAGGGCGATTAAATGAAGGTTTCTTTTCTTCGCTTTTTCTTTATATTATACATAGCCACTGAATATTTTGAATTTTCTAGGAAAGTTATTTTCAATAGCTTTTAACGGTGCATACCACGGATCTGAACGTTGCATTTTTATTAAAATCATGTGCATTTGAAATGTAAAATTCGATATTTGGAAAGCAACTCAAGTTTTATAACCCAATGAACGTTTTCTCACGGAAAACGTGACGTTAAAAATGTCACAATAAGCTCGCTTTTACTGTAGTAGAGTTAGACACATACTGGCTTTCGATAAAGCTTATTGTGGTTATCCTCGGCAGACGGTTTTTGACGTTTTGTTTGACTGGTGTTATAATTTAATATATTTCCCTGTCAATCTCTCCAAATATTTAAGTATATTATAGAAGATGTCAAAAATGTTTAAATCATTCGAGATTAAGTGAATGAGACAAGATTACGTTATGATATTATACGGAAAGCTGCTAACGTCATACTGACCTCGTAAAAGTTTAATATAATAATATAAAGGCCACTTTGTTTTTCAAAACTATAATAAGTTCTGTTATGTAGTCTGCTTAAATTGTGACATTGCTGATGTTAATTTCTTGAGATTCTGTGGTGATGAATGCTATTCAAGCGGTGTATATAAATAAAACTATAAATAAAACATCACCCAATGTGAACTCGAGATAATTGCAAAAAAAAACAAACTCATTCTAAATAAAATTATATAATTTTAAGCGTTTCGTTTTCTCTATAACTGTTTGTTATGGGTTCGACCAACGATATGCACCGTAGGTGGTACAGGTAGATTTTGAAGCAAAACATATTGTATTTTTCTGTTTGATCCAATCTGATAAAAAATCAGTGAATGCGATCAAGTCTTTTCTTTGTACAGTCCTCTCAAACATGAATAATGTGGTTACACTGTGGAATACATCCTGTAAGAAGAATATGCAATATGGTAAAAAGTTGATTACTCTATAGAGTATTTAAAATCCGGCATAATCAATATAATATTATTCACAAATTATTTTTCAACATCGATTTACT